>CM072768.1:66505617-67899367 GCA_036936925.1 Cenchrus fungigraminus
GAGGACCTTAGGTGAGCTTTCTCGTGACCATTATTATCTCCTGTTCCAACTCGCAAAGGTTGCCCACCTGCCATAGCTCCCCTCGTTCCGTGTGGCGAGTTGAGCAGTGACCAAAGTGCTGGCCCAGTGAGCTCCGTCCGTTGCTGATGGCGCCACCGCCCCACCCAACCACACAGGACCGACCCCACGCTGGGCTCCAGAGCTTAGTGCGTGGCCGATCACCAAGCCTTGGGCACTCCGGCACACTGGTACAAGTTGAAAGATCATTACATGAGCTGCCATTGGCTGAAACGTCAATCCTGCTTCTGAAGCAGAACACGCAAAGGAAAAGAAATATCCCTAGTCATTAAAAGAAACTGTGAAATAAAATACCTATCCTGTATTAAATACAGTTGAAAACTAAAATGGGAATACACAATAAAAATACTAATTTGACTCTCTTACGAATTGGAAACACAAATACCTAAATAAAGAGACCATATAAAATCTTTTATTACTGATTTATTAAGGCTTCTTTTTAAGCTTCTAGGTGAAACCACCTAGGAATCTAGGATCCTAGATGGACACTATAGAGAAAGAGAGAGATTTTAGAAATTCACACACACACAAAAAGAAAACATCTATCCACAAATTGGTAGACTCAAATCATCATAGCCATTGGATAAAAAATTACCCACTTATGTCATTATGAAAATAGCCTAAAGTAACCTCCTAAATCTATATCTAAATTACTCACCTCTGTCATTATATAAAACAAACTAAAGTAGCCCCTAATTTTTATCAAATTATCATCTTCTGCCATTATAAAAATAATTCAAGAGAATAATCTAAATTTACAACTAAATTGCCCACCACTAATAATTGAAAAATAACTTAAATAACCTCTTAAATATGCATCTATATTATCTAGGTATGCTATTATTCAATATAACATGAGGCAATCCTAAATTTGAATCAACATCACTTAATTATAAATACATCAAATATTACACTAAATCATCTTTTTCTTATGCTATTGGTGTATGATATAGTAATTAAGTATATATGAATGGTGTGTGTTATCATTTATAAAGATATAGATGAAGTGATTATAATATAGATTTATATGTCAAAATTATAGGTCAAACAAAGGGTCCCTAAAGAAATTCAAGAGCATACTTGCAATTCAAAGTGAAAAGTTAATGATTACAAATGTGGATGGAAACGCTAGAAAAGTATTTATTAACTAGAATCTATCACAATCAGATGAAGATATATTATATAAGTATTGTGTTTGAATATTTAACAAGTAGGAGGTAGGTCAAGGTAAGAGTTTTGTAGTAGTGTGGCGTCATTTTCCTCCATTGTAGACTCCACAATAGTTCTCACAAGAAACGCTACAAAAATGAACAAATTCTAGAAATTCTCATAAAAAATTAGAAATATCAAGCATGAATGATGTAAACTTTGGGAATCATAGTCATTGGTCTATTATATTTTCAAAAAAAGTTACCAGACAGCTATCATTATGATAATATTCTAAAAGAAACCCTAACCTATATCTAAATTATCAAAATCCACCATTAAAATAATAATCTAAAATAGCACCATAGTCTTCATCTAACTTACACATGCATATCATTGTAAAGCATAACTTAAAATGCCATTCTAAATTTGCAATGTATGGTTACAAAAAATAACATAATTAGCTAAATCAATGTGCATGATGGGTGTCACTATGTAGACCATATATACATGTATGTGAGGAAGTAATGTGATTTTTATGCTAAATGCAATGTTTGGAGGTGCTAAAAATGTGAATATGGATGAAAAAGTGCATGGAGTAATTACTAATTAAAAATCAATTAGGACTGGACAAAGATAAGTACATGTCTATATGAGTATTATGTTGGAGTATTAAAAAAATTAAAAGTAGTAAGTAAATAATTTTTATTATTAGTTAAAGATTTGGTTTCTAAATAATTTTCAAATATAATAGCTTTTAAAAAAAATAGTCCATGCGGGAGCATGAATTGATGGACTAATATCATTAATTAGTACCCAAATTCAAAATAAACTAACAAAAAAATTAGTTCAAGGTTAAAAGAAGCCATCTCACTTGCCCACAAGTTTTTGAAATTATTTTATTAGCTAAATTTGCAATTAAAGTGAAGGAAAATGGACATTTTTCCTATGAAGGTGAACTACTTGAATAAACAGTCCAGGTTTAGTATATTTAATAAATAAATGAATTTAGTTAAATAATAATTATAATAATATGAACCATTTGGGTACACGAATACTTAAATAAGACTCCATGTAAACTATATAGTTAATTGGTAGCTAAAACTGAAAAGTAAAATAGTGAAATAATTTAATCAAGGTTAAGAAGGAAGCCATCGCATTCTTGTTCTGCTTAAAATTAATCTGGTAATTTTTAGACATGTAGTTGTGATCCAATTATAGGATTGTACGTTTTTGTGGGATTTTCTTTTTTAATAGGACTGAGTAAGTATAGAATTAGCAAAGATGCAACAATGACAACGATGTGGGTGGCCAGGAAAAACCATCTTCATCCAAATTTTTATTTGCGTGACCCTGTGGTCAGGGAACAGAAATGGCATGCCTATTGTGTGTCGTGCCGTGCGCACACCTAGTTGGACAATCAATCCATCGTGTCACATTATCACCCTGTCACAAACGAAATTACTTATTTTGTTGGGAAATTAAAGGAAATAAGCTGCAGATTTTGTTAGGCCATGGTTTCTTAACTTAACCTGCTGGCACGGAGACTTTGACAGCCCCCTGGCCACCAAATGCGTGGATGCTCGACGACGATATGTCCCTCATTTGCTTGTCACCATCGTAGTATCTAGTGACCCGCTGCCCATTCTTATTGTGCCAGATTTCTCCTAATCGTCTCCGCTCCAAGCCTCCAACTTGCCTCACCTATATATCTTCCAAGCAAGACTTCTCTGCATCTCCGAACCTTCTCTGCTACCCCATTATTTCTTCAAGGCTCCCCCTGGTAGTCCCTACTGAAAAGGAGTGGCCACGAATCTGCAAGAGAGCCTTCTCTGCTCTGATCCTTGTTATCGCTGCATTGCGGCCATGGGGGAGAGCCCAAGCCTTGCACAAGTCAGCACTCTGGCTTCCATTTTCATCCCTGTGCTTGTGTTCTCAGATGTCTTGTACTTGTTCCAGTGACGTGAACTCTTCGTGGTTGCTCTGCTCAGATGATCTGGCCAAGATCGGCGGCGGCGAGCAGGGTTCATCGGTTCGTCTCCGAATTTGTAGGCCTGGAGAAGGGTAACATGCAAGAGGGGCATGGCGAGACCATCAAGTACAGGTCAGCGCCCATTTCAGGACCTTGCGTTGATCAATTGAGCATGTCATTTGTCAATCCAATTGCAATCGGCAAACGAGTTTCCAATTTCAATGACCTGATGCAGGGTGTTTGCCGGCACGTGGAACGTCGGCGGCGAGGCGCCCCCGGATGATCTTGACCTGAAGGATTGGCTGGACACGAAGGCCGGCTCCTACGACATCTATGTTCTCGGGTAGTTTGCTATCGATCCTGCTGGTTAATTTACTATGTTCTCTTTTCTCTTAGTTAGCAGTGATGCCGTGAAGTTGCTGTACGTGGTGAAGATTTCTGACGCTAATTTGCACGATGCAGGTTCCAAGAGATCGTGCAGCTGAACGCGAGGAACGTGCTTGGGCCGAAACAGAGATCGGCAGCCATGAAGTGGCAGCTACTCATCCGGGACGCATTGAACAACACAAGGAGTGCGCGAGGAGGAGAGGAGGAAGAAGAAGCAGTGGCTCAAGAACGGGACGTGTTCGGGTGCGTCGTGAGCAAGCAGATGGTCGGCATCTTCGTCTCGGTCTGGGTGAGGAGTGGCCTCCTCCGGCACCTCCGCCACCCCGGCGTCTCCACCGTCGGCGCCGGCGTCCTCGGCTGGCTCGGCAACAAGGTAAGTGGCAGCTGAGCCTCACGCACGGTCCACAGCACACCCGAGGAAAAAGAAGGAGACGAAGCACCATGTGCACACTCGCCTGACGGCGTGCGTTACGCTATATCTACGCAGGGCGCGGTGTCCGTCCGGTTCTTGCTGCACGACACGAGCTTCTGCTTCGTCTGCTGCCACCTGGCCTCCGGCGGCGACGTCGGCGACGCGCTTCGCCGGAACGTCAACGCGGCGGACATCCTCTCGAGAACGAGCTTCCTCAATAAATCCGGCGGCGCGCCGGCGCCGGCGGACCTGCCCAAGAAGATTCTTGACCACGAGTAGGTCAAATTGCCTGAGCTCTGAACGACGATCGAAGCTCCTAATGGAGATCGATCGACAACGACAGCTCGCTGATCGAATAATCTATCCTCTCCTGTCTGCTGGCGGCAGCCGCGTGGTGTTGCTCGGCGACCTCAACTACCGGATCGCCATGGACGACGGCGAGGCGCGGCAGCTGGTGCGGGCCCGGAAGTGGAGCATGCTGCTGGAGAACGACGAGCTGCTGCTCGAGCTCTCCGCGGGCCGGCGCTTCCACGGCTGGCGCGAGGGCGTCGTCACCTTCGCCCCGACCTACAAGTACCACCGCAACTCAGACAAGTTGTACTGGTGCGCCGACACCGGCCATCATCGCCGTCAGAGGCAGCACCGCGCGCCGGCATGGTACGGTGGCCTGACGGTCAACACATCCATGCGTGCTTTGTACTGCCATCCTATGACTGAATCGATAGTCTTGCAAGATTGAGATGTTTTTGTTCTGACGATGTTGCTGCTGGTGCTGCCAATTATTTGCAGGTGCGACCGGATCCTTTGGCGCGGGAAGGGGATCAGGCAGATTCGGTATGAGCGGTGCGGCGGTTACCGGCTCTCCGATCATCGGCCGGTGAGGGCGGTGTTCCACGCCGTGTGCGAGGTGGAGGAAAGCAAGCATGGTTGAGCTGCAGGGCTTATTACTGTGGTCTGAAACAATTAACAAACGAGGACGCTGTAAATTTTAGAGTGTTCAGTAGTGTTCACATGGAACAGCTTGATTCCTGCATCCAGCTTTAAAATTGGGTCCTCGAGGAAACTCAGCCTGGGACATAGATCACACAAGTAGGAAGATCTTGTACATTTTCAGTTCTTTCCCTGCTGAACGAGTGGAATTCTAGGATCACTCACCGCCCAATTGATTCTCTTTCAAATGGGATTCAGCTTTTTCTATGGACCACTTCAAAGATATTTTCTGTCTTTGCGCCAGTTTTATTCACGGTTTGAAGATGTTTCTCCGCTCAAATTCTATCAGAAATATATATATAAAACATGGTATACATCGATAATACTGTGCAGATTTTCAACATAAGTAAATACTGGATATTTCTGTTGAGTCGCTTGCATTATTCAACCTAAAATGTTGAGCTGGGGTACGAAAAGACGGACAAAATCCACTCATACTTTGACAATTTCTCTGATTCTAAAATGCTCCACTTGGCGTTATGTAGGTATTTGTCAACCCTCATAAGATTAAGGCGTTTCTTTGCAATGGCACTGACCCTGTTGTATGCATGTCTTCTTGGGTGTTCAGACAGATCGAACACTACTGGCTTTAATATTAACTGCCCTACGGCATCAGCAATGCCAACAAACATGAGCCACACATCAGATTGTTTGGTGGGTACCAAGCTGCGAGATATTTCCCTGTGCAGCAATTCATGGCCTCAGGTTTCAGCATATGACATGCAAGTAGGCATGATTGAATAGCAACATATATGCCTTCACATGTTGGCTGCTGACACACATTTGGAAAAGCAGACAGCTCTAACTAATCACTGAGATGGGTAAAAGAGAGGTGAAATTGACCGATTCACCCATCACATCTTCTCCAACAAAAACATTATTCCAGCACTATTCACAAATTTACCTATCTGTTCCCTGCAAATCATGCTTTGACGTGGCACTAACTTGTAAGTACAGTATCATTTTCTGTTACGTTCCATGCAGTAGTTTGTTCATTGAATGCCAATTGGAAAAAAATTGCCAGTGTTCGTACGTCTGTTGGCCAAAAAAAAAATCCTGGCCTCTTTTGGAGATAATTTTAGGAGAAATTTTGGAGCTTCTTTTTAAGACTTATTAGGAGGATTAAACATAGATTAATTCCAAAACTAATTACACAAATGGATCGAAAATCAGAAGATGAATCCGTTAAGTGTAATTAATATGTCATTAGAGATTATTTACTGTAGCACGGCATCGCGAATTGAGGGGGTTATGAATGGATTTGTCATTAATCCATATTTAATAATTTTAATTAGTGTTCGAAGATTGATGTGACGCGTGATTGCATAATATTTTGGGAACTAAACTGGGCGAAACTTCGAAGTATGGAGGGAGACTGGTGCGCGCAAATGCTGAATGTATGAAAAAAGAGAGTAAAAATCCTAGAAATGGTAAGAAATCATGTCCTCTCTTCACCCAATAAATCAAGAAACCATGGAATCACCATTGGAGAGAAACCCCTTGTTTATAAGGACTTGTGTCACGCTGCCATTGGAGGAAGAAGATAGAGTTGAAAGAGAGGAAGAAAAATAATTATTACTTGAAGACATCTTCATTGTGAAAAATAGTTTCTACAGACGATTTTTTTGCTATGTAAATCGTGTCGGTTTCTTATATTGAGACTGCCCTAATGCGGTGCAGTGTGAGACACTATCGAGCACCTGTGTCAAAGCATTCATGATCTGAATCATTTTATTTATTTATGGGTGTGTGTAGCCTACCACAACTTATAGGTTGTTTATGACATGGAACTTGTATACAAGTTGATACTTGAAATAGCAACTTTATGGATATGTATTATTTATTTTTAAATAAAAAGAACAACCATTTTAAAAATATTTTCATGGTATCTTTAACAATATTAACCTTACATAAGAATTTATTTATCATATACAACTATATAATTGGTATCCACTAACGATTTCTCCTGCCTCTCAACACGCCACGTCATAACCCACTACATGCCATGTCACTATCCACTATAAGTCATGTCAACATCTACCAAGCCATGTCAACATCCATCAAACTATATATTTATGTCTTCGTCGATTTTCTATGACTCATAGCATGTTGTACTTGCGAGTAGCACGTCATAAAATTCTCGTAGTTGAAATACATGTAGGATCAATCATTTAAGAATGGTTCTCTCCCAGCAAAATTAAAATGCTTTTATATATAATATTGTTTACAGATGAATATCGTCATGTAATCGCTTGGTGTTTCTACTTTCACCTTAAAATTTTGTTTAAAAATTCGTGCAGCAACAACGTGGGGCACCTAGTTTTTTGATAGAAGAGATTAAAGTAGCATTGTGTGTGAGCCCTCCGCCAGCAGACATGCATTTAGAGACGATGGTTTTTTTATTGGTTTGGTAACGAGATGGAACGGGGTTGTCACCTTACATGCAGCTAAAGTGACGGTGACTCAGTATAAAAAATGGTGATGGTGAGTTAGTTTGGACAGACGAATAGAAAAAGGTTTCTTTTGTGAGCGGAAGATCCATCGAACAAACACAACTTTTTCTTTTAAAAAAAGAATTGCCTTCGACCGTACACAGCCAAATTGATCACTAATATCTTGCAAAAGAACACATAAACAAGAGTAAGAAATCATAGCAAAAGTATAAATCTGTCCTTAGCGAAGAAATCCAAAACAATGACCTCAAATACTCTACTTGCCACGCTTAATTGTCCCCTTATTATGCTCTTACGCCGCAAGAGCGCTCAAAATCGCAGCTCTGGCTACAACCACATTAATAGACTTTGCTACAACCAAGTTAACAAGAGCACATTCTATTTTTGACCATCCAACTTTTGCTTTAGTTTGGTTTCGATCATCGATCCATAAAAGCAGACATTTGTTATCTCCTCTCTCTTCTCTCCTCTATCCTCCGATAGTCGGCGGGCATCCTGATCACCTATGACCGCCCCCTGCACCTCCCGACGGCAGCGGAGCTCGAGCTTGCCCGACCGATCGCGCTAGCCTATCACGGGGCTCCAGCTCGCTCGCACGTCCACGCTGACCGGCGGGGGAGATCGAGCTCGCTCGGCCAGCTGCGCGGAGGCACGCGGGAAGGCGGCGGCGGGCACTCCGCGGCGGCAGCTCACAGGAGGTTGGTTGCTCAGGCGGTGGAAGGGCGGGCGGCAGTTCTGACCCGCACGTGCGGCCTCCTAGGCGCCATCGTCCTCCGGCTCATCTTCTGAACCGGGGGCAATTTCGGGATTCAAGGCATTACAGCGAGTTGGCACGGATTGATAATGACAAACAACGAAGCCTATTTTCAAAATGGCAAAGTAGCGAAACCCAATGCTGACAATTTCAAGATTGCAAATATCTCGCGTGATCTACAAGCCTCAAACATTCGCCATCAAACTTAATTAACGGCGGGAGTCTTGTGTGAAACACATCTCTTACGGGGGACAGTCAGCCACGAGCACATCTGCTCATCTGGACCCAGCGCCGTGCTCCCCCGGTTATGTCATTGTAGTAAAATTAGATGCACTCAACATACACGTCATCAGTAAATGCAATCGAGTAATGGATGCAACTATACGCTTAGAGAAGTCCGGCCCAGCAGCCCTCCTTCCCATCCCTCTCCTTGGTCTCTCGCGTTTTGCAACTTCTCTCCTGATCCGCCGCTCGTGCCACCGCCTGAATCCACCCCTATGACCAACCTCTCATCAAGAGGTTGACAGGTAATCATCTCGTCGTAGCCGTGGGAATTAACGTTGTTGTTGCACGCGCACCTCCATCGCGTCGTGGTTGCATGGTCCATCTATCCGTGAGATATATGATTATACCTGTACGACGACGAAAGCAGAAGCAGCAGGGGGCACACGTGTGAGCCCCGGACACGGTTGGGCTCCTGTAGCCATCACCACAAAGCTATCGATCGAGATCCATGGCGTGCCTCCCTCCCTCCCATGGTCCAATATGATCCTACCGTAGTAGGAGGTGACAAGGCAATCATCCGATCGGCGTCGACGCCACGTCGCCACGTACCGGAGGCGACGTGGATCCGGAGCCCAGCTCGTGTGGATGCAGCAGCCAGTCGCAGGGCTACACGATCCGCACCGCACCTACTCCCAGCTAGTAGTAGCTAGCTAGCTACCGATCGAGGGATTCTGTTGCGGTGTAGTAGTATCTAAAGCAGCTTTGCGATTCGCCGGCCGGGCCGGGCTTGCTTTCTAGTAGTGTGCACACTCACTCGACGGGTTGGTTGGAGAAGTGCACGGCCCTACACAACACTTGATGTGAGGTTTAGGTCATCGGTGCCGTCCGATGAGAAACAGTAGTTATTCAGAGATTTGTTGGGGACCAGCAGGCCGCCGGCATGAGCACGATCGATCGATCGATCGCCATGGTGCAGTGGGGGTCCGGTTCTAGACGCTTCGGTTCGGACGACAGATCGAGAAGGTTTGGAAGCAAACTAGGAGTATACGGCGCGGCAATGTGGTACAACGCTGTGGGGTGGGGCGTTAGGTGCACGTCTGTTCCAATTCTGAAACTTTCTGAAATACTTTTGCTCGATGTACAAGTTAGGAGTGTGCAGTGTGTGCTGGTTTAACCAGCTCCAGGGTAAATATGGATGGTAAAATTAAGCCACCATTATTTTTTTTTGTTTTTCAGATGGTGCATGCTGATGATAGCTCCCTACTATGTAAGAGACCGTAGGGGACGGACATGTACAAGCTGCTCAAGCAGACCAGTAAGGGATGGACAACCAACTACGTACCGGATGCCACAACTTTTCTTAAGACGTGCAAAGCGCGTCCCATGTCTCTTGCTACTTGGTGGTGCTCCACCAGGAAGTTGGTCGCTAAAACCCGGCGAAAAGGTTTCGATGTCTTTGTCTGGTTGGTCGCTTGGTCGATTTGGAGGGAGCGCAATCGGCGCGTTCACGGCAGGGAGGCCCTAATGTTGGTGGCTCTCGCGCCGGCAATCCTCGATGAAGCCAAGACTTGGACACGCGCGGGCTTCCTCCCGATTGCTCGCCTCCTTGGCGTCCGGCCTTTGAGGCCTCTGTAGCATTTTTTTGGTCTCCGCTTTGTTACTTTTTGTCCCCCACCTTGGGTAACTTGTTGGATACCAGATGCCACAACTCGTAGGTGGCGGTCCAATGTCAGGGTTACACGTACGCTCCCATAAGTTCAGTGGCCTAGCTAGCGGTGGGGCAGCCGGGGCTCAAGCCCCCCTACCACTGGTTCTGCCATGAAGCCCCCTTGGAGCCCCTCGTTCCATTTTTGAGGAGAAATAAGAAAGAAGAAGACAGAAAATGAGAGAGGAAGCAGAAGAAGAAGAAGAAGAAGAAGAAGAAGAAGAAGAAGAAGAGTGAAGAGCCCCTCCTGAGAGAGGAGGAAGAAGAAGAAGGAGGAAGAGTCCCTTCCACTGCATACGTTGTTGTGTGACTTGATGCATTGTGTGATTGGAGGCATCTTTTCGCTCGCGGTAGGGCGCTAGGGCTGTGCCTGCTTAGTGTATACTGGGTTAATATAATTAGAATGTTAATTAGGTCATTGGGTCAAACCTACTCCCTCCGTATTGAAATATTTGTCGCCATTGATTTTTTTTCGAAACTTTGACCATTCGTCTTATTCAAACAATTATGCAAGTATCATTTACTTTGCTTGCTACATGCTTTATTATTGTAGGTATTTTAAGCTTGACTTATCGTTTTACACATTTGCGATAATTTTTTGAATAAGACGAATGGTCAAAGTTGGAAGATCAACAACGAAGTATTTCGATACGGAGGGAGTACAAGCCTGAAGGATTTGATTCTAAAGCTAGACACTTCCATGCAGCAAGTAGGAGCAGCTTGCTCAGATCCCAAATAGAGATGGCAGCGGGTCGAGTAAGGTGCAGGTAAGGCGTTTGCCCGCCCGACAGCACATCCATGCTCTTGCTCTTTGCCCGCCCAACAGCCTGCCCGCGGTAAAAAATCCCGCCCGTATCTGCACCTGACAAATATCCATGCGTATCGAGCAAACCCGTCACCCATTACCTGCTGCTGCTTGCACGGCCAAGGCAGAGGGCGAGGGCCGATGCGCCCTCCCGTGCACAACAGCTGCGGAGGTGGGCTGCACGTAGGCAGCGCTGGGGTGTGGAGGTGGGTGCGCACCGCAGCGGCGGACTAGAAACGACGCGGGGAACGAAGGGCGTGCACGGCGGCGGCCAACCGAGAGCGGCGCGGGGAAGGGCGCGCACGGCGGTTCCTGGTTGGGGAGGAGTGTGGTGACACGGGGAGGCCGCAACGGTGCGGGAGGGCCGGCTGGCGGTGGCACGGGCCCTGCCCCGGGGTGGTTCCTGCTCGGGATGGCGGCAGCGACAGGCAGTGGGAACCAGGTGGGAGAGAGAGGAGAAAAGGTGGGGATGTTGGGCTGTATTGGGCCACTATTGTGTTATTATAGCTAATGTTTTGATGGGCGTTTATATTTCAACGTTCAACAAGCATTATCCGTGGGTGAAGTATTTTACCTTCATGCAGCCTGCACATGAGGAATTCCTCTATGTGTCATGTGAATTTTCCTGAAGGGTTTGATATTTTCATATGTGTTTTTTCAAAGAGGACATATAAATGTAAATCATAACACCCTTTTCCTCCTCTCTACTCTCTAGTAGGCCTTGCCACCACCAACCTCTACGCCAATAGTGACCTCACTACTGTGCCATCTGTTGAAATATTAGGTAATTTTCAGATTAAAACCATAATATAAATCATGACGAACTGAACAACTAGATTAAGCATGTTTAGCAAACTCATATCACAGATCATAGCAACTAGTGTAAGCACGATTCGTACACTAGACAGATTAAGCATGATGAACAAATAAAACCATAATAAAGTGAGAGTGTACCCAAATGCGGGAGAATTTCCGGGGGCAACCGATGCGTCGTTATCCTCTGGATTAGTCATACTAATCGTGGGAGGACCTCAATCAATGTAGTCGTACAATATCGATGCAGGAAGATGTACTCAGTGCAATCCCTCGAACGATCGTCGGGAAGTAGTCGTACAGTAGGCCACCGAGAAGTAGTAGTTCGGGAGCAGTCGCGCGAAGAGGGCTTCCCAAAAATCTTATTCGCTTTCTCCTGATGCAGGATCGCAAGACGATGGTTCCTGAGACCTGCTCGCCCGATCGCTAGTGCACGCTAACGATCAGGCTGGAGTCTTGGCGACGGCGGCGCAGCAACGAGAAGAGGCAAATACTATTTTACTAATTTAGTATTTTCTAATTGAAACTCCAATTATAGTTTTGGTATTGTGTCTTTTCCTAGGAGGATAGGTACAAATATATAGGGAGGAAAACTCCTTACCTCCACATCAACTAGCAATATGGTACTAATTGATGTTGCACCTTCCACCTCTACTTTATGAGCTTAAACATTAAAGCCCATTAGGAAACACAAATATTGGGTCTTTGAGATTTATTAGAGTTTCTTTATATGTTTTAGGGGACTATTTATATATAAATTCTAACACCATCCACCCGCCTCCTGACAAGGTTCTCTTCCCCACCTTTCCTCGCCCTCGGCACTATATATCAGCATCTGGCCTTGCAGTCCACACTACCCCACCACCCGCACTTGGCCTGCCGTCAGCACTCATGCCTCTAATCTTGCCGGCATGGAGCCCTTACCGACAACCCCGAACCCTAATCCAACGGTTCTTTTGCTCCATTCCCGGCAAGCCGGTCATGAACAGTTGTGCTGTTCGTTTTGCTTTGGTGAAGAAGGTAACATAGCCGGGCATGTTTAGTTCGGCAAAAATTTTGGCAGCCCTTTTGAAGGTCTCTTAAAGGTAATAAACGTAGAATAATATGAATTTATTAAGCTTAATTAATCTGTCATTAGAGATTGTTTACTGTACCATGACATTGTCTAATCATGGCATATTTATGCTCGTTAGATTCGTCTCGAGAATTTGGGAGGGGGTTATAGAATGAGTTTTGTCATTGATATACGTTTAATACTCGTTTTGTCATTGATATACGTTTAATACTCATAATTAGTATCCAAAGATTGATGTGACGGGTAGTTTATTCTCGTTGAGTAATTGACGACGACATGGTAGCTAGCTAAGCAGCCACCACTGGCCGTGGCCAACAATATTTTTCTCTCAGAACAAATCAGCACCAGCCACCAACCGACCGAACAGACTGAATGTCGTTGTGGCGCGATCCGTGAGATGATTGCATGTACGTGAAAGCAGAAGCACGACCAAGGCCGGGGGCACACGTGTGAGCCCCGGACATGGTTGGGCTCCTGTAGCTATCACCACAAAGCTATCAATATGCTCATCAACCAACAGTCTGTTCAGTCCACTGGTGGCTGGCGGTTGGTGCTGTTTTGTTCTGAGAGAAAAGTATTGTTGCCTGGTGACTGATAATGCAAATGAACATGGCACACATCAAGATCCATGGTGTGTCTTTCCCTCCCTCCCTCCTACGGATGGAAACGAATCGAATTCACATGGAATTGAATTCGGATAACACTTTTACCACATTTTTACTCAAATACGACTACGGATTTGAATGTTCTCGAATATGAATACAAAACAGATGTCTCGAATTCGGATCCGTATTTGGATATTTACTCGATTTGAAAGACAACATTTACCAATTTTCTTTATTGATAATTTACAATTACGAAATCATGTAAAGACTAAAGTATTAGTACATAACAAGTCTAGACAGAGATCGCTCATTAAGAATATCTCATTCATCCATATTTTAATAATTAATCATATAATAAATATAACTATTAATAAATACATATTTTAATATATATACATTTATCAAAAATATACCATAAAATATTTTCATCAATACATAAATAAACTAGAGTAATTGAAATTAAATTTTATATTAATGTATATTTATTATTAAAATTAATGATATTGGTCAATAAATTTGAATATAACTTTTAAATAGTTTTATGGATGCAATATTTTTAATATTGAAATTGATGTCGTAATCATTAGTTATGGATATTATTTTTGTCAATTATACACTATCATTATTAGTATTCTATTTAACATATTTTTCTATTAGTTATAGAGATAACTGGTAGTTTTATATAGTCGAATACGGATATTTCCGAATACAGATGTGGAATCAGATAGAGAAAATCGACAAAAACGAATTCGGATGTATCTACTTTATTACCACATTTGAATTGGAATACGGATACGGATATCCATATATATATTTTAGCGTACGGATATCGGATAATTCGGATTCCATTTCGTATTTCCATCCAAACTCACTCCCTCCATCCCATAGTGAGACCCATTCTCATGGTCCTGGTAGGGGACGCCAGAGGTGACAAGGTAATCACCGATCAATGTCGATGCCACGTCGCCACATGTCGGAGGCGACGCGTGACGTGACGCGTGGAGCCCAGCTTGGGGATGCAGCAGGCCAGTGCATGGAGTCTTTTAAAATTACTACTCCCTCCGTCCCTAAATATAAGCATTTTTCGGTTTTCGTGGTGCACGTTTGGCCATTCGTCTTATTCAAAAAATTTGTGAAAAATGTAAAAATAATTATGATATACTTAAAATATATACAATGATAAATCATGTCATAACAAAATAAATAATATTTTCATAAATTTTTTGAATAAGACGAATGGTCAAACGTGACCAGCAAAAGTAATGCTTACATTTAGGGACAGTTAGCTAGTGCGCGACAGCGCGAGCACTGATTGTTTGTTTGAATTGAATTCTAATTAGACGTGACAAACCTGACTGTGGGAGGGGTCTAACCGGGCTAGTACTTTAACAGCATTTTACCTTTCCCTTTCTCTTTATGGAATTCTGATGATGGTTTTTTTTTTTTTGACAACAACCATATATATTAAAACTTGAGCAGCCAAATTACAGGAAGGGCCTCGAAAAGACCCAAATTACAACAAGGTCCACAAAACAGAGAAAAGCAAACAAACACAACGCGTTCAACGACGAAGAGCTCGCCGGCGGGGGCAGCAAGGGCGAAGACGCTTGCACCAGGTGAAGGGCCGCACAGAGGAGCGGTTGCAGGTGGGGCGACGGGGCCGATGAAGAGCACACCGGGCATCCAACAGATAGATGAATCAGGCACCGGAGATTGAAGAGAGGCCACCAAGTCGCATCCCAGGCGGAGGCGAGCACGTCGGAACAACCATCGGAAGATTGCTGCTTGGGAGTAGTGGATTTGTCGCTGAGCAGTCGGCTGCAACAAGACTTGGGTGGAGGCGGATTGGTGTAGGCGGAGCCGGCGGCGGCAAGCCGATGCGTTCGACGACAGTTCGCATCCCACAACATGTGGAGACCAAATTGTCGGAACAACCATCGGGGAGGCACAGCAACCGGCGAAGGTGGAGGCGGAGAAGTCGATGAAGGAACCCCATGAGCATAAGCCGTAGGGTAGATCCACCCTAAGGGGAATCCATTCCAGGGACTCCTCAAGAACGACTTGAATCTCCACCAGAACAGGGGAGTCGGCGACGGAACTCCAGAAGCTTGGGGAGGGTGGAGGCGGGAGTGGAGCTGCTGGAGGAGGCGAATTTATTGAAGACGTACTAACCTGGGCGGCGACGACGACGACGAGGAAGCCGAAGACGGCAGCGACGGCGGCGGCGGAGCAACTCAGGTAGAAACTACCACTAGGGGAATAGGCCATAGAGGCAACAAGAGAAGGAAAAACTTATACTAGTAGGTGCAGTAGCACTGGATCTAAAGGTTGGTGGGGTCCCTACCCCTCTCGCCGCCGGTAAGGACGCCGGCGGGGAGGAGGGAGGGGCCCGAGGAAGACCGAGGCGAAGGGGACGAGAGAGAGGGAGCCTTACGGGAGAAGGAAGCAAAAGCTGAGGTCAATTCTGATGATGGTTAAGCTCGGCTAGCAATGCAATGCAACAAAAGAATCAGACAAGCGGTTATGCTTTGTAGAAAAGCAAACAAAGGGAACAGAAGCAAGGGATAGATTTGGGAGGAATTCTTTTGCTGAAGATTCAGATGGATGGAGCTGCGTGCTGGCCTGACTTTTCCTTGCACATCTGTATAGCTTTGCAACATATTTCACCTGCATTTCCCTATTTACTGATCTTTAGCACAGTTTAATTTTTCTACATGACATTATTACAGCGGCACACTTTTCTTTTTTCCTCAATCATCTACTAGCAAAGAATCTGATTTACTGAAGATTCGTGCAGAAAAGCAACTAAAGCAAAAGGACGGAAGGAATAATAGACCAGCAAGAAATGCAAAGGAGACTGTGCTACAGAAACATATAGGCTTGTCGGTAGACTACACAAACACTGTAGTTCATTTTCATTCCATGACCACCTGATCGATCGATTCAACTTAGTTGTTCCAGATAGAAAATAGATTTCGATGAATTCTTGAGCTGCGTGCTGACCTAACTTCTTGCACATCGGTACAGTTTTGCAACACAAGTTCACCATGCATTGCATTTCTCCATTCACTCTTTAGCATTGTCATTTTAAACACGTTACATTACAGCGACATATATACTTTCCCTTTTCCTTTATCTTTATCATGTACCAGCAAAGAATCTGATTTACTGAAGATCCGTGCAGAAAAGCAACTAAAGCAAAAGGCTGACGGAAGGAATAACAGAACAGCAAGTATAATGCGAAGGAACGAAGAGCCTCCGTGTGCTACAGAAACACACATAGGCTTTTCGGTCGACTCCTCCAACGCTGTAGTCCATTTTCGTTCCATGACCCACCTAGCCTGATCGATCGATTCACCTATTTGCAAGCGTGTGATAGCTTGTTCCTGATACATTACACAGTCAGTCTATATCCAGCAGATTGGTTTTCCTGACGCCGTGATCTAGGTAATTATATTGAGCACTGCATCCTTAGTTTAATTTGTCTTCAAATCCATCCATGCAGAACATAGTTACGATATGGGAATTTTACTTAGTAGCTATATGATGTACATTACGTTTACATGCATCTACTGAATGTGCAGGAAACATCGATCAACTGGAGCGACATCTGGATTTTCTGGGCTCTGTTCAAAAATGGATTGATCTGAGGACGAAACCTGGAGCTGAAGATGCAGGAAACATGAGTTCGCTTGGAGCTGCTGCCCGGCGGTAGCTTGTAATTAGACAGCAGCTATCTTGAGAACCAGGAGAGACAGATTGATCAATCATGCCGGTGAGGGTAAGTCACCCAGTGACTCAATTTTTCCTTCTAAAAAAAGCCAGAGATTGGAGCAGCTTCCCAATCCCCTTCCCAATAAAAAAAAATAGTCATATAGGGGATGAAATGAAAAAAAATTTCTCCAGCAGATCCCCTATAGCCCTCTCTTTTTTTTCTCCATCGACTAAAAACCTCTCTCCATCCCCTCTGTAGAGGGGATCTCTCCTCCATCCCCTACTCTGTGGGACCCACTCCAAAACACTGTAGATCCGCCCGCCTCCCGGTCTCGTCGGCGGCGCCCGCGGGCCGCAGCACGGTGTCGTCGCCGCAGGCCTCCCCTCCTCGAGCTCGGCGTCGTCGTCCATGCGCCCCGGCCGGAGCAGCGCCGGGTCCAGGCGGTCCTTGTAGTTGGTGGTGAAGACGATGATGCGCTCCTCGCCGCTCGTCGACCAGAGCCCGTCGATGAAGTTGAGCAGCCCGGACAGGGTGATGCCCTCCGCCGGAGGTGCCTAGACGGCATTCAGGAACGGAGTTGCAGTCAGTACATCTCCGTCATGCGGAAATTAACATACTACTGGAATCAAGATTCAATAGCTGCTTAATCTACCGATCAACATTGCATGACTTTGTGGTTCAGACAGCTGTACTTTACCTGATCGTTCTTTGATTTGGATTTGGATTTGGCCGGAGCCGGAGGTAGGGGAGCGTCCGAGTCCGACGCGATGCCGGTGCCGATCTCGTCGTCGCCACCGCCGTCTCCGGTACCCGCGCTTCCAGGCCTTGCCGATACTCCTGCATTTTCTGTACCGATGCATATGCATTGCAGCAGCCACAAGCAGGAGTGCATTTCTGATGCCGGAACAAACAATCGAACAGAAGAAATTTGTCGACGAATGCTATCACAATTGCAAAATGCTGATCGATGGGTTGTGTTGTTAGTTAGCTAGAGCGGCAGCTAAAATGGAGTTGGCGAAATCACCTCCTCGTAGCGCTGGATGAGCGCGAGGCGCTCCTCCTTGGACATGTCGGGTCGGAGCACCACCATGGTCTCGTACTGGTGCAGGCCCGGCGGGCAGGGCGGCATCTCCCGCTCCTCCAGCCCCAGCGCCGCCTCCGCGGCCGACATCCCGAGCCTGCCGCCGCCGAGCCCCAGCCCGGAGCCGAACCCCGAGGCCGAGCCCTCCTCATCGCCGACCTCCTCGTCCTCGGCGCCGCCGGTCGCGGCCGCTGAGCCGCTGTAGAAGGACGTCGCGTATCCGGCGGAGACCGCGCGGGGGCGGGGGCAGGCCGAGGGGAGGCGCAGCGCGGTCGGAAGGAAAGCGCGGAGGGGCGGGAGCGGGAGAGCGCGGCGCTGTTCGTGTCGTGTCCACTGGATAGATAAGGATAGGGCGCCACTCCTTCACAACTCCGCCTCTGCCCGTGCTCGGCAGGTACCCGCGCTTCCAGGCCTTGCCGATGCGGTGGAGTCCCCGGGCTCGAGGAAGAGGACCTTCCGCCAGCTGGCCCGGCGGCGTGCAGTGACCGGGTGTGGCGGTCAGCGGACGGGAGGGGACGGGAGCGGCGGAGGCGGAGTGCTGGTGCTGGCTGGGAGCGGAGGCGGAGGCGGAGGCGGCGGGCGGCGGGAGGGGACGGGAGCTGCGGGCGCCGCTGAAAAATCGAAGATTTGGGGGAGGGGAGAAGAAGCTGACTGGCATCGTGGGACTCACGAGTTGGAAAGTAGAATAGGGAAACTGCTGTAGTAAATTGTGTTTTGGGGATGAAAATAGTTTTACTCCACCCCCAATAACTTTATATAGGGGATCAAATTTACTCTATCTGCTGAAGTTGCTCTTACTAGTGTTGCGCAGAAGGGTGAGAGCAGACGTATAAACGATCATACACATTTACTCTGCCTAATGATCTGATTGATATGCTCGTGGATACTTGTCAAAGTTATTAGAGCAACTTCAGCAGCTTCCCTATCCCCTTCCCAATAGCAAAAAAATAGTCATATAGGGGATCAAACCTTCTCCAGCAGATCCCCTATAGCCTCTTTTTTTTCTCTATGGACTAAAAATCCCTCTCCATCCCCTCTATAGAGGGCATCTCTCCTCCACCCCCCTATCCGTGGGGCCCACACGAAAATACTGTAGATCGAGGCCAGTGATGCCAAGCACGAGGCCGCAGCAGCGCCGCATGCTGCGGCACATGGGCTGGACGGAGCCGAGCCATCCGGCGGCGACGGCGGCCGGGCCCGAGGAGGCCTGGCGCGAGAGCAGGTGCGTCCAGCGGAGTAGGCCGAGGATGAGCGCCATGACGGTGTCGGCGACCTCCTCCGCGCGGTTGGCGTCGACGTGGACGAGGCGGAGGTCGAGGTCGGCGGCGAGGGCGGCGTCGGCGGCGCGGTCCGCGGAGCTGAGGTAGAGCAGGAGCTACCAGGGCCACAGGCGGCGCGCGGAAGGAAGGCGAGGGAGGGGAGGAGCACTGCTGCGGCGGCCTCGACGGGGCCCGAGGCGACGGCGGAGAGGGGCACGTGCTCGACCGCGGCCACGCCGGCCAGGCCCTCCTGCTCCAGCGAGGGGTCGTCGAGGCAGTTGAGTGAGACGACCAGCGGCTGCTGCCCCCCGCCGCCGCTGGGCGCCGGCGAGTGGGCCATCCTGGCTGGGTCGGCTTGGGGCGACCGGATCGGGAGCGCCGGCGAGTGGGCCTTTGCTTTGGGGGAGGCAGAGGAGAGGATTGCGGTTGCGGTCACCCACGCACTGCGACATGGCCTGCACGGCGCCCGAGCCCCCGGTGCGGTACCCTCCGCCCTCCGGCGCCGTTGCGGCCACGAGTGCACCGAGCGCCGAGTCCCGCATGGCCACCCCGCCGGCGTCCCCGGGCGTGCCGCCGCACTTCTTGAACAGCACGGCCGTGTCCTGCTTCCCCAGGAACGAGTCGTTCCCGTAGCGGACGAAGCAGGCCCGCAGCTGCACGGCGCCGCCGGCGGACCAGGAGCAGAGCGAGGAGAGCCTGTTGATGGCGGAGCAGACGCATCCCGGCCAGGCAGGGGGGCACGCGCACGACCCTATTCGACCCGACGCCAGCCAACGCGCACACACCAGCCCGCCCGCCCGCCCCGGCGATGCCCCGCGCCCCGCGCTCGTGACCCATGGCCTCGCTCTCCGTTCCCCTCACGCTCCCACGGGCCTCGCCACCAGCGGTGGCGGGCGCGGCGAGGTGGACGAGGGCCGTGGCGCGGGTGCGGATGCGCGGTCGCACTGCCGCCGCGGCATTGGACGGTGGGTGTGGCGCCGACGGAATGGAGCAGCACCACGGGGACGGCCAACGCAGCCAGGAATTTTTCTCTCTGGCGAGCTGCGCGTCCGCCGCCGCAGTTTGCAAAGATTGAAGATTGGGGGGAGGGGAAAGATAAGCTGACGTGGCATGGTGGGACTCACGAGTTGGGAAGAAGAATAGGGAAACTGCTGGAGCAAATTGTGTTTTGGGGATGAAAATATTTTTACTCCACCCCCAATAACTTGATATAGGGGATCAAATTTACTCCATCTGCTGGAGTTATTAATAATGTTAATGTCCTAAGGATAATCCTGTTTTCTCCGTTCCGTTTTCTTAAGACGTGCATAGCACGTTTTGAGAAGTTTGGGTACAGCGTTATTAAAGGAGAGCAAACAGAACAACAACAGGAAAACAAGATTAAAAGACCTCAGTTTTCTCGGTTCCGTTGTTCCTTCCAATCTTTCGTTCTTTCCAGTTGCTTCGTTCTCTCCTCAGAGCAAGCACGCAAAGCAGTCACCATGTCGTTTCGTTCATTTCCTCAAAGCTCTGAGCATGCTCGCAAGCCGTTGCTCCTCTCGCAGGATTCGTCGTAGGCATGCACGCGAAGCGGCAGCTCAACAAACTATCTGTCTTACTTAGCCACGCGATCGAGTCGCCGCTTTGATCTGGCCCTGACCTGCCCCCAAAACAAATTGATACTACAAATTCCAGCACCGTCATCTGATGGCTGCAATGTGTCGACGGGAAACACCAGTTGAACGTACACATGCTAGTTTTCATTCAAAAATATATAAATATGTTGATGTTTGTTTTTCATGTGGCAAATTGAAATTTCTTAAAGATTTACATCATAAAGTTCGGAATGTCTGCCTCCCATGGACAATTAATGTAAAAACTAACATCTTGATACAGGGCGTATATATAATTCCTATATAGTTCTGTACAATCTTGATTCGAAATGCACGCTACTTCAATAATCCATCATCATATATACTGTAGTTACTAACATCCATCATAGTCAGTCTTAATTTATGCTTAGTAATTGATATTGCAGGAGATCAAAATTAGAGCAGACAATATCGATGATGCAGCGGAGAAGATAATTAGTTTTCTGGAGCGTACGAGACAGGATGATGTGATATACTTGGATGGCTGGCATGGAGTAGGGGCATCCGCCATGCTCAAAGCTGTCGTCGAACGATGTAGATCATCATCATCAGGGGATGCTGCTAGGAAAGCAGCTGGCTTGGACAAGATCATCCACATCGATTGCTCACTGTGGCAAAGCAAGAGGTCCCTGCAGAAGGTGATCGCGGAGGAGCTGAAGCTTCCACAAAAGGTGATGGCCTTCTTTGACCAGGGTGACGAGGAGGATGATTTTGATGGTGTGCATCTGGCTGCTAGAGGTGTGATTCCACAAGTCAAGTTGGCAATCTGGAACGAACTTAGCAGCTGCAAATTCCTGGTGGTCTTCCACAACGGGAGTGCCAGCTACGTGGACCTGTTGGAGTGTGGTGTCCCTGTCATGGGTGTTGTGAACAAGAGGGTGTTGTGGACTTCCCGAGGCAGGTTCCTGTTTCATGGCTCAAAGGATGAGGATGTGAAGGAGTTAGCTGGGTTGAGTGATGTGGCCATATCTGTTTTTCCACAGAACCCTGACAACGATGATAGTGTGAAGGATATCTTTAGTTGCCTTCTTCATGCAGAGGCCAAGGAGGTTGCTAGGTACAGTGGTGTCCCTTTACTTGACACTAAGGTTGTCTTGGAATGCATCTCGTACAATATGGCTCTAATACAGAAGGGCAAGGATATCAACTGGGGTACCCATGTGGCCAACTATTGGGTATGTGATGGAATCATACAAGATACCAATGGTTGTGGTAGATCAGCTTGGGAGATTGGCGATGCTTTGCATAGGATCATGAACTTAGATTGGCATCAAGATGTGGTGGAAGGCATGCTTAATCTACTATTGTCTGATGAGCATAGGGGCCGCTGGGTTTCAATATCCAGTGAACATGCAGTGGAAGTTCGAAGGCCGACATCCATCTTCTGGACAGAAGTTATAATAGAAGTTGGCATGTTTAAGCATTTAGATAGGAGCAGGCATACCTCGCGCCCGCGTCGCTCCCCGGGGGCGACTCGGGCGGAAACCTTGCCCTCGGCAACGCCGCTCCCCACCACGGCCTCCCCTCCTCGCCGCCGCCCGAGCGGTCGCCGGAAGCCCGCGCGGCCGCAAGGAAGGCGGCGGCGGGGCTCCTCCACCGCTTCTCCTCCTCCTCCCCCCGCTCAGGTGCTCTCTTCGGCGGCAGCCACAGCGGCGGCTACCTTTGGTCTGGCGGCCAGATCGGCCCGTGGTTTCGCCGGATCTGCAACCTGAGCCACCGGATCTGTTCCCTTGGGGGCTTGGTGTGTCGTGGTGCGGCAGCGATGGCAGAGCCCGTTTTCCAGTGGTGGTGGCCCCTCTAGTGGTGCGCGCGTGACGGGTGCGGCTGCCTTGGTCGTGCTGCGGGGCGGCGACGGGGGCCCGGCGGTTGCGGCTTCTTCGGCGCCATGGCCGTTGTGGCGTCCTCCCTGCGGCAACGGCAAGGCCTGGTGGGCCCTTTTCCCAGTGATGGCTTCGGCTTTGGAGGGTGGTGGTGCCTTGGTGGCGCGACCGGAGGTGGTGTGCTTGGTCGTGTGCTCGCTGTGCCAAGGTGGTGTGGCTGCCAGCGGTCGAGCGGCGGTGCTCCGGTGGCGCCATGGTGGCGTGGCTGGGTGCCCCGAGCCGCCTTTCTCCAGCGGCAAGGTGTCGGCGGTGCCGTGGTGGCATTGCTGACGATGGTTTGTGCGAACATTTGCCAACGGTATCGCGGTGGTGCCGATGGTGGTGGTCGTGCGGGGATCCCAGCAGCGCCATGGTGGTGATGTTGGTGGTGCCAGCCGTCTCGTTGCTTGCGGTGAAGATGCGGGCGAAAGCTCATCCCTATTTGGGACGACGTCGATGGCACTAGGGTGTCATGTCCTTCCTGAAGGCGACGTCGGGCATCTCCAGTGCGGGCCTTGCATCCTGGGGGCTGGTGGTGTCGTCTGGCTTCTTCGGATTGGTGCGTCGGCTTTGGTTGCTTATGTGAGAGCTTCTTCTTCCTTTTCCTTTTACTTTGTTTTCCTGTTCTTTGTTAAAAAGAAAAAAAAATCAGAGTAGAGAAGAAGAGAGGTTACAGTTTGTGGTACTGGTGTGTGTTAGCTCGTGTCGATGTCCCAATCCGACCGAGAGAGTTTAGTGGAGTGGTTTTTAAGTTGCCTTGAGCGGTGTGTGTTGATGTCCCAATCCAACCCACCGAGTCGCTTCAGTTGAGTTGTGCGGTGATGGTTGATGTCCCAATCCAACCCACCGGAGTTGTTTGGTCTACGGACCCGAGTTGTGCGGGGTTTTCTACCCCCTGAGTTGTACGGTCAGTGTACCGAAGTTGTGAGGGATGGTGCTATACCTCTCTAGTTGTACGGTCTTCAGACCGAAGTTGTGTGGTTTTCGGCCCGGTTTTCTTTATAAACTGGGCTAACTCTCTTCTTCTAATAAAAATTCAGAAAAGCGTAAGTTTTCACCGTCCGTTCTAAAAAAAGGAGCAGGCTGCGTGTGCTACATCTCTCCCACTGCACCTTCAGTTTTTCATCTCCCCCCTTCCTAAGTTGCAGCAACCTAAGGTTCCTCCTTCTTGACCAATGCAAAGACAAAAATGGTGCACCAGGTCGTGGTGGAGAACAATGCTACAATCAAAGCAGCGATGGGGCATTTTTCTTGAAGTTGTGGGTACTAGAGCTAAGTTATACAGACTGGTATTGGCTGCTATCAAAAAAGATGTTGGATATGATGGTTGAACTCAGGGAGTTGAATGTGATAGGACCCAGCAATTGGAGCATGAGCCATCTACTTAGTTGCAGTGGTGTTGGAAGCAACAACCGAAAGCTGCTCAAGCTCCGAGTGGTTGAGGGACCAAAGGACAATGAGAGCAATATTGGCAACACTGGTGGCCATTATAGACACAGGCAAGCCTCATCATTTCCAGAACTATCAAGTTGGGAAATCCTCAAAACAGTCATCCTTGATGGCTGTTGTGAACTGGAGGAAATTGGATATAACACTCTGCCCCCATCGCTAGAGTCATTTAGCTTCACCAGCAATGTCGCCACAAAGATAAAGAGCATATCCTTCCGGGGGTGTGCCATGCTGAAGAGCTTGCTACTGAAGGGATTGTTTGATACGCTAGAAGAATTGGACATATCAGGAACATTGGTTAAAACTCTTGACCTCAGTGAAGTTCAAACCCTGAACCTCAGACGACTCTTTTTGTTGGGATGTGAAAAACTTTGTGCAATACTATGGTCAAAGAAGGGCGCAAGACCTTTGAAGGTGTTGCGCATTGACACTACCCATGCAACATGGGCTAAGGAAGACAAGTCAAATAAACAAGCCGCTACTAGCTATAGCGACAGTACACATGCAGAGTCATCATCAGCAGCAGTTCTCAACACACTTACCAACTTTGATTCTTATATTTCCCTAAGAGATCCCAGGCTTTTTCGGTCACTTATGAGAACAATTTTTATCGGTACTTTACACATAGAGATTTTATCTACCGGAGGTCGTCATCACAGAGGCATCGGTCAAAAAGTGCAAGATAGAAAATTTCAAAGTGTCGCTGGTAATTTGTACCCTGATGAAGTAATTTTTGCATTTAATGACAACTCACAAACTGCTGGAGCCAATGGAAATGTTTTTGATGCCCTGGCAATCAGGTCCATGTGGACTTGCCCTCTTATTCCTATCTACTCTGGTTGTACCAAATGTTACATTAGTATACATGATGAGACACCCACGAAGTTCACGCAGGATGATACTACTGATACTAGACAACAAACTAGCATTACTTTGCCAGTTTTCGTGCAACACAATGCCAAAATCCTGCACTTGCATGACAGTTTGTCCATCACCTGTATCCCAGGCCCTACGTCTAAAGCTCAAGCAAGTTTGAATTGGTATAACCTACGATGGTGCCGACTCGAGAGATGCCCCAACTTACAAGGCTCTGTTTTCACTGCTCCTCCAGCATTTAGGTATGGAGAAAATATTTTCTATGTTTTGGAGACATTCTGGGCATCCCAACTCTTAAAGGCTCGCTACATCTGGGACTGGAGCACAAGTTGTTTTCCTCCAAATGGTTCCTTTCAAAATCTTACATTCTTACACATAGATTACTGCCCCAGGCTAGTACATGTACTCCCCTTGGACACATCAAATAGCCGTGGATGCCGTAGCTTGGAAACCCTCGAGATAATTTGCTGCGGTGAGCTCAGGGAGGTTTTCCCATCTGATTCAGAAACACAACAGCAAGAACCTAGACTATTCCCTAGACTCAAGCGCATCCACCTGCATGAGCTGCCTGCGCTGCAGCAAATCTACAGGGGCAGGATGTTGGCACCCAGACTTGGGACAGTGAAGATCAGGGGCTGTTGGAGCCTCAAGCGCCTGCCGGCTGTTCGACATACTCCTCGGTCTCGCAGAGCCCGTCTGGAATGGATCAACCCTACTGAGTTGGACGAGGAGGACGCCCAGATGCCGCCAACTATGGACTGTGAGAAGGATTGGTGGGATGGCCTTGAGTGGGACGGGGAAGAGGCCGGCCACCACCCTTCCTACTACAAGACCACACATTCAGCATTCTACAAGAAGACCCTGCTCAGAGCCACTGTACTAAGGTGACTACTGATGACTACTTACCCTCCTTCCTGTCTTGCTTATTAACTCTTCTGAATTGCTTGACTCCACAACATCTTAATTTGCATTGTCTGTGAATTATTAATGTTGTTGCATTTAATCCCCTACAAACGTGTGTGCATCTGACAACATCTTTCACCTGATCACGCTCACGCCCTTATTCTCTTTTGCCTGCCTGCCTGCAGATAGTAATCCATTCCATGGAGTGGCTGCAGTTTGACGGGTCATGGAAGAGAGGCTTGGATTTCTCTGCTAGCAGATGTCTTGACGAGGACTTCCGTGTTTCCTTGTGCTGTGGACATTGGTGTATTTGTTGTCGTCTGATTTCCAAGGCAATGCTGGTGTGTCACCTGACGTGAGACACTCTCCTGCGACTTCTGATTATGCTTTTGCTTGATTTAGTTTGACATGCATGGATGCTTAGCTTGTGTGTGCGCTTTGAGCTCCGCATCCACGCCACCATGGGTGTTCCTGTTTGGTTTGGCGAGGTTGAGAGGAATAAATAAAATACACTAAAAGATCAGCTATCAGCAGCATGAGCAGATCCAGTGGTGAGTCTCATGCAGTCCTGCTGCTGGTGCTGTGCTTTCGGTGTTGTGTGCTGCTACCTGATTTGTGGTTTTGTGTCTCTGTGATTTGTCAGCTATGGACTGACCGACAATTATTGTTACTTCACAGCTGCTATGTATGAAAACGATAATGATGATTTCGTTTGTGGCTTATATGTGCCATTTACTTACATGTAGTGCTATGATTTTTGGGAAGCACATTCATACTCGTATATGTTCAATTGTTGTATGTTGGAATTGCACGCCTGTCTACATACTAGCAAAGATGTTGACATGCATGCTCAGCTATAGCCTATAGAGAATTCAACATGCAGACTTAGGCCAGTCAGGTTGCATCAGGGGAGGGCACAATGACCTGAACACCTCCAAATCCGCAAGGCAAGAGAAAAGAGGAATCCATCAGTAGTAGTAAAATAGTAGTAAGTGTTTCCTGTAGAAAAGAATAGAATCTTCAATGAAGCATCTGAAACAGAAGAAAGAAATGGAAGGGAAACTTCCACTAGTGTTCAGAGTTCAGAGAACAATCCTGAGAGCATGCTTGAATTTAGAGTCAGAACATAAATCATCCAGCTCGTCTTCAAAGTTCACCTTCAGGGCTACAGATAAACTGATTTCTTATCTAAAAAAATTGAATTTTAATCCACTAACTTAGTGAAAACAACCAAGTAGGTCGGTGGCTAATCTAAGTAATCATGCCATTTCAGACACGAACGCAAGCCAAATAGAGTACTTAGCTTAGGGCCTGTTAGCGGCCCACCAGATCAGCATGTAGTGCAAGAGTCCAACACAGCACACGAGATCAACATGTAGTGCAAGAGCCCAACACAGCAGCACGCAGAGAGCTGGCCAGTGGTGGCAGGTAAGCTTTTTTTGTTTTTTTTCTAGTTTGAATCAACGGTTAATTGTTTTTGCTAAATACATATGATTTAGCAAATTTAAAATATTAAGCTAATATAGTCAACATTTTAAACTACCTGACTCAATATTTACTAAAGTTTAGTTCAACAATTGTGATAAGCTACTTCAACATTTTATATAAAAATGTTGAAGCAATACATCTAAATTGTTGAACATACATATTCAAAATGTTGAATACATATATTTCGAATGTTGAGTTTTGAATATTTTTATAAAAAAGTCAAAATGTATTCATATTCGATTTTATTTTGTTGCATAAATCTTAAACAACACCATGTTGAAACGAAATCCAAAACACATTTATGATTTGAAAGAAAACCGAAGCCAAAGTTTCCAATGCTAAAGGAAATCCACGTGTCTTCTCTTCCTCCTGCTATTGTTTGCAAGTTGCGACGAACTTGATGCTGGGCTGGGACAGCTGCACCGCTTATTTTGTATACATTGGATGCACCATGGACGTGCGTACGAATCCTAACGTGGAAGTTATATATGTTTCTAGCTTCCGGAACCTATATAGGAATACCGTGCTCTTATATGTCTCGTGGAAGATGGACAAAGGTCGAAACTTTTAGCTCACTAAAGTCATCTAAAATTGTTGGTTATTATGTTTTAACCATCTCACCTCATGATTATTAATTTCAAAAATGTTTCAACATTTTTTCTAAAATATTACAATATTTTTCAAACAAAATGTTGAACCAACTATTTTTCATAAAATTTTGAACCAACATTTTTTGGAAAGAGTTGCACCAACATTTGTGTAGAGAAAACATTAGATCCAACATCTTTCCAAAACATTTTCACCAATATTTTTTTGAAAATGTTGATCAACATTTTCTGAAAATATTTCAACATTTCAAGAAGTGTTGAAACATTTTTCCTCCTCTCCTTCATCTCCGGTGGCGACGGTAACGCGCAACGCGGCAGAGCCGACCGGCGCACGGTGCGGCAGACGGCCGACGGTGGCGCAAGCACGGGTGGCGCCACGAGCACAGTGAGGAAGAGAGCATGTAGGAGATGGTGTGGCTAGGGTTAGTATGTGAGTTCTAAGGGACGTAAGTGGTTGCACGAATCTCAAACAATACAAGATTCAACCCATATTATCTTCTGGAAGATATATAGGATTCCCGTCTATGAAGTGTGATGCGCACGAGGGCTCCTATGTAGCTACCGAAAGGTGCATAAGGGTTGAATCTTTCAGCCCACCAAAACCCATCTAAGACCAAACTAGTGAACTTCCATTTCAACAATTTGTAAATGTTGATCAACATTTTTTAGAAATGTTACCAACATTTTTTGGTTGTCAATATTTTTTGTCAACATTTTTTGGAAAAGTTTTCAATATTTTTAGCAACATTTTTTAAAATAGTGCCAATAATTTGGTCAACATATTTTGGAAATCTTGCCATTTTGCCAACATTTTCTCATCAACATTATTCAGAATTGTTTGTTGCCAACATTTTTCTTGTCAACATTTTTTAGAAAAGGTTGGAGCAACAAATTTCGACCGTCTTCCCCATCTCCGGCGCGACGCGTTGGGGTTGGGCGCATCCGGCACTGGGAGGCTCGTCGTTGTCAACATTTTTTTAGAAAAGGTTGGAGCAACAAATTTCGACCGTCCTCCCCATCTCCGGCGCGACGCGTTGGGGTTGGGCGCAGCCGGCACTGGGAGGCTCGCCGACGCGCCACCGCATGCCCGCATGATGGCACGCGCGCGGACGACCATAGGAGGCGACGCGGGGCGGGGCCGACAGGTGGCGGCGGTGTGCGGGGGAGGGCGCGATGCCGGCTGGGGGGCGACAGGCTGGACTGGCGGCGGCGACGGGGTTGGAAAGCGGGAGGAAGGAAGCAGAGGAGGGTGAGGGGACCTAGGGTTTACAAATACTAGGTTGTTATTGTAACGACCTGACTTAGGAAAACGGCTAAGACCCACTCTACACGTTGAATGAGTCACACCTGCTAATTAACTTCCTTGCACTTTTGTCCTCGCTTCGTGCAAAAGGTTGCAACCGGAGTTAACTAGCCTTCCTAGGCCAGCTATTTAAGTTGGCTTCCAAGCCCACCAGCTAGCAGTTTGGCACTAAACTCTAGTGCTCCTGGTCACTACAGTGTTTTCGCGAAAGTGGCGCACCGGCCCACTTAGCCCACCAGGCCGGTTCTCTCTACTGAGTTGTTACAATCTCCCCCACTTAGAGACTCGACATCCTCCCTAACGGGACACCTGTCCAGGACCTACTCTCCCCAATCACGATCGTATGTGACACACTGGGCCCACGCGTATGCGCGCGATGCCTGCGCAACTGACCGTAACGCACCGTGACATGGCGAGAGCCTGTTCTAATTACTAATTACCAAATGTAACGACCTGACTTAGGAAAACGGCTAAGACCCACTCTACACGTTGGATGAGCCACACCTGCTAATTAACTCTCTTGCACTTTCGTTCTCGCTTCGTGCAAAAAGTTGCAACCGGAGTTAACTAGCCTTCCTAGGCTAACTATTTAAATTGGCTTCCAAGCCCACCAGCTAGCAGTTTCGCACGCACTATAGCCTAGCTACAGTACCGCGAAAAGTGGCCCACCGGCCCACTTAGCCCGCTAGGCCGGATCTCTCTACTGGGCTGTTACAGTTATGGGCTATTATTGGGTTTCTATTGGGTTATTGTTTCAACTCATATTACCCAACTCATATTACCTTATGGAAGATATATATGATTCCTGGATGCGCACTGGACCGTGTTGTACATGTTACCCTCACGGTCCATATTACTGGCAGGCCATAAGGCCTAGAGGCAAAGATTCTTTGTACATTTATTATTTTTGTATCCGACACTTGAATGGGCTCTCATGTCCAGTTGCCCGCACCTTTTCCTGGGATTTTCCTAGGATTTATTGGTGTTGTGTGTTAAGTGGTAAGCGGTGTTTCCGTTGACAACAAGACGCTAATGGTGACTTCGTGAATCTCTAGATCTGCCGGGTGCTCAGTCCTTTGGAGGTGCTCGTAGGGGTAGGGTTTGCATATGTGTGTTCATAGGGTTAAGTGTGTGCGCGTGTTGTGAACGTTTGCGTTGTATTGTGTAATTCTCAGAAAAAAGAATGCATTTTTCCAAACCAAAATATAATAAATATAAATAAATTCGATTGCCCACATACATATACCCGCATTCATTTTTATAAATGTACGTATGCATGTCCTACCTTGTAGGTTTGTATGGTTTATTTGATGCCAATTGAATGAGTAAAGAGAATTAAGGAAGCTCAAATCGCTCTTAATCCCTTTAGTGGGATTAACCGAACAAGTTCTAAACATCATTGGAATATTGGTAAAACAGATTTTGAACTTGATGCGTCGCTTTCGGTGCAGTGGTGGAGCCAGGATTTTACACTTAGGTATTACCGAGCTTGTTGGATCATTTATAGGTGTATTTATAACTATAAAAATATTAAATTAGACCCACTATTACCTATATATATGTATACATATTAAGTATATTTGATCTTTCGTATTTGACCCACTATTCCCAAGCTTGATAGATTTTGTCCAAATTAAAGGTAGCAGTTGAAGTAAAAATAAATAACCGAGAAGGAATCTTGTACTAGTTAAGTACTCCGTAGGTTTTTTTTTCGAAAAAGGGGGTCTTACCTTTGCAAAAAAAAAAACTTTAAAGTTCGGCGATTTAAAGCTGGAGTCGGCTTTACGTGTCAGCTTGGATCTCTCGAACCGTCACAAAAAAGAAAAAAAATATGATGTGGCCCGCGTGCGCCCGTCACGGATCCGTTCTCGCGGGCGGGCTAGCGAGTGACCAGTGCAGCGCCGCGACCGCTAACCGTATCCGTTTCTAGTGCCGGCGGAGGCAGATCCCGTGTCGGCGGGGATTAAGGGGAGCGGCGACGGCGGCGTCCGGCGACGGGTGAAGGGCCCGTGTCGAGTCCATCTGGATCTCCACGGGCTCTTCCACCGGCGGCGCAGCGACAGCTCCGATGGCTGACGGTGAGGACACATCAAGCGGCAGGGAGCACTCCGTCACGGTCACCTGCACCACCGCCGTCCAGCCATGTTCGTTGCAATGAGCGACGTTCGTGACGTGGATGCGGATTGGTGGGGGTGTGCCGTGGCGGTGCTGGAGGAGCATCCGAGGAGGCGGTTGCGCCTGCCGGCGGCCCGCTGGGGCCAGCGTCGGAGGGAGTGCCCGCCGGCGGCCCACTGAGTCCTGCGACGGCGAGCGGCTGAGGAGACTCCGGGCGGCGATTGAAGGCACGGTGGCCCCGGGCGAGATGTGAGCGCCACGGCGACGACGAGGAGCAGCGACTGGAGTCGCTGGAGGTGCTGCCACAGGGTTCCAGAGGAGAAGGCTCTGGCGCGCGGCGGCGAGCGTCGCTGACTGGAAGGTCACCAGCGAGCGGTGCACACGAGCATGGAGGCGAGGAGGAAGATGCATCACGGAAGCGACGAGTTCATCGACGGTAGGCATCCTACCTTCCTTTGTCGGAGGAGGCCGACGCCTCCACTTTCCCTCCGGCGAACAACAACTTCTCCTTCTTCTTTCTTCTCTCGGAGCGTGTGCTGATAACGTGTGAAAACGAGTGTAGACGAGAGATTGAATAGAGAGGAATGAATTGTTATTCACATTGATCATTGGAATGAATACATATATACCGGAGATGGAGGAGCGGCGTACGGACGTGGTGGCAACCGCCGCTTCCGTACGCCTTTGATGTCGGTGGCGGTTGCCACCTCCTGTGATGGATGGATGAGATCATTGATCTCTTTGTTTGTAACACGCCCGTCACGGATCCGTTCTCGCGGGCGGGCCAGCGAGTGGCCAGTGCAGCGCCGCGACCGCTAACCGTATCCGTTTAGTTAAAACAACGTATCAGTCCACCACTCGGTCACTCCGCACCCTTTAATTAATTATTAATCTGTTGCTCTCTTGTGAGGGGTTTGCGTTAGGTAAGCGACGCTGATTGATGCGTTTCCTCTTATCCGAATTCTTTTTCCCTCCTTTTTTTGCATTTCTTTGGTCGTGGCTTCACGTGCCGTGATCCGCTGCGGAACAGCTTTCCCGCTGCTCATTTTCCTTCTCGAATCACACTAGTCGGGCTGTGTGCGATTGGGTGTGGGTCACGTGCCAGTCCTCGTCACCGTGATCCCCGCTGCTAACCAGCCAGGCCGCTGGGGTCACTTGTGAATGTGATGGGTCCCACGCCCAAAACCAACTGTTTCTAGTGCAACTTTTGTTTTTTTTTTTTAAAAAAAATTGCTTGTGATTCATTTAGCTTCAATGTTCAAGCCAGACAGTCACCTTAACCAGCAGCCATTCCAAAAATGTCATCCAAAAAATTCACGACCAACCTGGCCTTCACCCCCATCTCTCCCATTGACTAAATCAACCATAGTATCGGCTGACTACTCTGTCCTATCCTCGGCATTAACTTTTGAAATTTCTGGAAGAGGATGAAAGTATCACCACACTTCTTTTGAACTTGTCACATGCTACATATTTCGAATAGTCTCTTTCTGCATGGTAGTGAGTTCCAAGAACGCTGTGATTTGAGGACTTCCAAGCTCCAATAGGTCTGGTCTTTTCTTCAGTCTTAACAGAGGAGAAATTGTACAACGGTATATCCTGCACTTGCCAGCATTGTGAATTGCCTATATGGATATCTTGCTACGAAGATCTGAACAGAACTCATAACTGTTTCCCCAGAACCTGGGGCATGACCAGATGAGCAAGAATGGAACCTCCAAGCTTGCCTCCGATAAAATCCTTAACCAAAACTTGAATCTTCCAAGTTCCAACTGATGAGATGTCATTTGCCTAGAATGAATATCAATGTCTGCAACTATGAAATCTTCAGACAGTTTAAACACTACCAGTCTATCTCATTGGCAATTGTTTATGTTTGGCAACATTTTCCATGTGCATACAAGGTAAGGATAATGAAATTACTGAGGCAGAGTATAGAAAGTGCATATCAAATGGAATAGGCGAATAGGCAGGTAAGCTAACAGCAGAAGTGTTCAAAAGTTAAAATTGCAAGGAGCATGTAGCGGGACTGACATCACGAGTACATAACTAGTGCATATCAGGTGAAATAAGCAGATAAGCTTACAGCACAGGTGTTCAAAACTTCAAACTGTTAGGTAACTGAACTAAGCTACAAAAGCCTCATATATCTTAAACGAAATATATAAACCTTTTTTCCACTAATAATCAATTATTGATTCAGCCCTTCTCACAATCATACCACAGGCATGACACAGATAGCCCAAATAACTGGTTACCAACAATTGAACTGAACAAGTATGCACACTTAGTCATGATAGATAGGACACTTCAAAAATGCAAAGAAATGTATTTTTTAATACTTGTGCTAGTGAACCAGTGCATTAGTTGACACTTAGCTCCCATATAATCAGATACTCCCTTTTATTGGGAGTTATCATTTCACAAAACATGTTGCTGTGGGTATGAAACACAGTAGACAGTACCTAAAGTTATTGCGACCTTGAGTCTATTGGAGCATTTCATCCCTCATGGGCACAGCATTGCTCCATCTATATCAAATTCTATTCGGATCTTTTGCTTTCTTGCAGTCAACCCGGCAAAATATACTGCCATGAAGATACTTCGTAGAAAACAGTGTTCGATATTCAAAATATCGAACACTTTTTTTAACTTTCAAAAAAGAAGCGTTCGGATTTCAAATTAGATAATACATGTATTCACAAGCAGAAGTAGCAGTCATCAGGGGGCAAATAAAGATTTGCAAACAGTGCTGCGGTAACAAACTCATACCTTTGTGCTTTAAAAGGACAACAGAAAATCTTCCCAATATTCATCAAGACCATCAGTTTCTTTTTTTTGTTTCTCCTCTTCCTCTATAGGCGAGTCAGATTCTGATGAAAGTTACATACAGCAAGATTTTGCATACGGTGCACATTGGGCCTTTTCTGCACTAACCCAATCAAACTGAATAGATGATTGACATCTGGTTTTCAAAGAAATTGATTCACTAAAGCTGCACTTTGACCATATGGAACAATCTTCTCCTTCAGCATAGATGGTTTCAAATGCTTGGCTCATCCCATTGGATTCCTACATTTTGCGATATTGCAAGCCACTTCAGATGTCAGTTCTTTTATCATAGGGACCAACTTATTGTAACCTGAATTGTTTCCATCCTCATCATCTGAATCAGAACCATTACGCCAGTCTTTTCCTTTTGTTCTGTTGGCTCCACAGAATGATTGTTCAATTTGCCGCCTGCCATTTTTGCTGGCTATCACAGAATTTTCAGAGGGACGTTCAAGACTACGAAGGAATTTCATCGCCTTGCTAGCACTGTCAAATCCCAACTGGAGACCCTAATTGCAACAGGAAGTGAATGACCTCTTGAATAGGTTGCAACTCTAGGTGTAAATACACTGCTATTGCCCTCAGCTGATTTCTTGCGCCTGCTGTAACATACGCCGACAAAAGCAAAAGGGTGGTTACATATCATGGGAGAGAAAGGCCAAGTAAATTTATCAACAATGTAAGTAGTGATTGTGCTGATCATGTGTATTTCCATGAAAAACAACAACAGTACATTTCCCAAACCCAAATAGAAGCGCAGGCCTTAAAACAAGTTGCAAATACAACACACATTTTGTTGCAAAAATCTAGCATTATAAATGCATCTAACAGCACAAGCATACAAGGGAAAACTAGATTTCAATAGTTGGTATTTGATAAGATAATGTTAACCTCACAGAGATGGCAATCAGAAGAAAAATTAGCATGCGTAGAAAAAAGGAACCAGAAAATAAAAGGCTTCACTGAAATTCATGACATTTTAAACACAGTGAACCACATGAAAGCAGCTTAGTCAACCTGCTTATGTAGTAATAAGAGTAATCATGACCAATGAACAGGTAACATTTCACGCATATGTTATGTACTTTTACTTCTTCTGCACAACAACTTCGAAATGGTGAAAACAGAAGGTGACCAAGAAGGCGATCCGTGGGAGACGAGGATGGTAGCCTTACTGCTTACACTGTTGTTACCTTCATTTCAGTACTCCACATGAAGTACAAGATCACCATTCATTCTCTACAGTTTGGGGGGGGGGGGGGGGGGGGCAAAGATTCTTGACTTCTACAGCTTTACTAATATTGAGCTCAGTACAACAGGAGGCATAAATCAAAACAGTTATTATCTCCGTTTTGCCTGTCCATAACAGTCAGATATCCATCCTTAGACATCCTAGAGCATGTTTCAGCAGAAAAAACAGAGGAAGGTATGCTAAAAGCAGAACAGAATAAAACGCAGCTGAGGAACTTGTCAAGCACAAAGGAAGGTTACTGGACAAATAATTCTCTCCAAATGACAATGCCCTCTATCCAAAAGCCATTTTCCTTGGGGAGCGTATAACTATGATCTTCAGCATTCATTCATCTTTTGCCTAATCAGAAAATAAACGACTTGTCCTACTAGAAATGCAGAAAACTAGTACATACATACGGACAGGGGATCGATGCCTAAATGAGGCTTCCATCCGTCTAACCCAGAGGAGCATTTGCGGTTGGCGGCGTCACGTGGGCATAAACATACTCCAGAATTCCTCCAAATTGGAAGAAATTTCTCCCCGAATCGAACCCCGACGGAACCCTAAATCCCCATCCCCACTGAATCCCGAGCTCCTGAGTCCCAGCCGCAGCCGTCGCCCAACAGCGCAAAACGCGGCAGAAACATCCCCCAATGGCCCAACCAACGAAGATCTCGCGTTCCCCTCGCCCACAAACGAAAAAATGAAGTAGGAAGGAACAGTACCCGCACGGGCGTCCGTATCCGCCACACGATTAGAAGAAGCTAGCGGCGTGGACGGGGGAGGATAGGGCTCACCGGAGGGCGAAGTCAGCGGCCCGCCACCGGCGGCGGCGTGGCGGGCAAGGCAGCGCGCACCCGCCGGGCCGCCGCGCGTAGGGGCTTTGTTTTCTGGGGGTATAGTAGGGCAGAGAGCCCGAGTCCGGAACGCCTGTGTGTACGCAGCCACAGGGCCCCACACTGGCGTCTGGTCCGAGTCCCGTGGTCATCACCGTATTCGTTTCGTTCTCGCCCCCACCTCCTCTCTCTATAAAGCCACCGCGTCCGCCTCGCGGCGGCCCTCCCTTTTCTGATCCCGTCTCGTCCAAGAAATCAGCCTCATCTCTCATCTTGAGGCAGACGCATCTGGACCTCCTCTCCAAGGAAGAGAGAGAGGGGGAGAGACGCGCCGACGCGGCTGACGGACGAGAGCTGAGAGAGAGAGGGGAGAGACGCGCCGACGCGGCGGACGGACGAGAGCTTGGCGGCGGCCAGTTTCGGTGGTGGGGGTTCCCATGGCGGCGGCAGCGGTGGTGACGGCGGCGGAAGGGGAGCTGGATCAGATGATGGTCCGCGCCGCGGAGATTCTCGTCAGCCTCCGGTCCAGGAAGCTGCGGGCGTGGCCCAAGTGGGTCCCGAAGCCGGAGGGCGAGGAATCCGAGTCCTCGCCCGCCACGGCGCCGCTGGAGGTGGTGCAGATGGGTTGGGCGCGACGGCGGCCGCGGAGTGGCGGGAGGCGGGGGACGTGCGTTCCGTGGAGGAAGGCGCTGCGGGAGCTGGACCTCGCGGGATCCCGCTGGGAGGAAAGGGACCCGGCGTCGGCGCCGCCGGCGGCCGGATCCGGCTCGCCGTCGACGAGTTCCGCCGAACGCGCGGCGCCGACGCAGCCGCGGCCCAGCCGCGCGGACGGGAAGGCGGTTGAGAAGGCGCTCGCTGCAGCGGCGGCGGCGGCAAAGGAGCCCATGACGGCGTCGAGCCCCAACACCCCGCTGGACTACGGCGCCGGCGGATCCCGCGCGTCGTCGAGCGCGGACGACGTGGCGCGGCCGCGGGCGAAGCGGAAGGGCCCCGGCGCCCGCGGATCTGGCGGCGAGGACGACGAAGGGTGCAGCTCGCCGGCGAAGCGGCCGCGGGCGGCGGCCGACGAGGTGAAGCCAATTCCCACGGTAAGAGCATCTCCAGCCGCAACGCTATCCTCCCTAATCCATGTCCTCCGTTGGTATTTTTGTTTGACTGCAATTGGGTGGAAAAAGCCTCGCCTTTCCTGTTCACGCGCCGTCCAGCGAGACCGGTACAGCGAACTTGGCTGCCTTGTGACCGCACGTATTCGGCGCGGCAGCTGCTGAGGGTGCCTATGGCCCCGTCTCGGCGTGGCATCCCTGTTTTTTTTCTGTTTGGTCATTGCCCCTTCTTGCTGGTGATATGAATATGCGATTGCTCGTTCCATGCTATGGTCTGCTTGAGATGTGATATGATCAACTAGCTTTCTTTGCTTGCTTTTAGACTTTTTGAGCATGTAGGAAGGCCGAACTCATTTTGCTGCTACATATGCTTCATGCCATGGATTCACTATTACAATCTAGTGACGTTTCTTCTATGAATTCCAGTTAATTCAGTATATGTTTCCTTCTCCTAACTGAAATCCAATTTGTTTCGTGCAGGAACAGAGTATGCAGATTGAAACAAGCGGTATGCAGATTGAAACAAACGCATCCAGCACCAAGGGCTTTGCATTCGACCTCAACTTTCCACCGGCATTGGATGACGACGACGCCTGATGATCAGGGCCTGAAGAATTTTTGCAGATGAAGAGTTTGCGCTCGTGGAAATAAACCCAACCCTGCTCTCGCTGTACATAAAGAAGGGCTGGCCAAGTCAGGAGGAGCTGCTAAGGGGAGCGGCCTTCATAGATTACTACGAGGCGCGAAGCTGATGAGGATGATCAGGATTCAGGAAGCCGTTGGTTTCATTGGGTCCTTCAGGTTTTAATCTTAGTCAGCTCTGTTCGTTGCCTGGTTGCTGGCGTTTGGCGAGCAGTAGGCTCGCCCATTGCCCTGTTTAGTTCTTTTCTATTTTTTTGTGAATCCGAATTAAATTCACTCCGTGTGGATTCCACTGATACGGTGAATGAACAACAAAATAGATATTATTAGTTCATTTCTTACACAATGTTTCTTCTCACCTGGCTGTTGATGGTTTCACATGTTGTTCTGTTGCCCTGGCTGCTTCTGTTTTAGAGCCAAGAGGGTCCTCTCTTGGCCTCTGAATCTTGTCTCGGTGCAAATAGGGTTCTTGTGGTAAAATGTGCTTTTTTTGAATTTGTCTTGGTGCAAATAGGATTCTTTGTGGTAAAATGTGCAGGACTGTGGTAAGCAAATGGATGGGCTGCAAAAGCTCCACTGGCCCTAGTAGACTTGTGCGGTGTGAAACGTTGTTTGTTGCTGTGGACTCATTGATGATAGATTAGTTGCTTCAGATCTAGTATGGAACTGGAGTAGTGGAGTGGCATGGCTTGCTGCCTTTTTTGGGTTTTCTTTTTTTGAACGAAAGTGGCGTGCTGCCTTTCGTCGTTGGTAGAATAAAATGGCACTAGTAGCGTCGTCAATGCTTGCGACGGTTTGTCGTATGCAAGATAGCACGTGAGGTCTTGTGGGTCCCACGGTTCAGCCTGACCGTAGTCGTGCTTCAGAGATGGTGTTTGGAGAAAAGAGAGTGACCGCTGCAGCACCATTTCTTTCTCTGCCTTTCATTTCCCCTGCTCTACTTTTCCTGCATGGCATAGGAGAAGACAGATCTGCGTACCACTACTATCTCACAGGTCACAAAGCTCTTTCATGCATTGTACAAAAATAAAACGAAAAATAAAAAAGGGTTTTTTCATATGTGTTCTAAAAATGGAAATCTTTCATTCATATGCATAGACATAATTCCTAATCCAATATTATCCTGAAACTAATAATAGTAAATGGTTTATATATACGCATGTCATCACGCTCGCACAAAAAAAAGAGAGTGAGAAACTACGAGGGCACCGCGCGCCCAAAAAATGAAACAGCTACGGGCGCGTTTGGTTCCCTTCTCCCCCCAACGTGGCCGATATCTCCCATGTAGACCTGAGCATTTCACGGGCCGGACCGGGTTCGGGCCGGGTCGAAAAAAATCCGGGTTTTTCGGGTTGAGAAAATCCTGCCCATGACCGTCTCATGGGACGTGTCGGGCCTCAGTTTTCGGGTCAGGCTCGGGCCGGGCCCGGGCTTGGGCGGGCCACCCACGTATTTTGTATTGTAAAATAACTAAAAATAGCATTTCGGGTCGGGCTCGGTCCAAATTTTTTTTTCGCGGGCTTCAAGATCTCTGCCCACGCCCGTCCAGTAAGGTTCGTGGGCGGGCCTGGTGCGGGCCGGGCTAAAAATGCTCAGGTATACTCCCATGCAGGCTGGCTTGGGATAGGTCCTGGCCATGCAAGAGGTCATTGTTTGGTTGCTTGAATTCATGCATATAGACTAGGCAGATCCAATGTTTGGTTGGCTGCATTACACACGTGGTTGCATCTGCAGAACATGTTTCATTTGTTTGGTCAACTGCATGAATCAATGTTTGAATACCTCTAGTATGAATTTGGTGAGGTTACCCCCCCTTATTTGTCATACACCCAGGTCAACAATACAACAATTTAATCAACATATTGCCGAGAACTAAGGCGCACACACCACTGATATTACATGTTATCAACAGTCATTAGTCAATATGAATACAACACATTGACATGATCAACATAACAGTCTTACTGTACAGGAACAATTATGAATACAACTTGATTTATTTAGCCAACAAGAGGAACAACAGAACTGCCACAACTAACACTTGAAGATGATGAGGTCTTTGTTTCAATCATCTGATGAAGTCCTAGTTTCACCATACATCACCCAACAGCTCTTCCAGCTGCTAATATAGCTGCTCAGTACAAATAAAATCATCATTGGCAATAAGACATTTGCTTGGTAAGAATAACAATCATCACTGTAGCATAAAAAATAGCAAATATATGGTATTATGAATTAATAAAAATTCATGGCACATGTCTTATGCCTCAGTAAAATTGAAGTATGAATATATTCAAACATCATTGCACAGTTCCTCATGCCTCAGTTTTAGTGGTCACAAAATTCGAGCAAAACAACATAAGAGAGGTATGGACAAAGTGGTGCTCAGATCATGCATGTATGTTAACCAATACATCAGTAGTGGCAATGAGTTGTGCTCAGACTAGGCAGCAATGAATACTTTCATCACAGATGCAAATGAGTTGTGCTCAGGTAGGAAATCAAAGGCAAACAAGTGTAGAATTAAGAGTAATTTCAATATCAAAGTAGCATGAATTGTCCATCAACCACTAGTGCAAAGTGTTGCAAGCTCCAATTAGCTTTGTAGAAATGCATAATCAATAAGTATAACAGCCATACATTGCCTCAGCCATTGCCATAATCAATAAAAATGCATGGTTATCATCATAGCACAGAAAAAAGTAGGACTGGACCATCATTACACAAACCATTGCCATAATCAATAAACATGCATGGTTATCATCATAGCACAGAAAAAAGAAGTAGGATTGAACCATCATTGCTCAATGCATAGCCTCAGTGAATTATAAAGTTAAGGAAAACAAGAACCAATCATTGCACAATTCTTAGCCTCAGTCAATGAAGAACAGTTCAGATAATCAGCATCATCATAGCACTAATTTGAGCTCGACTGAGTTCATCTATACCAGAGCAAAAAAATGCAAAGCATGTCTTAGGAAAGGGACAACAATATCTAAGTTGTGATCATTATAAACATCACTACAATAGAATCAAAGCTCATCACCAAACACACAAGTGCTCAGACATAACAAATTTGCTTAATAAAATCCATCAGTAGATAAGGACATGTGCTCAGTATTGCTTGGGCCCGGGCGTCCGGACGGGTGTCCTTCCTCCAGACGGCTACTTGGCTTTACCTCCTCCATGTATATGTTATCCTGATTCAACTGGCTAGACCTATTTCTCTCGTCCACACATTTCTCTGCTCCTTCCGCGGGAAGCTTGCAGCACGACACCGTGGCCTTGCGTCGCTCGCTATGAGAGGCAAATCTGCTGCCTGCTGGTGCTCGCGGTGGGAGCTCCCGACGGAGCCCACGCTGGAGGAGCTAGCAGCGCACGTGGTGGAGGTCGCGACGGAGGTGCCCGTGGTGGAGCTCGCGGTGGAGCCGGCGACGGTGAGGAGCCGACCATGGCGGGTGAGAGTTAGGGCCGGGTTCCGGCGTGGACGTGGCGGAGCTGCGAGCTGTGGAGGACATGCCGCCTCTTCCCCGCGGTATCCTCCGCTCCGGTCGCCGCTGCGACCCGTGCCGTTTGCTGGAGGGGCTCCGGGCGGTGGCCATGGCGGGCAGCTCCACGAGGCTGCAGAGGAGGAGCTCCGAGCCCCGCACCGGAAGGCAACGAGCTCCGCGTTGGCGGAGGCGCACGAAGGCGGCCGTTGGAGCTCCGGGGCGGCGGCGAACCCCACACGAGTGGCGACGAGCTTTGGGTCGGCGGCGGGAGATCGGGGGGGGGGGAGGGGCAAGGTCCCATGGTGTTGCAGTAGGTTTTTTTGAATGTTGCAATGGTTGATTTGAGATGTTGGGGTCGAGATTTATGTTGCAATGGGGTGTTCTTCTTGCAATGTTGCCATCGTGGAGGCAGCTTTTTTTCATGTCGCACCTGCATGAATTTGATGTTGCAATAGCTTTGTTTTGATGTTACATAAAAAAAAGCTATGATGTTGCATGAAACATAGCTATGACGTTGCGGTGGAGATTTTTACTCTTTTGCATTGTTTTGATGCGTTTCAGTACGGTTTCAATGTGTTTCAGTACATGTTTCTTTATGTTGCAAAGATTGATTTCTTATGTTGCAAACATGTATTGTTCATGTTGCATTTAATGTGTTTTTCAAATGTTCATTGAGAGTGTTTCAGTTGTTTCGGGCATATGTCGCGAATGTTCAATCTTAATGTTTCAAGTGTTTTCATCATCTGTTTCATCTTGTGTTTGTGCTGTTGCAAATGGTACGTACCCCTGTTGCAAATGGTGCCCACCCGCTGGGACCCACCAGTTGCAGCGGCTTGGGTGCCAATGCGCAGCACATGGGAAAGCAAGCGGTCCCTTGGGTGTCAGGCGCCGAGTGGTGTGAGGGTGGTGGATATTTAATAAGTGTGGGACCCACAACGTTGGATATTTAATTTGTAGTTGTCAGATTTGATCAGACGGTCTCGCTTGCGTCCGATGAGAATTGCTCCCGCCGGACGTCTGGGCGCTAGTAAGCCCGTTTGCAAATACCTTGGTAGCGGAAGCTTAGCTTAAACTCAGGTCTATCACCAACTCACCACAATGGAGTGCCATTGTAACAACCAATGTCACAGACTCACAGCATACATGGTGACAAAAAAAAAAAAGAAAGAAAAAGCAAACAAAAAAAAAGAACAGGCAGTGGCGTAGCCACGAGGGGCCAGCGGGGGCCATGCCCCCCCCCCCCACCCCACCCCACAATGTGCAAAAAAAATCTGTAACCTCTAATAGTTACGTATTAGCCCTTCAAGCTAAATTAATTACAGTATCTGTTAACGTGGGCAAGGAATGAAGGAAGTAAAAAAGGCAGGCTATTATGAGTGAATGACACTGATCAGGATTTTTTTTTATGCCTCTGCCTACCCCACGATTGAGTAGGCGCGCCGGTTCAGCTACAAATACGCAGCGCGCCGGTTCAGCTATCAGATCGTCTCTTGGCCACGCCGCGTCGCCCCTCCTTCCCCAAATCCACTGACACCGCCGCGCGAGACGTCCAGGCCGGCAGGCCTCCTCTCGTCACTCATCGACGTCAAATCTCAAGGTGAACTTTTATCTAAAATCATTTAGAGCAACTCCAGCAATAACCCTACTTTATTGAGTAGGGGCTCCTCCTACTTTTTAGGACCTTCATTTTTACCACCAACTCCAGCAACAACCCTATTCTACAACCCCTATTATGATATGACAAATGAGACCCATATGTCGGTCTCCTTCCTCCCCTCACTCTCTCACCTTTCTTCTTCCCCTGTTCTCTTCTGTATTCTTTCAGCCCCCGATTGGATCTTGGAGCGGCATGACTTAGGGGCGGAGGCAGCCTCCCAGGCGGGGGCCTGACGGGATCCGGGGCGGAGCTCCGAGGTGCGCGGCGGGATTCGAAGTGCTCGGCCATCCAAGCCTAGGGCGCGGCCGTCCTGAAGCGGGCGGATCCGAGGTGGAGCTGCCTGGCGCCGGCGGGCGAGAGGGCCAACACGATGGTGCTCATGGCGGAGCTCACCCATGTCCGTCATGCGGGCTTGATTTGCCGCCGAACGAGCTCGCGGAGCTGCTGCCGTGCTCGGAGGCGGCGCTCGCGGAGGCGGCACTCGTGGGCGCGGAGGCGACGAGCGCGCCCGCGGAGCTGCGGCCGGGCGCGGAGGCAGCGCTCGCGGCCGGGACGGTGGGCGCGGAGGCCGAGGCTCCTCGCGGCCCGGCACCGCGGCTAGCGCGACCGGATCTTGGCGCGGCGGCGCGGCCCGCACCTCCGGGCGCGCGCGATGCACAGTACCGGAGGACAGTTCGAAATTGAGGTGTGGCGCAGATGAACTAATGGAATGGTAAGCTAAGGTACACTTAGTCGATGCTAAAAATGCTTAAACATTTGACAAAAATTTCAACTCAAACTTGAGTATACGTACTTCCGGCAAAATCCAAGGTATGGCTGCTGCCATACCTTGCCCTACCGAGCCCTCCGCCAGTGGCGATGCAGAGGAGCAGCGCGCGGACGAGTGGTGAAGTGGCGGTGCGGAGGAGCGGGCGGCGCATAGAAAGGGCCCAACAACGGCGTGGAGGAGTGGGTGGCGCCGGCGGCGGATCTCGTGGCCGGCGACTGCGACAGGGAAGGTTGTGTCCTTGCTCGACACGGGGAGCTCGCAACGGCCAACGACCGAGTAGGGAGGCCCCTACTCACCCGTGGGAATTGGGGCCGGGAGGAGAAAAGTAGGGGCCTTCCTAAAGTAGGGGCCTGAGTAGGATCCCTGCTGGAGTTCTTTTTTTTTGTTCTCGGTCCCTACTTTTGGAGTTGGGGCTTAAGTAGGGACTTTGATGGAGGTGCTCTTAGCTCGTGACTTGTGTTGTGTAGTAGCTATTAGGATGTACGCATACTTGTTCTGATCTTGTAGATGCTAATTTGAAAATTAATTTTTGAAGGAGAATCATGGTACCGAAAAGGAAGACACTTGATAATTTTTGAAGACTTCGAAATAAAATGCATGATGAATTTCCGAGAGATTGGTTGATAATCTACATTGAAAAAAGACTGAAATGGAGTTCACAACTGATATACTTATTGATGACTTCAATGATATGAAGACTTGTAGAGTAAGACTAAAATGAAAAAGGTAATCTGATTTGCATATTTAGTTGAATCATTAGTTAGGTCGAGACTTCATAGTTATCTTGTGTAATGTAATTATTAATTATTATTATATTCTTCTATTAATTGGTGGAGTATACCATGGACCTATATTTTTTTTGGACATTTTTTGGACCTTCTATTAATCTATCGGGCGCATTTAACTTCCTGTCTACTCCACTGGGCGCATGATAGGATAGGAGCATGGTGAAATCTTTACAAGACCTAAAGTGGGGGGGTGGGGGGATTTTTGCCCTCCCATTGCGCCATGTCATCAAGAAAAGGTGAGCCGTCGGATCGCACATTGATGGCTCGGATCATCCACAGGCCACAAATACTATTCATGTGGGACCCACAGTATGTTTAGGTGGGACCCATGTGCGGGACCCACGTGGATTCATGAGATATTCGTGTGGGACCCACATCAGGTGGGACCCACACATTTTGGTTTGTGGGGCCCACAATTCTATTGTGGGATTCATGATTAAAAATTTATGTTTTCTCACTCTGTAAGCGGAAAAGACCTTAACAACAATTTTTAAAATTATGTATTCCTAATTTCATTTATAAATTATATTATTCAATATTTTCCCTCAAAATTTGTTTAGTTACAAACAACTTTGTGTTCTAACTTCTTAAAAAATAGTGCTCTCAAAACTATATATTTACATAAATTATATATAATATTTTACAAACTTTTTATCTTTTCATTTACATAAAATTATGATGTAAATCATTATGACCGGCGCGGTGTAGCGTGTGTATCAGCCTATGTAGTACGTAATTCAGCCATCACTCAGGTAATTTTACAAAGACCCCCTTGAACTTTGTGAAAATAGTATTTGATCAAACCACCTCTCAGGTTCTGTGGAAAGCACCTCGAGTTTTGAAAGAATGCCAACAGGGCTGCCACTTTTACAAAGTCACCCTAAAACTTTATCAAAATTAATATGTAGTCCAGCCCACAAAGATAATTTTATGTAAACCCCTCAAACTTTGCAAAAATATATTTTCATTCGAACCGCCTCTCAGACAGCTTTATGAAAACCGCTAGAGTTTTGAAGGAATGCCAAGACGGCTGCCAATTATATAGAACCCACTCAAACTTTAGCGGAAATAAATAGTAGTCCAACCACTGCTCCAACATTTTAATTAAGCCCCCTCAATTTTTAAAAAACTAACATTTCTTTAAGACACCTTTCAGAAAATTTGATGACATCTACCTCGATCAAGCCACCTCTCATGTAATTTTATTATAATAATTAACTCGCGATCCATGCTTCTCCAACAAACTTGAACTTTACAGGAACTAATACATGGCACATGGTCCACAGACTTTTATGGAAAAGACCATATACTTTCTACAAATCTAACCACAACTCGAAAATTTTGCGAAAAAGTCCCCTAACTCTATCATAATGAATCCACGGTCCCTGCTTTTTAACTAAGAAATACCATAAACTCTTAAAAAATTAATCCACAACCTAAAATCCTGTAAAATATCCACAACCTTCCTACTCATCACTGGGCTACATGTCATGGCACGGCAACGCCACGCCAGTCTTTCTAGTGTAAGACTATACACACTCGTCATACTTCATATTCCCCTATAAAACGGAATATTTCTGCCTGGTCATCGAGATTCTCTCCTTTATACAACTTTCCTCCGCACTAGTCATACTTTATACTAGGTGATTCCCCGCGTGTTGCTGCGGAATTTGAAAAAACTTTTCGATAAAATATATTAGAAGTTATGTGATCTTACCTAATGGATTTTTACTCTCCATTCTACTTATTCTAAGAATTGCAAACATAGGACACCAAGTCATGTAAAACTGGAATTAAGAAAATAAGGGGAAAATGGATGGATTGCCGAAAGTAAAAATGTCTGCAGACAATTAATCACAAAAAGTAACATATAAGTATAGTTGCACGGTTAAAAAATGTTATTAAAGTTGGAGCACAATTTCTTACATGAATCATCTATCAATTTATCATACCTGATTTTGCTCGAAATAGTTTGGCAGCACATTATGGTCCTCGAGAAGCACTTCTCCACCTTGTGGTTTCACCATCCACAAAATAAGTTTAAACAGTGTGCTCTTCCGACATCCATTAAGCCCAATGATAACTATCTTTTCACCTCTCTCTACTATTAGGTTGGCATTATTGAACCGAGTCTGCACACACATCACAACAATCAAAATGTGTGTAAATAGTTGGTGTATATGATAACACAATATGTTCATTCATATTCATAAACTGAAATTTTAGAAGCAATGAGCATTCACACAATGATGCTGACCTTATCGTCAAATCCGAACTGAAGATTCTTTATTTGCTAACATAGTTCTACCACTTCTTCCCCGTTCAGGGAATCTAATTATTAGTTGCTTTCGTTGGAAAGGTTTCTTAATCAACCCTTCCTTTTTAAGCTTCTCCAATTTCTGTTCAGATAATGTAAATGTTAAAAGCTACACAAAAATGTAAGCAGAAACATACAAAATAGCAGCTGAAAAATGCAATATGATTGGTCAACGTGAAAAATTTAGGACGGGTGGGTTCACAAATGAGTGGATTTCCCTCTGTTCCTGCGCCAATTTGAACTGCGTAGCTGTTTCAAATGAATTCATGCCTTCCAAACTTGAACCAATAGATGCTCAGCAAGTGACAAACCACAAGGGATAGCGTGGTTGAATCGAACCCCTACAATTTCTGGAATTCAAACCGCATCTCGGCTGAATTGGTCTCACAGGGGGCGTCGAATTAGAAGAACCTTCTCGAATTACGCAGGGATTGGATAGGCAGTGCACCGCGCAGCCCACAAATCCCAAGGAAATCGAACAATCATGCTGAATTACCCAGACTTGAATGACGCACGGGAGCTAGGGAAGGAAACAATCGGAGCGATGACGGGGGGTCGCGGATTACTCACCAACGTGGGGGAACGAACCGACAACTCGCGGGTCCGAGTGGATCCCTCCCTCTGCACCCGCACCAGACCGGACGCGCGGCGCGACACGACGGGACTGTAGGATGATGCAGCGCCGGAAAGCTTGTCAGAGAGAGGGAGGAGGGGGTGGCCGGTGTTGTGGCGATGGAAGAGGGTGGTTTGGACCTCGCCACTGTGGAGGAGAGGCACAGACCAGTGGAAATTTTATGGAGACAGGAGTGGCGGCGGGTGGGGAGGCGAGGCGCGAGGGGGCGGCGGCGGGATTAAGGCGCGTCGTGGGTGGAGAAGTGGGCGGTGGGGAGGCAAGGTGCCGTCGGTGGGGAGGGAAGGGAGGGGGCAGCGGCGGGAGGTGAGGGACTGAGGGGGAGACACGACACGGGATCGGGGGGAGGGGTGCGGGGATGGGGAGGGAACGGAGATGTTGGGTAGGGGACGATGTCACCAGATGACGTGGACAACTGTGAGTAGAGAGAATTAGCTACTGGGGTGCTCTTATTAAGTTTTGTATGATTTCATCTTTTATCCCAACTACCCGCACAGGGACTCACATGTCAGCCTCCCAATTTTTTTAACCCCCTCCCTCCCCCTCCCCTTCTCCCTCCCCCACCAACCCCCCCCCTCTCTCCTCTCTCTCTCCTTTGCTCCCCTTCTCTGCTTCTCCCCCTCCACCACGCTGCTGCCTCTCCCTACTGAAAGGACCTTGATGTCGCCTAGAGGGGGGGTGAATAGGCGTGACGACCGACTTTAACTTTTCGTCCCAGAAAACTTGAGCTGCCAGTGTCCACTGGTCAGACCAGTGGTGGTGACCGGTCAGATCGGTCGCGCACTGGGCTTCACAGGAGGCACCGATCAGACTGTTGCCTAGCACCGGTCAGACCGGTGTAGCACAGAGCACCTGCAAAAACAACTTCAAGATCCTCTTGACTTCTAGCACGAACCAAACTTGGTGAGTGGCTTTGGTAGATGATCACAAGTAAGGTAATGACCCCTGCACACACAAGTAGCACACCCAAGTAGATCGAAGCGGAACCAAATCAAATATGCTAGAAAACAACTTAGAGAGGCAAACCACAAAGAGATGCAAGGATTTGTTTCCCGAAGTTCACCGCCCACTAAGGAACGGCTACGTCTCCGTTGAGGAGCTTGTAAGGGAGAATTCCCACAACAAGCCGGGTCTCTTTCAACCACTTTCCTCCTTTCCACTAAGACGATCTTTTTCACGAAGAGGCAAGATCACAACCCTCACAAACTTGCCGCTGCTCACCACAACCTTGGGAGCTAGCCGGCGACGCCTAGCCGTCTAGGAGGCAAACCTCCAAGAGTAACAAACGTTTCAAAACTTGTAGACGCGAAACTGAAGTGCTCAAGCTATGGAAATGCTCTTGTTAGCTCACAAAGACACTCTTGAGTTCACTCTCTCAACCCAACACAAAGGATATGGCTTGAATCCACAAATCTCACAAAGAGAGGGTTGGGGAGAGCTACTAAGGCTTAGGGCTTGCAAGAAATTTGCTTAGGAACTCAGCACAACCACTAGGTACAACAGCCTTCAACTGAAGAAGGCTTGGGGTATTTATACCCCTCAAAGGAGAAAACTAGCAGTTAGCTCTCGGGTGGCACCGGTCAGACCGGTGCCTGACACCGGTCAGATCAGTGTTCGAAAAACTAGCCGTTGGGCCAGCCAGCACCGGTCAGACCGGTGCCCCTGACCGGTCAGGCCCGAGACACCCCCAAAACCCTTTCTAGGATTCTAACACTTCACCAAAGAGATGAAGTGGCTCAGGTTAGGTTAGGAGGGTTTGTTAGCACACTCTAAGGCTCTCAAGGCTAGATCTCACTTAGGTCAACTAATGAGCACTTTGACTTTGGTCAACTCGCTAATGTTGCATCCTTCTTGATAGTACGACATACCTATACTCAAGAATAAATAAAAACACCGTGACAACTTCTTGAGCTTGAATGTCTTCAACCTTGCCATACTTGAGCAATATCCACTTGAGGGCTTTCAACTTAGCCTTTGTCTTGAGCACGTCCATACTTGAGCTAGTGACTTAGGATCTTTCCATCTAGCATAAGAAAGCACGCTTGGATCCATAAGTCACTCCATATTGCCAATCATAACATGTTGATGAGATGCATTGCTTCCCTCGGTTAAGGTTTGGATATGATACTTGGAGACCCCACGGATGTTAGAACTTCACCTTAGCAAAACACTAATGGCGGCTTAGCTACGGCCCCAAAGATTGCTTAGTCCCTCGCCCTAAACAACTCGGTTGATCTCTTCATCACTTACCCAATCCACTTTGAGTTCCACTTTGCTTCATCCATAATTAAACTTCATTTGAAATCCCGCTTCAATTGCTTGATCTTGATTGACAATGAATATGCAAGCTTCCAATTAAGAACCATAATGTTTACACTCATCCTTGTGTCCTCTTTCGATTACCACTTGTGAGACATGGGTACCCCTGGGTCCCCACTGACCAGGCTCACGGCCGTCCCCGACAAGTGGGTCCGGCCTATCAGAAGACCCGCCGACCTATCAGTGGGCCCAACCGACTTAGTTGGCGGCCCACACGACCTCTTGAAGACCTTCCAGAAGATTCTCTAGACGACCTCATCCGGAACGACCTCAAGACTTGGCGTACAAGACAAGACATCGGTGGATTTCGACCAAAGCAGATCAACGGATATGGCAAATGTCGTAGTCAGCTAGATTTAGGTCTCCTGGTTGTATCCGACCTGGAGTCTGGGAACCGACCTTGTCCGCTGGCCAGTATAAGGCAGGCAGGGCGACCCCTTGTATCAATACGTAATCCTCAAGCAATCTACACCAACAACTGGACGTAGGGTTTTACTCTCCGGAGGCCCGAACCAGTATAAATTCACCTTATTCTCTGTAATCTGTGTGCTCGTGCACAACCATCGAGTTCTTAGCCTTAGATTCCACCCCGCCGAACAACTAAACCATGGGGATTAACACCCCCGTGGGCTGTCCAGATCTCACCATCTGACAGTTAGCGCGCCAGGTAGGGGGGAATCCGAGGTTCTTCGTGCAACTCGATGGCTCAGACCAACGGCGTCATCTTCCCAGAGAGCATGGCGGACATCCTCGCCAATCCCGTCGACATCTGCTTCGGTTCGATGCCGGCGAAATCCACCGTTCCAGCCGTCTGCCTCGTCATCGAGAGCAATGCGGTCACTTCCAACCAACAGGTCGGTACAGATCTGCTGGCGGAAACCCACCCACCCACTCCTAGCGACCTAATCGCGGGACTCAATCGTGTCGAAGGCATACTTTCCGACACGATCAAGGTCTGCGAACACGTCAAACGCCCTCGCAGGACCCCTCCGTCCTCACCTAGCATGCCTCTTGGCCTGCGGAACGCAACTCACATAGCGTCTCGCTACATGAAGCGCAAGATCCAGATCGAATCTGGATCCAAGACACCAGATCGTGGAAACTACAGGAGTCACCTCGACGACCCTTGCCCCATCCATGAGAATCCCAAACACACGGCTCGCCAGTGCCGTGTGCTCAAGAAGCTTCGACGACCTCTCACCACGGCTCATCGCCGCCAGATCAACCGAGATCCGTCCCCGGACCGCCTCGCGTTCCAGATCGCCCGCACGACCATCTCCCCGAACTATCCGGGAGAAGCGTTCGAGACTCCAGATCGCGAGGTCTTGGTTGTCTCTGCGGATGTACCTCCTCAAGCTGGCGAGACGGACGAGCAACGTATCGAACGTGAAAACGCCAATGCTGCACGAGCTGCACGTCGTCAACAAGAAGTCGAAGCAGCCGCAGCTAATGTGGGACAAGGCGCCGGCGACCAACCCGGAGGCAACGTCGTCAACAACAGAGCGCAAGCACCCGCGGCTCCAGCAGCTCCCCAAGAACGCAATGAGCCTCGACGGAACCGCTTACGTGCCAGAGACCTCCTCAGGGACTTTGAGCAAGATGGCCACGAAGTCTACAACTCTCCTCAAGCAAACCTGGGCGCCGCTCTCGCTGCACTAGGTCAGCTTGAGGATACTCCGACAATACGGCGTGTTCAGGCCCACATCCGTGTCGCCACCGCTCAGGTCGAAGAAAGGGGCCCAGGGTACAGTAGATCGGCTGCAAGCTCCTACTCCAGGAGTAGGTCGGACAACTCTCGGCAACAACGTCGCTCCAACGCCAACGCTCCTCTTCAGCCGGTGCCTGAAGAAGGAGGTGGTGAAAACGAAGTGGTACAGCCGGTCAACCCCGCTGCCAATGTTGCCGCTAATGCCGCAGCCAACCCTGCCGCCAACGCTGCAGGCAACGTCGCTAACAATGCAGCTAATGCTACTAGCGCCCAACAAAATGTCGGAGCTCAACCTCCGCCAGTACAAGCCAACCATGCTGAAGGAAGCCAGCGTCGACGGATACGAGATGAAGTGGAGATAGCACGTCGTGCTAACTATGACCGCGTCAACGGGATCCCCGATCCCCTCAACGCTAACAATCCAATCCAAGCAACGGAACTACGGAACATGCACGACCAAGAGCTCCTCCGACGTGCCCAGTACGACCAAGATAATGGTCCGCCAGACGATCTCTACATTATCCCAACGGCTTATGCCCCGTCAGCCAGCCCGGGAGCGGTCAACAACTTCCCAGCGTTCTCACGACATCTCAGGACGATCAGATACCCCAAGGACTTCAAGCCAGCCATTGAAAAATACGACGGTCGCTCCGACTGAAGTATCTGGCTCAAGATGTACAGCATTGCGGCACGCGCCTCTGGAGGCAACGAAGACCACATGGCGGGATACTTCCCCCTTGTGATGGGTAAAGCGCCACTCCTGTGGCTCGACAATCTTCCTGCAGAATGCATTACCTTGTGGGTGACCTTGTCGTGTCTTTTCACGACCAATTACCAAGCGACCTACAACCGACCGGGTAACACGCACCACCTTGCTAGAGTACGGATGCGGCGTGATGAAACTCTCCGAGAGTACACTAATCGCTACTTCGAAAATCGCAACACTCTCGCAGGTGTTAAAGACGAAGACGTCATAGCATACTACAAGAAGGGGATAACCAACATCAAGCTCTTCGAGAAGATCCACGAAGCTGACACACATACCATCGGCGACCTCATGGCTTATGTCGACAAGCTTGCTGACACTCAAGACGCGGGGATGCACGACTTCCAGGGAGAAGACCATGATGATGGAGGCAACAGGTCGCGCAAGCGATCTGGCGAGGCCTATGTGACTGATCCACCCTGAGCTTCCACCTTCCTTGAAGGCGACTTCAACATGGTCATGGACGACCAGTGTCAGTTCCACCGCGACGCCAAGCACACCATGAGGGAGTGCGAGCAGCTCAAGCGGGCTCTAGGGGTTCCCCCAGAGCCTAAAAAGACCAAGAGCAATAGCAACGACGACCAAAATAGCGGCCGCCGCTATGACAATCGTAACGGTCGACCTGATCGACGCGATTACCAAAATCGCCGACCCTACCGTCGCAACGATGATAGGGACCGTCGGGATTACCGCCGCGACTATCGCCGTGATGACCGACGTAATGATAGACATGATGACTACCGGCGTAATGATCGCCGTGAAGACAACCGCGACGACCAACGCAACGACTGACGCGATGATCACCGAGACGATCACCGCCGCCAGAATGACAACAACCGCAACGAGCGTTCTCCACCACCTCCGCCAAAAGGGGCAACCCCAACGGCGCGTTTCAGACAGCCAACCGCGAGATCAACTTTATCGTGGGCGGTCGCCAAGCGACCAAAAGCAACAGGCAGCTTCGATCAAACGCAAGAGAGATCGGGCACGTCAACACTGAAACTCCGCAACCTCTGCGCTGGTCGGAGTTCCCCATTACGTTCTCAAGAAAAGACCATTGGGTCCACATACCAGACCTCGGGACCTACCCGCTGGTAGTCAACCCCATAGTCGACGGCGCGTTCCTGCCTAAGACCCTCATCGATGGGGGCAGCAGCCTGAATATCATCTTCACAGAGACGCTCAGAAAGATGGACTTCGACTTCAACAAGATGACTGCCTGCGACGAACCCTTCTACGGCGTGGTGCCTGGCAAGGCCGCGTACCCCATAGGTCGTGTCTGCCTCCCGGTCACCTTTGGTACACAGGAAAATTTCCGAACGGAGTACCTGACATTCGAGGTCGCGGACTTCCGCTCCTCCTACCATGCCATCCTTGGTCGACCTATGTTGGCCAAGTTTATGGCCATACCACACCACACCTACTTAATCATGAAGATGCCAGCGCCTAACAAAATCCTTTCCGTCCTGGGAGACATCATGGTCTCCTATAACTACAAGAGCTCCACCGTCGAGCTCGCCAAAGACTCCGCCTGCAAAGCCGCAACTACGGTCATGGTCGCCCAGGCCGCCAAGATCGACCAAACCACTCTGGAGGTACCAGAACAGAAGCGTACAGCTACAGCCCTGGACCCTAGTCCTGCTGTGAAGAAAGTGTGCCTCGGCCTGCCCGACGCATCCAAGGAAGTCGTCATCGGGGCCAACCTTGACCCCAAATAGGAACTCGCGCTCACCAGTTTCCTCCGGGACAATGCCGACATCTTCGCATGGAGTCCATCCGACATGCCCGATGTCCCCAGGGAGCTGGCTGAGCACACCCTTGAAGTAAACAAGACTGCACGACCTATCAAGCAAAAGCTCCGGTGATTTGCAAAAGATAGAAAACAGGCTATAGAAACCGAAGTTTGCAAGCTCTTAGCTGCAAGCTTTATTCGCGAATGTAAACACCCGGTTTGGCTTGCAAACCCGGTTCTTGTACCCAAAAAGACTGGCGGCTAAAGGATGTGTATCGATTACACCGACCTCAACAAGCACTGCCCAAAAGATCCATTCCCTCTTCCTCGCATCGACCAGGTCGTGGACTCCACGACCGGCAGTGTTTTACTATGCTTTCTCGACTGCTACTCAGGTTATCATCAGATAGCTTTGAATCCCAACGACGAAGACAAGACGGCATTCATAACACCCAATGGCATCTACTGCTACAAGGTCATGACCTTTGGCCTCAAAAACGCGGGAGCAACATACCAAAAAGCGATACAGAAGTGCCTGAAATCGCAGATCGGAAAGAACGTTGAAGCCTACGTCGATGATGTGGTCGTCAAGACCACCGAGGAAGAACAGCTCATCACCGACCTTGCCGAAACATTTGCCAATTTACGGGAATTTAAGTGGAAGCTCAACCCGACCAAGTGTGTCTTCGGTGTTCCCTCCGGATTGCTCCTGAGCTTCATGGTCGGGCACCGAGGCATTGAAGCCAACCCCGTGAAGGTTGACGCAATACACAACATGGCCAAGCCATATTGCAAGAAAGACGTCATGAAGCTTACAGGTATGATGGCGGCCCTAGGTCGTTTCATCAGCAAGCTCGACGAGAAAGGTCTGCCCTTCTTTAAGCTATTGAAGAAGGCAGATAAGTTCCTATGGGATGAAGAAGCACAGAAGGCTTTCGAGGCTCTCAAAGAGTCCTTGACCTCACCTCCAGTCATGACACCACCTGTAGCGGGGGAAACCCTCCTACTATACATCTCCGCCACCACTCATGTGGTCAGCACGGTTCTCGTCGCTGAACGAGCAGAAGAAGGGCAAGCCTATCCTGTTCAGCGACCTGTGTACTACATAAGTGAGGTCCTGGCTGACGCTAAAACACGGTATTCACAGCCTCAGAAGTTGCTCTATGCACTCCTGATTACGTCGAGAAAGCTTCGCCACTACTTCCAAGCCCACAAGATCACGGTGCCTTCGTCGTTCCCTCTAGGAGAGATCATCCGCAATCATGACGCCAACGCCCGCATCGTCAAGTGGTCAGTAGAGCTTGGAGAGTTCGACATCGAATTCTGCCCCAGGCAGGCGATCAAGTCACAGATCCTCGCTGACTTTGTGTCGGAGTGGACAGAAATCCAGATGCCCCCTCCCAAGGAGCGGCCTGAACACTGGATAATGTACTTCGACGGCGCCCTAAACCTCAAAGGCGCAGGAGCAGGTGTGCTACTCATCTCTCCCTAGGGAGAGCAGCTTAAGTACGTCCTGCAGATACACTACAAGGCCTCCAACAACGGGGCAGAGTACGAAGCTCTAATTCACGGGCTCCGCATAGCAGTGTCCCTTGGCATCAAGCGACTACTGGCTTTTGGCGATTCCAAGGTCGTCATCGAACAAGTCAATAAAGAGTGGGATTGTGTCAAAGACACAATGGACGCATACTGTGCTGAGATCCGCAAGCTCGAAGGCCACTGTGAGGGAATTGAGTTTTAGCACGTGCCACGCAACAACAACGTTGCTGCCGACGTACTCTCCAAACTAGGCTCCAAGAGGGCTTTAGTTCCGGCGGGTGTGTTCGTCCAAGACCTACGCAAGCCTTCGATCAAGCTGCTGGATCCAGATAATCCAGACCTAGCTCAACATGACCAAACTCCAGCACCTCCCCGTGACGTGCTGATGACAGAAAAGGAGGATGATTGGCGCGAGCCTTTCTTAGCCTTCCTACTCGACCAACGAGTCCCAGAAGACAAAGCAGAACGAGAACGTATCACACGACGAAGTGCTAACTACGTCGTGATTGGTACCGACCTATACAGAAAAGTCGCCTCCACTGGCGTCTTGATGAAATGTATTCTACGATCAGAAGGTTTACAGCTCCTGGCTGAGATTCACGGTGGAGAGTGTGGCTGCCACGCGGCATCCGCCAATCTGGTCGGTAAAGCTTACCGATCTGGTTTCTACTGGCCCACGGCCATGGCCGATGCTAAAGACCTCGTAAGAAGGTGCAAAGGATGCCAATTCTTTGCCAAACAGCAGCACCTACCAGCTCAGGCCCTGCGCATAATTCCCCTATCGTGGCCCTTCGCCATGTGGGGCCTCGACTCTGTGGGTCCGTTCAAAACTACCTCGGGCGGCTACAGGTATATCCTCATGGCCGTCGATAAATTTACAAAGTGGATCAAAGTCCGACCTGTCGCAAAAGTCAAGTCGGAAGAAGCGGCCAAGTTCATACAAGACATAACACATCGCTTCGGTGTGCCCAATAGGATCATCACCGACCTTGGGACAACCTTTACAGGCTCTGCCTTTTGGGATTTTTGCCAAGACAACATGATCGACGTCTACTACTCTTCAGTCGCCCACCCTAGGTGTAACGGCCAGGTCGAACGTGCCAATGTCATGGTTCTTCAATCCCTCAAAGAGTGTATCTTTGCTGACGCTTCAAACTACGCTACACGATGGTTAGCCGAGCTACCACACGTAATCTGGGGCCTGAGGACTCAAGTCAGCTCTGCTACAGGCTTCTCCCCTTCTTCTTGGTCTACGGCTCTGAAGCCATTCTACCTACCGACGTCACATTCGGAGCTCCACGCATACAGTTCTATGAGGAGGGAGAAGCCGAGCAGACTCGTCGTGTCGACCTCGACAGCCTCGAGGAACAAAGACTGGCTGCCGCCATGCGTCAAGCTCGTCACGACCAGCAACTTCGTCGATACCACGACCGCAACGTTAAAGAGACATCCTTTAACGTCGGCGACCTAGTACTAAGGCGTATCCAGAAGACAGATGGCATGCATAAGCTCTCTTCCCCTTGGGAAGGACCCTTCATCATCACCGAAGTTGTCAGCCCATCTACATATCGCCTCCAATGGGGTGATGGGCAAGGAGTACCTAATCCTTAGAACGTGGAGCACCTACGATGATTCTACCCGTAGAATAGTTTTTTTTAACAACTATGTATTTCTCATCTTTGCACTTTTTCAGCTTCAATAAATATTAGTTAAAGCAGTCATCTGCTGTGTCTCGAGTCCTACCTCCTCTCCTTCCATGTCATAAACCCTCCCCCTCGACATGCTCGGGGGCTTGGCTAAAGCCAATACAAGGGTCGTAAGACCTGGGGGTTAAATTCTTCTGTTCCTCCCCCTCGACACGCTCGAGGGCTTGGCTCAAAGCCAACCTAAGGGTCAAATCAACCTGAGGATGCCGTCTCTCATGACTACCTATTTTGTGTTGTTGTGAGCCTACTTGGTCGTAAAGGTTGCAAAACCTGAGTCCTAGGCTCCTTCCCGCGCGCCGATCACATGTAAGCCTCCCCGCTGAGCTATTGTGGTCGGTAAGCCAGCCTCTCCGTGAGAAGTGGTTAGCAGTCTACAACACAAAGCAAGATACTACAAGGCTACCAAGTTCGTGCAAACACAAAATAAGTACGTCGTGCAGGCCATAAAGCAAGTTATTAAGCAATGTTTACATGACTGAAGGAAAAGGGGGTACAACTCGGAGACTACGACTACTCTTTGCCATCGTCGCCTTAATAGTCAAGAGCATCCATCACTGCTGTAGCGGCATCGTGCACTTCGAGCTCCAAGGCCTTGAGGTCTTTCGTCGTATCAGAACTCTCCCCGACCTTGACCATGTCAACCTCGGGGTAGTGCGACTTCACCCGCACTAACGCCTCCGTGGCTGCCGCCAAGCTTGTCGCCCTCAGCAGATCAAGAAGCCTCTCGGGTATGTCTATAAGACGATCATGAGTAGACTTCGGCTCCTCCCCCTCGACCTGCGACGCTATTATGTCCATAGCATAATGGGCAGCGTTCTTCAGGTCGTTCAGCTCCACCTCTTGCCCTGCAATGATTACTTGGTCATTCTGCAATGACTTCAAAGCTACCTCGAGGCTGACCTCGAGATCCTGCCGAGCCTGTTTCTCATAAGTCAGCTTTTGAGTTATGACCAACTCACTGTCTATTTTCTCCTTCATCACCCGCTTGAGCTCGTTGGCGCCAGCCTCGGCCTCTCGCAGGTTCACCTCCAAGTTTCGAACCCTTTCCTTGGTGTTCTTCAGGTCATTTTTGAGGTCATCCTCACGCCTGTGAAAGTCTACAACATACGGGCAAACACTCTAAGGTCAAAGCCCTCAGCTGCACAAGACAACAATGGCGAAAAACCTGTAAGCAAATAAAACTTACCAATGCTTGCGGTGTTAAATTGTGCATTGGCCTCCTGGGTCTTGCGCCTCTCTTCGGCCAGCTCGTCCTCGAGCCTCCTCTTATCTGCCGCTGCCACTTCACGGACCTGCTTGAGCTCCTGCTCAAGCTCGACCACCCGCAGCTGTGTGGCTGCGGCATTCTTCAGCAGGTCGGACCTGCCCTTCGCACGATCAGCCAGCAACTGCTCCAAGAAACCAGGTCATCAGTCACAAGTTTGCAACTACGTCTTCACAAACAGCACAGGAGAAAGGCTTACTGTTAATGCTTCGTTAAGCGTCAAGATCGCGTTCCGAGCTGCCCGCATATCCTCATTATCGTCGAAGATGTCCTCCTGTCAAGGAGTACCATTCCAGTCAATCTCTCTACGTCTCAACATTGGCCCTGTCGATGGCGAACTCGGTACCTGCGCGCCGGATGTTTCTGGGTTCTTCGGCGGTTGCTCAAGTTGAATCGGGTCCCCAGTAAAGTCCTGATCCGACGTGCTGGGCACCGCATTGATAGTATAGCCCTGCGCCCCGACATCAGCAGCAGGTGGAGGAGTTGCTGTCCTCGCATCATCAACCAGCGTCTGCGCCCTGACCTCATGGTCGGGCGACCTCGTTCGTGAAGGTGACGCCTGGGCACTCAGGTCACGCTGGGGCCATGCACCCGACCTACGGAGACCATCATCAAACACAACACAAGATCCAGCAACAGCGGTAAATGAAAGACCTTCAGAAAAAACGACCCTACCTCACAGTAGCTGGGGCGCGTAACTTAGGCCTGAAAGGCCACACTTTCACCAGCACAGGCATCCTCGCCTGCGCTCCTGCAGCAGCTCGTTGCGCCTCCATCCCTTGACGGAGGTCGTCCTCCATCGTCTTCTGCGTCAACTCCCGTTGCCTCTTGGCCGCGGGACTCAACGACCTCCTCACCGTCCGATCTTCAACAACCGGCGGCTCATCGGTGGCCTCATCTTCATCTTCCTCGTCAGACTCGACCTCCCTAGACGGAGGTGTAGGAATCACCAGCGTCTCAACCGCCGGTGGAGGACTCGCCTTCCTCTTTCTCTGCCTCCAGTTTGGCGGTTTTAGCCGCCTCGGCCTGAGCAGTAGCCTTCGAGACCGGCTGCTTGGCCATCGCTGCCCTCGTTCTGCGCCTGGGCTTGGTAGCACTGCTCGCCTCTGGGTGGCTTCCCACGTCGTCATCGACCTCTTGGTCAGTGTCTTCATCAGCTTCCACCGATGAGTCTGACTCATAATTCTCCAGCAGCCTAGCTGCTGGAGGTTGGTATTTGTCCGACCTCAGCTTCTGATGAGGTTCTTCGCCTTCCGGCAGAGGTGCTGGACACCAGAACTGCCTCTCCCGTTCCTGCGATGGATGAAGAGCAAAGAAGTAAGAACGACGTAAAAGCAAAAACACGTAGCAAACGACCTAGTAGTTCCAGGACTTACTGGGTCAGCCGGACGGCTCAACGAGTACGCCTTTGGGCACTTCTTGATCCGTGCCTTCCCGGCATAGATCTGTGACACCCTAGCCGCCATCTCCTCCTTGGGGACCTTGCGGTTCACCTCGCGAGTGGGGTCCAATTGTCCCCGGTACTCGTACGCTGGGTGCACCCGATCCTTGATCGGTTGGATCAGGCGCCGGCAGAACGACCTAGCAACCGAACCTCCTGTCACACCCCTCTCCTTGAGGTCGGTGACTAGTGCAAGCACTTCCTTGATATCATCCATCTCGCGCGACGTCAACGGCATATCCCACTCCGGTATCTTCACGGGCTTGTGCCCAGTCCACTTCGGGAGCGCCGGTTTTTGATCGGCGATGTAGAACCAATCCGACCTCCACCCAGCGGTGTTATCCGGCAGATCCGAATCAATCCACTCTGACTTGAGGCCCGACCTCAAGCAGAACATCACAGCACCAACAACACCGGCACGTTTGCTGGTGGTCTTCACGCAGAAGAGATGTCGCCATAGAAGGAAGTGGGGCGATATCCCCAGATACGCCTCACAGAAATGTATAAACGTCGACACTACAGTGATGGAGTTGGGGACGAGGTGTACCAGCTCCAACTTGTAGTAGAAGAGAAGCCCTCAGAAGAAATCCCCGACGGGGATGTTGAACCCGCGTTTGAAGAAGGAACCAAAGACGACCTGCTCCCTGACGTCTTCCGTCGGAAAAGCCTCGCCCGTCGGAGCCTTCCACTCCACTTCCGCCTTAGGCCTCAACAGCCCGCGGTCCACCAGGGCTTGAATCTTCGCCTCCGTCATCGTTGAAGACTCCCACACCGTCTGCGGGTCGGGAATCGCACGGGCCGGCGCCGCCATTTCTTGAGCTTTAATGGATCTGGATCTAAAGGACACTAGGGTTTTGACGCGCATGCGCGGTGGCGCAGGGCGCGGATGGCGGAGCTGATGCGCTGCCGGCTAGAGATGGTGGCGGATTGGGGAAGTTAGGGCGGAGGTTGGAGACGGAACCGTGGCGGCTATGGCGCGGTGGCTCTGGCGGTGACGGCGACGGGAGGAAGAAGATGAAGGGGCCGGTCAACAATGGTCCCCGCCGCTCTATTTATACGAGCCCCACTGGGTCCGCCTGTTGCGGCTCCTTCCACTGTACGGAGATCACCGCAACGGCTCCGTGCCGATAATTTTGCGAGTTGATCACGCCGGATTTTGCGCCAATGGATATCTACTTAACAGACGAAGACCTGCACTCTGAGTTTAGGTCGTAAACATCACAAAAGCATCAGGTCGTCCTGATTTCACAATTCGATCCTCATAAGTTCGACAAGCCCCAAAATAATGACATTTAGGTCTTTGATGAATCAATTCGTCAAACCGACCAGTGCATGACAGAAGAGAGCGAACATTACACAGGTCCTCCGAAGGTACACAGGTCGCCTGCGACCTCATTGGATCTAGAACCCGGCACAAAAATATAAATGTACTCGAAGACCTGATTGACCTAGAGCAATCCTTGAGGCGTACTCCGATACAGTAGAGCACGTCGTAAGAATTCTTCTAGCCTCAGGACCTCAATGGTGGCCTTGCGGTGAACAACTGCACGACGCTGCATGTAGTTGGGCACACTTTGTGCCTGACTATGGAATGCAGATACAAGCTTGCTCTTCGACGCGGACTGCAGGACCTCAACGAGCACCACATGGTCGTCGAGGTTCTACAGCTTCACCTCGGGCCTCTACAGCATCACCTCCAAACTCTACCTGGTACCACGCAGAGGCATGGTACAAAGAGTGGGGGTGCTGCCTATATTTCGCAAGAGTTCTTCTAGCTCCAAGCTTCTACAAACATGACATCCTACAATCTGGTGGACGGACACATGCCCATGGCATGGCCTCAAAACTACTCTACGGCTTCATAGCTCAGCAATGCTCGGTGCTTGCTCCCCTCAAGCTTCACGGTGCTATTTATAGCCAAAAGCCAGGCCTCGGGCAGCTGGCGAAGTGATGACACTAAAACCATATGGGTCCAGTAGGCCTGTGGACATGTGAGTAATTAAAGGTGAAGACTTTATACCTGACTCGCGACGTTGTTGTCGCTAGCGCATCAATGATGCCTGAGCCCGCCGCAGAATCACATGGCTATAATGCGCTCCTTGATTCATGGGCAGTATTGTCATTTTCTGGGTGGCAAGAGTATCTCCGACCACTGTTGACCCGTGACCCTGCAGCCTACGGAACAAGACAAAGCCTGACTCTACGTCAGAGGGCCCGGTGCCTTACTACACCTACGGACGACGTCGACAATTATACGCACCCTTTACGGCTCTGCGTCTTCATTGCACCCGCTAGGCTCTGCGTCCTGGTGCACCCGCTATGGCTTTGCATGTAAACGGACCTATTCCAATCAGCCTATTTTCTGTTCCCTGAGCAAAATGGTCGTAGGTTCGATTGAAGACCTTCCGGGGTAGGCGTGCCTCGCTGCTCTGCCAGATCCGTCTGGGCGCCTGGAGATCAGGAGCTTCACATCTACGATTTTCGTCGGGCCCCCGTGGTCGGTGTGCCTATTGCTGAGGTCGTCAATACGTTAGTGCCATGGCTCCGCTGGATGATCAGCAGCTATGTTGGTTGTCTGGACACCAAAATGACCTCCCTGAGGTTGGCGTGCCTTAATACCTAGGTCTTGCAATACCCCGGTACCTCTGCGGCTCTGCCAACCTAGTTGGGCGCCCCGGATGCGTGACCTTCCGAGGTCGGTGTGCTCTTGTAGCCCTGCCAGCCCGCTCTGGACACCCAGGATTTTACGTCGGGAATGAAGGCCTCCCTGTGGGGTGCGTGCCTAATGGCCCTGCCAAGTATCTCTGGGTGCTTGAGCGCTTTTTGATTTGAGACCTTCTTGAGGTCGGCATGCCTCCGGTGGCTCTGCCAGACTCTTTGCAGCAATGCAAGATATCTGGGTGTCTCTACACTCCATACATTCAAGATCAACATTTATTTTGCCAGCTTCATCGTTGACCGTTTCGACCACTATAGAAGACCTCTTCATGCGACACGCGCTTCAAGACCTTGCTGGGTATCCTCGGATACTGGACATTGTTGATTTGAGGCCTCTTCGAGGTCGGCACGCCTACAAGGCCTCCCTGAGGTCGGCCCTGCCAGACTCTTGGCAGCGATGCTGGGAGATCTGGGTGTCTCTACACTTCGTTTCGATCCAAGACCATGACTCAGTTTTCTTCTCTTTTTTGAGCATCAAACCAGCCATGCTGCCTGCTTCAATGCTCAGGGACTACTCTACGAGAACGTCTTCGACGCCCTCTTAATTTCTTCGTCGTACCGACCTGTTGGGAAACCTGTTTCTCATCACGTCGTTACTCGACCTACTTTTTCTTCCCTTCTTCTTTTTTGGACCATCATACCGGCCATCCTGCCCGCCATGATGCTCGGATACTACTCTATGAGTGCGTCCTTGACGCCCTCTGAATTTTTTCATCGTCGTTTCGATCTATCGGAAGCCTGCTTCCTACAGGTCGTCAGTCGACCTCTCTTCATTCGGCAAGACTATAACAGGTCGGCTGCTAAGCTGATTTGTTCTTTTTTGACCGACGTGCATGCTATTCGACCTGTCGATAGCCCAATGACTCCGTCATGACCTTTCTAAGATCGCTACGCATACACCTCGCTCGGGGGCTTGTCAGACATGGGTACCCCTGGGTCCCCACCGACCAGGCTCACGGCCGTCCCCGACAAGTGGGTCCGGCCTATCAGAAGACCCGCCGACCTATCAGTGGGCCCAACCGACCTAGTTGGCGGCCCACACGACCTCCTGAAGACCTTCCAGAAGATTCTCTAGACGACCTCATCCGGAACGACCTCAAGACTTGGCGTACAAGACAAGACATCGGTGGATTTCGACCAAAGCAGATCGACGGATATGGCAAATGTCGTAGTCAGCTAGATTTAGGTCTCCTGGTCGTATCCGACCTGGAGTCTGGGAACCGACCTTGTCTGCTGGCAAATATAAGGCGGGCAGGGCGACCCCTTGTATTAATACGCAATCCTCAAGCAATCTACACCAACAACTGGACGTAGGGTTTTACTCTCCGGAGGCCCGAACCAGTATAAATTCGCCTTGTTCTTTGTGTTTCGTGTGCTCGTGCACAACCATCGAGTTCTTAGCCTTAGATTCCACCCCGCCGAACAACTAAACCACGGGGATTAACACCCCCGTGGGCTGTCCATATCTCACCATCTGACACCACTTGAAGACTTGCACTTGACTTAGAGAATTACAATCTTCTCTTTTTATGATCCTTGTAATTTTAATCAAGCTATGTCTAGTATGGGAGACCATGAATTGACCTTCTCAACTTATCCCAACATTTATCTTCCTTTATTGCTTGATATTTGTCACATGCATTAAGATCATCCATATATTTGTCTTTTCCAATGTGAGCCATATAGTATCCATTCACCAATACATATTCCATTAATAAATCATGAATATCTAAAATAAAACCTACTCATAATCTTAGACAAATACATTAACCTTTTAATCATTTTGTCATTCAATTCACCAAAATCCACTTAGGGGCCTAGATGCACTTTCACCTACGCCCTCCTCTCCCTGTGCCCGGCGAAGGATACGACGACGAGCTCCTGCAGCGGCGCGAGCATGGAGAACAGCTGAGGAGTCAGATGCCGACGGCTGTGGCGCGAGGCCGCGGGTCTCGACGAGATCCGCCCCGAGCCGCTGGAGTCCCCTCCCCTCCCTCTGCCAGCCGCCTCTCCCTTCGGCGACGACAAGCAGACAGGTGCCGCATGCCCCACCCTCCCTCCGCCGCTGTCGGCCTCCTCCCTCCGCCGCGCGCCGCCTGGTATCTCCGCGCGCGGGGCGGGGTGGGGCTCGCGGCCGGCGGCCGGAGTAGCGGCGGCGTGCGAGGCGGGGGAGTAAGGCGGAGGAGCTCCTCGCTTCCTCCGGCCGATGGAGATCGTGATGAGGCACGCCAGGTGGGGCGTCCGATGTCGACAAGCAGGCGCCAGCCTCGATCTGTCCGACGGTGAGGGAGGATTTGCGAGGACGAGGACGAGCAGGTGTCGGCCTTGATCTGCGCGACCCTCGCGACGGCGGCGGCGGCGAGGTGCCGGGCGCGGGGCTCCCTCCCCTTCCTCACTCTCCAGTCCGGCGCGGTGGCGCCCGACGAGCTTGAGCCATGGCGGTGCTGACGGCTGATCTGTAGGCGACCATGGGCCACGACGGCGAGCACAGACGAGGGGCGAGCAGGGGCAAGGAGGAGTTCGAGCCATGGCGGTGCCGATGGCGGATTTGCGAGGACAAGCTCGAGCCATGGAGGCCGCGCAATGCGGGATCTTAGGTGGCGCCGACGAGTTCCTCCTTGCGTGTCTGAGGAGGATGCAAAATCTTAGGCGGCGATGGCGAGCTCTCCCTCCGTCGTCCGCCCTTCCTCCCTCGTAGAGTTCCGCGCAACGATTGGAGCTCCCGTCCGCCCCTCCCCGAGCCTGTGCGGCGACTAGGATGCAGTGGGTGCAGAGGAGCTCCAAACGTATTTCTCGACGGGATCCCGACGTGCTTGTGGCCTACCAGCTCGCCATCGTCGTCCTCCCTTGCTTCCTCCGCCCTACCGCTGCATGCTCTGCTCTGTCAGGTAGTTGGGAATGGCGCGGGGTGTGCGGGTCCGCGCTCCTCATGTACGTACTGGGAGCCCGCCATTCCTGGCGGAAACGGGAGGTTACGCAAGAGTCGCGTACCGCTCCCAGTATGCCGCTGCGGCGCCATTTCCTGAAAAGGCGCACGAGAAAGGGAATAGCAGGGTTTTTTAGTTCCCTAGTGCTGACGGTGTAAAGCAAGATTCTAGAGGGATTTTTTTTATATTTTTTATAAAGGGGCCAGAGACTGGATTGCCTCCGCATCACCTGAATTTAACCATACCGTACGTTAGGTACCAGGTTCATTCCCCGACCAGCTCGATGGGAATCGAAATCGAGTTGTCAAACTCCACTCCAAATGTGTTGACTTAATGCAAACCCAAATCCCCACACCCAATAAATGTTTTTTTTCCGAAAGATCACACCAAATATATGTGACACCAAGTTGCTCAAGTTGCTCCCAACAGGAGTCGAACCGTGATGGGCGGAGTGGCCAACTTCCACCAACCGAGCTAGAGCTCGAGAGGGAAATCTGATTACTTCAGATCAATGATCAGCTGGGAAGATCAGCACTGCAACATGATTTCGAGTGACACTGGCCACAGCTTGTTACATACTCCTACCTAGTCCGAAGACAAATTCTATATGCATTGGGAGGAGGGGTCCACCTTTAATACATAGCCTTTGATATCCTGGCGCATTGCTTTGAGTATCAGCATTCGACCCCCAAAGTCATCATCAATTTGACCAAGCGTCGTCTTCTTCTTTTTTTTAGAATTGACCAAGCGTGTGCTCACTCCCAAGTGGGCCAGCCCTTGAGTTTCAGCCAGCCCATCATCTATCTGAGCTGATCCTCTAAAAAAAAGTTTAAGCTGAAATGGCCAAGCCCATTCACCCACTCTAGCTGGGCTCCGACCCTTCCTACTGCACCTCCGGAAAACTTTATGTATATTTTTTAGGATTTTGTAAAAATATATGAACTAATCAAAATTTTGTAGATCTAACCCCTTGCCGCGGTCGCCGTATGAAATGGCGGTGGCTAACCGTCCATTGAAACAGCTGCAGGTGGTTTTCCCTTGTGGTTCCGCCGTAAGAACCGCCACGTGAATGGCGGCTAATTCGGTGCCCGGGGCCCAGGGCTCAACCGTCGTGTGAAATGGTGGTTAGCTGTCGACGGCTGGGTCCTGACAGTTTGTTCAACCGCCATTTGAAATGGCGGCTTCCTCCCACTACCGCCATTTCACACAGTGGTTTGGATACATCCCCTACAATTGCTCAAAAATTGGTCGGAAATGTCATAAAATTGAGAAAAAAGAGAGAGGGCTTGGAGAGGAGATGAAAGGGAGTGGGGTGGAGAGGGGGTAAAGAAGCAGCAAAACTCTACCGGATCTCCGTTTAGATCCGGGAATTATGCAAATTCAACTATATTACTATATATATGTAGATGACACTAGACGTAGTTGTATTAAACGCGAGTACATAAAGTGCTGGTCCATTAGATGTATGTAGATGTAATCGATTAGATGACATAGTTGAAGGATAGTTGAATTCAAGATAGATATTAATAGTCGTGGTTGTGTTGTCTAGTCTCAAACATGTTGGAGACGGTTCGTGTATATGTTTTATGGATTTTTTCGAGAGAGAGTACATTACATATGACGCACACAACCACACACTCCACACTCACATCACACACGCACACACGCGTGCACGTCCATACACGCACTAGAGAAGAGATTGGAGAGACCACCGTCCTCATTGCGTGGGAAACACACAGTCTTGTTGAACGCACACGTGTGTACCCAAACAGCTCAGGAATAAATTCTGAAAATCCCACCAAAATTCGCCCTCGCTAGGAAGATCAATATGTTTTATGGATCTGGGGAAGATGACTACGATCCTAAGGGAGTGGACTTGTCTGACTTTAGTTCAATCATGAAACAAGTATCCAGAGCGACAAATAGAACTTTGGCTCCATAACCAACTGGCTTTATATTTATAAGTCGTTCTCACTAGATGCAGAGCAAGGCCGTACCACTAGCTGTCTCTGCCTCGCAGGGGCGTAGCTGCAGGGTATGCCGGGTGGGCCACGACACACCCTCAAAATTGCTCCAAGATTGCTTCAGCGCTCCTCGCTGCCTCGACGTTGTTACATCGCGTCACATTCACATCTAATCGGGTGATATTGTCTGGTTTCTGCCGTCCCCCGACTTATCCTTTCATATCCACCGTTCGACTGGCCGCGGATTCCTTTTTGCTGCCCAGTGCCCAACTTCCAAGCAGAGATGCAATAAAACTGTGAGAGCTAGCCGAGCCATCCTAGCAACCAGCATGCAGCGGCCAAGGGCTAGCGCAGAGCAGCCACGGCCGGGCACGAGCGCCCACGCCGGCAAGGCACACAAATTCAATCGTACATTCTTCACTAATAATCTTATAATTAAAATAAATAGTGATGCAAGCTTTATTTATAGTATTGTTGAATTGTGAAGATGAACTGAAGGGTATATGAAAAAAACATGTGCCATCTTTGAATTGTATATAGATCGCACAATTTATATATTGACTGAACTGAAGGGTATATGAAAAAATTGCCCTGGCAAAGGCTTAAAATTTATTTTTCATAGTTCAGTCATCGCCCAAAATTATAGAAATTTTTGAAGTTTTGGTCAAATTTGACAAATTTTTTCTTATATTTTGCCAAATTTTGGTCACCGCTGAATTACTAAAATTAGTGAAATTTCATAGAAATATTACCAAAATTAGGAACCTTGTTGGCATACCCTATGGTAAAATCCTAGCTACGCCACTGCTGCCTCGATTCTACTCCAGCGTGCATGCACAAGGTAATGATTTTTTTTTCATTTTTCACTACTATAGAAAATATTTGTAAGAGCACACAATTTTTTCCCAATCTAAGAAAAACGTGCGGCACTGTACCAGCTAGACCCGCACCTAGAAATCATTTTTGAGAGCGGGTGACGCCAACACCCGCATCTGGAAATCATTTTCAGGTGCGGGTGACACCATGACCCGCTCCTGAAAATATTCTCATTTCTAGGTGCGGGTGATGGCGTCACCCGGATGTCACCCGCTCTTAGAAATGGATTTCTAGGTGCGGGTGATGACATCACCTTCTCATGGAAATGGTCTCGTGGAAAAAATTCATAACTTCTTCATACGATTTCGGATGAAGACAAACTTTATATCAAAATTATATAGCTCGACGAGACTTAAAACTTTGTAGTTGGCAAAATTTTCATTTGAGATTGTTTGCAAAACCTATATCTCTTATATAGTTTCATGAAACTATATGAGAGGTGTATAAAATTTGTGAAGAATGTTACTACCATTATACCGGATAAGCAAATGATCAAAATAAAAGTTGTCCATCTTCAGAAGTTATAGAACTTTGTAGTTGAACCATTTTTAATTTGAATTACTTTCGTTGACGAAAAGTACGTCAGAAATTTCTCGAATTTGAAAATTTGAATTTTTCAAACGATCTCGAATAGAGAAACATTCTAAATAAAAGTTGTAGCTATTGAAAAGTTATGAAACTTTGTAGTTCACAACTTTTTTATTTGAAATCATATTGTCAACGAAAAATTAGTTTTGAATCTTTCAAATTTGAAATTCAAATTTTGTAGACGACCTCGAATGGAGAAAGTCTGAACATGAAAGTTATAGATCTTAGAAAGTTATGAAACTTTGTAGTTAACAAGTTTTTAATTTGAATACATTTAAAGTCTAAAAAAGGCAAGGTATAGTATAATATGAGTAGAATGAAAACTGAATATGGATGCATATGAGTGTGTAGTGTAGTGGTAGAAGAGGCTTCGCGCGAGGGAGAGGTCACGAGTTCGAATCTCGTCGGCCGCATAGCGTTGCGACTTGCAAAAAAAAATGGCACGACTTGGCGAGGACGGGCGGGTGGCTGCCTAGCAGGGCCCTTAAAAAACTTTTTTTGCTATTTATTTTGAGCTTTTTAACGCAACCACAATTTTCGTTTTTAATCAAATAGCAGGTGCGGGCCACCCTATCACCCGCACTTGGAAATGGTGTTTCAAGGTGCTGGTGACACCATCACACGCGCCTACAAATGGATTTCCAGGTGCGGGCCGTTTAACCACTCCTGGAAACATCTAATTCTAAAAGCGACAGCTAGGAGCGGGTTTCGCGCCCACACCTGAAAATGTGAATCCGCCCGCTCCTACAAACGTTTTCTGTAGTAGTGTTTTAACCTTTTTAATCTAAAATTTTAATAATAACCCAACCCAAACAAAAATTTTAAGAACTAGCCCTTTTAGTCGCGTCAAGATTCGTGGTGCGACTAATACTTGAGTCACACCATATAATATGGTGCGACTAATGTACACGATGGTATTAGAAAAAGTCGCATATGATGTGACGGACGGAGTCACGGCAGGCTGCCTGGCACGACTCGTGAACGACGGAGCGTGGCGTGACTCCAGTCATGGTACAGCCTGGGTGTGACTCCCACTCTCATTAAGCCATGTTTCATTCTTCATTTTAATTAGCAAATGAACTCCTAAATTTGTGAAACTCGAGATGTATGATCTACAGAGTGCATACGTTTCATTTTAACTATTTGCAGTCCAAATAACCATGGTGTCTAGAGACTTAGCAAATTTGATGTGTTGATCCAATAATACTTAGGCTATTTCGAAATTAGATTTCTCATATTATACACCATGGTTTGGACAAATAACACAATACTAGGTTTCATGATGGGTAGGTTCCACCACAAGGAACCTTACCAACTGAGCTACGCTCATTTCGCAAAATATATACTCCTGGACAGACCCGATCGACCATTAGGCTAAAATAGACCATAACTGAGAATTAAATGTAGGTTGTTTTAGTTTTTTTAGATGCATAAATTTTATTATTATGCATCTAGACATAGACATATGATATATCTAAGAGCATAATAAAAATCTATAAATCTAAAAAGTTAAAACACCTACAATTTAGGACAAAGGGAGTTTACTGTTATGAAATAAAGAAGCAATCACGTTCGTCAATAGATCTAGAAATTCCAACATTAATCAAATAAAGAGAAGAATATACACTATTAGATTTATGTAGATCTAACGATATATTATTATGATAATGAATCCATACTAAGTTGAGATTTCCTATTTCCTATCAAACTTTGAGCTTATGATTTTCATAATGCAAAATACATATCTCTATTTCCTACTGGAATTGGACTCCATCTTTCCATAAGCATGATTTCTATTAAGTGAAAAAAGTTTCAAAAGGAAAAATGGCATCATAAAACATATCCATTTCAGATCATGTATAAAATAGAAAAATCTTCATGGTCACCACCGGTTAGAGATGCACATGGTCTTTTGGATGGGAGTCTGAAGTCACTCTTCTCTTCCGAAACTGGGAGACATTCTGTGTAATTATCTACTCCCTCCGTCCCAAAAAGAATAACGTTTTAGGATTGTCCTAAGTCAAACTTTCTCAACTTTGACCAAATTTATAGAGAAAAGTATTAATGTTTGTGACATTAAATAAATATATTATAAAAATAGATCTCATGATGAATCTAATGATATGTATTTCATACCATAAATATATGTAGTTTTTCTATAATATTAGTCAATGTTAAAAATGTTTGACTTAGGACAAGCCTAAAGCGTCATTCTTTTTGGGACAAAGGGAGCATACCAAGTTTCATGATCATTCTTTGTGATTTTCCATATCCTGTTTGGATCACAAAGGGCTAAATTTTAGCAAAAAGTGGAGTGTTAAACTTTGGCACCATGGATTCAAACATCCCTAATCGACCGAGGGCCATCTCTTGTTTGAGCAAGAAGAGCGCTAGAAAGGCAATAGCTGCAAAAGCATCAAACACATGTGTTCTGTGAATCAGTAATGGAGTAATGAAGGCCTCACTTGCTTTGATGGTCCCTCAAATGGCCTGTGCTGTGTGACATCATGTCATAAACACCACAGAGAGGTAGGACGAAGATTCTTTGTTGGTGTACGTGATACTAATGGTGCATTATTTGTTGGAGCTGACATCAAAATTACGTGAGAAATTTGTCTAGCGATAGAGGCATAGTTCGCAACATTCTGCTATTGGACAGCAAGCTTTACCGAATATGCTCGAAGGTACGCATGTCCAACTTTGTCTATATGTTTCACAACGGGCGACAAACCCTACATTACTATCATATTTTTAATGTGTTCCATCACAAATATTATGGCTTCTTATTCCTTAATCTTGAGAAAATTCTCAAACCAAAAATAACAATAAAAATAGCTTGGTGATTAGCATTGAAATATTCAAATTTCCTAGAAGATGCCTCAATTGGTAAACAATATTTCTGATTTGTACACCAACACGTGAAGTATTAGTTTGGATCAACAATGAATTTCTAATTCAAGTTACAACATCATCGTAAACAATGAAGTCTTGCAGACCCAAGCAAGTTAGAGTAGACTATAGTTGAAACCTAAAAGGAACCAATTACCAAGGTTTGAGCACGTGACTAAAATGTTTTAAAATAGTTGAATTTATATTGTTGCTATATTATCAGAATATGAAATTCCTATTAATGGAATCCCTACTAAGCTAACAACATGTAGCAGTGTTTACATGTGTCAAATGAAGTCGGGTCGACAAAAGCCTGGCAGTTAAAATTTTATCAATCGCAGTAGTAGTGCATAAAAATATTAAAAAAATTATGAAGGGATATAGATTGAGTAAATAATATAATTTAAGGGTAAACTAAACTGGTAAACACTTTAAGCTAGCCTGTCAGATACAACTTACGAAGAGCAAGTGCACAAGAAGAAGATAGAATAATAGAATATAAATATGGTTACGTTTGGGAGGGTTTATTTTCCCAAGCTATAGCAATAGCTTCTTAAGAGCAACTCCAAAACAATTTGCTATCTTAGCTTGGCATCCATCTAATTTTGGCAAAACATGAAAAATTAGCCTCCAATAGTTTGGCAAAACAACTTGGCATCAATTGCAACTTGGCATCCCTTCCCTCGACGCACGCATATATGCGCGCGCGTATCCGCGGCGCATCCGTTCTGTAGAGAAGAGGTGGAAGGACATAAAAATAATTTATTTTCTATCTCAGGGTTCCTGATGTAAGTTTTCAAGAGGTGGAAGGGCATAACATAATAATTTTGTTTCTCTCTCAGGGTTCCTGATGTAAGTTAGATCTGGATTTGTCAATGAATTATGTCAAACTGTTGGAGATGAACTCTTTTTTTACTTGGCATATATTTTTAGAAGTTGGCAAAACACAAGATTTGCCAAGTAAATTTTGGCAAACTCTTGGAGGTGCTCTTATGTACAATACTAAAATGGCTCCCGGTAACCATTTCTAAAATCAACAATAAGGTGTTGAAGCTAGAAATGAAAGTAAGTTCATTGGCTATCGAGAAGATTTTCTAAAATAGAGGAGTTAGAGACCTCTTAAATAAAACCTAAGAAGTGATTTTAAAATAGAATGTGATAAGAGTAACTCCACTTAAAAGGTGCATCCATTTCGTAACCACGACATGATCCCAAACATAGTCACCATATCAAGTATATAACCCTATGCAGTAAACAATGTCCCTGACATCCAAAGATAATGATCACCACCATTGATGACAAGAAACAACAAGATGGTGATGTTTTGCTATGTAGCATTGAGTTTAATGGATGGTCAAGAGTTGAAAAATAGAAGAGAAGAACTAAAGCGTCATGGTAGAGTGATAGTGTGACCTATAAAAATAACTCAAATATCGATGTTTGGTAGGTGCGCCATAGCATGCCGCGTGTAGTGTTTGTGAGAGGGGATTATCATCACAATCAAGGGTGTCTTTGATGACAACAACATGGCGGGCAATGCTTCTTGAGATCCAAAGCCAGAAAGTGAAAAGATGAGCACAAAGACTAAGGATCTAACCTTGGTAGCAACAAGTACATATTCATTGGCATAGGCGCAGAGTTCATAATAGGGAATTGGTGCAACTTCCATAAGAACATTGAGGGGCTATATAAATTCCTACATTAATAAGAAAAGGAAAATATGCATCATTGTATTTTATAAAGAACTAACGGTTTATGTCATTCAAAAGAATCCATATGAAATAAATTTTTATCTCATAATTTCCTTTTAGCTTTCCGTACCAAACTGAATCCATATAAAATAATTTGTTATTTCCTATTTTGTTCATGGAGTAAGAGGGTCTACTGTATATGAGTAGGTAATTTCATTTTTGGTATTTCATACCAGACTTAACTCTGTCTTTGTGTAAGCATTTTGTATTCTTGTGTTCGTATTGCATACCGGTCCATAAAAGTATTTTCCCAAGAATTCTTTGTTATCTTATTACACTCAAAACATAACTAATAATAATTCAATTTATTTTTGAAATAATGAGAAAATGATTTTCCAGAAGCATTGGAGATTGATAATAAAAATAATTAGATAAACAACTCTTTTAGAATATAATAAGTTAGTACAGAAATTTCCAAATACAATAGTAAAAAAATGTTGATGTTAAAGGTCAAATAATCTGATTTATTTAAACCAATTGACAAAAAAATAATGTAACACAATTTATCATCATAATAAAAAATGCACAATAAAAAATGTGCATCTTAAAAAATCAAAAAAAACTAATACTATAAAAATGTATAAATCTTATAAATCTTTATGCTACTTAATAAGTACCAATAAAATACATTCCATATAAGATATCCTATTCTCTTTAATTCATGTTCATAAAAGACATATCACAAAATATGACAATGGAAAATATGATAATAACTTGATCTCTTACATGAATAACACCATTGTATATATATCCATTTATTTTTTTTAAAAAATCCGGATATTAGCATTAATAAAAATGCTAGCCACCCGCGCTATGTGCGTGCGCCACCTTGCTAGTAGTTTATTACCGTTCTAACGTTGTTACTAACATGGTCCACAATACAACGTCATTACGAAGGCGGAGTAGACGACGATGGCTATAAGGTCTGAAAGTTCATCTAGGCCTCTAAGTGGATTTTGGTGAATTGAATGACAAAGCGATTAAAGGACTAACCTATTTGTCTAAGATTGTGAGTAGGTGTTAATTGTATATTCATGAGTAATTGTTGACATATGTTTTGATAAATGAATATTATGGCTCACATTGAAGAAGACAAACAAAAGAGTGATCCTAAGGGATAGTGACAAATATCAAGCAACAAAGAAAGATAAATATTGGAGATATTTTGAGAAGGTCAATTCATGGTCTCCAGAAAATATGGTAGCTTGATTAAAGTACAAGGATCAGAGAAAGAGAAGATGGTAATTCTCTTTAATTTAAATGCAAGGCTTCATGTGATAAATGAAAGAAGACACAAGGATGAGTATAGACTTTATGGTCCTTAATTGGAAGCTTGCATATTCGTTGTCAATCAAGAACAAGCATTTGAAGCGGGATTTCAAATGAAAATTAATTGTGGATGAAGCAAAGTGAAACTCAACGTGGATTGGGTAAGTGATGAAGAGATCAACCGAGATGACTAGGGTGAGGGACCAAGTAATCTTTGGGGTCCTAGCTAGACCGCCATTTGTGTTTTGCTAAGGTGAAGTTCTAGTATCCGTGGGGTCTCGAAGTATCATATCCAAGCCTTAACCGAGGGAAGCAATGCGACTCATCTATATGTTATGATTGACAATATGGAGTGACTTGTGGATCCAAGTGTGCATTCTTATGCTAGATGGAAAAAATCCTAAGTCACTAGCTCAAGTATGGATGTGCTCAAGACATAGGCTAAGTTGAAAGCCCTCAAGTGGAAATTGTTCAAGTATGGCAAGATTGAAGACATTCAAGCTCAAGAGGTTTACACGGTGTTTTTATTTAATCTTGAGTATAGGTATGTCGTACTATCAAGAGGGATGCAACTTTAGTGAGTTGACCAAGTCAAAGTGCTCTTAGATAAACCTTATGAGAAAATAGCCTTGAGAGCCTTAGAGTATGCTAACAAACCCTCCTAATCTAACCTGAGTCACTTCATTACTTTGGTGAAGTGTTGGAGTGAAAGAAAGGGTTTTGGGAGGTGTCTCGGGCCTGACCGGTCTGACCGGTCAGGGGCACCGGTCTGACCGGTGCTGGCTGGCCCAACGGCTAGTTTTTCAAACACCGGTCTGACCGGCGTAGGGCACCGGCCTGACTAGTGCCGCCCGACAGCTAACGACTAGTTTTCTCCTTTGATGGGTATAAATACCCCAAGCCTCCTACAGTGGAGGGTCGCTGTTCTTAGTGTTTGTGTTGAGGTGCCATTTCTTGCAAGCCCTAAGCCTTAGTGGCTCTTCCCAACATCTCTTTGTGAGATTTGTGGATTCAAGCCATATCCTTTGTGTTGGGTTGAGAGAGTGAGCTCAAGAGAGCCTTTGTGAGCTAACAAGAGCATTCCCATAGCTTGAGCACTTCGATTTCGTATCTACAAGTATTGAAGCATTTGTTACACTTGGAGGTTTGCCTCCTAGACGGCTAGGCGTCGCCGACTAGCTCCCAAGGTTGTGGTGAGCAGCGGGAAGTTTGTGAGGGCTGTGATCTTGCCTCTTCGTGGAAAAGATCGCCTTAGTGGAAAAGAGGAAAGTGGTTGAAAGAGACCCGGCTTATTGTGTGAAAGTTCCCTTACAAGCTCCGCAACGGAGACGTAGCCTTTCCTTAGTGGGAGGTGAACTTCAAGAAACAAATGATTGCATCTCTTTGTGGTTTGCATCTCTAAGTTGTTTTCTAGCATATTTGATTTGCTTCCGCTTCGATCTACTTGGGTGTGCTACTTGTGTGTGCAGGGCTCATTACCTTGCTTGTGATCATCTACCAAGGTCACTCACCAAGTTTGGTTCGTGCTAGAAGTCAAGAGGAGCTTGAAGCTGTTTTTGCAGGTTCCCTGTGGCAACGGTCTGACCGGTGCCACCTGCTGAGCAGAGCCAGCGACCGGTCTGACCGGTCATCCTCACCGGTCTGACCGGTAGTGCCTGGCAGTTCAAGTTTTCGGAGACGAAAAGTTTAAGTTAGTCGTCACGTCTATTCAACTCCCTCTAGGCGACATCAAAATCCTTTCAAGGTCGAATTTGTGAACATGACATCGAACAACCACAACGTCGCATATAACAGGATCATCGGCCTTCTCTCCATGTTCAAGCGCGATGATGTGTTGCGGTGATGAGACGGCGATGATTCCCTGACTGCCGTCATCGTCCTCTAGTTGTGGCTCCACAGGAGCATTACAGCACGCACTGTCGACTTCAACACGACCACCATTCTCACTGTCATTCTCAACACCGACAGCTCCTGTTGCCCCTATGTACACACTGAGGCCTCCAGGCTCTAGTTTACTTCACCTCAAGTCTTCGTATAGGCCCCTGACCAGAGATGATGATCACACCAATCCAGGCGATAGAGTACGATGTTGTCCATGATACAGGTACGATCCTCAAGCATGCGGCATGTAACATATAGTAATACTGTAATAGAATAATGGCTAATGTTGTTACATTCCAATGCAGTGTACCGACCCGACAGGATTGATGAGGATGTACCGCCCAGAGGAGGCTGCTAGGACGGAGATGGCAGCAGATGGTTTCTCAGACGTCGATCAGTGGATGATGAGCGGCGGCAGCTCGACCTTGGGGGAGTTGTTGTCTTCAAAGTTACCTGAGGCACCACTTCTAACGCAGTCGTCCCGGTCAGGAGCATCGCACGCGAACCCGTTGTTGTAGCCAAGCCCATCATCTCAGGAAGGCTAGTCGTCGCAGGGTGTGTTGGAGACACCGCCAGATTCCCAACGACCGTTCGTGCCATCGGACATTCGGACCCCTTCACGTACTCACAGTAGGGCCAGAGAAGGGTAGGCCGCACCGGCCAAGAGGGGTCATATTTATTTATTTTTTTTGTCTTTTAGGTTTTTAAATTTTTCGAGAGACTCATGTACGATACATTTTGTTCGGTTATATTATTTTTGTATATCGATGCACTTAGTCAAAATTGAGACGCTTAGTTGAAACTCTGTTTTTAGTAAAAGAAACTTTAAAGAAAAAACCAAAAAAAAAGAAGAAAAGGAAAACAGATTACCTGACCACCATTTCAAATGGTGGTTAGTGCCATCCCTCCACTTACTGCCAGGTTGGGTATTTGATCGCCAGTTCAAACGGCGGTTTTCCCCTGACCACATGAAATGGCAGCTATAACTTTTACCCCCAATTCAAATGGTGATTGAGTGCTATTTCTGCTAATTTTTTATTGATCCTTTTTTTTTTTGCTAAAACGTAAAAAAAATAAAAAATCCAGCAGCGAGCGAGTCTGTTGACTACCGGAGCCACGCTCACCCGATCTGATTCGACCCAGTCTGCTCCCGTCTTCCTCCTTCCCTCCGCTTGCTGGCGTTCATCGTCTTCCCTGATGCGCCACTGCGGGCACTCGCGCCGGAGCAGCGGACGTCCGCGTTCCGGGCATTCTCCTGCACCGCTTCGCTCCACCGTTGTGCTTCGGTCTGCCTCCTTCCCTCCACGCGCTGGCGTTTGTTGACAGACTGCCCGGCCGCTCTGTCGTTCCGCTTCCTATTCCTGATTCCCATCCCGCAGCCTCTCACCATTTCCCAACCGGAACATGGCAATTGGCAAGGGAAGCCGTGCTGAAGACGTCGCCGTTCTGGAGCCGCCGGGGTCTCCCCACCTGAGGCGGACGGCCTGAGGCCATCACCTCCCTAACAGAGCTGTGAGAATATTCAAATTTCTTTTCAAATAATAAACTTTGGTTTAGCTCGGTGCAAACAAATTTTTTATTTGAATTGTTAGTCCCAAGCATAGTGTGTAGATCGTTCTTACTTCTGGAGTATGCCCCCTTTCTCCTGTCAGGATCTCAAAGATTATTATACCAAGACTGTATATGTCTCACTTGAGCGTTATTTTTTCTTTCCTTATGGCGTTCTGGTGAGATGTATGCCCTGCATGGAGAATTCATTTCCTGATTTTGAAGTATGAATCTGGCTTTGGTAATTTTCATCAAGCCACCTTGAGAAAAAAACCCACATATTTTTGGCTTCATATTCTAATTCAACAGTATATTTGATGGCGCATCTTCCATCCAAGACCCACATTTCACATTTGCTTCTGCATTCAGGATTGCACAAAATGTGGTTTTGAATGCCTAGAGTCCTTACTGTTGAAAGATATTTTGTCCATTAATAAAGTAGAAAAGAGAAATAGTACTACAGTCGTTTGATAAACTGGACTTAGAATCCACGCCTGTTGTAACATAGAAATACAAAAAAAGTAAAGAATAGTGAATAGCCTTGTTGCTATCCAGAACAAACACAAAATTTATCCCCAAGATAGCTTTGCACCACGGCAAGAACAACAGACGCATATACTTGCAACACAAAATCTGGAGCTGCTGCCAGCTTGCCACCACCTAATGGAGAACCTGCAATAACTCGAACAATTTAGTCATTCAGTATAAATAAACATGCTGTACTGAAGGAAAATAAAAAGAAAAATCAAATATAGTCACTGCAAAGGAACATTTGGAACTTTTGCTATTTCTTTCCACAAAAGAAATGTTACGGCCTCTTGTTTGCAAAGAACTATTAACATTCATTACCAGCAATGGTTGCAGCTGCAATCTGGAATCACAATTCTAACAGAATGAATGTCCAAATACACAGCCATGATGAAGCATGGAATTAGATATACAAGTTTGGTACTGCAACACAGAACACTATTTCCCTCAAGCACTAAGTACATCAGTATGACATGTTTTCAACTGTGTACTTTTTCACTGCAAAAATACATCCACATGAACACAGAGTATGAGACTGAATGGCAAAACTTAATATCAAACAAGTGCATATAGTCATTGCAATGGAATTGATATTGTAGTTTTAACAAATTTAATATCAAACAAGTGCCTTTAGTCATTACAATGGAACACTTGGAACCTTTGCTACTTCAGTGTCCTGCCAGTTGTGTAAGCTGATGATTTTTAACATCAGTGTTCAACACAGGATGCACTAAAGCTTTGCTACTTTCCGAAGCCAACGGTAAAGCTGATAGCACTAAAATGCAGTCCCCAATTTTAGCTTAACTATAGCATACGGATGCCACATTTTGGCCAGCAAATCAACTGTAGGATCTGTCATCTCCGAACAACACGATTTCTGCAGGTACTAGGCCAACAGGCTAAGATGCGAGACAGCAATGTGCTATGGAATAATTATTTTTCAATAGATTTGAACAAATTGCCTGGCGAATCTAACAACTCAAGTAAAAATCAACTGATTGACCTAGCAATCAGCACCTGAAGCTTGAGATCAGCGCACCAAAAATCAACTTCCGCCAAGAACTGCACGATGCCGCTCCTCTCGGCGAACCATTCCCTACGGATCTCAACCCCCAAGAACATGAACGCGAGGACTAGAGAGGGGAAGGAAGAGAGGCCAGAGCCTTACTGGGGAGAAGACAGCAGAGAATGCGGAGGTTGGACGGGAGCCAGTTGCCGCCAAGGATGTGTCGTGCCGCCACGCCGCCAGGTCTTCGCCTCCCGCCGCCAGCTCTGCGACCCACCGCCTCGTTGGCTTCGGGCGCGAGAAGACCTCGCGTCGAGCGCCGCCAGGGAGAAGGGAGAGCTCAGGCCGATGATGGGCAGCGGATGGGGGTGCCGATTGCGGAGAGCTCGTGCCGATGGGGCAGCGCAACCAGAGAATAGAAATGCCGCCGGCGTTGAAGTTGCGCCGACGAGGGAAATGATGAAGCGGAATGACGGAGCGAGCGCCCGCGGCAGCGCAGTAGGGAAGACGACCGAAAGCCAGCGCGCGGAGGGGAGAATGAAGGGAGCGGACTGCCGACTGCGGCAGTGCGGCGGAATCGGATCGGAGGAACGTGGTTCGGGTAGTCAACGGATGGGGATGGGCTTGGCTGGTCCGGGTAGGATAGGGCCGGGCCCATTCGAAACCCATCCGACCAGAAATTAATTAATTAAAATTGTAATGTATTAATGGACTGCTTTAATAGTCGTGCTCAAAATTTAAAAGAGGTGTACCGGAGCAAATCTCATATTCCTTACCATGTTAAAATTTTGATGAGAAGCAACATGTCTGGATTTCATGCAACATGCTTAGCAAAAGTTTCATGGATCTCTGCGCATTGCCAGAACTGTAAAGTGCTTCATCTTTAACCAGCTGCCAATCTGGATCAAAGTAGTTGAATCAATCTGGTGCCATGATACTTACCTACAGGGAACAAAGTTTTTCTGTTGCCCCAACATTGGAGTCCAGCATTCCATCAACTGACTTGTGCAGTTATTATTTTTATAAGGTGCAAAAATGCTAGGTGAAGAAATATGGAAAACTTTATTTTTTTATTTTTGCATCTGATTGAAATATATTCTAGTTAAAACTGTTAAATATTTAGGCCATATATTGTATAGAGGAAAAGTTTACATATCTATAGCATAGTGTGTTTATCTCAATATCAACTAATTCGGATCTGAGGAATGGAGAGGACAAGAATGGAAAAACTCTGGCATTTCCAAGTATATTAATTTGATTGAATTTCTTCCAAAAAGAGTAGTTTGTACCCAAAACAAATTCTAAAATATCGTATGTTTTCAAAAAAGAAACAGCTAGTTCCTAAATCAACTTGTGTTTCAAAAGTCCATCTTTTCGAAACATACATAATCAAGTCACACTTGATTGAAGAAAATTTTAGTTTATGAAACTCTGCTAGCATAGTTACTAATTTTACAATTTAAGTAACAGTGCAATGAAATTGTACATTAAGCTGGCCTTATAGTAATAACTAGGCTACGGGTTGCTATTTATTGGAATATTTATTAGTAAATATTTATTTTCAATAGGCTATCTATTATCTATTGTGTGCTATCCTCATATATAATTTACTCTCCCTACTTATAGCATGGTTTTTTTAATCTATTATGAAACCATCAATAAAGCAAATCGATACTCGATACGACGCTATGTTCCAAGTCAACACTATGTAAGAAACCATCAAAGAAGACACCATCATCTGAAATGCGGTTTTAAGATGTGTTTCTAATGAGTCTTTGGAGACGTGGGTTCTCAACAAGCATCTCCTTTCCTACAAACAAGGGAGACACATGTAACATGTTCTTAGCACGCATCTTCTTTCAAACAAGAAAGGGAGACCTGGGTTCTCAATGCGCGTCTCTTCATGTTCTCAACACGTGTCTCCTTTCAGATAAGCAAGGGGGACCACGTCTCCTTTATCTAACACAGAAGACAGGGGCACATCAAAGGCGCAGGTAAAACGTGTCTCTTGTGTCCTTCTCAAAGGAGATGCGAAATTTCCGCATCTCCAAATGTAGAGTTATTAGCGACCTAAAACTAGTGACGTGTTTTGCATGCGTCTCCTATGTGCCTTAACTCACGTCGCCATAGCAAGATCCTTACATAGTGCGAGTAGGTATCTGAATGTAAATCCGAATCCGAACTATTTGTTTTGTATGCGTATCCAAATTCAAATTATAATGTGGTAGATAGTGGTATCCGAATTCGATTTCATACCTATCTGATCTGAATCCATTCCTACTTATATATACTTCTTATATATAGTATATGTTTATATATATATATAGTATATGTTTAGATGTCTAATATTATCTTATAAACTAAAACAGGCAAAACCTCCTGTAATTTGAAACGAGAGTACTTATAAAGATAGAATATGTGTGCGCATACGTATATGGGGAGAGTATCCAAGCTGTTAGCTGTATTGTGGATTTCTATTTTGTAACACACTAATTTTCCATCACTAAATTAATGTAGCAACATGGTGTTTTAGTTTTTGTTTTCTAAGGAAATAATAATTTATCAATTAAATTTGGCTCTAAAATATTTTAATATCACTTTTGAATAATTTTAGAAACAATAAGTGCTTGTGCATCATATTTTGAAATGCATGGCTTATGTTTGCTTGTGTGAAGTTTTAAAAGTGTTTAAAATTAGTTTGAAAGTTTGAAAGGTGTTTGAAAGTTTTAAAAGTTTGTAAAAGGATTTTGAAAGAAAAAGTTTTTAAAAAAAGAAGAAAACCCTTCCCATAACCCCTCTCCTCTTTCCAGCCCGCCGGCCCATCTCTCCTTCCCTCTCCCTTTTCTTTTTCCGCACAGGCCGCCGGCCCACCTCACTTCTTCCGGCCCATCTCCCCGCGCCGGCCCAGCATCCTTTCTCCCCTCTCCCCCTCAGCCGCTGACCAGCCGGGCCCGCACGTCAGCTTCCCCTTCTTCCTCAGGCCGGCTCCCCTGCTCCGCACCGCAGCGACCCCGCCGGCTGTTTCCTCCGCCTCCCGCGCCGCCTCTCCTTCAATCCCCCTCTTTAAGGCGTAGTGGAGCACCGGCTTCACTCCCCCTCTTTAACCCCCTTCAGTTACTTCTCCTAATCAAGCGCCCCTCTTGAATGTCGTGAAGCCGCCGGCGCCCGCCATGGCAATTGATGGCCAATTGGCCCCGGTTGCCACTCCCTCTCCCTCCCTTGCCCTATAAAACTCGTGATCGAGCCCCTGCCTCACCCCTTTCGCCTCGCCCGCCCCTCTCCTCTCCTCGCACACGCGCCGCCACCTTGAGTTCCTCCGCCGCCGAGCCATTGCCGTCCGTGGAAGCTCGCCGTCGGTGAAGTGGTCCCTGTCTTTCTTCTTCCTTCTTCTTCACGATCATCGCTCACCCGAGCCGCACCCTATACAGGAACCCCACCACCGGACCGCGCGACGCAAGGAGCTCCCTGCCCTTCTTCCGCCGGGATCCCGCCGCCGCGTCGATCTCCTCCGTCGTCGCCTCCCCGTCGCTGTTCGCTCACCGGTTCGTCTCCGTGTGGTGAGCATACCCTCACCGCCCTGTTTTTCCTTCGCGCCTAGAGCCGTAGCTCCTAAGCCCGCTCGCCGGAGCTCCGCCGTCCGCCTCGCCGGACGTAGCGCCGCCGTAGAAGCCTAGCCGCCTCTCTAGGACCCCTGGTTAGGTTCGCTGTGTCCTTAGCCGCGCGTAGCACCTTTCCGCGTTGCAAATCGTGGCCGGACGCGCCTTTTTCGTGGTCGTCGGCGAGTTCGCCGCCGCGCTCCGCCTCCCTCCGGCGTGTCCGCCGCCGCTCGCCGCCTGCACGCCACGTCCGCCGTCCGATCCGGCGCAGACGGCTTGGACCGGCCCCGCGCGCGTCAATCTTGACCCGTAACGGTCAACACCGAGCCGCCCCTGCCTTTTTTTTACAAAAACATCCCTATAGTTCTTAGATTCACAACAATACCCTTCCACCTATAAGAGTTCAACACGTGTTTTCATAAGAAAATTAATATGATTAATACTATTTGAATAATTCTTTCAATTAAAAGCTAATTAGATGTATACCTCGGTTTTCATAATCAAACTTAAATTAACTAATGATTATGCAATTTGCTTTCTAAATAAAAGCAACATAGGTCTATCCCGAGTTTTCTTAATTAATTGTTAATTTGATTAATATGAATATAAATGTGTTTTTAAATTATAATTTGATTAGTTCAACTCGAAATATAAAGATGAACGCCTAGATGCTTTTACATGCTTCTTTTAAATTAAATGTTTAATTTGCATAAATCATACTTGAATATTTATAAATAAAATTGGACTAGGCTTACATCGTCTTTTAAATACAAATATAACTTGCTTAATTATAAATAGGGTATTTCTCTGAAATAACCTATGCACATGATTTTACTTAATTAAAAGATACCTAGCACATAGCTAGCTCTTGTATGTGATCATCCAAATCTCCCGATAGTTCCGAGTGTTTTTGCGTTCGTGTTCCTAGAGCCATACCTTGTTCTCTCTTTAAGCTTTTCATGCTTGGTGTATTGTTTTGTTTATTGAATGTATTATTGTGTGCTCGTAGACATCGTGCCAGTTTCAAGTGAGCAGTCAGTTGAAGTGGATCAAGAACAAGTTTTTGAAGAAGAAGAACCCCAGTGTTTAAGCAAGGAAGGCAAGTGGACTTCTCCCCCTGCATATTCTATTTTTGTCCCACACAACTTGCATGATAACTAAGTTTACTTTTAAATGTTGTATTGCATAAATTTGATGGGAAATCACCTTTTTAAGGACATGATTAGATTTTTATTCCCTTTACCTTGGACAACCCTTTTAAATAAATGTTTTGGGTAGAAATGCTTAGTTGCTATACCTTGGGATGGTTCAAATGAATCTTTGCAAAATGATGAATGTTAATCATGATAACTTTGGTGAAGATGATGTTTATGGTTAATAACAAGATCATATGTTATAATCGGAACATGGAGAACCACTCAGGAAAACAGTGCAACCACAGTCCATATGGCTCTGGCTTAGCCAATTAATTAGGTGTGTGGAATTATCTGACAGCCTTATCCGAAAGGAGCACAGGGGGCCGGAGTTGAAGGGGTATAGCCCGGTTCTTTTGGGGTAGCAGCCTTTGCTAAGGTGCTGACCATTAGGGAGGGTTATGGTCCGCTCCGCTGCTGTAACTATCGCAGGTTGTTGGTCTTCTGCATATCTTTGTAAAGGCTTCGTAGTGGACCCCTAGCCACTCACCTCGGAAGTGTTTAAGGGTCTGATCAACCCGGGCAACATGGGGAACACGAGCTGTGGTGAAAGTGTACAACCTCTGCAGAGTTAAAACTGATCGATCAGCCGTGCTCACGGTTAAGAGCGGCCTGGACCCTCACATGATTAATGAACTTGAAGATGGAATTAAATTGTGGTTTAAGTATGGGTTGAGATGGAAAGTTTTCTAAAGTCTTTTTAAGTGGGATGGTATAAACTTACATCTAGTAAATAGGTGCTTGCTAATAAAATTTGACAAACATTAAAATGCTAACCGCTGCAAAACTCTTAGCTTATTCTTGATAGCCTTGCATCTTCCCCCACTTGCTGAGCTCCAACCATAAGTGTGCTCACCCTTGCTTACCCGCTGTTCAGAGGAGAACAATGGAGAAGAGTACTTCAGCGACTTCGATGAGTTCTGAGGCTTGCGTGCCCCCAGTCATGTGCCTGTGGAAGCCGAAGATGGAGTTGCTTTGTCTAGTTATCGTTTGTTCGTTTTAAAGACCTTCGAGTCTAACGTCTGAGTGTAATAAAGAGATAATGTAATGGTTTAACTCTTGTACGTTTTTATTACTGTTTATGATATTTCACTCATGACGTCTATCATATGTGTGTAAACTTGATCCTGGCACACATATGAGATGCATTTGGTTTTCTTTGGAAAATCAGGTGTGACAGAATGGTATCAGAGTAGTAATGACTGTAGGACACAGCCTTAAGTTAGAAATGGTCGAAAAGTAAGGATTCATGTTCTAAAAAGCCTGTCATCCTTCAAAATTGACTTATTTACGTATAAAATCTAATTTATTCTTTGTTTCTTGTTAAAAAAATATCTTTTTGTTTTGATCTATACTGAGTTCAGTTCTTGTGCTATCAGCTGGATCTCCACCACCGGTGTTATCTAAAATAAGATCTTAGACTACCTACCTCTTATCAACTTCGATAGAAACGTTCCTGTGAGGACGATCGTTGTGATAATGTTTGTTGTTTGAACACATGGTTGATTTGGATCTTTGCTTGTGTGAGTTGTATTGTGGAGTGATGGTCACAAATGCAACAAGAAATAAATTGTTAGGTTAATAAAGATAGTTTGGGATCAAATCTAGGTTATCTTTTCCTTTATCTATCATACAAGATGGTTGAAGTAAAATCCCTTTCGCATAACTCTTTGACACAACATCACTGTTTTTATCATATCTTGAGCTATCAGAATCTGACTTAGTTTTGAAATTCATGCTACTTCATCTTTTCGAGTTCATGTCTTCATACTTCAGTTCAATCTTCTTGTCTGAATAATTTCTCTAACAGTCAGATGGTACAAACCAGGTTAGGAGGAGGACAAGATGTTCCGCCGGTGATTCGTGCTCACATAGCGCAAGCACCACCACCTCCATCCCCACTGCTTAACCAAATGAATCCCGCATTTCAGCAATTCCTTACCGCTCAAACCCAGCTATTGCAAAACCTCACCGCCACAGTTCAGAATCTACAAGCTCAACAAAACCAACCAGCACCACCTCCGCCACAGCCGAGGGACAAGCACAAGGAGTTTATGAGCCACCACCCTCCTACCTACTCCCACTCCTCTGATCCGTTGGATGCCGATGACTGGTTGAAGATGGTTACCAAGAAGCTTGAGATCGTTCAATGCATCGACCGAGAGATGGTCCTTTATGCTGCAGGCAGACTGACAGGGCAAGCTAGTGATTGGTGGGATGCATATTCAACTGCACATCCTAATAGAAACAATATTACTTGGCAGGAGTTCCGGGACAACTTCCGTACATATCATATTCCTTCAGGAGTGATAAAACTCAAGCAGAAGGAATTTCTTGCACTGAAGCAAGGGAATATGTCTGTCACTGAGTATCTCGACAAGTTCACTCACCTGTCCTGTTATGCTCCTGATGAAGTCAACACCGATCCCAAGAGGCAGGAAAGATTCTTGGATGGATTGATTGGACCACTCAACTATCAGTTGCAGAGCCATACATTTCCCAACTTTCAGATGTTGCTGAACAAAGCTATAGGTTTGGAGAATAAACGAATGGAACTTGGTGAACAGAAGCGCAAGTTCAAGTCTCATGGACAGTCCAGCAACACACGCCCCCGCTTCAACTCATCTCAGAATTCTCAGTTTCACTCTGGTGGATCAAGTGGAAATTATACTCAGAATTTACAGTTGCAGCACTCGACTCAACAACCTCAGCACTCAAGCCAGCAGACACCACATGTTCCAAGTCATCATCAAGATCGTTCAGGAGCACCAGTGAGAAGCAACTTCCCGGTTCGTCCTAATGGTTGTTTCAATTGTGGAGAATTAGGACATTATGCCAACATCTGTCCGAAGCGCAACATGCAGACTCCTCAGAAAGATAATGGTCAGAGGTTTGGACAACCGTTATCACAAGCTCGCATTGGAAACTCTACTCCTCGAGGTAACAGAGGTCAACAGAACTACGCACGTGGAAGAGTGAATCATGTGACGGCTGAACAAGCTCAAGACGCTCCAGGTGTTGTGCTGGGTACGTTCTCTGTCAACTCTGTACCAGCAACAATTTTATTTGATTCTGGAGCATCACATTCATTCATTACTGAACAATTCGTGGCAAAGCATGATATACCTATGAGTTCTATGAAGACACATTTGTTGGTTAGTTCCCCGAATGGTGAAATGAAATCCGCTTATGTATGCCCAAGGGTCAACCTTAAAATCGGGGGAATAGATTTTCAAGCTGATCTAGTAGTCCTTACATCTAGTGGAATAGATGTGATACTTGGAATGGATTGGTTAGGCGAATGTGATGGAATAATTTTGTGTGCCAAGAAGTCAGTGCTCTTAACCAGCCCACAAGGAGATAGGATTGAAGTTGTCACTACTGCCCCATCCAAGAAGGAAGGAAAAGTGAATCAAGATGAAGAAAAGTGAAGGAGCTATAACTGTAAGAAGTACTCAACGTGCAAGATGAGCTTATAGAAGAGTACCCTTAGTTTTCCCAATCTCTCCGAATCTCGGGACGAGATTCTTTTTAAGAGGGTAGATTTGTAACACCCTAATTTTCCATCACTAAATTAATGTAGCAACATGGTGTTTTAGTTTTTGTTTTCTAAAGTAATAATAATTTATCAATTAAATTTGGCTCTAAAATATTTAAATATCACTTTTGAATAATTTTAGAAACAATAAGTGCTTGTGCATCATATTTTGAAATGCATGACTTATGTTTGCTTGTGTGAAGTTTTAAAAGTGTTTAAAATTAGTTTGAAAGTTTGAAAGGTGTTTGAAAGTTTTAAAAGTTTGTAAAAGGATTTTGAAAGAAAAAGTTTTAAAAAAAAGAAGAAAACCCTTCCCATAACCCCTCTCCTCTTTCCAACCCGCCGGCCCATCTCTCCTTCCCTCTCCCTTTTCTTTTTCCGCACAGGCCGCCGGCCCACCTCACTTCTTCCGGCCCATCTCCCCGCGCCGGCCCAGCATCCTTCCTCCCCTCTCCCCCTCAGCCGCTGACCAGCCGGGCCCGCACGTCAGCTTTCCCTTCTTCCTCAGGCCGGCTCCCCTGCTCCGCACCGCAGCGACCCCGCCGGCTGTTTCCTCCGCCTCCCGCGCCGCCTCTCCTTCAATCCCCCTCTTTAAGGCGTAGTGGAGCACCGGCTTCACTCCCCCTCCTTAACCCCCTTCAGTTTCTTCTCCTAATCAAGCGCCCCTCTTGAATGCCGTGAAGCCGCCGACGCCCGCCATGGCAATTGATGGCCAATTGGCCCCGGTCGCCACTCCCTCTCCCTCCCTTGCCCTATTGTAACGCCCGCGTTTTTAGCCTCTAATAAATCACCTTCTAAATCACGCGTGTTTTCAAAACCTCTCAACTGAGCTCGATCACCGCGATCATCTTTTCCTTTTCCCTCTCCCCGGCGCACACGATGCGAATCTCGCCGGCACCACCAGTCCCGCACGCCACCACTCGCATCGTACCGCGGTCGGCCACCGCACCGGGAATCCCGGGCCAGCCACGGTCCCGCCGACCGGCCCGCCTCGCCATCACCGCCGTCCCGGAAATTCCGCCGACACCCGAAAAACCTGGAAATCCCACCAAAAATCATTTCCCTAATTTCCCTGTTTTTCCCAAAAAAAATTTCTCAATTTTCCTCTTTCCCTTTTTCCTTCTCTTTTCCTTTTTCTCCCTTCTCTTTTTCTTTTTCCTTTCCTTTTCCTTCCTTTTTTCTTTTCCTCCTTTCTCTTTTTCCATTCCCCCTTTCTTCTTCCTTCGGCGCCGCGCCCCTGCTCCCGGCCCCGCGCCTCTGCTCCACGGCACGCCCCCGCGCCGCTGTTCCGGCCTCCTCTGCCCCCTCCCTGCTCGCCGTTCCAAGTCACCGGCAGGCACCACCGCACCGCGCGCGGCCCGACGCACGCACGCGTGCGCACCGCGCCAGGACGCCGACCGCGCCAGCCGCTGCCACGCCGGGCCCCGCCCTGCCGCGCCACGACGCCGATGCACCACTGCCGCGCCAGTCCTTCGCCACGGACCGCGTGGCCGCCGCGTCCCTCACCCACTCCGCGTCGCTCGCCTGCCGCTGCCGTCGCGTCGCCGACCCCGCGGCCGCGGACCGCCGGACACCACCGCCGTGCCTGCACGACGCGTCGCGTCGTCGGCCCCGCACCGCTGCCCGAGCCGTCCTGTCACCACTGCCGCGCCGGCCCACGAGGTGACCACGCGCTGCTGCTAGACGCCGCGACCGCCTAACTCCGCCCAACCCCGCCGCAGCACCGAGCCGTCACGCCACCGGACGCCGAGCGGCATTAACGCCGCCGCCCTGTGACAACCGCCGCAAGCCGCCACCCACTCCGCGTCGCCGACCACTGCTGCCACGACCGGCTCACCCCCTGCGCCACCGCGTCGCGACCGCCGTAAATTCGTCGCTCACGTCCTGTCGCCGGCAGAGCCGAACCGACCTCGCCGCCGGCCGCACGAGGACCGCGTGCTCGGCTCCCGGCCGAGCCACCGCCTTACCGCGGCTATAAAAGGACCCCGACGCTCCCTACCCCGCCTCGCCCCTCCACAGCAGCCTCCCTCTCTCTCCCGAGCCCACACCGCACCGCCACCGCGAGCCACCGCCAGCGGAGCCGCCTCCACAAGCCACCACCCCACAAGGTGAGCACGGGGTTGAGACCCCCTCACTCTCCTCTTCGTTTTGCCCCATCTCCCAGCCGTCGCCGTAGCCGGGGCCGCCGGCGAGCCCCCTGCCGGCCGGCCGCCCGGTCGATCCCCTTCCCCTCCTCTGTTCTATTCGAGAGGAAGAGACGGAACTCTTGCCAAAAACCCCCCGGCTCTTTTCCTTTCACAACAAGACCCTCCCACTCTCTCTCCCTCTCTCTGGTGTGTTTTGCCCAGAGCCCCTTCCCCTCTTTTCTTTTTCCGCCCGAGGTCCCTCCCCCTCTCTCTATGGTCTTTTGTCCAGAGCCCCCTACCCCTTTTTGCATTCCACCGCAGCCCCCTCTCCTTTTTTTTTTCAAGTAAATCCTATCCAAAAAGACCAATTTACGAATCAGCCCCCACTATTCCAAATAGGTCCCTAGGCTATTCTATTTAAACCTCACCTTATAGATATGTTACAATTAGGTCCTTTTTCTTTTAAACCTAATTACAACTAAGTCCTTAATCCTTTTAAATCAATCCTAATGACGCCTTTCACGCGTCATTTCCTGTTCATATTTCCGCCTGATCAATCCCAACTCTTGCCCCGGCCTTTTCCTCTACATTTCCGCCGAGCCACCCATCCCTTTCCCCTAAATAATGTTTATTCCTCCTTTTCTATTTAATTTCTCCTCGAGCTCAGCCGGTAAATCTTTGTGTGCTTGTATTGATTGCATGCTTGCTTGTGTGTGCGCTATAGCCGACGGAGTAAACGAGGAGGAGTACCGCGAGCCGGAGCTTGGAGCCGAGTACTACGAGCAGGAGACCGAGGTCCCGAACCGCGAGCAGGAACTCCCCGAGGACTTCGAAGATGGCAAGTTCAATCTCATCCTTTGATGCATGCTTTGATCCCAGTTTTATAAATACAACCCTATGACCCGTTTTATAAATTGCATATTGTTTTACTAAAAAAACCTGGTAGGATAGCCACCCTTGATTGCTATGATTGACCTTTGTTTGCCCTAAATGATTACTTTAAAATGAGTGAGTGTTTTAAAAACGGGAATGGGATATTTTGGAAAATGAGTAAAGAACTAGGTAGACGGGATGGACGCGTGTGTCAGGAGTATGGGTGAGCTCGTACCTTTGTGGTTGAGCGTGTTGGAGATGTCCATCTTGTCGTTAAGGACCGGGTTGCGTGACATCTCACCTGACCCAATTATCGTACTACCACTCGACCGTTGTATGTGGCAACGGCTTAGCATAAATCCCACTAGTTAATCTACTTGCCATAAGGAGTGCGGGTGAGCAGCGGGAGATCATGGAGTAGGGGTACGATCTGTGTGAGGTACGCCCTGGTTATGTGAGATAACCCCTTGGTTGCTCCCGTGGTGGCTCGTAGGGTTAGCTAAGGTGGGTAATGGCTTTGATAGGATCCGCGCCGGCACTACGGTGTTCGTGTGGCGGTACCCTACTTGTGGGTAAAGATGTACAACCTCTGCAGAGTGTAAAACCTATTCGAATAGCCGTGTCCACGGTATTGGACGAGTCACGGTGGGGTCACAAAGCCAGTGTTTGGGTTCGGGATGATTTTCATGACGTGAGTTGATTTCTGGAAAAATGTGTGGCTGTGTGCCTGGGCTACTGCGGACGGGGAGTCCGGTAGTCCTTATTTGGTTTTCACAAAACAACTGAGTTACTTGAGTTATAAAAACTGTTTGCGAAAACCCTTTTCAAAAACAAACCCTTGCATGAGTGAATGCGTTTGCAAAATAAACCTTATTCTGATCCTTGATATATCATGTGCATGATCTGCTTATTAGCCCCTCCGTGTGTGGGGTTGAACTTGTTGAGTACGTATGTACTCACCTTTGCTTGATTAACTGTTTTTCAGAGGAGGATCCCGACTTCGTCCCCGAAGACGTCGAGTAGGTTGCTGTCCTGCACCCAACCCATGCCTGTGGATTCAGGGTCTCCACAGGGAGCTTCCATGACGCAAGACTCTGAAGATATCCTAGATGCTGTTGCTATCGTAGTTTGGTCTGTAGTTCTTATGTTGCTTCTCGTGGCAGTGGCGCTCCCATGCCCACAGCCTCGACGTGTTGTACGGCCATGAACCATCTGATGTAATAAATGTGTTACCAGCCTCCTGGGACTGGTATTTGTATCACATTTAGTCACCTCTGATGAGGGGACGCTTCACCTATAAAACTCGTGATCGAGCCCCTGCCTCACCCCTTTCGCCTCGCCCAACCCTCTCCTCTCCTCGCACACGCGCCGCCACCTTGAGTTCCTCCGCCGCCGAGCCATTGCCGTCCGTGGAAGCTCGCCGTCGGTGAAGTGGTCCCTGTCTTTCTTCTTCCTTCTTCTTCACGATCATCGCTCACCCGAGCCGCACCCTGTACAGGAACCCCACCACCGGACCGCGCGACGCAAGGAGCTCCCTGCCCTTCTTCCGTCGGGATCCCGCCGCCGCGTCGATCTCCTCCGTCGTCGCCTCCCCGTCGCTGTTTGCTCACCGGTTCGTCTCCGTGTGGTGAGCATACCCTCACCGCCCTGTTTTTCCTTCGCGCCTAGAGCCGTAGCTCCTAAGCCCGCTCGCCGGAGCTCCGCCGTCCGCCTCGCCGGACGTAGCGCCGCTGTAGAAGCCTAGCCGCCTCTCTAGGACCCCTGGTTAGGTTTGCTGTGTCCTTAGCCGCGCGTAGCACCTTTCCGCGTTGCAAATCGTGGCCGGACGCGCCTTTTTCGTGGTCGCCGGCGAGTTCGCCGCCGCGCTCCGCCTCCCTCCGGCGTGTCCGCCGCCGCTCGCCGCCTGCACGCCACGTCCGCCGTCCGATCCGGCGCAGATGGCCTGGATCGGCCCCGCGCGCGTCAATCTTGACCCGTAACGGTCAACACCGAGCCGCCCCTGCCTTTTTTTTTTACAAAAACATCCCTATAGTTCTTAGATTCACAACAATACCCTTCCACCTATAAGAATCCTTCCAGTTAGGTCCTGTTTTTAGCTTTTAGACCCCTAGGCTTCTCTGTTTTTCCCATCCGCCGTCCTAAGCCATCTTTTTGCACCCAAGTCCCTTGACTTTTCTGTAGTTTTATGTTTTAGCCCCTGGTTTCTTGCAGATAAGCCCCTGGAAGCCCTGTTTCTTCACAGAAAAGCCCCTGAACCTTGTTTTGGCCGTATCTTTTGCGTTTTAGCTCCGTTTCCACCGTTTCAAGTTGCGTTAGGTTCATATCAATTCAAACTACGTATTATGACCAATGTTGAACATGTTCTTTGTTTTATAATTTATTTAAATATTAAATATGATTAAATTCTTATACGTATGCTTTTCTAATTAAAATCTAATTAGAGTTCAACACGTGTTTTCATAAGAAAATTAATATGATTAATACTATTTGAATAATTCTTACAATTAAAAGCTAATTAGATGTATACCTCGGTTTTCATAATCAAACTTAAATTGACTAATGATTATGCAATTTGCTTTCTAAATAAAAGCAACATAGGTCTATCCCGAGTTTTCTTAATTAATTGTTAATTTGATTAATATGAATATAAATGTGTTTTTAAATTATAGTTTGATTAGTTCAACTTGAAATATAAAGATGAACGCCTAGATACTTTTACATGCTTCTTTTAAATTAAATGTTTAATTTACATAAATCATACTTGAATATTTATAAATAAAATTGGACTAGGCTTACATCGTCTTTTAAATACAAATATAACTTGCTTAATTATAAATAGGGTATTTCTCTGAAATAACCTATGCACATGATTTTACTTAATTAAAAGATACCTAGCACATAACTAGCTCTTGTATGTGATCATCCAAATCTCCTGATAGTTCCGAGTGTTTTTGCGTTCGTGTTCCTAGAGCCAAACCTTGTTCTCTCTTTAAGCTTTTCATGCTTGGTGTATTGTTTTGTTTATTGAATGTATTCTTGTGTGCTCGTAGACATCGTGCCAGTTTCAAGTGAGCAATCAGTTGAAGTGGATCAAGAACAAGTTTTTGAAGAAGAAGAACCCCAGTGTTTAAGCAAGGAAGGCAAGTGGACTTCTCCCCCTGCATATTCTATTTTTGTCCCACACAATTTGCATGATAACTAAGTTTACTTTTAAATGTTGTATTGCATAAATTTGATGGGAAATCACCTTTTTAAGGACATGATTAGATTTTTATTCCCTTTACCTTGGACAACCCTTTTAAATAAATGTTTTGGGTAGAAATGCTTAGTTGCTATACCTTGGGATGGTTCAAATGAATCTTTGCAAAATGATGAATGTTGATCGTGATAACTTTGGTGAAGATGATGTTTATGGTTAATAACAAGATCGTATGTTATAATCGGAACATGGAGAACCACCCAGGAAAACAGTGCAACCACAGTCCATATGGCTCTGACTTAGCCAATTAATTAGGTGTGTGGAATTATCTGACAGCCTTATCCGAAAGGAGCACAGGGGGCCGGAGTTGAAGGGGTATAGTCCGGTTCTTTTGGGGTAGCAGCCTTTGCTAAGGTGCTGACCACTAGGGAGGGTTATGGTCCGCTCCGCTGCTGTAACTGTCGCAGGTTGTTGGTCTTCTGCATATCTTTGTAAAGGCTTCGTAGTGGACCCCTAGCCACTCACCTCGGAAGTGTTTAAGGGTCTGATCAACCCGGGCAACATGGGGAACACGAGCTGTGGTGAAAGTGTACAACCTCTGCAGAGTTAAAACTGATCGATCAGCCGTGCTCACGGTTAAGAGCGGCCTGGACCCTCACATGATTAATGAACTTGAAGATGAAATTAAATTGTGGTTTAAGTATGGGTTGAGATGGAAAGTTTTCTAAAGTCTTTTTAAGTGGGATGGTATAAACTTACATCTAGTAAATAGGTGCTTGCTAATAAAACTTGACAAATATTAAAATGCTAACCGCTGCAAAACTCTTAGCTTATTCTTGATAGCCTTGCATCTTCCCCCACTTGCTGAGCTCCAACCATAAGTGTGCTCACCCTTGCTTACCCGCTGTTCAGAGGAGAACAATGGAGAAGAGTACTTCAGCGACTTCGATGAGTTCTGAGGCTTGCGTGCCCCCAGTCATGTGCCTGTGGAAGCCGAAGATGGAGTTGCTTTGTCTAGTTATCGTTTGTTCGTTTTAAAGACATTCGAGTCTAACGTCTGAGTGTAATAAATAGATAATGTAATGATTTAACTCTTGTACGTTTTTATTACTGTTTATGATATTTCACTCATGACGTCTATCATATGTATGTAAACTTGATCCTGACGCACATATGAGATGCATTTGGTTTTCTTTGGAAAATCAGGTGTGACATATTTTATTAAGGAAAACAAAAGAGATAGCTTCGCGTGAACGCTCTCGGAGAGAAATCAGAACTAACGAAACTTGGACGAGGCACTGGAATTATTTCCGGCCGGAAACTAACCCACGTCGCGTGCTGCCTGCCGCATGTGACGGCCAACTCCTGCGCGCGGCTGCAGCCGCTGCACACGCCACGCCACGCCGCGGCAGGTCCCAACCAAACAAGGCAAGCGAAGTCGATCATTTCTTCCGAAACCGCCTGGGCGCACACGGATACGGCCATACGGGCGCTCGCACGCGCACGAGCTCGCGCCCGCGGCCGCCGGGGATGGCAATGCCCACGCGCGCCGCCGCCCGCCTGACACCCTGACGTTTTGGCAGTTGGCACGAGACCCCTCCTGTCGGGGATCCCCTGTCGCGCGCAGGTGACGCTGATCCCGATCTTCCGCCGCCGCCGGCAAGCTGCGCCACCGCAGGTCGCCGGTTCTCTGACCTGGATCAACCTACTATCCGTGCGCGCTCGTGTCCGTCGGCCAACCCACGCTTTGGGTCAAACGCAGCTTAGATCCTCCTCTTTCCCTCGGGTTAAAAGCTCGCCAACTCTTGCACACCGGTGGTGCTCAAATTTACTTCAAGATGGCATTCGCTGATTAGGAACCAAACACACACACTAAAGGTCGATCGGTCTCAGTTTTGTCGGTTCAACTTTTGTTTTTCTACTTGATATATTGATTGATCAACGTAATATTTATACATATGCACTTTGCATAGTTTATGGTTTGAAATGTGCAAATAATATTGTACGGTTGGGATTATTGCTGGCAGCTGGGGTCAGTGTGCTGAGACCCAAAATAGTACGCGCAAACTTTTTTCTAATTCCGGACAGCGCTAACGACTGTACTAAGGAAGTTGAAACACAAGGAAAATTTAGCATTTGTCCAACTGATGACGAACAAACTTGACACCTAGAGTTTGACTTCTAGCTCTCACGGATGAACGAAAGCTGAAAAGGCCATGCAAAAGTCGATCTGTCATCCTCCCAAAATAAACTGAATTTCATTTTTTTGGCTAGCTAATAAAAGTACAACAACATTACAAGAACATGAACTATATTTACCACAAAAAATATTTGGATCATCATTTAGCTCACGGGTCAACTTACCACAAGAGTACACGTCAGAGAAAATGATTTTAGCATGTGGCCGTGCAGTGTTCAGAATTATATTTGACTTTACCAATATTTAAATGAAGAACACGCACGATCAAATATTCCTTACCATATTAAAAAAAATTCAGAAACAACATGTCTACTAGTAGATTCCATGCAACATGCTTAGCAAAAGTTTCATGGATCTCTGTGCAATGCCAGGACTGTAGTAAAGTACTTCATCGACATTAACCGGTTGCCAATCTGGACCAAAAGTAGTTGAATCAATGTGTTGCCATCATACTTATATCTACAGGGAACAAAGTTTTTATGTTGCATCAACATTACATTGGCGATTTGGAGTCGTCCATTCCATCAACTGACTTGTGCAGCTATTTTTTTTTATATACGCTGCAAAAATGCTAGGAACAGAAATATGGAAAACTTCATTTTTTTCTGTTGCATCTAATTGAAATATATTCTAGTTAACACTGTTAACTATTTACTGCTACAATTGTTGTGCTGTGAAAATAAGAATATTTTAATACTGCATAGAGGAAACATTAACATATTTGTGGCATAAATTTTAGTAATTACTAACTCCCAATGTACCTATTTATAATATCATATTATCTCAACTAATTCAGATCTGTAGAATGGACTAGGAGGACAAGAATGGAAACACTATGGCATTTCTAGGTATATTGATTTGATTGAGTTTCTTCCTAAAAGAGTAGTTTGTACCCAAAACAAATTCTAAAATATCGTATTTTTTTTAAAAAAACAGGTAGTTCATAAATCAACTTGTGTTTCAAAAGTCCATTTTTTTCTAAACATATGTAATCAAGTCACTTGATTAAAAAAAATTGTAGTTTCCATGGGATAATTAAAGCTGTATCTTTGCAAATTATTACAGGTTATTGGAAAAGAATAAAACTGTCATTGTTTTAAATCAAAACACTAAACTAATACTTTTGTGGTATACAGAAATCTTTTTTTTCTAATTAAGCAGAGTTCTGACAAATGATCCAGCTAAGATTCCATGTTGGAAAGCAAACTCATCTATGGTACTAATATAGCATTGCACTTTGGTCAATGATAATGTATACATATACATGCGATGGTTGTGCTCCTCCACTCCGATCCATCCGTAGCTAATATAAGCATGTACCTCTAAGCCGCAACATGCGCTGACCATTTGTGTACTAAGCCGCAACTATTCGGTCAAAAAAAATGCAGCAACCAAACTTGTTAGTTGCAGCTTCGGTATCCTCTCTGCTTGCATCCAGGGGACAATACGCCAATCCGTGTTGTCTATTTGGATTCAATGCATATTCCTAGAAGAACAACTACTTTAGTGTGTAGAGCATTGTTTAAATTCAAGGTGATTTGTTGAAATAGAAACTACGAAGACAGAACATAAGTATTGTTTTCTTGTGTGAAGTAGAACCAATATGTTATAATGATCTAACACGGGATATGCGAAAAGGGAAAATAATGTTATATGCCACATATATATGATTGCAATGGTCAATATGTGGAGTGCCATCAATTCAGATGCATATAGGCACAATCCTATACAATTAGTAGGTGTTTGGATCCACTTTTAGTCCCATGACTAAAATTAGTAGACCAAAAGTTTTTAGTCACCACCTATTTGGAGGGTGACTAAAAGTAGTCAGAATCAAAGTTCTTAGCATTTAATTGTTCTCTCTCCCTCCCCTTTCTCTTTCCTCTCGTGGGCAGCAGCGGCGAAGGATGGCCACCAGCACCGGCCGCCAGCTCCACCGCATCAGCTGGCTCCGCAGCTTGCCGAAGCCGAACCTCCTACTCCCTCGCCACGCGCCCCCGCCGCCGCTGCCGCCAGGATCCGCGCCACCACCGCCTGCCCTCCCGCTGCCATCTCCCTCCTCATCGCTGCCGCAGTCGCAGCTGCATCCTCCCCGCGGCGGCGCCCGGCCTCCATGGACGCCACGAACAGATCCCGCAGCGTCCTTCCCATGGAACACCTGGTTCCAGCTGGCCTTTCGCCGTCGCTGTCCTGCAACCGCTCGCCTGAGTTGACCCGACACTAGCGTGGTGGGACTGGAAGAACAGAGGAGGCTGCCCTTCTTCATCCGTTGCTGCCTTGGAGATCTCCGCGGCGTCGCGGTGACCCTCGGAGGAGGAGGACGGGAGGGAGGAGGGACCCGCAACGTCGGCGGGGAGGAGGAGAGGCGCGGTGCCGGCCGGGAGAAGGAGAGGAGAAGAGGCGTCACACCGGAGCCCGCCGTCACACGCCGCGCAGGGGCAGGGGAAGGGCGCCGCCAGCCTTGCCATCTTCGAGGGTGGCGTGCGCGAGGTGAGAGGGGGAGGGGCGGCGTGAGGTTGAGACTTGAGAGGAAGAGAGGGGAGGAGCGACGCGGCGGCTAGATAGCCGACGGAGGGCCATCGGCGCCCGTGGGGGAGGGGATGGTGGGCGGAGGGACCGAGGTGGAAGCAGGGATGCGGCGCCCATGGGGAGAGAGAGAATGGGAGGCGGGGGCGCAGGCCGCGTGGCGCCTGGATAAGGAGGGGGGCATTAACAAGGAGAGAGATTGGAATTTTAGTCCCTTTTAGCTAGGTCAGGGGTGATTAGAGGCTAACTTATTTTAGTCACCCTTTAGTCAGGGGTGTTTGGCAAATTAGTCTCTCAAGGTGACTAAAATTAGTCAAGCTACTTCTAGTCACTGGATCCAAACACCCCTCTTTAAGGAGTTGTTTCAATCTTGGAGTAATTACCTAAGGATGTCAACTATATATATTTACTTTCTGCAAAGTGAGGCCTCAAAATTAAAATTACGGAAAAGGGGTTTGGAACTTGAAGAAAAGAGAGAGAAGGGGTAAAACCCGGAACAGGCCACGTGTTGATCAATGGATGAACCTCAACTCTCCAGCTGCAGCTCCATGAACCAATCCACCTAACATGTTTGACCCAAACATATTCTACCTGAACCAAAAGAATGTGCAAGGCACCCACACATGGTCTGCTAATGCAAGTCAACCCCACCACCTACCTAGCACACTGCTGGCAGTTTTTATTCCTAAACTTCTCATTGGTCTGCCCCCATCTACACTGGAAATCAGGGACAAACAACAACCTGACAGTAATGCTGATTCATGCTACTCACTGACACTGCGGCCCCACCACTGCATGCTTTGCACTAGATCCCGTTGTTGGATCCAAGGATCAATCATAACTCATAAGCACCTGCCATTAAGACAGACTTAGCCACTAAATTCCTTACTATCTAGTGACACGATTAACTACCAAATCACACTCTCGCTTGGCGCGGTGAGGTAGCTGCCTCTGACCACGATAGTCAACGAGGAGAGAGCGCATGAGTAGAGCTGACCACGCACAGCATAAAAGGAGCACGAAAGGATGATCGAGACGCACAGATCGATACCTAGCTGACAAGGCAGCCCAGAGCACAGAAGAAAAGAGCTCAACGCGTCTGCAACAATGGCGAGAAGCATCAAGCAGACGCTCTCTTCCCTCTGCACCATGCTCCTGCTGTTCATCCCATTCGCGGCAGCCGGCGGCGGCCACGGCGCCGGGTTCGACTACAAGAGCGCGCTCCACAGCAGCCTCCTCTACTTCGAGGCGCAGCGGTCGGGTCACCTCCCCTACAACCAGCGCGTCAGGTGGCGCGGCCACTCGGGCCTCGCCGACGGGCTGCAGCAAGGGGTGGACCTCGTCGGCGGGTACTACGACGCCGGCGACAACGTCAAGTTCGGCCTGCCGATGGCGTTCACGGTGACGATGCTGTCGTGGAGCGCCATCGAGTTCGGCGGCGAGATCGCGGCCGCCGGCGAGTGGCGGCACGTGCTGGAGGCCATCAAGTGGGGCACCGACTACTTCATCAAGGCGCACGCCGAGCCCGACGTGCTGTGGGCCGAGGTCGGCGACGGCGACACCGACCACTACTGCTGGCAGCGGCCCGAGGACATGACGACGTCGCGGCAGGCCTACAAGGTCGACCGCGAGAACCCCGGGTCCGACCTCGCCGGCGAGACCGCCGCCGCCATGGCCGCCGCGTCCATCGTCTTCCGCCGCTCCGATCCGCGCTACTCGCGCCTCCTCCTCCGCCACGCCGAGCAGCTGTTCGACTTCGGGGACAGGTACAGGGGCAAGTACGACGCCAGCGTCAGCGAGGCGTGGCGCTACTACGCGTCCGTGAGCGGGTACGGCGACGAGATGCTGTGGGCGGCGCTGTGGCTGCACCGCGCCATGGGGAAGACCGAGTACCTCGACTACGCCGTCGCCATGGCCGACGAGTTCGGCGGCACCACCTGGGCCATCTCCGAGTTCAGCTGGGACGTCAAGTACGCCGGCGTCCAGATCCTCGCCGCCAAGGTGATTAACTTGCTCGATCTCTGTCATCAACTTAATTACAACCTGAAGATTGAAGAAGACAAAGATCTTATTATCCCGGATTCCCATACACTGTGTGTGCAGCGCACGTAGGAGATACACATACACTTTGACTTGACCATGCATGTTCTAACGTGTCCGCCGCGCCTTGCATTTTTCAGCTGCTGCTGGAAGGGAACCACCGGCCGGAGCACCGGCCGACGCTGGAGCAGTACAAGTCCAAGGCGGAGCACTACCTCTGCGCGTGCCTGGGCAAGAACGGCGCCGCCGGCAACGTCAACCGCACAGCTGGCGGCATGCTCTACGTCCGGCAGTGGAACAACATGCAGTACGTGACCAATGCCGCCTTCCTTCTCACCGCCTACTCCCGCTACCTCGCCGGCACCGGAGCAGAGTCACCGCCCATTCTCCAGTGCCCGGACGGGCCGGTGGGCGCCGACGAGCTCCGGGCGCTGGCGCGGGCGCAGGCGAACTACGTCCTGGGGGCGAACCCGGCCGGGGTGAGCTATCTGGTCGGGTACGGCCGGCGATTCCCACGGCGGGTGCACCACCGGGCGGCATCCATCGTGTCGCACCGCGCCGACAGGAGGTTCGTCGGGTGCGTGCAGGGGTACGACCGCTGGTTCCGCCGCCCGGGGTCCAACCCCAACGTAGTCGTCGGCGCCATCGTGGGCGGGCCGGACCACCTGGACCGGTTCAGCGACCGCCGCAGCAACTACATGCAGACAGAGGCGTGCACGTACAACACCGCGCCCATGGTCGGCGTCTTCGCGCATCTGCACAGTGATCTGGGATCGTCGGCGGTGGAGAGGAGATGATGACAGATATGAGCACGTAGGGGTAATGATCAGGGTTCTTAATTATTAGGGTGTGTAATCTGTTCTTTGCCCATTTATTCACTACGGGAGACGCCGGCTTCCCCGAGTGCATTTGGCACTCGGGGAAGGCCCAAAAACACTCGGGGAAGGCTTCCCCGAGTGCAACACTCGGGGAAGAGCTACCGGGGACACTTCTCACGGGGAAGCGGCCTTCCCCGAGTTCCCCGAGTGCCACGCTAACTCTCGGGGATGATTTAACACCGTCGGCGCCATCTACAAGTTTTTTTTAAAAAGATTTCGAGCAAGTTGCGACGTCTGATGCCTAAAACCCAGCATCTCTAGGTGTGTTATCACATTGATCACATATGAAGATGTCTAGGTTTTAGGCATCAGACGTTGCAACTTGCTCGAAATCTTCTCAATTGTTGCACACAACCTCTACATGTGATAACACGACGCTCCGACAAGTTTCGTGATTTTCGGACTTCGTCCGGATTTTCTGTAATTTAGAAACACTTTTCCCGTAAGTTGTTCGTCATGTCACGACAACATGATGCTCGACAATTCATGTGAGTTCCTGGATACGGCCTCAATATACACCAAATATCATGAATATCATTTTTTGAATCACCAAATTATATTATTTAATGCACCTGCAGTTCAATTTTGAAGTGTGCCAAAAAATTCGATAAAACAAAAAAAACTAACGAAATATATTTAAAAAATTCAAAATTAGGCCAAATTTGAGCAAGGAATTTTAAATAATGTTGGAAGGCCTAAAAAAAATGGAGCAAAACAACTAAAAAAATAATTAGTTCCCCGAGTGCCTTCTCCTAGCACTCAGGGAAGATGCGTGCTTCCCCGAGTGCTAGGGTGAGGCACTCGGGGAAGAGGCTAGCTTCCTCGAGTGCTAGGTGAAGGTACTCGGGGTAGAATTTTTTCCATACGGTTCCGTCCATTCGCACCGTCAAATGTAAATTTTCTTTTTCGAGTGTCTCTCTTCCTCGAGTGTTGCACTCGGGGAAGATGGCCTTCCCCGAGTGCCTAGCTTCCCCGAGTGTCATGCACTTATAGGCACTCGGGAAAGCCTCCCTTCCCCGAGTGCAACACTCGGGGAAGATTGGCTTCCCCGAGTACCCGATTTTTGGCTCTCGGGGAAGCATATGACACTCGGGGAATTTTGCTTCTCCCGTAGTGATTGGTAGCTATAGAATGCTGCAGAGGTTAGAGTTTTGGGACAGGGATGAATCCCCAGTTGTACAAATGGGTGCTCACAAATAGTCTCTATCGATAAGTAATCCTTCTGGTTTTTGCATTTTTTCATGGACAAATAATGCAATCAGACGGGAGCTTGTTGGATTTTGCCACATCTAGAAATCCATGGAACCCATTAATGTATTCCATGAAGATTTTCTTGGCGGTGTACATCCATTGTCAATTCATCTACAAAGTATCACTGAATAAAATAGATTTTGATCATGCAAAAAATTCAAATGAAGCCAAGATCAATTTACACAAATTTAAAGTGTTCATATCCAATCCACATGATACAATATGACAAACTTAAATGAAGGTCATGTAAAAATTAAAAAAAATAAATTGTGACATATGAAACACTACAACATGATATAATATGACAAACTTAAATGAAGGTCATATAAAAATAAAAAAAATAAAGTGTGACATATGAAACACTACAACATGATATAATATGACAAACTTTAGCCATCATTGTGACGTGAAAACAAAGGTATATGTTTGTATACAAAGATCAACAATAAGACACCATATTTGTATATGTTTTGGAGATATTAGTATGCTAGCAACTTATGTGTAAAAAAATAATAGTGAAGTCTTCCCACAAGTTGGTACTTAACATATTTACCAAAATTTTGCTACCAAATCAAAAGGTGCCATTTCTATAAAATTTGGAATATGTGCTACTAATAAATGTGCAATTGAGAATTTGCACAATAAGTCAGTAACATAAAGCTATCACTAAATATTTATGAAAAATAGTTCATTTTTGTCCATCCAGGTTGGGTTTCGACCATCAAACTAGAGGGAGAGGGAGGGAGGGAGGGAGGGAGGGAGGGAGGGGAAGAAGATAACATATGTGTGGATCCTGCTGTCAGGTGGTGTCCATGTTAGTGAAACCACCAACCAAAACTCCTAGATTATCAAATGTGAACGGTTTTAATAGTCGGGTGGTAAAAATTTTCTAATTTTTGAGTTTCTAGGCGACAACTATTGAAGTTTCTATCAAATTAATAAAGGTATTTTTTTGGGAGAGCTCTTAAAGTAGCTTCTACACTGATTCTAGGAAGAGTTAAAAGTTGTACCAAACAGTGTCTTACATAAAAGTGACTCTAGGTTGAATCAATGTAGTAATTTTATATAATGAACTAAGAGGCTAGGAGCTGAAATCTAGCTTTTCGTACTCCCTCCTTCCTTTTTTATTTGACGTTGAATAGCTCAAAATTAAGCTAATCAACGTCACGTAAATGAGAACAAAGGGAGTACATGGTTTACTTCCCATACATTATCACTTTCTCAGTAAAAACTTATAGAATTGCAAAGAATTACTTTAAGTTACAGAATCCTACTCACAGAGAATGACCACCATCGCCGCCGCATCCAGGCTGGCAATGGACGAGTACTTTGGTGGCGACAAACTACCGAGTTCGCATAGAGAGGCGGTGATAGAGACCATTGCAAGAAGGGTCCTGGGGATGGCCCGATCTTCACGGCAGTAGGTTTCATAACAAGATAAATTGCTGCAAGCAGCGGGTAAAGGTTTTATACCTAACCAAGGTTGGTTGCGACCAAGCGACGGGGAGAGAGGCACCGAAACCGCGAAGACTTCGACTCGATCTCCGAACGACCGCAGAACCACAAGCCGGAACTAATCCACACAATACGGCGCAGTCAAACAGAAGCCGTAAAGCACGAAGTAGCGGACCCCATAGGGATCTCTTCACAAGTCCAAGAAGAACAAGGAAGAACAGGGGTGTGCAAGGCACTCAGCAGCCTGGCTGCAAGAAAACCATATGTGGTTGTCTATTCGCAATGATCAACTGAGTTCTTTGGGGTACATAGAGGGTATTTATAGTAGGAACAATACTCCTAGATGTGTGTGGGATAAGTTCGAATTGCAGCAACCACGTTGGGAGGTGAAAGGCCAACTGGTTGAAGCATTTACGAAGTGGTCTTCAGTTCACGCGCGTCCTTCCAGCTTCTGCGCAGTCTTCAGTAAAATGACCATTACTCCTAGCTCAGAAGTCGAAAAGATGTGCCGTTTGTTGGGTTGGAATCTTGACTTCAAGGCGCTTCCATTCATGTATGGCTTGACCCCCGTCTCTTCCCGAGATGGTACAGACTAGGACGTGAAGTTGATGCTTCTGCGGCTTAACCCTGAGTCTTGTGTGCGTAACCCTTCTCAGCTTGGGCAGCAGTCTTGGTGTCTTCCATGTAACTTTCTGCGTCCTCCACATAACCTAGCGGAGAGGCTTCTTGTGTAAACCTGAGTAGGAGTAAAGTATAAGACTTAGGTATTATATGACTCTCATTAATATTACAACGTAACTCAGAGAGGAAAGCATGCACCTCTTATTGGATTTTCTTTGAACGGCTGCGCATAACTGGACCTTCATACACTTGTGCTTGTGTATCCAATGCTTGATCTTGCGTAACCAGTTGTGTGCTTGATTCTTGATGCGTAACCAGAGTGGATTTGGTGTAACCAGCGATGCGTCCGGTGTAACCAAAGCATCTGGGTTTCGTATGGCTGTGATGTCCTCGTCAGGCGGTGAACCATCAGTTCCCCTCTCTTGGAAGGGTTACTCCCTCCATGGGAGTGCTGACGGCCTGAGCGCGTGCACGGCCGCAGTTTCTGGGTGTTGATTTCCATGGATCAGTACACTATTCTTTCTTGGAATGTGTGCGGGCTTAACATGAAAGCTCGTCGAGATGCTATCCGAGTTTTGGTTGGCAAGATCAAGCTGGCTATTCCCTGTATTCAGGAGACCAACCTCGCTGTGATCTCCCAGAACTTCCTGTTGTCGACTGATCGGCGTCGCCGGCGTGGGCTAGACACGCATGATATTTGCCCGATGTGCGATCAGGAACCAGAGACAGCTGATCACCTGTTGTTCACTTGGGCAAGGTACACCTGGACCTTCGGCACGGCAACAACAATTCGAGATTGGTGGGATCAGCTGGTGGAGTCGCAAAGATCAAGAAGAAGGAAAGGCGCAACATCATTCATGATTGTGGCCTGCTGCCTTTGGAAGAAACGTAATGCTAGAGCGTTCGATCAGCGCACGGCCTCCACCTCCGTCATCCTAGGTACGATCAAATCGGAGACCGAGTTGTGGATAGCCACGGGAGCGCGCAAGTTAGGGAGTCTATTTTGTGAGTAGTCCGCATGAGGAACGCGCACACTTTAGTGTGCATTGTAAACTTGTAATTGATTTCTTTTGCTTAATACAATGATGCGTTGCTCTCTTGCGTATTCGAGAAAAAAAAATCTGAAGAAGTTGTTGCCAAACGTTCACTAAGCTGCTTCAGATTAAACAATTACTGGTTGTTGGTGGGTCCTTGAAATTGAATATAAAAGAGTGGGAAAGTGGAAAGGGTGGAAATTAAACACTTGCTAAACCCTGATTAAGCATACCATGAACCAAGATGTAACTATTTTCGAAGCTTCCGGGTTTAGGATTACCTTGAGGGGCTAAGGCAGATGTCTCTCACTCCGCTTCGGTCATGGCTGTTTTTTTTGGTTATGTTAGCGAAACCTTCAGTTGCCTCATGGTGTAGTGGAATAATAGCAACAGTGCAGATACTCCCTCCGTCCCACTTTTAGTGCCCCTAGAAGATTCAAAATTTGTCCCGAATTAACTGCTACTCAAATGGCCAGCAGCTTGCGCTGGGTCACATCTGCGGAAAAAAAATTCCCAAGTGCTTGCACGTCAGCCATGTGTCCATCCTGCACATGTAACCTTCTGGTTCCTTCCTCAGATTGCAGGCAGGATGTGCTCTGTACGTAGGGGCAAAAGGGTAATTTCCTCTCCAAGCTAATTCTGTCATTCAAATGCTAGGAGTGCAAATAAAATGGGACGGAGGGAGTAATCGAGATAGCAACATGCATGGTGCATTTGCGCGGAGTTTTATTCAAGTAATGTTAACCATCTATGTACATGCCACTTGATCCGCTATATGAGTAGTATCTAGACAATAAAGTTTCATGAGCAAGTGCTCTATAGCTATACACCAGCCCTCTAGTCTCTAGGTATAAAATAATGAGAACTGCTTGGTAAGGCTCAAGAAAAATCATTTGATGTTATATTTTTCGATCGTCTTCGATGTGGCTGACTTCCAAGACATAGTCCCTCATGAGCTTCGTATTATCCTCATCAACCATCTGCACACAGTGGAGGACGAAAGAATGTCAACAAGAGGAATTGGTGCTGCTTCTCAACAGCGTGATCTATCTTTTTAATTTCTTAGGGGACTAAATATGGCTTTACAAGCAACTAATTTGAAGACAAAAATATAAACTACAGGTTGTGCTGTTATACTGAGCCACCATTATATTAGAAAGTGTCATAACTTGTTAACCATCTAATTTGAAGCCCAGAAGTACATAATACTGAAGATTAAGCTAATAACCTTGAATGATAACTTCTTCAGGTTGTCCCACTCAAAATCACTCTTCACATAAGCAGATCGGACCTGCAATTGCATTAGTCGATCTTAAAACCTATAAAAAAAACAGTGTAACAAATAACATTTGGAATATATACAACAGTTCTTAATGTTCTCCGTGCTTACCTCCAAAATCCTCATAGCTGTTTGTTTCCATGACGAAACAAGAGACGAACAATTATCAGTTCTGAATTTCATAGTTGAGGCGTGGAGTTAAAGCGGGCTTTACCTAGTCCCTTCAGCCTTGGAGACTCACGTATCAACTTTTTGCAGAAAACTTCAGCGTCGCTCAGGGAGGTGCGGCTGACGAACTCCTTAAGCTCAAAATATGCTTCCCGATTGTAACTCTTTATCAATTTTTTTATTTTTTTTGCCAAAGGAAAATTAGGAGAAAAAAGAAAAGAAAAGAGCAGCTGTTAGACGACCACAACCACCACAACATCAAGTACCTCTTGGAAAAGATCAGAACAATTCAGATACTAACACCCTATACAGAACAACAAATGAAGAGCTGATTCAGAGTAAAGTGGGCACGTACAAAGTTTTTTAAAAGCTTACAGAACAACTACCAAGTAATTAAAGGATTACAGAATAATGACTGAAACAGTGTATGGTTGTTACATTTTAAATGCAGCAATACCTTTTCTTCCATGATTGCTGATCTTAAGAAAGTGGATAAACCTTTCTCCGCAGGTCATTTTGTCTGTTCATATCAATATGTTTTTTTTGTCAACATTCATATCAATATGTTTAGACCTCTCAGTGCTGTACTACTTGAATTTCCATAGGGTACCACTTAGCAAATTATATTAATATTAAATTATGAATTTTTTTGTCAAATTAGCGTGAATTGAATCGAAGAAATAGGAACAATCAGCAAGATGGGCAAATCAGCAAATGGCAACAAGGCAACCTCAAGCTGTGCGAGCACAATCCTGACGGCAATGTAATTGAAGAAGTTCTGCAGATGGATCGCCGCCTTCCTCTCCGGCGAGCCTTCTCCAAACCCTGAATAGCCATTGCCAAGGACAGCGACAGGCGGTAAGGAAACCCACGTGCGTGCGTGCGTGCGTGCGTGCGTGCGTGCTGAGATATTAACCGACAAGGGCATTTCGGGTACTTAGCTGGAGATATTTATGCTTTTTTAGAATACGAAATTTCTTTGTTCAGTTGTTATTAAAGAAAAAAATATAAAAACCAGCAGAATTCTTTTAGAAACAGAATATAAATCCAGCCTCCACACCCCCAAAAATATAAGAACCAGCAGATAATCCATAACCATACATATTGGCTTATGCTCGTCCACAATTTCGATACATTGCTAAAAAAAGGTTTTCTAAGACGGTCAAAACAACATTTCTAGAGGCGGTGCATCCAGTGTCGGTCCTAGGACGATTTTGAGAGCACCCTAAAGAATTCGTCACGACGGCCTCTCTAAAGTACGTCTAAACATTATATAAATTCTTATAATATATATACATTATTTTTTCTTGCAAAATGAAAATAAATATATTGATATAACTTTAATTTAACATATTTCATAATTATTGAGGAAAACTATAGATTAAAACAACAGTATATTTGTACTTCTACAATTAATATGATTATCTTCTATTTATACTCCATAATATCTATTGCTTCTCATAAAAAGATACTTCTTGAGGCATTTCTTGATGCAAAATCATGAAGGACAGTATTAAAATCAACATTGTCAAATTTTATGAGTCGAACAAGAACCCAAAAATATCATCAAATTCTTTCATCTGTTCAAATGTAGTCGTTAATGAAGCAATTGCATCATCAATCATAACATAGTAGTTCACTCTAAAATGAGTTCATAACGGAACGTTGTATTTTCTTGTCTTGCCATCTTGATTATCAAAATGTGTCTTTCTGTTTCCTTGACATTTTGTATGCAATTTTGGTTGTATATCCATTTCAGATGAAATGTTTCTTTATGTATCCATACTAGAAGTGAACCATTATTATCTCTATACTTCTTGAAATATGATGTGACACCTTCAATATGTTTGAGAGTAACATCTACATTCACAATTTTAGATTGGAAATTCTTGCTCACCTAATTTATAGAAAATAAAATGTCATGCCAAATAACCAAACCAACAAAAATTCAAAAGTCTCTAGTGCACTCACCAAATATTGACATTCACTAACCCTACATGCCTCGATGGTTCTGCCGCTAGTGGAAATTGGAAAACAAAACCGACATCTTCTACTCTTTCTTGTACTCTGCCTGATACGCATAGACTATAGGGCTTGTATGTATACATACCTGGGCTTGGGTCCCCGGCCATCACATTCGTGCTCTATGGTCGACACTAGGTACGTCACCCACTCCTAGATTTCACAGCTACATATAGCTGTTTGCAGGAGCGAGTAAGATACCCACCCCTGCAAACCATTTCCAGGGACGGGTTATGGGGTGGCTCACCCATGGAATCCCCATTTGCAGATGCGGATGACGTGGTGGCCTGTCTCTGCAAATGACATTTGCAAACAGGGGCGGAGCTGGGCCTAAGGCCACCCGGGCCATGGCCCTAGGCGTGGGCCAAACAACCTATAATACCCCTTGTAGTTTTCTTTCATTCCAGCAAATCTTCTAGCTAGGAGAGTGGCTCTGTACTCGGCCGGCCCAAGTTCGTATGCGGCCCAACAAATCACAGAGCAAATGGTCGGCTTCCGCTGCGGTGCTGACGGCTCACCTGCTCAATCTTCTCCCGTGCGTGCAGCTTTGCCAGAGAAAACAAGCATGTAGCACCAACAGTACGGTGACCTTAGGGCTGGACGAAAAGCTCGAAGCTCGCTAGCTCACTCGAACTCGCTCGTTAGTGGCTCGGCTCGGCTCGGCTCGTTAGCAATTTGTAACGAGCCGAGCTCAGGTTTTAGCTCGCTACGATAACGAGCCGAGCTCGAGCTGGCTCGCGAGCCGCTCACGAGCCCTAACGAGCCAGGGTTGCAGCAGCCAGCAAACAACCTAATAGGTCCAACTTCAGATAACAACCTAATAACTAGTACTAGATTGCTTGTTGACTACTTGATTTCATTGTTGGTTGGATTGTAAACATGTTGCATTTGTTGATTATATACTTACCTGTTAACTATAATTTTTTGAATTTATAACCGTTAACGAGCTGGCTCGCGAGCTTAACGAGCTAGCTCGAGCTTCTTAACGAGCCGAGCCGAGCTGGGTTCCTAGCTCGCTAAGATAACGAGCTAGAACGAGCCGAGCTCTAACGAGCCAAGCCATAACGAGCCGAGCCTTAACGAGCCGAGCCAGGCTCGATATCCAGCCCTAGGTGACCTCAACTCGAGAACTACCCGAGCGTAGGCAAGCAGACTGGAATTTTGTTTTTCTCGAAACAAGGCTACGCGTCAGGTCAAACTCTGGGCGTCCAAGCAGTGGAGTGCGGAGGGCGTGACGGGAACCTACCAAACCATTGTCCGGTGCCGAGAAAGTGTGGTGTAGCCCAACGGCGGCTCGGCTGCAGTGCATGCTCGGCGACTCGGCGGCCTCGCCGACCCGACGGTGACAGCCACTGGGATTTGGATTGGATCGGCGGCGAGCCACTTCTTTCCGGTCTGTTGTCTCTGGCCTCCGCACCGATCGATCTCCCTCCCATCGGCGCTATCCCTTGCTCCCACTGCCGGCACGCCGCCCCCTCCCTGCTGCTTACGCTCGCGCGCTGCCGGTCCCGCCCTTGCTCCTCTTGATTTATTATGGAGCGCCTCTTGGCAAATTGAAGCTGGAAATTTTAAGTTGGCCCTAGGCGTGTAAACTCGCGAGCTCCGCCACTGAATTGCAAGTGCGGGTCATCCCGCCACCCGTCCCTAGTGTTGGATTAAAAATTAAAAAAATGGGCCTCTGAGAGCGCCACCGTCGAGGAACCACGTGTCGCTCCGTTGTGAGACCCTTGGCGGTGGGCGTAGAATTGAGAGGCGGAGGAGATAGGCCGAGAGAGGGAGAGAGAGAGAAGGGGAGAGATATGGTTGTCTGGTTGGGAAGGAACAACGGCGAAGCCATGTCCCTCCTACAATACCACCCCCCCCACCCCCCCCCCCTCTCTCCTTCCTCCTCCAATTTTTAGAGGGGGCTTGGGGAGGGCTCCAATGGAGGCAGTCGGCGGTAGAGGTGGGAGAATGGTTCAACCAAATAGAAGTGCTCGATTTAGATGGTTTAGATCGATGACATATATTTAAAAAATATTACTAAACTCATTCACATATACTCATACATTCACATACACTTGTGTGTGTGTGAGAGAGAGAGTTCATAAATGGGCTGACCTTGATGTAAAAAAATGAGCTCTAAATGTGTGTGTGTGTGTGTGTGTGTGTGTGTGTGTGTGTGTGTGTGTGTGTGTCACATTTAAAGCTCATTTCTTTTAGAGCAAGGTCAGCCCATTTATGAACTCAAACTTTCAGAGTTTATAACATTCTGGATGCAACTAGGAACATCATGTCGGAATATTGAGTAAGTAATGAGCTCACCCTCTCTAGGCAACAAATGAGCCACCTCATTAACACAATGATTTACATATATAAAAAGTAATAAAAACAAATTTCATAGTAAAGACTTGATATCAGCCACAAATGGACTAATCACATAACGGTCCCTAGTAGGAACAATCACTTTCCAGATCAGAGCCAAACAATCTGACTGGACAATCACTTTATGAAACCCTTCATCAAGAGCAAGAACCATAGCACACTGAAGTTGCTGAGTGTTACAACTTTCGTATAGTTTCTTCGTACATCAAAAATTCAAGAATCTTATATTTCAAAACTAGATAACTTATAATATTACTTTTGAAGTACTAAACAATATCAAATTCAAAACTTGTCAAATTCAAAGTTCTAGGTCTCAACGATCTCTACAGGTTTGATGTTGAGCTTTTCTATAGCCGAAGTCATTTAAAAATTCAGAAATTTTATATTTTAAAATTAGAGAATTTAAATAGAAATTTTGAAATATTAATCAATTTCAAATGAAAAATTTTGAACTACAAAGTTCTAGGTCTCATCGAGCTATAAAATTTTGATATACAGTTTGATCTTCCTCCCAGATCATATGAAAAAGTTGTAATTTTTTTCCAAAGAACCATTGTGATGCCATCACCCGCCAATCTCACCTGTGGAAAAAAACGTGACACACCTATAAACTGTTTTTGTAGTAGTGATAGATGGTTTTGGAATTTTTGTGGGTGCACGTACAGGATCAAGCAACATGTTGAGGCAACAATGGCTTTCTTTGCTGCCCAAAATCTGAGGGAGCGCACCTCTTAAGACAGCTGAATTTTTGGAGCATAAAAAGATGAAAAATTGTTGCTTAGCTTAGATAATAAATTTTGAGTGAGGACATATGCCCTCACTGGCTTGAACATGGCTTGAACAATTTTGGCAATTAGATGATAAACGAGAGCTTTGCATAGATGAGATCTTGTGGGGATCGACGTGTGATGAGGTAAGAGGAATTTCAGTAATGGAGGTTACTTCAAGATCCTACTTTTTTTAGTAGATGTTACCTCAACTTTCCTAGGTAGGGGCTGCCTCGCAACTCACATCAACGGGTGATTCACTCAACCAAATACATACCTACTAATTTATTGAGTAAATGGAACGCGCATACTATTTTTTTTAGAGTGAAATGCACTGTGGGCACCTGAACTTGCAGCGTTGTGTCAAATAGGTCCATAGATTTAGAAACCGGACATCTAGCCCCTCAAACTTGCGAACCCGTTCACCCCAGGTCCAACCCCGGTTTTGCATGGCGGTTTTGCATGGGCAATGTTACCGATGCTGACGTCAGCGATGAAGTCACCACTCCTTAATTTGCGAAAATGATATCTTTTCATTCGGAGCTCCAAATATTGCAAATAATATATCAATTTTGATCGTCTCGATGAGCTCTTTGCAATGATGTACTCCGTTTTGTTAGTTGAGATAGTTTTATTTAGTGTAAAATTAAATATTTCTATAGAACAAGTGATATATTATTATTCTATAAAACGACGTACCCAGCCCGTAAGGCCGGAACCAAGAACAGGAACAGGCATCTTTGCACACGATTCTACAGGGCTTCCACGGGATCCCGAATAATGCACGGCATGAAAACAACAATGCCCATCTGGTACGTCGTTTTATAGAAATATTTAATTTTACACAAAATATAATATATCACTTGTTTTATAGAAATATTTAATTTCATACGAAATAAAATTATCTCAAATAACAATATGGAGTACACCATTGCAAACAGATCGTCGAGACGATCAAAATTGATATATTATTTGCTATATTTGGAGCTCCGAATAAAAAAATATCAATTTCGCAAATTAAGGAGTGTTGATGTCATCGCTGACATCAGCATCGCTACAGTGCCTATGCAAAACCTCCATGCAAAACTGGGCTGGACCTAGGGTGAATGGGTTCGCAAGTTCGAGGGGCTAGATGTCTGGTTTCTAAGTTCATGGACCTATTTGACACAGCGCTGCAAGTTCAGGTGTCCACGGTGCATTTCACTCTTTTTTTTAATATGGGATTGCATTGATAACTGATGTGAGGAGAAACTAAACTAGGCTGCAGACAATCTTTCATCGCCTTGACAGCATGATCAATAGCATAAACTATCATCTTCTTCACCTGCATCACATAAGTAATTAGTAGTCAATAATGATCCTAAAAAAATTTATTTAATAACCACGATAAGAGGTCAGAACTAAATTAGGTACCAAAAAGTTAGATTTATATATCAAGTAACACAAAATGTAAACACTACAGGAAAAATGGAAATGCCATTTCGGAATAGTTCAAGTACCTTATAGTATCATCAAGAGCGTAATTATGATTGAAACATGATCTAAGACACTTTGATAACTCAAATCTACGGCTGAGCAGGTGTGTAATTTATATTGCTCCTAAAGAGCAAATGATCAATAATTTATATTGTTCCTAAAGTGATGATTGTGCTTTTGGCAATTGTGGCTGACCCCAGCATGAGTAGTTGAGGTTTGCAATAATTGTTGCACTGCTCAAGAAATTTTTTGTCATTGTTGCCAGCTATAGACAACAACAATTTGAAAGTTTGAATACCCACAACCCGAGTAGGTGAACAAAGAGAGATAACTCAAACACCAAACAATCTCATATTTATATACTTCTTCTGTATTGAAATATTTGTCGTCATTGATTTTTTTATATCTTTGATCATTCGTATTATTCAAAAAAATATTTAAGTATCATCTACTTTGTTTGTAACGTGATTTTTATTATAGATATTTTGAGCATGACTTAACTTTTTATATGTTTGTAATAAACTTTTGAATAAAACTGATAGTAAAATTTGCAAGAAAAAGCGAATGGTGACAAATATTTTGATGCGGAGGAAGTATTATATTACTATATCCTTTGGAGTTGTAGATTCTTGTTGGTTGGCTTTACCTCCACAAAATAACACATTTTTATATTTATTATAAATTGCATTGTCATTTTATAAACTTCCAACTAAATACAAGTAGCATTTGCAAAGACTTAACCTTGATTTATTTATCTTAAGACTGTTGACACTTTGCTAATATAACTATCCTCCACGATAATATTATGAATAAAAAATATTAATGCACAAAAATAACGCAGCATGATATACTTGAATTCAATAATTTTAGAAATATGTGTCAAATAAGTGCTTAACGGAATATATATCAAGAATAACTAACAAGATATTTTGTAGCACCGTGTAAGCCAGTAGAACCTGACCTGTCCCGTTCCCTGCTCAATCCGCTAGAGTGACGTGAAGTTCCAGGCTCCTTTAACGCTGAACCAATGGCTTCGGTAGTTCGGTTCACAAGATTAACAGCATGGGAAATTGTAATTGACTGATGAGTGATAAACCCATGGGGGAAACTAGAAAGAAAATTGCATATATACTCTTCTTACACAAAAATAGTAGATAGTACGTACTACAGAAAGCAGCAAAATATTACAGAGAAGTACTGGATCGATCCTACAGCACTAATTGTGAGTGGGAAAGCAACAAATATTTCTATTAACGGTGCTTTATTATTCACAAATCCTAATCTATGGACGCTTTATTAGAGTTACATTCAACCTTGCACCTTCGCTATGCATCACGTGTTGTTCTCGAAACTCAGATCAACTGCTCAAGGCTGTGGAGAGTAAACACTAACAGATGTGCTCCTTGGAAATCCTGGTCAGCCACCATTTGGTGGCGGCGGCGGTGGCCCTCGGCTCGGCATGCGGCGGCTGGTTGCACCATAAGGTGAATTGGTGGATCCAGCTTCGAATGCGGACTTCCATTCATCACCGTGTCCACTGTCCCTTGGACTACTCTCTGTAGAAATGATTGACAATTAAGTGCATAACAAGTTTATCAAATTTGCAGTAAAAAATGTGAATGTGTGATGTTGGCTAGGGTACACTCTAGATAAAAAGACAATTCACACATGGCAGTATAATTCTTTTAATTACATGGCAGTAGTATAATTTGATGAGGGCATTGGCTATAACACACCCTGTACACTAAATATAAAGCATGTTGAAATGTATTAGGAAAATGGGACAGGGAAAGTTTATCTCCATTTCAACTATATTGGAACTGCTCTGGATGAAGATTTGATGAAAATAAGGAAGTCTAAATTTCTGAGCAAGGGATCCTCCAAGTCTGGTCCCAGGTCGAGGGGAAAATAAGACCTTTTTTCATAATTTTGACCTCTTTTTTGGACTGTACTATGCGAAAATAATTCCAAAATTTCTAACATTGCGCGGAATTAGAAAATACTGTGCCCAAATTTTCTTTTGTTTATTTACTCTAAAATTCAATGTATAAATTAATTTTGGCACAGTGTATCCAGCCTAACAAATGATCATTGATTTGTGATCTGTAAGAAACGGTGAACTTTATGCTATGCTCAAGCAAATGTCACATTTCTACACGGTTGAAGATCACACTTAAATTTTTAGTTCTAGAATCAAAACAAGGAATAGAATAGGCTACTTATTGTAAAAATCATAAACCCAATACATGTTGGCCCAAGAGATTTGGACTGCCGCCTAAAAATTTCAGTATTTTGAAATTTAACCCCTGGAAAACCCACATGGTTCGGTCTCACTAGCCATTCCCTACTCCCAACATGAGCCCGTGCTCCAGGCCACGCACTCTCATGGCACCAACACCAGGGCCCTCAACCCCAACCCCTATGCCGTACTGAGGGGGCAGAGATAAGTTCCAGAGATCAAATTCCTCGGAGCAATTTTCATGCAGCTCACGGTGAGTAGTCAACAAACATACATCAATTCCTACAAAGAATCGACTTACCTGACGCATTGGCTGACCGAGTATCATGTATGCTGAGCAGGCGAGTGACCTTGGAAAGAAGGGATGACTGCAACTTGAACTTTTCACGCTTGCGCTTCACATTATGATCCTCCTGGATTAACTCTTCAATCTTGGTAGTGCTTTGCGTGCTAACCACAGATGAGAGACGCGAGTTATTTACTTTTCCATATGTAAACAGAATGGTTCAAACGTTAAAGGCTGTAACTGATACAATCTATGAAAACAGTGACCACCTGGATCTCTAGCAAATACCACAAACATAGCGTTTGCATTTATCATCCAGTAATCATATATTAGAGAAAATCCAAACAAAAGCTATTATATTGCTTAGGCATGTTGATGTGCTTAAGTATCCCTAACGAATTGACTGGTACTATCAGATATCATAATAATGTGCATCCATATATGCAGTAGCAGGACCATAAAATTTCAACCAAAGTACAGAGATACAATGGCCTAGCAGTTTGCATAATGAAGCAGAATGAAGAAGTATGTTTTATTATGTGATGTTTAAATGCAACAAAAACAGCATACAAAGAGCAAGTAATAATTTCTCTCTCTCATAAAAGTAACATATCGAAAATGAAACACCAAACTGTACAGAAGTGTTTTGATTGAACCAACCTTATAGATGTATACAGCTGGTTAAGCATATCTTCCTTCGCTTTCTCAACTTGGCAAAGAACCACAGCCTGCTCAACTGGATTAGTAAGACATTGCAGGACGCAAAATAAAAGGAACCCAGGAAAGGCTGAAAAGATTGAGGTCTTAACTTGGGAATATTTGCTGCAAGACTACTCAGGACTGCTTCCACATATCCGCGGACTTCCTGAGATATCCATGTAAGCTCTTCTTCAGGGTTCACAGGTTTCTTAATGATTGTATCCTAGAAGTTTGTGTGTGCAAGTATAGAAAATTAATTAGGAAAATGAATTGCAAATGGATTATAATTCATCACTTTTTGCTCTAAATGGAGGGTTCCATAAATGCTGGTGACAAGTAATTCCCAAATGAAAAAAAGGAAAAATTCGGTTAAAAATAAGAAATATATAGCATCAAGAAGCAGAACCAGCTGTAAGAACTCATTTGACAAAACAAACATGTAAAGTCTTGCAACGTACTAGAGAACCATCTGAATGGCTTTGCTTCATTGGTGTACCACCTTCGGAAGCATTTGGTTTCTTTACAGAAACCCCTTTCTGGTCAATAATGCTTTTAATCTTGGTGACCCATTCAGTTTTATCACTCATACTTTCAGCCTTCAGTGTAATAGCATTGTGAGCTGGCATGGTAATTAACATCAAACATGTTGTGGATTAGAAACTAGATTTTTAAAAATGTTGTGAATTGAAAAATAGATGTAAAAGTACCTTTCAAAATATTTTTATAGGAAATCTTGTGAGTAATCTTGAACATAAGACTAGAATCTTTTCCAGTATCTAACACATTTGCCTTTTTAGAATCTTTAGAACTTCTTGGAGGATCTTCATCATCTAAATTCTCTTCAAGCTTACAATCCTACAAGTCACAATGCAAAGACCAAACAACGATAAGGTGTCACTAGGAGCAACAGGGTTCCGAGAAATGAGTGAAAATTAACTAGTCAATCCAACCACACCCTATTCTTGGTAACCCATTTGGATCTAGCCAGTTCACCCCAGATTTAGGATAATTATGTGCCAATACAATTATATAGTTGTATCTACATTTCCTTAACCTTAAGTACGAAAAAGAAAAAAATCTTCAAACAAATAAAGAATAACTGAGCGGGTTGCTTTTCCAAGAACTGGAAGTAGCCCAAACCAGTTATCGGCATCTGCTCATCTATTCAAAAAGGCATCTTTTCTGGCTACTCCAACAGTCTAGCAGAAACCAATCTATACAGGATTCATGCACAGAGATGCAGTATCAGCTAAATGCTATCAGAGCTAAACCAAAACGTACGGTATTTTTTTTGCATCCAATGCCTGAAATTGAAAACATACTGCACCAACATATGTAAACCTGAATGCCCAAATGCCAATTAGAGGAATCACTGTACCTCCAGAATTATAACACCCCGAAAATGTCTCTCCTCTTGTTTCTTGGTGTATCCAAGCTGATCATTAAAGAAAATTTCAGAACCACCATCAAATGGTGAGAGAAAAATAGATGAGTAGTTTAATGCCAATGCAACCAACCTTTCCGCTTTTCTCATTTAGAACAAACCATCTCTTGCTCCAGTCATTTGCTTTTGCACATTTTTTGAACAGAAAACCTTTGACAGAAAACATGCACTTAGTGTGTAATGTTTTCTCTAATAACCAAGATGTAATCATTCCAGCAAATACTTTAAAATACAAGATAGCTCTGCTTATGGACAACTCTTTTCATAGTGTTACTATTTATCTGTAAATAATTAATAAGATTAAGCACAATTGTAGTAGGTCCATACCAGCAATAATTTCTCCTGCAGGACCTAAAACTTGTATATTTGATGCCTGTTTTATCTCGCCTTGGTTTGAATTTTTTTGTGGGCTTGTATCCTGACAGTGAAAGAAACCAATTTTTCACAATTATTGATGAAATAACATTATGTATTTTAATACTATACGGCGAAGACCAATAGGTAACGTTTAGTCAAAAAAATCAGGTAACAAATAACCATTACAAAAAATCTATACACAACAAATAATTAGTAAACATGAAATTAGGCACGATATACAATACAGAGTAGCATACTCTCTTTTGGTCTGAATCTTGACCCTTCCTTGTAGAGCGACTCTTCAACTCATCCTCTTGACGTTGCCTTTCCATTCTAGATTTTTAAAATTTTAAAATTAGACACGAAAATAATAACCTATACACCCAGTTATTAACAATGTACAAAGAATGATAGAGAAATATCTCTCATGATATTACAATGATACAAGTTGGCAGTTCAATAAACATATACAAGGTTTAAGTACTATTTTGTCGAACTATTAGAAGTTCCAGAAACACATCAATAAAATTATAGAACATAGTAGAAAATGAAGAATTGAAACATGAAAATAGAAGTCTATTAGTTTTGAAAGGAAATAGCTAATGAAAGTGACACCCAAAGATCATTATAACATGGGGAAAACTAGCAAGGTTTCTACAAAGCAAGATCACCTAACCTCCTCTGCACTAAGCGAATAAAATGCTGGGGAGGTACGAATGCACGCTCCATATCAACTAGTGCGACGACCATCTTCCGTGCCTCATTCTTGAAACCATCTAAAGCAGCAGACGCAATTGCAATTACCTTGCAGGGACAAACAAAATAGAAGGGTTACTGATGAAACTAATAAGAGTAAAATGCGCTAGCGGTCCTTAAACTTGTTGCGCTGTGTCAAGCCGGTCCCCGAACTCGCAAAACGACCAACTAGGTCCCTAAACTCCGTTCGGGTCTCATTTTGGTCCCAAATGGGTATGGACCCGCATCCGACCCGGCACCGCCTCGATCCGGCGAGAAGAGGTCTAGGGTGCGAGCTGCACTGCAGCAGCTCCTCTCGGCCGCGGCGGGCGGCAGCTCCCCGTCGTCCTTGGTCTTCGACGGCGAGCATTTTCGTGCAGGACGACGCCTCGACACGCCGGTCGGCCGGCCTCTGACGTGCCCGCCGCCGGCCCCGCCACCTCCGCCTCGAGCCCCTTCGGCTCCCCGCCCCCGGTCAGGATCGCGAGCTCGGCCGCGTGGGCTGGCTGCACGCAGGGAGCGGCCAAGCGGGAGGGGAGGGCAGCAGGATCCCGCTGCGCCGCCGGATTCCCTGCTCTGCGAGCTGCGGCCTCCCGCCGCCACTGCACCCGGCTCCCACCACCGCGGCGACGCAGCTCTGACCTCGCCAAGCTCCGTCGCGCGGCACAACGTCATCCCGGAAGGTGGCCAGAGGTTGAAGACAACCTTACTCGCGGGTCCCACATGTAAGTGACAGGGAAGAGAGATATGCGTCTCCCGATTGGACCGAAATGAGACCCGAACGGAGTTTAGGGGTCTGGTTGGTCGTTTTGCGAGTTTGGGGACCGGCTTGACACAGCGCAACAAGTTTAGGGACCGCTGGCGCATTTTACTCAACTAATAAAATGTTGGCTCTTTCATCATGCTTAAGAACTGTACCTCCCGCTTAAATGGAGGATATCTACCAAGTCCTGGAGTTGCATTTGCTGCAGATGATACTATGTCTAGCAATACACGGTGAACCTGATAGCAAAAATTTGAAATATAAGTATTTAAATGGTGACAATGTCATGAGAATACTGAATAGGATTTGAAATTATTGCCAAACTGAGTAGTGGTACGACTAGACCTGTGAGTATTCATGTGGAAACAGAAAGGACATAAATTGACATGAGCAGAAGCCGAATGAATAGCAATAATATGGTTTCTGGTTCTGATCCATGCTTTGTTCGGAACTAGTATGCATTATGTAAGTATCTTTTAATTTTAAAAACACAGAAGTATATCTTATTTGTAAAAACAGAGAAGTATCTTTTGATCTTAACAGAAGTACAGAACGTATGTACACAAAGTGTAGAGCTCAATTTTTCAGAACTACCTCATCCACAAGGAGTATAGACGGTTCCTTTGCTAACTCTAGAAGCCCTCTTATGAGAAACCTTAAACCTTTCTCAGGAGATATCAGATATGGCTGATAACCATCAGCCTCCAGAACAATCTGACACAAGGAAAAATATTATGTTTGTAAGCATAAATTGGACAGGTTCAAGTTTGGTGGCTTTGATTTCTGCTCAAGTACAACAAAATTACCCTTTTGACATTTTTCATATCAAAATGCTTGTCCAGAGGTAGTTGTTTGATCCTAGTTGGAAATTTTCCCTCAAAACTTGCAACAACTTTCCAACCCGCACCCTGCATATAAACAGTAAAATTTCATGTATGATTAAATTCCAGGAAAGGACAAATTTTGCTCTAATATGAGTTTGAACATTTCAGGATGGAATACACTTTGGGAAGAAAATATTCAGTGTCTTCTAGTGCATAATCACTTGAAGGGATGGTTTTCGCTGACGAGGTGTTGCTATATTTTGAAAACTTTATATAAAACATTTAACACGGTAAAAACTCTACAAGTTTGAGTTTGTGATACTGCATTTACTCATTACTTGCTCATTAATAACATCCTCATTTCACAGAGTCTGTTAGAAATTAAAATAATCAAACATGGGATAATTAAAACTTGTAAAAAGTGTTTAACACACTATATAACTGTGTCAAAATAAGGATAGTTCGTACTATTAGTATTAGGTTTATGGTCGACAGAAATACTGCAAAAGTTAACTCATGTTTAAAGTTTCTAATATCCTTCACTTTGACAAAAAATAGATCTCAGATTGTTATGGTAGTGGACTGGGCCTATTATGGGCTGAGTACAGCCCAAAAGGAAGGCGGCCTAGGTCTTTGGGTTGGAGTCATCGAAGAAGATTAGAAGTTCCCGTGAGGGCTCTGTTCTTCGGCGATCTGGCTGGGTTTCCTGCCCAGCCAGACGTTCCAATCTACAATCCAATTCATCCTCATTTAGTTCTAGTTGTTCCATAACACAGATTATGAATAAATCTAAGAGATGGAGGCCACGACAGTGTGCATTATTAGACTCACTAATGACTAACCTCACCCCCAGCGATATGTTGAAGAAACTTATCCTCAAATTGTCGGCAAAGTCCTAAAGCAATTGCCTTGGTTCCTTCAGAACTTTCGACCATCCGTTCTCCAAGTTTTGCTAATTCCTCTTGGACAATTTGAGACTTCCCTTGGAGACTGCAGTTATATAAAGCGGAAACTATCATACAGAATACTACTACAAAAGTTGACCAAACAAAGCAGGATAAATTTTACCCATTCAGAAGATTTGGCAGCCTAACTTTTATCCGTGTCTTTATCTGCTTAGCAAGTGAATCAACTAAAGCTACTCGACCAAGCTTACTTTGGGGAGATCCGCCAAGTATAGATATAAGGCTTTTTACTTCTGCTTGCCAAGAAGCTTCTGGTGAGGTTTCAAAACCTACTTCAGACTGGACAGAGGCAGTAGGAACAGAATGCCCAATTGTAGCTACCCACTGAATGTCTGCTGCAGTTCTTGGACCTTGGTTGACAAGCAAGGCCTGAACAGCACCCAGGGCTTTCTGTTCTCCAGCGGCCTGATCAATTTTGCTTAAGATACCAATGGTTCTAGTACCTAGTAAGTGAACACCTTAGTACATGCTTTCAACCAACATTACAAGTAAATAATTTTAATGGTACGTCAAGAAAGTGTAATAAATTAAAGTCCAGATTTGTGCAACGTCTCATACACACCTTCTGAGTCCAATTCTCTGGCAATCCTTAGAGCTCGAGAAGATGCCACATCAGGTGCTTGGAGAGCTGGAACTATAACTAGCAAAATTGCATCATTGCGTGCTGCATAGTTACCAATCTGGAGAAATGATTGCAAGTTGCAAACCACATATGAAGAAATGGTAAACAGGCAGTTCGTTAGTTTTTAAATTTGGAAAACAGATCTCGACAACATGAAATGTATATTAAGCCTAACCATACCATTGCATAGGTAATCTACTAGTTGCACAAATAGCTAAACAAACAACCAAAATAGAGGACTTTCCCTTCTTAATACTCACCATTGATTCATCCATGCTCCGTTGATCTATGCCCGGTAAGTCGACTAATTTTAGTGCAGGGGCTGAAACAAAAGTGTTTATGCAGAGTGAACACAGAATAAAGATGGTTATTATGACCTTAAATTTGAATAATGCATTGATTTCAGAAGACATGCACCCAGCTAACTAGGTGAGTATCTTTTTAAAACTTAGGCAATATTGTTGACAAAGAATCTAATTTTTTATCTCAAACCATTAATGCTTTTGATATGGATCAGAGTTTTCAAAGCACAGAGGGTATGGCCAAAGCCATACTTTTATCACTTGAAAAGCATTTAATTTGTGCTACTGTTAACCACTTGAAAAGCACACTGGAACCAAAGTAGTGCAGGTACATCAACTTCAAAACATTTACATCTTTAACTAAAAGTAGGAAAAAAAGAGATAGCTTATAAAAATAAAAGAGAGAAAAGGAAAGAACCCTTGGCTCTGTGACAACATTGACTGTTCATGAAAAGAGTATAAGAAGAACAGACTAAAACAGAGAAACAAACCAACCTGTGCTGGTGCACAATTTCACATTTATCTCATCCGACCGCCCCTTGCCAGAACTAGCAGCCTTACTCAGCCTGTCCTGCAACGAGTGCCTCAGGGAACCTGTACCACAGTCATTCAGACATAAGCCACTGACGAACACACTTGAATACATTATTCAGACATAAGGATCTTCTTGCCGCGCAGAGAAACAGAATAATAAGATGACTCACTCGCGGAAACCTGCTGTGACTTGCTGTCGATCTGCAGAACGATGGCCTTGCTGCTGAGCGATGCGTCCCGCTGCAGCTCCACGCAGATCGGGGCCCTTGTCGCGCCATTCTCCCCGGTAGGCTGCGAACACGTACAACCACCATTGGCTCAAACAATCAGGGAAGCGGCAAATCCTGAATCTGCTCCGGGCACATCCACGCGAACGCAACAGGATTTGGAGAAATCTCCGAACCAGACATGTATGGAATGCAGGAGGGGCACAAAAAAGTCCAGAAATGTTGGGGGGGGGGGGGCGGGGGGGGGTACTGACGAGCACGGGATGGCCGATCAAGCCGTTGAGCACCGCCGATTTGCCCGAGCCCTGCACGAATTGAACACGCGGCCATCGATCGATCAGACTTTCAGGAGCGCACGTACGTACGCACCGGCGGGCGCGGAAGAGAGGATGTTACAGTATACGCACGACGTTGCCGATCGCGACGGCGGTGAGGAAGGACGAGCCGCGGCGGGTCGGGCGGTCGTCGTCGGCGAGCAGCGAGGCGCCCTGCAGCGTCGCGTCCGCGAGCTCCTCCATCGCCTCCATCGATCGAGGGGCCGCACAGCAGAAGCGGTTGGATATATGGAGATGGTGCCTGGTGGTGGTGATCGGCGGTCCCGCGAACGCCGTCGCGGGGGGGGGGGGGGGGGGGGGCCGGCGGTTATCGGAGAAGGCACACGGTGGGTTTTAAATGGTGGTGGTGGGGTGGGTTTCGTCGACCGGTCGGGAGCCTTGTGCGTGCGCTAGCTCTCGGGTTCCCCCCGCTGCCTCGCTCTCTCTGCCGCCTGGGGGAGTGGAGACGTGGGGCAGGCAGAGGACACGTGTAGCAGTGACGCTGGCCTTAAGCTCCGCGCGCGCGTCCCTCCCGTCCAATAAAATGACCGAACTGCATGCCGAAGCAGTGCGTTTGCAGACTTGCAGTTGCCCCTAGAGCTTCGTTTAAAAAAAAATATGAGAAACAATAAAACGGAAATGGTAGGAGCTGAAAATGGTAATAAGTTGGTGGAAAGGAAACATGTATCGACCATTTTTGCTTAGAAATTTCCGTCATGACCCATAAGTTTAGGTAACACCGAGGCTCAACATGGCCCAATAACACAACCTTATGTATATAACTTCAGTACTCGCAGTCCCCAGCTCGCGGACATGGCCGTCGCTAGTAGGCTAGCTGGTAGGTTGGCTGCTGTGACAGTAACTTGTTGGTTGCAGAATTTAGTAGTTGTGAGTCACAGGTTGTTATAGTATGGGCATATGGTGCAGTAATATTCATGTTGGATTGTTGGTCACTCATTTGTTTGTGAACATGTTGTATATATGTCCATTCATGGTTTCGGTGTTTTCGATTTGAGGTACCGTTATCGATCGATATCGACGTATTTTCGATCTGATGGTTTCATTTCTGATGTATTGATTTTTCGTTATCAGTATCATTTTCGAGCGTATCATTTTCATTATCGTTTCTAAGTAAAAAAATATAATAGGAAATGATAATGCATATTTTTTATCGTTTCCCTAATTGCCCCTTCGTTTCTTGGAAGGCAAAAGACCATATTACCTCTTCAACTATTGTGATATACAGCTTTTCATCCCTAAACTAGAAAACTGAATATTTATGGTCCTCAAACTATTGAAACCGTACCTCCCTAAGCGGTTCTCAAAGCAATTTTGCCGACATGACGCCGCGTCAGCTGACTTACGTGACCCCACGTCAGCCATGAGAGAGAGGTAAATTGAACTTCATGATAGTTCAGAAAGGTTCATTAGGCTTTATAAAAAAATATAGAAATATTTTTTCAAAAGTCCAAATCATTTTTAAATAAATATACCGTTACAAATAGTAAAATGATATTTAATGTTATAAAAATCATAGAAAGTTTTTTAAAGCAAAATATCATAGTTATTCCTCTCTTCCTTTCTTGTTTTTAGACAATGAAAAATATTCTAACTCCACACCTCTTAAAAGAGAGGCACCATACCACCAAAACGTATTTCTATTTCCCATGTCAAATAGCGGACAATTCATCCAGTTGCTTCTGTGGTTTTTCATAATTGATACGAAAACCAATCGAAATGACTATTCCTTTAATCAAGAAAAGTATTTCTATTTCCCATGTCCAGATCTCGAAATTTCTACAGTACATTAGATAGGTAGCTAAGCTATTCTAGTTCCATGTACACGAGTCTGTTGTCATTCTATTGGAATGATGAATACCGTGAGCAAGTAGAAATAGAAAGAATAACCTGTGTCTAGAATAACAGAAAAACTACAAACAAAAATAGCGAAAATGAGCTCATTAGAGCCCATCCAAAATTGTTGTAGACCCAACAAATTAGTAGTTCCCAACCGCGGGTGGAGTGAAATCCAACAAACAAATCAGTAAATAAAAGAATAAAAAGTATTTTTTATATTTTTTATAAAGTCTAATGGACCTCTCTGAACTATCCTGAAAATTTAATTACCTCCCTCATGGCTGACATGGTGTCACGTAAGCCCACTGCCACGGCGCCACATCAGCAAAAACCGCTTTGAAAACCGCCTAGGGAGGTAAATTGACCTGTTTCAATAGTTTGAGGAGCACAAACATCTTATTTTCTAGTTTAGAGAGGAAAAGTTGATTTCCACATACGTTGAGGGAGGTAATATGGACTTTTTTTCTTTCTACAATGATAATTTAAATTGGTCTTATTAGCAACTTTTCTGCTTGGTTCGTTTCAAAATTTTGAAACTATCTCAAGAACCAACGGTTTAAAATCATGTACCCCTTCGTCCCAAAATACTTATCAAAATAGATGCATTCATTTTGCTAGGCACCTAAATATATATTATGTGTATGTGCATAACAAATGTATGTATCTAGAAAAGTCAAAATAATAAGTAATTTGAAACGAAAATAGTAGTACGAAAACTCAAACATATAGTGGACGGCTTAGTTGTAGGGTTGGAGCAGTTAGCTGAACTCAAATGGTTGTATTCAAAGCACTGCTCTGTCATTTAAGAAGCATTGCTATGTCGTTTAAGGAAAAGAAGTAATTGTACATCATGCACCGAAGCGAACACCACCACCACATACACAACACACGCAAACAATGAAACAACACACAACAAAACACTACACCACCACAACCTGAGAGAGGAACTGAAAGTAAGCCGCTGAGAATTGCGCTGTCGTCACCAACGTTGTATCACGCCAAAAGCCGCGGCCTGCTGCAAGCCTAAGCAACAACTAGAACTCCTCTACCATGAGGTTGTCATCATCATGTCGCACATACAACCGTTGATCCCTCAGCTCTAGCCTTGCTTCGGTAGAACACTCCCGCCACAACAACAGTGCAGCCAACTTTAAACGCTCAATGCGTGGGGGCCTCACATCATCCACTGCCTCATACTCCTCCGAAACAAACCACCTTAAAGTGTACAAGGACCTCGTCGTCCGCCACACTGGACACTGCTCCAAGGATTCTTGCCACTGAAACCACATTGAGAGCATCACCTCCGCCGTGCCATCACCGAGGTGGCGAGGTCACCACCGCACCATACGCGCCGCCCAAAATCTTCAGCACCCATGGACCATCTGCACCTCTCCCCTTCTGCGCACAGGCAACACCAACCACGACCGCCACAGGCACAAGCTGTGGGCAGGCCTGGGCGACAAAAATCGCCGGCTATCACGTCAGCCCGACAACAGGCCACGACGATGCAAAAGCTTTTGTTCGATCAAAGGAATAAAAGTTATTCGTTACTCCCTTTCCAATGATTCACATGATCTTTGCGTTCAAATAATTACTTTACAGCGGCCAAGAACGACAGAGTCGGCGCCTGAAGAGCCGAAAACAACCACCTCTACATACTACATGCTCTGCTCAGAGTCACAGAGCAATCACTTGTTGAGACAAAAGGAACAGAAGAAGCTGTGGACGAAGGCACACTACTTATCAGCGAGACCACGGCACTGCACACGCAGCGCGCTCTGGTGCGTGGTCTATTTACACTTTTAGCACACACGGTCATTACACGGCCACACCAACGCATGATGCGGAGAGCAGCGAGATGCATTGACGCCAACGGCGAGTCGGCGGTGGTCGATCAGCTAGCATCGCGCCGGGCGGTCGTAGGTGGGCGGCGCCGACGGGCAGTTCTCGTTCATGTTGGCGTAGGGCTCGATGGTGTTGTACTCCGGCAGGTCCATCTTGTACTCCCCCAGGATCTGGCAGAAGGGGAGCCCGTCCGCCGCCGCGTCGCACCACCCCGGCAGCCGCGTCCCGTTGTCCTCGAAGATCTTCAGCATGTACGCGTCCCGGATCTTTTTTTTTTAAGAAAAAAAAAGAAAAGTTTGCATCCAGACGCATGAGCTCCTCCAGCATGGGTTAATTTCTTTCTTTGCTGTTGCAGTTGCAGAGATGAAGTGTCGTCGATCGGGCACTACTTACAGTGAACTCTGTGACCTGGATCGACTCCGTGAAAGGAGAGAACACGCCGGCCGCCTTGTACATGGACAGGATGAAGGCCACGCACGTCGTCGACTTGCCGTCGCTGTATTCCCAGTCGTCTCGCTCGGGGATGGTGAGCACCTGGTTGAAAGACAAGCCGCGCTTTTCGGTCTCAGTGATGATCCCATGAAGGTCTAGTTTCTGCATCCAAAGCATATACATATAGATAAGTTTTTCAGTTAAGTGAAGTTGGGTCCAATTGACAACTTGCATTGTAGTAAATTCAAGTAAACTACTAGCAGACATCTTTCATCAAAGAAGAATGTTATTGTCAACTGGCCAGGCTAGCCATTCCCACAAGTCAGCTCTGATCCAAACCGCAGTGAACAGGCTAGCCATTCCCATTTGTTCAAGCAAGCTTCAGCAGAAGAATGCTTTCCAAAGATACACCACCAAATCATAACACACAACTGGATTCCGCAGGCATCACTATAAAACATAACAAACAAACTGAACAAGTCGCATGTCACAGTACTGATTATATACCTCAGTCCCAAGTCGTTTATTAAGGGCTTCGTTCCACATGTTAGAAGCATAACGCGGTTGTAGTCTGGTCCACATTGACATAATAGCCATTACCTGGAAACAGAGATGAGCCGAACAGGGCAGCATGAAAATAACACAAGCAGATGAATGCACTATCCTAAGCAAGCATATGCATAGGAAAACACGAATAAATATACACACAAAAATATATAGACAATCTTTAACTAAAAGGGTCATTATGGGAAATTCAGTCTATATTAGAACCTAGTGCCAGCTGTAAATTACAGATTCTGGGCAATGTACTTGTTTCAAACAAGAAAAAACATACTATTCAATTACACATTTTCTATCACTACAAACTTATTCAGCAAACCATGTCTTATAAATCTGTCACTGTTCAGTTATATATACAATATCTTATGATGCCAAGAGAAAATTTTCACCAGGCGTTGCCTAGGAAACTTTTCACTTAGGAATCCCCAAATGGCTTGTAGAGTTGTAGGTTCCATGTAGATTTCGAATCTGTATTTTTAACTTCCTAAGGGCACTTCCTGTTCTACTTCCATGGTGATAGGTAGTTTATTCAACATGCACCTTTGATATGTATGCATTTCAATCAGAACATGGAAATGAAAAAAAAAATTGAATGAAGATGACTGCTGACTGATACTGCAGCAGGGAGCTCCAAGCTACAAAATGCAAGTTGCAAAGAAGAAAGTGAAGCACTTATTACTAAGTTTTACACAAGACATAGAGCAATACCAGGTTAGCATCAAGGGGAGGTGGATAATTGTCTGACATTGTGTCAATCCAACTAAATATCATATTATGATATCCATAGGGTTTTCCGTACATGCTTCTGGCGAAGTCCCACGCAGCACTTTCATTGAATCTGGCCCGTACATCAGGATGTAATGGCAGAAGTGCTATCTGAGGATTTGAATCGTCTTTAAGTGCCATTCCCCACCATTCATCCCATGGAGTCATACTGATGATTTCATCACCCTGACATTATTGTCAAATATCAATATAAATTGACACTATTAATATGATAAAGTGCATTTAAATTGCAGATCATGAAATTCATGTAGTACTAAGTTATTGCAATTTATAAGTTCAGTTTCTATCACATACACAAATGATCTGAGTTCTTTTGTCTGATATAGTTGTTTATGATGAACCCAAGATTAATTCAAATCTTGAAAGTGTATATCTACTATCCACCTTTTGCATAAGCACAGATCTAATCGAGTTAGATGATACAATTTTAGATTAGATACAACAGCCAACTTGGTGAGATAAAAGAAGATGATGTATAATGGGGTCCTTTCATCAGTCAAATCATTTCTAGTCTTCTAGAGAAAATGCATGGCAAAATTGTTATCCACATCAATAAGCAGAGTTTATGTCTTTATGGTTATTGTCATGCAAAAGCTAAATGTTATTGATTGTGTAATGAAATACCGATGATTTGCTGCATCAGAATCACACAGCTAAGGCTCAATCATTTTTTTTTTGTATTTTGTTATTACGGTTATTATTAAAGCATGTATGATCTATTACATTACCCATTGAACTAAAAGATCTATAGATATACCTTTTTGTTTTCATAGCCTGATTCTGCAACCCAGACGGTACCATTCTCATCTTTCAATAAAACTGCAGTGTGCCCAGCAAATGCGCCGGTCACCCATTTCTCCAATGTCTGAAATCCACCCCATCGTCCTCGGATTTTTGAAAGGGCCAAAAAGTCACCCGAATGTACATCTTCTTTTCTTATATTCGCAGACCAGGGCTGAGAACGCTTCTGAAATGAAGTTCCCATATGCTTCTGCAGAAATGCCAAGTTGGCATCCTGACCCCAACGGGTGTTTGAAAACAGGGGTACCACATCAATCAAGGATAACAACGTCCCAAGCATTCCAGATGGCATGAGAAATACGGCAATGCCATGCTGCTTTACCTGGTTCAGATATTGAGCATTAAAAAATTACTGGGAAATACCAAACGATGATGTAAAAGAAAGAGAAGTCAACCTTCAGAAGAAACATACATATTGCAGTTCTGCTGCTTCCTCCCACGCCTTGATCTCAAAGGTGTGGTTTTCATTTGATCTCATATAGTAATCCCAGGCTATCCTGTATGGAGTTGCAAACACATACAGGTCCATACATGTCCAGCTCTCAGGTGAAGCAGTCTACATTTTTCCAGGAAAAACCATTTGGTCAGATAACATTCATCGTAAAGCATGCTGATTTTTGTACAAAGATTGCCATTTTAACTTGTAACAATACTGAAAAATGGCCTTCAAAAATATGTGAGAATTACCAAGTGCCTATGTTCAACAGCTGGTCCAAAGGAAAACGAAAGCCGAATCTAGGAACCGTGCCTTCACATTTGTGCACTAGAGGACAGAGTGATATGGACATGCACACTGGCAATTTGGCATTTATATTGTCTGCTACGGACCGGGGTACCAATAATGTGCGATAATCTGTGGGCGTTCTATTCGTGTTCCAAACATGTGTGTTCTTTTGTCTTGTTGCAGTAATCATTTCAGTATTCCAAAAAATTCCTTTGTCTCTCTCTTCAGTCCCAGTCAAAAAAACACTCGGATCATGCAGTTATCAAAGGCAATGTGTTTGGTAACGAGCAGGCAAAATTCAGCTAAACTAGATGGCATTCAGAAACCTCAGGTAATGGTGCCATGGTGGAATCGACGGAAACAAATCGCTACAACCTCGAGTTGGGATTTCAGTTTCAGAAGCTGCTACTAGCAACGGGCTTGTGGATTGTTGGAGGCGATGTGAGGGGCATGGGCAGCTCACCTTGAGGCGGATGACGGCGCCGCCCAGGCCGGAGCTTGTGTTGCCGTGGAGTCCCCCGCCGGACCCGTTGCGTCCCGCCGCGCCGGCGCCGTCGCCGGGGGTGAGGCTGAGGACGGCTTCGTTCTCCGCGAAGCACGCGCCGCGCCAGGACGCCGGGGCCCCGCCAGGAGCGACGGCGCCGACGAACGACGGGAGCAGGTCGACGGCGCTGTGCGCCGTGGCGCCCATGAGCTGCCACGCCAGGCGCCGCGGCAGGAGAGGCAGCACGTCCCTCGCCCGGAACGGCGCCGACGCTACGGCCATGGTGTGGAGCAGGAGCAGCAGCAGCAGCAGCCCGAGGAGGAGGAGGAGGAACCGCGGCCGCGAAGCCGCCGCCATAGGCAGGGCGCGCGCCACGGAGGCCAAAGTGGCCAACAGGAGGCCGAGCGTGCCGTGCCGTGCCGCGCCCGCGCGCAGCGCGTTAGCTCTCTCGCCCGTGAGCTCTGCTCGCTTGGCTTGGCTTGTTGCTCTGCGCGCGAGTGTGGCTCGCGGCCCGTGACTGAGGCCGGGCGGGCGGGGCGGCCGCGTCGAGACGAAATACGGATGCTCCGGCTCTCGCCGCGCCGAACGACCGCGCGCTGTGTTTTTTTTAAAACAAGAGCGCCGCCAGCGACCTGCCCGGCGTGGGTACGTGCTCAGGCGGGCGGCAGAGCAGGTCCTCCTCCTCCCCAGGTGCGTGCGGCCAAAGTGGGAGTCGGGCACGGGACGCCGGTGACAATGGGTTCTATTTGGGAATGAGATCCTCTAAGGGTGCGTTTGGCAGGGCTCCGGCTCCGGCTGTGGCAGCTCTGGCTGTGACCGTGTTGGTGAAGCGGATTCTGCAGGGGAGTTGAATCCGTTTTAAGAAAACGTTTGGCAAAAACAGCTTCTCCTGACTGTGTGAGGTGAATGAGAGTGTGAATTGTCCATAATGCCCTTCTATTTTCTTTTTTATTTCTTTTTTCTTATTTCTTATTTTCTTTTTCTTTTCCTTTTTTCCTTCTCTTTTTTTATTTTTTATTTCTTTTCTTCCTTCCTTATTTCCACTGCCACCCCTTCCCCCTCGAGACCCTTCCAGTCACCACCAACCGGGCTTCCATCCCCTCCCGCCCCTCCTGCTCCCTCGCCGGCCGGCCGGCCTCCCGCTGGCCTCCACCACACCCGCCGCCCGCCTCCTCCCCGGCGACCCCTCCATTCTCCGGATCGAGCACATGGCGGCAGAGCTCCCGGCAGTGGAGCTCCTGATCCCGCCGCCCGCCGAGCTCGAGCACCGAGCTCCCCGCAGTCCAGGGCTCGCCACGAGGCCCCCCCTCCACGCCGAGGTTGAGCACCTAGCTCCCCGCCCTCCACGCCGAGCTCGAGCACCGAGGCCCCGCCGTCGTGCTCTCCTCCGCAGCTCCTATTCCGCGCCGACGAAGACAACGACGAGGTCGGGCGGATCTGCGCGGAGGGACGAGGTCGGGCGGATCCGGCTGCTACCACCACACCGCCTCTACCGCCTCTGTGTTCTTCCTCCGCAGATCCCCGCCGCTGCTTCCTCTCCACCGCACCCGCCGGCCTCCGCCAGCCGCGCCGCGCCCGTCAGCCATGGGCGCGCAGCCGCTCGTCCGCGTGGGCCCGAGGGCAAACGATGGAAAGTGGGGGGCGGAGCCGCACGCGGAGCGGGGGGAGCTACGATTTTCGGCTCCCTCCCGGCCGAACGGCTCCAGTCACCTGGAAACGCGGCGGCTTCTCTGCAGAATCCGTTTTTTACACCTGTTTGGCACGGCTCCGCGCAAAACAGCTCCGGGAGCCGCTGGCGGAGCCGTGCCAAACGGACCCTAACATTGCTCCCCCTGCTCTATTTGAAGGGAGCGATAGCAGCAGCGGCCGGGCCGGCGGGACACGGAGACCCGTGGCAGGTTTGCACTTGCGCGATCACGAGAACGCGGCGCGCCGGCGGCCTTTGGGTTGGAACGTAACGGTTGTTGCGTTGGCGGGCGCCCAACTGCCACTGTCGGGGAGCACGAGGGTGTGTTTGATCTCAAATTCTCAACTGTTTCGCACGGGAACACGAAATTCACCTCGATCGCGTACGCCTTTCAAAAGATCATGTCGATTGGGTGCTCAGTTGGGTAGTCTGCCAGACGTCTCGCTTTGAGTGAGGCGAATAGCATGCTGCGACGACGACCTCAAACGTCACATTTCGCAACCAAAAAAAAAAACGCTCAAATAACAATACACGCGTAACGTCACAAACTGCAAGCGTGCAGTAAAACTGAACTCGGACATTTAACTTTTTATTCCTCAGATGCAGCACTGCACAGCTATGTTCCATTAGTTACACGGGTTCATTCGTATGGCATCGATTATTCCAAAGATCCAATGGGGCAAATAAAAGTTACTCCCGTGACAGCTTTACATCTTCGCGGGGGCCGGGTACCATCCCCACGGCTCATCGGAGAGGTACTCCGTGACCTGCTTGATGTTGATGTAGTTATCGATGCCCCTGTAGTGAACAAAAAAGAAAAACACAGGCAAGGTCTCAGTCAGATGTCAGAACATCAGCTATTTGATGTTGCAGAAATGCTGTCGTTCCGTGATACCCACCCTTCTCCGAGCTCGCGTCCGAAGCCACTGCGCTTGTTCCCGCCCCATGGAGCATGGTAGAAGCAGGGTTGCGAGCAGTTTACCCAGATACATCCAGCATCGATCTCCTGTTGGGCAAAGTTTTCATTACAAATGTGTTGTAGAAATACCGTGAAACAGTTCTAGGAGCAAGTTTGCACAAATCCTATGTGGCAACGCCAAGTCAGTACGTGTGACATGGTATCGAGAATATCAACTTTCAACTAATATGGACAGAGCTAGAGCTAGGTAAAATTGAGAAATCTGAATGTCAGCCCGATGCAGTCATCAAATCATAAACCCCTTCACTTGTGCATACCTCAGATAATCTCTGGCAGCGCTCACGGTCGTTGGAAATTACAGCACCAGCCAACCCGTAACTGTCAAAAAGGAATTGTGAAATGAGTTCATATGCTAGGCTATGTCTGTAAGATTGCAGAAGACATTGAAACCATGCTAAAAAAATAGTAGCGCACTGTGTATCGTTCGACAGTTCAATGGCTTCATCTTCAGTGCTGAATTCATAAACGCACAGGACTGAACCAAAGACTTCCTCCCTCCAAATTTCCATTGATGTGCTGATATCAGTAATAATTGTAGGTTCAAGATAGTACCCCTTCTCAAGATGCTGGTAAAAAACATAAAAAAACATTAGTTCTATCTCAGAATAGTATGTGGATCCCTGTAAATCCAACTGCACTGAGCCTTACCGCCGGTCTAACACCCCCGGTCAGAATAGTAGCACCTTCGCTTTTAGCGTTTGTTATGAACTTCTTAATCTTCTCATACTGAGAATGCAAAGAAAAAGGAGTAAGACTCCTAAGAACAACTATAAAGCAATCAGGCAATTTACAACTATGTACATGGTTGCAAAGACGCTGGTGATCAGGGTGTCCATTTTATTCTAGTTTAATGCCCTATATAGGACCATAAACATTAATGATTAATCCATACTACAATCATTACTGTAGAAAATGATGTTATAATATGGTAAACCTCAAGAAGATCATGCCAGTAAGTGCATTTGAACACAGACCCGCTCAAAACGGGAGGACTACATCCTCTAGAAACTAAAGAACAAGAATGTATAGATAGTCAGAAGTGCCAAACTGTCAAATTAGAAAGAAGCCACAAAACCTGGCCTCGTCAAATGATAACTTGTTTGAGTTTAGATAGAGTTAACATGTAGTACCTGTCCTTCGCTAATGACTGGTCCAAGCCTGCAACCCTCTTCAAGTGGATCTGAAACTTTAATATTCTTGGACCATGCAACCATCCTCTCCTTAAACTCTTTGGCAATTTTTGTCTGCAATTTCAATGGACACGGAACTTGCTTACTATGATACCGACAAAAATAATATGATTCCGTAACTGAGTTTTGAGTTCAAAGAGTAATATAGAGTGGTAAGTTCTCATTGTTGATTTTAAAATAACAATAATTGTGAATATACTTCATAAAAATGCACCATACCAAAGCACACACAGGCAATGGAAGAGCCCAAAGCACACACAGGCAATGGAAGAGCCCAAAGCCCCAAATCTAGGTCTTACATAATGGGGCACTCATATATTGTTCAAAGCAGGTGTAAAGAACATAGTAGACTGCTATTTATTCAGTGGAGTAATATTGACATCATACATTTTTCTCAAATCAGAAATTAATGGCAGGGAAAAAGTTCGAGCGATGCCACTCCAGAAATATATTATGGCTGGTAGATATAAAGTTGCGATTTGTGAAGTATACCAAGAAACAATAGCAACAATGACACGTGACACTTACATGGACAAGAAGCCGGGATGTTGCACTGCAAATCTGACCATTGGTCCAAAAGCAGCCAAAAAGAGTCCATTCAACAGCTGTTTAAGTTTAAAAGGAAGGATCAATGAGGGTGATAGAGCACAATCCACAATCAGTGAAGTGTTAGCATCCATTAACGGAAGCTACTCGCAGTCACAAATTTACTTTCTTGGAACTAATGCTTATGTTCTCCACATAAGTTCTCAACATGGGATCAACAATGAAAGATGAAATTATGAAACATATACATATTGCATTAACTACTTTTCATTTCAAGTTTTTTATTGGATGTAGGCGGTCGCGGAAGCCAGATATGATTTTATTCAACTTGCATGCCCTGGGTCCACAAAGTCTGTGAAAAGCCCATATACCAATGAATGGCCTTGGCCCTTGAGGGTGTAGCTAACTTATCAGTTAAGTTCTTATGCAAATTGCAATAATCCCCACACACCAGCAAAATTTTGTAATTTAGTAAGCCTCAGAATATACATGTACCTTTGTCAATGTCAACATCATCAAATACTACTATAGGACTTTTTCCACCAAGTTCCAGTGTAACAGGCTGTCAATAAAAATGCAATATTAAGAAAAAATAAATTCAAAAGGGTATTCAAATTGTACTTATATAATTTATAAACTAAAAGAGAAAAAGTATGACGCAGTTTATATACTAGAAATGAAACATAAATTCACAGACAATTGGGTCGAACCTTGACCATAGGAGCTGCAGCTGCCATAATCTTTTTACCAGTTTCAAAACTCCCAGTAAAAGCGACCTAAATACACAGTGAACCCACGCTATGAGGAATGTCCTTTTCATTGATCTGCCATGCTAACACATGATTATATAGAAAACATCGATACCTTGTCAACATCTGGGTGTGCTGCTAAAGGAGCACCCGCATCAGGACCTAAACCAGTCACAATGTTCAAGACACCTGAAGGAAGACCGACTTCTTTACAGACATCACCAAGCTCTAAGCAAGTCCTGGTAATTTAAAAAGTAGATGCTTCAAATGCCATTGCTAATTACATCAACATGTCATAACATGCTAATACTTACACAGATGACAATTCAGATGGTTTCAGCACAGCTGTACAACCAGCAGCCAGAGCAGGAGCTACCTTCCATGTAGCCATCAGGAGCGGATAGTTCCTGCAACATAAATACAAAGTACAAAGTATAATAGTTTAGAGTCAAAATAGGTAATATAAGAACATATAAAGAAAACAAAAATAGAGGTAAATCAATTACTGAGAAACAGCATCTTCAGTGTAGACACAATAAAGTGAAATGGCCCGACGAACAAATACGTGAACAAGGACAACAGCAGAATAGTGGGCTTAAGAAGCAGAACCAACAGTTCTACTATGCAAAGCACACTGTTGACAACAAGTACTAGTGAAATTGGCCAAAGATTCATGCAAGTGAAAAACAAATTTGCAATTAAAATGGACTGGTGAGATTGAACACTGGATGGGTAACTGGAAACATTTCAGGCCAATGACAAGAGAAGTTATCTAAAGTAGTTTACACAGACTCTGTGTGGCTAATTTGACTATGCTGCTTTTCCGGTATACAACTCGATCTTATGAAAAATGAAGCTGTATTACTGCATACATGCCACTTGCCCAAGTGTTTTGATCACGAATACAAAAAAAGAAAAAAAAAACAGACGTGGGGCAGAAATGAAAATACCAAGGAGTGATTAGCCCAACAACTCCGATGGGCTCTCTTCGAAGATGGCATTTAAAAGTTTCCATCGGAAGAGAAACGGGAGAATTTTGCCTTTTGTCCAAGGCTTCCGCCTGATCCGCAAAGTACTCAAAGCAGCCAGCAACATCATCCTGATAAAAGGAGTGGCAAACAGATCAGCATGTCAAGCTGGAAAAAAATACACACTTCTATAAGGTGTGTCATGTACCATGTCCCATGCTGCTTCGTCGTAAGGCTTCCCACAATCAAGCGCCTCAAGCTTGGCCAGCTCAGGTTTCCTCTCGATTATCTGAATAAGACATTTTTCACATGCAAAACATGATATATGTCAATATGTTTCAACAAAAAAATTGACAACCCAAATATCACAAGGCTCCCCCAATTGAACTTCAAAGAGGAAGATCGCTTCAGGTATTTGGACTTTTGATTTCAGACCACCATGTTTTGTGGAAAGCAGATCATTCACACCAAAGACGGAACACAAGGAATTGCTCTAGTTAGGCCCACTCCAACAGCTGTCTTATAAGCCATCTCTTAAATTTTTTTATTCAATGAATAGTGTGCAAATGGAGAGTTCAGGCCAGGTTACTGTACCAAAATTTATTTGTACTTTCTGTGCTTCTGTAGATATAAGAACAGGACTAACCAAGAGTACGGAAACCAACACTGAGGCACCTACGATCGGTGAGTGAATGCACCATTAAGAAGCTAAGGAGGAAGGGCCACACACAAGTTACTGTAACTCCTACCGTTACGGGGGGCTCAGATAGTCAGATCCGGTCACCAAATCATAGCCGTCAAAGCATAAAAACAGCTACGGCAAGTGACAGCACATCCATTAACCATGTGTGCTACTACGTCAGTACCTGTTGTGGGCACACTCTAATCCACTTCGAATTATCACGACGTAAATAAAAAGAATCCACGGATCCCTCGCCGAGAATCGGCTCACGAGTATCGCGGCGCGCAGCAAGGGACAGCATCGTGCGTAAGCGCAAATACCTTGGCGGCGATGGCGCGGAGGTACTTGGCCCGGACGGCCCCCGGCGCGCGCGCCCAGTCGCGGCCGCGGTTCCTCCTGAGCGCCGCCCGCGCGGCGGCCACCGCGGCGTCCACGTCCTCCGCCGTGCCCGCCGGGATCTCGCCGATCTGGGCCTCGGTGGCCGGGTTGATGACGGGGAGCCGCCGGCCCTGCGCGGGCGCGCGCCACTCCCCGTCGACGAAGAGCTGCCGCAGCGGGACCGTCGCCGGCGCGGCCATCGGTGACGGAGGGAGGGAGGGAGCTGCTGGCTACCTTGCTGGAGTGCGTGCACGGTGCGCGCGCGGGCGGGGGTCGTGCGTGACAGCGTGTGAGGTGGGGGACTCGGGAGTGGGGACTGGGAGAGGGAGAGAGCTCGCGGCGCGGGGCGGTTTGGGTTGGTTTGGTGGTGGCGCGGAGTGGGCACGCTGCTGCTGCTGCCTGCTGCCCAGGTGGAAAGCGATTTCCCCTCCCTCCCATCTTGTTGCGGTCTTGCGGATGCGGATGTGTCCGGCGGTGGCGGTTCCGGTTCGTGCTGGTTTTTTGGTGGGACGTCTGTTTCGTCATCACCGTAATTGTGGCTACGCACATCGTGGAAGATGATTTTTCCCCCGACAACAAAGCGTGAAAAGCTTATACAAGGCTGGCAAAGCAGATTATCATATAGTAGTATTAATACTCCCTCCGTTTCGAAATATTTGTCGCTATTGACTTTTTTTCACAACATTGACTATTCGCCTTATTCAAAAAATTATGCAAATATTATTTACTTTGCTTGCTACATACTTTATTATTATAGGTATTTTAAGTTTTACTTATCATTTTACACATTTACGATACTTTTTTAATAAGATAAATGGTTAAAGTTGGAAGAAAAAGTCAACGGCGACCAGTATTCCGATACAGAGGGAGTACCTACTTTCTTCATCTCAAATTATTACATGCCGTTTTGAATTGGGAACTGGTGAAACACGTAGCGTGATCGACTCATATGAACTGCAGATCAGCAGATGTACTACTTTAAACTTTACTTTAGTAAGTACTCCCTCCATTTTTCTTTAGATGACGTTCCCGACAAAAAAAATTGCCTGCTTCCAGTGCAAATTCATGGTCCGAGACGTCAACTATTTGCGAATAGAGGTAGTAGTACAGTATATGTTTATGGAGTAACTTCTGGGAATTAAAATGATTTTTATATTTATCCTTATACTATTATTTTTATTTATTACGTGGCTGCACAGATATCGACGTCCGCTCCACTAGCTTTCTCCGAAAGGATTTTGTTTTGCGCGCGACACGTGGTCGGTGGGTTTATCTTCATGACAAAAGAAAATATACCAACTCTCGGGATTCTCTTTCGGATTTTGTATGGAGCAGCTGTCGGTGCAGTCATTCTGGTACATTTCTTGTGTCTTTTATTTTTTTTATCAAAAAGCCAAGATAGGGCCACGTGAATCCTCGAGTGCATCCCTGCGGGAATTTGCCAATGGGCGTGTAGATCATGTAAAATTTAAAAAAAATGAAAATAAACAACAACATGCAGATGACGCTCCACTTTAAAATATGTACGTCTCCAAATAGATGGTTTTTCGATTCTAATTCTAGCCGATCAAATGGCTTAGAGCAACTCCAACAGTTTGGCAAACAAATTTGGCATCCATCTAATTTTGGCAAAATAAGAAAAATTGGCCTCCAACAGTTTGGCAAACCAACTTGGTAAAAATAGAAACTTGGCAAAACTCACCTCCCCACGCGCATATACGCGCACGCGGATCGTGGTTGCCATCGGCGTTTCCCTGTAGGTGGGAGGGTGAAAAAAGAAATAAAGAATAGAGAAGGATTCCTGATGTAAGTTTTTCAAGAGGTGGAAGGGCAAAACATAATTTTGTTTCTCTCAGGATTCCTGATGTAAGTTAGATCTGGGTTTGACAAGTGAATTATGCCAAATTATTGGAGATGAACTCTTTTTTTACTTGGCATATCTTTTTAGAAGTTGGCAAAACACAAGATTTGCCAAGTAAAATTTGGCAAACTTTTGGAGATGCTCTTAAACTTCGACTAGACCTGACTCCTGAAAAATGCTCGATCTATTTTGAATTGCAAATTCAAATTGAATAAATTGTTGTTCGGGTCAGACCAACTTTTCTTCAGGACATTGGTAGCCAGGGATGCAAGTTGAGATTATAATTGGTCATTGGGTCGACCCAAAAAATTGATAAAATGAATTAGAATGACATTCCACGTAATTAATTATGGGAAGGAAATGAATTAGAGTGGCATGTTATTATAATTAATCAACTAACCCAAAAAAACATCATTAAGTACCCACTTGCATCCCTATTGGTGGCCCAAATTCCAGTCAGCCCAAACTGGATTTAAAATTGTCACATATAACTTTTAGCAATCAATATATATGAGTTACATATTTTGACAAATGGCAACACTTGATTAGTTTTCTTGAATCCAGATCCTCTTTGGAACAAAAGGAAAGTTAGATGGTTTTTAGAAAATTGGAATCATACGCAAAAAAAAAAACTCGGCTAGTTGGATGAACAAAGATTTGAGTTCTTGCAAATTATATTCCTATAGAATGGCTTGTTTTAGAGATATTTCCGAGGAATTCATTGAAGAGGTTGAACCTCGTAAAAGGTTTCATCTCTCTCTTCAAATTCATGTGTGTGTGTTTTAGTCAATCCAAACATCCATTATCGAGTTTCTTGTGTTTTTTCAATCCAAATTCATGTGTTTTACTGGCGTGCCTTAATGCGTCCATGTTTCCATAATTTTATGTTGCAAGAGGGTCTTGTTATAGAAAATATTTTCTCATGTTGTTTCCATCCATTCGGCTGTGCTGACTGACTGCACTTTGCGGGCTGCAGTTATTCGCCCTGTTCGTCCGGCTTATCAGCCACTAAGGGTGAGCATTCGGTCTATTCGGTTATTTCGGTTCGGTCTATTTGGTGTTTGGAAACTTCAGGTTTTGGTAAAGTGAGGACCGAAGTTTTAAAAAGAATAATAGGAACCAAACCTGAATAGACCGATTATTTCGGTCCGGTCTATTCGGCCCGAATTTTAATAAGTATCCTTGTCACCTCTCAAAACTCTATGGTAGAAATTCAAATTCACATCTCATTTCAACTCTATGGATTTAAGGACTACTCGACTAAAGCAAGTAACTAACAAGTTCATAAAAAAATTCAAAAAGTAGTTTAAAACACAAAGTTGTAACATCATAGTTTGAATCAAAATACGCAACTATATTGAATTTCGGGTTATTCGGTCTATTCGGGTTATAGACCACAAGAACCGAAACCGAACCAAAACTCCAAATTATAAATTTATCTGGACCAAACCCGAACCCCGAGACCCGAATAGATCGACAATTCGGGTTATTTGGGTTCGATTCGGTTCGGTTTTCAGGTTTCAGGTTCAAAGTGCCCACCCCTATCAGCCACCAACCAGCAGTACTTTTGTCTCAGAACAAACCAGCCACCAGCAACCAGCCAACAATACTTTTCTCTCAGAACAAATCAGTACCAGCCACCAGCCAACAATACTTTTCTCTCAGAACAAATCAGTACCAGCCACCAGCCAAACGAACAAACTGGTTGTAGCTAGCTGCTGTAGCTGCACTACCGAGCACTCCCAAATAAGAGCCCAAGGAAATTACAGTAAAATATTGGAATTTTCCATATGGAATCTAGTGGGCCATTTTGGAGGACGCACGTCTCTGGGCTAGAGCGGGGGTTGCGTCCATAGCCGCCCTGTTGTCGTTACTGCCTTTTTTTCGTTTTTGTTGTTTTGTCTTTGCTCGTGTCTTGGGCCGACTATTGTCTGTTGTAACTTGTTCCAAACTTCTTTCTTCTTAATGAAAACGTGCTAGCACGTCTTTAAAAAAATCTGGTGGGCGAAGCCTTGGCCAATCTTCGTCCAGACATTTTCCTTGGTCCAACTCCAACGATGATTTCACTTTCCAATAAATCATAATCTATCTCCTCCATCAATGGTAATCTCCCTCGTTATGGGCCCCTCAACGTAACAAACGGATACCTAAACAAACAAACACAACAACAAAGAAGAGGTCCATTCCTTTGTTATGGGCTCTTGCCAAAGTGGTTCCTTCCTGAAGCCCATAGTAGTACCGCTACAATGACTTTTAGTCATTTTTCTTTTCATTTTGGATTTTCTGTTTTTTAAAAAAAAGAGTACTTTATTAATTACTCAGAAGAGTTATTACAATCTCGATCAATAAACTGCTCAACATAGACCCAAAAACGGCCAAAACACGACAAAAGGCATTGTAACAGTGCGCTACCGTTTGATAATGGCAATTTACGAGATAGCAACAAGCCCTTTAAGAGTGATCGAATTGCAAAATTCTCGTTGATTATCCATCCACATTTACATATGAATCTCTATGTAATTCAGGGGTTTGTTTTTCCTCTCTGTTTTTTTTCGAAACAGGAACTTTGTTGGCAGTGGCACCAAGGTGGCCTGGAGGATTTTTTTTATTTTAACCTTTTTAATCTATTTTTTTAATAATAACCCCTCCCCAATTAAATTTTCAAGAAGTAACCCTTTTGGTCGCGTCAAGCTTCATGACGCGACTAATGTACACGGTGGCATTAGGAAAAGTCGCAGGTGACATGGGACGGAGTCACGCCACACAGCCTCCCTGGGCTGGGAGTCATTTAGTTGTGTTTTACTCATTATTTTAACTAGCAAATAAACTCCAAAATTTGTAAAATTCGAGGTGTATGATCTATAGAGTGTATATGTTCCGTTTTAACTATTTGTACTCCAAACCATGGTGTACAAAATGAGAAATCTATTTTCGAAATAGGCTAAGTGTTATTGGATCAACACATCAAATGTGCTAAGACTGAAAACAGAACCAACTAGTCAACTTTGGACCTACTTTTTGAGCAATTTTACACTAAGACCTTGGATAATTTTATACTACAAGTAAATTTAGATGTTCATAGAGAATTTTGGATAAGCTGTTGTTCAAGAAAAACAAAGAGTTCAAATTTTAAAGAAGTCTTAAAGTTGAAAAGTTGTGCTGTTTTTCTACACTTGTGAAACAACACAACTTTCCAACTTTAAGCCTCTCTTAAACTATGAATTCTTTACTTTTGTTGACAAACAACTTATCCAAAATTCTCTATGAATATCATAATTCACTTAGTCTAAAATTATCCAATGTCTTAGTATAAAATTTCTCAAAAAGTAGGTTCAAAGTTGACTAGTTGGCTCTATTTTCGGACTTAGCACATTTGATGCGTTGATCAATAACACTTAGCCTATTTCGAAAATAGATTTCTCATTTTGTACACCATGATTTGGAGTGCAAATAGTTAAAATTGGAACGTATACACTCTATAGATCACACACCTCGAATTTTACAAATTTAGGAGGTCATTTGCTAACTAAAATAATGAATGAAACACGGCTAAATGAGACCTGGAACTCCCAACCCAGGGAGGAGATCGATCTCGTGACTCATGAAGGAGTCACGTTAGGCTATGTGGCGCGACTTTGTCCGCCATGTCACCTGCAACTTTATCCTAATGCCACCGTGTATATTAGTCGCGCCACCTCATGTGGCGTGACTCGGCTATTAGTCGCGCCACGAAGCATGGCGTGACAAAAAAGCTACTTCTTGAAAAATTAGTTGGGGATGAATTATTATTAAAAAATTAGATTAAAAAGGGTTAAAATAAAAAAAATCGCCCGGAGCCGTGGACCGTTTAGCTGGATTCCTCAATTCATCACGCTCCTCAATCCGTCCATCGCTTCTCCGGCGACGGCAGCAGACGAAGGGTCCCTTTGGCACAGCTTAAAGAGCAGCTTAGGAAGCTGTTTTTGGCACAGCTGTGCCAAAGGGGTACGCAAAAGAGCTTTGGACCGGAAGCTGCCGCGTTTTACGCTCTCTGGAGCGAAAACGCCCCAACGCAGCTGAAAATAGCAGCTTTGCCCGCTTCGTCCGTGCACCTGCCAACATGCATTACCAAATTGCCCATACACTCGAGGGAAATTACAAAGGAAATGCCATCGCCTCCCCCACGTATCGCCTCGGCTCCGCGTTTCTTCCCCACGCGGTCCAGAGAGCAACCAGGCGGCGGCGACGCATGGAAGAGCAGGATCGGTGGCCGGCGCCGGAGAAGGAGGTCTGGCGGCCGGAATCGGTAGATCCGGCGCCGGCGCAACTGGGAGACGAGGCCGGCACAGGGAAGACGGCAGCGCGGACGGGGAAGATGGCGGCGCGGATGAGGTCGGAGCAGGGGAAATCGGTGGCGCGACGAGTCCACGGATTTGCTACCGGGTGCGGCTCGGTGGATCTTGAGGTCGACGGCGGCGGGGTTGGAAACCGGCGACGCAGGCGTGGTGGAGATGGAGGCCGGCGGGAGAGGTGGAAGGCCGACGGCGGCCTGGCGGGAGAGGGGAGCTCGACGGCGGCCGCGTGGGGGAGGGCGTCGGAGAGGGGAGGTGGGAGGCCGGCAGGGGAGGACGCCGACGGGCAGAGCCGCCTGGGGGAAGCAACGGGAGGCAGGGAATGGTTGAATGGATGAGATCGGAGGAGAGAAAGATAAGAAGGAAAGAGAAAAAATAAAAGAAGAGAAAAAGAAAAAGAAAAGGAATAAGAAAAAAAGGGAAAATAACAGGAAGGAAAAAGAAAATAGAAAATATAAGAAGAAAATAAAAAAAAGAAAAGAGAAGGGTATTATAGACATTTTACCCGCTTATCGGCATTACACAGCCGGGAGAAGCTGTTTTGCCAAACGGTTCTCTGAAACAGTCTCAGATTCATCAGGGAATCCGCTTCACCGACACCGCCACAGCTGGAGCTACCACAGCCACGACAGCTGGGCCAAACGCACCCGAAGGTCGTCCCCATCCGCCGTCGCGCCATGCCGCCGGCAGCTCCTCCCATGCTCTGCCAGACTGACACTTCTTATCCTGTTTGGTACTAGTATATACTCGACACCGTGACAGCATCGTCGGTCCCTCCTCCTCCCACGGAACCGCGAGCCTACCCACTAGACAGCGCGGGGACATGCTCAGCCGGTGCGCCGCGGGGCGGCGGCAGCAGCTGCTGCACCTGCCCCCCACGTACCGCTCCTCCTCGTCAGCGGCGGCCGCGGCGGCCGGCGGGGGTGCGGCGCCCGCCTCCGCGTCCGTGCTCCCGGACACGCTCGACCGGGGCTCCGACGCCTACGCGCGCAACGCCGCGGCCGTCGGCGGGCTGCTTGCCGACCTGCGCGCCCGCGTCTCCCAGGTGCCGCCCCCCGTCCTTGAGCTCTCGCTTTCACCGCCGCCCCCCTCGTGCGCGCGCACCTCCTGATTGAAGAAGACGAGGGGGAGAGCGTGCCCCCCCTTTCCCCTGCTTCCTTGTGCAGGTGCTGCGCGGGGGTGGCCCGGAGGCGGTGAAGCGGAACGCGGCGCGGGGGAAGCTGCTCCCGCGGGACCGCATCGACCGTCTGCTCGACCCCGGCGCGTCCTTCCTCGAGCTCTCGCAGGTCCGCGCGCTCGCTTCCCCTCGCGTTCATCAGGCCGCCACATTGTCAACAAGCGAACTCTATGGCTGTGTGCCTGCCTTAGTCATACTATCAATGCTACAAATTTGGGGATCGGGACTCGGGAGAATTGGGAAGCTTGTGTTGGTGTTGCTTACGATTCATATGTCCTCCTCTGTCACTCAGCTAAGAACACTACTGATCGAATTTGTTGACTAAGTACTGGTGCTGATGGTACTATCTACAAACAGCTTGCAGGATCAGATGTTTATGAAGAAGCATTACCATCAGCGGGTATAATAACTGGCATAGGACCTGTTCACGGACGATTATGTATGTTTGTGGCCAATGACCCAACCACCAAAGGGGGCACATACTATCCTCTCACTGTCAAAAAGCATCTGCGGGCGCAGGAAATCGTTTCTGAATGCAAATTGCCATGCATATATCTCGTTGACAGTGGAGGTGCTAATCTCCCCAGGCAGGCTGAAGTGTTCCCTGACCGTGATAATTTTGGTCGAATATTCTACAATCAAGCTAAGATGTCGGCAGATGGTATCCCTCAGATTGCGTTAGTCTTAGGTTCTTGCACCGCTGGTGGGGCTTATATTCCTGCAATGGCGGATGAGAGTGTAATAGTTAAGGGAAATGGGACTATATTTCTAGCCGGTCCGCCACTTGTAAAGGTCAGTATTCTCTGGCAGCCATATTGTTTGTTCAGTTTATTTTGTATGATGAGATCTTGGACAATCCCTGAATCATGTATTAAAATCTAAAGGGGCAAATTTGTAGGCTGCTACAGGAGAGGAGATATCTGCTGAGGACCTTGGTGGAGCATCAGTACATTGTAAGGTATCCGGAGTCTCAGATCATTTTGCACAAGGTAAACTTTAACAACACTCATCATATGACTTGATTACTTCCCTCCTATTAAGATATAATTAATGAGGCAAGGATGGTCTGACATGCTCTAAAATCGTATATTCTTTATGCTTCTACTAGTAAATGTATAAAATGCAATGCTATTTCCGTTTCCCTTAGGCCTTAGTTTTGCCATTTAACTGTCAATACTCCTTTCTGATGTTATTCTTGTTCTATTAACAAATATGTTCCACAAAGATTGTATGGACCATACAGATTGTTTTCAGTAAAGTGTCCTGGAATATTTTTCATGTTCATGTGTATATATTGCATAGTCATTTCCTCTTTTGTTCTATCTTTTTGTTTTCACTCTCAGTGATTTCACGTAACTAACACGTGGAGTCTCTGTACTAGCCAACTGGACCTGTTGCAATTACTTGTTTCCTTTCAACTGTATTTTCTTTTTATATCATCATGCATTTTCAATCCCTTTGTTTTACTATAGGAGTATAGGTGCTCGTCTTATGTATCCTTTTGTTTGAAGTACATTAAAATTGATGTTACTTTGAAATTTTGAACACCTCCCACATTTTGAACTGATGTAGATGAACTTCATGGCCTTGCACTGGGCCGAAACATTGTGAAGAACCTTCACTTAGCTGCTAAAGGAACACATATTCAAAGTTCTGCTTGTGATTACCAAGAACCATTGTATGATATCGAGGAACTTCGCTCAATTGCACCATCTGATTTGAAGCAGTCCTTTGACATTCGTTCAGTAATTGCCCGTATTGTCGATGGAAGTGAATTTGATGAGTTCAAAAAATTGTATGGAACAGTAAGGATTCCTTTTTTAGTTGAACTTACTATATTTGTATTCTGTATCTTGTGCATTGTGCAACTCAATTTATTTTGCTTTAAATTTATGCAGACACTGGTTACTGGTTTTGCAAGGATATGCGGGCAGCCAGTTGGAATTATTGGAAACAATGGCATTTTGTTTACCGAGTCAGCGTTAAAGGGCTCCCACTTCATTGAATTGTGCACACAGCGCCATATTCCTTTGATATTCCTTCAAAACATTACTGGATTCATGGTATGGATCTTATTTACTCTTCAGAATATATCAATGAGCTCTTTCATTTCACAACCTTATTACTTGTATGGACATTATTTTATTGCACAAATCAAAGCACTGCCATCATTTACCCATTGATTATGCAAGGCAGTATAAATGTGGCATTCACCAACTGCACTATGTTTGTGATATAGTTTTGACTAATGGATTGTGAAGCCAATGTGCCAGGCTATATTTTAATCAGTGCAGAATATAGATTCACATATGTTACAGTGATAGACTCTTAGATTTTGTACAGTATTGTTGGCTTGCTAAAAGTTGACATAAAAGTTAGCGATTTACTAATTTTATGAACTATGTGATGTGTAATCCTTTTCACTGACAACATGCGTGTTATTTGGTTTATCTGTTGTAGGTCGGGTCAAAATCTGAAGCTAGTGGAATTGCGAAAGCTGGAGCAAAGATGGTCATGGCAGTTTCCTGCGCCAAGGTCAAGCTTTCTAGACCTTTGATGACTGAAATAACAAACCTTGCACCAATGAAACTTGGAAATGATATATAAAATGTCTCAACAGGTTCCTAAAATTACAATAATTGTTGGTGGAAGTTTTGGTGCTGGGAATTATGGAATGTGTGGACGCGCATATAGCCCGAACTTTTTGTTTCTTTGGCCAACTGCTAGGATATCTGTTATGGGTGGCATCCAGGTAAGAGCCCTCGCACCTGTTATTGCTACAATTGGATTGTCTTTATTATTTATACAAATACCATAATATGATTGCCTGGTAAGAATGTCTGTAATAAAATAATTGGTATTCATTGCCAACACTTTAATGATTGAAGATGGCGGCCTTTCCTATTTGATAGCATTATTATTAGTCTTTGAAGATGTAGCTTAAAAATATGATAAGGTGCATTAACCGCTGCTCTGCTTCCATTAAAAAAACGGTTACTCTGCCGGCATCTCAGATTTTGTTGGAGTCACAAAGACTAGCACCAGCAATTCTACTTATATTAAAGATTAACATAAGCTGTCCGGCTAATAATTGTTTCCTATGAAAATGAAAATGTGGAAAGTCATGCTCTGTGATGCAAAGAAATGTGATGTTTAAGTGATTCTTTAGGGTGTGCCATGAATGCCGAATGTTGTCGGTTCCCCCACCCCCCTTCATGTTCTTCTGCACTTACATCTTGGTGCGTTCGAAGCTGTTACAATCTTGTTGAATATTTTCCTGGTATTGCAATTTGCAACCTAATTACTTGCACTTAACCTCATGCAAAATCAAGCTGGGAATCCCATCTATAGAATTTCATTTTGCGCAATGCTTAAAACAGAGTGAAGCAACAGTCAACACTTAACACTTGCTGTATCTTCCATTCAACCTTTTTCAGGCGGCTGGTGTCCTCGCTCAGATAGAAAAGAACAACAAAAAGAGACAAGGAGTGGAGGCATGTTTCATTAATCCTTTGTCTCGCTTCAGTGTCAAAATAACTTCCTTTTACATGACCAATTCTCGTTTGCTGATACATGCAGTGGACCAAGGACGAGGAAGAAGCCTTCAAAGCAAAGGTAGCGGAGGCTTACGACAGAGAAGCAAGCCCGTACTACGCCACTGCTAGACTATGGGACGATGGGGTCATCGACCCTGCTGACACCAGGCGTGTTCTGAGCCTCTGCCTCTCTGCTGCGGCGAAGCCGGTTCCGGAAGACACGAAGTACGGTGTGTTCCGGATGTAGATATAGTGTATAAGAATACACATCCGTGTATAATAAAACGGCTTTTTTTTTCGAACAATAAAACGGCTTTCCATGCGCCCAATGTGCATTGGACTTCTGCCATCTGGGAATAAAATTTCTCACCCTGGTTTTACGTCATCTTTGTTTCTAATATATAATATGGCACGGGACAGGATTGGTTTTGCCGGGAGAGAAAATGTTATTGATGTCTCAAAAATCCGAATTATTTGAGAATTAAAAGATTTGGGAGTTTCAAAAATTGCAATAGGTCCAAGTAACGGGATTCACTCATAAATAATGTCATAAGGCAAACTTTCTCAACTTTGATCAAATTTATAAAGAGAAAGTATCAATATTTATGACATCAAATAAGTATATTATAAAATAGATTTCATAACAAATCTAATGGGAATTATTTCATACCATAAATATATGTAGTTTTATCTAATTTCAGTTAAATTTAAATTGACTTAGGATAATTCTAAAATAATATTTTTTTGATTAATAAATAATATATATTTTGGACTGAGTGATTGAACGTTCGACCCGGTCCACTTGAATTTGGGCCACGCGGCCCATCTATCCAAACCAACCAATCACACACACCGACCGCGAGGCAGCAGTGACGACGAGTCCACAGTCCACGCCTCTCCTCCCCCGGTCCACCTCCATCCCGATCCGCCGCCGCCGACGCCGGCGGCCATGTCCGGCCGCCACGCGCCGCACCTCCGGCTGGCTGTGCCGCCGCGGCTCTCAGCGCACCCATCCTTCCGCTTCCCCTCCACGCCGCTCCCCACCCCGTCCAAATCCCGCGGCCTCCCCTCCTCCGCCTCCCCCTCGTCCCCGTACGGCGCCGCGCTCCTCCGATTGCTCGTCCTGCACGCGTTCTTCCTCCTCGCGTCCACCGTGCGCGCGCTCCCCTCCCTCGCCCGCGCGCTCGCGCTGCCCCCGCTCCTCGCGCTGCTCGCCGCCGCCGCGCTCCTCCTCCTCCACTTCGCCGCCGTCTCCCGCAAGGCCCACCAGCACCACCACCCGTTCCCGGGGCTCCCCGCCCTCCTCCGCCCGGCCCTCCTCCTCGCGCTCTCCCTCCTCCTCCGTCTCGTCGCCCTCCGCGTCGTCCCGTCCCCTGCCCTCCTCGTCCTCGCGGAGTCCGCCGGCTCCCTATTCGCCCGCGCCCTCCGCCGGCCCTCCCGCCGCCGCGTCCTCTCCGTGGCCGTCGCGGCCTTATCTCTGTTTTGCGTATCCCCTTCCCCTTCCGTGATCCTCGCGATCCCCTTCGCCTCTGGCTTCCTTTCCTCCGCGGAACACTCGGCCACCGCCCGGCATGCCACACGCAGTCGGCGTGCCCAAGCGGCGGCCTTTGCAATCGCCGCTGCCGTCCTCTCCGTGCCAGCACTTGTGGGTCTCTCCTTCTTCGGCAACAGTGACACGAGCGACGGTCTAGATGGAGCAGTGGCGATCGGGCCGCTCTGGTTGGTGCTGCTTAACACCACCTTCTTTGGCATGGCTTTGGGCCGACAGCAGGAGCACGACGGTACCAGTGGTAGGCCAAGTGTGGATTTTGCAATGACGTTCTTGTGCACTCTTGTTCTTCAGCTGGTGTACTACCCGAAGCTGTCTTTACCGGGTTTCTTGATCTCTGGGTTCCTCTTGTGGATTGCCAGCAGGGAGCTGGCACCTGCAGGATATGTGGAGCTTGGAAGCGAAGATGCATCGGAGTCAGTTTATGAGGCAGTCATGGGGCCAGTCAGGCATATCTTGAGGGAGCGGAAGTCGAGGAAGATTGCTGCATTTCTCTTGATCAATACAGCTTATATGTTTGTTGAATTTGGCTGTGGATTCATGAGTGATAGTCTTGGGCTGATTTCTGATGCTTGCCATATGTTGTTTGATTGTGCTGCACTGGCAATTGGTCTCTACGCATCCTACATAGCGAGGTTGCCTGCAAATGGGATGTACACCTTTGGAAGAGGCAGGTTTGAGGTTCTGTCAGGGTATGTTAATGCAGTGTTCTTGGTTCTTGTTGGTGTGCTGATCGTGTTGGAGTCATTTGAGAGGATTCTTGAGCCTCGGGAAATATCAACTAGTAGTCTTTTGGCAGTTTCAATAGGTGGACTTGTCGTAAATGTCATTGGATTGGTTTTCTTTCATGAGGAGCACCATCATGCTCATGGTGGTACCTGTTCTCACTCCCACTCACATTCTCATTCCCACTCACATTCTCATTCGCATCAACATGGTCATGAACATCACCAACACCATGGCCACGGAGATCACCAACATCATGATCATGATCATCATAGTGTCAATCATGTCAAGGCATGTTGTGATCATCATGGAGATGAGAGTCATCATCATTATCACCACAGTAATAGTAACGGCGATGGCATTCATAACAATCTCATGGACAACGCCTGCAAGGAGAAACATAGCCATAGCCATGGCCATGAGCATGAGCATCATCACCATGACCATTCAGGACATTGCCATCAGAGTGGAGACCATGCTCATCAAAATTGCAGCAGTATTAGTGTTGACCAACAACTTCTTGAGATTCCTCTTGGCAACATGCATTCTCACGGCACAGAAGGTCACTCTTCGAAAGCAGTACTGAGCTCATCAGAATCTGGAAACCATAAGAAGTCAGAACACCGGCATCACATTGACCACAACATGGAAGGAATCTTCTTGCATGTCCTAGCGGACACAATGGGAAGTGTTGGTGTTGTAATATCGACGTTACTGATCAAGTACAAGGGATGGGTTATAGCTGACCCCATATGCTCAGTATTCATTTCAGTAATGATCGTAGCTTCTGTTCTTCCATTGTTAAGGAATTCTGCTGAAATTCTGTTGCAGAGAGTCCCGAGGAGTCATGAAAAGGATTTGACTGTAGCTTTGGATGATGTTATGAAGATTGAGGGTGTCCTTGGAGTTGATAATGTTCATGTGTGGAACTTAACAAATACCGACATTGTAGGCACTTTTCACCTACATGTATCTGCAGAAGCTGACAAGTCTTCCATAAGAAATAGAGCTTTACAAATATTTCATGAAGCTGGAGTTCAGGATCTGACTATCCAGATCGAGTGTGTTAAAAGATAGCAACAATTGTTGATAGTGTGATAGATTGATAGAGAGAAGTTTTTTATGGCACTCCACGCAGGAGCCATCAGCTTCAAATGTATCATGGAAAGATTCTTTTTAATACAAATATGCATCTCGTCATTCAGGAATTGCATGCTCTGTTGTACAACCTCATCCTAATCCATTACTGTGAATATTGGTGAATCTTACAACTGATGGTACTCTTCTGTAGACCTGATATTGTATACTGTCTGAAACACTGAGTAACACTCGGTGCAAGTTTGCAAGTTATTTTATTGTCGCATTGACATTTTCTGTAACTAGCTCAGCTTAACAAATCATTTTTTTACCACATGTTCATTATTCACAGGAGTTGTGGTGAAATAAATAACAGAATCTCCCTGTATGTGTATGGCATGTACTTGTTATGATAAATTGATAATGTTCTACTTGCATGATACAAGGCAAGCCATCCTCAGCTCGATTCAGCATTATTCGAGAAATGATGTAGACAATACATTCACATCAGCAGTTCAGCTAAGTGGGTAAGTTACAAAGTGAAACAGACTTGATTCTATCTGTGGTATTTTCACAATGTTTTGCTCTAACTGGAAGATATACACATGTAGATCTATCTATGCACACTTCTTTTTTCTAAGGGAGACCTTAGTTCTTTTAGGATGAAGCTGTTTATTCCCCTTGACGATAATCCAAACCAGCTCCATATCTCCATGCTTCAAGATACCGTTTCCATTGATATTTGTCCCTTGGAGGCAAGGATTCGACCCAAGACCTTCAAAGTGTTGTGAAAATAGTAAGCATGCCAGACCTTTAGATGGTACATAAGTGTGGATTTTGATATTAGAAACACATGCCATTCATTGTACCTCGCGACGGGATCGATGAAGGTAGAAAGGAAAGTGTAAAAACCAAGCATCAGAAAATGGCCTGACCATTCAAGGATGACCCCAAGTCCAACCTGGAAGAAAGAATAAATGAGCTACTAAACTCCAATTGTCAAGCCTCCATGCAAGGATTTGCCAAAGCATCACAGCTTGTATGAATCAAATGAGAGAATCAAATGAGAAAAAGGGAGAAGGTGCAAGTTTTCACAAGTTTTACCTGCTTAAATATGGATGGCAGAAGTTGTGGCCGAGTGAGCATTACCATACCCAAAGTTTTCACTAGTGGCCCAAATTGTATCACATCCTGCAAATGCAGAGTTTCATCAGTGTGAAAGACATTATTTTTGTTTATATGTATATAATAATGCAAATTACTGGGGTTAGTACAATGTGCAAGTACAACCTGGAGAAATGGCCGGAGTACTGAATCCCCAAGTTTCTGATATTAAAAAAAAATAAACTTATAAGATCAATAGAGCAAATGACACAATGGTTTATCTTTTTTTTTAAAGTATTCTCAAGTTACCTGCATTGACTGAAAATTAGCAAAAAGAAGTTCATTAATAAAGGTTGGTGACACATTGATGTGCGGCCGTACTGACATCGCTCGTTGGAACAGCCATGATGCACTTAAATTTGGCTGCAATACCAAAAAAAGGAATAAGGTTCCACTACAAATTATTGGAAGGGCTATGCAGTACACTAACCATGTAAGGGTTCAGCAGCCGCAGACTATGAGCATCCAGGAAATCTCCTTCAACTGCTTCATATATACCTTAGCTCCAATGAACAAAAAAAAAAAGAAAGAATGTGAAACCAAATGGATAAGATAACAGCAAAAGTAAAGGTACACGAGACTCATCATCAATAAAGTAGTAACACAGCTTAACATCCATATTACTAGCATCTTAACATGTCGGCTCAGAACGTCAGTTGATGTCCAAACTAACAGTGTAGTGTAAAAAGTATAGTTTTGTGATACTATGGTCTAAGTTGGTGTTGTTTCATGAAATGGATTCTAAAAGGTGTAGGTTTGTGATAATTTTCGACGTAAGTATAGTTTATGTAGTTTACTCCGATATGAATGAATCTGAACTCTATGTTTTCATTAATATTAGAGCAAACATATCTTTTTCATGATATATAGTAATGCATTACAGACAAGGAAATTCAAGAGACAAACCGTTTGACAAACGCCCAAGATGTCTCGTCAAGCTTCCAAAACCTCCAAATGAAACAGGTGACTGTATTCCACTAGCATCACCAACCTGAAATGCAAGGGCATCAGTGATTAAGAATAGACGCAGGACCAATAGTGCTTCCATGACAGAAATCACACACCTGTAAGATACGGTCAAATGCAGCTGGCAAGGGGCTGAAATGGTGAGTTTATTATGTCAGATTTAGCACACAGACCTAAAAGCCAAAGTACCAATAACGGCATAAACAGACCAGAAAGATACATAAACTATGAAACCCTGCAGATACAGTCCAGATATAATAAGCAGAGCCAAATGTTGGGGCATGTCACTTGCATGTTTATGCTAGAAATTTATTCACAAAATACACTACACTGAAGTCCCAAATGATCCTCTGTAAAGGACTAAAGGGTTTCCACAATCAAATATTCCAGTATAACCCAAAATGAACATTTGCTTCCTTCATATAATATTTCTCACATTTAGCCAAGGAACACCCATGACGTGCAAACAATATGCCATAAATTGGCATGATGTGAGAAGGATGGAGGATATACCTATCCCGATAAGTTGGGAAAATTCCAAAAATAACTCTCCTTATATCCAGATTTTCAAGAACTACATCCTACAAAAACAAAACAAAACAATAAATAAATAAATAACATGGTCACATATGCACGTGAATAAACAAAATCATAATGTACAGCAATGCATGCCAAGTTGCTGGTAAACTGGTTTATCACATTTTAGAGTTTAACTGTTTTCCCTTTTCAGCATTTCGGCTAAAATATGCTATTATTACACCATGTGCAACTAAGCAGTTGACAACTTGGTGTACGCCTATTGAATATATAGACTTCCATGGGCATCAAATAATTTTTGTTGTAAAATGTAAATCAAAGAGACGAAGCCAACAGCCCGACAGGGTCCATTGTTGTGGACAATCAATAGAATAAGAAACAGGAGTCATCCTTAACATTGTTATTTTTGACTCCTAAGAGAAAAGGAAGGTGGATCATAGGAAGACCATAACCTCCTGTCATATATTTATCTTTCATCCACGTACCAGATATTGATAATATGACAATAATGCAACAAATGTTTCGCCATGCACATTTATATATCAGGATATATGGCGCAACATGAATGTAATATGACATGATATGTTCTGCTACTTCACAATCGTACCCACACTATGCTGTTAGAAAAATAATGTTGCTTCATTGACTAATGACTACTTAAGTATAAGCAAATTGCATAAATGATATTCAATTAGACATATCTACCAAGTATCGATACAAACAAATTTATTTGTACCAAATGTTGCCGATAATAAAAGAATCCTGATAGTTTTACAATTTGTAAATATATGACAGAATACCATTCACCTGGTAAGCAGGCATAAGATTCCAAAACACTTCCAAAAGTTCTTCTAGCTTTGGACCCCCAGATTTTGGATCAACATAAGTGAACATGTATGTAGTACGATCATTCGGACCAGAACCAGCAGGAAAGGCCTATAAGAAATGCTCGGATCAAATGAGACAAGGATTCAATGAATATTAACATAAAAAAGGGTTTGAATCCCATCTGGATTAATTTTTAGAAGTTCATGAAACAGCTTTTAAAAAACTATTCACAAGATAGACATTGCAAAAGAGAATGGTGATTGAGTAAAACATATAATAGATGTTAACTGTCTCAGAAGCACTTCTGCTCTTTAAATAAACCATGCTGCGTGTTGTATGTTGTGGAGCAAGGAACAATAATATGGAGAACACACTGATATCCTAGTTCTTTGCCATGACTTTGCATTACAAATCCTGATTGATGAGGAAACAATTACCTCCCAAAAGAGTTGTACTCCTGAATTTCCAGCTGTATTTACTGATGAGCTACTGAAAATAATATCACTAGTTGTATTTTTCTCAAATCCACGAGCACAAGCACCAACAACAAGGCACATTCCATCTGGTTTTCTACCAGACCGGATCTTGCACAAGGACAGAAGAGTCATAACTAATTTCAGTGGAATTAGGAAATGACTAGAACAATAAGATGAATAAATATGCAACTAATAAAATCAAATTAGATAAGGCGCATGTTCAGTCATCCCAGAATTTGGATGTGATGAATATGATGACAACAACAACATAGCCTTTTGTCCCAAGCAAGTTGGGGTAGGCCAATGATTATGATGACAGCTTTAGATTTTTCCTATGGAAATTTGAAACACTTACAAACGGTATCCTAGTTTCAGCTTATGCATCGAAGCTTCTCTTTTAGTTTAGTTACAAAAACTAAGTTCCATTTCCATGCACGGCATTTTATCCTTGGTATACATAGCTGTAGTCAGTAAAAACTTTGCTCAAAAGCTACAAGTTAGCTGACAGGCTGACAGCCCAGATATGCTTAGCTAACTTTGGTATACTAATGGAGTTATCATACTGTTCAACCTCAGTAACTGCTCAGCGTGCATCACTAAAAGGATAAAGCATGAAATGAGCGTATTAGGGTGAAACAACACTGCCTTATGGGTGTAAGCACATGCTAACTTGTATCTTCATAAACTACCATTATTATATAAAAGTGGCAGATTTTTCTCCAGGAGTCTCATGTGGTGATATACGGTGTGGCACGACACAAGAAACTAAAGCAGTATTGAGAGGTGCAATTGTAGTTGCCACTACCAATGAAATCCTAACTCTATCAAGTAGCCTCATTTGTGGTAAGAAGTTATCAACTACTAGCACCCTACATTATCAGGCTTGTGCTAAGAATTGGTTTCTAATATGCATGAGTTATGTTGTGACTTTGGATACATGAATATATGGGAATACCTGCCTCACGATTGGAGAAAAATTACCCATAGCATCAACAACAAGTCGGCAAGACAAGTAATCATCATCACTCAGTTTTAGTACCTGTTGAAAACCAGTGGAATGTTAATGCCTCCATGTTAGTCAAGCCAAGAAGATTATACATCCAAAATCAGATAAAGATAATGCAGACCAGCCTATTACAAATATATTCCCATGCCAAAGGATTTATAAATTTAGCAATTTTCATTGAATCAGTTTTACTACAGCCAAGTGGACAAAATAGAATTTGCTTACTGCACGATCATCACAGACATAAATGTTTGATAGACTCTTCCCCTCAAATATTGTTCCTCCTGAAGAAACGAAGCGTTCTTTCATGGTTTCAACAAGTTTAGCAGGCCTGAAAGGAAAAATAAACTGATAAATCAGCTAAGATTATTGCTTTATTTAATTATTGCTTTATTTATGTACCATTATTAGTCTAGTTAGCATAGCATATACCAAGGTTTTCTTTTGCTTAATAACTCATTATCCTGAAGATGAATTTTAATCAAGAAATATTTTTAAGTGATATTCCTAATTGCTCCATAACGATGTTTTAGATATTATTTGACTTAAACTATAAACCAAAATACAAGGAATTGACCTTGCAAACAAAAGGAGAACAACTATATCACAATAACAAGATATGGATCAGTCCTTTGTTACTCATTGCCACTTCAGATACTACATACTTATCTTTTTCAGTACTATGCCGTAAGAATGAAGTACATATTTGTTAGATCATATTTACACTCTATCATCTTCCCAATATGCATTTCTCAGATCTTGCAACTGGCACAATACAAACTAAGGATAGCTGATTTATATGCAGCACCAGCAGATAACTTACGAAATACCAAGATGAAGAATGTTCTCCACCCAGATTTCACCTTTATCCTCAAATCCACATCTATTCTGCACAGCAAAAAAATTAAAAGGAAAAGAAGAATTGGTAGACAACAAGGCATGATCTGAGAAAGATCTTACAGGATTGAAATCACTTGAAATTATTTGTTCAAGCTCTGCTTCCGAAAGGATGCCAATCTCCACAATTTCCATAAGCTCTTTTCTTGAAATATTCCACTCTTGTTCCCTCTGTTTTGCAGATATAGGTATATGTTTCATGATTCAGTAAAATGTTCTTGGGATAACTCAGGAATAGCCATATAGGGTTGAATTACCCCTTTGATTATGTTTCTTTCGATAATTCCAACACGGAGGCCTTTAGAACTGAGAGCAGTAGCTACAAATATACCTAATGTGCCACCACACACTATTACATCAAATATCTCTGAACCAGCACCAAGATTAGAATCAGCCGACAGCCCTTGAACCCGAGTAACAACTTCAGGGACTTTGGAATCTGCATGCATGCATTTCCATCAGAATGTAGTTGAAGAGATATTCAAGCTTTCAGTTACAGTTGCAAGTCCTTTGTTAAGCTGGAAGGCCAGACAATTTTAGTCTTCCAGTAGCTAACTGCTGAAATATCAGCACTACCAAACATGCCTATCCTCAAGTGATTCATCAAACAAATGAAAGATTTCTGGCAATAAATCTTCCTATTGAACAAACTAATTTCCATACATTAGGAGAGTTTCCCACATGATGAGGCAAACTGAGACCTTCCTGCGGCATTGTGTGTAGTGTCTAGTGAATAATAGATGCAACCACCAAAACCCACTCGTCAATGATACGAACCGAAACATAATTTCCGTTATCTGTAGAGATAACATCTGTAGCAATAAATGCAGATGAACTTCTCTGTATAATGTGTAGATTGTCTGACACACACCTACTTGTGGTCCGCAGATACTAGACCATACTTGATCCAATCTTTTCAGCGCGTTATATGAGTAAGCCCCTCCAGCACCCCCAACTTCTTCACCGGAAGAGATCTTCTCCATTATCACCTACACGCGATATTAGTCCATCAGTAACTTTAAATCACACGAGGAACCTGAATGCACCATCAACGCGCTAACTGAAACTGCAGAGCCCTGGTAATATAAGCAAAAAGTACAGTACACTGAGTGGAATCATTATGTCCACCGCTCATTGGCATCCACACTGTGCTCTAAATTTACTAGCGTGTTACATCAGCCACAAATTTGCTTCCGTGAGAGAGTGATGGGGTTGTGCTGCAATGATGTTTCAACTTTTTGCTGGCAACTTTTCCACCAAAAACCATTTTTTTTAGCACATTTTAATCTGCGAGATGGTAACGCATTTGGGCCCCCGCCCCGCGGCTCACCTGGGTTCTGGAAGGTGCCGGCGCGGCCTCCCCAGCCGCCGCTCCGGCGCGCAGGCGCAGGCGCGCGCGCCCCGCTGCCCCGGTGCGGCCAACGCCAGCGCGAGGGCGCGGCGGGGCGGCGCAGGCCGCGGCGGGGACCAGGCGAAGGACGGGGGGCGGCATGAGAAGTAGGGGGAGCGAGCGCTGCGGGCGAGCGGGAACTGGGCGGGCGGGCGGGGCCGAGGAGAGGAGGGAATGGATTGGCTTGCTCGCTCGTTCGCGCGCCCGCCACTCGCTTCGATTTGGGGCGAGGCAACAAAGCGAAACCAACCGCTGGGAACCGGGTGGCTCCCAGTTCCGGCGACGTGGTCGTCCTCTGCGCCAATGTGTGTCCTCTGAAACGGACTCAACGGACTCGACGCCGCTGAAGACAAGTTCGTTTGCACTCGCACCAACAGGACAGGAGGCATCATCCATGAGATCAAGGCTATGTTGAGTGAATCCTTTCTTTCTTGGAGTCAAATAAAGTTGCGCATGTTGTAGCAGCGCTGGGTTGTATGTATCCTCACGAAACTGTGAACAGCACGCCTCCGGGTGTCGAGGACCTGGTAGCTAGAGATTGTACTGGCTCATTCAGTTAATAGAAGTGGCTTTCCAGTTCAAAAAAAAAAAAAAAAAAGAACCGAGCCCAGAGGATGGTACCACGACTCGAATTGATCAGCCAGGTCAGGAACTGCCCGGCAGCAGTTCAGTTAACACAATGCACGAGCGGCTGTTTTTCCTGTTCGCCTACCCACAACGGCACACAGTATTACAACCAGCATGCCACACCGACCGACCGAAACGAGCAAAACCGTTCCCCCACCGATAACACGGCATAATGCAATGCCTGACGAGCCAAGAGACAGACAACAACGGAGCCTAAGGTTCCGCAAACACTTGTTCTACTGCACTGTACACATCCGCCCTCATGACAGCCAAAGGCTGCTGGTCCACCACGGAAGCGGAGCGTCTCCTCGGCGATGGATGCTGGCGCTCGGAGTTGTGTTACCTCCTCTGCCTTTTCGATTCAGCCTGCACAGTTATGAGCCAAAAGAGGACAAACATGCGTTAGGAAAAAAGGACGTTAGAGGACTTAGTATTTGACTATTTGTGCAGGTGAACTGGTATTAAGATGCAGAGATAGAGGGTATAGCAGTATGCAGAGTGTTTACCAGAAAGCATAGTATTTTTTTTTCATACACTTTGTTTCTTATACTACATCTTAAAGGAAGCACGAAGAACATGTAAAGATCAAGACTCTGCGCCAATCTGAGAATCAACTATACCTATGTCAACTGGCTATCCTTGGAGACAAGCTACACAAAATATGCATGGTAATTTGGTAGAAATAATGAAGTTAAGTTGAATAGTTTTTGATACAGTAATAATTGTGAGGCATGAGCAAAGGCAGCCTAATACTGCTTCTACAAATTGAATAAAGCAAAGGATTAGAAATAAGCAGAAGATAGTGATTAAATATGAAACTGGTATGGAGGCAGAAAACCAAATCCCAAAAAAATATATATGAGGTTTAGACTTCAGTGTAATATAGTGCAGAACTAAAAAAACACTCAAGATAGATACCAGTAAAGGCACTAGAACCATGGTTTCAATCTCAAAGATTCCATGGCAGATTAGAAAATGCCTTCTGGGCACTTCTAACTCAATACTACATGATGAGCGTAAAATAGTTGGTAAAGAATGCCAACTACTTTACAATATTATGCCTAAAAATGGATTGTAGATCTTAAATAGTCCAATGAGTGCCTATCAGAAAAGAAAAAATACAAATAATCAGGCCTACAATATATAAAATAGCAAGGACTTAGCTTACCTTAGGCTCAGAATTTGGTGAAGTAGCATATGCATTTGAAAGTCTCTTTGATCCATTTTCCTTCACACAGTCTGCGCAAACAAAGTGATCTAGCTTTTTGGCCTGTTCGATGGTCATGCCCATGCACGACGGATGGAACCTGTATATTATAGAATCTGAATAAGGCTGGAGCCCAAAAACAGATGCATATGGAAGAACAATAACGCCATACAAGGGAACAGACAAAATAAATCTATCTGCATTCCCAAATTGACAACTACATATTTATTTGGATGGACCTGAGTCCTGACACCATAAAAAATCCTATGGAAGGAAATCTGGATGTCCTTTCAAAATTTATTTGAATGGTGCAGGTGACCTGGCAAACTACATGAACGCATACCACCTCAAAAGCACGTATCCCCATTTTGCAATTCTATTGTAGTAGGTATATATGATTTCCATAAGATCTCAGTTTTTATGCAAAGTTGATGGCACCTAAACCTTAAAGCGCTAGAGAAATTACACATTTCCAATGGTGAAACGAAGATTCCAAACCGAAATGGTACATGCATATTGCCAAGAGAGAAACAAAGTTTAGCATGCATGAAGAGGCTGTCAGTTAGGATCAAACAATCTTAGCTATATGTTCTAGCAGTTCTCTTAATACAACAGTACAGCTACAAAAATCAAAATGCCCCAGCACGAAATCCTGAAGCCTCCAGCATCACTTTGTATTTAGGATCTCATATAAGATGAAACATTTGTATGAAATGGTGTCATCTTTCAAGAAACAAATGTGTCCAGTTTGAGACAATGTGGAGCAATAGACACATTCCCACATCGCCACATCCTTAGCTACTCAAATCCCAATCCATCTTTTATCTGTTGTCTAAAGATCAAAGAATGATACATTGGCAGACATTTGATGACCGTTATCCATTTTAATTTTATGACTAAGCAACAACAGCATGGATCCAGATTCAACAGAACCATATGAATGTGGTTATAACACACACTAATTTCAATGTGGATTCCTGCAAAACTAATGTGAAATTGCTGCACTCTACCTCAGCAGTAAAATGTTAAATTACAGATCTCTGGAGCGAACAAGAATAACCATACCAGTCTTTGCAGGCGTCGCATTGTACCATGAGATCATCCGGGTTGTATGGCATCTCACACTTGCAATACCTTAAAACAGAAAATTACAAATCAAAATTAGATGGCAAGCAAGCTCAAAACACACCAACTGAAAAGAACAAACAACGAGAAAAAAGGCTCCATTGAGCTCCGTACACTGCGACGCGATCAGGGGTGAAGGAGCCGGTGGCCGCCTTATACTCGAATCGGCAGAAGAAGTCCTCGGGCCCGACATTGTCGAGCTTGGTGTAGTTCTTGAAAGAGTGCACGACACACTTGCCCTCGATGGTGTGGGCGCTCTGAAGGTCGAAGTGGTCGGAGAGGAACAGCTCCTTGGCGCCGTGGAACTGCCGGCGGCCGCCCTTGGACTCCTCGGGGCGGTAGTACCAGCGCACCCGCACCCGCACGCTGCCGCGGCCGTCGGCCTCCATCTTCTCCACCCGCGCCACGTACGGCTGGTTGTCCGAGTCCGACGGCCGCATCAGCACGCAATCGCCCACTTCCCGGCGCGGACATTGCAGCGGCGTCAGATTCCTCGCCGGAAAACACACACACACGCACGCACGGGAGCCAACAGAGCAGGGGGGAAGGGGGGGGGGGGGGAATTACCTCGGACGACCTTGTTGGTGCCGCGTATAGTGTACGAATCCACGTCCTTCTTGCCTTGCTTCGTCTTCGCCATGGCCGTGGAGCGTGGATTTGGAGGGGGAGGAACCCTAGCGGAGGAGAAATGGGGACCGGAGCGGAAGCGGGCAGGGGGAGTGTTCGCTGCTGGAGAAACAGGGAGAAGGGCAGTTTAGGGAGATCGAATGAACTTTACCGAAAAGCTCGAAGCTCGATCTTTCCCGAAGGAAAAAAAAAGTGTTACACACATGAGTGCATGACACACTTGGTAAAAAAATGGCTCGCACACATTGTTTTCTAAAAATGATTTATCAAATTATCTTATCGTTTTTTTCTTTTTTCGAGTGTTGGAGTAAATACAATTCTAAGATCCGAAATTTATCAAAAAGAAAAATGCAACTTTGCCTTGTAAAATCACAAAAGACAAGAGTCTCCGGAAGCTTCACATACAAAAGACAAGTGAATGTCTAGATGTTTCTAATAAAAGCTAAAGAGTAATAATTATATAATTTTACACCTAGCACTAGTTTGTGTGTCCGATTCTAAAATTACATTTGTTTTGAGAGACGGAGGGAGTAGATCAGTGATATACATGTGATCCATGATAAGATTATCTCGTATAATTTGGGATGAGGTTCAACAATCGTATGGCTTGGATGGCCTAAAATCTATACGTGGTTATAAGAAATAAGAGGGAAGGAAAACAAAGTCCTAGTATTTGCTAGTGGGTGCCAAATGTTAGTGAAGTGACCATGTTTATGCATTTGTTTGTTATATACTCATAGTACATGTTGGGTTCAAACTGAATCCATATACTCATAGTCAAAATTAAATGACCCTCAAACTTACGACCATTTGGGTTTCTGCTTGCGGGTATGTCGGTAATTTTTACTTACTATCATCACTATTAGAGCAGCTTGACAGGTGGCGGGATTATATTGGGTGAGAAGTTGGGAAAAAGATACTTCACACACCGGTAGGAACCATGCATACACTTAATTACTAAAATATGGTTTACATACTTGTTAGGGGAAAAAATGTGGAACTTCCTTCTAATCTTTAATTAGTGGTGCAAAGGTTGGGTTATTGGGTTAGAGATTTGCAGGTTTACTAAAGGAAAAAGTCCTTTTTACCTCCCTGGACATTAGGCTGAGTCCGTATTTCCTCCCTCAACCACAAAACCGGGTAAAATACCTCCCTCTACTCTTGAAACCGTTCATTTTGCCTCCTTGGTCCAGTTTTAGGTGGTTTTCAAGCGATTTTGTCTTTTTTAATCTTTAAAAACTCATAATAAATTACCAGAAAATCATAAAATGGAAAATTCAATTTTTTGGACTCCACGGAAGTATATCCACATAGTAATTATATAATATGGTATGCTCTAATACAAACTTTTTGTCTTATCTTTAGATCTATTCTTTTTGGTAATTAATTCATAGCTACAACATCTATGATCCAATCATGGTGCAATTTTTATGGTGGTCTTACTACTGTATGATTGAATTGTAATAAAATTTTCATTGTTATTGCATCATGTAGAACAAAGTTATTGATTTATTTAATTTTATTTCTATTAAAGTGTTTTAATAAATATGTAAAAGTGTGTAAAAATAGAAACGAGTATGAAATATTTAGTACAGTTAAGTCATATAATAATTATGTCGGTGTTAGGATTAGTCCCGACACTAACTAGTAAGTTACGCTGTGATCACCTTCTCGATGGTCGGTGCGAATGACAACACAGGGACGCGGGTTTATCCTGGTTCCGACCGCGGGGTCGTACGTCCAGCAGATTTGCGCGTGAGCGCTGTATTAATTTGCACCGGTGGTGCCTGTAGAGGGGGGCTACAAGCAAGGCGGGAGAGGAGGAGAGGCCTCCAAGTCCCTGCTGAGTGATTGAGGCAAAGTGCCAATATCAGGGAGCGAGTATGCGAATGAGAATGAGTGTAGGTGTGTAGTGATGATCTCGTCCCCCCGGCGGCCGGGCGACCGCCTCCTCCTTTTATAGACTAAGGGGAGGCGGCTTACAAACGTGCCGCACGGGGTTTTACACAGTATCGTGGTACTGGCACACAGTGTTCGCGATTTGATGGTGTCCTGACCTCTCAACACTTGCCGGTGTCGTGGTGGCTATATGCTGGTCGGGGAATAGCTTCGAGGGTAGCTCGCTCGGCGTACACGTCTGACCGCCGTTCGTGCACCCGTTCGAGGGTCTTGCTGACGAGGGCACCCGGTGCTGTACAGGGCCCGGCGTGGCGGCGTCCCATCGGAGCATGGCCGCACAGCACCGGGGATGGCAGCATAGCGCCCGGGATGGTGCCACAGGGCCAGGGATGTCCGCACAGCGCTGGTGCTGATCGCACAGACCCTGGGCCAGTCGCACAGCGCCCGGGATGGCCGGGCGGCACCCGTTCGAGGGTCTTGCTGACGAGGGCACCCGGTGCTGTACAGGGCCCGGCGTGGCGGCGTCCCATCGGAGCATGGCCGCACAGCACCGGGGATGGCAGCATAGCGCCCGGGATGGTGCCACAGGGCCAGGGATGTCCGCACAGCGCTGGTGCTGATCGCACAGACCCTGGGCCAGTCGCACAGCGCCCGGGATGGCCGGGCGGCGCCGCAGCTAGCGGAGGGGACGCGGCGCACGTCGCTCGTACGGCGGCGCCGGTCAGTGTGCGCGCCAAGTCGCCGCCCGTACACCCTTCGAGGATGATCCACGCTCTTTCGTGGGCCTCGATGGCGGGAGCGCCCATGCCGTACAGGGGCCGGCGTGGTGGCGTCCCATCGTGACAGGGCTCCACAGCGCCGGGGATGACTCCACAACGCTGGGGATGGCCGCACCGCACCGGGGATGGCTGCACAGCGCCCGGAGGTGATGGAGGTGACGCGCCCCGCCGGCCTTGCGTCACGACGTCGTCCCAGGCGGGCGGGGAATTGGTGGCCGTACTCCGTTCGAGGGTGCCGCCGTCCCCTTTCGAGGGGCGCGGCGTGGAGGAGGTACGGGAGTAGGCGGCACAGTGTCACGAAATGACACCGGTCATGCCGCACAGCACCCGCACAGCGCCGGGGATGGCTGCACAGCGCAGGTTGGTCGAACAGCGCCGGGATCTGATTCCCAGGCGGTGTCAGAGGGCTGGCGTGGCGTGGATTCGCCTTTGACCTGGGCGCCCGCGACGCGCCAGGGCATTTAATGCTCCGGTCGTGGGAGCAGGGGTGGTGTCGCGGATCGGAGGAGGTCTCGAGCGAGGCGGAAACTCGCTCGAGGGGCGTCAGGTCCTCGAGCGAGGCGAAAACTCGCCCGAGGGGGCGTTAGGCCCTCGAGCGAGGCGAAAACTCGCCCGAGGGGGCGTCAGGCCCTCGAGCGAGGCGGAGGGGTTTCGCGGCACGGCGCCCGGCCCTCGAGCGGGTCGGAGGTTTGCTCGAGGAGCGCCGGGGGTCGATTGTTCGTTGGGCCGGTGAGACTTTTTGGGCCGTGGGCCCTGCCCTGGGCCGCTGTCACGCATGGTGTGGTTTGCTTGTTCGCTTTCGTTATGTTTCGAAAATGGTGCGATTTCCCCCGTTATTAGGGGACCCCTGTGGCTGTCCCCGACAAATTATCCCATCATCAAAATTTCGTCATTATGTGACCATAGATGCGGATCAATTACATAAAAACATAGATCTAAATCTAAAACATACTATTTTATATGTTTATTGTGTATATGTGGAGTACAAAAAAAATTAATTTCAATTTTATGATACTTTTGTGATTTTCAATGATTTTTCAAAGATTCAGCACAAATAAGAAAAAAGAAAAAGACAAAACCGCTTTGAAAACCATCTAAAACCGGACCAAGGAGGTAAAGTGAATGGTTTCAAGAATGGAGGGAGGTGATTTACCCGGTTTTGTGGTTGAGGGAGGAAACACGGACTCGGCCTAATGTCAAGGGTGGTAAATAGGACTTTTTCCTTTACTAAATGCACGAGACTATGGCTAGATCTGCGCTTTTTTGGGCTGGCTATCTAGATCTGAGCTTGGGCTGGCCCAATATCAATGGAGTGAGAACCAAGAATTTTATTTATTTTTTTTCTTTGATTTTACGAAAATAAATAGTCGGATTCAACATTGGCAGAAATAGTCTCGAACCGCCGTTTGAAACGGCGGTTGGACTCCAGCCGCCGTTTGAAATGGCGGTAGGAACCTACCGCCGCCTCAAACGGCGGTAAGTACCTGCCAACCGCCAGTTCAAACGGCGGTTGGAAGATCCCCCACGTGGCCCGCTGGCCAGGCACCTACCGCCAAGGCCAACGGCGGCAGCAGTCCAACCGCCGGTTCAAACGGCGGTTGACCGACCGTTGGGGACCTACCGCCATTTGATTTGGCGGTTGGTCAAATGAACCGGCGGTTGGGCCGCGTCTATATAAGGGTCGCAGCCCCTGCCGCCGCCGGCTGCCCCTCCCCCCTTCTCCTCTTCTTTTCCCTCATTGGTGCCTTCTTCGGTGTCCATCAGGTATGTTTCCAATACTTTCCTCGTATATTTCGTAAATAAGGTAGAAATAGTTTAGAAATCCTAGAAATAGTTTAGAAAAATCTAGAAATAAATAGTTTAGAAAATCTAGAAATAGTTTAGAAAAATCTAGAAATAGGTTAGAAATTATAGAAATAGTTTAGAAATTATAGAAATACTTTAGAAATTTCTAGAAATTCTTTGGAAATTCCTAGAAAATTTTAGAAATTATAGAAATACTTTAGAAATTCGTAGAAATACTTTGGAAATTCCTAAAAATACTTTAAAAATTATAGAAATACTTTAGAAATTGTAGAAATACTTTGGGAATTCTTAGAAATACTTTAGAAATTGTAGAAATGCTTTGGAAATTCAGAGAAATACTTTAGAAATTGTAGAAATGCTTTGAAAATGCTTAGAAATACTTTGGAAATTATAGAAATACTTTGAAAATTCCTAGAAATACTTTAGAAATTATAGAAATACTTTAGAAATTGTAGAAATGCTTCGGAAATGCTTAGAAATTATGTGTGACTTTATATTTCATTTTTTTGCAGCTATGGCTCAGCAGCAGGCGCCGCCTTTTCCGCAGCCCCCTGTTGGTGCTGTTCGTCCTCCTCGGGAGCCCCTGCCGTACGTGCTGCCCGAGCTCTTCGACGAGCGGACAGACAGGGCGCACCGGTCCTACCACTCCGCGATCTGCGGGGCAGAGCTAGGGACCGTGCGTTTTAGAGGCCCGGGGCACTACATGCCGCTTCACCCCGGCTGGTGTCCGAAGTATGTAATACGACACCTTCGTATCTTTGTATTTCCTCATTTAAATTCGTAATTAATATTTCTTTTCGTTTTGTGGTGCAGGCTACGTGCAGCAGGGCTTCTTCCCCTAGCGCGCTTGGTTGAGGGGGACCTCATGCGGGCCGCTTTGCGCCCGGCGGAGCGCAGGTCGCGCTTTGGCTTCGACTACCAGCTGGTCTGCGCGCTCCTGGACTGGTGGCGCCCCGAGACGCACAACTTCCATTTCCCCTTGGGGGAGATGGTGGTGACTTTGGAGGACGTGGCCCTCCTCTTCGGGCTACCATGCTCAGGGGAGCCCATGGGGGCTGTTGACCCCCCCGACCCGTGGCGCGCCGAGATCCTCGCGAGGTTCGCCGGAGTGGTGCGCCGTGCCGGCGCGCCAGAGGTTCCTGACTTCACCAACTCCCACGGCCCCACGTGCGCTTGGTTGCGCAAGTACAGCATACGTACCTCTATCTATCATTTTTTCATAGTATCGGTTTTCAGCCTCTGACTGAATTTTGAATTTTTTCAGGCCTCGTACATGAGGGACGACGCCGACGAGCAGACGAGCAACAGGCACTTGGAGGCGTACCTGTTGTGGCTGTTCGGCTACGTGATGTTCTGTGGGTCCCAGGGGGACGCGGTGTCGAGGTTCCTGATCCCCCACGCGCGGAGGATCGCCGACGCCACCGTGGAGGAGATGCCCCAGATCAACTGGGGCGCTGCGGTTTTGGCCGCGACGTACAGGGGCCTGTGCGCCGGGTGCACCAAGACGGGCACCCAGTCGATCCTCCTCGGATGCCCGCTTCTGCTGCACCTGTGGAGCTACGAGCAGCTTCCCATCGGTCGGTCATCGGTCGACCGATTGCCGTACCGGGAGCTGGAGGAGGGGCACGACCCCGCAGACAGGCCGACCATGGGGTTGATGTGGTGCCAGCGCCAGGTTCGTACTTCGAGCTAACTTCGTTCGTTACCTATCTGAAAGTAATTCAATTCGTCGAGCTAACTCATTCTCTTGTTTGCAGCACTCTTGGATGGAGCAGACCAGGAGGTCGTACCTGGACTTCGTCGGCCAGATCGACAGCCTCACCGACCGCGAGGTTATCTGGCAGCCGTACACCGACGCCTTGGTCGTCGTGTGTGCACCGTAGGGTCTCTCGTCCCTGTGCTTTCGGGACCGTGACTTCTGGATGACGAAGACGCCGCTCGTCCACGACATGTACGTCGAGGAGTACCACGTCGAGCGCGTGATGAGGCAGTTCGGCCTCTGCCAGGCTTCGCCTGTGCCCGTCGCACACACCGTCGACCCGTCCGTGCACCAGTAAGTTCATTGCAAACTTAAATAATTTCTGTGGACGAGTGACGAAAGTTAGTTTGCTGACCAATTGGTTGTTTCTTGTTGTAGGTGGACGAGGAAGGGGTCGAGGACTTCGGCCCCTTTTTTGGGGAAGCTGCAGCACTACCTAGACGCGTGGGCGACCGCCGCGCAGCACGTCGTCGTCGAGCCGCGCTTACACGACGACGACGCTTGGAGAGCGTACCTGCAGTGGTACACGGTGAGGACCCGGACGCGCGTGACGTACGTCCCCCCGAACCCTCGCCTCGACCTCATGCCAGCGTCGGCGTACCCCTACCGACGGGATCAGTCCCACAGCATCTTAGTAAGTTCTTTTGCATTAATTCAAATTAAGTCACATTCGCTAAAGTTTCGTTGTACTAACAATCCGTCCGATCTTGACAGTACAACACAGCTCGGGAGATGTACCACCTGGCCCAGCATGTGGGCTCGACGATGGACCACATGACGTTGGACCGGATACGGACAGAGCTGCAGAAGATGGTGGGCCTGAGCCAGCGGATCATGCACGCGGTGAACTTCCGCGGCGACGAGGGTTACCTCCTTCCCCGCCACCCCTCCTCCTCCAGCAGCTGTGCCTCCACCTCAGCTTCGTACCAGGCACCCTCGTCCTCGACACATCCACCGTTCGCGCCCACTGCGTCCGCTCCGTACCTGCCGCAGCCAAGTGCTTTCTACGCCACAGGTACATATTTTTTGTTGCTAGTTATATTATCTAGAGAGACCACGACATATTTTATTGGTCCATGACTAACTAATATTTTTATAGAGAGACCACTGATACCTACGGGACCGGGGCCTTCGTCGTGGGCAGGAGCTTCACCGGTTCAGCAGCAGTGTAGCGAACATGACCTCATATGCCATTAGTTCGAGTATGATTTTGGTGATTCATGACAACATGATCAATGGGACTAACCATATTGTCTAGCATGTCCTTGTAGGTATTTATAGGTCCCATGGATGTAACCACAATTAAAGCCAAAATACCACATGCCAAATTCAGAAGATAGTCTATTTTTCAAGGTTATAAAACAGTGGTAAGATGGCTCCAAGAGGTGGCAAGTTGAACCAAAGTCAAAGACGCAAGAAAACAGGAAATGGCACCGTCGGATGAACCGACGGTACCCTAGAGGCGAGCGTCGGTGTACTTGGTACACTGCGCAGAAGGCCAACTGAATTGGCACCGTCGGATGAACCGACGGCCCACATTCTAGTTGTGTCGGACGAGTTGCAGAGCTGAAGCCGTGAAGACAGAAGCGTCGGATGAACCGACGGTCCATTGGACCGAACCGTCGGTCTATCCGATGACCAAGTTTGAACAAGACAGAGACGCGCCACGACGAACCCTTCAGCACCGGATGAACCGACGCCTTGGTTCAGAAGAAGCGTCGGTCTATCCGACGGTCTCGAAGAAGCTTACAGAGACGTTCTGGCGAGGAGTCCTTCAGCACCGGATGATCCGACGTAGCGTCAGTGCATAGCGTCAGAGCAGTTCTGACAGAGAACTTCAACGGCCTTGGGGCCCAAGTGAGGTGATTCTTGAGTGAATCAAGGTGTACAAGGTTCGCCGAAAGCCTTGGGGCCCAAGTGGCTCACCGGCAATCGTCTTCGACCCTCCGACTTGGTGTGGAGTGGCGAGGACACTTTGTGCGGGGGACGTGGAGACCCCCTTCCTTGGTGGAGAAGCTCCTTAGTGGAGGCGGCATCAAGGTGACCAAGGGAGTTTGGCGAGTGCCTAAGTGGCGAGCCTTTGTGGCGAGTCAAGTGGTGCTCTTGGGAGAGACTTGGTGACCGGGAAGCAATACTCTTTTGTGAGTGCTTCAACAACGTGGACTAGGGGTGGCTTAGTGCCTACCGATACCACGGGATAAATCGCGTGTCAAGAGTTTACTTCCTCTCATCCCCTTTACGTTTCCGCATTTACTCTATTGCAATCTTTGCTTGCCTTTACTTTTCTAGAGTAGTATCATGCTAGGATTGGCTATAGGTTGCAAACCTTGTTTTGGGATGGGAGTTTCACACTAGAACAACCCTAGTTGCACATCTAGATAGTATGTTCTAGTTTATCTTTGTGTAAAAGTAGTGAAGTCATAGGTTAAGGTTTTTAGATTGCCTAATTCAACCCCTCCCCCTCTTAGGCTATGAGCATCCGATTCCTTACAAGCAGCCAGTGTTTGAGCCACCTGTTCAGCAGCAGCAGCCAGTGTTTGAGCCACCTGTTCAGCAGCAGCCAGTGTTTGAGCCACATGCTTCGGATGACTACTACACTGGCGACACGCCACCGCTGGAGTTTCCGTTGGACGACTTGTTGGGCGGCACCGCCGACGAGATCGGTGGTACACAGCTGACAGGAGCCCCGCCCGTGACCCAGCCGACGCAGCCGACGCAGCAGACGCAGCAGCAACAGCGCGCGATGATGGAGGACTTCCACGACTCGGCACGGCGTGCAGGCGAGGCATTGGCGGCGGCAGCGTCAGTGGAGGCAGAGGCGGAGGCGCGAGCGACCGGAGGGGGGCCGCCCCGTCGGGCTCGGCGACTCCACAGGCACCGACCGGAGGGGGAGCCGTCCCGTCGGGCTCGGCGACTCCACAGGCAGCGACCGGAGGGGGGCTGTCCCGTCGGGCTCAGGTGGTCCCTTAGCGACACCGCCCCCCGAGCCGGCGGTCGGAGGACGCGATCGCCATCCACGCGACGCCCTCACGTATCCGACCGACCACACGAGGGCTGCACAGAGGGCGGCGGCAGCGGCGAGGAGGAAGGAGCACCAGGGCCCGCCACGACCGACGAAGCGCGGTCGTATTTAGATTTGTATTTGGACACTTGTCATGTACATTACTTTGTTTGTTCTAATTATTTTATGTATTTTCGTATTCAGTTTCCTGTTATTTCGCATTTATAGTATTGAGAGAAAACAAAAACCAAAAAAACCAAAAACAAAAAAGAAGAAAAAACCAAAAACAGCACCTACCGCCTTTTGAATTGGCGGTAGGCTTAAAGAAACCGCCGTTTCAAACTGACGGTAGCTGCCTGCCAGCCTGCCGCCACCCAGACAGGTCCTGCTGCCACTATTGCAATCCTACCGCCGGTTGAAACGGCGGCAGGTCCTTACCGCCAGTTCAAACGGCGGTAGGTTCCTACCGCCATTGCAAACGGCGGCAGGAATCCAACCGTCATTCGGCGGTTCGAGGCTATTTCTGACAATGTTGAATCCGACTATTTATTTTCGTAAAATCGAAAAAAAATATAAAAAAAAATCGAGAACCAAGCGCCCTACTTTAGAACCCCAAGCTACTGTGTCATCAGCAACAGCAATCATGGAATTGCACTCGGAACTAATCCGTTATTAGAAAACCATATTTATGTCATCTACTCATCTATTAGGTGGGTAGCGGTATTTACATTTTGTGATCCAACAGGAGAAGATGCAACTATGATCGGCTTCCTCTCCCAACCTACTCGGTCGCGAGAAGATTCATGCTACATCGGTTTGGCATCACAACCACGACTGACAACGACTCCATCACTCGGATCACGTCGTAGAAGAAGAGGATCGGAATTGAATGAACATGAAGAAACTCCGATAAAAATTCCCCAAACATCAATAAAGCCAAAACCCCCTTGAGAGCCGCGTTTTGCCCCCGAATAAAATCGAACCCAAATTCTCGCCCTTAGAATAAAGGTGGCGGCTGGCACTTACGTGTTTCTCCTTTAATTTGGTTGTCATCACTAGTCTAGCAATGCATGGAACTTTTAATTTTGCTCTACGTACCAGTGATACCACACATGTCGCCGTCTTGGTTTTCCTCCTCGCTTGGGTGGCGTCGCCATGGATTATTTGCTCCTCGACGGAGCCGCGTGCAGTTTTGGGCGCATGCACACACCAATGAGAGGAACCATTCTAGCACGGTATCTTTGATGCTCATCGCGGCGGCGCCGCCTCTCTTCGTCTCTCACAGGAAAAGTACGGAAGAAGATGGTTTAGGTTTATACGGAACTCGGGAACTGGTTCAGAGCGGGATCGTCTCGGCTGCTAGATCTGATGAGTGGCGGGCGGTTGAAGGCAAAGGCAGGGTGGGAGGAGTTGTGCCAGCTGGGCTTACTGGGCCGATTTCGTGACCTAGGCCGATTTCGTGGAGTCCTCGCTCGTCGTTCTGAGGATTTTCCATTTTCTCAATAGCCAGGGCGGCGACGGCGATTGTGTGACCCGTGATTGGATCTAAAAATGATAAGTTTTTTTTATAAAACTTATAGGAGCTTTTCCGGGAAAAAATTGTAAGTTCTACTGATAAGTCCTGTGAAAAGCTGTTGTGGTTACGAAAATATGTGGTAGAATAAGTTTCGGTGAAAAATTGGATGAAACTTGTTTCTAGAGTATACTTTCCAAGGATTTCTAGAAAACTTGCCAAAGGATGCAAAATTGCATCGAATAAAATCATGAAAAATATTAAATGTTGTTTATTGTCACTTCAGATCGAGAATGAGTGCTAGATTACATGATTAGCACACCCCCCACAAAATTTCTGGATCTTGATTCATTGGTTATAACTTATAACCTAAAGTATTAGATCTGAAATTATATCAACACAACTTTGTGGATTCCCTGAAAAACACTACTTTGTGGAGCAGAGTATGGCTTGGTGCTACCTTTACCATTGGTCTTTTGCCTGTTTCGGCTACTTGAGGAACTGGAGGCCCGCCACCTTGTGCTAGCTTGGCCCGAGTGACCCGGCTGCTTTGCAATCCTTAGCGATCTGTGCTAAGCTCTTCAGAATGATGGAGGCTAATCCATCATTAGTGCAGAGTATTAGCTGGAACCGCGTGTGCCGCCGTCTCTGTTTAATTTGCTGCTGGTGGTACCGTACGTACGTACAGGCTCCATCTTCCTCGGAGGAGGCCGGTGGGGATCTGTTAACAGAGGCCATCGATCACAAAGGGCGGTTCTGCTCGCTAATTTCTTATTGACCGCGCGCATCATGCTCTCAAACTTTCCATCAAGGCACATCGATTGGGCATGGATGGATCACGGATGGACGGATCCTGCTGTCTGGGCCGCCGGAGCATCTCGTAAAGCTTGCCGCTTTTGTCTGATCGCTTTCCCGGCCGGCCGCTTTTTTTTTTCTTTTGTTCCGGGATGAGATGAGATCGGGCGATCTCCCGCAACGCTTGAGAAATCGAAGATGAAATGTTTACCATGTGTTCGAGTTAAAGCGCAGCACGCACTTACGACCTAGTGGAATAATTTGTGTATATATAAAATTCTCAACCGGCGTGTGTCAATCTGAACTGTTACGATTGTATATCATATTCCAGCCTAAGCTAATAAAGCTCTTTTCTTTTCACCTGCAAAAGGAGCTAGATATCACTCTGAACTGCTGTGATCTGGATGGAGAGTTTATACCGGATCTTGGTGCACCTTGCGTTGATCGGATTCGGTTGATATGCTATGGGATTACTTCTTTCCGTTGTACTTTTGACGGACCTTTTTATTCTTTATTTACTCACGTATATCTCACAAAAATCCTGCATAGTAGAACATGACACGGTATTCCATATGACACTTTGACCATTCATTTATCATATATCATTTATCTTCTAGGTTACAAATCTATAATCATGATAAAATATATTTGACCACGAATCCAACCATATAAAGTTCACATCATAAAAATAAAAAATTAATAATTAAATTAGTGATTAAATATTGTAAAGTTTGAATACGAGTGGTATGAAGTACGAAAGAAGGCCCCAACCACAAACATTTGCGGCTAGCATTCGCTTTTCACAGGTGAAATAGAGAAAGCCGTACTGCCTAGTGCATCTGAATCGCACGCACGTCCATGCATGGATCGACCGGTAGTGGCAACAAGTGAACAAACTAGCCCCGTTGATCAAGATCGGACATCGGAGTCCTGGCTCCTGGCTGCATGCTCTGGCTTGCTCACGGGCATGAGCATGCATGGCTCAGCTGGCTCGGTTTTATTAGGCCTTAGGTTAATGTACTATTCAATCTATCACATTGATTGAGTTATCTCTTCACCATTTTTTTTCAAACTAAACACTATTATTCACCGTCATTTCAACCATTACACCCTCTTTCTATGCACACAGCCCAATATACTATTTTCCCATCACATCTACAACTTTTTTTCTCTCTAAATTTTCAATATTCACCAAAGTTCTCTAGCCTAGTTGATTAGAGGAGCTGAGGTATGATTACAACCATCCAGGTTCGATTCCTCGTTGGAGCGAATTATGTGGTTGATTTTATAAAAATCCCCTCACCGGTGAAACCACAGTTCGGGGGTTTTCTAAGTCGGGAGAAGGTTTCTTCTTCTTAATGAAAACCGTGGGGACGGTCTTACCCCCACCAGCTTTATTTTTTGCTAAATTTTCAATATTCACCAACTATTCATGTCACTCAATTCTCAAGCCCTTGGCACAAATCTAATGTGACATGTAAAAAGCAAAATTAGAGGGATCGGAGTGCTCCGTAACATAGTACTACCTCTGATCGGTAATACTTGACGTTTCAGACAAATAGTTTGACCTGTAATTACTCCCTCCGTCCCGTAAAGATGGTCGTTTTAGACTTCGACCCGCAGACCAATGAAGATGCCAAATGACCCTTCTACCCCTACAATCTCTTTTCTTATCTGTTCGTGGCCGCCGCAGCAGCTCCGCCGACGGGCTCGTGGCCGGCCACGCAGGGGAAGGGAGAGAGAGAGAGACGGACAGAGAGGCGGTCGCCGTCGCCGCTCCTCCTCCACTCGCGGAGCTCGATGGCGGAGTGAGCAGGAGGACCTCCATGGCGTCCGAGCTTGAACCGCCGCCGCGGCAACCGACGGCGTGGAGAGGGGCGACGTGCGCAGGGGAGCGGGCCCGAGTCGGCCAGCGGCGGAGAGGCGCTGGAGTAGCCGCGGGCGGGGTCAGAATGGGGAAGGGATGGCCTGCGCGCCTCGCCAGAGGAAGCTCCGCCCGCCCTCCACTACTCCTTGTTGAGCCCCGGCCACGGATCCGCCGTAAATTGCCGGATTTCCGGCCGTTTGTGCTCCACAACGTCGTCGGGGAGGGAGACCCTTGCTCCTCCGCGCCACAGCCGGTGAGGGAGGCACCGCTGCCCTGGGCGCCGTGGTGGCTCCGCTGCCCTGCGCCCGTGCCTGCCGCCGTAGCTGCCTCGCACCCGCGCGCACGGAGCTTCGCCGCTGGGCAGGGGCGCGCGCGCGCGCGGAGAAAGCAGGGGAGGGGCGGCGCTACCCCGCAGCGGGATGGGTGAGGATGGGTTGAGGATAAGGACGTTGTGCGGTTGGGAATCTGGGATGGGTGCTATAGCGGTGACTGAGTAAAAGCGCATACGGAGTAGGCCTGCATGCTACTTGAGGCAGGTCGCATGTTCTAAAACGACCATCTTTCCGAGACATTTCACGAAGGCTAAAACGACTATGTTTAAGGGACAGAGGGAGTAGTTCTTTTGGTTTGTCTCAAATAAAAAAAATTGAGGTAGTACTCCCTCCGTCCCTCAATGTAAGCATTTGAAGCGTTCAAATACCAGAAATAACTCTGAGGTGAAATGACATAAATACCCATGTGTCTCTTCTTCCTGTCGTGACCCCTCCTCATCCCGGCCGCCGCAGCACCAATCGGGCATGGTCGCTGTCGAAATCGAGCCCGCAGCCGCCGAATCGTGCCCCGCCGTCGCCGAATCGGACAGCGCTGCGAGGCAGGCGCGGCGCGGGACGGCGTGCGCCGGTGACGTCGAGCACGAGCGCGCGCCGCCGGTCTCTCTCCCGGTCCTCTCTCCGGCCACTCCGACGAAGCTTCCTCTCCTCGTCGTGCTCGCCATCTTCCAGCTCCCAGCAGCCCGACGCGGGGGCACGGGGCACACGACAAGCGCAGCACCGCTCCGGTGAGCCGTCGCAGGGGCAGGACAGCGTGGCCCCAGTCCGGTGAGCCACCGCAGAGCAGGAGCCCCCTCCTCTTCCTCCGTTTGTCCTCGATTTGATGTAGGCTGGTCCTCACCGCCGCCGCCGAGGACAGCAGCCCGATGCGGGGCCATGGGTAGCTCCCTCTCGGGGAGATCCGGACGCCGTCGCCGCGCCTCCTGGCCCAGCCACAGAAGCCGCCGCACCTGAGCGAGCCCCGAGTCCTGCGCGGAGGAGCGGCAGTCCCTGCAGGATCGGCGGCCGGCGGGCGACCTGCTGGGGAAGGAGACAGGTTGGGGATTTTTTTTCGTGCGGGAACGACGTGCGGCTGTGAAGGAACGGGGACTGGTTTGGCTGGCAGGTGAGACTTTTTTATGTGTGGGGCCCACGCTTAAGTGCTAATATTTTTTGAGCAAAATTTTGAACTCCGGCAATGTATACATTCCGGGACGGAGGGAGGACATGCATATGGCGTGTGTTGTGTGCACATGCAGTTCGAGAACATGATGGCAGGCGAATAAGCAGGCAGATCTCGCGCGCGCAGCACACGTATCGGTGCTCTCGCATGCATGCTGTTACACACGCTGACAAAGTGACGTACAATCAGCCTGCATCTGTACGTGCACACTACGTGCAGCAGCTCTGAACAGTACACGCCAGGCGTGCACGCACGCACGCATCATGCCAGATCCACCAAAATGAGCGAGTGTTCCATCCCACTGTCCGTATTCCCCGGGGCCGAAAAAACAATCGAATTGAAGCCTCCTTTCCAGCGGGGGTAGGCACGCGACACAGCTGGAACCTGGAAGGCGAAATGGTTAGGGTTTTACCTCAATTTTGCACCAACCAGGGATGAACTTAGGATTCCACGATTATAGCGGATGCGACATGTTAGTCATCCCGGCAATACTCTACCATCTCACCACCTTGTCCTGTACCCCACCCAGTGGCGGAGTCAGAATTGAGTGAGGAGGGGGGACAGGTCATAAACAATTTTTGCTGGTATGTATGATAGATCTGTTGGAGAGAAAAATATTGTGTAAGAAGCCGAAACAATGTGCAAGAAGAGGCTTAGGTAAGAAACCGAATAGACTTGTGTCAAGAGTATACATGTATGAAGTTTTTGTAGCACAAAGACTAACATTGTTTGATCTACAAAAGGAAAAAAAAATCCTATCAAAGAAGATATGACAAAATATATGTTTTCAAATAGTGAGATACTCCATCCGATTTGGTAAAAGAAGTCGATTATGACAACGACACGGTCTCCAAAATACAACTTTGACTTCTTTTTCTATAAAAATATTTATTGAAAAGTTATATATGTATATTTTTATGAAAATGATTTTCAAAACAAATCTATCGATATGATTTTCACATTCATAAACTGAACGACTTAAAAGGTATTCACCAATTATATTCTCAATGTTTGACCCAAACCTTGTCCAAAACGACTTCTTTTACTAAACCAGAGGGAATACTCCAATCTTCATTTTGGGTGATTTCAAAATAAACACCAATAATTATGGTTTCATGAACTAATTTTAACGTAGACTATGAATGCATTGGAAGCTAAACAAGTAGATTAGTATATTTTGGTATAGGATTTGGCTGTGTGTCGATGATTGCTGCTGCACTGCTTCCAGTCTGTTGTTGCATGCTAATTGCTTCGAATTACTACTTGGTGCTACTTAGTGAAAAATTGACACATAGCAGGAGGGGGGGGGGGCATGGCCCCTGTTGGCCAATGCTTGGCTCCGCAAGTGACCCCACCGTCTTGTTTGTGCCCCCCCCCCCCCGCCCCTTCCCTCTCTCAGTCCCCATCCCTTTTTCACATTCCCCCCTGCACATCCCTCCCCAAGCCACCCCTGGTCACGACTGGTGACTTTCTCACCACTGTGCTACACCACCCGCCTCCCCACCACCACCATGTGTCCCCACCCTTCCTAAACAGACATCTTGCACCACCTGATGGCCGATACCCTTGTTGGCTCGCCTCTGCCGCCCCCAACCTACCTCCTCCACTAGGCTGACTGCCGCCACGACCATCCCTCTAAGGTGGCCAGTCATGGAAGCTCCCCCTTGAAGAGCCGCTGAAGATGGAGGAGATCGTTGGAAATGAGACCGGCTACTTGCTTCATGTGATTTGTTACTTTTCACTTCATTTTTCTTTTCTACATTTCTCATCCGTCTCTTTTCCTTGAATTACGAAATCAAGAAAGCCTTTGACATAAGATTAAATCGAGAGCCCTCTAGATTTAGCTTTCGCGAAAAGAATATCCAAAGCTTGGTGAAGGAATTCGATGAAATCCCGAGCCATCCCCTTTTGCTTAGCCGGACACTCACCCCACCCCCGACAAAAAGACGCCCAGTAAACGACCGGCGCCAGCTTTCCTCCTGCGCGACGGCGACGCGACTGCGTCCGTCCAGCCGCAACACTCCATTGCTCCACTGCCCCACGGCCGCCCCCGCCCGCTCGTCCCTTCACGGCGAAGTCACCTCTCCCTCCCAATATTTAACCGCCCAGGAGAAAAAGCCCTCCAACTCTCCAGTCTCCACTCCCCAGCAAGGCCAGCCAGCCAGCCGGCCGGCCAAAGTTGCCGAACCCCGAGTCCAAAAGCAGCCGCCATTATTGGCGCTCGGCTGCACCACCAAAAGCGTCCGCTGCTTTGCCGCTGAAAAAGCTCCGGCGCCGGCGACGCGCGCGGCCAGATATGGGTGCGGAGCGCGCGCGCCGCTGGAGGTCGCTCCTGCCCTTCCGGTCACTGTCCTTGCCGCCGGCGTCCGCGTCCGCGTCGAAGCCCAAGCGCCGGTCACCGGACGTTCCTGTCCCTCCGTCCCCGGCGAGGAACGAGCAAGAGGAGGTGCCGGCAGAGTTCTTGTGCCCGATCCTGCGCACGCCCATGGCGGACCCGGTCATCCTGCCGTCGGGCCGGACGTACGAGCGCGCCTGCGTCCGGGCCTGCGCGGACCTCGGGCTCTCGCTTGGCCCGGACGGAGTGGCGGCGGGGGAGGCGAACACGCCGGCTGCTGCTGCTAGTGGTGGTAGCGCCGTCGCCATACCCAACGACGCGCTCCGGGCGGCCGTCCGGACGTGGTGCGCGCGCTCCGGTCGCGCGGCGCCAGTGGCGCCTTCCGCCGAGACGGCGAGGGAGGCCGTGCTCCGCGCGGTCCCGGCGGTGCGGGCGCCGGAGAGGACGGCTTCGAACCTGTCGTGCGCATCCGACGCGGCGCTGGCGCCGGCGAGGTCGGCGTCCAACCTGTCGTGCTCTTCGGAGGGCGCGTCCGCTGCGTCGACATCGTCTTCGTCGTCGTCGTCGTCAGGCAGATCGTCGAGGGACATGGCCGCGGCTGAGGTCGAGGTGGCGCGCGGGAAGGAAGAGGAGGCAGTGAAAGAGAAAGAGAAGGAAGAGGAGCCCGTGCCCGTGCCCGTGCCTGACGCTGACGAGGAGGAAGAGGCGGTGGCGAAAGCGGTGGAGGCCGGGGACGAGAGGGAGGTGGAGGCGGCGATGGCTGCGCTGCGGCGCGCCACGCGGGAGGGCCCCGCGAGACGGTGCGCGCTCTGCGCACCTCGCCTACTCGCGGCGCTCCGGCGGGTGCTGCTCTCCTCGCGCCACACCGCATCGGCGCGCGCCGACGCCGCCGCGGCCCTGGCGAACCTCTCCCTGGAACCGGAGAACCGGGTGCCCATCGTGCGCGCGGGCGCCGTGCCAGCGCTCGTCAATGCCGTGGCCTCCGCCGCCGCGCCGCCGGAGGCGCGCGAGCACGCGGCCGGCGCGCTCTTCGGCCTCGCGCTCCACGAGGGCAACCGCGCGGCCATCGGCGTGCTCGGCGCTGTGCCGCCGCTCCTCGCCGTCTTCGCGTGCCGCGACGGCGACCACGCCCCGCGCGCGCGCCGCGACGCCGGGATGGCGCTGTACCACCTCTCCCTCGCCGCCGTGAACCAGTCGAAGCTCGCGCGCGCCCCGGGCGCGGCCAGGAGCCTGCTCTCCGTCGCGTCCGACGCCGACAAGCCGGCGTCCATCCGCAGGCTGGCGCTCATGGTGGTCTGCAACGTGGCCGCCTGCGCGGAGGGACGCGCCGCGCTGATGGACGCCGGCGCCGTGGCGACGGCGTCCGCCATCCTCTCCGGCGACGGATCGCGCAGCTCGGAGCTGCAGGAATGCTGCGTCGCTGCACTGTACGCCATGAGCAGGGGCAGCCCGCGGTTCCGGGGGCTCGCCAGAGCGGCCGGCGCGGACCGCCCGCTGATGCTCATCGCCGAGCAGGCGAGCCCCGGCGTTCACAAGGACATGGCGCAGGCGGCGCTGCGCACAATGCTGGGCCTGGCCGATAACAGCGACGACGACCAGATCACGGAGTGCAGGAGCAACGAGGGCAGCCACGGCGGCAGCAGGGTGCCTCACCGCCGGCGCGTGGCGAGCTGGAGCGCCCCACCTCCAGCGACGCCGGCAAGCTCTCATCAATGGCGATCCGTGTGCATCGATTAATTGAAGAGTTCATGAAATGCTAGATGCTGCGAGACATGCTTATGTGTTCATGGGGGTTGAAATCATGCCTTGCTTTCTTCTTCTTGGTCTGGCATTTTGGAATGTCGATGATGGTGCAGTGAAATGGTGAAGAAACTAGACAGTTGTGCAGTTGGTATCTGGTTCAATTTGTGTGCGTTTGTACTTTGTACTGTACCGTACGGCTACTTGCCTACTCTTTATTTTTGACATGATAGCCAAACTGTATATAGGTAAAGAGGTTGCTGCTTGCAAGTTTTTGCACGCCTTTTTTTTTGCTGTTGATCGTACTAATACCTCATTTGGAAATGTATGGAGTGTTATGGTTTTTTATGGCGGGTTTGGTGATCAACTTTCACACAGTCGATGGCTTATGTTTGTTACCAGATGGGCTTGAACCCCTTTTTGTTTGAACTTTGAACAAATAACCGTTTTATCATTCTATTGGATTTTACAAATACAATGTAATATCAAATAGGAAAAAGTCCATTTTGACCATACAACTCTTGTCTAAGTTTGGATTTGGCCATCGAACTCCAAAACCAGATATGTTCGACCATCCAACTCTTAAAACCGTTTACAATTGGCCATCGAGCGATTTTGATAGGTGGTTTTAACTTTTTTTATTTACAATTTAGTCCTTAGATCTTAAAATGATTATTACTTTTTTTGCCCATACCTCTGATTTAGGTGATTCTTGCAGACACATTCATAACAGTGAGTTTTATCTTTTCAAATATTCTTTGTACTATTTATCACTATTTGTTATATTATTATTACGTTGTTGTGTAAAAATAATAATATAAGAAAAGTAAAATAAAAAATTACAAAAATACTATGAACAACATTTTAAAAGATAAAGCTCATCGTTATGAACGCATGACCACAAGAGTCACTTAAATAAGAGATACGAGAAAAAAATAGTAATCATTTTAAGATCCAAGGACTAAACTGTAAATAAAATGAGCAAAACATTCCCTACACCTTAAAATGATTACTAATTTTTCTCGTATCTCTGATTCATGTAATTCTTGCATTCATGCATTCATAACGATGAGCTTAATTTTTTAAAAATATTGTTCATATTATTGTATAAATGTTTATTTTACTTTATTATATTGTTGTTTTTAGAAAACAACATAAGAATAATATAACAAATACTGATAAAATAGTATAAAGAACATTCTAATAGATAAAACTCACTGTTATGAACGCATGAGCGTAAGAATCACCTAAATTGGATGTACGAACAAAAAGCAATAATTATTTTGAGATTTAAGGACTATTTTTTGCAAATAGATTAAAGACTAAATTGTAAATAAAAAAAAGTGAAAACCACCCATCGAAACCGCTCGATGGTCAATTATGAACGGTTTTAAGATTCGAATGGTCAAATATATCTAGTTTTGGAATTCGATGGTCAAAACCAAACTGAGACCAGAGTTGGATGGTGAAAAATGGACTTTTTCCTATCAAATAACCGTAAAAACCACAGTTGGGGACTCTCTGGTCGACCAAAATTTCAGTCAAAGCTACAGACTACAGTTTACAGGGAGTAATGGCAAAGCATAGGCCTTTTATAAATCTAAGATGATACTGCTATCTTCTTAATAATGTCGAAGCCATTCTAGGTTGGTGAGAGGTCAAGGGATCAAAGGTTGGTGAGTACAATATCCATACGAGCTAGGGTTCATGATTAAACTGTAATGCTTGTCTAGCTTTCTCGTCTGCTGAACACACTCCACACTGAACTTTACTTATTGAGAAACCCTGGGGCAACAACGGCTGGACCCGTTGTGGCGGCCGGCATTGCTTTGTTTGGGATGCAAGAAACTGCTGCTGCCTAGTTCAGCTAGAGAAGATCGAGCAACCTGACTCTGACTGAATAATTTTTCAGCCGTTTGCATTTGGTGATGTGGCCCTGAAGATAGCTGGTGCAGGCAAGTGCTTTGCAATGGGTAATGCATGCTAAGCCAAGTCTTTATCAGCTCGATTAAAGTCACAGGTGTCCTGGAAGCGAAGCATTGCGTGCCAGGAAAGTAGTGAAAGAATTAGTGAGCATTGGGCATCGGTGGTGAACCTTTTCATGCTGCAACTGGGGAAGCCAGGCCACACTGTTTGTTGGGATACCTGTAAAGGAAGAACAGCAGCTGCCATGGACAACTATGTCTGGCCAACCTGGAACTGGAAGTGACCATCCGAGATCATTTTTTCTGCACAAAAAGCTTAAGATTTGCAACTGTTGTTTATGCATCGTACATGGTGGACGACAGGAAGCTTCCTATGTACTACTAGGAGCAAAGTACAGCTATAACTGGCATTTCTCTTCTCTTCTAGTGCTGTTGATTTTTTAATGAACTGAACCTGATTGGCATTTTATTTATTTTTTCAGCATTTACTTGATGGAGATTGGCAGCTGCTGATGGAGCAAATAAATAGAAGAGAGAAATGGCCTGTGGGCCAGGAAAGGATAAGGAAAGAGCCCATAACAAAGTGGGCCGGGATGACTTTTTTTTTGTTCCTGCCAGGCTGGCTTGGGTCGGGCGGGCGGGCGGGGTTGCAGATTTTTTTTAAATTTTTTTTTTATTTTGCAAAATTATACTACCGTTTCGAAATTTATCAAAACTAACCTACCACTGTCGTCGCCCACGGCGGCCGCCGTAGCCCATGGCGGTTGCAGAGGCAACCGTCGTGCGCTACAACGGTTTGGTGAGCCGCCCCGGGGACCAAGGGCGGCAAGGCTGACCGTTGTGCCCCACGGCTGTTGACCGGCAAAACGCCGTGGGGGTACGGTGGCTGCATGTACCGCCGTGCGCTGCGGCGGCTGCAGTCTCTAACCGCCTTGGGCCACAACGGTAAGCTTTGCGGCCGCCGTGGGCCACGACGGCAGGGCCTCAGGCCTCTATAAGAGTCGAAAATTGGTCCGAAATTGTCACAATAATTCAAAAAAAAGAAAGAGAGGGTTGAGAAGGAGAAGAGAGTGAGGTGAAGGGGGCGGAGCAGTGAAGCTCTGCTGGTTCTTGACTTCATTGCAGGTATTTCACTGATTTCAACTCTTTTAGTACATGTACTTAGATGTAATGAAAGCGTAATTAGTATTGATTCACTAGATTTCTTTAAATCTATAGTATAGATGAAATAGTTTGTGATTGTAAGGTTTATGGTTTAGATTCTATTAGATAATATAGTTACTGTCGACTGTGTAGATTTCGGCGGATTAGTTTGTAATTTTAGTTTAGATTTTAGTCTATTTGTTTGTTAGTCCGCGGATATAGTATTTGATAGCTGTTATTGCTTTTTTATTATGAATCAGACATGTCGGAGATAGTTACAGTTCAATTGTATTATGGATCTGGAGAAATTATATATGGTCCACAAGGAGTTGACTTGTCAAACTTTAGTTCAGTTGAGAAAAATGTTAAAAGAGCAGTAGAAAGAACTTGGGAGGGTATAACCAACTGGCTGTGCAAGGCATTTTCAGTAGATTCAGAGCACCAATACTTGTCGGTAATGACACTAATCAACAGAAGTGATCATGTCTATTGGGAGCTCGTGCCACGGCTAGGGACTCCACAATAGAGGAGTTATATCAAAAATGCATGCCGAGTGTGGTTTGCCCGTGATTTTTGTTTGTCCATGTTTTCCAGAAGGGTAAGTCTAGCAGTCAAGTGCATGAGGAAGTTGAGGATGTGCACGCACTACAAGAAAATCGTTGATTAGTGACGCAACCACATTTTAGCGTCATTGATTTATGACGTTCCTGGCTGATCTCGTCATAATATTTCACTTCTGAGCAAATTTAGTGAAAAAAAACTTTCGTCATTACGGTTGGTACTGTAGCCAGACATTCCCTGTTCCATGCTGTTTTGTGACGCCATGAGCTCTGAAAAACGTCATAAACCAACATCGGTCCCACATGTGAGCATTATTTTAGAAACAGAGTGTTCCAAGTCGTCATAAAATTTAGTAGGGTCCCACATGTAAGCATGCTTTCGAAATTAGAGTGTTCCAAGTCGTCATAAAATTTTCCAGAGCCCCACATGTAAGCATTTTCGCCAGGTCAGCGGAGGCCAGGTCACGAAATGTTGCAAAAACAATTTGCCACAGCAAGGGTTCGAACTAGAGACCTATAGGAACAAGATTGCGTTGTTTACCATTGCACCACTTCTTGGTCGTGTAAATTTTATAGGAAACACTTTCCTTATAGTTGTGTAAGGTGAATCTTTAATACAAATCAGTAATTCGCAGGCGAAACGCTTCACTGCCTTCGCAAAGACTCTCGACTTTTGCTATGCGCAGATCTGCAATGGCTCGAGGTAGGAATGGCGGATTCTGGCGGCGATGAGAGGGTGGTTTATGCGCCACCTCTCGGCTACGAGTTCATGAAACAGGATGATAAGGTCAGTCCTCTGGTTTGAGCCACTATATTTTCCCTATCGACCTAGGGATGGAGATTTCTAGATTTGGGGATCTAGAGGATGGATGACCATATACAATAGATTCTGATTTCATCGTACACTCAGATTTGAATTGCAATTGGTGTTAGAAGTTGATTCAGTTAGTTTTCAGTTTGCATCATTTGATGGATTGATAGATTCTTGTATTTTTCTAGCTTCTGGAGGTGCTTGAATCCACTGAAACTGAGCTGATTTCATCGCACACTCGAATTTGAATTGCAATTGGTGTTAGAAGTTGATTCAGTTAGTTTTCAGTTTGCATCGTTTGATGGATTGATAGGTTCTTGTATTTTTCTAACTTCTGGAGGTGCTTGAATCCACTAAAGCTGAGCTGCAGAAGGTGAAGAGAGACCTGCAAGAACAACAAGTCAGCGAGCTCAAGTCACTGCAAAAGGCTCTAAATTACAAGCACCTATATGAGCAATCGTTACAACAGCAGAATGACCAGCTAAAAGAGATTAAGAAATGCATGAAAGAGTGTTATCAATTACTGCAACAGGAGAATACCCAGTTGAATGAAATGACATTGTTACGGCAGGACAACATTACCCTGATGGAAGAGCTGACCAAATGCAGGGACCATATTTATCAATTGTTACGGTAGGAGAATGACCAGCTGAAAGAGATTCAACAATTGTTAGCGGAGAATGCCCTGTTGAAAGAAGAGCAATCGAACTCTGACTGAGCTGCAGACAATCGATAAAACATGTATGGTGTTATTGCTAGCTAGACGGTTTATAGGTGGTGTGTACTTTGTGGTGATGAATTGCTTGTATTTTTGTGTTTGCTACTTGCTGGTGGTGTGAAGTTTGTGGTGATGAGTGCTATGAGATTTCATCTTATTATGCCGATTTGGTTTAATCTATTTCAAATTATGTCGAGCATACTCACCATTCTGAATTAATTTTACTGATGTTTTGCTGGTCCGTTTTGTTGATGTTTTGCTGGAAGGACCTTACTGAGTAACGATCGTGAAACTGCTTGTTTCCTACTGTCGGTCACGAAATGTTGCAAAAACAATTTGCCATAGCAAGGGTTCGAACTAGAGACCTATAGGAACAAAACAACACTATCTAACTGCACCACCTCTTGGTTGTGTCAATTTAATGGGAAACACTTTCCTTATGGTTGTGTCAGGTGTGATAGAGGCGGAGTGCCTGATCTTTCGGTGAGTGGAGATAAATTCGATTTGGTGGTTGTTGACCCTCACGATCCGACTACGACGAGCAAACTCGAAGCGCCAATGCAATCGCTGAACCAACTCCCTGTGGTTACCGACCTTGTTGGAACAAGATTGGCTTGATCACGAAGATCAATTCCTGTGTGCAATCGACGAACGAACAAGAATTTGAGGCGAGCAATCTTAATATCACTCGAAGGTGGAGTCTGCAATACACAAAGGCAACGCTATGCGGCTGTTCGGTTGTAGCTAAAGCTAACTTGTAAAACAAACTCAAATTTCTAAGGCGGCGGCTACTGAGTATAAAAGGAGGGGTGTCCTAGGGTTGGGGGCGTCCTAGGATGGGGCGCCCACAACTTGGGCCTAAAGCCCATCAAACTGGCGACGCAGCACTTTGGCAGATTCTGGATGTCAACTTATTTCGACGATTCCCGTTGACTCAGGACGAATTTTGGTATGAGACTAGTGCCATTGGAAGCTCTATGAAATTGTGCTTCCAACCATATATAGAACGTCCAAAACCGACTCCGTATGCGACCTGGGCGTTGTTTTTAGTGCGTGCTGCTCCTGGACTCCGAAATGGGCTCGAACTTGAATTGCTTTAGGCCTCCATCTCGGGGACTCGAACCGGATTAGCTTCGTGCCTCCTCCTCGACTTGGACACCCTTGTTGGACTTCTTCTACTCCATTCTATGCACCAATCATGGTCGTATGCACGGGTGTCATGTCCTCATCATCCCCCCCTTTTGAAGAAAAGTCGTCCTCGACGTCGATTGTACTTGAAAACGATCCTGCACAACACAAAGGAGAACGGAGTTGTGGAAATAAAACAAACCAAAACAATTGTGAGGTGGAATGTGACCATGTTTCCAATTGTGTATCATGTCATATCGCATAAAATTGCCAGCATCTCTGGATACTTCGTTATTGAAAGACACATTATGTTTGTCATTACTATCCTGCAAAAGATTAGTGCCAACAAAGGACACAACAGGAATAGCCGGTTTATTGCAAGAAAATTCAGCACCAAAAATCATAAAGAGCCACCAGCAATGCTTCTCTTCTTGCGAAACAAAACTACGAAAGGAACATGTGAATATGTTTGTATGACGGTTACCCTCTAATCAATCACAATCTTGCACAACAAAAGGAGAACTTGCACAACAAAAGGATAATTCAGATTTGTATAAATGTAAACCCGATGTACCATATATTGTCCTTTATTGTTATATTTGCCAAGAACATGATATGAATGTCCAGACAACCATGGCAAATCAGCATGTGCAAAAATTCTTTCTTCTAAACAATCTAGATTACACAAATCACCAAATTCAATGTAACCCAATGTATGTAAAGAAGACAACAATTGTATCTCATCATTTTTACTAGCAACATGCATAACATGGTTCTTTTCAGCACTAGCATGTAAAACTGAAGTAGTAGCACACAATTCATCTTTATCACAAGAAACATCAAGCAAATCACCATGTGACAAAGATAAATCTAGAGATGGTTCCACTATTAATTGCTCAATTAAAGCATGATTTGTGGAAAAATTCAGCACATTAACACAATTCTCACCTTCCGTGAGTGTAGCACCATGGGCATTACCTATGTTCTTAGTAGGAGTATTAGGTGCATTGTGAAGTGATGGTTCTGAATTTGCAAATGATGATGCGCCTGCAGGTTCGGCCGTCCTCTTGAGCGGTGTAGTGGTGGGCGTGGATGGCGTTGGGCTCTCGAGCGCTGTAGTGGTGGGCATGGATGGCGTTGGGAGAGCGGGCGCTGAGCTGGATGTCGAGCTTCGTCCTGCAAAAGAGTTAGAATGTCTTCGAGCTGCGTTCCTGCACTTCACGTTCAGCTTTGCAAACATGCTCAAATAAAGTGGTCATATCTGTATATTCCTTACAATCAAGTATATCTTGAATTTCGCGGTTCAAACCACCACAAAAACGTGCCATTGCAGCGTCGTGTTGCTCTAATAACCCACAACGAATCATGTCTTTTTCTAATGCTTGGTAATAGTCCTCAACAGATCTAGAACCTTGCTGAAAATGCTGCATTTGTTTAAGCAAATTTCGAGCAAAATAAGAAGGCACAAATCTATGTCGTAGAGCAGCTTTTAATTGATCCCAAGTGGTTGGAATTTTGCTGGGATGTCTTTTATTATAGTCACGCCACCACATTAAAGCAAAATCAGTAAACTCACTAATAACAGCTTTAACTTGAGAAGTAGCAGGAATATCATGGCATGAAAATTGTTGTTCAACTTATAATTCCCAATCAAGATATGCAGCAGGATCATATTTGCAGGTGGAATTTTAAATTTAACCTTAGCAAATGAATCAATACCAGAATGGTGTGTCACACAGTGGGAACAGCCTTGGCGGTCTCCATCATCCTGCTCCTGGTCAACTCTCGTGGTGTCACCGTCTGCCATGGTTAGCGCAAACACAAAAACAGAATCGACGACAAAACAGGGGTGTAACGGCTCACAAGGCGCTCAAACTAGTGCTCTTATCGAATTCTTATCCGTTCTTACCGAGCACACAGGGGCGAACCGCAACCAACCGATGGAACCTGCGAAAGATTGGAGGAGCGATTGCCTGGCGGAACGAAACCTGCTCAGCGTAGAACTTTGTGGAGTTCTGGGAAGGCTGCACTCAATTAAAGGATTAGCACAATCAAACAATAATTGCAAAGTTGAAATATAGTGCTAAACACGATCAAACGTTGCTGGAAACGAGTGCAAAAGCGGACGAGAGCAAGGGGTACAACGTGGGAGGGGGAAAACGGGGGGAGGGGTGAGTGCAGGCGCTGCCCAAGGAGTAACCACGAGAAGAGGAAAGGGGTGGCGTGCGTGGAAGTCACGGTGTCCTCCTATTCCCCTTTTTTATTAACTTTCCAAAACAAGACAAGGCAGAAAAGGGCACGAGGAGTATGCTGCACACTACGCACGGCTCGCGAACTGGAGTCACGGCCTGAGGGGAGCCCGAAACGGCCTTCTCCTGGTTGGACTTCTCTTTCTTTTCTTTCTTTCTTTCTTTTTTTTGTGGCTTTCCTTTTTTTAATACCTGTCCTTTTTCTTTTCTGGACTTGCCAACCAACAACAGCGAGGGTGCGATCAGGGGGTGGGAGACGTGGGCCACGCGGCCCTGCTCGGGTGTGTGCACGGCGCGAAGTGGCTTCGCACGAGGGAGTTCTGCGCGAGGGAGAGGGGGGTGGAACGTGGTGGGGTTTTTTTTCTCGTTTTTATGACTTGCCAACCGAAACACAGTAGGGAGTGCGCACGGCGCAGCCCTTGCACGAGGGGGGAGGTTCGCGAGGAAAGCCCGAGGGGGGTTTTTGCGGTGTGGCCGCGTGGGGGAAAAACACAAGGGGTAGGCACGACGCGAGGGGGTGGGTTTGCCATGCGTGGGGGGTAGCAGGCAGCGGAGAAACAACGGCATCGATTAGGGTTAACTCTAGAACACAAGTAACCAGCAACAATTGAACGAACAAGCACAAAAACTCAACAAAGCAAACTATTGAATGAAAATGCGAGGCTAAAAGGGATTGCTGGGACAAAGATCTAACCTAGAACAATTTTTGTTTGGTTTTTTTTGGACCGTAGGAAATAAAAACACTCGATAAACTCACCGATCAACCTGGAAAGCTGATACCACTTGATAGAGGGGGAGTGCCCGATCTTTCGGTGAGTGGAGATAAATTTGATTTGGTGGTTGTTGACCCTCACGATCCGACTACGACGAGCAAACTCGAAGCGCCAATGCAATCCCTGAACCAACTCCCTGTGGTTACCGACCTTGTTGGAGCAAGATCGGCCTGATCACGAAGATCAATTCCTGTGTGCAATCGACGAACGAACAAGAATTTGAGGCGAGCAATCTTAATATCACTCGAAGGTGGAGTCTGCAATACACGAAGGCAGCGCTATGCGGCTGTTCGGTTGTAGCTAAAGCTAACTTGTAAAACAAACTCAAGTTTCTAAAGTGGCAGCTACTGAGTACAAAAGGAGGGGTGTCCTAGGGTTGGGGGCGTCCTAGGATGGGGCGCCCACAACTTGGGCCTAAAGCCCATCAAACTGGCGACACAATACCTTGGCAGATTCTGAACGTCAACTTGTGTCGACGATTCCTGTTAACTCAGGATGAATTTTGGCATGAGACTGGTGCCATTGGAAGCTCTATGAAATTGTGCTTCCAACCATATATAGAACGTCCAAAACCGACTCCGTATGCGACCTGGGCGTTGTTTTTAGTGCGTGCTGTTCCTGGACCCTGAACTGGGCTCGAACTTGAATTGCTTTAGGCCTCCACCTCGGGGACTCGAACCGGATTAGCTTCGTGCCTCCTCCTCGACTTGGACACTCTTGTTGGACTTCTTCTACTCCATTTCATGCACTAATCATGGTCGTATGCACGGGTGTCATGTCCTCATCAAGGTGAATCTTTAATATAAATCAGTAAATCGCAGGCGAAACGCTTCACTGGCTTCGCAAAACACGTTCGCCCCACTTCTGATAAGTTGGCAGGAGAAAAGCCCGCACTATAGCCAAAAATAGTTTTCCCGCAGCCCGCTGCCCCGAAATGGGAAAACAGAGAACGAAAAGGCGAGTAGGCTACCAAAACGTATCATTCTGGCGGTGATTTGCGACTTCCAACAGTTGCTCACTCCTACGGGCGCAACCTGGGTGATACTTGCCGCAGCGACGTGTCAATCTGGTAAGTAATTTTGTGTTCAATCTGGAAAATTTCATTTCGCATAATGTTTGCCTTTTCGATTCGTTCTGTGGTCAGTAATTTTGAGTTGGATTCGCCAAAAACTTTCCAGATGGATAGACGCTGGATAACCGGTTGTACTAGTTTTACCACCAATCATGAGAAAGGGGTCCATGATTTCTTAGTATTTGTTCGGACAAGATATGCTGAGGACGATGAAGAAATACTATGCCCGTGTCGTCGATGCCTCAATAACTCGGACTATAGAACGAATTGGAGTTCACTTACTTGTGAGTGGGATGGCAACCACTTACGCTAGGTGGATCCATCATGGAGAAGCTTTGGAGGATATGGTTGACGATGATGCAAATGTTCAGGATAATGCAATTCTGCAGGATGATGGGGCTGAGGAAATTGCAATTCTGCCGAATGCAGAGGGGGATGTGGATAATGCAGCTCCACGGGATTGTGGTGATCAGGAAACGGTCCAGGAAAACCAATACATATCAGGTATGGAGGAGGATGAAGGCCCTGGAGATGATGGAATTTCTGAATTGATTGCTGACTTGGGCAAGGGTCAGGTGCTCTGTGAGGAAATGTATGAATTTGTAAAGGAACATCTGAATCGTAAGGTGTCACCGACATATTCATATGCACAATTTACATTTGGTGTGAAGTTACTTCATATAAAGTCTTTCAGTCAGATGAGCAACGTCGCATTCAATGCAACGATGAAGTTGTTACAAAAAGGATTCCCAAAAGCATGTCTTCCAGATTCTTTCGATGAGGCAATGAAATACATATGTTCCATGGGACTCGGCTATGAAAAAAATCCATGTTTGCAAAAATAATTGTGTATTGTTTCGCAAGAAGAAGTATGTCAAACTTGAGTGTGCCCAGTATGTTGTTGTTGACACCGTTTTTTGGAAAAAACGAGTCAAAAGAAGATAAGGAGGAGTAGCCGATAGAAGGACAGTACAATCGGCCAATTGAAGCAAAAGAAGGAAGTCAACAGAGCCCGCCGATGGTCATGGCAGCCCAACCCTATCTATCGACAGATAGGCGGGTCAAACCGATCGGCCGATGGTCAACCGGGGAATCGGTCGATGGAGAGGAAGAAGGCGGTAATCAAGGAGATACGCCAAAGGCAAGGCATAGCGGAGGCGGGTCAGTCTACGATCAGCAACGGGTCAGAGTCAATTTTAGGAGAGTTTGACTCTTGCATGAGTCTTTTTCTATTTTTAGTAGTGTTCGTTTTCTTTAGATGCAAGTAAACAATGCCGTAATCGGCCAGGAGTTGGGTTGTCCTCGAGACATAAATAGCGACCCTGCGTGATCAGAAAAAGTGTACACACCAATATCAAACAAATCGCCTCTGGGCAAACCCTTTACAATTTACAGCATCTACTTTACAACATCTACTTTTCGGCGACTTCGTCATTGTGTTTTCTCTTTTTTTCAACATCGTCCTTCAAGTTTGTCGGGCTGCATCAATCGACCTCCGACAAGCTTGTGAGTACCATTTTACCGAATAATCCTAGGCTTTATCCTCCGGGCGCATCGCTGAGGTTTCGTCTAGTTCTTTATTCACCCCTTATCGATATTAGCTAGATCAGCAAGTTTTTGTACCAACTCTTGTAGTTTTAGCTTTTATCATAAATTTATCCAGCTTGATCTAGATCTAGTCAGCTTTCACTGTCACAGCCGTTTCGGACCTTTTCAAGCGCTGACGTCACGATCGGCTGATCCAGCCGATCTCTTTACATACATATTCGCGCTTCGGTTGCTTTCGAGCCTGCCGATCCCGCTTCTCTGTATCGGCCGATTGGTAGGTACACGTGTCACTGAAGACCCATCGGTTCTCCAGCCGATCCTTAATATTTTCCATTGTCAATCAACAGGTCAGATTGGCTGGCACGCCTCGCTACAGACCGGGGAGTCATGTGTGCTGCGCGCGGAGGTGACGTCCTATTTTCACGTCAACAGTTGTGAAGCAGATTCAAGATGGAAGGATGCAGACACCAACAAGCGCGTTCTCAAAAGGTATTAAGGCATTTTCCACTGATTTCCAGGCTGAAGAGGATGTTTCTTTCATCAAAAACAGCAAAGGATGCACGATGGCACAAGTCGAAGCGAAAACTAGTGAAGAATAAGCTTAGCCATCCAGCTGATGGTGAGGCATGGAAACAATTCAATAAAAGTTGGCCAGAATTTACAGAAGATGCTAGGAACCTTAGATTTGGTCTTGCAACCGATGGTTTCAATCCATTTGGCAACATGACCAACTTATATAGTATGTGGCCAGTATTTGTTGTGCCGTATAACATGCCACCATGGGTATGCATGGAAGAATCGAACTTCATGATGGCCTTATTGGTCCCTAGGCTGATTTCTCCATCAAAGGATTTTGATATCTTCATGGAACCTCTCGTCGAAGAGCTGCAACAACTTTGGAAGGGTGTCTGGGCAATCGATGCTGTTGAGGGTAAAAAGCATATGTTGAGAAAAACTTCTTTAGGCAACTATGTTGCAAAACTCTAAAGTTGGATGTCTTGCAAAAACTGAAAGCAGATATCCCAATAATTCTGTGCAAGCTTGAGAAATTTTCCCCTCCTGCCTTCTTTGATGTTATGGTCCACTTGGCTGTCCATTTGCCTGAGGAAGCAATCCTGAGAGGTCCAGTACAATATGGATGGATGTATCCCGTTGAAAGAATGCTATGCACATTGAAGCATTCAGTGAGAAACCAAACTAGGCCTCAAGGATCCATTGCAAAAGCATATGTTGCTAATGAGACCTTGACATTTTGCTCTAGGTACTTCGAGGCTGATTATGTGGCCACACGATTCAATCAGGTTGGAACGAACAGAGAGAATGCTGATTTGTCTGTAGATGGAACATCCTGTTTCGATCACAATGTTCAAGTACTTGGAGCAGGGACCACTTATTGGCTTCGGTCAAAGTACGAAAAGGTGGTTTGGTATGTGCTAAACAATTGCGAAGAGGTGAAGCCATATATCAAGTAAGTAAATCACCATTGCAATGACAGAACTACAATTATTTCATGCTAACTTTGAGATGGTACTGCTTTGCAGAGTGTTCAAGAAATGAATTAAAAGCGGAAGGTGTGTCAGACGAGGCTATTGATCGTCGAATTGTTACAGAATTTCGCCGCTGGTTTAGATCGCATGTTAGTTTTCATCTTTTTTGTTTGGTAGCTAGCTTATATTACCTGGCGAGGACCTTTACACAAGACTATATTAAAAAAACTATGGCTCTTCTGTACAGATTACAGACAATCCAGTGAGCGACGACAACCTATATGCATTATCAGCTGAACCAGACCGGCGAGCAAAAACTTATACAACATGTATTGTAGGCGGTGTCCAGTACCACACCAAGGCCCGAGAGGCAAATAGGAAGACACAGAACAGTGGAATCATGACTACAGGATCACATAAAGACATTAAAGAAATTGAGTTTATTGTTCACTAAGAGACATTATTGAGCTGCGGTACAACTCGGGGCTTGACAGAGATTGAACTGTTGTTTTAATCCAGGTTAACTGGTATGATCTGGAAGGGACCAAGAAGTAACCGAAGATTAGAAATGATGGTTACTTCACAAGCGTCAATACTGGAGATTACTGGTACCAAGATGATCCCTACATTCTTGCTGAACAAGCAACGAAGGTCTTTTACTTGCCAGACACCCTGCTACAACACCCATGGAGAGTGGTGCAAAAATTGGAGCACAGGCATTTGTGGAGCTATAATGAAAATGAGGAGGACATAGCTCCCACTGGCATGGTACTTGCATATCAAGATGATGAAATTGACCAAACCTTGCATGATGTTATACTTGATGATGGTCTCGGTGATGGTTCGGAGGTTCCGGTGCCTATTACTGGCGATGAGACTATGGTTGCAACCGCTGAAGTTGATGCAATTCGCCAGCAGGAGCTGTCTGATGTGGATGGATTCAATTCTGAAGATGAGGACGACGACACTCTATGGCAATACGTCGATGAAGATGAAAATGCTGCCGATGAAAGTGACGACAACTAGGATATCAAATCAGTAAATGTTTAAGTTGATCCGAACTAAAATCATGTGGACCTTATGATTTATATGTAGTTGAAGTGCACTTTCCTGAATATTAAACCTGCCATAGGTGCCTACTATCCGGTTCACTGTATTATGTAGCATCGGAACTTCCTGTTGCAACTTATACAAAATATACGATAGCGCATGGGGATGACGGATTATCCGGTATGTTGTATTATAAAACAATGGAACGTCCTGTATGAAGAGGAGAAGCTAGAAAAGCCTATCAAGAATGTAGAAAATAGCCTAGTGTACAAAGAAACAAGGCTCCTCTGATTATGGGCTACGTGAATGGTAGGTTAGATAATATCCATTTCTTATCCTCTCCAATGTGGCCATGATCGAGTAGTATGCAACGTGCTCATGATCTTGTAGTACTAAGCGAATTGAATCGATGAAGGAAGGAATGATGTGTTGATCTCCAATGTGGGCATGATCTAGGAGTATGCAACGTGCTCATAATCTTCTACTAGTATGCGAATCGAATTGACGAAGGAAGGGATGTGTTGATCTCCAATGTGGGCATGATCGACGAGTATGCAACCCGACGTGCTTGTTGACGGTTAAATAACGCGTCAAGTTACGATCCGCAAGCGCATGGGTCGGTTGTAGCTCTTCCCTTAGAGTATTCCCCCAAGGTTTATTAATCCGTGGATCGACATTGAACTACCTAAGGTTTTCTATCTAGCTAACGGATCTAATCCAACATTAGGCATAGATTGCATATGAGGGTGAATATGAGTGTGTAAGGATGAATGATCACATTCGGTAGCCATAAGGTAACACTACCGAAGGTAACCCTAGCCTACCGTCTTCTAGTTGCAGCTCCGGCCAAGATGAAGATGAATCTAATCCCTTACCAAGATAAAGAGTCGTCTCTTGGAACTTTCCCATGGATGTCTTTGCAAGGTGCGTGTTGACGCCTAAGGTTCCCCAAAGCTTTACCTCAAACATCCACCAAGCGCTCTTACTCGCAGCTCCTCCTCTTGGTGGCCGCGCATCGACTACCATGGTACTCGCTGTCGATCCTACTCAACATTACACATTCGTTCGGCCTTTTCCCTCCCGCATGCTGTCACCACACGAGGGTAATCAACCACCGACTTCCTGTGCACTACTACGATGAATCCGCAAGACAAGACTAATCACCATGATTCGATCTAATCCTACTAAAAGCATATGGTAGCTACACATATGAATAAGCACAACTCGTAGTAGATCAAAGTAAGGACAAGGATTGATTTATATCACCATCGAATGTCGAAAGTACAAATGCCTTGATGGATCCAAGGCATGGCTCCGGAACTCCGCCATGGCTTCACCACGTAGGGCAAACCATGGCGGCTAGGGCATGGCCTAGGCCATCTCCTAGGCAACTCGAGGACTCGCGGCGGTTATCGGCTTCCTTCGTAGTGTCTCATTCGATTTGGCGGCTCTCTGATGAATGGATCTGAATGGTTCTGAATGGGTCACCATCTTGGGGAGCCTAGGGGGTTGTATTTATAACCTTGGGGAGCCTTGGGGCGTGCTCCACCTTGCCTTGCACGCAATCTTCCTTGGGAGAGAAGCGAACTTAGTTTCCATAAACTCAGCCTCTTCCAGATTTTCCTGATTCGCAGCCCTTCCTTGCTGGCACCATATCTCCCACGTCCGGACTCCAAATAATGTAAATTCGGTGTCCAGGTTGTGTGCCACGAAATTATCACCAACTTTGGTATTCATTTCTTTCCTGGGAAATGAAGATAAGATACCCAAAAGAGCCTCGGAAGATAATCTGTCTGATTCGAACTTATCTGCGCAGTAGGTATTTCGGGGGCCATATCTCCTAGCTCCTTGACCCGAATTGGGCCTTCCATATGACCAAATCGAAGCTATCGTTGAGGCGCACAACTTTGGTATTCAAACTTTTGCCATTAGAGGCCGTTTAAGTTTCTGAATCTGCACCAAAAGATCATGCTGTTCTGGGCTGCAAGAATATCTCTCGGGCTGAGTTGATCTCATTGGTAAACCTCCAAGTCCCCGGAGTTTTACGTGTTGATGCTTCGGTCCTTAGACCATTTGGAGTCATGTTCATCATGTGTCTTGACTTGTTCCAGGCCTCGTGATCTTCTCTTAAAGTGCTCGATGAACTTTACCCGGAAGTCCTCATTTAAGCGCTTAAATCTTGCATAAACAACATACTCCAAAAACCACATGCAAGTGTGAACTTGTCACATCATTAGTATGCCTAGTGGCGGGTTAGTTATAATTCAACGCTCAAACCAAAGTGTAACAAGTGCTCTTGGTTGACGGAAATCGACCGTCAACATACCCCATGCTTAAACCTTGCTCGTCCTCGAGCAAGTCCATGACATTTGCTTTTAAGAAATCAGCGTTGCCCTTCGATGTTATCCCTACACTCAATCATAAGTAACAAAACATATTGCTCTCGCAAGTATTTAGCATTAAGGTTCAAGTTTTGACTGTCTATTTCATCATGGAGGATAGACCAACATTAAAGAACACGCCACAATAAAACAAATTTAATGCTCTCGAACTTAAGCAAACTTCGAACCTTTTTCCCTGTTGCATCGTGAAGAGTTTTCAAAAAGATGCATATCCAACATAGTGAGGTCCTCTTGCAATAGCTCATGGAAACACTCATCTCATCAAGTCACTCCAAGCCTATACTAGATTATTCTCAACCTATTCTACTCATATATGTAAGTGGAAGGCTTATGTGGAGCTTGATAAGTAAAAATAATCCTAGCAAAACATTATATTCGAAATATTGTCGAACTAAGAGAGAGATCTATTGGATTTACTGAGACTTGTCAAAAAGGCCATGGAAAATAATGTTGGAGAGGGAGAGAGGTGGAACACACACATTTAGATAAGTGGACATGTGCAAGTGGCAAGTGGGTGGTCCCAAGGCACAAATGAAGTCCTTATTATCGGATTGCACATGGTTGGAAACTTGAGTATGGAGTTTGATCTTGAAGCACCTATGAAAATTCAAATGAAGCTAGAGAATCGAGGAGCTATATTTTTTATTTATTTACCTTTTTTTCATTTTCATTTTCTTTCTTTCTTTTTTCTTTCTTCTTCCTTTTTTTATATTATTCTTTTTTTATATGCTCCCCTGAACTCTAGACAACACTAGTACCTTCTTAGCAGCTCCTCCCCCATGCTTAGACACTTGCTCATCCTCGAGCAAACAGGGGGTTATATATACTTTGTTTTTGCTAAGGTAGGTACAGAAAATCTTATGTCTTGTCTGGAAAAATACTTGAAATCTTCTGGGACTCCTCCACGCAAGATCTTGAATGTTCCATGCGTCATCTTGGAGGACTCCAAAAATTACTCCAATTTGTAGCATGTTGACTTCTTCGGATTTCCCTCTGAATAATAATCCATACTCAAGTAATGGGTTGTGGACAAGAAAGGTATCACAAAGAGATATTTTGGGTTTAAGGGTGAATATCCGGCGAAGTTTGCGAAATTCCCGATGTGGAAACTCATAATGCACAGATAGAGAGGCTAGCAAAAAGAAGTTACGCAAAAAGGAATGACCAGCTTCTAAGTCTCATACCACAGAAAATCAATCTTAATCCAACTCATCAAAATATAAGTTTGCAATCTAAGGGTTTCATCATGAAAGATCATAAGTATATAGGCTTTGGTAGGTAGAACTATGCAAGAGGTTCACGTATGTAGATAGCATAAAAATAAAGTTTTAAATAAAACAATACAAGACATAGGTCATCGGTAAACTTAAATCCAAGAGCATCATAAAGTATGTGGGTCTAGAGTTTAGTCACTTACCCTCCACAAATAAAAGAGTCAACATTTAGTCAATTTAAGTTCCTTTTAATGGAGAGCAAATAGTTAAGTCACATATAATATTGTCTAGATAAAACAAAGCGGCAACTTTCATCACTTTTCCATAAGCAAGAGTATGCAAGAATATCATCGTGATGAGCTCAAAGTGATGGTGATTATCAATTATTGAAAACAAAAACAAATCTAGGTTGTACTCCTAGTAGCCATGTTATTAACAGGAGAGATATACAAAGGTTTCTAACCTATGGTTGATGGCGTATATATATACAAGCATTTAGAAAAATGATGGACAAAGAGAAGGTTGAGGAAGAGTTATCGTCCTTTTGATGCTTGCAATGAGTTGTAGCATGGCTTCCCCCATGCTTAAGCATTGTGCTTGGCATGGAAGAAGGAGAGTTAGCATCTTCTAGCGATTGTGATTCTTGTTTTCATCGGGTCCTCCCCCATGCTTAACATTGTGCTAGGCATGGAAAGAGAGGATGAAGCTTGGTTCTCCGTGTTCGGAGTTTGTCCTTATGCGTCTTTAATTTTTGTCGCCTTTATCCTTCACTTTCTTGTCTTTTCCTTTCGCGAAAGCTCACCATCATGCCTGCAAAACAATTCAAGCGCACATACTACCCCCGGGGTGACGGTCGGGAGTAGAAACACTTGCCAACAAACCAACAACAATCCCTAAGATCCTTAACAAGTGGCATAATTAATCTAGTGAAAAATAAAATAAGACCTAATGGGTGTGCATGAATGCAAGAGGGAGGAAGGTATATAAGCAAAGACAATGTTTACACCTAATTCTAAGCACCATGCTTACAATTAGTGTCGGGGTTCTCTACTGCCGGCAGTAAATTTGTATCGGATTGCGTGCCGGGTCTCAGACGGTTGCGCAAATGGGGGTACACAGGATTTATACTGGTTCGGGCCTCCGGAGAGTGACACCCTACGTCCAGTTCGTACTGCTGTGTTATTTACGCTGATTTGTAGTAGGGGGTACAAATGGGCGAGAGATGGAGCTCAGTCCCAAGTCTCTGTAGTTTTTTTGAGAGCCGTGGGTGGCTGGAGGTTGAAGAAGAAGAAAGTGAGAGTCCGCTTCTCCCGTGAGGAGAAGGAAGGAGTAAAAAAAAGGTCCCTCTTCCACCGTGGGGCCCCTGCACTCCCTTTTATAAGACAAGGGAGGCAGGTTACATGAGTGGAGAGAGAAAGAGAGAGAGAGGTGGGGAGTGTGCATGCTCAACAGGTGTGCGGGAGGAAAGTATTTTCCCATGCAGCGGGTCCCACCGCCATTGGTTTCTGCTGGCTGCTGTTGCCATGTGTGATTGCCCTTGACACTTAGTGCATGCATGGGTAGTGTGGGGCCTAGAACCACTCGGGAAGGCTTCCAACTTGTCGGAGGTTGCATGGCTGGCAAGCATGTGAGGTCATGACCATGATTTGTGGCCGTTTTTCCTCACAAAAATAATTTCTGGAATACCACTTGATTTGGGGTCGTTTTCCTTCATGAAAATAAATCTAGAAAGCCACTAAAAAATACGTCAGGGGCCATCGCGGCTGCGGTAGTCGCCTGTAATCACTGTCTTTGGGTACCCATAATATTGGGTCCCGTCAGTAGCCCCCGAGCCTGGGAGGGAGTCGTAGACTCGTTCCCAGGTTCAATCGTCGCAGTGGAGAGGTAGATCGTCGTCCGTACGGCGGGGGCGCGCGAGCGCACCCGCTGGGTGTAGCCCCCGAGCCCACGGGGGAGTTGGAGACTTGCTCGCGGGGTTAGTGATATTGGAGCTGAGCATCGTTTCGTCAGAGGTATCGTCACACCCGAGCTTGCGGGAGGAAGATGAATTTTTGGCGACCTCGCACGGCGCGAGGCTCTAGTCGGGGAGTCGGTTTCCCTTTTCGCTACGACCCTCGCGCATCCTTTTCGTTAGGAAGGAGGGGCTGGGTGACGTCGAAGCTTGCCTCGCTGGCCGAGCCTCGGCACCCCATGAGCTGCGTGCGGGTGAGCTCAAGTGAAGCCTCGGAGTCCCATTCGTCGGGTTCCGAACGGATCAGCTGGTGACCGACCTCAGATTCCTGGTGGTGAAGTCATCTAGTTACCGAGCCCGTTCGGTTGGACTCGGCGGCTCGTCGCCTTTCCGTCGGGGAAAAACCATGACCTCCTTTTCCATCAAGACTCGAACGCAGTTCAGGATGCCCACGGCGCTCGTGCGCCTGAGTTCCGGCTGCTGGGGCCCATCCCTCGCTGCCCCTCGCTCCGGTGTCCAGGAGCAGCTGTCGAACCCTTCGAGGGGCCATCCTTCGAACTCCCGGTCGTCGGTGTGTGGCGCCGGCCCTCGGGTGCAGAGCCGCGAGGAGCCGCCGGGGCCATCGGAAGAGTGCAACGTCGTCGTCGCGATGGTCAAGTAGTTGCCGCCCAGCCCTCAAGCGCGAGGGCCGAGTAGTAGTCGTCGTCTCCCAGCCCCCGAGCGCGAGGGCCAAGTCTGCGGGCCTGTTCCTGTAGAAGAAAATCGGAGGACGGCAGTACGTGGTGCGACAAATACTAATTTAAGAGAAAAAAACTTTTTACAACGCACATCGAGAATTCTAAGTCCAACTCTTTTAAGTCTATTTAATTTCCTCGGGCAGTTATACTGTTGCGTTTAAGCACCTGACCCCCGACAGCCACATCCGTAGCGCAGGGAGCAGGCCGCGTGCACGCGTGGGAAGTGTAGGCGTGGGGTCGAGGTTTCATGATTTAAGGCGTGTGCTCCCCGAGTACTTTTAGCGACTTGTGTGAGAGAGGAAAAAGAAAGTGCGCTGATGTGTCCCGGCGACGCGTGCTGAGGTGTGTTATAGCTGGAAAAATGGCTGTGCTGGAATTACACTTAGCTCGGTTCGCATCCATGTCGGAGAAGTCAGTGTGTTGTTGCCGGACCCATTCTGATAAGCCCCAGGGCTTCGTACTGCCCGTGGCGGTCAAGCGGGCGGCCGTCGTGGTGGTCGGCGATTTGTCGGGGTCGTCATTGGTCTCGTGCGCGTGAGATGTCACGGGTTCAGTCGAGGCGGTTGCCAGACGGCCGGTAGCGCCGTTCATTATCGTTGTTGATGGCGGCGCCGCGGTCGGTCGGTGGCGAGAAGAAAGGCTCGGCGCGAGCGTCCTTCGGGATGATTCGGGGTGTGCTCGTGAGCGATGAAGGTGCGAGCTGGGCCGCCGCGGCGAGGTATGCGAAGGAGGATGAGGCACGGCGATGATCAGTGACGTAGCGGTCGATCTCAGCTTGCCGCCACTCGTCGTCGGTTTCGGCTTGCCGCCACCCGTCGCGTTGCTCGAGACGGCTTTGTCCTGATCAGGGTGGCAAGCCGCCGATGCTGCAGTTCATTACCTACACACAAGAACTTGGGTACTGACAAGAAAATCACATTTTAGGTCAAAAAGGTGGTGTTCCCGAGCGGGAATTTCATCTGCACGACTCATTTTTCCGTTCCCGGGCAGCTTCTCTGAGTAGGCCCGCTCGCACGACTTCCTTTCGCCTCGCACGAGTACTCTCCGCCTCGCACGAGAAGGCCTTCCGAGAATGTCCACCTCGCATGAGAAGCCCTTCCGAGAAGCCCTTCCGCCTCCGAGTAGTTTCTCCGAGTAGATCGGTTCCGCCTCGCACGAGAAGGTGTTCCGAGAAGTTTCCATCTCGCACGAGAAGCCCTTCCGCCTCCGAGTAGTTTCTCCGAGCAGATTGGTTCCACCTCGCACGAGAAAGTCTTCCAAGAAGTTTCCGCCTCGCACGAGAAGGGGCACCTCGCTCGAGTAGATTCGTGTCCATCCCCGAGTAGTGGCGATTCGCACGAGGAGTTTCCGCCTCGCACGAGAATGACGTCCGCCTCCGAGTAGCCTTTCTGAGTACACGGTCCTGTAAAAAGCGAAAGAAGAAAGAGAAAAAACCTCTCCCGAAGGGGAGTCAACCCGTCGCCGTGGGGTGCGAATGCGAGCTCGCCGAATCCGTCGGGGACCGTCGCCACCTCCCCACTCCACCCCTAGACCGCGCCGCTGCCCACAGCGGGAGGGAGAGGCACCACCACTCATGGCTGGAGGGAGCCTGTCGCCGCGCCGCGGTTGGGGGAGATGCGCTGCCGCGCCGCGGTGGAGGGTCGAGCCACCGCTGCCTGCTCGGGACGCAGTCGCCGTGGGCACCGCGCCTAGGCATGACGAGGAGGCGGAGTAGATGGGGGCCGCGTCAGGTGGCTGCGGTTCATGCAGAGGAGGGAGCGCGCCGGACTGCTGCGGCGTGACGAGGCAGTGGTGGATGCGCCGGGTCGGGCATCCGCACCCCGAGGAGGAGGCCGTGTCCGCGTGAAGATGAGGAGGCGGAGAGGAAGAGACGCCGCACCGTGTTGTCGGGCGAAGAGGGGACGGCAGCCGTGGGCGTCGCGCCACCTGCGATGGAGGGGAGAGAAAAAACCGGTGTGGCAGCTCGCTGTCCCCCGCGCTCGTGCCGAAAGGCCGCTGCGCCGCTGGTCGGCCCTGGGAGGAGAAACGGGTCGCCGCGCCGTGGTGTGACGAGGAAACGAAGGCGACACGTAGCGAGGTCGCCGCGCAGCGCAGAGGAGGAGGCAGGGTGTCGCGGGTGCCATCGCGGGCGTCGAGGAGGACGTGACGGTGGGAGCTGCATCGGGCGGCCGCGTCGGGCGGCGAGGTGAAGTTGAGTCGCGGGCCGCCGGCTGGCAGACCGGAGTCGAGGTGGCGTCTGCGCCGGCCGTGCCGTGGGCGAGGACTGGGCCGCCGTGCCGCAGTGTGATGAGGATGCGGAGGCAGCACGACGTGAGGCCGCTGCGCGGGGCGGAGTTGTCGGAGCCACGCCGAGCAACTGCGCCGCAGTGGCGAGAACCGGGTCGCCGAACGGCGAGGCGAAGGTGGAGCCGCGTCGGACGGCTGTGCCCCATGTAGGAGAAGATGCCGAGCGTCACGCCTGGGAAGCCGCGAGGTGAGGAGATGGGGCTCCGCCGCGGCACCTGTCGAGGCGGCAGCGCCGGTTCCGCGGCGCGAGGTGGAGACGGGGAAGAGCGGCGCGGGACCGCCGCGGGCGCAGCGCGAGGAGGAGGAAACGCGCGGGACTGCGAGGACGAGGAAACGCACTGAGGTGGAGTCGAGGTGGTGGGCCGCGTCGTCACGTCACGATGAGGAGGCGGAGATGACTGTGTCGGGCGACCACGCCCCGTGGGGGAGGCAGCGAGCGTCGCCGCGCGTCGGGCGGCCGCGCCGGGTGGCCGCTGCGCAGTGTGGGCTCCGTGTCGGAGGACCACCGGCTGCAGGTCGGGTTTGGCTTGCTCCCGCGGTCGTCGGCTCTGCTGCTAGCTCTTGCAATTGTATGAATCGGGTGATGCTGATTTTTGATTGATTTTTTTGTGAATCAGTATGAGAGAGAGAGAGCCAGAGCTTGGATCACTGAACCGGCAATGGATTTTTGCTCTGAAGAAACGACCAAGGGAAAAAGTGGCTGGCCGCAGCGGCTTCGAAGGTGGAGTAGTTGTAGTCGCCGTTTGCATTATCGCGGCCGTTGGTGCCGTCGTGGTCATAGCTGGCGGCGTCGCGGTTGCCGCTGTAGTCGTCGTGGCCGTCAGCGTCGCGGCCATCGACGTCGCGGCCGCCGTCATTAGTGCTGGCGGAGTCGCGGCCGTCGTCGTCGCGGCCGCCGTCGTCAGTGCCAGCGGAGTCGTCGAGGATAGCCATCCGAGACCTGCCAAAAATCGTCGTGACATGCAAAGGCCCCTACTTGGCACGCCAACTGTCGGGGTTCTCTACCACTGGCAGTAAATTTGTATCAGATTGCGTGCTGGGTCTCAGACGGTTGCGCAAATGAGGGTACATAGGATTTATACTGGTTCGGGCCTCCGGAGAGTAACACCCTACGTCCAGTTCGTGCTGCTGTGTTATTTACGCTGATTTGTAGTAGGGGGTACAAATGGGCGAGAGAGGGAGCTCGGTCCCAAGTCTCTGTAGTTTTTTTGAGAGCCGTGGGTGGCTGGAGGTTGAAGAAGAAGAAAGTGAGAGTCCGCTTCTCCCGTGAGGAGAAGGAAGGAGTAAAAAAAGGTCCTTCTTCCACCGTGGGGCCCCTGCACTCCCTTTTATAAGACAAGGGAGGCAGGTTACATGAGTGGAGAGAGAAAGAGAGAGAGGTGGGGAGTGTGCATGCTCAACAGGTGTGCGGGAGGAATGTCTTTTCCCATGCAGCGGGTCCCACCGCCATTGGTTTCTGCTAGCTGCTGTTGCCATGTGTGATTGCCCTTGACACTTGGTGCATGCATGGGTAGTGTGGGGCCTAGAACCACTCGGGAAGGCTTCCAACTTGTCGGAGGTTGCATGGCTGGCAAGCATGTGAGGTCATGGCCATGATTTGTGGATGTTTTTCCTCACAAAAATAATTTCTGGAATACCACTTGAATTGGTGCCGTTTTCCTTCATGAAAATAAATCCAGAAAGCCACTAAAAAATACGTCGGGGGCCATCGCGGCTGCGGTAGTCGCCTGTAATCACTGTCTTTGGGTACCCATAATATTGGGTCCCGTCAATTAGGTTGCTGAATTTCCCATGTCCATAAAGATTTATTAACCAAGGTAGAACACCATGTTTATCCCGAGGTCAATAATTCTTTGAAGAACAAGAAAAACCAAGCACATTGCAAAGCTTAAATACCAACCAATGCAATTATGGAAGTTAACAAGGTTTATTGAACTAAATGATGATGGTCTGCAAGCAAGTTTAAACACCACGTTTACACAAGACTGCTAAGGAAAATGCCCAATTGAAGCATCAACATGGATATGAAGGCATACATCATTAAGTGTAGAGAACAACCAAGCCAACTATATGCAAAATATGTATGGAGCGCAAAAAGAATGGTAAAGGTAAAATTCATGCATAAAACAAATATGAACATGATTATGGTGATGGTCTAAAAATAAAATTAAAACTAGATTAATTAGCCACAAGCTTAGAATCAAAGGGGTGATGCCATACTTCATATTTCTCTCTAGAAAGACACAAAATAAAAAGACTCTAGACACTAGTAGGCACACAAAAAGGGTCTACAAGTTTTCCATGATCAAATAACAAGGTGCTCTCTCAATAGCAAATAAGACATACAACATGATGTTGTGGCATTTATTAGAGCAATGGTACAATGTTACTTGATGGGTTTAATTTAAGAGCACAATATAGACCGTCATCATATATATATAGATAAATAAAAAGAAGGGGTTGCCTCCCGCAAAGCGCTTCATTTAAAGTCATAGAGCTTGACTCTCTCACATACCTTCTCATTGTTGTGAAGCCATGGTCCTTCGTGCGAGAGTTCGAATTGTTCATGTAGCTTGTATTGATGTCGCCCTTTGCAATCCATTGTGGTTTGCTTTTAACATCTTCATTTGTTGAATGTTGTCACTCGTGCCTTCATTTGCAAATGTTCTTGAGGCCCTTATTTTGCCCTGAGCTTCTGAATTTAATCATGTATACTTGATGAAACTACAGCACAAGCTCCTCTTTGTTGTTGTCATCATTATCTCCTTCACCTTGTTCTCGTCATGTTGCTCTTGCGCCTTTCTTAATGGATTTTCCCCTGCGTCCAGAACAGAACCTATACAAAAATATAGTTCTATTAAAGAGTTTAGGAAATTACCTTCTAACGAGTGGTCATTCGTCTTAAACGGAGCTCGGAGGAAGAAGTTATACCCGTTTTACTTTAGTGCTGCGTGCTGTCCAGAAATTTTCAGAACGCACGACCTTCGGTGTTTTGGCTATAACCGCTTGTAGGAATCTCTGATTGACTTGGTTTTTAATTCGTTGGAACCGGAATTTCATGGGGCTGCTTAATATCCAAAAATATTCTGTTTCTTTCTTCAGAGGCCTTACAAAACTTAGATGCAATCAGTACCTTCTTGTGAATTGATCCGGAGATGTTGATGACCTTGATTTTGTGGTCTTCGAGCGTCGTGTGTGCATCCCTAGGCTTCAAATTCATCACCATTGATCCACCAGTGAGTAGCATGGTTCCAATGGTGTATCTTCTCCATTGCTTGCATTACCTAGGGTGTCAGGATCATAGGGGGCTCGAGGCTCTCTAATCTTCCTTCTACATCGTCACCGCCTTCTCTATTGTTTGCTGCTGCCTCTTCTTCGTTGAATTTCTCTTCATCTAGTACAGAACATGTACCAAACATTCACTCCATTGCAATGTGTATCAAATTCCCTTTCCAACAAGTGCTCATTCACTCCAAACGGACTTAACTCTTTGTACCGATGTCCAAAATTGACGATTTTTGATGCGTTGGAAAGAAGACTTGATGGAGCTTCATAATCTTCAATTTTCCTCCATGGTACCTCTCTGATTATGGGTGAAAAACTTGATCGTAACAGCAACCTTCCAGAGACGTTGATGATCGGATGTCATGACTTCTTAGGGGCTTGATTCATTACCTATAGCTTGGACAAAGAAATCTCCAAGAGACATTAGCCAAAATCAATTGACACGGTGGCATACCTTTTTCATCTTTACTTGTTTTAAGTGTGGGCTTGATAGCGGATGTTCGGCCACTAACAAAAGTTAGCACCTACCACTAAAGAGCGGGTCTTCATGTTGTTGAGAGTGAGCCTCATGTTGGAGTGTGGATGTAGAGAACTTTCTCGAACATCTTGTGTCTAGGGTTTCACCTGCTTTCAAGGACACAAACAAGGAAAACAGGGTATATGCAATAGTAAAATTAGGGTTAGTCCAAAAAGATAGATAGATCACCCTAGGGTTCGTGTTGTCGATCCCCGGCAACGGTGCCAGAAAAGCTTGTTGACGGTTAAATAACGCGTCAAGTTACGATCCGTAAGCGCATGGGTCGGTTGTAGCTCTTCCCTTAGAGTATTCCCCCAAGGTTTATCAATTCGTGGATCGACATTGAACTACCTAAGGTTTTCTATCTAGCTAACGGATCTAATCCAACATTAAGCATAGATTGCATATGAGGTTGAATATGAGTGTGTAAGGATGAATGATCACATTCGGTAGCCATAAGGTAACACTACCGAAGGTAACCCTAGCCTACCGTCTTCTAGTTGCAGCTCCGGCCAAGACGAAGATGAATCTAATCCCTTACCAAGATAAAGAGTCGTCTCTTGGAACTTTCCCATGGACGTCTTTGCAAGGTGCGTGTTGATGCCTAAGGTTCTCAAAGCTTTACCTCAAACGTCCACCAAGCGCTCTTACTCACAGCTCCTCCTCTTGGTGGCCGCGCATCGACTACCGTGGTACTCGCCGTCGATCCTACTCAACATTACACATTCGTTCGGCCTTTTCCCTCCCGCATGCTATCACCACACGAGGGTAATCAACCACTGACTTCCTGTGCACTACTACGATGAATCCGCAAGACAAAACTAATCACCATGATTCGATCTAATCCTACTAAAAGCATATGGTAGCTACACATATGAATAAGCACAACTCGTAGTAGATCAAAGTAAGGACAAGGATTGATTTATATCACCATCGAATGTCGAAAGTACAAATACCTTGATGGATCCAAGGCATGGCTCTGGAACTCCACCATGGCTTCACCACGCAGGACCAACCATGGCGGCTAGGGCATGGCCTAGGCCATCTCCTAGGCAACTCGAGGACTCGCGGCGGCTGTAGGCTTCCTTCGGCGTGTCTCCTTCGATTTGGCGGCTCTTTGATAAATGGATCTGAATGGGTCAACATCTTGGGGCACCTAGGGGGTTGTATTTATAACCTTGGGGAGCCTTGGGGCGTGCTCCACCTTGCCTTGCACGAAATCTTCCTTGGGAGAGAAGCGAACTTGGTTTCCATAAACTCAGCCTCGTCCAGATTTCCTGATTCGCAGCCCTTCTTTGCCGGCACCATATCTCCTACGTTCGGACTCCAAATAATGCAAATTCAGTATCCAGGTTGTGTGCCACGAAATTATCTCCAACTTTGGTATTCATTTCTTTCCTTGGAAACGAAGATAAGATCCCCAAAACAGTCTCGGAAGATAATCTGTCTGATTCGAACTTATCTGCGCAGCATGTATTTCGGGGGCCATATCTCCTAGCTCCTTGACCTGAATTGGGCCTTCCATATGACCAAATCGAAGCTATCGTCGAGGCACACAACTTTGGTATTCAAACTTTTGCCATTAGAGGCCGTTTAAGTCTCTGAATCTGCACCGAAAGATCATGCTGTTCTGGGCTGCGAGAACATCTCTCGGGCTGAGTTGATCTCATTGGTAAACCTCCAAGTCCCCGGGGTTTTACGTGTTGATGCTTCGGTCCTTAGGCCATTTGGAGTCATATTCATCATGTATCTTGACTTGTTCCAGGCCTCATGATCTTCTCATAAAGTGCTCGATGAACTTTACCCGGAAGTCCTCATTTAAGCGCTTAAATCCTGCATAAACAACATACTCCAAAAACCACATGCAAGTGTGAACTTGTTACATCATTAGTATGCCTAGTGGCGGGTTAGTTATAATTTAATGCTCAAACCAAAGTGTAACAAGTGCTCTTGGTTGATGGAAATCGACCGTCAATAGTGCTCTTAATCTGTAGTACTAGGCGAACCGAATCGACGAAGGAAGGGATGCGTTGATCTCTAATGTGGGCATGATCGAGGAGTATGCAACGTGACGTGATCATAATCTTGTATTACTAAGCGAATCGAATCGACGAAGGAAGGGATGTGTTGATCTCCAATGTGGGCATGATCGAGGAGTATGCAACGTGACGTGCTCATGATCATGTAGTACTAAGCGAATCGAATCGACGAAGGAATGGATGTGTTGATCTCCAATGTGGTCATGATCGAGGAGTATGCAACGTGATGTACTCATAATCTTGTAGTACTAAGCGAATCAAATCGACGAAGGAAAGGATGTGTTGATCTCCAATGTGGGCATGATCGACTAAGTATGCGATTGGATTGTCCGGTTCTTTGTATTATGTAGTACATGACCATCCGGTGATGACTTTCCTACTCATCGACATACGTCCGGAGGATGATCCGGTGTGGTATACATCGGAACAAAGGAACTTCCTTGTAAACTACGGGTAGGAAAGGTGCTTCCCATTTCCTGGCCACAGGGTGCAAACAGCGCACTACACACACCTTTATGGCTTTATCGGCGTGTCACTCGTGCTGACCCGCCATCCCCCCATTTATTGCCTCCTCACTTGCGGCGCAACCCCTTTGTAGGGTTCCACCGCTGGCGTCACCGCCACCGCTTGCAGCAGCCTCCAGCGGATACCTCAATCTGTCGCCGAAATCAGAGGTATGCGTCCGCCTCCAGACTCCAGCGGATACCGCAATCCACCACCGAATTTTTGGAATGGCACTAATTCGAGAAATTTATTGTAGATGGGCCGAGATGGTGGCAAGAGAGATGGAAAGACGCTTGATCCTCCTCTGGCGAAGTGACAACGAAAGTCGCAGCCGACTTCTGCAGCCACGTCTGGTCCTCAGACGAGGCAAAGGTGCAGGCCTGCGGCACGAGATTCTTCCTTTCCCCCTTCACGCCGCACACGGGGTGGGTCAACCTCGGTGCCTTCCTACCGCACACAGGGTGGGTCAAGCTCGGCACCTTCCTGCCGCACACGGGGTGGGTAAAGCTCGACGCCTTCCTGCCGCACACGAGGTGGGTCAACCGCGGGCCATCGCCCGCCCCGCGCTTCGGAGTTTCCTGCGCCAGATCTCAGGAAGCAGAAAGAGGTACAACTTTACCCTCCACCAAAAGAGCCACTTAGGATGATTGACCTGCGCAACCACACCTACCAAATGATTAAAGGTCTTAGATGGGTGCCTGAGAATCATTGGTGGGACAAAACCAAGGACAAACGGGTCGAACCAAGATTTATGAATGTCGTTTAGCAAACTTTCTATTACAACTACAAATACTTGCCCATGAAACTGTATCAGCACAGGGTTATAAATTGGGATCATATGAACTTGGCCGCGGGAGGGGATATTAAGGTATACTTCGATGATCATCCCGGATTGGCTGATTTGGTCTCATTGCAGCATTTGTATGTTGAGGATTGGGTTAGAGTTTTTTTATGCTACTGTGTACATTGCTGAGACTAGGGAGTACATCATGTTCATGTTTTAGGGATGCTAGTATACCCTTTTCCGACACCATATTGCTGCCACTCTTGGATTGATGGATTGTGAATCACGAAAGTACGAGGATAAGCCATCCCTACATAGTATTGTCTACGGGGATCGTGAACCACCTCGGCGTAGTTTGCTCGGTGGGTCGTTCCCGTCTGACGAGGAGATAGCCGGACTTTTTGTTAAGACGTTCACAGGTAGGCGAGCATATCGCACGCCTGACATGCTTACCCCTGAGGCAAATATGGTTCACCGGGCACTACGGAAGACATTGTTACCACAGATTGACAATGCAGAGTCCATCACTAGTCTTCGGCAGTGGCTTCTCCTTCACGTCATGATTGGTCGGCCCTTCAACATCACAGGGGTGAGGCTGGAGAACCACCCTCGATCTCTGGTCATATACCTCGAGTAACCGGAGTTGATCAGCCAAACGTTCCCACGTGAGTGAGCAAACGACTCAACACTGGGGTTAGTACCAAAAGAGTAAAACCAGTGCTGAGCCATGTGCTCCAAAGTGGGGTTAGCACGATCCATCCTACCACGTCCATCAAACCTCAACTCCATCCTACCATCCCTACCAAAACTGGAACCACCACGTGGAAACCACTCCTGTCTCACTGGAGGAGTATGAGCACCACGAAAGGAAGACCGTGTTCCGTAGCTCCTCTGAGACTCAAAGCTGCGACTTCTCCCAAACTCGTATGGACCACGAGGAGAAGAACGTCTAGTAAACTCAACACCACCAGACTCAACACGCCTACCACCTGCATCACGGCCAAAAGAACTGAACCGAGCATCATCACGGGCACGAAAATCAAACTGCTCAGCCCTCTGCCTAGCACCGGTCTGACCGGTGGTCCTAGGCCAGCAACCTCAACTCCACTCGAAGCTCTCCTATCTCCCCAAGTTGGAACGATACGCACAATGGCCTTAGCTCTGGGCAGTGGCATGCGAGGCTCAGGTACATCATGAGAAGGGTGGTACCTATCCTTGTTTGCCCACTCCTTTGCCATTCTCTCCTCTCGCTTCCTCTTGAAGCAAAACTATTCCTTATGACCATCCCTCCCACAATACTCAGAATGGAAGCGGGCTGGTCTTGGCTTGGGTTGTGGTTCCTCACATGTCTTCTCTCTTGGTTTATCTCCCTCCTTTTTTCCAAACCCATTTCCCGTAGGACTCACAAATCTCACCGATTTTTGGAAGTTGTTTGTCGGGGGAGGAAACACCAGTGGATCTGGGGTTGTGTCAAGTTTGTTTCGGAGATGGTTAGGCTTAGGATCAAACTTGTTCTTGGGTATTATTTGTGGTGGGATAGGGATCTCTTCAACTTTCTCATCTCTCTCACCACTACTCTCACCAACCTTGTCAGCCCCAAGAGCCTGACCATCAAAGTGCTTGAAAGCAGCAATCATGATACCAAGCTGAGGCTCTTGACCCGACAACCAACCCAAGAACTTTCCTAGCTCATCATTCTCATCCTACAGACGATTGACATAATGTGCAAGTTCCAAATTCTTCACATCATGCAATTCAGAAGTAGAGCAGGAAGTAGCAATGGGAGATTTCAATTCAGCCTCAAGCAAAACAATATGAGAACGAGACTCAGCAAGTTTTCCATGCAAAACAGAACAAGAAGTGCATGCCCCTAGCAAAGCAGGTCTAGACTTCAGCTCAGCCAACTCAACCCTAAGCACATCTAGTTCCTCACACTTGGAGGCATGCTTTTCCTTAAGAGTAGTCAAATCAGCTAGGAAAATAGAGCAATCACCACAATTAACCTCATCAGAAACAACAGGAGAATCCTTAAGCGAATCTATCTCAAGCTTGCATCAAGGTTCTGTGTTTCTAGCTCAGCCACCCTATTCCTAGCATTAGCAAGTGAGGCCCTAAGCTCTTTCCTCATTTTCTTAGCCTCTCTAAGCATGTCATCACGATTATCAAGAAACTTGACCAACTTCTCATTTTCCTGGTGCAAGAAGGAGAGTTCATCACGTACCTCATCCCCGAAGTCAGAGTCCGAGTCATCCTTCTGGCTCTTCTTGCTGCCGGAGCTGTGTGTCATGCCGTAGAAGCCGTCTCGCGCGAAGCAGCTCAACCCGTTGAGGTTCTTGGACGCCTTCTTGCTCTTGCACCGATCACCTTCATCTTCACTGCTACTGAAGCTCGAGGTAGAGTAGGCAGAGCTGGAGTCAATGTTGCTCATACCAACCATAGCTCGGGCCTTCTTGCCGTGGCCGTCCTTTCTCCTCGATCTCCGCTCGTCCTTGTTCTTGTGCTTGTGCTCGCGCCTTGAACGGTGCTTGCTCTCCGTCTTCGGCCGGTGCTTGTAGTTGTTCCTAGCCTCCATCTCCTCTGGACAGTCGGCGATGAAGTGTCCTTGCTTGCCGCACCAAAACCATGTACGTGAGTTCCTCCTTGAGTTCACCCAGTTCTCGTGCATCCTCTCGAATCTTCTAGTCAACAAAGCCAGCTCGTCCTCTCCAAGTACGTCGAACTCCTCATCTGGAAAAGACATCAAGGAAGACAGAGAATACATCCTGGAGGATGGGTTATCATTAGTCCTAGCACCTGTGCCTCCGACGAGAGCGAGACTATTCGAGTCAGTCGGGCTCTCAATCTTAGCTGTCACTCCACGGTCCACCTTAGCCGACTTGAGCTTCGAGAATAGCTCATCTACGATAAGGGTCTCATATGTGCCCGACTCCAAGATGGCCTCTCCGCCCCAAATGGTATGATCCAGCGAGTGCAAGAGCTTCACAGCCCTGTCATGATCATCGTACGGGAGCACGGTCACATTGGCCCTCATGTTGTTCACAATCACCGTGAACCGCTGGAACATCGTGTCTATGGACACACCGGGGAGATGAGTGATGTTCTCGTACTCTCTCCGGTAAGTCGCTAACAACCTTGCCTTAACCTGATTGTTCCTAGCATGAGCTACTTCAACTTGTCCCATATCTTGCAAGCCAAATCCTCTGCCTAAACCCGATTGAATTTGGATTGACAAAGAGCGTGAAACAACTAGTCGACCGCCTTGTTGTTGGTGTCGTGCATATCCCTCAATCCTGGAGCAAGGAAGTTAATCGACCCAAAGGATCTGACCCTTGCCGTGAACGAATGCGGACATCCGCCTCTGCCACATTTGGTAGTTCTTTCCATCGAAGTGCGGAAGACCTGAATCCCTTTCCTGGTACGCCATCTTTGGATCTTAGAATGGTTAGAGTCCAGAAAGGCCCGTAACCGGCTCTGATACCGCTTGAAGGACCGGAATGGCGAACCAGAGAGGGGGGAGTGAATGGGAGCCGATAAAAATTCTTCTTGATGGAGATGCCTTCTCCAACAAGATGAACACGGACAACTCAAAAACTTCTCTGACTCGGAACTACCTAAGTTTGCCAAGATCATGTAGCCACTGGAGTGCTACTGATCCTAGGAACAAACAACACTACAAACCTACTCAACGACACACAACACGCAGTGGAAAACTGTCTGTGCTGCATCGGTCAGACCGATGGTGCGCACAGGTTAGACCGGTGACGCCGGTCAGGCCGGTCAGACCGTGGCACAGCAACCACACAGAAAATGATCTAGACAGCCTCAAAGACTCCTCTAGGCCCTGGATCAAAAACCTCCTCAGAAAACCAACCCAAGGAAAAATTAGAACCTCCTCAAACCCTAGCAAACCAACTAGGAAGCCAACAAGAACCGACCCAGAGCAACACAAGGCAAAGCTCTACACAACCAAACGATCACCTGAGCCAAAACCCAACAGGGGGTCACATCGGTCAGACCAGTAAAGAGCACCGGTCAGACCGGTCAAGACCTGGGCGCTCAGGATGAACAGCGAGCCGTGAGTCAACTCCTCCAAACAACCTTCCTGATCTCCCGATTCGCTCCACGGATTTGCACGAGACTTTGGGGATACTAGGAGTATCTCATGGGCATCCCATAGCTATGATTTGGTCCCCCAAAACTCACCAAATCAAGAGGAATTGAAGTATTACCACCAAGAACACCTCCTCCCGAAACCAAAGGAAAAACCCCAAATCGAGCACCTTTTCCCACAGATTTGAGCAGGGAATCACCAAGAAAAGAACCACAAGGGGCTTATGTGTGCATCCCTCACCAAATCTGCAAAGGACAGGTCTCAAATCCATCAAAAGAAAATCACCAAGAAAAGGCTCCGAAAATCACCAAAAAGGGAAAATGGGAGAGGCACAAAGAACACTTGAGGAATCACGCCGAACCTTCTATACATACCATGAAAGATTCATACAAGGTCTAGCTTGCCTCCTCAACATGCACCCCTCTCTAAAGATCTCACCATGAAGCTCTCAAGCTAGTCATATGGAAAAACCTAAGGAAAATAGGAAGAAAAAACTAGGAAGCAAAAGAGCTAGGGTTCCAAGAGATGGCTGCCATCCTCTCTCCACTTGGTTTATATGGAGACAACCGAAAGACGAAACTACCCCAATTACATAGTACTAGGATACACACCCCCGAATGGCACTTTGGGAAATCTCGTCGTAGCACCATCAGACGGATGCCCGACGACTGCAACTTGCTTAGCCTCGACGCAAGCCTTGCGATCCTGACGCATGTCCTCCGCTTCAAAATCTCCGGAAGCCCGCAGCGCACACCGGTCAGACCGGTGCTCCTCACCGGTCAGACCGGTACCCACCGGTCAGACTAGTCCGACCCACTGGTCAAATCGGCCTGGTACTGCAGTGTTTTGCTCTTCGGCCTTGGCTTTGTGGCTCAGCCAAGTAACCCATTGGTTTTGTGGTGAACCACTGGAAACCCTGCGGACTTGTGGCCTCCCGCTAATCTCCACTCATGACTTGGCCCCCACGGTCGTCCCGGCTCGACCTTGGTTTTGAGGCTCAACCAAGAAACCGTCCACGACTTTGTCTTGCTGTTCTTGCCACCATGCGGCCCGCTCTTGATCCCACTGGCCATCAGGTCCCTCGAACCAAGCCTTTTTGTCTGCTCCACACCTAGAGGCCCACTGGCATAGACCTTTCGCGCTTATTCTTCACCTGCACCAACACCAATCAAGCCACAACCTGCACCTGCAATACTTAGCTAAGAATCAGTTCACACAACATTGTCATTCACTCATCACACCAGGAAGCGACCATTCACCGGTCCTCGAACCACAGAGGTCCTCACAGTTGAATGTTTTGCATAGCGGTATGTGCTGCATCTGCATGCTCAAGAAAGTACTTCATAGTGCGGTACAGGAAGACTCAATGATGCCAACAAGAGGAAGAGATCTGGCACCACGCAAAACCGCGTTGTAAAGCTCAACAAAATTAGTGGTCTTTATCCCATATCTTACCCCTCCCTTATCAAACAGGATAGACCATTTCTCCTTTGGCTCATTCTCAATCTGTTGGCTAAAGGTTTTCACTGCACGCCCCCTTCTCCGTCTGACGTTTGGACCATCAAGACCCACGTCCTCAAGAGAAACTGGCTCTTGCCCAAGTTGAGGATTGATTGGCTTCTTTGCTATCTCTTCTGATGTTTTTTTGTGAGCTCATATAATTTCTTCCAAATCTCATTGAACTTTCTCTCCTGATTCTGCTCACATAACCGCTTGAACAATTTAGTCAGTGCTTTGTTCTTGAACTGGATATGGAAGTTTGCTCCCATATGCCTAATGCACCACCTGCTATGAACATCTGGCCATTGTGCTGCTCTTTCACATTCTTTGCTACCATCTTTAATGTCATTCATCGCATGCAAAATACCTTTGTGCCTATCGTGTATGACAGACACGTTTGGCACATCCCCCACCACCATCTGGTTCAATCTCTCCAAAAACTAATACCAACTATCACCGTTCTCTCCCTCTGCAAAAGCAATAGCCAGTGACAACAACTGATTGTTACCGTCTGCTGCCACAACTGTAAGGATTGTGCCCTTGTATTTTCCTGTAAGGAATGTGCCATCTTTGCAAATGACTGGTCGACAATGTTTGAATGCCTCAATAGTGGGACCCAATGCTAAGAAAGCCTACGGCAGGACTTGCTTCCCTGGCCTTGATACAAGATTATATGTCTTGATATCGTAATAACTGCAAGGATTTAGCACAACTATTGTGCTCAGTAAGGCAGGCATTGTCATAAGATGCTTCATATGTACCCCAACTCATCATCAATACCTTCTTGTTCGCCCTATATGCCTTGCCGTAACTTATCATGTACTTAAATTTCTCCTCAATTGCCAAGATAATGGACTTGGGCTCATAAGCAGTGTTCTCCACAATCCGAGAGTACATCTGGCTAGCAACAAAACCGACCGAGAGATTGCGATGGCTTGCGTTTAACTGGTCAAGTACACAAGTGTGATCCACAACAGATCTGACCTCCCAGTACTCCTTCCACTTGCCCTTGTAAGCATACAATCGAAAAGGACAATCAGGCTTCAGACAACATACATCATATATGTGTGGAGAACTCTTCACTACCTTAAACTCTCTTTGCAAAGTCAAGGTGGCCCACCTCTTCACTACATCCTTGAGATCGCCTGCATTTGAATACATGGCGCCGACTGAAACCTCATTCTCTCTGTACTCCCATGGCACATTCTCACCAGAATTGACAGTGAGTTGTGAGAAATTGTAGCTCTGCCAGTCACTTGGCACAAGTGGTTCATCCTCATCATCTGAGGAGTCCTCTTCCAACCCAAGTTCATCATCCTCAGCCTCCATTTCGTATTGCCTTAGTACTTCTTCATTTTATTCCCCCTCGTCAATCTCACCACTCGCTTCAAAGGGTGTGTCATCATCTTCCTCCTCATCTCCTCCTTCTGTCTCAGTTGCAGCACCATCTCCCCCTTCTGCCTCAGATGCAGCACCATCTCCCCCTTCTGCCTCAGCTTCACCATGATCAGCACCATAATCTTCCTCAGGCACTTGACTACTAGACCCAACCTTGTGAACAACTTGCACAAGCCAAACCACATGCAAACCAATTTGGCATGCATTTCTGATATAACTCCACCAATGTGCAGTGCCTTGAAGTGGCATAAGCTCCCAGCACACCGGGTCACTTATGTAGATTAGTGCCATTATCGACAGGTCATGTTGCTCTGGTTTGCTTAGCTGCTATACGGGGAAGCGATGATGTAGAGGAGCAACATGGCTTCAGGCGTTGGGCTGATCAATGTCTCGGGGTGCTGGAGGTGGTCCTTGAGGTGGCTGAAGGCCTGCTGCTGCTCTTCTGTCCATTTGAACAGATTTGACCCTCAAAACGCTTTGAAGAACGCCAGGTTGCGTTCCACTGACCTGGAGATGAAGCGTCCCACGGCGACGAGATAGCCCGTCAACCTCTGCGCTTCCCGGGTACTTGTTGGGGGTTTCATCTCTTTGATGGCCCGAATCTTTTCTCCCTCGCCGAGACACAAGGTACCCGAGCAGCTTCCCGGAGCATACTCCGAAGTTGCATTTTTCCGGATTAAGACGCATTCCCGCGCGCCTGAGGTTGCTGAAGGTCTCCCGCAGGTCCGCTAATAGGTTTTCCTCCTTCTGACTGCACACCACAATGTCATCCACGTATGCCTCCATGTTTCTCCCCATTTGATCTTTGAAGACCTTCTGGATGAGCCGCGCGAGGTGGCTCCCGTGTTCCGCAGCCCGAAAGGCATACGGGTGAAGCAATAAGTCCCAAGGGGGTGATGAAGCTGTGTGTTGTTCGTCTTCCTCTGCCATCTAGACCTGATGGTAGCCCCAGTATGCATCCAGGAAGCACAAGCGTTGACAGCCAGCAGTGAAGTCGACGATCTGGTCAATACGGGAAAGCGGGAAGTCGTCCTTGGGGCATGCTTTGTTGAGGTTCGTGAAGTCGATGCACATCCTCCACTTCCCGTTGCTCTTCTTTACAAGCACATGGCTGGTCAACCACTTCGTGTGGATGACTTCTCATATCCCCCGAGCATCGAGTAGTTTTCGTACTTCCTCCTTGGCCGCCTCTTTCCGCTCCGCTGACATTTTTCGCACCTTCTTCTTGTGTGGCTTCTTCTTGGGGTCAATGCGGAGGTGATGTTCGATGAGCTCCTGGCTCACCCCTAGCAGATCTGTAGGGCTCCAGGCAAATACATCCTTGTATTCCCAGAGAAACACGACGAGGGCCGCTTCCAACTCCGGAGGGAGCGTCTTCGCGATCCAGACCGTCCGATCCGGAAATTCTTCCCGCAACGCCACCATCTTGAGGTCCTCACCCGGACACGCTTTCGGTACAGAGTGGTAGCGTGAACCACCTCTTTTGAAGCCCCTCCAGGGCTCAACTCATTCACTTCCCTCTGCCCCGGCGCTCTTCCGATGTCGATTAGGCACGTTGTACTGGTAAGGGGGTGTCCACGACGTCGAACAAGATGCCCTCCGCCTGCGTGAAGCTTCCGAGTTCGAAAGAGACCAGCAGGGTGATTTGGCCCAATGCCTTTATGGAACCACCACCGAATCCGTGCAGGCCCCCCCTACGTGGTTCAATTGCGATCTTGACAACCCCATCTCATCATAGGCTCGGATGAACAGGATATCTACGGAACTTCCCCTGTCGATGAGGATCCAATGCAGCTCCACCCCGTTGACGTTGGCTGATATCACGAAGGCGTCCTCATGCGGGTATGTTTAGTACATTAGAACCTAGAGCTAACCCTTAGTCTAACTCCATATGCCTAGTTATCTTGACGTGAATCCTGTGTGTGTCACAGTACCCTCGTCATATACCTATCTTTACCCCTGCATGTGAGAACTTGTTTCTTCCCCTACTCATGACTTATATTTATTGCAATAGAGTAATCTTGTTACCCGTCATTACCTTCCACAGATTCGATACCCTTGGAATACTCTCTTCCCTAGGGAAATGCCACAATAGTATATCCATGCGCTTGCGGATTCGTTTGTGATCAGTAGGATTACCACTGGACATTTCTAGCGCCGTTGTTAGAAACACATAAACTAGTGACAACATTAAGAAATGCCAACATTTGTTCATAAGTTAGAAGCTCGTGTTCTTCGCGAACACGATCTTTTGATCTTATGGTATAAACATAGGAAATCACATATCCATTTGTGTGCATAGCCTTGGTTAGATCTAGTTAGTTTGCATGATCTTGTTGCATGATGTTTGAGTCCAAGCTACGGTTCACGATCAAGTGGCCAGTTATCTAGTGGCTTTTGACCTGGGTCACAATAGCCCAGGCTGGTCAGGGTCTAGTTGACAATGCAAGCATAGGGCTTGGATTGGACTGCTGCGTTGGTTACGAGCTCATCCCATGTTTAGATAGAGGTAGGCCATGGCAGTGACAGCTGTTGGACCCTTTGTACTCCTCCGTGTTCGGATGTTGCTGTAGGAGTTCTGAAAGTAGCAAGCGATTGTCGTATAAAACTGGCACGTGGCTATCTCCCGTAGTACCCGGGTACTGGACCAATGTTTTCATGCAATGTTTGTGTAGACTCTCTTGCTTTGCTAACTCTTTGTGTGTTTAGTATATTAAAACCTAGAACTAACTCGTATGTTGTTGACGGTAAAAATACGTGTCAAGTTTCGACCGTAAGCGCACGAGTCAGTTGTAGCTCTTCCCTCAAAGTATCCCCCCAAGGTTTTCTCAATCCAAGGATCGGAAGCAAACTCCTAGGATTCTCCATCTAATCTATCGATCTAACCTAGCATGAAGCAAAGATTGCATAAAGGGTTTAACATACAAACATGGTAGGATGTATGGATCACATTCAATAGCCAAAAGGTAATGCTACCAAAGGTAACCCTAGCCTACCATCTTCTAGTTGCAGCTCCGGTCAAGGTGAAAATCAATCTAATCTTACAACATGAGAATGAGTCATCTCTACTCAACATTACACGTTCGCTCGCCGCTTTCTCCTTCACCGTACTGTCACTACGGTAGATAATCATCACCGAACGACAATCCTCGGTCCGTGCACTACTATGATGTATCCATAAGAGAAAGACTAACCACCACGATTAGATCTATACCTACTAAAGTCATATGCTAGCCTCACATATGGATAAAGCACACATCGAAGTAACTCAAAGTAAAGACAAGATATGATTATATCACCATTGAATGTTGAATGTACAAACGCCTTGATGAATTCAAGGCGTGGCTCCGGAACTCCACCATGGCTTCACCACGCAGGGCCAACCATGGCGGCTAGGGCATGGCCTAGGCCATCTCCTAGGAAACTCGAGGACTTGCGGTGGCCGTCGGCTTCCTCCGGTGCTTCTCCTTCGTGTCGGCGGCTCTTTGATGAATGGATGCGGTGGCCCTTCGGGGTAGAAGCTATTTATCAATCGAGAAGCACCTAGGTCAAAGGGGAGGCTGAACTAGGCTCGGAATAGGGTGGGCCGGCTGGCCTGGGCCGACCGGCCCAGGCCTATTTCGGCCCCGTCTCGCTCCCCGACGCTTCTCGTTCAATTGTTGCCTTGCACCCTTCTGCATGTGGGCCCTTGACGTCGTCTTCTCCACGGTTTAGATAGGGATACTTGTCATCCAAGCTCCAGCATCTTCTGTTCAGGTCCCTAGATAATTACGGCTTTATCCTTTGGTCCTTGGGTTGTTTGAAGTCTTGTTCACTTCGTGTCTTGACTTGTGATGGGCTTCATGATCTTCTCATAAAGTGCTTGATGAACTTTACCCGAAAGTACTCCTTTAAGCACTTAAATCCTGCGTAAGCAACATACTCCAAAAAACCAAATGCGAGTGCGAACTTGTCATATCAAGGGGCTTGGTACCGTTAGTTAGGATATCAAATATGTGCAAATGTTGACGGTAAACTCATAGCTAGATGTACCAAAATCGACCGTCAACATACCCCCATGCTTAAACCTTACTCGTCCTCGAGCAAGTCCAAGATCTTTGCTTAACTTGGAAATCAGCGTTGCCCTTCAATGTCTTCCCTGCACTTAGTTATACACAACAAGACATATTGCTCTCTCAAGTATTTAGCATTTAAGGTTCAAGTTTTGACCGGCTAATTCATCATGGAAGATAGACTATCATTAAAGAACATGCCACAATAAAACAAATATAGTGCTCTCAAACTTAAGCAAACTTCAAAACTTTACCTTGTTGCATCGTGAAGAGTTTTCAAAAAGTTGCACATCTAACATAAGTGAGGTTCTCTTGCAAAAGCTCATGGAAACACTCATCTCGTCAAGTCACTCAAGCCTACACTAGATTATTCTTAACCTATTCTACTCATATATGAAAGTGGAAAGCTTATGTGGAGCTTGGTAGGTAAAAACAATCCTAGGAAAACATTATACTTGAAATATTGTCAAACTAAGAGAGAGATCTATTGGAATTACCGAGACTAGTCAAAAAGGTCATGGAAAATAAATGTTGGGGAGAGAGGGATGTAATACACACATTTAGAAAGGTGGACATGTGCAAGTATTAAATGGGTGATCCCGAAACACGAATGAAGTTCTCGTTATCAGATTGCACATGGTTGGAAAAGATTGAGTATGGACTTGTCTTCAAAGCTCTCTAAGATTTAAATGAAAGCTAAAAAGAACTGAGGAGCATTTTTATTTTTCTCTCTTTTGTTTTTTTCTTTTCTATTTTTTTCTTTCTTCTCTTTTTTTTCATTCATCATTCATTTTTTCTTCTTTTTTTTATTCATCATTTTTTATGCTCCTCTGAACTTTTAAGCAACATAGTACTTGCTATAGCAGTCCTCCCCCATGCTTAAATGATTGCTCATCCTCGAGCATAGAAGTGAGGGGACCTATGGCTGCTAGAGAAGTACAGAATCCTTGTATTCCTCTATAAATCTTTTGAAATCTTTAGGGGCATCCTCCATGTCGAAACTCTGCATTTGATAAGTCCCTCCATATGTTATATATCTTGAAATCTTTGCCAGAAAATCTTCAGAAAATTCATCGAAAGATCATCCATACTCAATTTGGGTTGTGGTCAAGGAGGTAATCACAAAAAGATGTTTGAGTTTAGGGTGGATGCTCAGCGAAGTTTGTGAAATCTCCAATGTAGAAAATCACAATGCATGGACAAGAATGGCTAGCATGAAAAAGATACGCAACAAAATGACTAGCTTCTTAGTCTCGTACCACAAAAATCAATCCTAATCCAACTCATCAAGATATAAGTTTGCAAACTAAGGGTAACATCATGAAAGTACTTGTACGTGTATAGGCTTTGGTAGGTAGAGCCTTGCAAGAGATTCACAAATATAGATAGCATAATAATTTTAAATAAAACAAGTACAAGGCATAGGTCATCGGTAAACTTAAATCAAAGAGCAAGATAGAGTATGTGGGTCTAAAAATTAGTCATTTAACCTCTACAAATGAAAGAGCCGGTATTTAATCAATTTAAGTTCCTTTTAATAGAGAGAAAAAAGTCATGTTATATAAAACATCATGCAAGTAAAACAAAGCGGCACCTTTCATCACTTTTCCGTAGGCATACAAATGATATCATCGTGGTAAGCTCAAAAGAGATGGTGATTCATTTATTGAAAAATAAAACTAACAAACCTAAGTTATCCTCCTAGTAGCCATGTTATTGATCGAGAGATAAATACAAATGTTGTTTATGGTTGAAAGCATATATGTGCAAACATTTAGAAGGAGATGAACAAAGATAAAGTTAAGGGCGAGTTACCGTCCTTTTCGATGCTCGTAGTGAAGTGCAGCATGGCCTCCCCCATGCTTAAGCATTGTGCTTAGCATGGAAAAAGAATGATGAGCATCTTGTGGTGAAGGTGATCCTTGAACTCCATGTGGCCTTTTTCCCTTTCGTCCTTCAAATCCTCCCCCATGCTTAGCACGTTGCTAAGTGTGGAAGAACTTGAATCGCTCGTAATTCCATATTTCCATGTGTTTGAGAATCATCTTCACTTCCTTGCCTTTGTTACCTCAGTTGTCCTTCAACTTCTTCTTATCATCAAGCCATGGTTCCAATCCTTCATCATATCGTCATCACCGACTTCCATCCCGTCCTTGTGGCTGCCTCATCTTTCACAGATTTTCTTTTACTTCCAGAACAGAACATATACTGAAACACCCCTCTAAATTGAAGTTCATGAAATTATCTTTCCAACGAGCCATCATTCGCATGAAATAGGTTCCGAACAAGAGAGTTATGCCCATTTTACTCCGGTGATGCAATCTGTCCAAAGCTGATTTCAGACTGCACAGTGCTTAATGTTTATGTCATATCTCCTTGTACGGGTCTTCAAAATTGATGATTCTTGATGTGTTGGAAAGAGGGTTTGAAGGAGCTTCTGAATATTAACTTTTCTTCCATTGTACATATCTGAACATGTGCTCAAACTTAATGGAAACAACGACTTCCCTCTCAAGCCTTGTAGATGACTAACGATCTTGATTGCAATTGGTCAAGAACTCATGGGAACACTTCATCATGCCTGCAAAACAAATACACATTCTACCCCCAGGGTGATGGTTGGGAGTAGAAACAATTGCCAACAAACCAAATACATCCCTAAGATCTTAACTTGTGGCATAGCTTACCTAGTAAAAAGAAAAGAGAACCTAATGAGTGTACGTGCGTGTAGGTGAAAAAATGCAAATGAAAGGAAGGGATATAAACAATGACAATGTTTGCACCAAGTTCTAAACACCATGTTTACAACTAGATTGCTTTATTTCTATATAACCATAAAGATTTAACCAAGGTCAAAACACCATGTTCATTTCAAGGTTAATAATTCCTCATGCCGCAAGAAAATTAAAGCGCATTGCAAAGTTTATAAACCAACCTAATGCAATATAAATCAACAAGGCTTTAAAAACTCAAAAGATGATTGTCCGCAATCAAATCTAAACACCATGTTTACACAAGATTACAAAAGAAAATGCCTCGCGAAGCATTATCATGGAAATAAAGCATTCATCAAAATGTTTTGCGAAGAAGCCAAGCTAACCTATGCATGATAGAACAAAGGGGGTGATGCAAATGCAAAGGGTTAGTAAAAAGGGTAGCAATGTTTGAAAAGGCTTTCGATGTCGTTCCTCATTAATGACAATCAAGTCACTTTATGAGAGGCAGAGTCTTGTCAACAAAATCTTTTATCAAAAGGACCTAATCAAATATGCTAACAAGGTTTTAAGGTAAGGCTTATGAGTATCCTATATTTTTTTGGCTTAAGACAAGAATTTTGAAAAGGCAAGTCGGGTGAAGAAATTCTATCTAAGGTGGTTTCGAAAAAGAAGAAAAGAAAACAAGGGTTAGATTTTTGGATGAAAAACAAACCTACGGTTTTAGGATTACTAAAGGTATGAGAGGTTTTCCCTAAGGGTTTAGGACGAGGCTAGTCAAAATTTTAATTAGAAAAGGGATAGAGATAGACTTTGTCAACTTGACATAAGTTGATCCCCCCTTTTGTTGGCTTGGGTTCTAGGTGTGGTTTGATAGGTAGGTTTAGGCAAAGATGTTTTTTAAGGAGAAGGGTTATAAAAGATGAGATGCAACATGCAACACAATGCAAAGGTGGAGAAAAAAGTGGAATGAAGTGCAACATGATATGAATGAACAAAATGACATGACATAATATGGTGGTGATCTAAACCAAAATGAAAGTTAGTCTAAGTTATCTAGCCACAAGTTTAGAATCAAAAGGGATCATGCTTCATATTTCTCTCTAAAAAGACACAAATAAAAAGACTCTAAACACTAATAAGCACACAAAAATAAGGGGTCTACAAGTTTTCCAAAATCAAGTAGCAAAGTGCTCACTCAATATCTATTAAAGCATAAATTATTTGGTTGTGACATTCATTAGAGCAATGGTACAATGTTACTTGAAGTTTTCAAATAAATAGCACAATGTAGACTGTCATAGTTTATATAGATATATAAAAAGATCGGGTTGCCTCCCGCAAAGAGCTTCATTTTAAGTCATGGAGCTCGACTTTCTCACGTACCTTTTTATCGTCGTGAAGCCATGGTTCTTTGTGCGAGAATCCAAACTAGCCATGCAGCTTGATGTTGCCTTATGAAATCGATCGTGGTTCGCTTCCAACATCATCATGTGTTGAGTGGTGCCTCTTGTGTCTTCATTCATCCATGCTCCGGAGGGTTTGTTTTAGTCCTTAGCTTCTGAATTTTATCATGTACGTGTCGTGGAACCGTTGCCACATCTTCTCTTTATTGTCACCATGTCCATCTCCTCTATCTTGTCGTCATCGCCTTGTTGCTACCTCTTCTTCATGAATTTACCCCTGCATCCAGAACAGAACATATACCAAAATATAGTTCTATTGAAAAATTTATAAAATTACCTTTCCAATGGGTACTCATTCATCTTAATTGGAGTCCGAATGAGGGAGCTATGGCGGTTTCACTTCAGCATTGCTTGCTGTCCAGAATTTCAGCACGTGCAACCTTCGGTGATTCGGCCATATCCGCTTGTAGGAACCTCCGATTGCCTTGCCGCTTGATTCTTTGGAACGTAGACTTCATGGGGCTTTTGAAAATCCAAATATATCTAATACTTTCTGCTGAGGCTCATGCAAACATCTTGATGACATCATTATCCTTTCGTCCATCGATCCGGAGATGTACGTGTGGTCTTTATCTTGAAGTCTTTTAGGGCACCATGTCACACATCCCTTGGCTTCAAGAATGATTACCATCACTGCATGAGTATGATGGCAATGGGATCCCGTGCTTGACATGGTCGTTTCTGAAACCTATAGCTTGAACAAACAAATCTCCAAAAGACATTAGTCTAAAAACTTAATCGACACATAGGCATACCTTGTTCATCTTTGTTTGCTTTGGGTGGGGGCTCGATAGCGGATGTTGGGCCACCAACCAAGGTTAGCACCTACCACTAAAGAGAAAATCTTTGCGTAGCCATCAACTTGGTTGAGCGAGGTTGGACTTGTCGAAGTCCTAATGTTGAAAACTTCTCGATCGCTTTGTGTCTAGGGTTTTACCTGCATTCAAGGACACAAACAAGAAAACAAGCATATATGCAATAATAAAAATTAAGGTTAGTCAAATAGATAGATCGCCCTAGGGTTCGAGTTGCCGATCCCCGGCAACGGCGCCAGAAAAGCTTGTAGACGGTAAAAATACGCGTCAAGTTTCGACCGCAAGCGCATGGGTCAGTTGTAGCTCTTCCCTCGAAGTATCCCCCCAAGGTTTGTCAATCCAAGGATTAGAAGCAAACTCCTAGGATTCTCCATCTAATATATCGATCTAACCTAACATGAAGCAAAGATTGCATAAAGGGTTTAACATACAAACATGGTAGGATGTATGGATCACATTCAATAGCCAAAAGGTAATGCTACCAAAGGTAACCCTAGCCTACCATGTTCTAGTTGCAGCTCCGGTCAAGGTGAAAATCAATCTAATCTTACAACATGAGAATGAGTCATCTCTACTCAACATTACACGTTCGCTCGCCACTTTCTCCATCACCGTACTATCACTACAGTATATAATCATCACCGAACGACAATCCTCGGTCTGTGCACTACTATGATGTATCCGTAAGAGAAAGACTAACCACCACGATTAGATCTATTTCTACTAAAGTCATATGATAGCCTCACATATGGATAAAGCACGCATCGAAGTAACTCAAAGTAAAGACAAGATATGATTATATCACCATCGAATGTTGAATGTACAAACGCCTTGATGAATTCAAGGCGTGGCTCCAGAACTCCACCATGGCTTCACCACACAGGGCCAACCATGGCGGCTAGGGCATGGCCTAGGCCATCTCCTAGGCAACTCGAGGACTTGCGACGGCCGTCGTCTTCCTCCGGTGCTTCTCCTTCGTGTCGACGGCTCTCTGATGAATGGATGCGGTGGCCCTTCGGGGTAGAAGCTATTTATCAACTGAGAAGCACCTAGGACAAAGGGGAGGCTGAACTAGGCTCAGAATAGGGTGGGCCGGCTGGCCTGGGCCGACCGGCCCAGGCCTAGTTCGGCCCCGTCTCGCTCCCTGACGGTTCTCGTTCAATTGTTGACTTGCACCCTTCTGCATGTGGGCCCTTGACGTCGTCTTCTCCACGGTTTAGATAGGGATACTTGTCGTCCAAGCTCCAACATCTTCTGTTCAGGTCCCTAGATAATTACGGCTTTATGCTTTGGTCCTTGGGTTGTTTGGAGTCTTGTTCACTTCGTGTCTTGACTTGTGACGGGCTTCATGATCTTCTCATAAAGTGCTTGATGAACTTTACCCAAAAGTACTCCTTTAAGCACTTAAATCCTGCGTAAGCAACATACTCCAAAAACCACAAGCGAGTGCGAACTTGTCATATCAAGGGGGTTAGTACCGTTAGTTAGGATATCAAATATGTGCAAATGTTGATGGTAAACTAATAGCTAGATGTACCAAAATCGACCGTCAACATATGTTACTCCCTATGTCATAGTGTTCGCTTAGAGTAAGCACTGTTTGTCACACTACCCTTATCATATATTTATCCTTACCCTGTATTTGAGTGTTACTTCTACTTCTATCTATGATCCATATTCATTGCAACAATATAAGTCTTGTTATCCGCCATTGCCTTCCTTGGATTCGATACCCTTTGGAATACTTTGATGGAGAAATGCTACAATGGTATATCCGTGTCCTTGCAGATTCGTTTGTGATTGTTAGGATCTACCACAGCCAATGAGGGTGTACACAGAAGGATGAGACCACATAGGGGGCGGGGTCCCTGTGGGATGACGCGGGGGGTGAGGGGGGGAGAGCCCAGGCAGGAGCCGTGTGTAGCACAGACCGGTCGTTCACGACGGTCCTTTGAGAGGCCGTAGTGGTCTGGGCCGCTGAGATGGTCGAGAAGACTTTCGTCGCATGGCCTCCCCAATCCTTGTGGATGATGCAGATGGGCTTCGTCCCTCCTCGCCCTCGCGTGGCGGAGGATTTCGTCTTGGGACGGCCCTCTGTATGCTGGCGGGGGTCTTCCGAAGGCCTCTCTCTCTTTCGATCTCCTCGATGCTCCTCCCCGCGCTCGTCTCGACGCCCATCCCGGCGCTCTTCCCGACGTCCATCTCACCTGCGGGTAGGCTTGATGGCGTGGATCTCCCGGGCGGGACGCCGAGGGATCTCCTTCTTCCGGCGGGTTCCTTCACATTTTGGGTGATGCTCCCGCTCTCGATCCCGAGATTTTCGGTCTTCGTGGTGAGGTCGGACCTCACCGGGGTGCCTCCGCTGTTTGTCCCGGAGCTCGTCGTCCTCCACCTTGGCGTATTCCTCCATTTTCTTCATTAGCTCCGATATGTTCTGTGGCGGGCGCCTCAAAAGTCGCGAGCAGAAGGACCCGTGCAGGAGCCCTTCTTGTGCTGCGTCGATGATGGTGCGCTCACTCAGCCCGCTGGCTTGGCATTTGACGTTCACGAAGCGCTTGACGAATCTCCGGAGGGTCTCGTTCCTCCCTTGCTTCAATGCGAACAGATGTCCGGAGGTGACTGGGTCGTCGTAGTTCCCTTGGAAATTCACCAGCATCAGCTCCCAGAGCTGCTTCCAGGAGCGATCTTCTCAGCGTCCAAGGTGGTGTACCAGGTGCGGGCAATTCCGGTGACCACCATCACGGAGCTCTTGGCCATGGTGGACTCGTCGCCCCCGACCGACTGGATGGCGGCCTCGAAGCTCATGAGGAAGGCGGCCCGGTCGGTCTTGCCGTCATATGGCGTGATTTGGGGCATCTTGAAGCCTTTCGCCCAGCTGAGAGCCTGCAGTGCCCACGAGAGGGGCGATTTGGGGACGTGAGGGACCCCTCGCCCAGTCGGGGGCTCCGGGCGTTCCCGCTCGGCGAACAGGGGCTGCTCACGACTGCTCCTCCCAGAGCTCTCCCGCAGCACCTTATTGATCTCCCATTCTTCCAGTAGCTTCTTCAGCTCCCAGGCCTTCCGATTGGCCTCCGCCCTCCGACACAAGTATTCTTCCTCTCTCTTCTTCACCTCCTGATTGATGTCCTTCTGAGCGATGGAGTCATGTCGCTCCGCTTCCCGACGCACCCGTCAGACCCGCTCCTCATGATCCTCCACTTCATTCTCCGCCCCAAAGGCTTCCCTCACCTCCGGGGATGTCTCAACGTCATCTTGGGTTAGGAGAGGGTTGTCCTGAGCCTCGGGAGGGTCCTCATCCGCGCCCTCCGGGTCTTCCTCGCTGTCCTAGTGTTGGTCCTCCAAGTCGACCCTTTCGGGGTCTTGAGTTCCCCCCGGGACACCCACCGGAGGAGCCCCGGTCGTCACCTCTCCAACTGCGTCGGGGTCGTCCCGGGATGTGCCGGAACGACCCTTCCCTTCTCCTCGGCTGGTGCCATCTCGGCTTTTCTCAGTCACACATGTCCCCACGGTCAGTGCCAACTGTTGGTGGTTACAAAGCCGACACAGTGTAGGTGGGGCTCTTGAGCTGTATGGGAAGGCTCAGAAGAGCTACTAGGGGACTGAATGACTAGTATAATGATTATATTGCAACTGAACTTGAATACATGGGGATGACTCCCCTTTTATAGGCCTCTAGGACCCCTTCTGGTACAGTGTCCGTTTTACCCTCGGTACGGCCCCGGTACGGACACAGGACTGTTCCCTAACACCCCTGAGGGCACCTTAGTCTTTTCCCCCCGCTACCCGACGACACGCCATGTGCGTCTATAGTGCCTGGGGAACCCCTACCACATGTGCCTTCTGTGGTCATCGCGGGACCCTCGATCTTCGGGAGCCCTCCGCTACATCCCTGCCGGAACCTTTTCATCCCGGAAGGTTTCCCGGGGCTCATCGTATTGGGTCCTTCCGGATCTGCGGGGCAACCTCTCCCTCTGGCGGCTCGCGCCCTTGGTTTGACCCGCGGTCTCTTGTCAAAGACCGGGGGAGGGCCCCACATGCCCGCGGGAGGGGGCCCTTTCCCGAATCCGCAACAGTAATGTTTATTATTATTGATTAGAACATGAGTTTTTTTTTTTTGAGATAGAACTGCTTGGGTTAAATTTCATAACTCACAAATCAACGGAATTATGCTATTGGGCGGGCTGCACTTTTGAGCTCCCGGCCCACTTAGCCTAACTACAGCAGACGCCCTGAAATCTCTCAGTTAAAATCCGACAAGAGCTAGCTGCTCCGACTCCGACCGACAATTGGAATCCGACAAGAGCCATTTCCCCTTTGATCATACTCTGTACTCCGATGTGATTGCGGCGGATCCCCGCGTCCTCCGTCCAACCCGCCGGAGATTTACCTCCCCGGCACGAGGGTGCTCTTCGATTATGACAATCTGACTGCCGGCGGCCATCGCTTCGCCATTGCTCCCACGCCGTATGCACACCCTGTCGCCACGCCACCGGCTGCCCACGACGGATGACGGGAAGACGAGCAGGACAGCCGCGTCCACGGCGAAAGCAGCCCGCCAGAGGATCGGAGAGCGTTTGCTTTCTGTTCAGAGCTTGAATTTTGTAGCACTGCCAATGACAGAAAGTTCTGAACAGCAGAATAATGTTTAGAAACCAACAGAAACATTCCCCTTTTTTTTCCTTTTACTTGTATGTAATCAGAAAGGAGCAACAAGTTGCAACTGCCTGCACCATTCCTCTTCACAATTTTTAATAATCAAGTATGATTTATCAAATCAAACTCCTAATGACCCAAAAATTCAGAAACCTATATATACCCAAGAACATGTATATTGAACAATTGTAAAAAAACTGTATTTTAATGTTATATATTTAGGATAGGCAGATAACATATTCAAAATTGGATTTCCATTCAGAAAGATCACAAGAACAATTGACCACAGATCTCAAGTTGGAACACTGTCCAGCATGTAACCTGGTATTTTCGATTGTTTTACAGCTATCAGCATGCATAAGATCTCAGCTTGCTGCAGATGCAGCACTAGTCTTAGCAGTCTCCACAGGCTCCTCTACTACTATATTGCACTCCCTGGACGCTGTGGGGAAGGTCTGGAACGGGGCGGCAACATGCTCCAATGGCGTCGTAGGATGAGGTCGAAGCGTGAGTGAAATGAGCCTGGTGGCGGCACCGAGCATACATCGGATCAAAGCAATCTCCCCGGATCCGCCTCTGTAATCTCTAATGATCAGGTACCTGAGCGAGTCAATGATGCAACGGGGGGTATAATACAGGGACCAAGCCAGAGTGTCTTCGTCATCAGCATCGGCACTGGGGCAGAGTTCATCATGTCTCTGCATGAGAACGCCAGGTACAGTGATCAGCAACTAAGTCATCTTGTTACATTGTTAGATAGACAAGGAACAGAAATAGACTATATAATAATCGCCCAAGAGATCAAGAGAGGCAGGGGGTAGCCAGATAGCACGTACGCATATTGTGATTTTTTGCAGACGTGGTAGTCCCCCGAGGAGCCGCACAAGAACTGCAGCTTGTTGAGCCACACGCAGCTGGATAGACACCACCAGTATCTCCAGACATGGCAGCGAGACGACGCGCCGCCAGGGTTTTTTTTATCGGTAGAAAAAAAATATCGGCACTCACCGAGAAATGCGAAATTTCGGGAATTTCGGACCAAATTTAAACAAATTCAAAATTTTTAAAAACTTTTTTGACAGAACTTCAGTGAAACTATCCCTAATGAACAAAAACAACATATAACAAGTTACAAACTTACAACACAATTGATATATCATATATCTATAGCACAACACCGTCTTCATGATAATGCAAGGTCCCAAATAGTATAATTAACCGTACCAAATATTGCAGCCAATTGCAGACTTGGAAAGTCCCAATATTATGTGTCCATGGCATTGCAAATGAATGAAGTGCCCAATATTACATGTTTAAATACTTCCCAAAATATATTCAAAATTGGAGACGCGAGGAGCAGTGGGGTGCTCCGAGCTGTGGTCGATTTGGGGGAAAATGAGTGGATTTAGGGTTTCGTGGGGGCTGCCGGGGCTATATTTTGGGCTGCATGGCGGGAATGAACGTCTTGGGTCTTTTGGCGCGCGATTGGGCGCGTAGTTCAAATTTGGCTGAAAAATTTGAACGATATGTGATTTTTTTGGGACTCACCGATAACAGCGATATTTCGGATTTTTCACCGAAGTTTCGCCGAAAATTTTTTCCCTGCGCGCCGCCCATTGAACCAGACAGCATGGTCGCTCAAGATCCGTAGCTGATGCAACTGGAGGCTAAGTTCATTGATCCTCCGCAGCACAGGGGTGGACCTCAGATGGATGAAGACCATTGACTGACCTGCTGCTGTGTCCGGGACAAGGCCCGTGGTAAGGCCTTCCAGTGCAGGGGCGTAGGCAATGGTGAGGCCACTGGCAGCACTGCACTTCCAGAAGTTCAGAGTCTTGAGTGTTCTTGAGTCGATCAACAGGCCTTGCCCATCGCATCCAGCAGTCAAGTCGCTGCACCCCACCGTCAGGCGTCAGGCTGCTCAGCTCTGGCAGCAGGTTGCCAATGACTGCCGAGAGAGCTAGCCCAGAGAAGCGGCAACCCAACAGGCTAAGGTCACGGATGGATGCCAAATTGTCATACAAGTCAAGGCGCAGCGCCGCCAGCCCGAAGAAGGCCAGTGCCAGGCTCCGTAAGCCCGAAGAAGGCCAGTGCCAGGCTCCATGGTGCGATTGACATTTAAGAGCACCAGTTCCTGAACATCCTTCTCTGAAAGCATGTCAACCCACTCGCGCAGCATGCCCGGTCCCGGGCATGCTGTGCAGTCGAGGCGGAGGCATCGGATGGGACCTGGGTGTCTGTTTCATCACGACACTCCCACTTCATATGGTCCAGCAGCCTGATTTCAACGGCCTCCACGACGTCAGCGTCGTGGAAGATAAGTGGGAGCTGCCTCCATGTGTCTGCCCAAGGCCCCACTGCTTGCCCGAAGGCCCATAGGTCAATGTAATGGTTTTTTGTATCCCACCATATTCGAGTTGGGTGCCGGCGGGAGGACCGCTAAGGTGTCATGGATTCGTTGCGCAGATGTTCCCTGCAAGGAAATTTAAGTGTATCTGTGTATGAACGAACAGGATATATATAGTTGTTTTCCCCTACTACAAGTCTACAACATGTTTAATGAAATTGCAGCTTACCTCATCAACAGTAACAACATGGGCTTTACCCTTAACCATTTCAGTATTGTATTCTAGCTCTTTCATCACATATGAAAACTGCACTTCACCCTGCCAAAAACAAACAACCAAAAATAATATCTGTACATATGAAATGATTCAAGTTAGACAAATTACTACCTACGAGCTTCAGGTTAGACAAATACCTGTAGACCTTCAAGGGAAATCGTATTAGGGAAAATATCATTTAGATCATTTATTGACTATGAATTCCGCATTGTTCAAGCTTGCCTCCAGCTTCCTGCATTTTTCAAACACAAGAAAAGGATTAAATCACATAAAAGTGATTTTACCGGTCGCCTCCATCATGAGGGAAATCAAAGATGAACACAACTTGTGGTTCCTGGCTGGAGCTAAAAAGCTTCAAGGCTTGGGCCTATCTGGTGTTCTTTAGATATCTAGGTCATGGTTAGGGTCTTGTCCTTTTTGTTGCATAGGCTAGTCTTGTGCTTTTGAACTTATCTCGCATATTTTGTCCCCATATGAGAGAGGATTTGTATGGGGAAAATTTCTCTCTCTCTCTCTCTCTCTCTCTCTCTAATGCAATGAAGTGCAGATCTCCTGCGTTTTCTAAAAAAAAGTGATTTTAGCAGTACTACTGCCATATAATAAGATTACCAGACCTAAAAGCCTTAATTGTTGCATGTGGCTGCAAAGCTGTCCAGAGTACTATATTGACATGCATCTTTAAAAGAAGGATGGAAATCATCTCTTGACTGGAGAAATCAAGAATATAAGCAGTCCAGACTCCAGAGCAACATTCTTTTTTTATGCATTGTGTCTTGACAACATCAACATGTATTTGAAATTTCATTTTGTTTCCTCAAAGTGGTGCAAGCTTACCTGAGTTTGAGATCCAATTATCAAAACACAAACTGGAAGTTCGGTTCTCAGACATTCTTTATGTTCTTTCAGGAAGCTCTCTACATCCTTGAGGAACATAATCAGCTTAGTGCCTTTACTTTCTTGTGAAATCACCTGAAAGGCAAAGGAGGGGGAAGGGGGGGGGGGGGGGGGGTGCAGTGAGGGTGATCATCTATCAGCCTTTACCTCGAACAAGTTGCCTAAAGCAGTTGTATCATCGTCCCTACCAGAAGAGTCTGCTTGCAGTTCATCTGCCAATGTCAAACAATAAACCACACTATACAAGAGCAAAAGAGCATCAATAGGACAATATACTCTACCCTACCTCCTGCATATGGTAACTGACGTAAAGGTTTAACAAAAGTGTGAGAGTAAGATTTTGATAGAAAGTTTTTTTTAAAAAAAAAAGAGGGTGGGGGCACAAAAACCTTCTTTGGAAGTTTTTGTGTTGGGTATTCCCACAATATCAGCTCCGGAACTACTACTTGGTGCATCAACCTTCTCCTTCATGTGCTCTTTTTGAGAGTGAGACTCCTGATCCTGAAACTTTGAAGATGTCAGCTTAGAATTATCTTTCAATAAAAATATTACATGTTTCTGCTCACACATTAAGAATATTAGTGCATATCAATAAAGAATCTAATGTATTACTTACTCCACAAAGAATATGAGAATCAAGTATGAGCAGTCTAGCATCAAAATGCTTTGCCAGCGCTTTTATCAATGCTTCCTGATATGCTTGGTGTTGAAAGGGAGCAATACAAACTTCTAGAATCTTCCCCACAACTCAAGATCCATGATATTTTTCATGAAGTCATTAGATGTTGTTCATGAAGAAATTAGAATAATATAGAACCTAGATATTTATCTAGGAACTCTCTAGAAAGGGGGACACTTGTCTCAACCTTATGAGCTCCCTTGGCCTATAAATAGAACCTCCTCCCTTGCCATGCCATCCAACCATGAGCATGGTAGATGAGTGAAGCATAGGGTGAGTGTTAGGCTAGCCACTAAAGAGAGAGTGTTGTACACTCTTGTGTAATATTATTGTGTTGTAATAAAGTTCTGTTCTTGTAAGTTTTAGTCTCCCGGTTGGGCCATATAGTTTCTAAGTACTTAGTGCATAAGTTGTGATCCATCGAAGGTTGGCTATGTCACCAGGGATCACAAGGGTTTGGACTTCATCTGTTGGTAGGCTCTGCCACCCGGAAGTCAGCTTTATTTGTTGGTAGGCACTGCCACCCGGAAGCAAGAAAACAGCTTTGCCGTCAAAAACACCCGTTGCTAGAAATTAAAAGGGCTGACCGACTCTAGAGTGAGTTGGTGTCCTAGGTGTAGGTCCTCAGCTTAGTGGGTATTTGGGCCACCACAAATTCCAACACTTGGGAACCTAGAAGCGTTTGTGCAAAATGGTTAGAGATATACATAATAGCTTAGCACAACTTCAGGATAGCTAATGCAATAATATAATAAAACAAACTACTGACAAAAGAAAAAAACCTTCTGGGCCAGACAATAGAATACGCCGATGTATAGATGAAATTTCTTGCATGTGTTTCCTGAACTTCTCCACACATATCACTGCAGATGATAACAACATTTCATTTGTAGTACCACTGCAATATATGAGCACTGGTTAATAAGAAAGAAGGTAGTATAACAAAAATAAATAAAAAAACCCAAGGATCATTATCTCGAACTAGAATATTACCTGTCATAATATGGTGAACTGATGGTTATTTCAATATCACCTGGGCTAGGGATAGCTTGTTTCAGCCCATCCCTAAAGGATTGCCATCTGCTCTGTTTTTCAACCAGAGCAGCTTGGCCTATGTTCTCTGACTGACATGAACCTCCTTGCTGGAATAAGAAACAAAAATGTTGTTTACGACAAATGCCAAGAAATATGACAGCAGAACAAAACGGTAGCAGCTCAGAAGCATTAAAAGACCTCAAGATGCAAAAGTTAAAAGCAATATCAGTATCAACTAATTGCATATGGTTGATATTGTTATCAATTAAAAGCAGTTTAAGCATTACGACTGAATGACAATATTGAACAAATGCATAAAGTTACCAAAAGCGTGAGATACTTTTAACGAGCAGATTTTAGTAAGTCACAAGAAATGAAGAAAGGTAGCTCAAAATTTATGAACCATGACTACAACTTCATGTTCATTAAGGCTTGAAATACAAATAAATGAAAATAAAGATATTTTATCCAATGTTATTACATGAAAACATATATTTTACTAACGCTCTCCACACTGACAATTCTTGATGTAACAGCACTAGAATTTCTACAATCTAGAAGGTTCCCTGTGATGAGTCAGAATATATTATTTTTAAGAACTTAATTAGGTGCCATGATCTAAGAATCAGACAGCAGTGATAGCAAACACTAAACCGACATATACAACATCAGAGAGCCGATCCCCCAGTACTGCTAATTCCTAATACCCAAGAACCACTTGGAAATTTCAATGTCAGCACAGATACTACATCATCTTGATAAACAAAACGTTGAGGATTCCTGATAACCTAAAGCCAAGAGCATTAAGAAACTGCACAACTGAACCGGTTCCCCTGTATTGCTAATTCCTAACCTCCAAGAACTATGACGAAATTTGAAGCCCAACATTGTTGAGCCTAAACTCCAAGAAACTGCGCACTTGAGCGAGCAAGTGCCATCGTGGTAGCCCATGAACCCTAACACCTCATAAAGCGCAAGCAGCACTCAGATGGCGGAAATGCAAAGAACCATCACCAACCAATAAACCCCGTAAAGAACCCTCGGGAAGGTAAAGAAACTGTAAGAACGCACCTGCGGGGACTGCGACCGCATCCTCCCCAAAGGCCGCGGTAGCTGGTGCCGCTTCTGCACGAAGGGATCCCCCGTCACCGCGGGCCTCGACCTCTCCCCCGCCACAGCGGCTGCCGCGTGCTCCTCGCACTGCATTGTCTGAACATGCCCACATTAGCCCCAATCGAGATAAGACTCACGCTACGGAGCGGCAGCGGCGGCGGCGGAGGAGGAGCTCGCGCTCACCTCCCATTGCTTGCAGGGCGACGGCGGGGCCTGCGGGTGCGTAGAGGCCGACGGGCGCTTGCCCCTGCCCCGGCTGTCCTTCCCTCCGCCGCTGCTTCCATCTCCCTCCGAGTAAGCCGCGACGGCGGTGCTCCGGCGGCTCTCTACCATGGCGGGAGGGCGGATGGTCGCCGGGTTCGTTACGCTTTCCGGAACAGGAAAGGAAATGGCAGCCGGCATGGAATTTGTTTTTTTTTCCTTTCGATTTCGAGTTTTCGACTGAAAGGAGGAAAACGGAAAACGGCAAGAAGGGGAGGGGAAGGTTTGTAGGGTGGGCCCAAGCTGGTATCTCAAAGTGTGGCATGGAGTTGTGATGGGCGAAAAGAAAACTTGTTCGGTAAATTATCTATATATACTATAAGGAGCGAAAACAATTGAAAACTTTTCTCATCCAATTTAGCCTCGTCGTACCCCTCACGACGGACCCACCTGTCATATGTCTTTAGAAGTGGATAGAGTGGAAGGACTATCTATACTATAAAGATTGAATAATTTGAAAAATCTTTCTCACCCAATTCGGACCCACTTGCCCCTCACACCGGACTCACCTGTCAATTAATTGGGGAGTGGATAGAGTGGAAGATCCATAAAATCGCAATTTGGAGAGCGTTTCTATCGAAAATGAATTATTTTTCTCACCCACCTCGCGTGTACCCACCCACCCGTACCCACATCAGGCCCACGCTCCTCCTACCCACCTGTCGTATCCATCAAAAATTTTGTTAACAACGAACACGGGACAAGTCGTTGATCGTGTGGACTATTTATTTGCTCATGTTAATAAATGTTTCGCACGTGAACGAACGTCTGGACATCGTGTCCTATTTTCCTCATGTTCATGTGTACATAGAGTTCTCATTAATATTTGCATATAGATACACTACATGCAAAACAAAAAAAAAAACTTTGCCCTCTCTCCAGCGCCGGCGGATACAAATTATGTCACCCAACCATCCAAGCCACAGCCGTCCGCGGGCAGCACATGAACCCTGAGCTTGATGTAGGATAGCATGACGACAACAGCAATCATCTACCCTGTAACGGGGACCTACAACTAATTTGTTCTATCACCAGAAAATAAGAATGAACGGATAAATTATTCACAATGTGATGCTATCGTTTTCTGTTAGAGTATTTCATGTTAGAAGTAATCTATACTATAAAAATCGAATAATTTGAAAATCTTTTCTCACCTAAATTGGGTCCGCCTTACCCCTCACGTTGGTCCCACCCGTCATCTAATTAGGAAGGTGGATAAGGTGGTAAACCCATAAAATCGCATTTTGGAGAGTGTTTCTGTCAAAAACGAAAAGATTTTTTTCACCGCGACCTTTTCTTACCCGCCCACGTATACCTACCAGTGGGCCTACAACCCCACGGTCCCCGTTCCCATTCACCGCCACCCCGTCCGCCCGGCGCATCCCCTTCCCATCGCCGGCCCATCCACTCATCGCCACCCATTCCCACCGCCGCCCCTTCCCAGGCCTGCTGCTGCCGCCTCGGAGAGGAAGTTCTCGCTGAGAAAGAGGTGGCGGAGGCCCCGCAGCACGCAGAGGTTCGGCTTGATGCCGCTGCGGAGCACGTTGGTGCTCGATACCGCCACGACGACCTCCGCGGGTCCCCAACGAGCTCATCTTGGCCAGCACGGCGAGCTCCACAGGGTCCTCGGCGGGCGGAGGTGCAGATGCAGCTCGGAGGAAGCTTGAGGCCGGCGCGGTGCCGGCCCAGGCCACTAGAGTGGGAGAGGATGAGATGCATCCGCTTCCGCATCCCCTCCTGCCGTTGAACGCCGCCCCTACCATAGGCCCATAGCCCCCGGAGTAGGAGCCGTCGCTAAGCAAGCGGTCATGGAAGGAGCGAGCTCCATGGCGCTGCGTCCTGCATCCCGCCGCCCACCGCCAGCTCCATGGCGGGACAGTGGAGGTCCGCTGTCCACCTGGGAAGTATCCCAGTCGCCGCCGATCCGCCGCCACAACCCGAGGTGGCGGTTGGAAGCCGCCGACGCCCGTGCTCGATCTGCTCGCCTGCGCTCGATCTGTCGCAGAGAGGAGAGGGAGGGGCGTGTCAAGTTTGGGGCCGCGACAGGGGTGGAGGTGGACGCCGAAGAGAAGCGGTCGGGATCGCCGCCAGCAGGGACGGGCTTCGGACTCTGCCGCGACAGCAAGGACGAGCTCTGGCCTCTGCCACGACCGCCGGCCGTCAGACCTCCCAGGGAAGAGGCACCAGAGAGAGAGAGAGAGAGAGAGGCGGTGGCGAGGCTGGAGGACGGCGACGGCGGGGAACTGGAAGGTTGCGGCGGCAGAACGGGCACACTGAGGGAGGAGCTGGGTCGAGACGTGGACGGCGAGATGGAGACGAGGGAGAGGATAAGGTTTAGTTTTTTATTTGCCCCTTGTCTTTTCTAATAATTATATTTTAGTCCCTAAAATTTCTATTTTCTCACATTCTAATCCCTAGGTATTATATTTGCTCACATTTTAGTCCTTAAAATGTAACATATAAATTTGGAATTGAAGATAGTGGTTGGAGGTGGATGTATAAAGTAAATATATAGAGTAATAGGAGTGTGGGAGAAGTTGGTGTGAAGTAAATAATCTTGCCGATGTGGATTGCAAAGGATGATTTCTGAGATATTTTAACTAACATATCTTAATTTGATTGTTAATATTTTTTTTGAAAAATAAATATCTTTTACGATTAAATTATGAGTATATGTGTTGCCGTATCAATATGTGCATGGATCAGGATTCCTTTTTTGAAAAAATAACTAAATCTTTAAAAATATGTTTGTTACTGAATTTTCTAACCGTAGTTATCAGAATTTTTGTAATATGTAAAATAACTAAAGCAGCAAAAAATCTTGGTACCATTACTCCCTTAGCAACTCTTCATGCTTCTCTCATACATAAAAGTTGCATTTTAACAATTGAGCAAGAAAAATTTGAGTGGTGAACCCATTATTTTCATTTTCAGTCACGCTAATAGCCTAATACTAATATGGACCATGAACACTATGAGCCACATTTGAAAAAAGATGTACTGACTCAAGGTTGGTTTGAGTAATATAGTTACACTAATAACATATCAAAGAAGAGCACGTGCATTGTTACTAGTTGTTTTTAATGTTATAATGAATGCGCGCGTCTGTTTTTCGGACGACTACGTGGAGCCACTTTGTTGAAGTATTTTTTCTCCACAACACTGCAGACTACTCCCAACCACATCATTTTTCGACATTTTTATTTTTTATATTATTTTTTATTTGATTTTGCAAAATATACGACGGATTTCAAATTCAGCAAAACTATACTACAACGTTGTAGCCCATGACGGTATGGACCAACCGCCATGAGCACAGCGGTTTGAAGTGCTACATTGTCCAACTGCCGTGGGCCACGACGGTTGTGAATAGTACCCTTAGCGTGGGTACCGTAGCACCTGCAACCGACGTGGCTAGGGTCAGTCCGTTTTCAAAACATCGTAACTTTTTTGTACGAACTCGGATGGAGATAAACTTTATATGAAATTTGTAGCTTTCGACGAGATCTATAACTTTGTAGTTCAAACTTTTTTCATTTGAAGTCATCTTAAGGCTCAAATAATTGATGTATTGTCCAGATCTCAGTTTTCGGTATCCAGATCTGATAGTATATCAATTATTTGAGGCACAAGATGAGTTCAATGAAAAAAGTTAGAACTGCAAAGTTATAGATCTCGTCGAAAGCTATAAGTTTCATATAAAGTTGATCTTGATCCGAGTTCATACAAAAAAGTTACGATTTTTGAAAACGAACCGACCCTAACGTCATGAGCCACGGCGGTTGCAGGTACTACAGTACCCGCACCGAGGATACTGTTCACAACCTTCATGGGCCCTTTCAACCGCAGTGCCTCATGGCGGTTGGTCCCTACCGCCATGGGGTCGTATATTTTTGCAAAATTGAATAAAAATAATATAAAAAATAAAAATTTCTCATTTCCCCCTCTCTCTCCTCGTGATGCAGGCCTATTCTCTGTTGGTCGTGCTTCGGTGCTTGCCTGCTCCCACACGACGCGAACTTCGGCTGGGCCGACTTTGCTCCCTCGACGGGAGGGCCAGCAGTGCGCGAGGCTGCAGGTAGGAGCGCGCGCCGGCGGTGGCGCACGAGGCCGACAGTAACGGCCACACGGGGCGCGCACCTCTCCTGCGGTCCTGCCCCTGCCCGTCACTGTCGTGTGCGCCTTCGAGGCTGGCCGGTCAGCGCGTCGCCGCCTCACCTGCTTCCTCTCCACTCCCTGCTCCATGCGGTGTGCGCCTCGATGTTGGTTGGCCGGCGCACAGCTGCGCGGTCTCGTGTGCCGCAGCGGCCCTCGGGGGGCTCCTCGAAGCGTCGGGATGAGCCACGCCGCGCCGCGCTTGGGATGCACGCGTGCGCACGAAGGCCAGGTGCTCCTCCTCGTCGCAGGCCCCGCGCCGGCAGCCGTTGATGCAACCTGGATGAGCTCGCACGTCATCCTTCTCTCCCATGTGTGCAATGCTTTCTTTTTCCAGGTATGACACATGTTGCAAGTTTTGATTTCCTGTGTTCGGATGTTTCATATGAATATTGTAAATGTGTTATTTGGATGTTGCATTTTCAACAAGAGATTTTAATGTTCCAAGAAACATGAAACATATATTGTGGTGGATTTTTCCTCATTTTTAGATCAAGATGATTATCAATAATTTTTCAACATGTTTTTGATGTTACAAACATTATTTTCGATATTGCGAATATTAAGTTTTGATGTTGCATTGCAGATGATATTTTAACATGTTGCGATTTTTGCGATTTTTTTTTGCAACAGGCATCCGGCGGCTAGCGCCCGGAACGTTTCACTCGCCGATGTTGCATGCAACACGGGACAATGTTGCGGTGGAAATTTCCTACCTCCATCCGACGGTTGATCTACCTCCATCCGACGGCTGTGGAGGTGTCCGTTGCTAGCGCCCTCACTTATTTATCTTATATTACATATTATACTATATTATCAGATGATGTGTGTTGAACGACGTAGTGTGGTCTTCAAACAATTGGGAGGAGCTCAACGAAACGTTCACCGTATATTGTCAGTTTTGAGCACATTCTTATCATTTTTCTAGAATAGGGATAAAAATCCGGCCTCCAGCATTCAAAAGAGAATGAGTACGGCCAACTATTCTTATCATTTACCAATTCAAACTAATGTTGAATGCCCTGCGCATTAACCATGTGTACACATAATTATCACCACATCAAACAAGATTTTATTTGCTTCATTAATGAAAATGATAACGGTTAACCATTGGAGAAGTAATCTTTCTTACTATCTCTTGTTTGAGATGGACAAGTTTTGAGCTGGTACAGTAGCTCAACCATTGAAGCGAACCTTGGGGCATCACCAACCCATGGTACCGCACCCGGTTTTAAGGTGGGACCCACATTGACTTGATGATGCGTGCTAAACAAATCGAAACTGGAAGTGTTGAAGCCCCGCACCGCAAGCCTCCAAACAAAACGCTATGGTTCAGTTCACTACAGTAAAACACCAACTGTGGCGCGTCGAAGACGAAAGCTTTCCACCTTGGGTGGCCTCGTGCCCCTCGGCAGTCCCCCTTGTCCCACCACGCCAGCGGCCTGCTCGTCCAGGGCAGTGGCACGGAGGAGGAGACCTCCGCCGCGGATGACGCTGCGTCGGGAGGACGTCGTTGTTGGGGAATTATGTGTGGTTAAATCATGAAAGCTTTAACAATTTGATTGTCCACATAGTGTTTAGAATAGAATTTATATTAAAAGGATGAGGGGAACGTAAGAAAAAGAAAATAAAGAGGAAATGAGATATGTTGTAGCACCTCTCACTTTATCTGAAAATGTGAAAGGGAATTCTCCTGTAACTTTGAAAAGTGGAAGGAAAGGCGTCGCTCTCAGGCGACAGGAGGGGCGACTCCGCCGTCCCCCAAGAAACCACCCCGCCAGCAACTCCCGCCGGCCGCCGCTGCCGACAGATGGCGCTCGGTGGCGGCGGCCGCAGTGGCACCCAAACTGGTGACCATCCGCCCTTCTGTTTTCCACCCCCTTCACTTTTCCCCTCCAACTTTCAACACTAGCAGCCATCTTCTCCGGCGAGAAGCTTGCTATTCGTTGGCTCTTGAGGCCCCAGCTTGACTTCCCTTCACTGGATCCCGACCGTCTCTGGCCCTGATCTGGTCCCTCCCGCCATGCTTGGGAGCTTGGGGGCCTGTCCTGCTCCAGCTACTCTGTGGACATGGCGGACGGGGCAGCAACTGCTACGTGCAGCCACGCCCGGCTCGGAGAGGGTGGCCAGCGGCCGGATCCGGCCCCTCCCTGGCCGGATCTAGCCTGCCCCAACACTCCGACACGCGAGGCCGGTCCGATGGGTCGCCGACGGCCCTTCCCGGTCGCGGGCTTCGAGGAGGTGTGCTGGTCGGGCTTTGAGGAGGCTTCTGGCGGGCACCTACCGCTCCACACAGCTCCATCGACTTCGACGACGCGGTGCGCCGCGGTGGCCAGACTGCATCACGCGGCGGCAACCTACGGGCACATGCGCAGGCGGTGCGCGGCTTCCGTCGTGTCAGTAAGATTCCTCCCCCGCTCAGGCCAACTACAAGGCTGGGAGTTGCTTGCTCATGTGGTGGTCGTCCTACACCGAACTTGCTGTCTCGCTCAACGGGCGAACTCGGACAGAGCTGGGCAACAGGGGGTGGTACTTTGTTGCTCACACGAGCAAGCAGCATGGTTGAGGTATGTGGCGAAAGCTTTGACGGCGGTGTCTATGGGCACTGTTTCCTCGCTGGAGGCGTCTACAATGTGCCTCCCCGTGGTACCTAGGTAGGCAATGCTAGTTTGTGATGGGTGCTCATCGGGAGGAATCCTTGCTTGACGTTACGCCGGTGCCGTCAATGGCGACGCCCTTGGGCGCCGCTATCCTTCCTAGAGGCATTGACGAGAGATCACCCATTCAATTTTGGCATTGCCTGCTTCTCCCTATAGCTGGAGCGATGTATGGTGGCTTCTACCGGTCGTACATGTTCCTCCTTTCTTTTCATGGATGAGGCTGCCACTGGTTGTTGGTTGCGGTTGTGGTTTGAAAGTTTCCTCCATCGGCGCCTCTGCTTCGTCGATGCTCTCCTTGTTGGTGGTGAACACGAGCCTCTAACTTATGAACAAACAACGAAGACATGAGTAAATCATCCGTCAAGTGGATCGAAAGGCATTGTTCATCAAGAACAGGAGCCTCTAAATGATGAACGAACGAAGAACACATGAACAAATCACCCATATATGCTAACACTACTTTATATGAAATAGCTGAATAACTGAAGTAGATCAAAGTCATACAATAAAATAAAGATACAAGAGAACTCATACCTAGACCCCAAAGTAGACTTGGAACCTGAAGTAGAGCTACTCTAGCCTACCTCCTAGCCTTGGAAACCAAAAGTGAGAGAGGAGTTGGAAAGTGAGTTGGGTAAGAAATGAGTCCCCTCCCTTCTATTTATAGGCCTTGGACAACTTCGGGAGAATGACGTGAGCACCCAGGGAGTGGACCAGGAGCCAACCAGGGATCACCACGTGGAAGCCCCTGAGTGGTGGCCTCAAGGTCGGTTCGGCCGACCTGTGGGGTCGGCTGACCCCCTGTGGGCCCCACTCGGGGTGTGCTTCCTCGTGATGGCTGTCATGTGGGCCCTAAGGTCGGTTCTCGGTGTTCACCCGAGTTTGAGGCGGTTTGCCTGCCCGTGTGCCCTTCAATCCATGTGACGTCCACGTGTCGCCTTCTGATTCGTCGGGGTTGCTTCCCTTGGATTGGTGACATGGCTTGCATGCATGGGATCCTAGGTGGCAGCCCCTCCTTGGCTGAGGTGACGTGGCATGGACCATAAAAGGTGAGTTGTCACTTCTTTTACGCTTATTTTACCTGCAATCACAAAAGCTCCAAGGACAAGTGGAACTACATTATTCTTAACTAAATGCGTGTAAGAAATGTCTTTTGCTCCTTTATTTATGAGTATATTGACGACTAAAGTAAGCATTTAACAGCCGTCAACACCGGTGCTCCCCACCGGTCTAATCGGTGCTGCCCTTTGTTGGGTTTTGGCTCGGGTGAACGTGCCAGGGTGCTTGTGTGTCTCTAGGCTTGCAGCTGGTTGAGTTTGGTGCTATTTGGAGCTCGGAGAGTTGGTTTCTTGGATTTGGGGTTTCCAGGCTTGGATCGGTCTGACCGGTGTGCTGTACCGGTCTGACCGGTGTGGAGCTTTGCTGTGGAAATCGTCAAGTCTTGCTCGGGTGATCTGGCCAGGGGTCTCGGGTGACCCTGTGTGTCTCTGGTGGGTGTCGGGTGATCCAGCGGTCAAATTCGGGTGATCCGGCCAGGATCGGTCTGACCGGTGGTAGTGACTGGTCTGACCGGTGTGATCTGAGTGCTGCTCGAGTTGTTTGTTCTGCTGCTTTCTCGAGTAGGTTTCGGTGGTTGTTTGTTCCTAGGATCAGCAGCACTTCAGTGGCTATGTGATCTTGACAAACTTTGGTAGTCAAGTTGGAGAAGTGTTTTGGTTAAGCCGTGTTCATCTTGTTGGAGAAGACATCTCCCTCGAGAAGAATTTTTATCGGCTCCCATTCACTCCCCACTCTCTGGTTGCCAGTTCGGTCCTTCACATGGATACAAAATATAATCATCTCTATGATTCCTTCTAAAACATATTTTTAACATTCTTCCACTTGCACTTGAACTAATCTAGAATGTATCTAATACCCATAGCTCTCATGTGCACCTCATGCTTAGGCTGTGGAAGGGGTTTTGTCAAAGGATCTACAACATTCAAATCCGTGTGTACTTTGCATATCTTGATATCACCTCGTTTAACGATCTCTCGAATCAGATAAAATTTCCACAATACATGTTTATTCTTTTGGTGGTTCCTTGGCTCCTTTGCTTGCACAATAGCCCGCCCCATTGTTGTCACAGTAAAGATCTAATGGGCTAGAAACACTCGGAAACACACCAAGTTCAGAAAGGAACTTCCTTATCCAAACACCCTCCTTTGCAGCTTTCGAAGCCGCGATGTACTCGACTTCTGTTGTAGAATCAGCCACTGTCTCCTGCTTGGAACTCTTCCAGCTCACAGCACCATCGTTTATCGTAAATACGTATCCTGATTGCGACTTTGAATCGTCTTGGTTAGTTTGGAAACTAGCATTGGTGTAACCTGTTATAACGAGCTCCTCCTCACCACCATAGACTAGGAACATGTCTTTAGTCCTTCTTAATTACTTAAAAACAGTTAAAAATGTTTTAGATACCTGGATCAGATTGGTATCTGCTTGTAACACTATGTTCTTACAAAATATCTGGATCAGATTGGTATCCCCATGTCTAGATACCTGGATCAGATTGGTATCTGCTTGTAACACTATGTTCTTACAAAATATCTGGACGTGTACATATCATTGCATACATAATAGATCTGATGGCCGAAGCATACGGTATTCTACTCATGCGTTCTCACCAAAGTTTTTGATCGCGGGCTATTTAATTTCGCGCGAGGCTGTTCCAGACGCTATTTGCGCTATCGCGCACGCTATAGCGGCGACGATTAGCAGTAGCGTCTGCTGTCGCGCCACGCTATAGCGGCGCTATAGCCGCGCTATTGCGTGCTATTTAAATACAAACTGAGAAAACATAAAAGTAGTGCTTAACGGCAGCATAACCAGTTAACCACAAAACATAACCTACAGCAGTCATAAGTCCATAACGGCATAACAACCAATAAGTGCATAAGCATAACATAACAATTAACAACTGAGTCTGAACTTGGCATAACATAATAGCCAATAAGTGCAGCAAACTGATAGTTGAATCAACCAAATCAACAAAAGTACTGGACATCAACTCAGCAACTGATACTATGGAGTATGGACCTTAGTCACTGTGGGCTTCAGAATCTGAACTTGGAAAGGATGGGGATGGCATATCATTGTCATCTTCACCATCAGAAGATGCAACAGAGATGTCTTCATCATCCATAGCAGTAGGGATATGGATCAACCTCTTCCTCTTTTTGTTCCTTTGACCTCCCCTTCTTGTTTCTTCTCTTTGAGATGCAGCTGCAATTCCCTGTGACTGTGTTGTTGCTCCAGTTTCTCCCTCTTGGTCTTGATCTACTTCTATTGGCTCAATGCCAGTGATCCACTCATTGTCTTCATCTTCTAATGCATCAACCATATGCACCTCAAGGGGATCCTTATCCTTGTTGTCCTTCTTTTGCTTCAATTTTGAGTTGAACTTGATGTATACAAGGTCCCTCATTCTGTCATGAAGCAGCCTATTTCTTTTCTTTGTGTGGACCTACATAGAGTTCATTGTATATTTAATAAGTGCTTAAGCTTAATGCCTAAATCAGTTTCTCACTTCTCAGGTTTGGTGCAAAGAATGAAAGATTCTTACTTGTTCAAAAAAAAACTCCAGCATCTCTCACAAGCTGATGAACTGCATGTCAAAGAGAGAATTCTGGCAGCTAACTTTCTCAGGTTTGGTGCACTACTTCCATGGTTCAGCCACCACTTAGCTATATACAAGTGAAAAGAGAAGGCAATTTAAATTCTAATATTGTATATACCAAGACAGTGAGGCAATTTAAATTCTAATATTAAACAGAGTGCAACTTTCATACCTGGATCAAAATGAATGTTTTTGCATTGCCTTTTGGCAATTTCTTTGCCAAATGATCCCTCTGCATCCTGAAACTTTTGAAGCTCTTCAATAATTTTGTCTTGAGTGTCTGCATCTCTCACAAGCTTTGTGATGCAAGTTATTACACCATCCCTAAATGACTCATTCTCCTCTATTTCAATCTTGTTTTGATAATAGTAGAAAGGATTCAAGTAGTAACCAGCCCTATGCAAAGGTGTCTTCATCTTACTGTCCCACCTTTTGTCAATGAAATGAAAAACTTCCTCATATTTCTTTCTGTCATTGTTGAACCTCCTAGCAATCTCATTCTTAGCCTCTACTAGATAGCCATACAAGAACCCCATTGATGGAACATCACTGTCCATTCTCCTCAACACAGTAGCTAGTGGCTCAAAGTAATTAACAGCAGCCTCAACTCCTCTCCAGAAACCATCAGAGGTCACAATCTTGTGTGCTTTCTTCCCTTTGACACTCTGTAGGTACCCTAATTCATTGAGTTCATCTTCCCTAAATAGCCTCAGAATTTGCTTCTTGTTTTCCAACAAGCTTTTCAAGTTGAGATAAGCTGTAGCAAACCTTGTTACCCCACACCTCACCAAATCCCTAGAAAGGTACTTCCTCATTAGGTCCAAAACTCTAGTATGGGCATACAGGAAAACAGTCAGGCACTTTGCTTTGCTAATTGTTGCTGCAACTTTTGGCAACTTTCCTATATCTTCTAGCATGAGGTCTATAGTATGGGCAGCACAACCAGTCCAGAAAATAGATGGGTGCTTTGCTTTCAACAGACTTGCAGCAGCCTCATTTGCTCTTGCATTGTCAGTCACAACTTGGACTACATTTTGCACCCCTATTTCCTCAATACATCTATCAACCAGGTCAAAGATGTATCTGCCATCTTTCTTCGCAGCTGAGCAATCCACTGAATCAAGAAAATAAATACCATATGCACTATGAACTACCAAGTTCATCACACCTCTACCTCTCTTGTCTGTCCAAGCATCTGTCATAATTGAGCAACCATGTAGCTCCCAAGATTCTTGATGAGACTTCAATGACTCCTGCACTTTCCTTTTCCTTTTCTGTAAGAATTTCCCACTCATCTCATATGGAGTTGGGCCTCTCAAGTTTCTGCCAAAATCTCCTATAGCCTCAAGCATAAGATCAAAGCTAGGCAATGAAACAGTGTTGTGTGGGATCCCTGCTTCATAAAAGAATTGGCAGATGTACTCACATGCCCTATCCCTCTTCTCCTCTCTTTTTTCAGTAGACAGCTTGGACCGAACCTTATTTTCAACACCAGATTTCCCCTTCCTTGCAGCAACTATTTCTTCTGGTGTAAGTTTACAGAACTTGTCCATAGGACCACCTGAAGAAGCTCCTTTGTTGCTCACCTTCTTCAACACAATCACCGAATTGCCTTCTCCATCACTTTGTTCCTCTCCTTCAGAATGACTCAGATCAACTTCAGCTCTGTCATCTTCTTTGTCCTGTTTCTTCTTTTGCTTGATGTCCATCTTCTTGGACAGCAACTGAACCATGGAACTTTGCGCATCAGATGGGACTTTACCGCACTTTGCAACACCAAAACCAGGAACTTTGCCAAGGTGATACTTGATTCTAGTAATGCCACCATTATAGATGTGGTTACAATAGTTACACTTCAGAGAATTCTTCTTGTTCACATCAGGCATTGTGCAGTGCTTCCAGGCTGGGTCAGTTGGCTCAGCCACAACATCATTTAGTTGGTTGGCTGTAGATGCAGTGCTGGATAAGCCTACAAAGTTGACAGAATTAACAAGTTTATTAAAGAATAAAGATCAACTAATCAAGTGAATTGCAGCATGACAAACAGAAGTAACAAATAATGTATTTGACAGCATGTAGTTTTCACTGCTAGTAACAATGCAGTGACAAAACTAGAGAATTATTCAATTACAATGCAGTGACAGATTTCATAAAGAAAAAAACAGGGACGGAGAACAGGGCAGGGGTGAAGGAAATCAAATTACCTAGTGTTGGCGCACTGCCAGGAGGGCTTTGCACTGGATCTGGATCAGCCATTGTTGGGTGAGGAGAGGACTGAGGAGACTGCAAGAGATCGACTCCGCCGCAAGACGCCTCCGTCGCCCAGCCATCAACGCCGCCAAGCTTTCTGCCGTAGCCCCGCTTGCCGCCGTGCCACTGCCTCCCGCCGTCGCCCAGCACCCGCCATCACCCAGCACCTGCCTTTGCCTAGCACCCGTCGTCGCCCAGGATGCGGCCGTCCTGCAGCGGCCGCCGTCGACGAGGAGGTCGGGTCGAGTGGATGGAAGAGGAGTTGGCGATAGGCTAGGTTTCCTTCACTATGGCCTCAGGTATGTTACCCTATTTTGGGCCCTTAGTGGGCTAAATTAGGATGTGCCGAGGTTTTTGGCTGGTCGGTCATTGAAACAGGATTAGCGGCAGATTAGCGGCGCTACGGCGCTAAATGTATTTAGCGGCGCGATAGCGCGCGATAGCGGAGATAGCATGAATAGCGTAATAATGGACAATATCGTTGCGTGAGTTTGTCTGGGCCGCTATAGCGGCGCTTTAGTGTTAGAATAGCGCGCTATTTAAAACTTTGGTTCTCGCACATCAGTAGTCGAAGGACATCGAGTCTTGCTAAGATGTATGCCATATGACATAGGCAAGAACCCTTTCTTCGCCTCTTCCATGTTGAACCTTTTCAACACTTTATCAATGTAAGTGTCTTGGCTTAATCCTATAAGCCTTTTGATCTATCTTTATAGATTTTGATGCCCAAAATGTATGCCGCCTCACCTAAGTCCTTCATCGAAAAACTATTTTTCAATGAGGTCTTAGCGGCCTCAAGCATAGGAATGTCATTTCCAATCAGCAATATGTCATCCACATATAAGATTAGAAATACTACAGAGCTCCAACTTGCCTTCTTGTAAACACAAGGCTCTTCTTCACTCTGAATGAAGCCAAACCCTTTGACCCTTCATCAAAGCGAAGGTTCCAACTCCGAGATGCTTGCTTCAATCCATAAATGGACTTTTGAAGTTTGCATACCTTTCCAACATTGGTCGGATCAACAAATCCCTCAGGCTGTGTCATATGCACATCCTCAGTCAGATTCCCATTTAGGAAAGCTGTTTTGACATCCATCTGCCATATCTCATAATCAAAATATGCAGCTATAGCTAGAATGATTCGAATAGATTTAAGCATCGCTACGGGCGAGAATGTCTCGTTGTAGTCAACTCCTTGAACTTGTCGAAAACCTTTTGCAACAAGTCGAGCTTTTATAGATATGTGAACATTTCCATCCTTGTCTCTCTTCTTCTTACAGATCCATTTGCACTCTACGGGTTTAACACCATCTGGCGGGTCAACCAAGTTCCAAACTTGATTTTCACTCATGGAATCTATTTCGGATCTCATGGCACTTTGCCATTTCTTGGAATCTCGGTCCATCATTGCTTCTGCATATGTCATAGGTTCATCATTGTCTAACAACAATATGTCGCGCTCTCTCGTAATCATGAGATTGAGCTTATCAGTTGCGCGACATACCCTTTCAGACCTTCGTGGTTTTGGTTGTTCTTCTCTTGCCACAGGCATCTCAACTCATTCAGCTACATTAGCATCACTTGTGAAATCTTGCCCAAGCGGCTCATCTTGAACTTCTTCAAGATACAGCTTCTGTCTACATTTCTCTCTTTCAAAAAATTCTTTCTCTAAGAAAACACTGTTCCGGACGACAAACACTTTGCCTTCCGACCAGTTGTAGAAATAATATCCCAAGGTTTCCTTTGGGTATCCCACGAATATGCACTTGTCCAATTTGGGTGTTAATTTATCTGATTGAAGTTTCTTCACATAAACCTCACAACCCCAAATTTTCAGAAAAGACAAACTGGGAGTCTTACCAGTCCACATCTCATATGGTGTCTTAACTACGGACTTAGACGGTACCCTATTTAAAGTGAAAGCTACGGTTTCTAGAGCATAACCGCAAAATGATAACGGTAGGTCCGACAGGCTCATCATTGATCGGACCATGTCCAACAAGGTACGATTACGTCGCTCAGATACACCATTCCTCTGAGGCGTTCCAGGTGGCGTAAGTTGTGGAATAATTCTGCAACTCCTTAGATGACTGCTAAACTCGTGGCTCAAATACTCACCTCCATGATCAGATCACAAGGCCTTGATTTTCTTGCCATGTTGATTTTCTACTTCACTCTGAAATTCTTTGAACTTTTCAAAAGTTTCAGACTTGTGCTTCATTAAATAGACATAGCCATATCTACTTAAATCATTAGTGAACGTTACGAAGTATTGGTATCCACCTCTAGCTGTCGTACTCATTGGTCCGCACACATCCGCATGTATGAGTTCTAGTAAGTTTGAGGCTCTCTCCGGAAAACTTGAGAAAGGCATCTTGGTCATCTTGCCTAGCAAACAAGCTTCACATGTCTCGTAGGATTCAAAATCAAACGAAGTTAAAAGTCCATCATTATGGAGCTTCTTCATGCGCTTTTCACTGATGTGACCCAAACGACAATGCCACATGTAGGTAGGACTCAAATCATTAGGTCGAGACCTTTTAGCACTTATGTTACAGATAGGTGAATCATCAAGATTTAAAACAAATAAGCCATTCACAATGGATGCACAAGCCACAAACATATTATCCTTAGAGACCACAAAACCATTGTTTTCACTCGCAAATGAATAACCATCCTTCATCAAACATGAAGGAGAAAAAATGTTTCGACTCAAACTATGAACAAAATAGCAATTATTGAACTGCATAATAAATCCTGACGAGAGGTGGAGTTGCATCGTCCCGACGGTCAACGCAGCAACTCTTGCATTATTGCCCACGCGGAAATCAACTTCTCTTTCCACGCTTCTACTTCTTATCATTCCCTGTATCAAATTGTAAATGTGAGCAACCGATCCGGTATCAAAAACCCAAGAATTAATAATAGTATCAGTGAGGAAAATATGATCTGTAACGTAAACATGAAGTGTACCTGAAGCGGAAGTACCCTTACTTCCCTTGTTCTTCAAAGAAGCTAGGTACAACTTGCGGTTTCTTTTCCAATGACCAATGTCCTTACAATGAAAACATTCAGCCTTGGCAGCTGGACTAGCCTTGGGCGCCTGGTTTGGCATGGGGATCTTATCCTTGGGCTTGCCTTTCTTCTTCCAAGAATTGCCCTTCCTTTTAAAGGTCGGCTTGTTTTGAATCGCCATCACATGGCTGCTGCCTGCACCTTTCTTGATGTCACTCTCTGCTGTCTTTAGCATACCACACAACTAATTCAAGCCCTTCTCCGCCCCATGCATATGGTAGTTTGAGATGAAGTTCCCATAGCTAGGCGGATGAGACGTGAGAATGAAGTTAGTGGACAACTCCTTGCCCAGTAGGAAACCTAGCTTCTCCAACCTCTGAACGTAACCAACCATTTTGATCACATGTGGTCCTACTGGCGCGCCTTCTGCCAACTTGCACTCCACAAAGGCCTTAGAGACATGGAACCTTTCATTCCTAGCATGTGTGACGAACATATCTTTCAGTGCCACGACCGTATCGTGCACATGGACTGACTCAAACTGCATTTGCAAGTCAGGTTCCATACACGCAAGCATAAGGCAGCCTACTTCAAGATCGGCATCCTATGCCTTCTTGTAAGCGTTCTTTTCAGCGAGTGTTGCATTTTCAGGCTCCTCTGGTAAAGGGGTGTCTAGAACCTCTTCCTTTTTCTCTGCCCTGAGAACAATTCTCAGGTTACAGATCCAATCTGTATAATTCGTTCCATTCAACTTGTCCTTCTCAAGGACCGTATGCAAAGAAAAGTCCTTACTAGGTGCCATCTACAACTAAATAATAAATGCAAAATACTAAGACAAAATATCCATGACTGAGTAAAATAAAAGAATTTACTCCCACTAAAATCAATATCCCCGCGTTGATACTTAGTGATTCAGAATCCACAACTAACAAGTCTACTAGTGAGCTTTTGTGTCACCGCTAGTAAACAAGGTAGATCGGTAAGCAACTCTTTGCTAATCATATCACATATGACTCCTGTTGTTGGGTGACATCTCTATGTCTAGCCTCCCAACCTTTATGCCCGAAAGTCCTTAACTGTTAAGATGACTTTGATAAGCAAACCAACACTTATGCGTGTAAGTATCCGATACAAACCCGTCTAGTCAAGGAAAACTAGTGGCACCCTAATTTCATAGACCCACCACTAATTGTACGAGATGTGGGACGGTGTCAAGTGTTGGAAGAGCATGTTAACTTAAAATTCCAAGGGATCGTTCTACTTGTAGTAACATCACACGCAAGAAAATAACTATTGTTGCATGTAAAAGTAGAACGGTAAGAACGACATTCACACAGTTGTAACATAGTATGGCCCATTATCACATGGTGATCTCCATCCCCATTGACCTGTACATCATGTTGATCTCCGTCTCCATGATCTGTGTGCGTCATCCTCCATGTGATGAGTCTTTCAAGAACTATCTAACACATGCTAGTAATGAAAGTTACACAATAGCGCATTAGATCATCACAAATTGGTACGCAGACCATTACATTAATTTTGACAATACATGCGGATCCAGCCATATTGCCGTACACATGACACGCAGGTCATGAATAAATTACACACATGCATCACATACACATATAGGTCATACCGATCACAAAACCTGCAAAACAGATTATCGCAATTCCGAAGTCCAAACTTAAAACGCCCGAAAATCCATCTTGCAAGCCGAATTTGGCAAATCTAATTTTGCCGAGACCAACTGGTTGATCACAAGTGTAAAATTTTCTGTAGATCAATTTTCGTATAGAAAACGTCTTCATCCGAGTTAACCACGAAAAGTTATGGCTGTTTTGCCGAACAACATGTTTTCTTGTTTTTCTCGGACCAGTAGCAGATCCAATCTGCCGCCACCACGCATACCATGCGCCTGGCACTAGACCTAGCTTCGATTCGACCAATCCAATTGATCTCCTTCTCGTTGTGACTGAGTTTACGTGTATCACTTAACTCCGATGGCGGAATTCCGACTGGTAGGAGTAATTCGTTACATGACCATCATGGCAAGAACACGAAACCGATCAAAACTTCGATCTACATCTGCATATCTCCATATGCGCACATCCCGAATCTAAAACTTAGCGGCTACGGCTCTGATACCACTGAAGGGATACAGGGTGGCTACGCTAGCGCAAAAACAAAATTTCTCTACCCCATAAACCAGGAACTACTGCTGTTATAGATCACGGGATTACCACTAGACGCGCAGATGCAGCGGAAACATCTTGATGTAGACGAACGCGTCGAGGGTAGCAGGTAGTGCAGTTGCTCACGTCCACCTGGTCCTTCACGTGCGGTTCGTCCTTGTGCTCCAAACGTAGCACCTCCAAGGTATCCACACGTACGAGGAAGGAACATCGATCGTAGATGTACTAGCACCTTACGAACGATCATGAATTGGAGGATCTAGATGGAGGAAGGGCTGTAGGAATCACTATTCACCCGTGGCTACTGTTCACCGTGGGTTACTGTAGTGATGCGGGTTACTGTAGTTCCGCGGCTGCTGTAGCAAAATGGCTGATTAGGGTTTTCCCCTCTCCCAACCTTTGTATATATAGAGGTTACTAATGGGCCTTTCAACCTTTGCGGTCCATTAAGACTACCCTAATGGATCAAATCCATCAAGCCCATTAGTGGATCCAATCCAATTGGCTCTAAGACATATATCCAACAAACCGACCCTGTAGAAAAGATTATTTTTAAATTGCTCAAGCAGAATTAGCAAACTATGATATGTAAGATCACTCTTTGCATTATGCAAATATCAAAATTTCTCTCTTTCCGTGCATGTATGCATGTTTTCACTACCTTGTACACTGGACCAAATCCACCTTGCCCAAGTTTATTTTCTACTGAGAAATTATTTGTAGCTTCCAAAACTTGTAAATAATCAAAATATTTGAACTCTGAGTCGCCTTCTATTCCCCATGCTAGTTCATCTTGTTGCGCAATCATCTTCGATCTATCCCTTATTCTCCAGTAACCTATATTGAGAACTGATATAATCCCATCAGCCACAAACATGCCAACAAAATACTTGATAAAGAGATAGAGTAGCAAATAATAAGTATAGTGAATTTCCATACTCGACCTTTTACGAGTCTTCTGAATATGATCAATCCAGAGCAAAAGATAATGCAGAAAATAACTCCCAGTAGTGAAAAAATAGTGGCCAACATCCAATGGTTGCTTTTAGTATTAGGCCCTGACATGATAACAAGCAATAAAGTTTAAAGTATGGCATTTCATTAAATAAATTCAACCCAAAAAAATTGAACTTTCCTTGTAGGCTGAGGACATTTTATCTTACTGTGTTGTTAGGTAATATCATCATCTATACACACAAAAGGAACTCACCATTTTTATATGGATTGAGATGTTGCTTTGTAACTTACCTGTCTTAATTGCGCGTTTTTCACATGGAGTAGACTGTTGGCTACAGTTCAAGTCGTTGCCTGTATAGCTGAAAAGGAATACAACATTACACTTATTCGTTCAAATGTAAAGAAGTAAACATAAAATTATTTCTGTGACCTGCTGTACTGAAAATATGACATACTTGTATTGAGCCACCTGGAGTAATCGTTCTGGTATTTCACCGCTAAGAGAGTTGTCTGATAGATTACTGAAAAATTGAGTTATGATTATGATGTGGCATAATATGATACTGCACTAATTGTTGATACTATTCAACAAATAAAATAGAAGTGAGTACAAAAACACATGTCGATTTAGTTCATTGGTTTCATCAGCATGAGCAAGGCTAACTTACATATCATATTCAGCGATGAAAGATTTGAGAGAGAGATTGGGATCTTCCCCACTAAGGCTATGTTCGGTTGACAGGGTTCAAATCCCAAAGATGTTTTAATCCAGGGAGGGATTGGGTTGACCCCTCCCTTGCCACTCTACCCCTGTGGGGAACGATCCCTTGCTTCTCCGTAATCCCTGTCTAATAAATAGTGTGTTCGGTTAAAACCTGGGAGGCTGGGATTGAAATTGAATACAACAGTTTTAGGCAGAGCACAACAGTTTTAGGCAGAGCACGCAGGAAATTTCAAAAAACAGACGCATACAACCATGCACAACTAATTGCCCAGTGTCATATGACAGCATAGTACGTTGCAGTGAGTCTGGCCAATGGATAACAGTTCTAGGAACAAGAGCAAATGATTGCAGTTTACATGTAATTTATTTAGCTTGTTTAAATGCTGTCTACATCTCCTACTTTTGTCCTCCCTCAATCCCTCTGCACCAACACCTGAACCACCTCCCTGTCCTGCATTGTTTAGAGGAACTAAAATGGTCAGCAAGTTATGCATGTCAAAGTGATTGATTACAGTTTAACACACTGGTGTATAATATTTTGCAAAGCAAAAGGAAAAAAATCTTGCAACCAAATGACACACAGCAGCACACACTTGTTCAGGCATCCAAAAGTAGTAAACAAGAAGGCAGCACCAAATGAAGAATCAGGTGATTTTATTGCCAAGCTACATGTATATTTGACTGCGTTAGGCAGCCAACAAAAAACACTCCAGATTAAATTCTTAACAAAAAAAATCAGGTGAAATAAACATTACTAAATTATAAGGCTCGCAATTCACTTCTACCACAATCATTCCATAAATCAACAAAATTCCCCAAGTGATGCTTCTGAAACAAGCTACTGCCATATCCAAATACCTGACGCACCTTCTTTTTTTTCTTTAGAAAAATGGAAACATTAACTGAAGGATCACAATCTTTATCATTTCAGAACTCAAAGATTTCAGACTGAACCATACATGGCCATACAGTTCCTCCTTTGCAAGAAAAACTAGGCAATCAGTGGGCAAATGGAAGTAGTCACTGCTACAATGCATGAAGACAGGCTACATACAATGCATGAAGCCCCTTAGTCTAACTAATCAGTGTTCATTGTTCAAGTTCAAGCATCAGTAACACAACAGTACTGGCAATTATTACTGCATCACACATTGCCACATTCATGCAGACAACAAACAAGCCTAATAACAGTTCTTACTGTGGTAACATATTTAAGAGTAAATAACATGCAGGTGCAGAAAAGAAAAAAAGATTGTAGCACTGATACTTTCGGACTTACAGTCTTAATACTTTCAGCACTGATACTATATATTCAGGAAAGAATACAGTTTACATGCATGCATAGGTTCATGCATCCATCTCCATGATCTCCTTCAATGAAACAGGCAGCTAGCATTCTATTAATTATTTGTTTTGAGTACGTTGAAAAAAATACTAAATGCGATGCGAGGGACAAGAACAGATAGGATAATGATGGAAGCGAGAAACTAACAGCTCCAGATCATTTATTTAAAGAGACCCAACTAATACTCTATGCTACCATCTAAAGTTAGAAGTTCCAACAATTATCTGTACAGTGCAGTGCAGAAATAACACTTTTTTTTGGCTGTCTAGTACTCAGCATACTATCTAAAAAATTACAAGTTACTCATATTAAATTAAAGCCTGTTATTCATAGAATCTCAGCATTGACAAAACCTTACAGAAGTACAACCATTTTTGTGGACCATAAGTCCGTAACTGAGTCCGAATAATCAACTGTGCATGTTTATTATCATTTCAAGGGGGTTTTCAGTTTTCACAGTCCAATAGTTGAGATAGAAATGTGCACACATGAAACAGATATGGACAGGCAAATTTCAACAAGTACATGTGAGAACAGTGTAGCGTGTTGCAGGAAGAAACTAAAGTGAGAGAAGCAGGTTAACCAAATTTACACAGCCATGTTGACGCTCAATCAGTAGATTCCTTGGGCCAAGCAACTTACCGTTGTGTTTATTACCAGACCAAAAAGAGAGAACGAGATAAAGTAAATGAACGCTTGGCAATCAGCTAAGAAAAGAAAAGCTCAAAGAGCAATGCTCATTCCGGAGAATCAGAGTATAGTTCAATATACTCTCATTTATTTTACTTCGTCCTTTTGTACTGAACAACTGATGCAATTGTTATATGGTTGATTACCCAAACAGATTAACTAGACTTCCACAATACTGAAATTAAATCAGATCCTCATTTATCAAATAAGACCTTCTACCTACCTGCCCAAACGTCTACCTGAGGAGAAGCTGTTTTTTTTAAATAGAAAGGTTTCTCAATTTCCATTAAAGTTACATCAAGGTGATAAAACAGAACTTGAAGAGCTCCGTGCTAATGACTTTCGATCTAAAGATGGTACACATCCTTAAACAGGAAACACAGAGGCTAGCTTGCAATCACACATCATTTATTTCCTTTGATCCAATGCTACTAGCAGGCAATCACACAGTCACTGCATCGTCGTCGACCACCACGAGCACAAGTGATAAATCGAGAATTCATTGCATATTTCATCAGGAACTTCTGACCGAATCAGGAACACTACATCTACAAGGTCTTCTTCACGAATCAAGAAACCCTAGCAAGTACGGTAGAGAAGAGGAGAAAGGCGACTCACCGGCGAGAAGACAGCGGCCGATGGGGGTGGGCGCTTGAGGGAAGAAGACCGCGTCGGTGTTGCCGTGCCGACCTGCTTTGCCGCCGTCTTGCCCCCGTGGGGATCCACCGCCGCCGTCGGTAGGGAGCTCGCCGTCGGGAGAAGGAGGAAGAAGTCGCCGGAGGGAGGAGGAAGGGAGAGTTCGGCGACAGGAGCAGGGAGGGAGGGAGGGGTCTAGTGGCAGGGAGCCGCCGCCGTCCCACTGCCGCCGCCGCGGCGCCCAGGAGTCATGCAGGAACGACGAGAGGATTTTTCCACGCGAGTTCCACGCCGGGTGAGTCGAGGATTTTTTACCGGTCAGGATTGAGGGGCATGAGTGGTTTTGAGCCGGGATTGGGCTGGGGTTCGAAACAGAGGAGGGTTAAACGAACAATGACTTTTTTTGGGGGCGGTATTGATCCCGGGCCGGGGTACCCCCGTGGGTCGGGCCGTTTTCCCGGGCGGGGAGGGCGTAAACGAACAAGGCCTAAGTAATTTTCGCTTAGATCCCTGTTTAGGCTATCACATTGTTAGAGTTGTTGACCAACCATGATAACATGTGTCATTGGTTGACTTACAGGTTTTGAAGATTTGGAAGTCGACCAAGAGAGTCAGGTATGGAGCCATTAAACGAATTTCTTCCTAAAAATAGAGTTGTCAAACTTGATAGGCTCCCAAGCTCCTCAGGAATTCTATCACTTATGGCATTCCCATCTAATAACCTGAAACCAAAACATGTAACAGTCAGGAAATATATCCATTAGTGATGCAAAAACAAGTTTCTCTGTGACAGAAACCTCATTTGTGAGTAATTGATGTCGTATAATTTAAAATATTTAAAATATATCTTTGAGCTTACAGCTTTTGTAAAGTTGTTATCTTTGCAATGCTTGGCGACAAGATTCCAGCCGAGTCTTTTGAGCTCAGAGATCTACAAACACAGGAAAGGAAACGAAGAGAAAACCATGTGAACACGGAAGTGCAAGGCGTTATGAACTTGTAATGGCGAAAACAGGAAAGCATTTGAATCAATTCGGTTCTGCTCTCTCTAAATAAAAAAAAACTCTTGTCCTCTCATGAACAATAGTATTAAAACAAACTCAACCCGTGCAGAAGGCAGCCCACAAGGTGTTGCACATCTAAGGTTGAGGACAGACACCCATGGCCAGCCACCCAGGGGCTACAGTAGATAGAACTAACATTTGGGTGACTTAGTTTCAAAAAAAAAAAACATTTGGGCGACTTACCACCACGCTACAAGCACATCCTCTCGATTAGTTAGGAGTACTTAGTAGCAATCACATAAGACATACTCCCTCCGTATCGAAATACTTGTCGCCATTGACTTTTTTCTACAACTTTGACCATTCGTTTTATTCAAAAAATTGTGCAAGTACAATTTATTTTGTTTGCTATATGTTTTATTGTTGCATATATTTTAAGCTTGACTTATCGTTTTATATGTTTGCGATAATTTTTTGAATAAAACGAATGGTCAAAGTTGCAAAAAAAAATCAACAACGACAAATATTTCGATACGGAGGAAGTATATAGTTAACCGAAGGAATTGTGTTTCATCTATCTTAAAAGTTAAAAGGCAAGAATGTGAATTTGGTTAAACCTAACTGCCTTGAGTGTGGGCACAAATGTAGTTCACAGTTCAGACAGTTGAGTTAATAGCTCGAACTTACATCTCAATAACATTGTTGCCTTGACAAGTGACGTGAAGCCAAGAGCATGGGGTCGTTTGGTTGTCATTCCATTCATTTAGGACACCACCAACATCGCTGAGCTGTATCCTCAATTCATACAGTGTTTTGACTGTGGATAAAACAAAGTTCATATGCAAGACTGAGGTCGATACGTTCGAGAGAACAAAAGTTGGTGAAATGCTTCCGATTGACATCTATTCAACATCTCGCTTGCAATCTTGATTATTTCACTAAAGAAAAGCCATGCCAAATAGTGTAGCAAGAAAATGACCGACGTATACTCAATAGACATTTTCTTTATCTACCATATGAAAGGAATATGAAAATAGATAAAAATATAGTGTGCTTGTGGAGTTCCAGATTAAAATATTTGGCTGCTGATCACTTCTACAAAAAGTGGGCACATCTTTGGTGGACGCTTCTGCGTTTAGTACAAATATAGTCTGTCCATAGCATAATAAATCTTAGCCCCTTGCAATGCTTGTCAATTTCATAATTTAAATATATTTATTGATTTATCTAATGCCTGCAAAATAAGAATGTCTCATGTGGAAAGGGATATAAAACTGTAGAGAAATTTTAGTGTGCTTGAAAAAAATGAGAGCCGTCCATCCGGCGAAATCGAAAGGTGGAAACAAAGGAAGTATCACGAAGTACCTAGAGAAAAGTACCATGAAGTACCGGGAAGAACCAAAGATAGTGAGAAATTACCATGATACACTTTTAATTATGTGTAAATCTATTTATTTTTTTATCAGAAGGATGAGAAAGGAAAGTACCTGCAAGTACCACTGGTGCTTCCTAGTACCTTATATATGGTACTTTACAAGTACAGTAATAAAGCTTGGTCGCAAAAAAAAAGGTATTGTAATAAAGCTCAAAACTGTAAAAAGCATACCTTGGTAGTCAGAAGTAACAAAAGATTGTAAGAACCCCGGAAAAAGCAAACCAAAAGCTAATGACTTCATGCTTTATGAAAGTATCCTCAATTTATTATGTATTCAGAAACAGATCACAGCCAGTGTGCTCTGAATCTGTTTTGCATCACTTAAAACAGAGGCCTTTGAGGACCGGAGCGTCCGAGGACCGGTGGATGGTCGTTCCCTGGTGTGATGAGTGATTGACAATGTGGTGTGGACTGACTCTTGGCCGAGTATTGCAGGTGCAGGTTGCGGCTTGACTAGTGTTGGTGCAGGTGAAGAGCGGGCGCGAAAGGTCTTAGCCTTGCGGGGCCTCCGAGGAGTGGAGAGACAAGTAGGCTCGGTTCGATGGACCCGGTGGCCGAACGGGGTCAAGTGCGGGCCGCATGGTGGCAAGAAAAGCAAGACGAAGTCGTCGACTGGAGCCGGTGCAGGGTAGCGGCTCACGACCGGAGTCTGCACGCGGGGTTTGCGGTGGTTCACCACAAAACCGTCGGGTTACTTGGTTGAGCCACAAAACCAAGACCGGAGGCTCGGCGGGCGGAGACGGGATCCGGGCGCGCCGAGAAGCTTCGATGCCAGAGGACACGCAGCGGGATTGCAGGGCTTGCGTCGGGAGGACGCAGATTGCGGCAAAGGCGTGGCCGTCTGATGAAGAGGAGTGCTACTTGACCATATTGCCCCTGAGGGGATTGTATCTTAAGTTTAAGTGCTAGGGGTAGCTTGGTCATTTGCCCAACCCAGAGGGACTCATATATATAGCTCTAGGGTTTCTGGGCAAACTATCCTTCCGGACTGCTTCTCATTTCCTGGCTCCATAGGTTTAGATTTTCTTCACCATTTTGTAGAGAATCTGATCTCCGAGTGTATGGAAGCTTTCATGGTTGCGTCGATTTCCTTGTTGTAGCTCGTGTGATTTTCGTGTCTTTTTCGGGCTATTTTCGTTGGATTTTCGTGCACGTCTTGTTCCTTCGATTCTGAGGTGTTTGGGTTCGGATTTGTTTGTGGGAATCATGAATAGATGTCTCGTGCATCTTTGTGCTTGATCTTGATCCCTCAAACTCCGAATTTGGCCTCTGATTGAAGGATTTCGGTTGGAACCCTAGCTCTTTGTGTGAGCTCGGTAGAATCTCGATTCCTCTCGATTCAGTGGGTTTGAGGCTACCAATTCGTGGGTATAGCATCTCCTAGAGGCGCTTCATCTTCACCTATGATTTGGTAGCAATCCCTTGGTTGATTCGGGAGATCGGGCAAAGGGAAGGAGGAGTTGACCTTTGAGAGGTCGGGCTCGGGCTGCTGTTTCCGTTCCTGGCAGACCGTCCGCGTGGGGTCGGCGGACCGTCCGCGAGGTATTGACCAGCCAGGTGTTCGTCGAGTTCTTCGCGAGTTCTTGAGCTGTTTCGTTCCGATCCGTCGAGTCAGTAGGTTTTGGTTGGAAGTTGTTGGCCGGACCGTCCGCCTGGTGAGGTCGGACTGTCCGCGTGGAGCGGACCGTCCGCGGTGAGCTCGCGGACCGTTCGAATTTCGGAGGGTGCATACTGGAGGTTCGGGGTCGTTTTGCGGACCGTCCGCCCCTGACCCGCGGACCGTCCGCCTGACCCTCGCGGACCGTCCGCCCGGTCTCTGCGGACCGTCCGCCCCAGGCATCGCAGATTGCCTAAGTCTCTTGCTTCTTGAGTTGCGCTTCCGTGTTGCTTTGAGTTGGGGTTTGTTCCTAGGGTTGGTAGGTCCGCTGTGACTACGCGACCTTGGCAAACTCGTGTGGGAATCCTTGGTTGTGAATTTGGGGCATAGGCCGAGTTCATCCTCCGGGAAGAATTTTTATCGGCTCCCATTCACTCCCCCCCTCTCTAGTTGCCTAATCGGTCCTTCAATTGGTGTCAGAGCCGGTTACGGATCTTCGTGATTCTAACCAGTCTAAGATCCAAAGATGGCATACCAGGAATGGGGTTCGGATCCTCCACACTTTGATGGTAAGAACTACCAGATGTGGCAGAGGCAGATGGTTGCTTTCCTCCGCGGAAAAGGTCAGATCCTTTGGGATGTCACAGTGAACACAACTTATGTTCATCCGATGAACTTCCTAGCTCCAGGATCGAGGGATATGTTCGACGCCAACAACAAGGCGGTCGACTACTTGTTTCGTGCTCTGTGTCAATCCGAATTCGATCGAGTTCAGACAGAGGACTTGGCTTGTAGGATTTGGGAGCAGTTGAAGAATGCTCATGCTGGAAATGCTTAGGTTCAGGCTCGGTTGTTCGTGACCTACTGGAGAGAGTACGAGAACTTCATCTCCCCGGTGAGTCCATTGACAGCATGTTCTAGCAGTTCACCGTGATTGTGAACAATATGAGGGCTAATGTGGCCATGCTCCCGTACGATGATCATGATAGGGCTGTGAAGCTCCTGCACTCTTTGGATCGTACCGTGTGGAGTGAGAAGGTCGAGACCATTCTTGAGTCAGAGAAGTATGAGACCCTCACAGTGGATGAGCTGTTCTCCAAGCTCAAGTCGTCCGAGGTGGACCGTGGGGTGCGAGCAAGGATCGAGAACCCGACTGACCCTCATAGTCTAGCTCTCATTTCTGGACCAAGGACTAACGCTAACATGTCTTCGAGACAGTTCTCTTTGTCTTGTCTTGTGTCCATGCCAGATGAGGAGTTCGACGTGCTGGGCGAGGAGGATCTCGCGTTGCTGAGCAGGCGGTTCGAGCGCATGTACACGAACCGGAAGAACGCTCGGAGGAGCTCGGGCATGTGCTACCGGTGCGGGAAGCACAGGCACTTTATCGCTGAGTGCCCGGAAGCCATGGAGGTCAAGCCCGAGCACAAGCATCGTCCGAGGACCGATCACAAGCACCGCTCGAGGGATGACCACAAGGGCAAGAACAAGTCCGAGCGGAGGCCAAGGAGGAGTGGCGGTCACAAGAAGAAGGAGCGAGCGATGGTGGCTGGAGCGAGCGACATCGACTCAAGCTCCTGCTACTCTTCATCGAGCTCAAGTGATGAAGATGAGAACCGGCACAAGGGCAAGCGGTCAAGCAAGAACATCAACGGCCTGTGCTTCGCCGCCCAAGGCTTTTGCAGCATGGCACATAGCTCCGCAAGCAAGAAGAGCAACAAGGATGACTCGGACTCCGACTCCGAGGATGAGGTAAACAATGATCCATCCTTCTTGGTAGCAGAAAATGCTAGGTTGAATGAATTGCTTGACAACCGTGATGATGTGCTTAGAAAGACCAACAAGGAGAAGAGGGAGTATAGGTCTTTGCTTGGAGAGACTAAGGAGAAGGTGGTTGAGCTAGAGTCTTTGCTTGTTGATGCTAGGGCTCAAATAGATTCTCTTAAGTCTGCTCCTATTGTGACCGATGAACCTGAATGCACTGATTGTTCCACTTTTCTTGGTGATTTGACTGTGCTTAAGGAAAAGTATGCCTCCAAGGTTGAGGAACTAGATGTGCTTAGGGTTGAGCTAGATGAGATGAAATCTAGACCCTCCTTGCTTGGTGCTTGCACTTCTTATCCTGTTTTGCATGAGAAACTAGATGAATCGGTTGCTTATGCTAGATCTCTAGAGGCTGCTTTGAAAGCTCCTATTCCTACATCATGCTCTACTTGTGAATTAATGCTGTGAAGAATTTGGAGCTTGCACACTATGTTGATCATTTGCAGGATGAGAATGATGAGTTGAGGAAGATGATGGGTTGGTTGTCTGGTCATGAGCCTCAGCTCAGGATGATGATTGAGGGACACAATCGGTATGATGGGCAAGCGCTTGGGGCAGATAAGGTTGGTGAGAGAAGTGGTTAGAATGAGGGGAAGATCGGTGATATCCCAGAACCACCAAAAACCCACCACAAAAATGCCTATGCTCCTAAGTCAAATCCTCTTAGGAACCGACTAGACATAACCCCAGCTCCACCCGTGTTTCCTCCATACACAGACAACTTCCAGAAACCCATCAAGTTCAAGAGTGACTTGGGGAATAAGTTCTTTGGGAAGAAGGGAGAGAAACCGAGTGAGGAAAAGCCAGAGCCCAAAACCAAAACCAAAGCCAAAACCAAAACCCTTCCATTGTGAGTATTGTGGGAGGGATGGGCACCTAGCGGAGTTTTGCTTCAGGAGGAAGCGTGAGGAGAGGTTTGCTAGGGAGATGGCAAACAAAGACAGGTACCGCCCTTCTCGTGGTGTGCCTGAGCCTAGGATGGTGCCAAGGGGTGAGGGTATGGTGCGTACCATTTACCCTCGGGAGAGGCATGAGGTTGTGCCTCGAGGTGAGCCACCCCATAGAGAAGGTGGTAGGCGTGTTGGGTTTGGGCGTGGTGAGTTTGCTGGACGTTCCTTCGCTCGCGGCCAATACGAGTATGGGGGGAACGATCGTAGCTTTAGGTCCTAGAGGAGCTACGGGCCACGGTCTCCACCTCGTAGTACGCGTAGTCCTCCAAGGGGACGTGTGGGTGTTCCACCTAGGAGAGATAGGATGGATTTTGCTAATCCCACTTTTGAGCAAATGGCACAGCACTGGTTTGATTCCTTTTGTACTAACCCCAGTGCTGAGTCGTTTGCTCACTCTCGCTCTCGTTTTTGATTTGCAGGTGGGAGGCTTGGAGGGCTTTTGGTTGATCGACTCCGGTTGCTCTCGACACATGACCGGAGATTGAAGGTGGTTCTCCAGCCTCACCCCGGTGATGACCAAAGAGTACATCACTTTTGGGGACAATGGGAAAGGTAGAGTGCTTTCAGTGGGCACAGTGAAGGTGAGTGAGTCTGTGACTCTTAGGCGTGTTGCTCTTGTCAAGTCTTTGGGGTTTAATCTTCTTTCGGTTTCCCAACTTCTTCATGAGGGTTTTGAGGTCTGTTTCAAAATGGGCACTTCACGTGTTTTGGATTCTCGAGGTGATCTTGTGTGCACGATCATCCCCGTGGGTCAGATTTTCCGAGCTGATTTTTCTCTGTGTGTCGGCTCTTCTCGTTGTTTGGTTGCTGGTGTTTCGGCGGAGTTTTGGAAATGGCATAGGAGATTAGGTCACTTGAGTTTTGACTTGTCACGCTTGAGTGGGCTAGGATTAGTCCGAGGATTGCCTAAGTTGAAATACCAAAAGGACTTGGTATGTGCTCCGTGTAGGCATGGTAAGATGGTCGCCGCCTCTCACCCACCTCTGACATCCGTTATGACAGAGAGGCCATGCGAGCTGTTCCATATGGACTTGGTTGGTCCAGCTCGTGTGTGCTCGGCGGGTGGGAAATGGTATGTCCTGGTGATAGTGGACGACTATTCTTGCTATGCTTGGGTCTTCTTTTTGGCTGACAAGGGGGAGACGTTTGGTTTTGTGCGGGATCTAATCTTGAGGTTGAAAAATGAGAGGAATGGAGATTCTATTCGAGCTATCCGTAGTGACAATGGCTCTGAGTTTAAAAACTCTCATTTCGAAACCTTTTGTCGTGATTTGGGTCTCGAACATCAATTCACTTCTCCCTATGTGGCTTGTCAGAATGGTGTGGTTGAGAGGAAAAATCGTTCCCTTTGTGAGATGGCTCGGACGATGCTCGATGAGCATAGGACTCCGAGGAGATATTGGGCTGAGGCGGTGAATACCGCGTGCCATGTTGGGAACCGGATTTTTCTTAGGGCCTTCTTGAACAAGACGTGCTATGAGCTCATGCACGGGCGAGCACCTAGAGTGAGCCATTTCAGGGCTTTTGGTTGTCGGTGCTTTATTCTCAAGAAGGGTAGGCTTGATAAGTTTGAGTCGAGGTCTTCCGATGGGATCTTTTTGGGTTATGCGAGTCATTCTCGAGCATTCCGTGTGCTCAACCTTGATACTAACCTAGTCATGGAAACTTGCGAGGTTACCTTCGACGAGACCTAGCCATGCAGTTCGTCTGTTTTTGAGTGTGCAGGTGACGACGAGATTGGCAAGAAGATCTTTGAGGATGAGGAGGATGATGCTGAAGAGGATGATGGTGATGATGAAGCTCCAGCCGAGCATGTACCCTCTACTTCCACTACGACGACTACAGTGCAGGTTGACCCAGCCCCTACACCAACTACGATCCAGCAAGATCAAGTGGAAGCTGCAGCTGAGGGGGAGGTTGTGTCAAGGCGAGAGGCAGTTTCCCTCAAAAAAAATATGAGATCATGTATTATTTAGATTATTTCTACTATAAAAAATCTCTTTCTGCTATTGTCAACATCAACTCAGCAGCAGAACACTAGTGGTTTTTTCTCAAAAGATAAATTGGTAGCCGGAAAATGAGAATCGATAGAAACTAGAAAGGGAGAAACATTTGGCTAAGTGTCATTTGGTGTGGAGTAATACAACTTGGAAAAGCAATTCAATTAGTGCTATATTTTTTTTTGTGCAATTAATGTTCCAGAAATGAACATGTTTCAGGTGGGCCAGTTGGATGATGGTGCTTCACTAACCAGTCAATGTCTCGAGTTTCAAATGTATGGGCTCCAAGACAGATGCCGACCGAGCTCCATCTCTAACGTCGACCCCACTACAGCAATAGATGGACAGGGTTGTGCCAAGCTGAAAAACATTCAAGAACTAAATTATTTCCAGACAAATATTGTTTAAAAAGTGCATAAATAAATTATCTGGCTGTGAATGTCAAAAAAAGAGAAAGCTTACACCAAAAGAAAAAATTCACAAAAATAAGTGCTTAAAAAAATTAACCTAAAAAACATCATGGGAGTCTCAGTACAGCTAGTTTAGTTTATAAAAAACATTTCAACTAAGATCATCTTCAGCAAGATATGTCACCTTTACATGATTACTATTAGCTAGCCAGTAAAATCATTGACATACATTGAGAAGATAATTAAAAACAGCATAAAAAAATCACAAACTGACAACATATATGACACAATTGCTATAAAGTAAACCGTTTATAGGATATAAGCATAACAAAAATTAAGACTACTTTGCTTCAACATTGTAATAGAGGCAGATCTCAACTCAGATTATATGTAATCAGTGATCCTGCAGTTCTAAACTTTCCTCAGCTATCTCAAATTCTCCATTTCTCCTCCCCACACAACTCCGACAACAGGTGCGGGTAACGGATCTGAGTGCGGGTGTGAGTGCAACTGGCGGACCCGGGGAAAACAAGACAGTACACAAGGAAGCATTGTGAGCCGTTGTGAGGAGATCTTGCGGTGCAGAAAAAAGTGATTGAGAAAACATCAAATCTCAAGCATTTGGTGTAAAGCAAATCTGTTTTTTTTAAGACATGCAAAGCACATCTTTCATTAAGTTTCATTAAGAATAGAGAGTTTGGTACATAGTCGAGCTATTACCCAAAGAAAGGTCCCCGACGCTAGGGAAGTCAGTCAATTGAAGCTACCTAAAGACAAAAAAAAAGAAGAGAGACTCTTGAAGCCAGCGTGCGTCCAAAGCCTTACCACATCCCATATATCCGGGGCCAGCACTACCAGCATCAAGGTTGAGTGATCATGGATCCTCCTGTTCCATTAGGACATGTACAACCCTTAGACAGCATGACGTCTGCAGAATGTCGAACTGCGCATACACACGGATATACAGACAACTCATACAACCCATAGACAGAGACGTCGTCTGTACTGTTTAATGTTTTGCATTGAGTTTAAGATCAACTACAAATACATTTGTGTATACCATTGTGTGGTTATTTGATTGAAATATAATAGAAACATGATTACAAAATTTTTGAAATCATAACAATAATAATTTTATTATATATATAGTCACAATGTCTTTTATCTATTTTTTCTTTATTTTCGTTGAGATCAGACCTCCCACATGACCTGCATCTCTCATGTTACGTGGCCTCTCCTCCTGCACTCAATGTGCTTCTTTACTTTCCTTCTCTATCTCTCTCCATCTTGTTCAGCTAGTACCAACTCCCCGCCTGCTTTGCTCAGTCCGCCATGGACTAGCTTCTAGCTTTTTTAGAAGCTGCACGAGAAGTTCCATGTTTGCTTGATCTTCTGGCTTTTCACGCTAAGAAGTTGCCAGGAAGGTCAAACAAGCAGGCCTTAGGTATTAAAGAGGAAAGGAAAACATGTCATCAAAAATTTATTGCAAATCCATAAATCTGTCCAAAAAGCGGTTTGATGGCCACCATGCATGGACCACAAAACGCCGGTAGCGTATTCTATGCAAACCAACCACTTTGTGCAAACTATAGAAACTCCAATCGAGACCGTTGGATGAACATCCGATGGATAGAAGTGGAGATGGGATAATTTTACAAATAACCGCCTGCAAGCCCACCTCAACTTTACGCCCAAGACCCATGTGGCCTGCGTTGGTTTTCGCCAACGACAACTCGGATGCCCGAGAGTGCTGCCGCCTGCAGGAGTAGTGATGCCCATGGGCCGCCGCCTCCAGGTACAGCTCCGCCGCTTCAGTTGGTCTCTTGCCACCTACCTCGTCGAGGAGCCCAGCACGCGGCCGAGAAACCCAGCATGTCGGGCTCGCGCGGCGCCGGATCTGGGGCTCGAGCGGCGCCGGCGGTGGCATCACACCGGTGGGACAGGGAGGAGCACTATCACTGCAGTCCCTGAAGCAATTCGGGAAGGAGGCACGACAGCTCTTGTTTCTGTGACGACGCACTACAGGCCGCAGCGAAGCAGAAATAGTCGATGTGCGCTCTAGTGTCTCGCGATGGACTGGGTTGCGGTGGCGTCTGGCGGTGGACTGGTCAGCGGCGTCATCGTCTCGCGATGGACTGGGCTTTGGCGGCGTCTCGCGCTGCGCTCCTTCTGCGGGACTATAGCGGCGTCTCGTGCTGGAGCGGTGGCGGAGTCTAGGAGAAGCAGTACAAGGGGCGCCAGACGGGGTCCAATGCAAAAAAAAAACTAGATTTGCTTTACTCATTGCAGGTGGTTATTTGTAAAATTGTCCCACTCCCACTTCTATCTATTGGATGCCCATCCAACAATCTTGACAACGAGGAGAGAGAAGGGCGCCCGCTGATGCGCAGCGACAGAGACCGGTCCACCGAGAAGGCTGCCTGCGCGCTCCCACGGCCACCGCTTTCACCGACGGCCACTGGCGACCCGTTCGCGGCCACACTCCCGCTCCTCCATCTTCGTTGTCGGTGTCCCATCGGGGCCCGAGCCCGCTCCCGACGAGGGCCCGTCGGGCTAGCGGAGGAGGCTGCCGGTGGAGGTCCTCCATCGCGGGCGAGTGCTGGAGGCCACCGGGGGAGGTCCGCCGTCGCGAGGAGGGCGGGGCGCGAGCACTACGCCACCGCACTCCGGGCATGAGAGCTCCACGCTACGCGAGCCGAGCCTCCTCTGCCGGACGAAGAAGACGGAGGCGGCGGCCGGAGATGGAGATGGGGCAGGGGCTCTGGCCACCGCGTGTGCCCCTACTTCCGCTCGCGGGGGCCGCCGACGCTGCGCCCCTTGCTCCGCCACGCGACCACCTCCGCTCCTCGCCGAGCGCAGCGCGAGTGGGCTCCGCCACCGTGACGTCGGTGCAGCACGAGCTGGGGCCGCCGAGGTCGCACACCTCCACCACGTCCTTGCTCCGCCACGGAGCCGCCCGCCCGCCGAAGAGAGAGAGAACGAGGAGAAAGAGAGAGAATGGGGCAGTCGGGTGAGGGGAAAGAAAAAAACCTGACACATGGGTCCCAGTCCCACTGCTATAGAGTATAGAGATATAAAGTTTGGATGGGTCCGGGAGAAACTGATACAGATGAGAGAATCTTGATGACTAGCACGAAATATTTTTTTTAAGTTGAGATTTAGAGTTGCATGAGTGAGGATAGTCTCACCCTCTCACCGGATGGCTTCACTTTTCTTCGACTCGAGATGCGCCGCACGGCCCATCGCTAGCCATGCGCCGCCGCCGCCGAGGGCCACACCCAGCCACGCAGCCCTTGCCCTCGCTGGGACGCCCCACCGCCACGCACCCCCACGCCCTCGCCGTCACCGCCTCCGCCTCGTCGTAGCCATGCCGCCTCTGGCCCGGCGCCTCTGTCTTCTCCACGCCCACCTCTACCTCGCTGTCTTCTCCACGCCTACCTCCACCTCGCCAAGTCACCATCTCGTCCGGGCTTCGTTTCGCCATGTGTCCGTGCAGCCTCACCGACCTGAGCCGGGGCAGAAGAGTCCAGGCCTGCATGGCGTCAGAGGAGCTGGCGGAGATGTTTGCTTTCTATCCGTTTAGTAGAGTACGGCTGAAAAGAAAACCGAGGCCGACGTGAACACGGGAGCGGACAGATCGAGGGAGCGGAAGAAATTTGGCACACAGAAATTTTGCCAATTAAATATAGGGGTACAGATTAGAGACAAATTGGAGTGTACAGTACCATGCCGAGGCTGCTATTGCATTTCCATGATGGGTGTATATGCCTTCCTTAGTGCTTTTGATTTTGCTAGCTGGTACCACCTTGCCATCTATGTACGTAATATGGTAGGTAACTAACAGCAGTCTATAACCATGTAAAATATTTAACTGTCCACTGCTTGTGAGATCTGTCTATCATCTATGAAATGGAGTATATATCTAACCAACTTATCTAGCATTATTACCGGATCATTCCGCGAGCAATGTTCCACTAGTTTCATAAATCAAAGTGTCAGCCATGGGCTGGAACTGGAAGGGGACGACGTGGAACATGGACCGAGGAGAACCGTACCTAAGCACTGTTGCAGACCTGCAGTGACAATCTAAAACATTTTGGGCCTTGACGAGGACATCACCATGCTGAACACACATATGCCACGACCCTTCCCATGTTGAACTTCGTCTCCGACTCAGCTGCCACGTCCATCTCGGATTCAGCCTACACTTACGCACGATTTCGGCGATAACTCCATCATACGACGTCGAAACGAGGCGTATAAGTACTCGTTGGAAAGAGGACGATGACACCGTCGATTTGGTTCTGGTCCTAGCTCCAGAAGTCGCGTGGATCATGCTGCGTGACCACGATAAGGTGCTGCGCCACCTATTTTGGGCCAACTTGGCCGTGTATCGAGTCGGGCCCTTGGCCCAAGTCGTGGGCGCCCCCTCCTGGTCTCCCACAACCCTAGGACGACCCTCCCTCTCCATAAACTCAGTAGCCGCCGCCGGTTTAGAGGCGGATTTTGCTTAGAGTTTTCTGTCGTCGAACAGTCGCCGTTATCGGTTTGTGAAACCCCAACTTTCGTGTGTTAATCATTCATCTGCAGTGTCACTATTTTGAGAGCTGCTTCTTTCGAGTTCTTGCTTGTGTTCTTCGTTTCGCAGGCAGGGATTAGCCTTCGCGGCGAGGTCAACCGGATTGTGACACGGTTGATAACCAGAGGAATCGTGGTGCTAAGATTGCAGGGGTCCAGGTCTTTGGATCTGAAGCCGGATCGGTGCGTCACATCCGCTCTAAACGAGTTATCTTTCACCTGACGGAAGATCGGGCACCCACGTCCCCATCAGGCCTGCAAATAAATTTCTGTGTTTAGTTGAGATAGAGCCCATGTAGTGTATTCTACTATTAAATTGCTAGCTGCAAACAAAATATATTTGATCAAAAAACAAGTTGATCATAGGACTTGTATAAGTCTTTTCGCGCTCAAACAAGGGTAGTAATACAACCAGTGATGATTGATATATATATAATAAATAGTATAACTGCTGCATGATTCGCTAAACGAAAATATGCGAGTTAATGTACAAGGTTTTCAAGTCTCGTCTCCAATTATCGTCCTGCATATCTACTTCGTCATCTTGTCGTCGGGTGCAAAGAGCTTCCCATGTCCAGGAGCTGCGCGACACGAAGTCCACGACACGCTGCTTCTTCGGCGGCGTCGCTGTTGCAGCCACCGGCACCGGGTGAGGGTGATCCTGCAGACAGAAGGTCTGCTTCTTCGGCGGCGTCGCTGTTGCAGCCACCGGCACCGGGTGAGGTTGATCCTGCAGACAGAAAGGTCTTGTTGAGGTAGCTGTGGATCCTGGTGGGCAGGAGCCCGGGGGGCGCGTTGCAGACGCGGCTGACGAAGTCCAGGGTGAGGATCTCGCCATGGAGGAGTTTACACGCGGCAGCAAGCCTGACGAGGGTCTTAGCATCGGACCTTGCGGCGATCTCACGCATCATTTCCACCGGTAGCATCCACACCGGCGGCGGCGACGACGGCACAGCCGCGGATGGCTTGGAGCATGCGGTTCGCCGGCGTTTGTGTGGCGTCTCTAGCTCTGACAGCACATTGGAGACGAGAGAGAGGTGCTCCGGGTGGTGCAGGCCGCGGGCGGTGGTCGGTGCCGTCGTCGGCGCGTGCAGCATGTTCATCCGCTGTATGTAATGTGGTGAAGAACTCGATCACGTACGATCCTGCTTTTGCCTCCGAGATGCAGTGATCGATGATTCCTGACCGGTCCCGTCACGTCCCCGGGCTTTATGGACTGCGACGCGCTATGGCCGGAGCAATCCGAGTCGGTTCGGGTCTTCGGGACCGAGTCAGACTCGAAACCGAACTAAGATATTGCCGAGCACGGGGGCACGAGTCGGAGTCGGACAACTCCCTGTCCCTGGGCGGCGTCCGGAGGGCTTGCCGAGCACGGGGGCGCGCACGCTGGCCGCCGCCGTCGACCTGCGGAGGTCTGCAGCTCTCTTTCTCTCTCCGCAGGCCCGACGGCGTCCGGATCCGGTTGCTACCGACCCGCGTGACGACGCGGAGGAGCACACCAGCGGCCGCCGACCTCGGGGTGCGGAGCCGCGCGGGTAGTGGCAACGACGCATCGGGCTGAGCTGGAGCAGCAGCCCGCCCTCGTCCGCGTGCCTGGACGGTGCCATCGCCGCGAATCCGCGCTGCAGGCAGCGCGATCGGGAACAGGGGGTTAAGTTCGGCGAAAGCGCCGCGAGTGCGAGACACACGAGAGGCGGCGAGAAGGGGGGAGAGCGGCGGCGCGTAGCTGCGGCAGGAGGAGGCGGAGGCCGCGAAGCGGGATGTGGGGCTTGATGCGAGGTTCCTTCGTTGCGTAGCTCTTTTTTCGATCGTGCCTGGCCGCATGGTACGAGCTCGTTTTCTTGCCCTTCTTCTCCCTTCAACTTGGTTGTTTTCTCTTGTTTTTTTATGAATTGTTTTCCTTTAGTTCACTCCTGAGCAAATGAGCTATGACTAGCCAGAGCCCTCCCTATCCCATCCCCTGTTGCTCTTCCTCTCCTAGTCTCCTTTGCGTGGCGTTGTTCTTACCCTTGCTGTTTCGTTCAGCTTCATGGCAGTACCACTACCGGAAATCTCAAGGCTGCCCTGAGCCTTTTCTTTGCCGTGAGCCAAAGATCGGGCTCACGGCAGACATGGCCGTTTGCCTTGAGCTACCAAGACGGCTCACGGTAGACACAACACACACGACGCCACATCTGTATGCCGTGAGCGGGTTGACCGGGCTCACGGCAGCTAGCACACTCACGGCGTAGGTCACTGTTTCCCGTGAGCTGGTTGACTAGGCTCACGGCGTACAAAAAACACACGACATCAGTCGCTAGGTGCCGTGAGCCTCTGTACCAGGCTCACGGCAAAGAAAACGACGCACGTTGACAGCCTCCCACGTCACGGCCGTCGGCCTGGACCGTTAATGTTGCCGTGAGCCTGACGCCTAGCTCACGGCAAAGCTTAAGACACACGGTGCACATCGCGCGTGTGCCGTGAGCCAGATCTACGGCTCACGGCAAACGTGTAGCGGCCGCGTGGCACAGGATTGGGCCTCTTTGCTGTGAGCCCGTGGCAGCTCACGGCAACACCGCCTGAAGTCGTGAGTTTTCCTTGTTTGCCGTGAGTTAGGTCCACGGCTCACGACAATCAGGCAAAAAAAAAATTGGCCTTTGCCCTCCAAAAATTTTCCACCCTTAAACCACATCTCTACAAACTACATATTCAAATTTGGGACAATTATAACTTAGTTTGATATATTTAGTAATTTTTTTCTTTCTTCGTATTTTTTTCATATACGTGGGATTTGAACTGGAAGTGCATAAAATCATAGACTAAAGTTAGTGCAATAATGATATTTCGTGTTCTTCATTCCTTTTTCATACATATACTATGAAATGGAGACAAATTTCAAATATTTAGTTCTCGACACATGATTATGAATGTTTCGTCCAATAGTATTTTAATTGTATAAATCCATACAAATTTAAAACATCATGAAATTTATATGGACATCATGATATCATGTATGAAGGCTGTGGTAAAAAATTGTGATGGTTGCGAATTACTGAACTTATACACTGTTTACAAACTGAAGCATCTCACTGGAAGTTTCTGAGATGTTGACTCATGTGACTAGATTTTGTGGTCTTTGTGATGTTTTGATTCAAATTTGACCTTGGAACTTTCCCTAGGATCATTAAACAACTTTGAGTGTCTTGTGTTGGTTAATGGCAAAATTTTTGTGTAGTTTTATAATTTTGAACATTATCGGACCGCATGAGAAATGATAGAATTTCAGTTGAAAGTACAATCAAACTAATGTTTTTAATTCATCAAAGTTTAAAATTGACATTGTAGAGTTAGCTTAGCAGGTAAATATCATAATGCACTCAACTTGTTTTTAAGAAAAATCATTAAAAAACAAGAGGGAAATAAACAAAATTTGTTAACTGACAGTTTACCGTTTGTAGCTCACGGCAAACAGTGAATACACACGACTGCCTCCTGGTTGCCGTGAGTCGTGGATCTGGCTCACGGCAACGCGGGACCTTTGCCGTAGCTGTAGATCTAGTTCACGGTAAACATATGTCCTGGAACCCTAGGTTGCTTGCGGCTGACGTGTGGGACCACTAGCTCTTTGCCGTGAGCCCCAGATCTAGCTCACGTCAGCGGTTCCATGGCCCCACTCGTCAGCCGCACACGTGCACACTTCACACACGCACCACACACTTCTCTACTCCACACGCTACACACTCCACACACGCACCAGACACACACACGCGCACACACACAACCGCCGCCGCCGCCTACCGCGCGCCGTCGTCCCCTCCGCCGAACGCCGTCGTCCCCTCCGCCGAGCATCCCGTCCCCGCCGCGACTCCCGTCCGCGCAGCCTTCGTCCTCCCCAATGCCGGCCGCACGGTCCCTGCCGCGAGCGCCCCCAACGCCGGCCGCGCCGTCCGTGGTCCCCGACGCTGGCCGCCGCCTGTCGCTCCTCCACCTACTCTCCCCCGGCGTGCAAGATCCGGCCGCGGACACCTCCTCTCCCGGCCCGTGCCTCCCCACCACCGCTGCGCCCCGAGGGAGAGGTCGTCCCGTGCCTCCCCACCGCCGTCGGGGGAGAGGCTGACCCCGGCCGCTTCCCCCTACCGCCGGGGCCCCTCACCGTGAGCCTCGCCGCCCGTCGCTCCTCCACCTCCTCTCCCCCGCGCGTGCACGATCCGGCCGCGGCCCCCTCCTCTCCCGGCCCGTGCCTCCCCACCACCGCCGCGGCCCGGGGGAGAGGCCGGCCTGTGCCTCCCCACCGCCGCCGGGGGAGAGGCCGGCCTCGGCCGCCGGCCCCGGCTGCTGCCCCCAACCACCGGGGCCCCTCGCCGTGAGCCTCACCGGCCCTAGCTCGTGCCCCTATTCAGGTGAGGAACATGCACTTTGTCAATTTTTAGTTGCTGAGCATGCAGTTAGGAAATTTTAGTTAGTAAATTTTGTTAGGAAATGGATTTAGTTAGTTACTTAGATTTTGCATGATATGAAATTTAACTTCTCATATGCCGATGATGATATGAATTGTACCTATTGTTCTTGCTGGGTAACATATGATGACCTTGAGCTTGTGTTGTACCGATTATATGCTTCTCATGGTTATCATCAAACCGTGAGAGACGTCCATTCCCAAGCAACAACTTGGTTCCATGGCTGTCATGAACCCTCTTTTTAGTTCTTTTAATTATCTATGCTCTAAGTTCAAGGTCCATGCAAGAAAAAAATATCTGAGGCAAATTACTATTTTGGACTGTGGTTGTCGGCCATTGTGGTGTTGTTTTGTTGTAGGTTTTGACCACCTCTCCATGTAGGGGAGGTTCTGTTCAAATTTTGTTTGATTTTAAATTCAACTTTACTCATGCCTATGATGATATCAGAACTTACCCAAATTTCATGTTGGGTAACATATGATGACCTTGAGCTTGTGTTGTACCGGTTATATGCTTCTCATGGTTGTCATCAAACCATGGGAGACGTCCATTCCCAAGCAACAACTTGGTTGGGATGGACGTCTCTCACGGTTCCATGGCTGTCATGAACCCTCTTTTTAGTTCTTTTGATTATCTATGCTCTAAGTTCAAGGTCCATGCAAGAAAAAAATATCTGAGGCAAATTACTATTTTGGACTGTGGTTGTCGGCCATCGTGTCGTTGTTTTGTTGTAGGTTTTGACCACCTCTCCATGTAGGGGAGGTTCTGTTGAAATTTTGTTTGATTTTAAATTCAACTTTACTCATGCCTATGATGATATCAAAACTTACCCAAATTTCATGTTGGGTAACATAAGATGACCTTGAGCTTGTGTTGTACCGGTTATGTGCTTCTCATGGTTGTCATCAAACCATGGGAGACGTCCATGCCCAAGCAACAACTTGGTTGGGCTGGGCGTCTCTCATGGTTCCATGGCTGTCATGAACCCTCTTTTTAGTTCTTTTGATTATCTATGCTCTAAGTTCAAGGTCCATGCAAGAAAAAAAATATCTGAGGCAAATTACTATTTTGGACTGTGGTTGTCGGCCATTGTGCCGTTGTTTTGTTGTAGGTGTTGAAAACCTCTCCATGTAGGGGAGGTGCTGTTGAAATTTTGTTTGATTTTAAATTCAACTTTACTCATGCCTATGATGATATCAAAACTTACCCAAATTTCATGTTGGGTAACATATAATGACCTTGAGCTTGTGTTGTTCAATTATATGCTTCTCATGGTAGTCATCAAAGCATGTGAGACATCCATACCCAACAGGTCGGTCGTGATGACATGATGGTTGGGTTGGATGTCTCACATGCTTTCATGTTGCCATGAACCCCCTTTTTAGTTCTTTTGATGATCTGTGCTCTAAGTTCAAGGTCATATGAAAAGACAAAATATCTGAGGGAAATTTCTGTCTCTATAAATTTGGACTGTGGTTGTCGGCCATCGTACTGTTATTTTCTTGCAGGTTTTTAGAACCTCACCTTGTAGGGGAGGTGCTGCCCAAAATTGCAACTTACACTGTTATGTTCATTTGTTTGCAGGAACCAGCCGTCGACCTCCGCCATCTGCTTCTTGCCGCCTTCCTCTGCCATCGGTCCGCAGACCCCTTTGTCATTCTTCAGGCCAGCAAGGTGAGGCACATTTTTCTCTCTTTCCAGTTGATGTCGTAGATCACGAAACCTAGTTAGGCGTCTCCCGTTCGGAAGAGATACAGTTGGACATATGCAGAACTTTGCATATTTAAGGCTGTATCTGTTTCGAATTGTCCACATTTTTTGGACAGCCCGTGGATGCGTAGATGGGGTGATCGGTTCCTATGGTCTACTCTGATCCTAGACAGAATTTCGGTAGCACCTCCTCGTTGTTCTCCGGATACACAATCTCCCTACCGGGACGTGTATTTGGAGAACAACGGGGAGGTGCTGCCGAAATTCTGTCTAGGATCGGAGTAGACCATAGGAACCGATCACCCCATCTACGCATCCACGGGTGGGATTAGGACCTATCTTTACCTAGTAGAGTGTCTAGGCATTGTAGAGTTTTTATGCAATGCATTTTATATAACTTCCTGGTATGATAGAGAATGGGTGACCGTGACTGGATGTACAACGGGTGGGCAAGTGGGGGTCGCTTGACAGCTGAATGGATTGCGAACACCCAAACTTTCATGAGAGAAGCATTTGAAAAGCTTAAAAGGGAGACTCCCAGGGAGTCTACCATCTGGTGTCCTTGCAGCAAATGCGAAAACACGCGTCGGCATACAAAGCGTGACATGATTGAGCATCTTGCCAAGTATGGTTTTACGAAAGACTATACAAAGTGGACCTACCATACTGAAACCGGTCGTATGAGAGATGAGGTCGTGAGACGACGCATTGAGGAACTTGATGGTGATGCCAGGGTAGCAGACATGATAGATGACTTTCATGAAGCACATTTCCAAGGAGAACCTTCAGAGGAAGAGCCAGAGCCAAGTGCTAAGGTGTATTATGACATGTTGGCTGCATCACAGAAACCCCTTCACGAGCATACCCAGATTTCTCAACTGGATGCCATCTCCCAAATAATGGCCATAAAGTCTCAACAAACCTAAGCCGAGCGGCCTTCGATGCCTTGGTGACAGTTTTCAGCAATATGCTTCCGAAAGGTCACATTCTGCCCAAGAACATGTATGAAGCAAGAAAAGTCCTTCGTGCACTCAAGATGCCATATCAGAAGATACACGCCTGTCCGAAAGGATGCATATTATTCAGGAAAGAACATGAGAATGCAAAGTACTGTCCGAAATGTAAAGCGTCTTGGTTCGTGGAGGTAGACTCTTGTGAGGGCGAAAAGAGGCAGCTCACGGTCCCAGTTAGTATCCTACGGTACCTTCTGTTCATAGAGCGGATCCAACAGATTTTCATGATTGAGGAAACTGCGAAGAAAATGACTTGGCACAAATCGGGAACCCGACACAGTGATAAGCTTGCACATCCATCCGATGCCGTAGCATGGACCAAATTTGATGAGAAACATCGTGACTAAGCTCTTGAGGCTCGCAATGTACGTGTGGCATTGGCAACCGATGGGTTCAATCCTTATGGGCGAATGGCTGCCTCATACAGTTGTTCGCCTGTGTTTGTCATCCCCCTCAATCTACCCCCGGTGTCGTCTTTCAAAGACAACACATATTCTTGTCGCTGATAATTCCTGGATACCCGAGGGATATTATGAGTGTGTACATGGAGCCTCTGATTGATGATTTGATCCGTGCTTGGAATGACGGGGTGCGGACATACGACCGAGCTACGAAGACAAACTTCAAGATGCATGTGTGGTACATGTACTCCATGCATGATATGCCGGCGTATGGGATATTTTGCGGCTGGTGTGTCCACGGGAAGTTCTCCTGCCTAGTATGCAAGGAGTCTCTGTTGTTCTTTTGGTTGAAGAGAGGTGGCAAGTATTCTTGCTTTGACAAACATCGACAGTTCCTCCCTATTGAGCATGAATTCATACAAGATTCGAAGAACTTCACGAAAGGTGTGGTAGTTAATGACCCACCACTGCACATCATGACGGGAGATGAGGTTCGTGCCCAGGTAGAGGCTCTCATGCTCAAAGAAGGAGAAACTCGTTTTGAGGGATACGGTGTGCAACATGCCTGGGCTCAGAAGTCGGGCTTGTGGAGGCTACCCTATATGCAAGGTCTTCTTCTTCCACATAACATTGATGTGATGCACACCGAAAAAATTGGGGGGAGGCACTTTTGGGTACAATCATGGAATGGGGAGATAAGTCAAAGGACAACATTAAGGCTAGAGTCGATCAAGAAGCGTTATGCGATAGGCCAAAGCTAGCCATCCCGAAACCTGTAGCGGGCAAGACATGGTCTCGGCCTAAGGCTGGTTTTGTCCTGAAGAGGGATCAAAGGAAGGAAGTTTGTGAATGGTTCAAAACGTTAATGTTCCCTGATGGGTATGCTGCGAATCTGAGGAGGGGGGTGAACTTAGCTACTTTGCGAATACACGGGCTGAAGAGTCATGACTACCACATATGGATCGAGCGGCTTCTTTCGGTGATGGTTCGAGGCTATGTACCTGAACATGTGTGGCAAGCGCTGGCAGAGTTGAGCTATTTCTTCCGTCAGCTTTGTGCTAAGGAGTTATCTCTTGTTGTGATTGAAAAACTGGAAACAAATGCGCTTGTGTTGCTATGTATGTTGGAGAAGATCTTTCCACCCGGCTTCTTTAATCCGATGCAGCATATGCTTTTGCACCTCCCGCGCGAGGCACGATTGGGGGGGGCGTGCAGAACCGTTGGTGCTATCCAATTGAGAGATGTCAAAAGTTTCTTTGATACAAAACTGGCAACAAAAACAAAATTGATGCTTCCATTGCAGAGGCATACATTCTGGAGGAGGTGTCAAACTTCACAACTAAATATTATGCTGAGAACCTTCCCAGCGTGCATAACCCACCTCCTCGTTACAATGTTGGGGAAAATGATTCGAACCTCAGCCTTTTCCGAGGACAACTTGGAAGTGCAAGTCTTCGGAGGACCAAGTACTTGCTGAATGAAGAGTGGCACACTATCATGATATATGTGTTGCGCAACCTTGACGAAGTAAAGCCGTACATAGAGTAAGCTCAAGAAACCTCATTTTTTCCTTTCACGTAAGATCTCGCATCTTGGCTCTTTCTGCATCCAACCTCTTCTTCTTTTTGGGTGCAGTGAATTCTTTGCGCAATACTAGCGTCATTCAAGGCCACCTACCAAGGAGGAAGAAGATACCCTACTTAGTGAGGGTAGACAGGATGCGCGGCACAATATCCCTGATTTCATATCTTGGTTCAAAAAGAAGGTAATTTTAACCCACCTTCTTTGTAAGATCGTACTTAGCATGGCATGTCATGTACGATAACGAGCTATCCTCCCTGGTCTTGCAGGGGCAAATCGATTCGTCTATGAGTCCCGACTTGAGACAGGTTGCCGATGGTTGCGCCGTTAGGGTCAAGTCATATGCCGCTTATGATGTGAATGGATATCGCTTTCACACAAAAATTCACGAGGACAGTCGTCCCAATCGAAGAACCACAAATTTTGGAGTTTGTATGACAACTATCGATGGGTCCGAGTACTATGGAAGACTTGAAGAAATATATGAACTCGAGTTTCATGGTTCCAAACCTCTGAAATCTGTCGTATTCAAGTGCCATTGGTTTGATCCACAGGCTATGAGGCGGAACCCGAATCTTGGGCTAGTCAAAATTCGTTAGTCAACTGTGTACACAGGAGACGATGTCTATATCATGGCTCAACATGCCACACAAGTTTATTATCTATCATACCTTTGCAAAAAAGACAAGCGTCTCCAGGGTTGGGATGTTGTGTACAAGGTTTCGCCACTGTTGATGGCTATTAAGGACCACTTTTATGCCATCAACTCCTGCATAAAATAAATGGAAAGCCATCATCAACACTAGGATAGGGCTTTATACTGACAATTCCCATAAGTGTTGGTGTTTCTAGCTTTTGATGCAGGACAGGCCAAAATACACATGAAATGATATAGCTGAGAGCAAGTGCATTAATGGCATGAATATGGCATCATCATAAACAGTCCCAAATGCCCATTTGGACTGTACCATTGTGACGGGCTCGTCGAGACGATCGAAATGGATATATCATTTGCATACATCGGAGCCCAGATGAGAGAGATATGCACAAGACATCATGTGGGCCCGGTGGGACCCACACTAGGCCATGTGGCGACGTGCTGGCACACAGGATGCCATGTGTCCAAGACACCTCATCAATCCAAGAGAAGCACCTCCCGACGAATCAGACACCGCCACGTGTTCAGCACAAGGATTCAAGGGCCCACAACCCGAGCAAACCGCCTCCAACCGACCCATACACCTGGAACCGTCATAAGGGACCACATATCAGTCACCGGGAGAAAGCACAGCGCGAGACGTGGTGGGGCCAGGTCGGCCGAACCCTTGGATCGGCCAAACCGACCTTACCACAGATCGCCATCTGCTTCCACGTGGTGCTCGGTGATTGGTCCTACAGTGGATTCCCAGGTGCCCAAGTTGTTCTCTCGCTGGTACCTTGGCCTATAAATAGAAGGGGAGGGGGTAAGAATAAGGACACACCATCTCACTAAAGAATGAGAGCTTCCCTTCAAAGGAGAGGCCTCTCCTTGGTAGATTAGAGAGTAGGAGAGTGACAGAGGGATTTGTACCCCTGTGGATGCTTCGTTCTTCATTTAAAATAAAGTGAGTATTTCTGCATTTCCTATTTAGACTAGAGTAGCATTCATGCATAGGTGAATAGTTCTTGTGTTCTTCACTTGTTCATGATTTAGAGGCTTGTGTTCTTCATGAGCTTAGACTTTGATCTTCTGGTGTAGTCCATAAGTTGCTAATTCCGTTTGTATGCCTGCTAGTCCAATTAGAGTAAAGTGGATGCTCCTACATTCTAGTTTAGACCAAAGTCCTTCCATGATCCTTGTATAGATAGCGGTTACCTGAGTGAGTTTTGGTCTCTCCCTCGTGGGTTCATCGCTCCTTCTTCGTACGGAGTGCTATAGTGTTGCTACGGGACGTCAGACGTAGCCGTGCTATAGTAGTAACCGGTGGTGTAGACGCGGTGTCTAGACAACGGGTTATCCTTCGATTGCCCTGTATCCCATGGTTTGTCTTGGGATAGGCCATGGTAGTGATAGCCGTTGGACCCTTACAGAATCCCCCACGTCCGGATACAGGTGTAGGCAACCATTTGCCGTGAACCGACTGTTATAGCCAGGAGGGTCCGGTGTCCGAAAAGAGAGTTCCTAACCGAGAGATTGTTCTCAACTCTGCCCACTATCAGTAGGATCCTCTCCAACTTCATCTCGTCCTATAGAGTTCTGTCCTTGGACCATAGCTAGGCTAGGAGGTAGCACACACCGTTCCTTGGATTCGATACCCTTGGGAATACTCCTGAGGTGAAGTGCTACAGCGGTATTTCCGTGCGCTTGCAGATTCTTTCATACCCGTCGGTATACCCAGGTGGATCTTACGTTCACACTAGGTGTACAACTAGTGGTGAGGTTAAGAAATACCAACAAGCATTTCTGGCGCTGTTGCCGGGGAACGGTTGTCGTATCTATCTTCGAACCTAGTGGTCCTCGTATCTATCTTTTTTGTTTTCTTGAATTCTACCTTTACCCCCGCTACCCATTGAGATGCCTTCCTGTCAAAGCCTCTCTACCCCTAGGGGCAAGTTCGTCTTAGAGCAACCATCAACTTCTTCATCTAGCTACGAACTTCGTCCCTACTTTATAGCCATGGTTTGGAACCGACCATTCTCTGGAGCCATCAGTGATGATCCCCATGATCATTTAAAGGAGTTTGAAGAACTGTGTTCGTGCTTGGTAATCCCAGGTATGACACAGGAAGCGTTGAGGTGGAAGTTGTTCCCTTTCTCTCTCGTAGACAGAGTGGAGCAATGGTACACCCGCACGATAGGGAGTGTAGACAATTGGGTAGAACTACGAGATGACTTTTGTCACTCGTTCTCCCCTTTTGGACGCTCAGAGTTGCTACCGTGTGAATTCCGTTAATTTGGCCAATTAGAAGGTGAGTCTATAAGTACAGCTTGGGCTAGGTTCTCACACCTGTTGGAGCTTAGCTCAGACCTGTCTATACCCGAAGATGTATCATTGTGCACCTTTTACATGAGGTTAGACATGGAATCTGCACGAGAGCTCGACCTTCTAGCTGGAGGTTCGTTCAAACATCAATCCCCAATGGAAAGAAGAGAAATCCTAGAATTCTTCTTAGAAGCCTCTTCTTCCCATACCAGTCACAGCAAACCCCACCAGGGATTAGAGTCGATCCAAGAGAGTCTCTTAATAGATGAATTTGAGCTTCGACCCTGCACATCATATGATTCGTCTAGAGAGCCTTCTCCCGAACCGTGAACACCGAAGGAAGAAGAGATTCAACCTTCGAAGTTCTCTCACGTATTCGAGGATGATTCTTCCAGAGACATTATAAATACCTCGAATCACTACAGGCACGAGAATACTACGGCATCGATAGACCTTTATGAGGTCCTTGATGAAGTTTGGAATCATGGGATCATAGTAGATTGGTCGCCTCAGAAATCAAAGCCTACTTCCGAAGCAATTCAGGTTAGCTCGATTTCCACGACCATCCACTATTCCATGAGGGGAAACACTATAGGTGCTATTCATGACCCTACTGCTGGAGCTTGCATCATACCGGAGGTCCTTCTGGACACTCTGGTGGGTGACATGCTCCTCACCCCGACTGATAGATATTTCCAAAGTCCCGAGTGGAACTGCCTTTTCCCATGTCGAGGGATTGCTAGGGACGTGCCGATCATCATAGACGAGATCGAGGTGTGCTTAGATTTTCATATCTATGACATCATGGATTTCGATCTTCTCCTAGGCTTCCCATTGGATGAACTTCTTGATAAATCTCAAGGGAGCCTAGATCATAAGCTTAGGGAATCCGATTTCGCCACTTCTATCACAGGTCCAGGACCTCCACTGGCAAATCCTCTTCCCAAGCAAGACCCGCTCGAGAAGATGATGCATGTATCTCCATTCGCATCATCTGAGGCCGTTCTCATTGAGGTTGTAGACTTTCCTACTCCTCATGAGAATGACTCGGAAGATTCTCTTCACTTCTGTGAAGGCGAACGATCATCATCCCTCTCGACCGAGTTTGAGCCTCTTCCCACTGGCCCGTATCTTGTTGCTTTCGATCATGATCGAAAGTCGATATTTAGCTTTCATGATAAATCTCTTGAGATAGAGAACTCATGGGCCATGAAAATTTGTGAGGCACCGACTCTGGAATTCATAGGAAAGGATTCCATTGACGAGCATGGTGGCTTCATCCTTAATATACCTTATGAACCATGCTCGCATAATCCCTCTCCAGAGTCAGCCATGCTTAGTGCACTGACCACACATAAGGGCTACAACCACCTTCTGGTCCTCTATTGCAGAATGTTTAGAAGGTTGATTGTGGATGCATATGTTTACCATAAACATATCAGATTTTGTGTGTACACTATGGCACTAACCTTGCAGCTAAAGCTTCACTGATACATCCAAGATTGGTGGTGAGATGGGAATGACACCACCAATGATAGCTACAAGATGAAGTTTCCCTGGTCGAGCTTATGACCATAATAAACAAAGCACTACCAGGAGATAGCCTGGATTAGCATATGTTTTATTTTCCTTTTCGAATAAAAGCAAGAACATGTTTTTAAGATAAAGTTGTCCTTCGGGTATTTTTGGGCACTAACGTTTCAGGTGGAGATTGAAAAGAACGGTGGACAGTGATGCCTAAGGACATGTGAGCTACATCAACTACAACACTCCGGTAAGATTTTGGTGAGGGAATATTTACAAAGGAAGCTTGATCTCCACACACTTGAGTTTTGCTGCACAACAATGCAAACTCCAAGTGTGGGGGAGGTATGTGAGCATCCCGGGTAAAGTTCCTCTCATGCCAAATCTTATCCTAGTTTGGAAATGATGTAAGCTCTCTCATCTTGCCTGATTAGCTAGGTAAGTCCTGCTTTTGACTTTAAACAAAGCCCTTCCGGGAGGTTGCCCGAGGTTCACCGTTATGCGCTCATGCTTATGTTTCCTTTGAAAATAATTTGATCATGCTTGCATGCCTCCTTTATCTTTGCTCGTATGCTCTGGTTTGAGTGTTTGAGGCATCATACATTCATAGATTGTTTTAAATTAAGCATGGTGCTTAGGTTAAAACTGTCTTCTTCAGTCAAAACAAGACATGGTGTTGAGTTTTGATTGATGAATCTTAGAGTTATGTTTTCATAAGATCTTGGTTGCATGTATGTGGACTAACCTCTACAGATAATCGTCAAATTCAAATGGGCAAGTCATCAAGTTAGATTCAAATGGGAATGTAAGTAAAGGTTTGGATTCATGTTGCACGACATACAAATGAGGTGTATATGACCTCTCGAAGGTCCAAGGTAAGTATATCTTCCTTTGTTTATGGAGTGCAATATTGATCTAACCTTGCTTGAGCAGATGACATGGTGACGATAATAAAAAACAAAAAAAATATATTTGCTTTTGAATAAAGGCTCTATGGTTCTCAAACCAGTAGAGTCCATCTCTTTGTTTCCACTTTTGCTTGAAGAACAACACCAGGTACAAGAACAAGTGTGGGGGAGTCCTCCCGATCTCATCATCATCATATCCACTCGAGAACTCCCACACAAGAGCTGCACAACAGTGATGGTATGTGCACCCTTCATCTCACTCTCTACCTACGAGTTTGAATGATCTTCAATTCTTATCTAGTGAATCAAACTCAAATCATGGTGCTCTGCCTGCTCTACACGATTCCTGTGGTTGGCCTGCATATTTTTTTATTCCTTACTCATTATCTTGATGCTTGTGAACAAATATCATTAGGGAATTCATGCTCATCTAAGTAGTTGGTGTTTGAGATATGGTTTGATGATATGATCTTCTCTCTTAATGCTTGAGTGCTTGGGAAGTTATTTGAAAAATCTGAAAACTCTTTGCAAAGCATCTCTTTGATATGCCATAGTCCTACCAAAGCCATATGATGTTCTAGTTAAAAACCTAATACTCATATGCTGCTTGTTATTGCATTGAGCTTTGTCAAATCCTGTGACCATTTCAGGAATTCTTTTCATGCTTTCATGATCAAGATTTATGTGCACACCACCATTTCCCCCTTGCTATGCTTCTACGCTGGAAGTTAGCATTGTATCATCCATATTCCACCAAATAAAGCTCCAGGCATTGTTCCATGATTTACCCCTCTCCAAATATCTCCAGAAGAGACTGGGCTATGCAAAAAGAAAAAAAAAGAGAAAGACATGCTCAAAAAGCATGACAAAAAAAAAGAGAAAAAGAAAAAGAAAGAAAAGAAAAGAAAAGGAAGATAGCCCATGTCTCAAATATTTCAAGAAGGAGAGAGGAGAAAATCATGCAAAAGGAGTTTCATATTTTTGATGGTAATAACTAGTACCTACTCTGGGGTTAGTGTCCACCTTACCATCACCTTAGCATTTCATCATGTATGGTAATAACTAGTACCCATTCCGGGCCTAGTATCCACCTTACCATACCCATCATACCCATACACGTGCACATCTTGATCTGATCGTATGATTTGATTTTCTTCTTGGATCCAGTTTTTGACTTTGCAATATATGTGAAACAAGTATGCTTTATCTTTTATCCTATCCTGAGCTCCACATATAGCCATCATTAGAAGTAGGATATGAAGGAAGGCAATTCTAATGCCTTGGTGAGGACATATACACATTGAGTGATCTGAGAGAATCAAATGAGGAGCTAAGCAAGGTTTGTTTTGAAAATTATTGCAAAAACCCCAAGTTACTTGACATGATGAGCAGAAGTGATTTGATTCATGACCATTCCATTCCTCAACTACCAAAGATGGCATGATAGACACTCCACAGAGTTCACAGGTACAAGGTATGGTTTGGAATATCTCTTATGCTTGCTTCATATCCCTAGATATCATGTCCCACTTGATTTGTTCTCCCTTTACTCGGGACGAGCAAAGGTCAAGTGTGGGGGAGTTGTTGACGGCTATTAAGTACCACTTTTATGCCGTCAACTCCTGCATAAAATAAATGGAAAGTGATCATCAACACTTGGATAGGGCTTTATACTGACAATTCCCACAAGTGTTGGTGTTTCTAGCTTTTGATGCAGGACAGGCCAAAATACACATGAAATGATATAGCTGAGAGCAAGTGCATTAATGGCATGAATATGGCATCATCATAAACAGTCCCAAATGCCCATTTGGACTGTACCATTGTGACGGGCTCGTCGAGATGATCGAAATGGATATATCATTTGCATACATCGAAGCCCAAATGAGAGAGATATGCACAAGACATCATGTGGGCCCGGTGGAACCCACACTAGGCCATGTGGCAACGTGCTGGCACACAGGATGCCATGTGTCCATGACACCTCATCAATCCAAGAGAAGCACCTCCCAACGAATCAGACCCCGTCACGTGTTTAGCACAAGGATTCAAGGGCCCACAACCCGAGCAAACCGCCTCCAACCGACCCATACACCTGGAACCGTCATAAGGGACCACATATCAGTCACTGGGAGAAAGCACAACGCGAGACGTGGTGGGGCCAGGTTGGCCGAACCCTTGGATCGGCCGAACCGACCTTGCCACAGATCGCCATCTGCTTCCACGTGGTGCTCGGTGATTGGTCCTACAGTGGATTCCCAGGTGCCCAAGCTGTTCTCTCGCCGGTACCTTGGCCTATAAATAGAAGGGGAGGGGGTAAGAATAAGGATACACCGTCTCACTCAAGGATGAGAGCTTCCCTTCAAAGGAGAGGCCTCTCCTTGGTAGATTAGAGAGTAGGAGAGTGAGAGAGGGATTTGTACCCCTGTGGATGCTTCGTTCTTCATTTAGAATAAAGTGAGTATTTCTGCATTTCCTATTTAGACTAAAGTAGCATTCATGCATAGGTGAATAGTTCTTGTGTTCTTCACTTGTTCATGATTTAGAGGCTTGTGTTCTTCATGAGCTTAGCCTTTGATCTTCTGGTGTAGTCCATAAGTTGCTAATTCCGTTTGTATGCCTGCTAGTCCAATTAGAGTAAAGTGGATGCTCCTGCATTCTAGTTTAGACCAAAGTCCTTCCATGATCCTTGTATAGATAGCGGTTACCTGAGTGAGTTCTGGTCTCTCCCTCGTGGGTTCGTCGCTCCTTCTTCGTACGGAGTGCTATAGTGTTGCTACGGGACGTCAGACGTAGCCGTGCTATAGTAGTAACCGGTGGTGTAGACGCGGTGTCTAGACAACGGGTTATCCTTCGATTGCCCTGTATCCCACGATTTGTCTTGGGGTAGGCCGTGGTAGTGACAGCCGTTGGACCCTTACGGAATCCCCTACGTCCGGATATAGGTGTAGGCAACCATTTGCCGTGAACCGACTGTTATAGCCAGGAGGGTCCGGTGTCCGAAATGAGAGTTCCTAACCGAGAGATTGTTCTCAACTCTGCCCACTATCAGCAGGATCCTCTCCAGCTTCATCTCGTCCTATAGAATTGTGTCCTTGGACCATAGCTAGGCTAGGAGGTAGCACACACCGTTCCTTGGATTCGATACCCTTGGGAATACTCCTGAGTTTAAGTGCTACAGCGGCATTTCTGTGCGCTTGCGAATTCTTTCGTACCTGTCGGTATACCCAGGTGGATCTTACGTTCCCGCTAGGTGTACAACTAGTGGTGAGGTTAAGAAATACCAACAGCCACATAGTAAACTACCTGCCCCTGTCAACGAAGATTACAACCTACTAGACCCAAACACATATGTTGGCGAGTTCTTTCAAGAAGATGGCCTAGAAGGGAGCTTTGAGATAGACTTAACAGAAGCGATCGGAATGGAAGTAGAGATGGACGATGCTGGAGAAGATGTTCATGATGAGGATGACTTACAATTACTGGAGTGATTAGGTTTGGGAAGTGATAGTGATGATGACGTCGTTCCTCCTTTGGAGCACGGTGTTGAGGATATGGACATGCGTGATAGTGACGATGAGACATATGATCCAACTAATACGGATCATGATGAGTATTTCTAAAACATGTAAGAACCGTACCAATTATGACATTAATTTAATAGTTGTACTTACTACATTAATTATTTTTTTATTTAGTACTTGTACTCTTTGCTATCTAATACATGTACTAATACTTGCTTTACTCTTTTTTTTGCAGTTGATTGAACGAAGATGCCTAGGGCGCGCGGCGGTAGAGGAGGAGGCAGAGGTGGAGGCGGTCGTGGTGGCCGCGCGGTGACGAGGAACCTCAACGAGTTCTACCCTCGTAGCGCCCTTGACGGCTCCGAGACGGCTGAGGGCTCCGGGGTAGGTGGTAGGAGGGGTCGCAGGAGGTCACCCACTCCAAAGCGTGCACCTCCGTCTGGAGGAGGAGGAGGGAGGGGTGGTCGCCGGAGGTCACCCTCCCCCCTTGGTTATTCGTTGTCTGGAGGGAGGGCGGGTCGCAAATCGCGCCCCTCTCCTATGGTGCCATAGTCTGCGGATCAGATGGAGGAGAGTGATAGGGAGGAGATTGATAGGGAGGAGAGGGAGGTGGAGAGGCTGAGGCATAGGGAGGAGGATCTGGAGAGGGAGAGGGAGAGTGGGAGTGGTAGTGAGGGAGAGGGAGAGGGAGAGGGAGAGGGGGAGGAGCAGGGGGCTGGGAAGATCTGGTTACGAGGCCCTTCGACGCTTCTGACACGTCCCGTACCTCTTGCGGAACGACCGATTATTGCACCTGACGGGAAAAGGTAATTTACCAATGCTTTTTCATTGGTTACTTTGAACTTTCACAATTGAAACTATTAATTTGTCTGAATCAATTTTGCAGGGGATGGAGGGTAGTCGCTCTAGGTCGTCACTCACGTCTTCCGAATGGCATCCTCGGTATTTTGTGCAAGATTCACTGGCCTGGGTTGGTGGAGGTTGGGGACCGAGAGGACCTAGCAGAGATGTTTGACCACTACATCAGCGTGACCGATCAAGATGATCGAGACGACAGGAATTTCAATACCAAGGCCGGGCGTGTGGTAAACGAACTATGGGTAAGCCTTCCTCACAAAACATTGCTAATTTCAATACATCGGTTTTACTTTGCATATTCCTAAAGTATTGACAACACTTGTATATGCAGGATTTCTACAGATGTGAGGAGGGCTGTCTGGAAAGGGTGAATGAGGTGGCGAGGAATGCCTATCAAAAGCTGGTGCATGATATGATTTACGAGGCGTGAGTGGGCACTGTTGTGTTCTACTTCGCAAAGCACAAGAAACAGAAAATAACCAAAGAGCAGGCAAGAAACGAGAAGCTGCCCAGAGAAGAATGGTTGAGGGTAAAGTACATCTCACTGCAATATTAACTTCTCATCGTTCACGTATGATCAATTTGATATGGCATGCACTTGATGACGTGCAGGTGCCTCCGTGGTGGTGTAGCGGCAATCGGTGGGCTTGGGCAAGGCTGGTGGATAGGTGGCTTGACCCGGAGTGGGACAAGTTGCACCTCGAGCGCCGAGAGCGGCATTTGAAGATGGCAGGTCCGGCACACCATCAAGGCAACCTAAACCTAAGGCAATTTGCGGCTAGATGGGTACATGAATTTATTTCTTTATTGCAATGCTCACAATTTTGCATTATTTGTGACAATCTTGTTGTTTGTCGCAGTCTCGGGCACATGGTGGCCAGCCTTGCTCCCAGCTCGAGGCATATGCTTTGTCTCACAAGGGCAAGGCGACGTCGGACATCACCTACAACGAGGCAGACCCGCCCGAGGCGTACACCAACCCGACGATCCAACCCCGCATCATTCGGTACAACACGACGACAAGGGAGGTCCATAGGCCAGAGTTCGATCCGAGGACGGCGCCCTTGATGGAGAAGTCATAATGAGGATAGGACACGGCAAGCAGCATGGTCGGTACTTTGTGGGTGATAGCATCCTCGACCCGGCCGAGGTTCCCAGTCTCCCAGTGGTGAAAGCTCGGAGCATGAGCTCAGCCCCGCCCGTACAGTGATGACCGACCGTTGCTGAGTCCTTGCTGGAGGCAGTCACGGTAATTAGATGTCTATATCCGTTGTTCATTGACCATGCTTCTTATATTTTTGCTTTGTATTCTAATGTTGGGATCAAAATTGTAGTCCAAGCTTGCAGAAGAGAACGCCGAACGGCAGAGGGACCACCAGCAGATGCAGCAGTATGTTGAAGCCAATAACCAGCAGATGCAGCAGGTGCTTCAGTACATCCAAGGTCTTACGTCAGTGATTGCTCAAACACAACCACAAGTGCAACTCCCTTCTCCTCCTGGGCTCTTACTTCCTCCTAGACCGACTCAGAGTACTCCGGTGAGTTTGTTTCCCACTTGTCTTTCGATTTTTGGTAGTGACTTAGAGAGCTAAGCAACCTAGAATGACTTAGAAACCTAGAATGACTTAGAAATGTAGTTTTATTCTCATATTGATATAGAACTTTCATTCTCATAGTGATATACTTAGAATGTTGTACTTTCATGTTTTTGACTTAAAATTTTGTGCAGAATATGTCGGCGGCATCGAATGATAGCCCAGCTGCACATGACGTGTCGCCGTCTCAGCGGCCTCCATTGGTCCCCAGGAGTGGACCGTGGGGGCAAGCGCCTCATGGGTCTACTTACACGTGGCCGTCGTGGCCGCATGTTCTGCCGGGCATGGGGGTGCCGCCAACCGGCTCACCAGTTTACACATGGCCGCCACCAGCAGCTGGGGGGTCGGTGACTGCGTCACCACAACAGCCACCAGACCACTCGCCACAGCCAGGGCCGTCACCGCAGGAGTGAGTTATGGACTTTACATGCATTTGGACTAGTGGTTGTGGACTTATGTTGCATTTGTGGACTTATGGACTTTAAACTGTTTGTGATGCTTATGTGAACTTATGTGATGCCTATGTGAACTTATGTGATGGTTATGGTGATATTTGAATAGCCTGTGATGGTTATGGTGATATTTTCAACTGCCTGTGATGATTATGATGATATTTGAACTGCCTGTGATGGTTATGGTGATATTTGAACTGCCTGTGATGTTGTATCGAATGTGAGGTGCCATATATGGTTCTGGGAAAAAAAAAACAAAACGGGTACTTTGCCGTGAGCTATTACACCTATGCCGTGAGCTTCGGCTTGTGCTCACGGCAAAGTTGTGAAACCTGGCAGCTGGAGATAGCCCCTATGCCGTGAGCAAAGGGCGCGGCTCACGGCAAATAGAAGCTCTGTGCCGTGAGCTGGATGCCCGGCTCACGGCAACCATGTGACGTCAGCTCACCTGAGAAGGTGCCACGTGTGGATTCTGTGCCGTGAGCAACAGGCCGGCTCACGGCAACCAGAAGCTCTGTGCCGTGAGCTGGATGTCCGGCTCAAGGCAACCACGTGATGTCAGCTCACCTAAGAAGGTGCCATGTGTGGACTCTGTGCCGTGAGCAGAGAAGCGGCTCACGGCAAACAGAAGCTCTGTGCTGTGAGCTGGATTTTCGGCTCACAGCAACATCATTCTTTCACCTTACCTGGGAAGCTGCCACGTGTGGCACCTTTGCCGTGAGCTCGCCATCACATTCACGGCACAATGAGCCATCAAGACGCCTCCCGTGAGTCCCGTTAAACACCTTTGCCGTGAGCTATTGACCACTCACGACACACGTTTGCCGTGAGTCAACCGGCCAGCTCACGGCAACTAGGCTCTTTGCCGGCAGAACTGTGCCGTGAGCCCGTTGCCGGCGGCAACTCACGGCAAAGTGGTTGCCGTCGGCAGACCGTTCTTTGCAGTGAGGAACCGGCTCACGGCAAATTGTTGGAATTTTAGGCAATTTCCAGATTAAAACCAGAATATAAATCATGACGAACTGAGCAACTAGATTAAGTATGTGTAGAAAACTCATATCACAGATCATAGCAACTAGTGTAAGCACGATTCGTACACTAGACAGACAAGGCAGATTGATCATGATGAACAAATAAAACCACAGCAAGATGAGAGTGTATCCAAAGGCGGGGCGGTTGCCAGGGGCAACCGATGCGTTGTTATCCTCTGGATTAGCCATACTAATCGTGGGAGGACCTCAGTCGATGTAGTCGAACGATATCGATGCAGGAAGATGTACGCAGTGAAGTACCTCGAACAGTCACCAAGACGTAGATGAAGATGTTCGAGAGCAGTCGCGTGAAGAGCGCTTCCCAAAAACCTTATTCGCCTTCTCCCAGTGCAGGATCGTAAAGATGACGGTTCCGGAGACCTGCTTGCCCGGTCGCTGGTGCACGCGAACGATCGGGCTGGAGTCTTGGCGACGGCGACGCAGCAACGAGAAGAGGCAAAATCTAAGTCGTATAGACCACCTTAGAGATACCCTTACTTGGGGCCTTCCCGTGTGGTAGTCTATGATGTGTCCTTTTCATGAGGGGTTCGTCCATATTTATTAGGAGAAAAACTCCCAACACCCTTGTCTATTAGCAATGTGGAACTAATAGATGGTGTACCCCTTTAACGCTAATGGGCCTTTGAGATTTATTCAGAATTATTTATATGGGCCAGGTCCATATATCTAACAATCCCCCACCAGATCTCAAATGCCCATTTAGAGATTTGCCTGTTCTCACTACTGTTTGATATACCAGTGTTTCGGTAGAGACTGTTAAGTTGAACTTCCACCTAGAACTTCAAGCTACACTTATCCACAACTTGAACAATGGACTACACCTTGAATTGCAAGTTTTGTGCGAATAAGCTTTGCTTAAAGCCAAACTAGTACTTGGCTGCCAGTAGCCTTACCCCGTGGGTGGAGCATATACGTCATACTCCTTTGTCTCTTCATGAGTTTACTAGAGATCACCCAAGTCTCATAGACTGCGACATTTAACAATCAAACTCATATAGGTATGTTCTTTCAAGAATGCTCTGTAGGACATCATCTTCACTTGTTAAAGTCAATAGAACATATTAAGGCATTCTCGCCAACCTACCTCACAGTGCCTCATTGCTCTGAGAGTATTGCATCTTCACATAGAGAGGGTTATCATTACACTCTCCTCAGTTTACCAATAGCTTGTTCTTCCCAGATCCTTAGTCACGGGATCTCCGATCAAAAAGGTTGGGTTGCTACTACTGTAAACTCACATGGGTCTCATACCCATCTCCCTAGATGCAATTTCTATCACATTCTGTGATAGCCCTTTTGTAAAGGGATCTGCCAGGTTTTTGTCTGTTTGTATATAAGATACAGTAATTACTCTGGAGTTTCAACTTCCTGACAGTCTTCAAACGACTTTTAACGTGTCTTGTTGACTTCGCATTATCCTTAGCACTATTCACTTTAGTGATCACTGTTTGATTATCACAATTCATAAGGATAGCTGGTATTGGTTTCTCAACTACCGGCAAGTCAGACAAGAGCTCACGCAGCCACTCTGCCTCTACAGATGCTGTATTCAAAGCTGTAAGTTCAGCTTCCATAGTTGATTTAGTCAAAATAGTCTGTTTGCAAGACCTTCATGACACTGCGCCACCTCCAAGGGTAAAGACATACCCACTAGTGGCGTAGATTTGATCAATATCAGAAATCCAGTTCGCATCACTATATCCCTCTAGCACAGCTGGGTGTTCTGAATAGTGAATCCCAAAGCTCATCGTACCTTTAAGATAACACAAGACCCTTTCTAGTGCATGCCAATGATCATCACCCGGGTTGGACATGTACCTACTCAATTTGCTCACAGCAAAAGAGATATCCGGTCTAGTTGCGCTAGCAAGATACATGAGTGAACCAACAATTTGACAGTACTTCAATTGATCTCTGGTATCCTTCTTGTTCTTTCGCAATGTCACACTAGGATCATAAGGTGTTGGAGAAGGCTTGCTATCCATATAGCCAAAACGGCTCAAGACCTTCTCAACATAGTGAGATTGTGATAAAGTAATCCCACTCTCTTCCTTAATCAACTTTGATGTTTAAAATTACATCAGCATCTCCTAGATCTTTCATGTCAAAACTCTTTGACAAGAATGACTTGACTTCATTTATAATATCCATGTTTGTTCCAAAGATTAGAATATCATCTACATATAAGCATAGTATAACAAAATGACCCCCACCATGTCGATAATACACACACCTATCAACTTCATTAACAACATAGCCCGCACTAGTTAAAGTAGTGTCAAACTTCTCATGCCATTGTTTAGGAGTTTGTTTCAAGCCATACAAAGATTTCAATAATTTACACACCTTCTGCTCTTCACCTTTTACTACAAACCCATCAGGCTGATCCATATAAATCTCCTCATCCAACTCTCCATTAAGAAAAGCTGTCTTCACATCCATCTGATGGACGATCAGACCATATGAGGCAGCCGAGGATAGTAGTACTCTAATAGTGGTCATTCTAGCAACAGGTGAGTAAGTATCAAAGAAATCTTCGCCTTCCTTTTGAGTATAACCCTTAGCCACAAGTCGAGCCTTGTACTTGTCAATAGTACCGTCAGGCCTAAGCTTCTTTTTGAACACCCACTTACAACCAATTGGTTTACAACCGAATGGTAATTCAGATAGCTCCCAAGTTCCATTAGAAAGAATCGAGTCCATCGCACTACGAACTGCTTCTTTCCAATCATCTCCATCTGGAGACGCATATGCCTCTATAATAGAGGTAGGAGTATCATCCACAAGGTACACAATGAAATCATCACCAAAATATTTTGCAATCCTTTGTCTCTTGTTCCTCACAGGAACTTCATTTTCATCCTTCTCAAGTGTTTGCTCAAATGACTCAATAGGAGACTCGATAGGTATAGTATTATCAGGAGCTATTTCAAAAGAAATTTAGCATTACTATGCATATCTTTCATAGGAAAAATATTCTCAAAGAATGTAGCATCACGAGATTCAAAAATTGTATCAACATGCATATCAGAAACTTCAGATTTTACTACTAAAAATCTATAGGCAATGCTATTGTGAGCATATCCTAGAAAGACACAATCTACTGTCTTTGGTCCAAGCTTACGCTTCTTAGTAATTGGAACATTGACTTTCGCCAAGCATCCCCACGTGCGCAAGTATGAAAGTGATGGTTTTCTTCCAACCCAAATCTCATATGGTGTTGTCTCTTTACTTTTGTTCGGAATTCTATTCAGGACATGACTTGCAGTCAATATAGCTTCTCCCCACCATGCCTTAGATAAACCAGCAGTATCTAACATGGCATTCACCAAGTCAGTCAATGTGCGGTTTTTCCTCTCGGCAATCCCATTGGATTCAGGAGAATAGGGAGGTGTCCTCTCGTGAATAATACCATGTTCCGCACAAAACTCATCAAATAATATAGGAAAATATTCACCACCACGATCTGACCTTAGACGTTTAATCTTTCTTTCTAGTTGATTTTCAGCCTCAGCCTTAAAGATTTTAAAGTAGTCTAAAGCCTCATCTTTAGTTTTCAGCAAGTAAACATAGCAATATCTAGAAGCATCATCAATCAACGTCATGAAATATCTCTTTCCACCTTTAGTCAACACACCATTCATCTCACATAGATCAGAATGAATGAGTTCTAGAGGTGCCAAGTGTCTCTCCTCCGCTGCCTTGTGAGGCTTTCGAGGTTGCTTAGATTGCACACAACTATGGCACTTAGAACCTTTGGCAATGGTGAAATCTGGTATTAACCGCAAGCTAGATAAATGTGACATCAAACCAAAATTCACATGACATAGACGAGAATGCCAAACACTTGAATTATCACTAATTGTGCCACAAATATGATTGACTGACTTATTACAAAAATCTGCTAAACTTAGGCGGAACAAGCCTCCGCAATCATAGCCTTTACCAATAAATTGTCCATGATTAGACATAACTACTTTATTGGACTCTAACACTACCTTAAAATCATCTCTTAATAAAAGAGAAACGCTAACAAGATTCTTGCGAATAGTAGGGACATGCTGCACGTTCTTGAGCTGCACGATCTTGCCCGAAGTAAACTTCAGATCTACCGTACCAACACCACGAACAGAAGCATGTGACCCGTTCCCCATCAGAACGGAAGAACCTTGGAGCAATTGGTAAGAAGAAAAATAAAAGAGACATCAGCACACACGTGAATATTAGCACCCGTATCAAGCCACCAACTAGGTGATTGAAACACCGAAAGTACGGTAGGAAGACTACCATACCCGTCATCGGCATTGGTTGCAGTCACGAGGTTGACCTTTTTCTCTTTACGGTCTGCATGCTTTGGACAATCCTTAGCAAAATGTCCTAGTTCACCACAAGTGAAACAAGACATCTCAGACATATTTTTCTTCTTCTTCTTAAAGGTAGTAGTTGCTTTGGCATTGAAAGGCTGTTGTTTCCCCTTTCCTTTGTTCTTGCCTTGAAATTTCTCTGGACAAAGAGGGCGCTATGATCGTATAAAGGATTTGCGTCTCGTATATGCATCATTGAATCAAACAGATGATTCAAAACCACATTACGCACAACTCCCACAAAGATATCATAGGCTTTCTGGAATTTACTCCGATCTTTATTAGAGATGTCTCCCTCGGGTAAGCCATTTTTGACCCATAAAACTTCCATGGCAGTAAGCCAATCCGTGATCTTAACAGACCACCTCTTAAAGTGCTTACCAGAGAATTTCTCCGGCCTCAGCGAAACAACAAAACTAGCCATAGGTACTGGAAAAGACCTATTATAAGGTTTTTGGATTGTTGGAATTTTAGGCAATTTCCAGATTAAAACCAGGATATAAATCATGATGAACTGAGCAACTAGATTAAGCATGTGTAGAAAACTCATATCACAGATCATAGCAACTAGTGTAAGCACGATTCGTACACTAGACAGACAAGGCAGATTGATCATGATGAACAAATAAAACCACAGCAAGATGATAGTGTACCCAAAGGCGGGGCGGTTGCCGGGGGCAACCGATGCGCCGTTATCCTCTGGATTAGCCATACTAATCGTGGGAGGACCTCAGTCGATGTAGTCGAACGATGTCGATGCAGGAAGATGTACGCAGTGAAGTACCTCGAACGGTCACCAGGACGTAGATGAAGATGTTCGAGAGCAGTCGCGCAAAGAACACTTCCCAAAAACCTTATTCGCCTTCTCCCAGTGCAGGATCGCAAAGACGACGGTTCCGGAGACCTGCTCGCCCGGTCGCTGGTGCACGCGAACGATCGGGCTGGAGTCTTGGCGACGGCGACGTAGCAACGAGAAGAGGCAAAATCTAACTCATATATATCACCTTAGAGATACCCTTACTTGGGGCCTTCCCGTGTGGTAGTCTATGATGCGTCTTTTTCATGAGGGGTTCGTCCATATTTATTAGGAGAAAAACTCCCAACACTCTTGTCTATTAGCAATGTGAAACTAATAGATGGTGTACCTCTTTAACGCTAATGAGCCTTTGAGATTTATTCAGAATTATTTATATGGGCCAGGTACATATATCTAACACAAATAGGCTCACGGCAACTAAACGCCAGCAGCTTTGCATTCTCTTTTCTTGGTTCATGCTTTATTTTCATGTTTTGTGAGTTTAATTGACCGGGGGAAAGCTTCTGTCTTTCGTATATTGCACAAAGATGGAGATTTTTTTTACTGATGGTGTCATTCCAATGAATTTACGTAGATCTCGGCTTGATTACTCTTCAATTAATGTATTTGCTGTTTGTTTTGGCTGTGCATGGTTGAATGTAATGAACACCCATGCCATTTGAATATGTAGCAGTATTTTGTTTCGCTTAACTGATGTACATGATTTGAACCCTTTCAAAATTTGTGGTGTTCGAACTTTTTTCCTTCAAATTTGAATCCTTTCAAAATTTGTGGTGTTCGAACTTTTTTCCTTCAAATTAGGGTGCTTATTATAATGTAATATCTAATTTTAGCAAACTGTATATAGGGTGTGTAGAGATGTGCATTGGGTACAATGGTGATGTACCACGGGTATAGAGTGTGTGCAAAGCTACATTTTATTGTCACGGTGATGTACAGACGATTAGATATGCGTTCATACTGAAGTGATAAAAAAATCAAAACAGTCTACTGCTTCATATTGTTGTCAGGTCCGAGAACAATAAAGAAATATAATAGGGTGAGAGAGTGGTGCTCTAGTCAAAAAAGCGTCTGCATAAAGTGTTCCTCGGTTAGAGAGAAATGTACTTTATGTCTGTTAGCCCATCTCATCGTCGAGGATACAACCACCTAAAAATTGATATACATGATGAGATACACTCACTAAAGACAAAAATAACACGTATCTCAATGAACTTGGACATTGCGGATAACTTGTGTTCAGAGTGCACAGTATAGAGATGAATTTCAGTGTCCCGTCGGAAACGGAAAACCAGAAGGGACCACAAAAGAAAAAGGGAAAATAAATTGGGGTATTTTCTAACGAAAAAATACTCTAGCAGCCCATGAAATTTTTTTCTAAATAAATATTCTACATAGATATCTATGATATAAAAGAGTGAAGAAATTGAAAAATACTCCCTCCGTTCCAAAATGTTTGTCGCTTGCACTTCCCGAGAAACAACTGCTGGCAATTATATTTTAAAAAAAAATTAATTAGAAAGATCTTTGAATCTAATCTTTTAACAAATTTATTTAAAGATTTAAAATATTATACATATTTTACAAAATCGAGTCAAACTTGTGACATTAAAACCGAAAACGACAGTCAATTCTGAAAAAAAATTTGATACCCACCCTTTGTTCTAGCCGTTAGATATAAGTTAAGATACTAATCTAAGGATATTATACCATCTTGCCTCCTAACAGGTGGGCCATCCCATAAGATGTAAGATTTATTTGTGTTTTTGCTATTCAATTATTCCTTACCTTTCCTAAACTTTTTTCACCGGTGTACGTGTACCTGCGTGTCTATACCCGCAGGTAGGGATGAAAGTGGTACGTATATTATCCGTCCGACCGAAAGGGTCAGACACTCAAATGGTAAGACCGTATCCGAATCCAGACATTTAATATCCGTAACTATCTGTACTGTATTAGTATCCGGAAATTCAAAGTTGAATTTTTATGACTCAAATATGATGAATATCACTATTCGACAAGAAAATATATTGTCCGTATCCGAATCCGATCCAAGAATTCAGTCCGAGAAAGAAAAATTATCTGTATCTGTATCCGCAATATCCGTTCGTATCCGATCTGTTTTCATCCCTACTCGTAGGCAATCATTTTCCTTTGAGTAAAAGACATGGGCGGTCGTCGAACGTTTGCTCCTGTGTCATGCCGGTCCACCGAACTCACAAAGTGTACCACTGAGGTCCCTAATCATTGTTTGGGTCTCACTGCAAGTCCAAATGGATTTAGATCCGCGACGACGTGGCATGCTTATGTGGCACTCGTCTCCTCGTTGCAGGTAGCCTGCAGCCACGGCTTGCGCCCCTGCTGCTCCCTCGGAGGAGTCCTTCATCCCCGCCGCTCCTACTGCCCCGTTGTCCGTCCGACTGCGCGTCGACGAGTTTGGGTGCGAGCGCCAAGAGGCGCTTAGCCGTGCAACCACTGAGGATCCTATCGAAAGGCAGAGAGCACGAGCACGCGGTTCGGGGTGACGAAGGCGAAGTTGACCATGGGCCCCTCGGTGACGTGACCCTGGTCGTCGACCCAGACGGCTGCGAAGGTGTTGTGGTCTTCAATGTCCATGATGGAGAGCACTTTGGGGAGGTAGTTGACGTTCTTGATGGTGGCAAAGAGCGGCGGCTTCATGGGCACGGACGTGGTGACGGCGCGCACATCGTGGCGACACTAGTCGTAGTCGGTGGTGATGACGACGACGTAGAAGGCGGGCGTCGGGCAGCCTGCAGTCGAGGTGGGCGTTGAGCTCGTAGAGGCAGCCGTCGAGGATCATTGCGGTATTGAACACACCATGGCTGCGGTTAGAGGCAGAGCTGCGACTAGGGCCGTCCAGGCCGAGGCCCTAGTTGTAGCCCATGGAAGCCCATATACCCCCGAAGTTGTTGGAATAAGATAAGACGTATAAACAACATTCAGGAAATGGAATTATATACAAACAAATGTCATAAATAAATAGATGTTGGTTTTAGAAAAATATAGAAACAAATATCATCAAATTTCGATTACGGATGACGGAGAAATACATAATACAAAATTTGATTACAGATTGAAAGGGGAAAATTGAACCGTTCTTCATTCGAACAGATCTGGCCCCGCCCCCTCACTAGAGACGCGTGGTTGTTAATCCGTGTCTCATTTGCGCCTCCAAATCCTTGAAACCTTTTTTTAATAAATGTGTCGCCCCGCTTTCTGCCTTCTATCTCCTTCTCTGCCTTCCGCCTTCCTCGTCTCCATCGCAGGGATGGCCCGCGACTCTTGGGGGAGGTTCTGCAAGGAGAAGGCCCCGCATCGACGTCCCCGTCCATCTTCCTCGGTGCATCTGCCACCCCTGCCAAGGGAGTGAGGTTCCGTGGCGATGAAGAGGAGCCATCCCCGTGCGCCGCCCCTGTGCATCTTCCTCGGCACTCCATCGAAGAGGCCAGTTCTTCGTCAGCCCGGGGGAGGAAGCCGTACACGTGTGCAAGGGACAAGTTAGCGACGCGCGCCATGGAGAGGCAAGGTTTTTTTCCTCGACGCAAAGGAAGAAGTGATCCACGCGCATTGAGGTGAGCGCGGACTCCTCCTCCGACGACCCGGGCAGAAGAGTGGTGATAGACCTCATCTCCTGCAGTGATGACTCCGACAACAACTCCGACGACGATTCTGAAGACCATGAGGCAAGTTATGAAACCATCACTGATGAGGGCCTGGATTAGGGCCCCCTAAACGGCAAGACTATCACCCTTGAGGTTGAGTCCTCAGACACCATTGACAATGTCAAGGCTAAGATCCAGGACAACGAAGGAAGCAGGTCTTCGTTAGGACCCTCACCGACAAGACACCCCATCTCCGACCTACTGGCAGTTCGCATGAGTGGTTTCCGCCTCGCCTCCGACTACTCGTTCGCACGAGTAGTTTCCGCCTCGCCTCCGACTACTCGTTCGCACGAGTGGTTTCCGTCTCCGACTAAGGCCGGGCCCGCGCGTAAAGGTCAAAGCACGGAATAGGGGCCCCACATGAATGTGGTGCCGCCCTGGCGCTCGAACTCTCCCATGACGCCATGCAAGGCCCTAGTTCTCCACGCCATGCAAAACACACCAGCTCGCAGGACGCGTGGGCGGCCGACTCTGACAGGAGCCATAAAACAGAATAGTGTGGCCCGAGCGGCCTCCAACGCGCCATCCCGTCCAAGCTCTGCCGCATGCCACCCTATCAGAGTAGGTACTCAACGACCCTCTATGGGCGGTGCTTACCTACACCCCTGCCGTAACGACCCTCAAGAGTGCCAAGTCACCCATGGAAGAGCCCGGAAATGGCTCCGGCGGCAAGTACTCGGGATCCACTGTGCCGGCCCGCACGCGTGGCAATCGTCACCTGCACTGCTACAGTCTAGCACCCTTCAATGCCCCTCTGACAGACACCGACATGGGGAAAGACGTCCCAGCACTGTAGCACTGTAGCACATCTATTGTATCCCCTTTTTGCCCCTCACCCTTGCGTCTATAAAAGGGGGAGGAGGGCAACCGTTTTAGGGGTTCAACACTCACTCACTCCACACACATGTAGCGCGTGCTACTCTGCTCAGGGACTTGGGCTCCGACACCCTCTCCCAACTAGTTTGTACCCCCTACTGCAAACTTCTCTGGCATAAGAACGCGACCACCCGAGACTGGACGTAGGGTATTACTCCCCGGAGGCCCGAACCAGTATACATCGCCGTGTCTCTTGTGCTAACCATTCGGGTCTGACACACGATCGATAGAAATTTACTCGTCAGCGATAGAGAACCCCGACAATCACGCACGATTTGTCCTTGTACCTTCACTGATCAATTGTTGTAATGCATCAATTTCCAGTTGCTGTAGGAAGTTGCTGTAACTCCACATTACATTGACAGGATTTGGACGGAAATCAACAATCTCAAGGAATCAGTTGAAGAGAAGTAGACAAGTTTTGAAACCAGTTACGGCTAAACAACTTTCTTGTAAGAAGTTACATTGTTATGATATTAAACTTGGCATCTAATTATGAAACTTGCATCAATATAATTTGCCTTTGTTTTGGGAACATGCTGTTACTCGGGATGACATCGACTACATCTGGAAAGGAATTGACAAGTAGGATAAGCAGCTTAAAGCCGCACATAAGAGGCAAGAGATTGCACTTTTAAAGAAGAATGTTGAGTTGGCTGAAAGAGTTGCAAAACTACAGACAAGGATAGCTGAACTTGAGGCAGCAACACAAAAGAAGCCATCTAGTTAACTAGTTCCCTTGCAGCTACAATCTAGTTTGGTGATGTGCCCAGCTGATGCAGTCTTATTTTGGTGATGTGCCTTGCGGATGCATGTCAGATGTGAATATGTTTGTTATGAATTAGTTTGCTTGGTGATGTGAACTTATGATGCATGTCATATGTGAACATATGATGTTATATGTGTTTCTCAAGATTTTTTTCCTGCTGTCTTATAAAAACATCACAGCATTCCTCATACTAATTTGCACATAAACTTGCACATCATAAAGTAGTAGCAGAGTACTTGACTACATTGTACTATATAGGATATAGAGGGAGTACATAGGAGACGCGTTTTCCTAACACGCGTCTCCGATGAGTCATAATATTGGACTAGGGTTAGTAGGGAAAGACGCCTCCCACACGCAGATGCCTCCTCACTCAGTTTTAAGGCCCACACACGCCCACTCGTGCTAGGGTTAGTAGGGAAAGACGCCTCCCTCACTCAGTTGCCTCCTCACTCTTCCCCTCGCGCAGTCGCCTCGTCACTCTCCCCTCGTGCCGTCGAATATTGGGCTTTTCAGTTTTAAGGCCCACACATGCCCACTCACGCTAGGGTTAGTAAGGAAAGACGCCTCCCTCACGCAGTTGCCTCTTCACTCAGTTTTAAGGCCCACACACGCCCACTCGCGCTAGGGTTAGTAGGGAAAGACGCCTCCCCCATGCAGTTTCCTCCTCACTCTTCCCCTCGCGCAGTCACCTTGTCACTGTTCCCTCGTCCCGTCGTCTTCCTCCCCCTCGCGCCACCGCCGCTTCCTCCCCCTCGCACCGCCGCCGCTTTCTGTGACACCCCCCTCACCAAAGCCGCACTGCCCAGCCCTTCCGAGGGGCGGACACACGTACACATAGCACCCTGCTTACACTTTCGTCCTTGCTTCGTGTAAAAGGGTTAAACCGAGGGTATTATGGCTGGTAGAAAAAGACTTATAAGTTGGCTCCACCCTTGCTCAACTAGCAATGTGGCACTAAACACGCGCACCCTACGCTCATGGGCCACTCGTGGGCCATCCAAGTTGGGCTGGGTGTGACATTCACCCCCCCCTCAAAGAACCCGACGTCCTCGTCGGTCCAACTCACCCATCCAGTGCTGACCCATATGCCATGATGTGCATCCCATCCCAGGCCCACACGTGCATGCATATGTCTGCACACTGACCCAAGCAAATGTCCAGGAACGTTCCCCCTTAGCGCACGACCGTACGTCCAATGTCAACCCATATGTCAACCCATATGCCATGCCATGTGTCCCATCTCAGGCCTACACACGCCATGCGCCATATGCCTGCACACTGACCCATACGCACAACCGGAAGGGTCGGCTCTGATATCATTTGTGACACCCCGCCCACCAAAGCCGCACCGCCCAGCCCTTCCGAGGGGTGGGCACGCGTACACATAGCTCCCTGCTTACACTTTTGTCCTCGCTTCGTGTAAAAGGGTTAACTTGAGGGTGTTATGGCTGGTGGACAAAGACTTATAAGTTGGCTCCACCCTTGCTCTACTAGCAATATGGAACTAAACACGCGCACCTGTGCTCAGGGGCCACTCATGGGCCATCCAAATTGGGTCGGGTGTGATACTTTCTCACCCTCACCTTCCTCCCCCTCACCTCCCCCCCATGTCGTGACGCACGCTACACCCCTTCGCTGAGACGTGCGCCACACCTCTTACGGCGATTTGGAGGAGGAGGGACCTAGTGGCGGCGGTGATGACGACGACTAGAGGAGGGATCCAGCGACGATGACGACGACGATGACTAGGAGGACGAGGGATCCAGCCACAAGGTCGACGCGAGGACGAGGACGTGGCGGCGAGGAGGCGACGACGAGGAGAAGTAGAGATCCCTCCGCTCTGACAGTGACAAGGTGATCCTTTGTACAAGTACATGTGGACATACTTAGTTGTTGATGGTATACATACTTAGCATTTCCCTTTAGATTGACTCTTATATTTGGTTTTGCTCTTGTTCCATATGTACATGTGCACATTCTCTCCAAGTTGAATAAGTACCTCATCAGCAATAGAGGCAGCGAGCATCTTCTTCTTTAAAATGGTAAGGTCGCATTGCCTTGACTAATTTTTTGGTTTCTGGATTTTGCATTTATGTTAATGGTTTACCATAGAACCAATGAGTTTACAGTGGGCTAAACTAGTTACTGTAATTATTTTCTCATGTGTAGTTTTGTCATGCTTAGCTGTTACGCATGGTTAACTAAAAATGTGCTCTACTTGTCTCCTATTGTAGCATGTTTCATGGGAGACCTAGCAGTATGGTATGCTTTTTGTGCTATTCTTGAACACTGAGCTGACCTTTCTCATAATCCATTGACTATTAATTCACATTATAAATCTGACAAGGACTATAGACCTGGGCCACAAGATGAAGAAGATGGACATTATGAAGAATATGGATATGGCACTGCTAGTGAAGAACAAGAGCAGGTGGGCGGGGCTCCGCGCCGAGCCAGAGCGCCAAGGACAGCCACAAAGTGGCCAAGTGATATAATGGTAGTCACTAAGGTCGAGATAGGGGGGCTGCCAGTACCATTGACACAAAAGTGCAGGTTCAGGACGCTTGTGAGGCTCGTTGCTAGACAAAAGATACCTTTGCATTTGCCAGAAATCAAAGAACTAAGCAAGGATGAAAAGTAAGACTTGTTTGATAAGCATCTGCAGAAACACTTGAAGTTCCAGGAAGGCATGAAACCACAGGCATTCAAGCTTTTCCTGAAGATGGCACCCAAGGATTGGAGACAATTCAAATTTCAGCTTAGGTGAGATTCTATCAGAAAAGGACTTGAGCCATTTACAAGGCACCCGTTTATCGACCCAGAACATTAGAGGGAGTTCGTGTCCCAGCAGGAAACCGAGGAAGCCACATCTGTTACTGTCAGGTTCAAAAAACTTTGAAGCTGGAACACAAGCGAGCACAGCATGGGTCCAGCTGGTTATACTGTGAAACTACCACAATGGGGGAGGAAGAGGACATGCAATTAGCTGCAGGAAGAGTGGGCAAGGACACAAAAGGAGCTGGAGGAGTACAAGAAGATTACAGAGCGGAACAACAAGGAGATGGCAGATACCAATTTGCTCCTCAAGAAGCTCTTGTCCCTCCATGGAAATGCTTCTTCATCGACATGAACAAAGCTACTGCTCAGTTCTGCTTTGAATTGGATGTTCGTTTTGGGTACTCAGTAAGTTGATTTGGTCGTGTGTGCTACTTTTTATTATATTTGGTACTGTTTGCACAAACTCTTTAGTGAAATGCGATGTCTAGTGGTGACGCTGTGAACTGAATTTAGTGTTGTCCACTCAGTTGTATGCACACTTGAATACTCGTTTTAATCTTATGTGAAATTGTGTGCCCATTATAGTATCATTTGCAAATTCAATTACATTATTATCTGCATTTCTGTGACCAAACTGATTGTGTATCTGTGACCAAATTGATGTAAATTTGTGACCAAAGTAATGGCAAATCTGTGACCAAAATGATGTTAAATTTGTGACCAAAGTGATGGCAAATCTGTGACCACAGTTATGGCAAAACTGTGACCATTTTATTGCAAAGTGTGACGATGGCAAATAGTATTCTGTGCTGATTTAAACATTTATTCTATGACGATTCCAAAATGACGACGTCAGCTGCCATGTCATTGCTAATGTCACTGCCACGTCAGCTGCCACGTCATTGCGTCAGGGACACCGGTCTGACTGGTGGCGTCAGCCTGATCAGCTTTGTGCCAATTTTGAGTGCGAATAGATGGCACGAGGGTACCAAGTGGTGTCACCAGTGTCCAATCGCAGAAGCCCTTCACCTGCCGGACTGAAGAGCAACTGTGCATCCGCAGATAATGTAGGTTTGATCAATGGCACTGCTGAGTTCTCAACGGAGGTGCACTCTGACAATCCTACACAAGAAGACCTTATAGGCACGTTGACTGAACCCACACATTGTGGCCTATGTATCATGTGTGGGGGTGTTGAATGTGAGTCTGCAATTGGTGTGGTTCAACCGGAGCAGACTACGCTACATACAGTCCCGATTCATGAAGACTGTGCTTGTGGTCGAATTGCTGTAAGTATATGCTTTCTTTATGGATCATGCATTGGAGCACCCTCCTAATGGCGAGGTGAAGACACTTGGACAAGCTATAGAACAGAGGATACAGTGGAAAAGGTGTCGCATTCACGTCAAGGGAGCACCAATTCAAAAATCTCGTTCACAGGCTACGATACAGATTCCTTATAGTTCACAGACTACGGGACAGGTTCCTTCCTGACATGGTTCCCCACCACCTCCTCCTCCTCCTCCACCCCTACATCCGCAAGATACACCAAAGATTCCATCCCCACCTCCTCCCCTCCTCCTTTTCCTGAAAAAACAGAAAAACTTGCATCCCCACATCCGCAAGATACACCAAAGATTCCATCTCCACCACCACCACCTCCTCCTCCTCCTCATCATCATCATCAAACAACAAACCCTACATCCCCAAATGAAAGTGCTCAAAACAAGAGTGCAAGATCTACCATTTTTTTGTTCAAAACAAGTTGGAGCGGACAGTAATAATGATGCCAAAGCAGGAGCCTAGAGTGATGTGTTGGCTGATGCTGATAAATCTGTCGATGACAATTCGAAGAAAGCTGCAGGTACATCTAGGCCCAATACCTCTGTAATAGCTCCTGGTGAGACACCACCATTACTAGGCAAGAAAGCCCTTGACAAGCCTTCTTCAGCCATCTCAAAGCAGCAAGAAAAGAAACTTGCCAAAAATAAAAGCTCTACAGAACCTACAACAGGCAAGAAAGCCCTTGAGAAACCTTCTTCAACCATCTCAAAGCAGCAGGAAAAGAAACTTGCCGAAAATAAAAGCTCTCAGAACCCTACCAGAAAGCGATTTGAGAGAAACGTCAAGAAGTAGGCGACCAGTCCTTGGACCGCGGTTAACCCAAATTACAAATTTGGAAGGAACATTCTTAGTGTTGCTGAACTCACAGACGCTGCTCCTGCTACCAAACGTCTCCACACATACTTCGTGGAAGAACTTTGTAGGTTGAAAGATGATTCTCCGATTATGGGCGCCCTGTGGCCCGGGCCCGGCTGGTGGCTTATGAGAGAAGATTTGCCAAACGATAAATTCCAGCAGTTCACTGTGGGCATCAGTGACTTGTACGATCTCTTCAAGTTGGATGCTTTGGGTGTATCACTTATCCGCTGCTTCATCCTGTAAGTTGCTTGAAAATTTAATCTACTTCTCACTAATCATTCTCTATCGAAATGTGCTTTTTGCCTCAGTTCATCTTTACCATGTATTTTGCCTCCTTACACTTTGTTTTTTCTTTGTATTAGGAATATGGTTGTAGAAGTTGAGAAGATGAAGGCTGAAGTTGGCTTCTTTGATCATGAATGCTTTAGCTTGACAGTTTTGGAACATGGTCCATCTTTCGCTTTCGCTGCGTCCTATATGAAGTGTGCCTACCAACAATATGCTAAAAAGAGAGTCATCATTTCCGCTTATATCACTACTAACCACTGGATTGCAGTGACAATCCTTTCAAAGCAGAACGAGGTCTTGTATCTTGATTCATTAAAGAGCCTTAACACTAATATTTCCCTTTTGACAAAAGTCATTGATGAGTAAGTTCTTTCTTTCTTAACCTGCAAACTTCCTCAACAAACTCTATAGAGTTTATTAATAGTGCCCTAACCATTGTTGCATGTTTTGTTGTAGGGGTTGGAATAGTTACTGCATCAACAAGAAGTTGCCCCGCCGCGCCTTGCAACATCACAATGAGGTTAAGGTACGTATCACTTATTTCCTTCCTGTGGAAGCTAGTACTAAAGCTTGAGTTTATTTCTTCTCACCACTATTTTTCTTTGGACATTTATTGCAGTGCCACCAACAACTTTCTGGTACCAGACTCTACGGTTTCTATTACGCCTATCACATGTTCAAAGTAAAAGATAAATGCAGGGAACTTGATGAGGTACTTTCTTGGGATCTGCATTTGTAACACCTGCAATTGAGCACAGTTCTTGCTTATTAGCACTGCACATCTTTGGTAACCACCTATGTGTGCTGACTGTTGACATTGTTATAATCAGAAATTAGAGCTACCGGATTATTGTCTCCACAAAAACACGCTGGTCTATCTTTGTGATAGAACCGCCACATTCCTCGTGGAACAGGTGATCGGACCCAAAGGAAAATATAGCATTGATGATGCTCTGTTGGCTTAGATTCTAGCAAAAGATTAGGAAATTTTTGCATTCCTCCTTGTCCCATGAATTTTGTGATATTGTTGTCAAGCCAGTGGACTATGGCTGTCATATTGTTGTCAAGACGTGATGCTTCTTTACTTGTGAGATGATGATGCTGAATTTAATTTTATCATATGATGTATGTGAATTATGTGGATTTCTGTGAATTTGGATGTTGGACCTAATTTAATTAGGTGCATATGAAATCATGACATAGGAGGATCATAGGAGACGCATCCTGTGTTCACGTGTCTCCTTTTGTTGAGACAGAGGAGACGCGGGTTCACAACACGCGTCTCCTTTAGTCGAGACAGAGGAGATGCGCGTTGCCAGCACGCGTCACCTTTTGTCGACACATAGGAGACGTGCTTACACAGCAAGCATCTCCTTTCTTCGAGACAAAGGAGACGCACGTAAACAAGACGTGTCTCCTTTCATCGAGACAGAGGAGAAGCAGGTTCACAACACATGTCTCCGATGTTACATTCTTGTAACGGGCTCGGTGTTGGCGCCCGTTACCAAAGTCCCCTATGGGCCCAGAGAAATAGCCATTTCACATGACCGATACCTAGTTGTGGTAACGGTCTTTTTGTTTGATGCCCATTATGAAGATGTGTTATCAATAACATGCATCTACCAAAGGGTGCTAGACCAGTTGGTCAACGCACGCCAGCGGCACCCCACAGGTTGTGAGTTCGAACCCCGGGTGGGGCGAATTTCCGTCTGTGGGTAAATAAAATCCCCTCGCTGGCCCCATATGCCAAAGCACTGGTTAAGAGACGGTCTAGGTCGGCCTGAGGACTGTGTATGACCCAGGTAGGTAGTTTCCCACGGGTTACGACTCCCAGTGTCAGGACGGGGCCAGGGTTCGGGGATTTTCTCGGTCGGGGAAGCCGAGACTTCTTCTTAGTTAATACCGTGGGGGCGGTCTTTCCCTCACCGGCCGAGTTTTTTTTTTATAACAGGCATCTACCCGTTAGATTTGTTCGCTCATTTGTAACTCTTGATCGGTAACGGGCGCATTGCCCGTTACTAAAGTCTATCTATGCCCGTTACCAATGTGAGTTTTATTTTCACGTAGTGTTACATGTGGAGCTCACTCAGTGTTGTACTATAAAACATGCTGTTGGAGTTGACTGTAGTTTAGAAAGTAAATCTTAACTAAATGGCTAGATAAATTGGAATATAGAGAGTAGAATTTGGGTAGTCTGTTAGAGTTGCTCTTAGTGCATGGGCTACTCGAGCCTTTCTGTAGCCCATTTCCATATTACATATGGACGGAATATACACGCTCATTTATTTATATATAGTAGGAATAGACATGTGGTCAGCATTGTTGTGTCCATGCAACAAAGCTATCATATACATGGTTCGTGATTGCCACGTAGGTAAACACCGAAGTAGAAATAGGTAAGTCGCACGTCGGCAGGTGTGTAGTATGCAACGACACATGTGGCTTAATTAGAAGTCCTTAATTGGAGGCGGCAACGGGGACGAACGGGGTGGCGCAGAGCATCAGCGGCGAGCGGCGGCGCACGCCGAGTCCGGGCGCCTCCCCCATGTCGACCTCCTCGACGCCCTCCGGCAGCGACCAGTCGAAGTGGTAGAGCAGGCCGGCGAGCCCGAGCTCCATGCTTGCCAGACCGTAGTTGAATCCCGGGCACATCCTGCGCCCGGAGCCGAACGGCACGAACTCGTAGCTGCCGCCACTGAAGTCGACGGCGCCGTCCTCGAAGCGCTCCGGTTTGAACTCCTCGGGGTCGTTCCAGTAGCTCGGGTCGCGGCCGATGGCCCACGCGTTGATGATCACGCGCGACCTGGCCGGGATCGTGTATCCCTCGAGCTCGCAGTCGTCGATGCTCTCCCGTGGCACCAGCATCGGCGCTGGCGGGTGGAGCCGGAGCGCCTCCTTGATCACCAGCTTCAGGTAGCGGAGGTTGCTCGCCTGCAAGTCGCCCTCCGTCACCGCCGCCTTCCCGCGGAACGCCTCCCGGATCTCCGCCTGCAGCTTCCGCATCACCGCCGGGTTCCGCATCAGCTCCGACATCGCCCACTCCATCGCCGACCCCGACGTCCCCGTCCCGCCGGCGAACATGTCCTGCACGTGTACATGCGCGATGTCTCATCATCTGCCTTCTTCTTCACGTGGTGTCTGTCAGAGACTCAGAGGTAAGAAATGACAACGTTCAACGTGCTGCCACTTGTTGTTATACCAGTATGATGGCCTTGATGACGCTGTTGCTGAGGTCGAAGCCGAAGCCGCCTCTCTCCTGCAGGCCAATGAGGACGTCGACGAGGTTCTCCTCGGCGTCCTCGGCGGCGGCGCCGCCCCTGATCTTCTCGGCGCGGATGGCCCTCCGCTCCTCGATGATCTCCTCCAGGATGGTGTCCACCGTCTTGTGGATGCTCCGTAGGCTGCGTGTCATGCCGGTGACGCTGGCAAGCAGGTTGGTCCACGTCGGGAAGAGGTCCGGGATGTTGAAGCCGCTGGAGAGGCCGACGACGGCCTTGGTCGCCGCCAGGAACTCCGGCTCGTTCTTCCGTTTCTTGCCGAACGTCGCCCGCGACACGATGCTGTTGGTCAGGGTGTGGAACATCACGCTCAGGTTCACCGGCGCCGACGGCCCCACCGCGCGGATCTCCTCCACCCGCAGCATCACCTCGTCCTCCCTGATGTGGCGGAAGGAGAGCACGCGCTTGGGGCTGAGGATCTCGGCGGCGCAGAGCTGGCGGAGCTTGCGCCAGTAGTCGCCGGAGGGGGAGAAGAGGATGTCGGCCCACTCGTAGCCGACGATCTCGCCGGCGAGGAGCTTGGGGCGAGTGGCGAAGTTGGTGTCGTGTGTCTTGAGCACTGCGCGGGCCGTCTCCCTGGAGGACGCCACCACGAGCGGCGTCTGCCCGAGCTGCAGCATCATGAGCGGGCCGTGCGCGGCGGCAAGGTCCCGCAGCGCGCGGTGCGGAAGCACGTTGACGAGGTGGTGCATGCTGCCGATCACCGGCAACTTCCACGGGCCAGGGGGCAGAGGGCGCCGTGGCACCCTCGGCGCCGCCACTGCCAGCTTCAGCAGCTGGAGCAGCGCCACGACGACAACTGAGAGGAGAAGCGACTGGTAGAAGTAGTCGTCCATGGTTAGGGCAAAGGTGGGCTAGACCGCTAAGATTTAGCTGGTAGGCTAGTGAGTTCTCTGCTAGCTTACCTAGTTACCTTGGTTTTTTTTTTTTTTTTTTTTTTTTGAGAATCACCTAGTTACCTTGGTGAGGGCTGAGGCGCTGAGCTCGCTGTGTGCTTCCTCATGGGGTGGTGAGGGTATATATAGCGCAAAAACGATACTACGTGCTCATTAGGAGGGGATCCTAGATTGACCTCCTATATGGCTTCCGTGTGGTGGATAAACAACATAACTTTATAGCCTAGACCTATTTTCTGAAAAATAGATCAACATTTCGAAAATATTAGATTCAACATCTTGAAAAAAACTGTACCATTTTCAACATATGTTGCACAACCTAAATCAACATTTTGAAAGAATGGATTCAACATTTTCAAATAGTTGATTCAACATTTTGCGCAAGCCAGCAGTGCAGATCGGCGATGCGTGGAGCTCGTGGCCAAGAGCTCGCGCGACGCGACCGTAGCAGGGGCTCGCGCGGCTGGCGAAGCTCGCACGACTGACACACACGGCACGCGGGGGACAGGGCGGCGGCGCACATAGGACAGGGCGACACCGTGTGGGGGACGAGGCAGCGGTGCGCAGCGGTTGAGGGCGGCGACGCTGGTGGTGGGAGAGGTGCTAGGGTTGAGATGATTATCCAAGGGGTATTATTTTGTTTATCTCAAACAGTGGAAGTTCTATAAGAAAAAAAATCTAGAAGCTAGATAGGATTCCTGGATATCCTATATGGCTTTCGGAAGCCAAGTAACTACTTGACTTAGGCACATTAGAAGCACATCAACCTCTCCCTTCTTTCTCCTGACGTTCTTCCTCCTCTCACCACCGCCGCTGCCACCTCGTCCTCCGCCCTGGCCGGCGGCTACCCCACCGTCGTGCTGTCTGCCCAACCTCCATCGCTGCCCCACACCCTTCCTAACCCGAACCCCACCTCGCACCCCGCCGCCGGTCACCGGCCCACCACCGTCCAACCCCGCCGGTCCACAGCCGGTCCGGCGAGCCGACCCCTCTCTTCTTCTTGGTTCGGGAAAACATTGGAGACTCCGAAACCCAAACCCCCTTGAAACCCTAACCCTAAGGTCGTTGCCTCAACCACTACCGGCAGCTGCGGTGACTCACCGTCGGCCATCCCCACCCACTTTCCACCCGTCGGGAGGCAACCGTGAGCCGGCGCAGCCGCGCAGGAGGCGCAGAGAGGGAGCACGGGAGAGGAGCTTGCCACAGAGGTAGAAGCAGACCGTTGGATAGGTGTGTGTGAATCTTAAAGCGCTTGTGTGCTAGGTTTTCCGGATTAGGAGATGAGTTTCAGCAACAGGCCCACGTGGCTATGGCTAGCTGGCATGAGCGCGAGTGCATTGCATTGCATTTGAAAATTCTTTTTTACTTTATTAACACGTCATGCTCATTCTTTATTCATCGTACAGAGGGTTTTAGCGAAATCACAACCCACCAAAGAGTTTACAAAATTAGAAATACTTGGATTATCCTGATCCTGAGTTAAACATGAATGAGCTAACTCTGCCCACACCGATTGCAAGAGCGAGAAATTGAAACAACACCAAATAAAACAAAATGCATATCCAAAAGATCACGTGCTTCTCTCAAAATAAAATTCTTTTTTATTATTTGTGGTGGGTGAATCCTGGCCCGCTAGCTAGGACACGTTCTTAGAGGTCGTGTGATTGAAACATACGATTTTTTTTTTGGCAAAGTAAAAGTTCCTGGATTTTTGGTAGTCAACCCCTAATCACATTTTTACCATAACAGCTGATGGACGTTAGGGGAGCCACACTGGAAGTAATCTTAATAATCACTAAGGGCCCCTTTGGGAGCCCAATATCCCCCAGGGATCCACCCTTTTTCCCTGGGTAGAATCCCCACGTCATTTTTGACCTCGGGCTGAATCCTCCCGTCATTTGGCAGCCCACAAACCCATACCGCCGCAACCCTAGCCTCCCCTTTTCCCCGTGCCGGCCCTTCCCCACCTCCCGACTCGTGACGATGCCGCCCCGTCTTTTCCTCGCGACTCGGTGCCTCTGCCACGCACGGCTCCTCCCCGTCCACTCCGCCACCTGCGCCGCCGCTCCACCACCTGCGCCGCCGCTTCACCACGCCGCCTCCCCATACCTTTCACCACGTCGCCGTCGCTCCCGTCCGTGACGCCTTCTTCCGCTCCGCCTCTCAGACAAAGTGCCACCGCCGCTCCGTGCGTCATCCAGAGCTTCTCCTCCTTCGCGTCCTAGTCCTCGTCCCCAACTAGCCGCCACCGCTTTGGTTTCCTCCGCCAGATCCAGGTGGCCCAAGGTCGACGTGCAGCGGCGACTCCAGATCCGGCGTGGACAAGTCGCTGGGCGCTCGACGCGGCGCCCCAACCTCTGCATGCCGTCTCCAAGAAGCCCGGCCAACGCATCCAAGAAGCCGTCTCCAACTACACCGAGCCTCTCCACGCCACCACCGCCCTCCTGCTCGTCAGCCCATCCAGCTCGTCAGCCCATCCAAGAAGCCGTCTCGCACAACGCCAGAGAAGCTTGCCGTACCAGCGCCTCCCCCGATTCTCAAGGTAATCGATCGATTTTTGCCTTCCTTTGTCTCCTTTTTTAAGTCCTTATTCCGTTGTCCGCGATAGATTTTTGCCCCAACAGTCAGTAGCCGTATCTTGCTGATGGATGTGGGAGGTAGAGCAGCTTGGGCGTGCGTGTGCAGCTTGTGTTTACTGATTTATCTCCATGAGCAGATCCGGCCTCTCTGATCCTCTTCGAAGTAGCAATGTAGCAATGTAGAACTGTAACAGTTGGCTGACTGATTGATTCTCAAGGTATTTGGATTATATACTAGCCGCAGCCCTGTTGCAGAATGCTTCCCTCACCACAGAGTTACTGTTTCCAAAGGAAAATGGATCATGGAACATATCTAAGCTAGGCAAAATGACATAGTTTTAATTCGGGGATCTTGTAGGTCTGGGATGTCCGTACTTGATTTCACATCTGGTGATTTCACTTCTTTGACAACTGAACTTGCATTCTTTCACTGTCTGCATATATAGCTTGTTCTTATCAGTAAAGTAATTGAATCTACTGAGTCCATATGTTTTTTCTAATGGCTCGATGATGAGCACATCTGTATAATTTTCATATATTTGATAAATGGCTACAAAGTTGAATGCCACAATAGACGATATGCACATGCAAGCACTAAGTATATTTATTTGAGCACTAAGTCTGCGATTCTTGGTAGTCAGGCCGGCCAAAGCTACAGCCGCAGCAGGGGTCCTTCCCTGCTGACTGACTTGCTCATCAATTTCCATCGCTTAGAATCAGATGTTAGGCAATGGGTTCTGTGATTTTTATTCAGAACCCTAGTTTTGGTATTAAGAAGCCGTGTTCTTTTTTGTATGATCCGTAGTGTTGCTTGAGCTAGCAGCCTAGCATCCTACTTAATAATGTCACTGACGTTACATGTTTTTTTCCTGCAGTTGTCTGCTTTCTGCCTCTCTCCAGTGTTACTCCAAATGAAAGTCAAACCACTTGTCCCCACTTCGCTTGATGAATACAAATTCAGTTTTAGTTGGACTGCCTTAAGTTATCTGCTTTCTTGATATAATGTTCTTGAGATTTAGACTTCCCAAGTTGTTTTCAACTATTTTTTGTTCATCAAGATTCATATGTCGATCTTTAAACATCTGGTGTGTGACTTATGTGGCTAGGATGTTTGTATATAAAATGAGTTTAGCATGTTCTACATGTTGCTTGTTCTGCTTTCAATTATTTCTGTATGTTGAGGATTGAACTGAAACTGAAAGCTTGAAAATCAGGTATATTCCAAAATGTTTTGTACTGCTACTAGATTTTTCTTGATTTTTTGAGTTTTCAAATTTTCATGTGCCTTGGCTTGTTAATTTGCTGGTAGCAAATGCTCCTGAATGCCACACGTGGACGAGAGGCACCCGTGCCTTTTTTCCCTGAATGCCAGCAACTGATCTGATGTGCCTGATGTCACATGCTAAAAAAATCCCTGTGCCTTTTTCCCTTTGCTGCCAAACGGCAACGGGGTTTGGGGGGCGCGCGGTGCTGGGAAATAACAGGGAATCTACTTCCCACGAAAAGCCCTGTCGGGCCTCCCCTGCCCTGGGTATATTGCCCTTGGCTCCCAAAGGAGGCCTAAGGATTTTAATTTGTACTATATAGCAAATACTCACTTTGTTCTATAAAAAGTGCAATCCTAACATTTTTTTTAAATCCACAAAAGATGCAATCCTAGAAATTGGATCACAACTACATGTTTAATTAAGGATCATATTTGATTTGCATGCTAAATCAACTGCACGTGGCCAACAAACTCTACTATAGCGACCCTCATACCTGCCAGCATGAAACCCTCACCAGTGGAGAAACTACCTTTGATCCACCCCTTTTATCCCCGTTGTTTTTTTGACCAGTGCCTGAAGACCTTTGATCACAGGTGGGAACACCACCCTTGCTAAAGCACCCGCCATCAGTAGCTAGAACACCCACCGGAAGGTTTAGTCCCGGGTGGTGTTCTCACCCGAGACTAAATGTCCGCCTTTAATCTCGGTTGAAAACCCCACCTGAGATTAAAAATTTAGTCCCAGATGGCATTTCCAACCGGGACTAAAGGGAGCCCTTTAGTCCTGGGTAGAGCACCCACCCCCACGACAGTCCCATGCCCCTCTCTCTTCCTTATCTCTTTTATTTTTCTATCTCCTCCACCCACATCAGACACACTTCTCCGCTATCTTCTTAATTTCTTCTCCCATCCTTATATTTTCCCTCCTCCTCTCACTCATCTCCTTTGATCCTTTAATTTCTTCTCTAGGCACAGAGCCATCAGCGCGCGACGCGGTGCGGCAAGGCGTGTGCGGTCCTCGCGGGGTGGGGCTTATCACCGACCTCAAGACTGTTAGGTCGCCAATATATTCGTTAGGCTCAGAGCCATTAGAAGTAATTCCGAAGTGCGGGTGAAGCGGTCAAAAGACCTGTTTGCATTGAGCCGTTGCGGACGTTAATCCCGCAACAGTTGTGTTAACCGTGGGGCCCATATAAACGCGATTGCGAGGGGGAGTTCACCCCATTCGCATCTCCCCTGTTCTCGCCATTAGAGCTCACCTTGCCACCGCCGCCGCCGCTAAGAGCTCAAATCCGCACCGCCGTAGCTAGAGCCAAAGTCCACCACCGCACTCAGCACACCACATCCCACGCCACCATGAGCGACACCGCGTGCACCTCAGTATGCACGTGAAGACCCTAGTCACCTTTAGATCTAGATCTCAAGGGTTCAATGAGGAAGAAATGGCGGCTCCGCAGATCCCCACCCCGGAGACGGTCTGGGTGCCGTCGGAGATGACAGAGGAGCACATCCAAAGCCCTGGTGGACCGCGGGCTGCTGAGGCCGAAGGAGGAGGCGGAGTGGAAGGCTCCCACCGGCGAGGCGTTCCCGACGGAGGACGACAAGGAGCAAGTCGTCTTCACTTCATTCTTCGAGCGCGGATTCAATGTCCCCGCTGGTGACGTCTTCCGTGGATTGCTCCACTACTACCGGCTATAGCTGGTACATCTCGTCCCCAACTCCATAATAGTCGTCTCGTCCTTCATTCACTTGTGCGAGCCGTACTTGGGGATACCGCCACACTTCAATCTCTGGTGGTACTTTTTCAAACAAAGAAAACTGGCAAGGCTAAGGTCGTAGGGATCGTTGGGTTCTACCTGAGACCAGGTCTCAAATCCCAGTACATCGACATGGAGCTGCCTGACAACACCACTGGATGGAGGTCGGAATGGTTTTACGTCGCCAACCAGAAGCCGAAGCTGCCGAAGTGTACTGGCTTTGGACTTGTGAAGGTGTCAGAGTGGGACATGCACCTGACATCCCGTGAAGAAGAACTCAACGTCCTTCTCGCCGATCTTGCCAACCTTAAGGAAGCAGTTCTAACGGGAGGGGGGGAGTGTGGTGATCAGCTTCAGTTGACGTCTTGTCCAGCCATCAAGGATCGTGTGCACCCGGTGTACAAGTACTGGGGTCAGATTGATCCCACCCGGGAGGCGAACCGGAAGGTGTCCAAGGAGGAGATGGTGGCTCGGGTGAGCCAGCTCTTCAGCAGAACGATCCGCAACAGGACCTGCCCAAAGGCATACTCACTGGTTCATCCAGCTGATCCGGTATAAGTTCCCGACCTCATCATATAGCATGATTTCCATTGTATAGCTTCATTATCATTCTGATACCGAGGAAGACCTCATAGACCTGCTCAAGCTCGCGAGTTGGAGTACTGGTGCCCCGCACCATTCCCCACCGGCATGGAGTCGCGGAGGAAACTGCGATCAGTAGATGATTAGCAGGCACCACCAGCTGGCCTGCTGGAAGGCTACTTGTCCGATTCATCTGTTGAAGAATATGGGTATGATGACCAAGTGGTCAGAGTAGCTAGTGCCAGCAAGCCGACATGATGTACAAGGCAAACGGTTGCGAAGGTCTCGCAATCAAAAGCCGATGCAGTGAAGACCGCTCAACTGGAGGCCCGGAAGAAGAGGAAGAGGAGCAAGAGCTCCACCCCACCAGAGAAGCCATCCAAGAGAAGGATGAGGTCATCGTCTCCTTAGAGTCAGAGGAGGACGAGGTCATCGCGCCCCTGTCGCCCAGTCCAGAGACCAAGCGATAGAAGGCCGAACTCTTGAAGCTCACGCAAGAAGACCTCCGTCATATGAAGGACGCGCAACTCGCCAAGGTTGGGGCTTAGTCAAAGGTGCCCGTGAGGCCACCACCACGGGTTCTGAAGTCGTGGCCAAAGTCATCTTCAAGGTATCCAACTTCCCTTGTGGTTTAAGCATATATGTATATTTTTAGGTCGTAGGGTGCTAATAGAAAGATCTGCTTAGGTCGAGTGCAGGGTCACCAAGCACCACGAGTGCTCAGCCATCACAGGCCAAAGTTTTCACATCCGAGCCGGACGTTGGAGCATAGAGCTCCACCGGCGGTGTGCCACCACCAGTCTCCCAGGTCATGGAGGACCTGAAGCTAGTCTCCGCAGCGCCCTCCCAGGTGGCTCAGGACGTAGCAGCGGACCAGGTCCATATAAACCTGTCACAACCCAATGCAGAAACAACCACTGGAGAGAGGTGAGGTCCGTCTGCGTCAACTGCTAAAGGGCCAGGTGATGATGACATCGCAGACATCGATTGGAACGACATTCCTTGGGAGGCCAACATCTTTGAAGATCGCGAAGACCTCGTGACATGCCGAAATGCCGCTATCACACTTGGCGAGACCTTATTTGTGAGTTCTTGCTTTTTGTAGGAGCCCATGTAGGTCGTTATCTTTTGTTAGTAAGCTAACTTTATGTCTTGCAGGCCCTGGCAGAGCGGGCTAAAGCCAGGTCGGACCTGTGCAGGCTGGCCGCAGCGGCACACCTCAAGGCGCAAAGATTGGAACAAGAACTCCAACGCGCCAAAGAGGAAGACGCCAAGGAGAAGAGAAAACTCAAATGCGAGTTGGAGGTCAAAAAGACCAGGGTGAAGGATGCGGACTCACTCCTGAACACCGTTTGCAACGATAAGACAAGAGTCTACCGAGGTCGTAAAATTGTATCTTCGAATAACTGCCGCTAACTGTCGTATGGACACCCCTGGGCCCACTACTCAGGCGGGTACCAGGACCGACTACCGCGTAGGCCCCTGGGACTACTCGACTTGGGCTGCACGGCACAAGACGGCGTGAAGCACAACGCATCCAGAGGGCTAGTACTCGGTTAGGAAGCTAGACATGTCCGTATCCATGTAGAGTACTCCTAGCCGTGTATGACTAGAACTCTCTCCCTCAAACCGACTTGCTACCCTGCCTCCCGGACTATATAAGGCGAGGCAGGAACCCCTATCTATCTATCTATCCGCATCATCTTGTAATCACACCCAATGAATCCAGAGCTACGCAGCATATAGGACGTAGGGTATTATGCATCTCGCGGCCCGAACCTGTCTAAATTGTGTGTCGCGTGTCTCTCCTTCGAGTTCCCGATCTCGGCGAGGCCACAAACGTCTACCTCGGGTACTCCCCTTGGTAGGTTGCCGGGTTAAAACACCGACAGCTGGCGCGCCAGGTAGGGGATCTCGCCGAAGATCTCATGGCGAACTCGACGACTTCAATCGTCATCAAGCCAACCGCCGCTTTCAACCGCGGCGACACCTTCGTCTTCGGCTCCTGGGTCTGCACCGCTGACGGCATTGGTTCGTTCCAGTGCTACCTCACCATGACCCCGGACCCGGAGACCAGACTCGTGACGCTTCCCGAAGCCGTCACGGGTCAACTCGTCGAAAAATTTGACGAATTTTCGCTCTACAACCAAGTTGCCGACTTCGAGATTGGATCCACCTCCAACTCGAACTCGACGTCACCATGGATCGAACCACACGAGCTGGCTCCTGAGCCATCATGTGGATCGGCTCTCCCTCACGAGCACTTCCCGCATGGCCTCCGCAACGCCACTGCAGCCTACGTGGATGCACTCGTCCCATGTCGGGTCGGCAAGGAGATCGTTTCCGAGTACTCATCGGACTCTAGCACCGTCCCCGACTACAACTCAGACTCCTCCTACGAGTTTGACTTCGGATTGGATCCAATCGAGCCCGAGTCCGAGCTCAATTCGACTGAGGAGCCGTTGTCAGGTCCTGCTGCCGGCTTGGTCATCACCTCAACTCCCGCCGGCAGATTCGTCTACTGGCCCGACCGCAAGCCCACAGACCTGACCGACGACAACTCACGCTGCATCGCCTACCTCAAGACACTCCCCTTCTAGGAGGGAACACCACTGACCCCAACTGCAGAGGAGTACTCGCCAACCGAGGTGGCAACTACCGATTCCGGACTCTGCACGCCTGACCGCGAAGTATTCGTGGCAACTGCGAAAGCTGGAACCTCAGAGGCCCGACCTGATCCGTACCTCGATGACATCTCAGAGGATGAGGAATCAGCCAATGCACCTGCAGATGAGACTACCAAAGCCAAGAATGCCTGACGCGACCACAACAGGAAGCGAGCAGATCGACGTTGGCGGCTCCGGGAAGCTCTCCCCATCCGGAACCTCAACGAGGCTCTGGACGAAGTCACCAACCGAGTCCACACAACCCCTGAGCAATGCCTCATTTCCATCAATAGGATAGCTCGATCATCTCAGGGGCACCGTGCAGGCGAACTTATCGCCAAACTCGCTGAGGATGCCTACTTCATGCGGGTCAACAAAAGGGTTGCCGGAGCCGGAAACCACAAAGCCACTAGTCGTAGCCGCACTCCAGCAGAAGTTGGACCTAACTGCATCCATGGTGAACACCAGCCGACCCCCAATTGCTCTAGAGCCTCTGGGGGAGGACCTTCACAAGGTGGTGCTAGCGGCGGCGGTGGTGGCGGCGGCGGCAGCAGCGGTACCTCCTCCCATGGCGCCGGCAGAAGAGGCGGTGGTGGTGGCGATCGCGGAGGCCGAGGCCACACTGACAGCCACGCCGCCGGCAACGAACGTGGTGGTTATGACGCCCACCACAGGATCAATGAGATACGCCGCGCCAAGAAGACTACCGACGTCAGCAACAGTGACGGCTTCCCCGCCTACTCTTCACGACTTCGCGCTCTGCTTCTCCCCTAGAAGTTCAAGCCTCTCGGGATCACCAAGTACGACGCGAAGCAAGATCCGGCTCAGTGGCTCAGGTGCTATGCCCTGGCCATTGAGAATGCTGGTGGCGACAACGACACCAAGTGCCTCTACTTCCCCTTCTGTCTGGACCAGGCTCCACTCTCATGGCTCGAGTCGCTCGACAAGAACTCGATCGATGAGTGGGACCAGCTGAAGGTGCAGTTCACCAGCAACTTCGCGGGCGCCAAGGGACGCTCGGGTACTCACATGGACCTGGCGATGGTCAAGCACGAACAAGGCGAGACGCTCCGCCAGTACATGCACCGCTTCTTTGACAAGCGTGCGACCGTAGTCGACGTCACCGACAAAGAAGTCATCGACTCCACGGCAGGCTACGACCTGCTCTGCTTCCTCGACTGCTACTCCGGGTACCACCAAATCGCAATCAAGGAAGAAGACCAGGAGAAAACCATGTTCATCACCCCGTTCAGCGCCTACTGCTACACGATGATGTCGTTCGGGTTGAAGAACGTCGGCGCTACCTACCAACGAGCTATCCAGGCCTGCTTCAAGGAGCAGCTCAACAAGAACGTCGAAGCCTATGTGGATGACATGGTCATCAAGACCAGAAACTCCGACACGCTCATCGCCGATCTTGAAGAGACTTTTGCTTCCTTGTGAGAGTACCAGTGGAAGCTCAACCCCAACAAGTGCGTCTTCGGTGTACCCTCAGGGAAACTACTTGGCTTAATCATCAGCCATCACAGCATCGAAGCCAATCCTGAGAAGATCTCTGCCATCACCAACATGAAAGCTCCAACCTGCATCAAGGATGTCCAGAAGCTAACCGGGTGCATGGCGGCTGTCGGTGTTTTAACCCGGCAACCTACCAAGGGGAGTACCCGAGGTAGATGTTTGTGGCCTCGCCGAGATCGGGAACTCGAAGGAGAGACACGTGGCACACAATTTAGACAGGTTCGGGCTGCGAGGTGCGTAATACCCTACGTCCTGTATGCTGCATAGCTCTGGATTGATTGAGTGTGTTTACAAGATGATGCGGATAGATGAATAGGGGTCCCTGCCTCGCCTTATATAGTCCGGGAGGCAGGGTTACAAGTCGGTTCGATAGGGAGAGTACTAGTTGTACACGGCTAGGAGTACTAGTTGTACACGGCTAGGAGTACTCTACATGGATCCGGACATGTCTAGCTTCCTATCCGAGTACTAGTCCTCCGTATGCCTTGCGCTTCACGCCATCTGGTGCCGTGCAGCCCAAGTCGAGTAGTCCCAGGGGCCTACGCGGCAGTCGGTCCTGGTACCCACCTGAGTAGTGGGCTCAGGGATGTCCGTATGACAAGCCCCCGAGTACTTTGTAGTCGAGTAGGATGTCTTCGAGTAGTCTTGATGGCCTTGGCGAGTAGTCCCTAAGCATCCCCAAGTTCCACAAGCCGAAAGTCCTCAAGAATGCTTGAATCATCCCGAGGCTGGAAGGTACTCCAGCTGATCTTTGAGTAGTCTTGAAGTCTTCTCGAGTAGTCCCGAAGCGTCCCCGAGTGCTTCTCTCGAAGGTCTTCAATAATACTCGTGTTGTCTTGACAAAAAACCATATGGAAAATGCGATTCGAAGAATCGCCTTCCATATGGAATGTAGCCCCCGAGCCTTAGGTCGAATCGTAGATTCAAGCTGAGGGTCAATCTGAAGTTCTGCCAATCTTATCCCGAAAAATCCGGAGAAAAAATCGAAGGACACGTGGCACGGAGCCCCCGAGCCTTGAGTCGAGTACTTTCTCTCGAATTGAAGGGTCATCTTGACTGTAGAATGTGTCCTGAGTGGGATCTGGATCTTGTGTAGTCCACTGAGTCCATCGATTGTAGTCTAGCCCCCGAGACTGAGAGCATCGAGTACCGGAATACGTAGGGTCAGTTCCGCCGCCGCTGAGTCATCCACCTGGAGCTTATCCGCCCGTTCAGAACTTAGCCGCCTGGTGGGTTATAAATATGAGGCGAACCCCTTAGGGTTTTTCACTCCCAGCGTTTGCATTCCTCTGAGATTAGATCTCAGTGACTACCCTCCTGCGCCTCTGTTGCCGCCACCGCCGTCGCTAAGTAGATTAGATCTACTTTCGCCCCGCCGCCGTAGTCCGCCCTCCTCCGCAGCCCCCGAGCGAATGCGAGTGAAGACGCTCATGACTCGAAGGATGAAGGGGTCTCCAGCGAAGAGCACCAAGACCGGCGTGTCGAAGAAGAGGAGCCGCGATGAAGCCGGCGATGCCGGCCAGTCGTCGTCGTCGCCGCCCTCTTCCACTCCGCCAAATCCGGCAAAAGAATGGAAGAAAGCGAAGTTGAAGACCGAGGATCTCCTCACCCTGGTCAATAGTGGTTTCCTTCATGAGAAGGAGATGGATCTGTGGTGCATCGTCACTGGAGATCCGTACCCAATGGAGAAGAACTCGGACGAGATTCTGATGTTCGCGCGGTTCGTGGAGCGCGGACTCGCGCTACCGGCGAGCGACTTCTTCAAGAGGATGCTTCGATACTACGGGATCGAGTACCTCAACCTCAACCCCAACAGTATCTTCCATGTCTCTATCTTCGTGCACTTCTGTGAGGCGTTCGTGGGGATCAAGCCCCACTGGATCCTGTTCCGGAAGTTCTTCCGGTTGAAGCCGCAGCCAAGCACAGACGACCCGCTAGTAGTTGGAGGTGCTGGGATACAAATGTGCGAAGATGCCGCTAGGTAATACCTGACGTACAAGCTGATCGACTCCAACCAGGATTGGAAGTCGAAGTGGTTCTACATCAGCAACCACCACCCGGAGCTGCCGAAGCCGAGCGGGCGTCAACCGAAGCACGCGCCATGGTGGAACTCAGAGCCCACCATGCAAGAAGGCCTCCAGCTACCTGCGCTACTGGAGAAGATCAGGGCCTTGAGGGAGGCTGGGCTGAGGGCCGAGCATGTGGCCTTCAGCTTCATGAAGAGAAGGGTGCAGCCGCTGATGGCGCGAGATACTCTCGGCTACCAGTACACTGGTGACGAAGATACTTCTCGGATGCCTGGTGAAGAAATTGAGGATGATGTCATCATCGAGAGGCTGGGCAGGATCTTCAAAGACATGCCCGCGTACACACCGTGCCCTGTGCCGGAGTATTCCGCGGCGCGGCCGCCAAATCAGGTTAGTAGTCATGGCCAAAGCCCCCGAGTACTGATTTGCTTATGTAGTCATACATAACGCCTGCTTGATTTTGTAGGACGACTTGAAGAAGTACATTTCCGTCCCGCCCTCCCCCCACGGCTTGAGAAACAAACACAGGGGAAGGTGGAACCCAAGGCGAAGGAGCGCCGAGAGGTCAGCGAAGGCGATGATGCTGTCGTCATTGAAGACACCTCCGACGATGAGGATGAGGAGACGCTGCAACAGCGGTTCCAACTCCGCTCGAGGTTCAGCCGAGCTGGAATGCCACACATTCCAGTGATCGAGAAGCCGTCCAGCCTAGAGGCGAGCTTGCCGGTCCCACCATGGAGACCCCGCAACGTGGCGCGCAAATGCGCCGTGAAGAAATTGAAGTTGTCGGAAGCCACCAGATAAGAGGTAAATACTGTGTCTAGAGTAGTCGGGTACTGACGACGAGTAGTCTGTCGCTGACTGAATGACTTGTATTTGTGCAGGACATCCCTTCCTCGGACCCCGCTGCCCAGGATGAGGAAGAAGTCTGGGAGACTGTGGGGGCGACAACTGAGAGAAGTACCAGCCCGCCTCCAGCTACTGAAGATGTTGTGCCAGAAGAGGCACAGGAACAAACCGTCGCTGTGGAGCCGCAGCCGTCGATTGAAGAAGTGCAGGGCCCTCCTCCAGCTGCGGTCGTGGCCACTGGGCAGCCAGAGGAGAGAGTAGAGGAGCCCCAGGTCGAGACAAGGGCCACCAGTGAACCTAGTATTGTGGATATCACCAGGATACTAGGCGCCCCGACCGTCACCGTAGTGCGGTCAACTCTGTACGTTCCCAGAACTCTCGCGTAGTCATGTAGGCGTCAAGCTCGTGTTGTTGATTGAATAATCCATGATGCAGGAAATCTACGGACTTGTCGTGGGATGAGGGGGAAACTAGCACTCATGCCGATGGTGGAGACCGCTCGGCGGAGGTACGAGAGCCCACACCGCCACCACAAGCCGATGCCGCAGCGGAGTCGAGGCTTGAGGAAGCTACCCTGGTGGAAGGTACGTATCCTATCACCATGAGTGCTTGTTGTGGAGAGTAGTCATAGCCGCCACTGACTGTTGAGCTAATCTTGACAGGGGCACAAGCCGAGGGAACAGCGATCCCTGAGGCCGTACCCATGGAGACGGCCATTGGTGAAGCGACGGCTTCGATGCCAGTTGCCGAGGCGACAACCTCGACAGCCCCCAGGCCGGCCACTTCGATAGCCCCCGAGCCAAGCGTGGAAGCGCGGGTTGACCCACAACCTGAAGCAGGGTCTGAGGTTGTCGTCCGTGAGGTGATAATAGAAGACGCGGCGCCACTTCGCTCGGCGCCCATGCCAGAGACTGGGACCTCGAGCTGCGGAGGTCTCGAGTTGCTGGATGATGAGCTAATCGACCCGACCTTCGTGTCTCTGAGCATGGAGTCGTGGCGTCGCATGGAGAACTGGATCAAGGTACGTTGCGAGTACCCTGAGTTGTCTTGCTTTGTTGAGTACTGAGTACTTATTGATCATTGGGTCTTGTGCAGGGCCTGGTGGAGAGATCCTGCCAGAAGACCGACCTTCTGAAGGGGTATGGTGACACAGTCATCCGAGCTGAGACCCTAGAGAATGAGCTGGACAAGTCAAGGAAACACGCAGCATTACTCCAATCCAAGCTCGATGGTGCCTTCGCCCAGTACCATAATGATGTACAGGAGATGCAGGCCAAGAGAGACGACTTGATCAAGAAGAACAAGTCGCTGCGTCAGAAAAACAAAGGTATGTCTTCCTCCGCGACCACTGAGTACTTGTTGTAGAACTTATGTGTAGTCTGAGGCTGGTTGTCGAGTTGTCTGCAGATCTTGAGGCACAGGTTGACCAGCTGAAGGCCTCCGAGATGGACCTCAAGAACATTGTATATCGGGAGACCGACCGCCGAGAGGTACTCGAGTGGGACTACGCACAGTTGCGCCATGAGTGCATCAAGCACATGGAGCTCTGTGAAGCCTCAGATCTTGATCTTGTACGCTGTTATAAATCTCTGCAGAAGCTTAATGAAGACTGCGAGAGTCTGCGGGCGCAGCTGAAGGAACTAGAGGAAGCCGCACTGCCCATAGCAAGGCTGTTGGTCCCACATCCGGGCGGTCCCAAGATAGCGCCTCTTGTGGATAGGCTGAAGGAAGCTCCCGGGCGCCGGCAACGTACGTCAAGCATTTGGCGAAGTCGATACCGAACTAGGTACTCGCCTTCATGAAGTCGTACTTCCCGAAGGCACCCGTGGATGTGGTGGCCGGTGGTCTTGCGGCGAACTGCACGGATGAGCAGTATAAGACCCTTCTGGAGGAGATGGCGCCTATTGCGGAGCAAGTCGCAGACAAGCTAAACCTTCAGTAGTTGTACCTGTAAAAGTAGCTTATGTACAGGGTAGTTGAGTAAGACAAACAAATTGGTTAGAAACTTGTTTGAATGTGAATGAAGTTGGTCCACTTCTCATGCTGTAATGAGTACTCGTTGCCGCCACTTGCATCAAAGTGTGCGGGGTACCAAGCCGTTGGAGAGGTGGCGAGTAGAAATACTCTGCAGGATCTGCCTAGTTGGAAGGCGTAGTAAACAAGTTGAGTAGAATCAAGCTTTATTACTGATGAATAAGTACACCTGGATGGCCAGGGCCGTTACAAATAAGAAGTCGCCCGGACCCGTAGGACGCCTACGGCTGAGTGATTGCTAGGGCCCTTGGACCGCTTACAGCTGGAGATCCGTTAGTAGCCGTGTAGGCTGGATCTATAGAGTACATGGTCCGTAGACCGCTGCTTAAGCCCTTAGGCTATGTGCGGCCCAGGATTCGTTAGTAGCCGTTAACGCTGGATCCTGGATAGAAGTAGTCCGTAGACTAGTGCTAGGACCGAGAGGCTGCTTACAGCGAGGAGTCCGTTAGTAGCCGTGCAGGCTGGACCCGTAGACAGGTAGTCGAGCGACTATGCGTAGAAGCGACACAGCTAGTTGACATTCCACGAGTTGCTGATGTCGTCGCCTTCAAGTGTTTGGAGGCAATAGGAGCCTGGTCCGGTCACCTTAGAGACTGAGAAGGGACCTTCCCACCGCGAGCTGAGCTTGTGTAGTCCGTCCATGTTCTGGATGCGATGGAGGGCTAGATCGCCAACGTTGAAGGAGCGTTCCTTGACGTTGCGATCGTGAAAGCGTCGGATACCCTCTAGGTATCTTGCTGACTGGATGAGGGCAGCACAGCGGGCTTCTTCGAGGCTGTGATATCAACCCGTCGACTGTCTTCTGAGATGCCTTCGCCGTATTGTTCTACTGCTGGGGATTCCCACATCATGTCGGCGGGTAGAATAGCTTCGGAGCCATAGACCAGGAAGTAGGGCGACTGCCCTGTTGGCTTGGTGGGTTGAGTACGAAGCCCCCAGAGTGCATTGGGTAGTTCCTTGATCCACTTGCCTCCTTTGGTGTTAGCTGCATCGTGCAATCGCTTCTTGAGGGCGTCGAGTACCATCCCATTGGCGCGCTCCACCTGGCCGTTAGCACGTGGGTGGGCGACTGAGACATATCAGACGTCGATCCCGCTGTTCTCGTAGTACTCCCAGAACTGGTGGTTGTTGAAGTTGGAACCCAAGTCTGTGATGATGCGATTGGGAAGCCCATAGCGATGCACGAGTTCATCCAAGAAGTCGAGTACTCTGTCGGCCTTGGGGCAGGTGACTGGCTTGACTTCGATCCACTTGGTGAACTTGTCGATGGCCACCAGAACTCTGTTGAATCCACCTGGCGCAGTTGGCAGGGGCCCAATCATGTCGAGCCCCCAGCAGGCAAAGGGCCAGGTCAGTGGTATGGTGACTAGCTTGTAGGCCGGGACGTGTTGCTGCTTGGTGAAGAATTGGCACCCTTGGCACCTTCTGACGAGTTCTTCAGCGTCGACCAGAGCTGTGGGCCAGTAGAAAGCTCGTTGGAAGGCTTTGCTCACCAGCATGTGAGAAGACGTGTGGTTGCCGCAGACACCCTTATGAATCTCCTCCAAGATGTCCTTGCCTTCTTCCCGGGGTATGCACTTCATGAGTACTCCAGAAGTGGCACCCCGCCTGTAGAGCTTGTCTCCGACTAGAACGTAGGTCTTAGCTCGGCGGACGAGTTGTTCGGCCTCGTTCTTGTCGGAAGGGACCTTCTGCACGCGGATGTAGTCGATGAAGGGTTGTCTCCAGTCCACGTCGATCATCATGACCTCCTGATTGGACTGTGATGGCTCAGGATCAGTGGTCGCAGGCGCCGGCTCTGGGATGGACAGCTTGTGAAGCTCGTGGATGAAGACTCCAGCAGGTACTTGAGCGCGAGTAGAACCAAGCTTTGACAGGACGTCTGCTGCAACGTTGTTGTCGCGGACGACGTGATGGAACTCGAGACCGTAGAACTTGTTCTCGAGCTTGCGGACATCTAGACAGTAGGCGTCCATGTTCTCCTTATTGTGGTCCCAAGATTTGTTGACTTGGTTAATGACCACTGCGGAGTCGCCGTAGACTAGTAGTCGCTTGATGCCCAGTGAAATTGCGAGTCGGAGCCCATGCAACAGGGCTTCGTACTAGGCTTCATTGTTTGAGACCTTCCAGAAGATCTGCAGGACGTACTTGAGTTATTCGCCCTTTGGAGAAATCAGCAGTACCCCTGCACCCGCGCCCTCGAGCTTGAGTGAGCCGTCGAAGTACATCACCCAATGCTCTGGTCGCTCTGTTGGAGTATGTAGCTGGTTCTCCTGCCACTCTGCCATGAAGTCAACTAGTGCTTGAGACTTGATAGCAGTGCGTGGCTTGAAGTTGATGTTGAGGGTGCCGAGCTCGATCGCCCACTTGGAGATTCTTCCAGTAGCATCTTGGTTGTGGAGTATGTCACCAAGCGGGTAGTCGGTGATGACGATGATCGAGTACTCCTGGAAGTAGTGTCATAGCTTCCGCGAGGTGATGAGTACTGCGTAGAGTAACTTCTGGACCGGCTGGTACCGTGCCTTGGACTCGGATAGGACCTCGCTGACGAAGTAGACTGGTCGCTGGAGTGGGTAGGCGTGGCCTTCTTCCTGCCGCTCGACGACGATGGCTGTACTGACCACGTGAGTAGTCGCAGCGAGGTAGAGCAATAGCTGCTCCTGTTTGCGAGGAACCGTGAGAACTGGTGGCTTTGACAAGAAATCCTTAAGCTGCGTCAGAGCTTGATCAGCCTCTGCGGTTCATACGAACTTCTCTTGGTGCTTGAGTAGCTTGAAGAAGGGTAGTCCCTATTCTTCGAGCTTCAAGATGAATCTGTTCAGGGCCGCCATGCACCCGGTCAGCTTCTGGACATCCTTAATGCAGGTTGGAGCCTTCATACTAGTGATGGCAGAGATCTTCTCGGGATTGGCTTCGATGCCGCGATGGCTGATGATGAAGCCGAGTAGTTTCCCCGAAGGTACGCCGAAGACGCACTTGTTGGGGTTGAGCTTCCATTGGTACTCTCGCAGAGATGCGAAAGTCTCTTCAAGATCGGTGATGAGCGTGTCGGAATTTCTGGTCTTGACGACCACGTCATCCACGTAGGCTTCGACATTCTTGTTGAGTTGCTTCTTGAAGCAGGCCTGGATGGCTTGTTGGTAAGTAGCGTCGGCGTTCTTCAACCCGAACGACATCGTCGTGTAGCAGTAGGCGCCGAACGGGGTGATGAACACGGTCTTCTCTTGATCTTCTTCCTTGATTGCGATCTGGTGGTACCCGGAGTAGCAGTCGAGGAAGCAGAGCAGGTCGCAACCTGCCGTGGAGTTGATGACTTGATCAATCCGCGGCAACCCGAAGGGGTCCTTGGGGTAGTGCTTGTTGAGGTCGGTGTAGTCGACGCACATCCTCCACTCGTTCGTATTCTTCTTGCGGATGAGGACGGGGTTGGCGAGCCACTCAGGATGGAAGACTTCTCGGATGAAACCGGCCGCGAGTAGTTTGGCAAGTTCCTTCTTGATGGCATCCCGTCGGTCGTCGGCAAAACGGCGGAGGTTTTGTCGTTTGGGGGTAGCTTTAGGATCGACGTTGAGTAAGTGCTCGATCAGCCTCCTGGGCACACCTGGCATGTCTGCTGGCTTCCACGCGAAGATGTCTCGGTTAGCCCGGAGGAAGCTGACGAGCGCGTCTTCCTATTTAGGGTCGAGCCCCACGCCGATCATGGTAGTCTTGCTGCTGTCACCGGTCCCGAGGTCGATGGCCTTCACCTGTACTTCCTCTGTTGGCTGTGGTTTGTTGGAGGTGTCGGTCTTCTCAGGTATCTCGAGTTCAGTTGACGCAAGCTTCTTGGATGCAGTGAAGATCTCCATCATTGCGTTGGGTACTTGATTGGTTGCTGTGAGTTCCACAGCTTCGGTGTCGCAGTCGTAAGAAATCTTCAAGTCCGCTTGCAGCGTGAGTACACCGACAGGACTTGGCATTTTGAGTACCAAGTAGGTGTAGTGGAGGATCACCATGAACTTGGCGATGGCTGGTCTGCCGAGGATGGCATGGTAGGAGGTTTCGAAGTCCGCAACTTCGAACTTGATGTACTCGGTGCGGTAATTCTCATTTGTCGTCCCGAAGGTAACTGGCAGAACCACTGAGCCGAGTGGTATAGCCGCGTTGCCTGGGACGATGCCGTAGAAAGGTGACATGCTTTTGGTGAGCATGTCGGTGATGTCGAGCTTCATCTTCTTCAAGGTTTTGGTGAAGAGGACGTTAAGTCCGCTCCCGCCGTTGATGAGTACCTTGTTGAGTCTGGAGCCCGCGACTACTGGTTTCAAGACAAGTGGGAAACGTCCTGGTTTAGAGAAGCTTGTCCACTGATCCGCGCGGGAGAAAGTGATGGGTACTTCTGACCACCTTAGAGGTGTCGGCACCGCTGGTTCAATGTTCAAGACTTCCCGTAGGGTGAGCTTCTGAGATCGCTTGGTGGGTAGTCCGCCGAAGAGGACATTCATTGTCTTGTCGGGTTCTTGGAAGTCGCCATTGCCCTCGTCGACTTTCTTCTTGCCCTTCTTGTCGTGAGGGGGTCGTGGCTCGGTAACATCCTTGAGTGCTCGCCGGAGTTGGTAGCACTGATCGGTTGTGTGATTGCCATCCAGATGCCACGGGCACTTCTCTTTGAGCAAGTCTCTGAAGCCGCCGGAGGTCTTTTTGGAACTGTCCTTCGCAGGGCGCTGTATAGCCGCGACTGTGTTGTCTGGCTTGTGCTTGCGGTTAGGACCCGAGTAGTTGTTATTGTTGTTGCGACTCCCATGATCCTTGTTATTGTTATTGCCGCCCGTGTTGTTTTTGCTCTTGCCGCGAATGGACTCGTACTTGGCGTTCGCCTTGTCCTCTTCGTCGGCCCATGAGGTGATCATGTATTTGAGCTTGGTGATGGAGCTTGGGCGATGGCGACCGAAGTCTTCGAAGGTGCGACGGTGGTAGAGACCGTCTTGGAAGAGGTCGATGACTTCTTTGTCGGTGACGTCGACAACGGTCGCACGCTTGTCGAAAAAGCGGTGCATGTACTGGCGGAGCGTCTCGCCTTGCTCCTGCTTGACCATCGCCAAGTCCATGCGAGTACTCGAGCGCCCCATGGCACCCGCGAAGTTGCTAGTGAACTGGGCCTTCAGCTGGTCCCACTTGTCGATCGAGTTCTTGTCGAGCGACTCTAGCCATGTAAGTGGGGCCTGGTCCAGACAGAAGGGGAAGTAGAGGCACTTGGTGTCGTTGTCGCCATCGGCGTTTTCAATGGCCAGGGCATAGCACCTGAGCCACTGAACTGGATCTTGCTTCGCGTCGTACTTGGTGATCCCGAGAGGTTTGAATTTCTCGGGAAGAAGTAGATCGCGAAGTCATGCAGAGTAGGCGGGGAAGTCGTCGCTGTCGCTGACTTCGGTAGTCTTCTTGGCACGGCAGATCTCATCAATCCTATGGCGGGCATCATAGCCGCTACGTGCGTTGCCGGTGGTGTGGCTGTTCGCGTGGCCTCGGCCTCTGCGATCACCGCCGCCACCGGCTCTTCTGCCACCGCCATGGGAGGAGCTGCCGCTGCTGCCCCCGCCGCCACCGTCGCCGCCACTAGCACCGCCATGCGAGGGTCCTCCCGCAGAGGTTCTAGAGCGATTGGGAGTTGGCTGGTGTTCGCCACGAACACGGTTGCGTCCGACTTCTGCTGGGGTGCGGCTGCGACTAGTGGCTTCATGATTTCCGGCTCCAGCGACCCTGTTGTTGACCCGTATGAAGTAGGCGTCCTCTGCGAGTTTGGCAATGAGTTCGCCTGCACGATGCCCCTGAGCTGTTCGGGCTATCGTAGTGATGGACATGAGGCATTGCTCAGGGGTTGTGTGAACCCGGTTGGCGACTTGGTCCAGGGCGTCGTTGAGGTTCTGGATGGGGAGAGTTTCTCAGAGCCGCCAGCGTCGGTCCGCTCGTTTTCTGTTGCGGTCGCGCCGGGCGTTCTTGGCTTCGGTAGTCTCATCTGCAGGTGCATTGGCTGATTCCTCATCCTCTGAAATATCTTCAAGGTACCGATCAGGTCGGGCATCTGAGGTTCCAGCTTCCCCGGTTGCCATGAATACTTCATGGTCGGGCGTGCAGAGTCCGGAGTCGGTAGTTGCCACCTCGGTAGGCGTGTGCTCGTCCTCGTTTAGAGTCAATGGTGTCCCCTCCTGGAAGGGGAGTGCCTCGAGGTAGGCGACGCAGCGTAAGTTGTCGTCAGTCAGGTTTGCGGGCTTGCGGTCGGGCCAGTAGACGAATCTGCCAGCGGGAGTAGACGTGATGACCAAGCCAGCAGCAGGACCTGACAACGGCTCCTCGATGGTGTTGAGCTCGGACTCGGACTCGATCGGATCGAGACCGAAGTCAAACTCTTAGGAGGAGTCTGAGTTGTAGTCGGGGACGACATTGGAGTCCGAGGAGTACTCGGAGGCGATCTCCTTGTCGTCCCGACGCGAGGTGAGTGCTTCCGCGTAGGCTTTGCTGGAGTTGCAGAGGCTGTACGGAAAGTGCTCGTGAGGGAGGAACGGTCCGCACAATGGCTCGGGAGCCAGCTCACGCGGTTCGATCCATGGTGACGTCGAGTTCGAGTTGGAGGCGGATCCAATCTTGAAGTCGGCGACTTGGTTGTAGAGCGAAAATCCGTCGAATTTTTCAACGAGTTGACCCGTGACAGCTTCGGGAAGTGTCACAAGTCCAGTCTTCAGGTCCGGGGTCATGGTGAGGTAGCGCTGGAACGATCCGGCACCATCGGCGGTGCAGACCCAAGAGCAAAACACGAAGGTGTCGCCGCGGTTGAAGGCGGCGCTTGGCTTGATGACGATTGAAGCCGTCGAGTTTGCCATGAGATCTTCAGCGAGATCCCCTACCTGGCGCGCCAGCTATCAGTGTTTTAACCCGACAACCTACCAAGGGGAGTACCCGAGGTAGATGTTTGTGGCCTCGCCGAGATCGGAAACTCGAAGGAGAGACACGTGGCACACAATTTAGATAGGTTCGGGCCGCGAGGTGCGTAATACCCTACGTCCTGTATGCTGCGTAGCTCTGGATTGATTGGGTGTGTTTACAAGATGATGCGGATAGATGAATAGGGGTCCCTGCCTCGCCTTATATAGTCCGGGAGGCAGGGTTACTAGTCAGTCTGATAGGGAGAGTACTAGTCGTACACGGCTAGGAGTACTCTACATGGATCCGGACATGTCTAGCTTCCTATCCGAGTACTAGTCCTCTGTATGCCTTGCGCTTCACGCCATCTGGTGTCGTGCAGCCCAAGTCGAGTAGTCCCAGGGGCCTACGCGGCAGTCCGTCCTGGTACCCACCTGAGTAGTGGGCCCAGGAATGTCCGTACGACAGTGGCCCTGAACAGATTCATCTCGAGGCTCGGAGAACGGGGATTACCCTTCTTCAAGCTACTCAAGCACCAAGAGAAGTTCGTGTGGACCGCAGAGGCTAACCAAGCTCTGACGCAGCTCAAGGACTTCCTGTCCAAACCACCGGTCCTCACAGCTCCTCGCAAATAGGAGCAGCTACTGCTCTACCTCGTTGCGCCTACTCATGTGGTCAGTACTGCCATCATCATTGAGCGGTAAGAAGACGGCCACGCCTACCCAGTCCAGCGACCAGTCTACTTCGTCGGCGAGGTGCTGTCCGAGTCTAAGGCACGGTACCAACCGATCCAAAAGCTACTCTACGCAGTACTCATCACCTCGCGGAAGCTACGACACTACTTCCAGGAGTACTCGATCACCGTCATCACCGACTACCCACTCGGTGATATACCCCGCAACCAAGATGCAACCGGGAGAATCTCCAAGTGGGCAGTCGAGCTTGGCACTCTCAACATCGACTTCAAGCCACGCACCACTATCAAGTCTCAAGCACTAGTCGACTTCATGGCAGAATGGCGGGAGAACCAACTACCCACACCAACAGCGCGACCAGAGCATTGGGTGATGTACTTCGACGGCTCACTCAAGCTCGAGGGCGCGGGCGCAGGGGTACTCCTGATATCTCCAAAGGGCGAACAACTCAAGTATGTCCTGCAGATCTTCTGGAAGGTCTCAAACAACGAAGCCGAGTACGAAGCTTTACTACATGGGCTCCGACTCGCAATCTCACTGGGCATCAAGCGGCTCCTAGTCTACAGCGACTCCGCAGTGGTTATCAACCAAGTCAACATTCTTGGGACCGCAACAAGGAGAACATGGACGCCTACTGTCTGGAAGTCTGCAAGCTCGAGAACAAGTTCTATGGTCTCGAGTTCCACCACGTCGTACGCGACAACAACGTTGCAGCGGACGTCCTGTCGAAGCTTGGTTCTACTCGCGCTCAAGTACCCGCTGGAGTCTTCGTCCATGAGCTTCATATGCCATCCATCCCAGAGCCGGCGCCAACAACCACTGACCCTGGGCAATCACAGCCCAGTCAGGAGGTCATGATGATCGACGTCACCCACCCGCGAGCTAACGGCCAGGTGGAGTGCGCCAACAGGATGGTACTCGACGCCCTAAAGAAGCGATTGCACGATGCAGCTAACACCAAAGGAGGCAAGTGGATCAAGGAACTACCCAATGCACTCTGGGGGCTTCGTACTCAACCTACCAAGCCAACGGGTCAGTCGCCCTACTTCCTGGTCTACGACTCCAAAGCTATTCTACCTACCGACGTGATGTGGGAATCCCTGGTAGTAGAACAATACGACGAAGGCATCTCAGAAGACTGTCGACGGGTTAACATCGACAGCCTCGAAGAAGCCCGCTGTGCTGCCCTCATCCAGTTAGCAAGGTACCTAGAGGGTATCCGATGCTACCATGATCGCAACGTCAAGGAATGCTCCTTCAACGTCAGCGATCTAGTCCTCCATCATATCCAGAACACGGATGGACTACACAAGCTCAGCTCACCTTGGGAAGGTCCCTTCTCAGTCTCCAAGGTGACCGGACCGGGCTCTTATCGGCTTCAGACACTTGAAGGCAACGACATTAGCAACTCGTGGAATGTTGACCAGCTGTGTCGCTTCTACGCGTAGTCGCTCGACTACCTATCCAGGGGTCTAGCCTACACGGCTACTAACGGACTCCTCGCTGTAAGTGGCCCTTCGGTCCTAGCACTAGTCTACGGACTACTCCTATCCAGGATCCAGCGCTAACGGCTACTAACGGATCCTGGGCTGCACATAGCTTAAGGGCTTTGGTAGCGGTCTACGGACCATGTACTCCTTCGATCCAGCTACAACGGCTACTAACAGATCTTCAGCTGTAAGCGGTCCAATGACCCTAGCAATCAATTAGCCATAGGCGGCCTCCGGGTCCTGGCGACTTCATCGATCGAGTTCTTGTAACGGCCCTGGCCATCCAGGTGTAATCCTTCATCAGTAATAAAGTTCGATTCTACTCAACTTATTTATTGAGTCTACTAACTAGGTGGATTCTACTGAGTACTACTACTCACCACCTGTTCAACGTTTTGTACTCCGCAAGCTTTGATGCAAGCTACGGTAATGAGTACCCATCACACACAGAAGTGGACCAACTTCAATCATATTCAAACAAGTTCTTGACTAATTTGTTTGTCTTACATAAACTACTATATACATGGACTACTTCTACAGGTACATCTACTGACGGTTCAGCTTATCTGCGACTTGTTCCGCGATAGGTGCCATCTCCTCCAGCAGGGTCTTGTACTGCTCATCCGTGCAGTTCGCCGTAAGACCCCCAGCTACTACATCCACCAGCGCCTTCGGGAAGTATGACTTCATCAAGGTGAGTACCTGGTTCGGTATCAACTTCGCCAAGTGCTTGACGTACGTCGCCAGGCGCCCAGGAGCTTCCTTCAGTCTATCAACGAGAGGTGCTATCTTGGGACCGCCTGGATCAGGGACCAATACCCATGCAATGGGAAGCGCGGCTTCTTCAAGTTCCTTCCGTTGCGCCCGCAGCTTCTCGCAATCTTCATTGAGCTTCTGCAGAGATTTGTAACAACGCACAAGGTCAAGATCGGAGGCTTCATGGTGAGAGCCAGGTGTGGTTCGAGGACCGGTGGATGGTCGCTTCCTGGTGTGATGAGTGATTGACAACGTGGTGTGGACTGATTCTTGGCTAAGTATTGCAGGTGCAGGTTGCGGCTTGACTGGTACAGGTGCAGGTGAAGAACAAGCGCGAAAGGTCGTTGCCGGTGAGGCCTCCAGGTGTGGAGAAGACAAGTAGGCTTGGTTCGAGGGACCCGGTGGCCAGCGGGGTCAAGTGCGGGCCGCATGGTGGCAAGAACGGCAAGATGAAGTCATGGACGGTTTCTTGGTTGAGCCTCAAAACCAAGGTTGAGCCGGGACTACGTGGGAGCCGAGTCATGAGTGGTGATTGGCGGAGGCTACACCGAGTTCGCGGGGTTTCCGGTGGTTCACCAGAAAACCACTAGGTTCCTTGGTTGATCCACAAAGCCAAGACCGAAGAACCGAAGACGGAGGTGCAGCAGCTCCAGACCGGTCTGACTGGTGGGTCTGACCGGTCTGACCGGTGGGTCTGACCGGTCTGACCGGTGGGTACTGGTCTGACCGGTGAGGAGCACCGGTCTGACCGGTGTGCGACGACGCAGTCCGGAATCTTCGAAGCGGAGGACACGCGTCGGGATCGCAAGGCTTGCGTCGAGGCTAAGCAAGTTTGCGGTCGCTGGGCATCCGTCCGATGGAGCGAAGACAAAGATTTCCGAATTCGCCCTTGAGGGGCATGTATCCCTAGTTAGCTTGTAAGGGTATTTTCGTCTTTCGGTTGCCTCCATATAACCCAAGGGGTGAGAGGATGGCCGCCATCTCTTGGAACCCTAGCTCATTTGCTTTCCTATTTTCTCTTCCTATTTTCCTTAGGATTTTCTTAGGACTAGCTTGAGAGCTTCATGGCGAGATCTTGTGAGAGGGAAGGATGATCGGGCGGCAAGCTAGACCTTGTATGAACCTCTTTGGTATGTATAGATGATTCGGCGTGGTTCCTCAAGGCTTGGATGTGTCTTTCCCGTTTCTCCTTTTTGGTGATTTTCGGAGCCCTTTCTTGGCGATTTTCTTAGAGCGATTTCGAGGCCTTTCTCTTTGGGATTTGGTGGGGGATGTATGCATGAACCCTTCGTGGTTCTTTTCCCTTTGATTCCCCTCCCAAATCAGTGAGTAAAGGGGCTCGATTTTGGGGTTTTCGTGGCTCTAGGGTTAGAGGCGTTCTTGGTGGGATTTCTTCGATTCCTCTTGATTTAGCAAGTTTTGGTGGACCAAATCTTGGCTATGGAGTGCCCATGAGGTGTTCCTACTATCCCCAAAGTCTTGCACAAATCCGTGGAGCGATTCAGGAGATCGGGAGTTGGATTTGGGGGAGTTGACCCGCGGGTGCTGTTCATCCCCGAGCGGCCCAGCCTGACCGGTCTGACCGGTGCTACTCACCGGTCTGACCGGTGCAGAGGCTCTGTGGGTTTTGCCTCGGGTGAACGTTCTGGTGAGTTCGTTGTAGTCCCGTGTTGCTGCTGTTTCGAGTTTGGGTCAGTTTGGAGCTCGGTAGGCCTGTTTGGTGGATTTGGGGTTTCCTGGCTTGGACCGGTCTGACCGGCGAGCTACACCGGCCTGACCGGTGTAGAGGCCTTCTGTGGAAGTTCCCAGGTTTTACCAGCAGGGACCGGTCTGACCGGTGCTGCTCACCGGCCTGACCGGTGTAGGTCAGTGGTGCTCGAGTTGGTGTTCCGCTGCGTTCTCGAGTCTGTGAAGGTGGTTGTTGGTTCCTAGGACCAGTAGCACTCCAGTGGCTGTGTGGTCTTGGCCAACTTGGGTAGTTGAGTTGGAGACGTGATTTGGAAGCCGTGTTCGTCTTGTTGGAGTTCTCATCTCCTTCGAGAAGAATTTTTATCGGCTCCCATTCACTCCCCCCTCTCTGGTTCGCCTAATCGGTCCTTCACACGGAGCTCCATCCACATGATGCACTCGTAGCGCATCTGTGCGTACTGGTACTCGGCTACCTCTCGGCGGTCGGTCTCCCGGTACATGATGTTCTTGAGATCCGTCTCAGAAGCCTTCAGCCGGTCGACAGTAGCCTCAAGATCTGCAGACAACTCGCCAACAGTGTCAGACTACACGCAGGCACTACAACAAGTACTCAACGATGGCGGCGGAAGGCATACCTTTGTTCTTCTGGTGCAGAGTCTTGTTCTTCTTGATCAAGTCATCTCTCTTCGCCTGCATGTCTTGTACCTCGTTATGGTACTGGGCGAAGGAGCCATCAAGCTTGGATTGGAGCAGCGCAGAGTGCTTCTTCTATTTGTCTAGCTCCTTTTTCGAAGCTTCAGCCCGGATGACCGTGTCACCGTACCCCTTCAAGAGTTCGGTCTTCTGACGTGACCTTTCCACCAGGCCCTGTGCAATATCAAAAGCTCAATCAGTATTCAGTACTCAATAATGCAAGACTACTCAGGGTACTCGCAACGTACCTTGATCCATTGCTCCGTACGACGCCATGACTCCATGTTCAGAGACACGACGTACGGGTCAAGCAGCTCGTCGTCCAACAACTCGAGCCCTCCGCGGCTCGAGGTCCCAGCCTCTGGCATTGGCGCCGAGCGGAGCGGCGCTGCGTCCTCCACCATTGCTTCGCGGACGATGACTTCAGTCCCTGATTCGGGATGCGGGTCAACCCGTACCTATGCCCTTGGCTCGGGGGCTATAGAAGTTGCTGGCCCGGCAACTGGCTCAGTAGTCGCTGCCTCGACAGTAGCAGATTCCATGGCTACTGCCGCAGGGATCACCGCTTCTTCGGCTTGTGGTCCTGTCAAGAACAACTCAGCAACATGTGGCGGCTATGACTACTCTGCACAATGAGTACCCGTTATAATAGTGTACGTACCTTCTACTAGGGTGGCTTCTTCAAGCCTCGGCTCTGTTGCCATTTCAGCTTGTGGAGGCGGTGTGGGTTCCCGTGCCTCCGCCGAGCGGTCCTCACCATCGGCGGGCGCGGTATTCTCCGCCTCGTCCCACGACAAGTCAGTGGATTTCCTGCATCATAAAGTACTGTGTCAGCAACACGGAATGGATGGATAGCGACTACTCGAGGATTCCGTGTACTTACAGCATCGACCGCACGACCGTGACGGTTGGGGTGCCCAGCAGACTGGTGATATCTACAATGCCAGCCTCGCCGGCACTTCCTGCCTCAACAGGAGGCTATTGCTCCCCCCTTCTGGCTGCTCAACAGCCACGGCCGTAGTAGGGGGAGAGCCCTGCACTTCTTCAGTCGACGGCTGTGGATGGCTCTCCACCGTCGCGACCTGTTCTTGCGCCCCTTCGGGCATAACATCTTCAGCAGCTGGAGGCGGGCTGGTACTTCTTCCAGACGTCACCCCCACTGTCTCCCAAACTTCCTCTCCCTGGGCTGAGGGATCTGGGGAAGGGATGTCCTGCAAAGACACAAGTCGAGTTGTCAGTAACAGACTACTCGTCAACATACTCGACTACCCTAGTCGTGGTGCTCACCTCCTGTCTGGTGGTTTCCGACACTTTCAGTTTCTTCACGGCGCCTTTGTGCGCCACATTGCGGGGCTTCCTCCGCGGAGGTGGCAAGTCTGCCTCAAGGCTGGACGGCTTCTCCACCACCGGCACATGCAGCATCCCAGCTCGGCTGAATATAGAGCGGAGCTGGAAGCGCTGCTGCAGTGTCTCCTCGTCCTCGTCGTCGGAGGCGTCCTCGATGACGACGGCATCATCATCCTCGCCGACTACTCGGCGCTCCTTCGCTTTGGGCTCCGCCTTCCCCTGAGTTTGTTTCTCAAGCTGCGTGGGGGGGCGGGATGGAGATATACTTCTTCAGATCATCCTACAAGACCAAGCAAGCATAAGTACGACTACACATGCAATTAGTACTCGGAGGCTCTGGCCACGACTACTAACCTCGTTCGGCGGGCGTACCGCGGAGTACTCCGGCACAGGGCATGGCGTGAACGCGGGCATGTCCTTGAAGACCTTCTCCAGCCGTTCGATGATCACGTCATCGTCGATCTCTTCACCGGGCATCCGAGACGAATCTTCGTCGCCAGTGTACTCGTAGCCGAGATGGTCTCGTGCCATCAGCGGCTGCACTCTTCTCTTCATGAAACTGATGGCCACATGATCGGCCCTCAGTCCGGCCTCCCTCAAGGCCTTGATCTTCTCCAGCAACCTAGGTAGCTGGAGGCCTTCTTGCATGGTGGGCTCTGAGTTCCACCATGGCGCATGCTTTGGCTGGTGTCCGCTCGGCTTCGGCAGCTCCGGGTGGTGGTTGCTGATGTAAAACCATTTCGACTTCCAATCTTGGTTGGAGTCGATCAGCTTGTACGGCAAGTACTACCCGGTGGCGTCTTCGCGCATCTGCACCCCAGCGCCTCCAACTACTCGGGGGTCATCCGTGCTCGGCTGCGGCTTCAACCGGAAGAACTTCTGGAACAGGATCCAGTGGGGCCTGATCCCCACAAACGCCTCGCAGAAGTGCACGAAGATGGAGACGTGGAAGATACCGTTGGGGTTGAGGTTGAGGTACTCTATCCCTTAGTACCGGAGCATCCCCTTGAAGAAGTCGCTCGCAGGTAGTGCGAGTCCGCGCTCCATGAAACGCGCGAACATCGGGATCTCATCTGGATTTTTCTCCATCGGGTACGGATCTCCAGTGGCGACGCGCCACAGATCCATCTCCTTCTCGCGGAGGAAACCGCTGTTGACAAGGGTGAGGAGGTCCTCGGTCCTCAGTTTCGCTTTCTTCCACTCCTTCGTCGGATTCAGCGGAGTGGAGGGGGGCCGCGACGACGATGATTGGCCGACATCGCCGGCCTCATCACGGCTCCTCTTCTTCGACACGCCGGTCTTGGTGCTCTTCGACGGTGACGCCTTCATCCTTCCGGTCACGAGCGTTTTCACTCGCATTCGCTCGGGGGCTGCAGAGGAGGGAGAACTACGGTGGCACCGCGGAAGTAGATCTAATCTACTCAGCAGTGGCGGCAACAGCAGCAGTGAAGGAGGGCGGCTCTTTCGATCTAATCACCAAGAAATGCAACTGCTGGAAGGGGTTGCCCTGTTATTTATAAGCCACCGGGGCGTCCCAGTTCCGAGCAGGCGGCTAAGTCTCAGGCGGCTAGCTCAGCACGGCAGACTGACTCTTCATCTTCCAGTACTCGACGCGCTCAATCTCGGGGGCTCGACTTCGATCGACGGATTCAGTGGGCTAAACCAAATCAAGAGACCACTCTGGACACATTCTACAGTCAAGATGATCATTCAATTCAAGAGAAGTACTCGACTCAAGGCTCAGGGGCTCTGTGCCACGTGTCCTTCGGTTTTTTCTCTGGATTTTTCGGGATAAGATTGATAGAACTTGTCAGATGTTTAGAAGATGGTACCGTGATCTTATGGGCTTGGAAGTAGTGGCGAAGCTTTCTCGACGTGATCAGGAGTGCGTAGAGCAATTTTTGAGGCTGTGAATAACGTGTCTTAGCGTCGGCAAGGACCTCGCTTACGTAATACACAGGTCGTTGAATAGGATAGGCCTGCCCTTCTTCTCGTTCTGCGATAAGGACCGTGCCGACCACATGAGTGGTGGCGGAGATGTAGAGGAGGAGCATTTCTCTTGGTATGGGTGGCGTCATGATTGGAGGCGTGGTCAAGGAATCTTTGAGAGCCTCGAAAGCCTTCTGTGCTTCTTCATCCCACACGAACTTATCTGCCTTCTTCAATAGCTTGAAGAAAGGCAGACCTTTTTCGTCGAGCTTGCTGATGAAACGACCTAGAGCCGCCATCATACCTGTGAGTTTCATGACGTCTTTCTTGCAAGATGGCTTGGCCATGTTGCGTATTGTGTCGACCTTGACGGGGTTAGCTTCGATGCCTCAGTGCCCCACCATGAAGCCCAGGAGCAATCCGGAGGGAACACCGAAGACGCATTTGGTCGGGTTGAGCTTCCACTGGTAGGTGCGTAAATTGGAGAAGGTCTCGGTGAGGTCAGTGATGAGCTGATCTTGCTTGGTGGTCTTAACGACCACGTCGTCGACGTACGCTTCCACGTTCTTCCCGATCTGAGACTTCAGGCACTTCTGTATCGCCTTCTGGTACGTCGCGCCGGCGTTTTTCAGGCCAAAGGTCATGACCTTGTAGCAGTAGATGCCGTTGGGCGTTATGAACGCCGTCTTGTCTTCGTCGCTGGGATTTAGGGCTATCTGGTGATACCCAGAGTAGCAATCGAGGAAGCACAGTAGGACGCTACCAGCCGTGGAGTCCACGACCTGGTCAATGCGAGGGAGAGGGAAAGGATCTTTCGGGCAGTGCTTGTTGAGGTCGGTGTAGTCGATACACATCCTTAATCCTCCAGTCTTTTTGGGTACAAGAACCGGGTTTGCGAGCCAAACCGGGTGTTTACATTCGCGGATGAATCCTGCAGCTAAGAGCTTACAGACTTCTACTTCTATAGCTTGCTTTCTATCATTTGCAAATCACTGGAGCTTTTGCTTGATAGGTCGTGCAGTCTTGCTTACTTCTAGGGCGTGCTCAGCTAGCTCCCTGGGGACACCGGGCATGTCAGACGGGCTCCATGCGAAGATGTCAGCGTTATCCCAGAGGAAACTGGTGAGCGCGAGTTCCTATTTGGGGTCGAGGTCGGCCCCGATGGTGACCTCCTTGGATGCGTCGGGTAGGCCGAGGCAAACTTTCTTCACAGCGGGACTTGGGTCCAAGGCGGTGGCTGTACGCTTTTGTTCTGGCACCTCCAGAGTAGTTTGGTCGATCTTGGCTGCCTGAGCGACCATGACCGTAGCAGCAGCTTTACACGCAGAGACCTTGGAGAGATCGATAGTGTCGCTCTCGCAGTTGTAGGAGACGAGGATGTCACCATGGACTGAAAGGATCTCGTTTGGTGCTGGCATCTTCATGATGAGATAGGTGTGATGCGGTATGGCCATGAACTTGGCCAACATAGGTCGACCAAGGATGGCATGGTAGGAGGAGCGGAAGTCCGCGACCTCGAACGTTAGGTATTCTGTGCGGAAGTTTTTCTTTTTACCGAAGGTGATCGGAAGGCATACACGACCTATGGGGTATACGGCCTTGCCGGGCATGACCCCGTAGAAGGGTTCGTCACAGGCGGTCATCTTGGAGAAGTCGAAGTCCATCTTTCTCAGCGTTTCTGTGAAGATGATGTTCAAACTGCTGCCTCCATCGATGAGGGTCTTAGGTAGGAACACGCCATCCACTATGGGGTTAACGACCAGCGGGTAGGTCCCAGGGTCAGGTATGTGTACCCAATGGTCTTTCCTGGAGAAAGTAATGGGGTACTCCGACCAACGCAGAGGTTGCGGAGTTTCAGTGTTGACTTGACCGATCTCCCTTGCGTTTGATCGCTGCTATCTGTTGCTCTTGGCAGCTTGTCGGCCACCGACGATGAAGTTGATTTGTCGGTTGGCGTTCTGGAACACACCATTGGGATTGCCCATTTTTGGTGCAGGTGGAGGAGAGTGCTCCTTGCGACGGTTGTCGTTGCGATCACGATCATCATGCTGACGGCGATCATCACGCCGGTCGTCCCGGCGTTCGTCACGGTGGTCGTTGCGGTTGTCCTCCCGTCGATCATTGCGGCGGTAGTCATCACGATGATCATCACGTCGGTCATCACGGCGATAGTCGCGGTGACAGTCACAGTGATCCCTATCGTCGTTGCGACGGTAAGGTCACCGGTCGCGGTAATCACGTCGATCAGGTCGACGGTTACGGTGGTCGTAGCGGCGACTGCTGTTCTGGTCGTCATTGTTGCCACTCTTGGTTTTCTTGGGCTCTGGAGGTACCCCTAGAGCACGCTTCAACTGCTCGCACTCCCTCATGGTATGCTTGGCGTCGCGGTGGAACTGACATTGGTCGTCCATGACCATGTTGAAGTCTCCTTCAAGGAAGGTGGAAGGCCTGGGTGGGTCGGTCACATAGACCTCGCCAGATCGCTTGCGTGACCTGCCGCCACCATCATCATGATCATCTCCTTTGAAGTCATGCATCACCGCATCTTGAGTGTCAACGAGCTTGTCGACGTAGGCCATGAGGTCGGCGATAGTGTTGGCGTTGGCTTCGTGGATCTTCTCAAAGAGCTTTATGTTGGTTACACCCTTCTTGTAGTAGGCTATGACGTCTTCATCCTTGACACCCGCAAGGGTGTTGCGGTTTTCGAAGTAGCGGTTGGTGTACTCACGGAGAGTTTCGTCCCTCCTCATCCGTACTCTAGTGAGGTGGTGAGTGTTGCCTGGGCGATTATAGGTCGCTTGGTAGTTGGTTGTGAAGAGCTGCGACAAGGTCGCCCATGAGGTGATGCACTCTGCAGGGAGGTTATCGAGCCACATGAGTGGCGCTTTACCCATCACAAGGGGGAAGTATCCCGCCATGTGATCTTCGTTGCCTCCAGATGCTCGGGTGTCGATGCTGTACATCTTCAGCCAAATACTCAGGTCGGAGTGGCCGTCGTATTTTTCGATGGCTGGCTTGAAGTCCTTGGGGTATCTGATCGTCCTGAGATGTCGTGAGAATGCCGGGAAGTTGTTGATTACTCCAGGGCTAGCTGAAGGAGCGTAGGCTGTCGGGATGACGTAGAGGTCGTCGGTAGGACCGTTATCCTGGTCGTACTGGGCACGACGTAGGAGCTCTTGGTCGTGCATTTGCCGAAGTTCCATAGCTTGGATGGGGTGATTAGCGTCGAGAGGATCAGGAACCCCGTGGTCGCGATCGTAGTTGGCGCGTCGTGCTATCTCCACTTCATCTCGTATGCGCTGACGTTGGCTGATCTGAGCGTGGTTGGCTTGTACTGGCGGAGCTTGAGCTCCTACGTTCTGTCTTGTGTTGCCGGGAGCGTTCTGCTATTGGGCACCAGCAGCATTGGCGGTGTTATTTTGGGCATTGCCAGGGGCGTTGCCGGCGGTGTTAGCGGCTAGATTGGCCGCTGGGTTGGCGGCGGCATTAGCAGCGGGGTTGACCGGCTGCACGACTTCATTTTCACCTCTTCCCTCTTCGGCCACGGGCGGAAGGGGAGCGTTGTCATTGTGGTGACGACGATGGCGAGGTCGCTCTGACCTGCTCTTGGAGTAAGAGCTCGAAGCTGATCTGCTGTACCCTGGTCCTCTTTCTTCGACTTGAGCAGTGGCGATGCGAATGTGAGCTTGCAGACGCCGAGTTGCAGGAGTATCCTCAAGTTGCCCCAGCGCAGCAAGGGCTGCACCTAGGTTAGCTTGAGGCGAGTTGAAGACTTCATGGCCATCTTGCTCGAAGTCCCTCAGGAGGTCTCTGGCGCGCAGACGATGTCGACGAGGCTTGTTGTCCTGTCGCTGAGGGGCGGCTTGGGCCGCGGCGGCGGTTGCACCATCAGGGATGTTGCCTACAGGTTGACCACCAGCGCCCGGTACGACATTGCCTGCAGGCTGACCTGCGGCTGCTGCAACCGCATCTATCTCCTCCTGACGACATACGGCTCGTGCAGCATTAGCGTTCTCTCATTGTATGCGCTGCTCGTCCGTTTTGCCAGCTTGAGGGGGTATGTCAGCAGAAACCACGAGGACCTCTCGGTCTGGAACCTCAAACACCTCGCCCGAATAGTTGGGGGAGATGGTCGTGTGGGCGATCTGGAACGCGAGGCAGTCCGGGGACGGCTCGCGGTTGATCCGACGGCGATGAACCGTAGTGAGAGGTCGGCGAAGCTTTTTGAGCACACGACACTGTCGAGCCGTGTGTTTGGAATCTTCATGGATGGGGCAGGGGTAGTCGAGGTGACCTCTGCAATTTACACGATGTGGGATCTCCGGTCCAGATCAGGTCTGGATCTTGTTCTTCATGTAGCGAGACGCAACGTGAGCTGCGTTCAGCAGACCAAGAGGCATGCGGGATGAGGATGAAGAGGTCCTGCGAGGGTGCTTGACACGCTCGCAGACTTTGATCGTGTCGGAGAGCATGTCTTCGACACGATTGAGCCCCGCGATCAGGTCGCAAGGAGTGGGCGGGTGGGTTTCCTCCAGCAGATCGGATCCGATCTGCTGGTGGGAGGTGACTGTATTGCCCTCAATGATGAGGCAGGCGGCTGGAGTGGTGGATTCCACCGACATAGAGCCAAAGTAGATGTTGATGGGGTTGGCGAGGATGTCCGCCATGTTCTCCGGGAAGAGGACACCGCTTGTCGAAGCCATCGAGTCGCACGAAGAACCCTTGAATCCGCCCCTACCTGGCGCGCCAACTGTCAGATGTTTAGATCTGGACAACCCACAGGGGGGTCAACCCCGGTGGTTTATTTGTTCGGTGAGGTGGAATCTACGGCTAAGAGCTCGAAGGTTGCGCACAAGCACACGGAACACAGCGAGTTTATACTGGTTCGGGCCTCCGGAGAGTAAAACCCTACGTCCAGTTGCTGGTGTAGATTGCTTGAGGATTGCGTGATTACAAGGGGTTGACCTGCCTGCCTTATATTGGCCAGCGGACAAGGTCGGTACCCAGACTCCTGGTCGGTTACGACCAGGAGACCTAAATCTAGTTGAATACAACACTTGCCATATCCATCGATCTGCTTGGTCGAAATGCACCGCTGTCTTGTCTTGCACACCAAGTCTTGTAGTCATTCTGGATAAGGTCCTCCGGGGAAACTTCTAGAAGGTCTTCAGGAGGTCGTGTGGGCCACCAACTAGATCGGTTGGGCCCACTGACAGGTCGGCGGGTCTTCTGGTAGGCCGGACCCACTTGTCGGGGACAGCCGTGAGCCTGGTCGGTGGGGACCCAGGGGTACCCATGTCTCACAGAACTTCAGATTGACCCTCAGCTTGAATCCACAATTCGACCTAAGGCTCGGGGGCTACATTCCATATGGAATGTGATTCTTCGAATCACATTTTCCATATGGTTTTTTTATCAAGACATTGCGAGTACCATTGAAAACCTTCGAGAGAAGCACTCGGGGACGCTTGGGGACTACTCGAGAAGACTTCAAGACTACTCAAAGATCAGCTAGAGTACCTTCCAGCCTCGGGATGATTCAAGCATTCTTGAGGACTTTCGGCTTGTGGAACTCAAGGACGCTCAAGGACTACTCGCCAAGGCCATCAGGACTACTCGAAAACATCCTGCTCGACTACAAAGTACTCGAGGGCTTGTCGTATGGACATCCCTGGGCCCACTACTCAGGCGGGTACCAGGACCGACTACCGCGTGGGCCCCTGGGACTACTCGACTTGGGCTGCACGACACAAGACGGCGTGAAGCACAAGGCATCCAGAGGGCTAGTACTCGGTTAGGAAGCTAGACATGTCCGGATCCATGTAGAGTACTCCTAGCCGTGTACGAATAGAACTCTCTCCCTCAAACTGACTTGTAACCCTACCTCCCGGACTATATAAGGCGAGGCAGGGACCCCTATCTATCTATCCTCATCATCTTGTAATCACACCCAATCAATCCAGAGCTACGCAACATACAGGACGTAGGGTTTTACGCATCTCGCGGCCCGAACCTATCTAAATTGTGTGTTGCGTGTCTCTCCTTCGAGTTCCCGATCTCGGCGAGGCCACAAATGTCTACCTCGGGTACTCCCCTTGGTAGGTTGCCGGGTTAAAACACCGAGGAGCCGTGAGGACCAGTGGCTTCGACAGGAAGTCCTTGAGCTGCGTCAGAGCTTGGTCAGCCTCCGCGGTCCACGTGAACTTCTCTTGGTGCTTGAGTAGCTTGAAGAAGGGTAGTCCCCGTTCTCCGAGCCTCGAGATGAATCTGTTCAGGGCCGTCATGCTCCCGGTCAGCTTCTGGACATCCTTGATGCAGGTTGGAGCTTTCATGTTGGTGATGGCGGAGATCTTCTCAGGATTGGCTTCGATGCCGCGATGGCTGATGATGAAGCCAAGTAGTTTCCCTGAGGGTACGCCGAAGATGCACTTGTTGGGGTTGAGCTTCCACTGGTACTCTCGCAAGGAAGCGAAAGTCTCTTCAAGATCGGCGATGAGTGTGTCAGAGTTTCTGGTCTTGACGACCACGTCATCCACATAGGCTTCGATGTTCTTGTTGAGCTGCTCCTTGAAGCAGGCCTGGATAGCTCGTTGGTAGGTAGCGCCGGCGTTCTTCAACCCGAACGACATCGTCGTGTAGCAGTAGGTGCCGAACAGGGTGATGAACGCGGTTTTCTCTTGGTCTTCTTCCTTGATTGCGATCTGGTGGTACCCAGAGTAGCAGTCGAGGAAGCAAAGCAGGTCGCAGCTCGCTGTGGAGTCGATGACTTGGTCAATCCGCGGCAACCCGAAGGGGTCCTTGGGGCAGTGCTTGTTGAGGTCAGTGTAGTCGATGCACATCCTCCACTCGTTGGTGTTCTTCTTGCGGACGAGGACGGGATTGGCGAGCCACTCAGGATGGAAAACTTCTCGGATGAAGCCAGCTGCGAGTAGTTTGGCGAGTTCCTTCTTGATGGCATCCCGTCGGTCGTTAGTGAAACGGCAAAGGTGTTGTTGCTTGAGGGTAGCTTTAGGATCGATGTTGAGTGAGTGCTCGATCAGCCTCCTGGGCACACCTGGCATGTCCGCTGGCTTCCACGCGAAGATGTCTCTGTTAGCCCGAAGGAAGCTGACGAGCGCGTCTTCCTATTTAGGGTCAAGCCCTGCGCCGATCATGGTAGTTTTGCTGCTGTCGCCGATCCCGAGGTCAATGGCTTTCACCTGCACTTCCTCTGTTGGCTGAGGTTTGTTGGAGGTGTCAGTCTTCTTAGGTATCTCGAGTTTGGTTGGTGCGAGCTTCTTTGAAGCAGCATAGATCTCCATCATTGCATTGGGTACTTGATTTGTTGCTGCGAGCTCCACGGCTTCAGTGTCGCAGTCGTAGGAAACCTTCAAGTCCCCTTGCAGCTTGAGTACTCCGGCAGGACTTGGCATTTTGAGTACCAAGTACACGTAGTGGGGGATCGCCATGAACTTGGTGAGAGCTGGTCTGCCAAGGATGGCGTGGTAGGAAGTTTCGAAGTCTGCGACCTCGAACTTGATGTACTCAGTGCGGTAGTTCTCCCTTGTCCCGAAGGTAACTGGCAGAACCACTGAGCCAAGTGGTATAGCCGCGTTGCTTGGGACGATGCCGTAGAAGGGCGATGTGCTCTTGGTGAGCATGCCGGTGATGTTGAGCTTCATCTTCTTCAAGGTCTTGGTGAATAGGACATTGAGTCCGCTCCCACCGTCGATGAGTACCTTGGTGAGTTTGGAGCCCGCGACTACTGGATTCAGGATGAGTGGGAAACGTCCTGGTTCAGAGAAGCTTGTCCATTGATCCGCGCGGGAGAAGGTAATGGGTACCTCCGACCACCTGAGAGGTGTTGGCACCGCTGGTTCAATGTTCAAGACTTCCCGCAGGGTGAGCTTCTGAGCTCGCTTGGTGGGTAGTCCGCCGAAGAGGACATTCACCGTCTTGTCAGGTTCTTGGAAGTCGCCATTGCCTTCGTCGACCTTCTTCATGCCCTTTTTATCGTGAGAGTGTCGTGGCTCAGGGACATCCTTGAGTGCTCGCCGGAGCTGGTAGCACTGATCGGTTGTGTGGTTGCCGTCCAGATGCCACGGGCACTTCTCTTTGAGCAAGTCTTTGAAGCTGCTGGAGGTCTTCTTGGAGCCGTCCTTCGCAGGGCGTTGTACGGCCGCGACAGTGTTGTCTGGCTTGCGCTTGCGGTTAGGACCTGAGTAGTTGTTATTGTTGTTGTTGTTGCGACCCCCTTGATCCTTGTTGTTGTTATTGCCGCCCATGTTGTTTTTGCTCTTGCCGCGAATGGAGTCGTACTTAGCATTCGCCTTGTCCTCTTCATCGGCCCATGAAGTGATCATGTCCTTGAGCTTGGTGATTGAGCTTGGGCGACGGCGACCGAAGTCTTCGAAGGTGCGACGGTGATAGAGACCGTCTTGGAAGCAGTTGATGACTTCTTTGTCGGTGACGTCGACTACGGTCGCACGCTTGTCGAAGAAGAGGCGCATGTACTGGCGGAGCGTCTCGCCTTGTTCCTGCTTGACCATCACCAGGTCCATGCGAGTACCCGAGCGTCCCATGGCACCCGCGAAGTTGCTGGTGAATTGCGCCTTCAGCTGGTCCCACTTGTTGATCGAGTTCTTATCGAGCGACTCGAGCCATGTGAGTGGAGCCTGGTCCAGACAGAAGGGGAAGTAGAGGCACTTGGTGTCATTGTCACCACCAGCGTTCTCAATGGTCAGGGCATAGCACTTGAGCCACTGAATTGGATCTTGCTTCGCATCGTACTTGGTGATCCCGAGAGGCTTGAACTTCTGGGGGAGAAGCAGAGCGCGAAGTCGTGAAGAGTAGGCGGGGAAGCCATCGCTGTCATTGACGTCGGTAGTCTTCTTGGCACGGCGTATCTCGTCGATCCTGTGGCGGGCATCGTAACCACCACATTCGTTGCTGGCGGCGTGGCTGTCAGTGTGGCCTCGGCCTCCGCGGTCGCCACCGCCTCTTCTGCCGGCGCCATGGGAGAAGCTACCACTGCTGCCACCGCCGCCACTACCGCCGCCGCTAGCGCCGCCTTGTGAAGGTCCCCCCCAGAGGCTCTAGAGTGATTGGGGGTCGGCTGGTGTTCACCACAGACGCGGTTAGGTCCGACTTCTGCTGGAGTGCGGCTGTGACTAGTGGCTTCGTGGTTTCCGACTCCGGCAACCCTTTTGTTGACCCGCATGAAGTAGGCATCCTCAGCGAGTTTGGCGATGAGTTCGCCTGCACGGTGCCCCTGAGATGATCGAGCTATCCTGTTGATGGACATGAGGCATTGCTCAGGGGTTGTGTGGACTCGGTTGGCGACTTCGTCCAGAGCCTCGTTGAGGTTCCGGATGGGGAGAGCTTCCTGGAGCCGCCGGCGTCGATCTGCTCGCTTCCTGTTGCGGTCGCGCCGAGCATTCTTGGCTTCGGTAGTCTCGTATGTGGGTGCATTGGCTGATTCCTCGTCCTCTGAGATGTCGTCGAGGTACCGATCAGGTCGGGCCTCGGAGGTTCCAGCTTCCGCAGTTGCCACGAATACTTCACAGTTAGGCGTGCAGAGTCCGGAATCGGTAGTTGCCACCTCGGTTGGCGAGTACTCCTCTGCAGTTGGGGTCAGTGGCGTTCCCTCCTGGAAGGGGAGTGTCTCGAGGTAGGCGATGCAGCGTGAGTTGTCGTCGGTCAGGTCTGTGGGCTTGCGGTCGGGCCAGTAGACGAATCTGCCGGCGGGAGTTGAGGTGATGACCAAGCCGGCAGCAGGACCTGACAACGGCTCCTCGGTCGAATTGAGCTCAGACTCGGGCTCGATCGGATCCAATCCGAAGTCAAACTCGTAGGAGGAGTCCGAGTTGTAGTCGACTACGGCGTTGGAGTCTGAGGAGTACTCGGAAACGATCTCCTTGCCGGCCCGACGTGGGACGAGCGCATCCACGTAGGCCGCAGTGGCGTTGCGGAGGCCATGCGGGAAGTGCTCGTGAGGGAGAACCGGTCCACACGATGGCTCAGGAGCCAGCACGCGTGGTTCGATCCATGGTGACGTCGAGTTCGAGTTGGAGGTGGATCCAATCTCGAAGTCGGTGACTTGGTTGTAGAGCGAAAATTCGTCAAATTTTTCGACGAGTTGACCCGTGACGACTTCGGGAAGCGTCACGAGTCCGGTCTCCGGGTCCGGGGTCATGGTGAGCTAGTGCTGGAACGAACCAGCGCCGTCAGCGGTGCAGACCCAGGAGCCGAAGACGAAGGTGTCGCCGCGGTTGAAAGCGGCGGTTGGCTTGATGATGATTGAAGCCGTCGAGTTCGCCATGAGATCTTCGGTGAGATCCCCTACCTGGCGCGCCAGCTGTCGGTGTTTTAACCCGGCAACCTACCAAGGGGAGTACCCGAGGTAGATGTTTGTGGCCTCGCCCAGATCGGGAACTTGAAGGAGAGACACGCGACACACAATTTAGATAGGTTCGGGCCGCGAGATGCGTAAAACCCTACGTCCTGTATGCTGCGTAGCTCTGGATTGATTGGGTGTGATTACAAGATGATGCAGATAGATAGATAGGGGTCCCTGCCTCACCTTATATAGTCCGGGAGGCAGGGTTACAAGTCGGTTTGAGGGAGAGAGTTCTAGTCATACACGGCTAGGAGTACTCTACATGGATCCAGACATGTCTAGCTTCCTAACCGAGTACTAGCCCTCTGGATGCCTTGTGCTTCACGCTGTCTTGTGCTGTGCAGCCCAAGTCGAGTAGTCCCAGGGGCCCACGCGGTAGTCGGTCCTGGTACCCGCCTGAGTAGTGGGCCCAGGGATGTCCATACGACATTGTGTGTCGCGTGTCTCTCCTTCGAGTTCCCGATCTCGGCGAGGCCACAAACGTCTACCTCAGGCACTCCCCTTGGTAGGTTGCCGGTTTAAAACACCGACACTAACATACTTTGATGCAACAGATGCCATCAAGAAGGAGAAGAAGCTGAAGGACGACCACAAGGAGGCCGAGGACTCAATCCGGATGCTCAAGGCGGACAACAAGGTCACCACCGAGAGTACATTACAGCCCCAAAGCTGGCGTACGAAAAATGAGTCCGGAGGGATCTTGAGATCGACCTTGTAGTAGTTATGCAGTCTCTTCAAAATGACCAAGTGGCCATTGTAGGGCTCGAAGTGGAGATAACCAACCTCAAGAATGCGACCGGATATGTCATGGACATGGTGGTTCCTCAGGCCGACGGGGAAGAGCCGAAGTCATTGGTGGACGGGTTAATAGTGGCTCCGGAGCGGGTCACCGACCTCCTGAAGGCATCGAGCAAGACAGTGGCTGTTGAAGCTCTAGTGAGGGTGAAATCCCACTACCCAGAGGTAGAGGTCGCGAAGGTGGAAGCTGGGCCTAACAAGGAGGCCGACCTCATGACAATTGAGGCGGAGGTTCAAGTTGCAGCTGACAAGGTCGTAGAAGACATTGACTTTGAAGGCAAAGAGTAGTCGTGTTGTAGTCTTTTAAGTATTGCTTCCTCGTTGGCGGGAGCACAACATTCCTCTGCTGTGTAAAAAACAATGTAATTTCCCTTTATTATGCAAAACTTAATGCTCATACGAACTTGATAGCCCAGAAGCTGTTTGTGTTATTTACCCCGCTAAGGACTACTCATGGAGAGGATGGCTTATCAACCACACAGCTCAGTAGGGAGACTTACATGTAGCCGACGCGCGGGGGGAGTCTAGGACTCAGGTTTTGCAACCACACGGCCAGTCAAGTTTGTATTAACACGAACTAAGCAATCAAAAGGAGAAACAATCCTCAGGTCTAACGACCCTTAAGATGGCAAGGCCAAGCCCCCAAGCATATCGAGTGGAAGGAACATACATCACCCTCAGGTCTCGCGACCCTTGCGCTGGCATTGCCAAGCCCCCGAGCATGTCAAGGGGGAGGGGAAACAACACAACACAGGAAAAGGATAGTGAACTCAAAGGTCAGTAGAAGAATTCCGAAAAAATAATCTTTATTCAACTTAATTGAAACAAAAGCGAGGAATACATAGCTCGCAGAGAACTATTCTATGGATAGAATCATCATAGGTGCTTCAAGTTCCAAGGGTTTCGAATTTCTTGGCTGTCGCCCCACTAGAGGCGATATGTAGAAGGGCTGATGACTTCCGTGACAATGAAGGGACCCTCCCATGGAGCGGAAAGCTTGTGCATCCCGTCAATTTTCTGGATCCTATGAAGGACCATGTCGCCAACATTGAAGGTGCACTCCTTGACATTGCGGTCATGGTAATGAAGAAGCTGTTGATCGTGGTGGGCCTGCTGCATTACAACCGCCACTCTGTGTTCTTCAAGGCTGTCGAGGTCAACTCGACGGGTCTGTTCTACTTCTCCTTCATCATAGTGATGTATGCGAGGTGCACCGATGACAACGTCGGTAGGAAGGATGGCCTCCAAACCGTAGACCAAGAAGAAGGGCGAAAAGCCCATGGCCAAGTTGACCTGAGTCCGGAGACACTAGAGCACATGAGGGAGTTCAGCTAGCCAACTAGAGGTGTAGTTCGAGGCATCATCATAGATGCGATCTTTCAAAGATTGTAGGACCATGCCGTTGTCACGCTCGACCTGGCCATTGCACCGAGGGTGGGCGACCGATGAGTAGTAGACTTCAATCATGCTATCCTGGCAAATATTCCAGGACGCAGAGCCAATGAAGGCTAAACCAAGGTCGGTGATGATCCTATTGGGCACATCGAAGCGGTGGGTAATTTCCTTGATGAATTTAACTGCCTCTTCGAATGGGACCTTTATGACAGGTCAAACCTCAATCCACTTGGTGAATTTGTCCACATCAACGAGGATATGTTTGTAGTTGCTAGGAGCGGTCTTAAATGGACTTATGGAATCCAAACCCCACATGGTGAAGGGCCAGGATGGGGGAATTGTGTGCAAGACTTGAGCATGCAGGTGTTGCTGTTTAGCAAAGAATTGGCATCCCTTGCACCTCTTGATGAGGTCTTTAGCATCGATCATGGCCGTGGGCTAGTAGAAGTCAGATCGATACGCCTTACCGACCAGATTAGTAGATGATGCGTGGCAGCCACACTCTCCGCCGTGGATCTCAGCCAAGAGATGAAGATCTTCCGATCGCAAGATACACTTCATTAGCATGCCAGTAGAGGCTGCTTTTCTGTTTAGATCATCTCCGATGACGACATAGTTAGCATTGCACCGGGTGATCTTTTCTCGTTATGTCTTGTCCTCTAGAACCATCTAATGACCAACAAGGCTATGAATGGCTCGTGCCGATCATCTTCTTTTTCCGCCGTCAGCATGTCACGGGGAGGTGCAGGCGCTCGGTCTAGCTGAACTTGATCCGGGTTGTCCGGGTCTAATATCTTGCTTGATGGCTTGCGTAGGTCTTAAACGAACACACCAACCGGAACCAATGCTCGTTTGGAGCCTAGCTTGGAAAGGATGTCTGCAGCAACATTGCTGTCGTGAGGGACGTGTTGGAATTCGATCCCCTCAAAGTGGCCTTCGAGTTTTCGGACCTCTGCATAGTAAGCATCCATTGTGTCTTTGACACACTCCCAATCCTTGTTGACTTGCTCGATGATGATCTTGGAGTCACCATAGGCAAGCAGCTGCTTGATGCCCAGGGACACCGCAATGCGGAGCCCATGGATAAAAGCTTCGTACTCTGCTCCATTGTTGGAGGCCTTGTAGTGGATCTGAAGGACATACTTGAGCTGGTCTCCATTAGGAGAGATGAGCAGCACGCCTGCCCCAACACCCTCGAGGTTGAGTGTGCCATCGAAATACATGATCTAGTGCTCAGGCCGCTCCATGGGAGGTGGCATCTGGATTTCCAATCCACTCTGACATGAAGTTAGCCAGGATCTGGGATTTGATTGCCTGCCTAGGGCAGAACTCGATGTCGAACTCTCCCAGCTCGACAGACCACTTGACAATGCGGTCATTACCATCACGGTTACGAAGGATCTCCCCTAGAGGGAAGGCTGATGGCACCTTGATCTTGTGAGCTTGGAAGTAGTGCCAGAGCTTTCTTGATGTGATCAAAAGTGCATAGAGCAACTTCTGAGGCTATGAATACCGTGTTTTAGCATCGGCCAGGTCCTCACTCACGTAGTACACAGGTCGCTGGAAAGGATAGACTTGACCCTCTTCTTCTCGTTCAGCAACAAGAACTGTACTGGCCACATTGGTGGTTGCCGCGATGTAGAGGAGGAGCGTTTCCTTCACGATTGGAGGATTCATGATTGGTTCAGTGGTGAGAGACTCCTTGAGCTTGTCAAAGGCTTGCTGCGCCTCGTCGTCCCACACGAACTTATCTGCCTTTTTCAATAGCTTGAAGAAAGGCAAGCCTTTTTCTTCGAGCTTACTGATGAAACGACCTAGGGCCGCCATCATGCCTGTGAGCTTCATGACCTCCTTCTTGCACGATGTCTTGTCCATATAGATGGCCATTTGGCCCGGGCACGATGGCTCGGCCCAAGCCCGGCACTAAAAAGCACAGCCCGAGCACAGTCCGGCCCGACAGCCATCGTGCCCGTGCCTGGCCCAGCTCGATAGGTGGGCCGTGCCTGGTCCTCCGAGCTGGCCCGTAGTGCCAGCATGGGCCCAGCCCGACAAGGGGGGTCGGCACGGCCTCGGCACGGGCCTGCATCTCTCTCTCACCGCAACCTCCCATTCCTCTGCGCCGCCGCTCACTGTTCCTCTGAGCCGCCGGCAGCCGGCCCTCCCTCTGCTCTGCCGGCCCCCTCCCTTCCCTCTGTGCCACCTTCACCGGCTCCACCTTTGCGGCGTGCCGCGCCCTCTGCCTCGCCTTCCCTGGCCTTCGCTGCCGTGGGGGCGTGGCAGGTCGCCGCGCTTGCAGACAGGAGGAGCACCGCCCGCCGGGAGGTGCTGGCGCGGCCACCACCGGTCGCCATGGCTGCTGCTGCTGGAGGTTCGCCGCAACTACAGCTGGAGGTTTGCTGCATCACTCCTCGCCGGCGAGCCCCGCCGTGCCCCACCGTGCCGCTGTGCTCCGTGGAACGGCACGGCATGCTCCAAGCCTCCGTAGGACCGTGCTAGTGCCGGCGCATCGGCACGGTGGCACTATCAGGCACGGCGTGGTGGGCCGCCGTGCCTCGCCGTGCTCGTGCCACACCGTGCCGAGCCACACTGTGCCTGTGCCGACACGATGGCCATCTATACTTGTCCATGTTGCGAATAGCGTCGACCTTGACGGGTTTGGCTTCAATGCCTCGGCGCCCGACCATGAAGCCCAAGAGCAACCCGAAAGAGACACCGAAGACGCACTTGGTCAGGTTGAGCATCCATTGGTAGGCGCGGAGGTTGGAAAAAGTTTCGTCAAGGTCGACGATGAAGTTATCCTTATGGGTGTTCTTGATGACCACATCGTCGACGTGGGCTTCGACGTTGCGCCCAATCTGGTATGTGGCACTAGCATTTTTCAGGCCAGGTCATGACCTTATAGCAGTAGATGTCGTTGGGCATAATGAACGTCATCTTATCTTGATCGTCAGGATTAAGGGCTATCTAGTGATACCATGAGTAGCAGCCGAGGAAGCATAGCAGGATGCTGCCAGCCGTGGAGTCCACGACCTAGTCGATACGCGAAAGAGGGAAGGGATCTTTCAGGCAGTGCTTGTTGAGGTCGGTGTAATCGATACACATTCTTAATCCGCCAGTCTTCTTAGGTACAACGACCGGGTTTGCTAACCAAACCGAGTGCTTACATTCATGGATGAATCCGGCAGCCAAGAGCTTGCACACTTCTACCTCTATTGCCTCCTTCCTATCGTCGTGGTGGTCATCGTGGTGGTCGTCGCGGCGATCTCTATCGTCATCCCGATTGTCGTGACGATAAGGTTGGCGGTCATGGTCGTCATGCCAATCAGATCGGCGGTAGCGGTCATTGTAGCAGCGATTGTTGTTGTAGCAGCTATTGTAGCGCCCATCACCGTCGTTGCTACTCTTGGTCTTCTTGGGTTTTGGAGGGACGCCAAGGGCGCGCTTTAGCTCCTCGCAGTCACGCATGGTATGCTTCACGTTGGAGTAGAACTGACAAGTGTTGTCCAGTGTGCAGTGGAAGTCTTCTTCGAGGAAGGTAGACCTTCTCGGAGCATCAGTCATGAAGACCTCACCAGACCGCTTGTGCGACCTGACGGCAGCGTCAGACGCCAAGGTGGTGGAGGCATCATCTACTTTGTCACCCTTGAAGTCATGGACGACAGCATCTTGTGTGTCGACGAGCTTGTCGACATAGGACATGAGGTCGGCAATGGTGGTTGCACCGGCCTCATGGATCTTCTCGAAGAGCTTCAGGTTCATGACGCCTTTCTTGTAGTAGATGATGACATCTTCATCCTTAACACTGGCAAGTTTGTTGCGATTTTCGAAGAACCGGTTGGTGTAGTCCCGGAGACTTTCACCTTTCTTCATGGTCACCCTTGCGAGGTGATGAGTGTTACCGGGACAATTGTAGGTGGCCTGGTAGTTCGTAGTGAACAATCGCGAGAGACTTGCCCATGAGGTGATGCACTCTGCAAGAAGGTTATATTCAACCACAAGAGCAGCGTTGTGCCCATCACCAAGGGGAAGTACCCCGCCATATGGTCTTCGTTTCGACCTGTGGCTTGAGCTGCAATGGTGTACATCTTTAGCCAGATACTTAGGTCGGAGTGACCGTCGTATTTCTCGATGGTTGTCTTGAAGTCCTTTGGGTATCTCATGGTTTTGAGACATCGTGAGAAAGTCGGGAACTTGTTGGTCGCTGCAGCGCCCACGTTTCATTGTGGTCGGTACGGGGGCCCCTCGGGACGATGTATAGGTCGTCAGGGGAGCCGTTGAATTGGTCGTACTGGGCACGGCGCTGGAGTTCTTCATCGTGGAGCCTACGGAGCTCCGCCGCCTGGATGGGATTGTTGGTGTCGAGAGGGTCCAGGGGACCATTGACACGATCGTAGTTGGCACAATGTTGAATCTCCTGGCCATCACGCGCAGGTCGCTGTTGATTTTGATTGTCCCGGAGGACGCGTGCGGCCCTAACGGGCGGCGGGTTACCACCAGCATTGACTCTTGCGTTGGCACCAGCCTGGGCACCAGCATTGCTGTACGACCTCATTCTCACCACCCCCTTCCTCAGCTATGGGCTGAAGAGGAGCGTTAGCGTTTTTGTTGGTACGAGGTCGCATCGACCTACTCCGGGAGTCCTGGCTTGACGCCGCTCTGCTGTAGCCTTGACTCCATTCTTCGACTTGGGTAGTGGCGACCTGGATGTGAGCAAGAGCTCGATGCATCACCGTGGTGTCTAGTAACTGACTAATTTCGGCCAGGGCCGCACCTAGGTTGGCTTGAGGAGAGTTGTAGACCTCGTGACCAGCTTCTTCAAAGTCCTATGGAGGTCTTTGGCATGTAGGTAGTGTTGTCGTGGGTCCTCCTGATGTTGCTGATGTGGTGCTGCCTGACCCGCAGGAGGTGGGCCGTCGACGGTGTTGTTGCCCTGGGTGTTGTGGTTTTCCTAAGCATTGGTGTTGGCCAGAGCCTTTGCCTCCTGAGCAACTTGATCTTCTTCCACCTTGCGGCATTGAGCTTGACTAGCATTATCAGCTTCCTGTTGTTGGCGTTGAGCTTCAGTCTCGCCATCTTGAGGAGGTACGTCAGCAGAAACCACGAGAGATTCACGATCAAGGAGGCCGTGCGAGCACAGACCTCGTGGTCGTAGTCGTTGGGCATGATGATGATGCAGGCGAACTGAAATTCACCACAGTCTAGAGACTACGAGGTGCATTGAATCTGGCGACCCTGGCTCGCTGCTTGAGGAGTAGGTCGATGGAGCTTCTTCAGCGCATGACACTGGCGGGTAGTGTGTTTTCCTTCTTGTGGACAGGACAAGGACCGTCTGGGAGGTCCCTGCGAGTTCCGCAGGTTGGGGCCTGCGGGTTAGAGGTGTTCGACCCAGATTGGATCTAAATCTTCTTCTTCATGTGGTCCGAGACCACACGAGCTGTGCTCTGCAGGACGAAGGGCATGCGGGGTGAGGATGCAGAGGGTTGCTAGAGTGCTTGACGCTTTTGCAGATCTTGATGGTGTCCGTAAGCATGCCTGTGACACGATCGAACCCTGCAACCAGATCGCTAGGTGCGGGTGGGTGGGTTTCCGCCAACAGATCGGATTTGATCTGCTGGATGGGGGTTGTCGCGACGTTGTCGACGACGACAGGGCCAGCGGCTGGAGCGGTGAATTCCGATGGCATAGAGCCGAATCTTATGTCGACGGGGTTAGCGAGGAAGTCTGCCATGCTTGCAGGGAAGACGACGCTGCGTGATGATGCCATCAAGTTGCACGAAGAACTCTGGCTCTACCCCTGCCTTGCGCGCGAACTGTCACAAGTTTAGATCTGAGCAGTCCACAGGGGGGGGTCAACCCTGGTGGTTTATTTGTTTGGTGGAGGAGATCAAGAGCTAAGAACGCGATGGCAAGGACTAAGATGCAGTGACAAAATATTCCCGAGGATCAAGACAAAAGGACCAAAGTTCATACGACAAGACCCCTTATCTTGATCGTGGGGATAATGACGTCTAAAGCCCACATGCAGAGGAGCAGAATGTTCTAGGGCCGAGAGAAGCACGCACAAGGAAGATGGGCCCTGGCCGGGCCAAATGGGCCTGGGCCGGCCGGCCCAAGCCGACTGGCCTAGCCCCTTTTTGGGTCGGTTCAGCCTCCCCTTTCTTGTGTGCGAAGTTGATCGAACCCTAAATCTGTGCCAACACCACCATTCACCAGAGACGTGGATAAAAGCCCTCGAGGTCGACCACATCAAGGATTCAACTTTCAAAGATTCAACCAAGTGAGAGAGCCACATAGCGGAGAGGGACGCTCGAAAGCCCTAGTAAGGTCCCTCCGGCGCCGCCACAAGATCAAGAACAAGGATGAGATTGGATCTACATAGGAGGAAGCAAGGAGGAGCTCGAGAGGAGGAGGAACAACCCTTGCTGTTCCGGTGTAGGGATTCATCTCCCCCGGATCATCTTCCTCATCGGTCTACATCTACTTTGAAGGATTCTACACCATGACCAGCGCTACAATGTGTAACATTATGTGGTAAAGTCCTTGTTTGTCCTTGGGTTGAAAGGAGATCTTGAGTTGTAATCACCGAACCTGTGTTGTGGATCTTTTTGCTATCATATTCATGTTGATGGTGCATTAATCTTAATGGCCGGCTAGCTTGCTTTGGGGATGCATCGCTTGTAGCTTCACGTATCGTGTTCCTTTCGTTCTTTATATGATTACGGTCGTGTAGTGACAGTACACGGGAGGGAAAGTGTATTGAACTTGGTTCGCACACTTAATCATGCATACCTAGAACACATCAACATCTTGTGCTCTTGTTGTTCGATCACAGATTACCCTCGTGTAGTGACTAGTACGCGAGAGGGAAAGGGTTGGACTCGGTGCACCTTTACCTTTGATAGTTTAGATCGGTTTGTTCTTGCTAGGTGGTTACATCTCTAAGTGATCCTAGATCCCTTGGACAAGCATTCTACATATCTTGTGATCTCCATATCTTTACTCTCAACATTGATCTCTTTAACATAGATTAGATTATCTTCACTTATACATACCTTCATTTGATAAAGAGCTTTAAATCAATGATATTAGTGCTTAGTTGAGCGTAGCAATCCACTTGTTCCACAGATTGATTAACAGTGGGGGATACTCTAAGGGAAAGGCTACAACCGATCCGTGCGCTTGCGGTTTGTAAATTGGCACGTATTCTACCACCAACAATTTATTTATACTAGTATTAGCTTGATTTACGTATACTAAACCTAATACGCTGTAATATAAAGTCATGTGGCATATAAAATATTATACGTACATATGTGTGTGTGTGTCGATATATATATGTGTGTCTATATATGTGTGTGTGTGTGTGTGTGTGTGTGTGTGTATTTGTATCATATTATCTCTAATATGATACAAATACATATATATGTATGCATGCATGTATTATCTCAAATCCGGCAATCGAAGAACTTATATAATATTCTGCATATGGAAGGCAACCTTACTTTACACAAATTCAAATTCAAATGAAGGCAACCTTACTTCACACAAATTCAAATTGTTTACATCCAATATTGCACATGAAATATAAAATTAACTAAGAAACTATTTTTCTAATGAGGAAACTAATTTTCTAACTAAGAAACTATTTTTCTAATGAGGAAACTATTTTTCTAACTAACAATTTTCTAATGAGGAAACTAATTTTCTAACTAAGAAACTATTTTTGTAATGCGAAAACTATTTTCTAACTAACAAACTAATTTTCTAATGAGGAAACTATTTTCCTAATGAAGAAATTATTTTTCTAACAAAGAAATTATTTTTCTAAATAAGTCGCGCGAGTTGGGAGTCGGACGGGAATCAGTGAGTCTGGCGGGCGTCGCGCGGTAGTCGAGAGTCAGGCGGACGTTGGGCGGGAGTCGGACAGGAGTCGGGCGGGAATCATTCAGTCGGCTGTGTAGAGTTAGTCAGGAGTCGGACAAGTAATATTGTATGTCGTGAGTCGAGCGAGTCGGACGGACGTGATATTCTTTGAATACAACATTTGAGTACCATATAAAATAATAAATTTACACTATATTTATTAGATATGTTTAAATAAAATAAAATAAATCTCTCATCACATACAACTAACACGACACATCCTCTGCAATCTTTTCTATTAAAACATACACAAATATGCATCTAAATAAAAAAATCCTCATTTCTAACTTATTCTAAAAATCACGAAATACTCACACTACACAGCTTAAAACTTAAAGTACTAAACATATATCAAGGGAGGATGAAGTAACTAACCTCTAGACCACTTCAACGATTGAAATCGTGGAGAAATCTTTGCAAATCGGGCAAAAACTCCCCTAGGGCACCATGGTGATGGGGAAGCTAGAGTTGGAGAAGTGAGAGGAATGAGCCACGGGCTGGAGGAAGAAGATGGGATTTGTAACTGTTGCACGTTAGTACCGGTCCATATTTAGCGTCGGTACTAATGCGTCCACATTAGTACTGGGTGGTAAAACGGACCGGTACAAATATGATGGCCTCACATTAGTACCAGTGCGTACCGGGTGGTAATATGCACTGGTACTAATGTGTGTCACGCATGGGAGTGTGCTGCGGGGTCATTCCTCCCGACGCGGTACTAATGTGCACATTAGTACCTGGTGGCAAAACACCTAGTACTAATGTGGTTTGGGTCCTGGGACAAATGTGTACTTCTCTAGTAGTGATGCATGGTATTGATAGTTCGGTGGCCAAAGATATCCAGTTTTGAAGTTGGATGGCCAAAACCAAACCGAGATGATAGTTCGATATGTAAAAATGGACTTTTTCTTATTCATTTGTTAGTAGCTAGGGTTGGAGAAACATATGTACTATTATTGTTCTTTGGGCACATGCAAGCTCTTGGATTCGTTAGTTTAAAATTTTATTATGTGACAGTCGTGGTATTATTTTTCAACACTACCATATATAGACTTTAATATTATTTTATGTACTATAATATTTTTCAGCTAAAAGTGAAAATATAATTGATTAGTTGGGAAGAAAGAGATTAATCGAAAGATGGGTGATCACTTTTTAAGGCTTCTAAATGAATACACAAGCAACCTCAAGAATTTTTTCCTTTTCCTAGTGCAACTCTCCACTACTAATTCCTTAAGCTCTTGGACCCATCAAACCGATTGCAGATATTTTAACAAATGTGAAGATATTTAAATAATTATATTTATTTTTTTGTACTGTAATTTCTGAGCCACGGTAACGGTTCCATCATTTAATTTTTTGTCACATTAGATATGTGACCATACACTTAGGGATCAGCAGGAACTTATTTGTCATATAGTTCCTACAAACGATAAATCGAGGTACCTTTCGTTCACCAACATGTTATTTGTAGTGCATTGTGATGTGGCATGTATATATGTACTGACAACACACAACATGAACCACATGGGTTCAAATGAAGGGGATTGAGAGATATTGTGATGTGGCATACGTATATATTAAAGCTTAATTTGCTCACTTAATCCCCTCCACAAGGGATTGAGAGGTTTATATGGGATTTAATCCCTCCCTACCCGCCCCCTTCAACGCCCCCTCAAACCGAATGAGGTCTAATGGCTCATTCGGTTACTTAGGATTCGTTCCGGGTCGGGAATAAAAACATAACAAGAGATTTATGATAGATACACTAAGAAACCGGAATAAATTCCACACCTCCCGACTTATGGATTAATTCCCGGTGTCATGTTGTATATATCATGAGTAAATTTGTTATCGACCCAAAATATAAATCCTAGTCTTTTGTTGTATCTATCATGATTTTTGTGTTATATGTATCATTCCCGACCGGATTGAATCCTATGTAACCGAACAAGCCCTAATTGGGAATTAATCCCTCACAACCTCCTTCTATCCCCCTCAAACCGAATGAGGTCTAACTGGGATCCAAAGCATCGTAAAAGTTGGCTTCCCATGTTTTTGAATAATGGTAGTAATAATATCATGTGGACGGAAATCGAGTTCAACCATAGGAGCAATTACTGAATCAAGCATGCACCTTTTTACTATAAATGCTTTGTTTCCCAAAAGTTACTGAATCACTAATGCTATATGACACGAAACTACTGACTAAGAACTTGAAAGAAAAATTGCTGACATGAGTATAACTTGGAAAAGCTGTACGCTTTCAAAACTTGGACGTTTTCCTTCATATAAAAAAATGAGTATGACTTGTTGGATATGCATCGCTTGAATTCAAATCACATGTTATGAGCCCATGCTTGCATTAACGAATGGTGGTAGCCTTTCCCTAGGTCATCTCCACCGGCTGTCATTGTCAGGGTCGGTTTCTCCTGTTGGAACAGGCCACCATTGAGACAGACGCTTGTTTCAAAGGTTTCCACATGTGAATCTTTCATTGTCAAGCTTATACACATGGGTCTTGTGAAATATTGTAGCTTATGCTCTGGACGAGATACTTTTAGGCTGGATTGATCTAGACCTTTAGTAGTGATGGTTTCTACTTTCTGCTGAGGAGATGTGGCAGGGAGAACTACGTACCTTTCGGTCAACGTGTGTACTAGGTTCAAAGGCTAGTAGAGCTATATATCTAGCATTAGCATTAATACACCCTGCAAAAAAAGTTGTTAGCAACTGTTTGCACCCAATGCAAAAATAGCACGTTCCAAGATAAGGTTAAGGCCAAAATTGCTAATTGAGTGCTGACATTCATTCTGCAATTCTGGTATGCAAATGCATATGTGTTGTGTAGGTCGTATACATCATATTTGGAGACTTGAGCATGATTTCGTTGGAGAAGATGAAGAAGCACATAAAACAGCACTAATAAAAGCTCCAATCATGGTTTTGAGTGCGTCAAGAAGAAGTCCTCGCTGAGACAATCGAAACAAACATATGGATCGCATAATTCAGAGTTCGGATGAGGAAGTTATGAAGACCTGAAGTTTCCCTACTTGGGGAAATTAATCCGGTCATACCGGATTTGTAAACCGGTGAGACCGGTTTTAATTGCCTTACACGCTGGGAAATCCAGTCTGATAGGGTTTGGAGGTCGGTCTGACTGGTTTGTGATGGCTAAGTCCGAATTAGAGTTGTAGATTGACTTTAGGTCGATTTATGGTGTGTTTTCGACCTCCCACGGGGGTAGACCTCCCCACCCTATATTTATGAAGGGTCATGGCCGATTGAGTGGAACACAATCGAACCAAAAAAACTATGCATTTACTTTTTATCATCTGAACCCTAAAACTCTTCCAACATCCTTTGTTGTTCGTCTACTGATCTCTACGACCAGAGATGGTGTCCTAAGGCTCGCTGGTCGACCTAGGGCATGCCGGTGACGTCCACGCCCTAATGGGGTCCCTCCCGGGCGAGAGCTTCAACGGTCTTTGCTAGTTTGCTCATAAACTAGTCACTCTTCGCCACGTAACTGCATTGTTTATCCTGTGCTGGTTTGCTCATAAACCTAGCTGTCCTCCATCACATAATCGTGGTAGTTATCCCTTCCGAATGATCAACTTGAGCCAAGCCCTAGGAAACCGACCTGATCGGGTTTTTGCACAACAAAACTTTGCTCTTTGGTCCGTTCGCCACCCGCACGCTCTAGTGCTCTCGTGTGTTGGCCAAAAAACATCAACACATTTTGGCAACTCCGCTGGGGAAGAAAGATATGGTTGCTCAAACCGTTCTATCAATTCCTAGCCTTTTTACCAAATTGATCTACTATCTTGATTCGTCACTATAGTTGAATCCGGTCATTTGGGATCAATTGCATCTACACTTGTGACTTTGCATCAGGCTGTTCAAGTCGTTTGCGTTGTGTCTTGCTCGCTACTACATATTGAAGATTAGAAGCGAAGCAAGATATTGGTCATTGATTCCTTGGATTATCTAGATTTATCTATTATTACAAGATTTGAAGCATCAAGACTTATTATGGTGGGCTATCTGAGGACTTGTGTGCGTCTGAGGACCGGTGGATGGTCGCTCCTTAGTGATGAGTGATTGACAACGTGGTGTGGACTGACTCTTGCAGGTGCAGGTTGCGACTTGATTTGTGTTGGTGTAGGTGAAGAACAAGCGCGAAAGGTCTATGCTTGTGTGTCCTCCGAGGAGTGGAGAGACAAGTAGGCTTGGTTCGAGGGACCCGGTGGCTGATGGGATCAAGTGCGGACCGCATGGTGTCAAGAAGAATAAGACAAAGTCGTGTATAAGGAGCGGGCGCACGGTAGCGGCTAACAACCGAAGTCTGCATGTGGGGTTTGCTGGTTTGGCCACAAAACCAACACCAAGCCGGTGTAAGGTAGTGGCTAACGACCGAAGCTTGCATGTAGCCGAGCCAGTGCAGGGGAGCGGCTAACAATCGAAGTCTGCATGCAGGGTTTCTTGGTGCTTCCACAAAACAAACGGAGGAGGGTTTCTCGGTTTGGGCCTCAAAACCGAGTTTGAGGGCCCGGCGCAATAGAGACGTGATCTGGGTGTGACGGGAAGCTTCAAAGTGAAGGCCACACGGTGTGATCGAGGTGCTTGCATTGGAGGTAAGCAAGGCCCAATGGATGCGTGTCTATTCGATGAGCGTAATGATGTATTGACCAAAATAACCTTGCATGGGCTTGAGTTGTAACTCCTAGTGTAGGGGCACCTCGGTCTTTTGTCCGGAGGGCTCTATATATAGGAGGAGTGGCTGATTCGGGCAGCCATCTCTTTGGCTTGTATGTGGGAGGACTCTTTCATTTTGGAGTGCTCTTGGTGAGAGGTAGAGAGGAGAGAGGGGCTCTTTGTTTGAGCTTTTTGCTATCCAAGATTTGTGATTCTTGGGAGTGACTTGTAACCGAATATGGCTGCATAATTCGTAGTGATTTATCCTTCTTCATCTTGTGCCATATCTTTTATTCCATGTGTTTTTCTTTTTCAAAGGTATTTTTGGAGCCCTTTTCTTGGGATTTTTGTGGGGATAATTTGGAGGAGGTTCTTCGTCGGTTTTTTGTGGGGATCACACATGAGCACTTGGTGTCTCTTTCTTTGGTGATCTTGCCCCTTCAAATCTGTGGAAATTCCTTCGGTTTGGTGGTTTTCGGAGTTGCCCAAGTTCTTGAGGTTTTGGCGCAAGATTTGCGATTCCTCATGATTGGGAGCAATTTGGGGCATAAGCTTTGAGCTTGAGGTTGTCCAGAAGGTAACCCAACTATCACCAAAGTTTTGCTTCAATCCATTGGGTGAATCGGGAGATCGATCGATTTAAAGTTGGGTGTTGACCCGCATGCGAGTTTTGTGGGTTGTCCCGGGTGATCTGGAATTTGGTGACGGGTGACCCGGTGGTATTTTGAGGAGATTTTTTAGGAGAAGACTCTCTAGGTTGGGGAGAGGTTGTGGTTATTGTTTCGTGATTTTTTGAGGTCGTTTGATCGAGTTTTGGATTTTTCCTTCTCCCTTCAGCAGGCTATTTCTGAGCTGTTTTCCCCATTTTGGGTCATCCGGAATTAGAGGCCGGGTGACTCGGTAGGGCAGGAAGATCCGGGATTATGTGGTCGGAAGACTTGGTACGTCTCTGAGTTGGTCCGAGTGACCCGGAAACTTGTGCCAGGTGATCCGGTAGGGTCTGTTGGTCTCGGTTTACCTTGTTCTCTTTCATGTCCGCTTCCGTGTTGCTTATTAAGCTTTGAAAGCTTTGCTCCTAGGGTCAGTAGTACTCCAGTGACTACGTGATCTTCGCAAGATCACGTGGAAACTTTGGAAGTGATTTTGGGGCATATGCCGAGTTCTTTCAAGAGAATAATTTTTATCGGCTCCCATTCACTCCCCCCTCTCTAGTCGCCAATACGGTCCTTCGCTATCCATATACTTTGCATCAATTCATCTACAACGAGCCCAAGGTACAATTTGCAAATACATTGCCTATGTCTAATGTTAATAATTATGTTGCAAGTACCCAAAATTCTCATGTTGATGTTGCTAGATTTGATACTAGTAGGTATATTACATCGGCTAGTAATTGTTCAGATGGAGCCACCTATGCAAATTATAATTCTGAATTTTATATGCAAAAGTCAATGTCAAATAATATGCATGCTTTGAATTTGAATGATGCTAGCAACATACAACATTATCCTCACACACCGACTGTACAACAAGTTGAAGAGTCTGTTAACATGTATCAAGGCCCAACTAGCATAAGTGGTTCGGCCAATCTTTATAGAACACCGCATACTAGTAACCAATATTCAACAAGGTGTTTCATCTATCTATTCATCGTCTAGAAATTCTCAATATGTGATTATGCCACAAAACATGTTGGTGGATGAGAAAATTGGCTATGATAATTCTAGCTCTCGGGCCCATTATTCTCAACCATCATATGCTTCACAAATCACTAATAAGTGGAAGTTGCACCTACAATGTCAGCACCATATGCAAATGCTAGTAATCATAATTTGGCTTCAAGTGTTATTCATAACCATAGCCAAATTAATGAGAATTTAGCAAATGTGTTGGTGAATGAGAGAATTGGACATGCTAATTCTAGCTATCAGCAGGTCATTTATTTTCAGACATCATGTGCAACTGATCTCTATAATATTCAGCAAGGTAGCGATGAATCATTTTCTCATTACATAAGACGATTCATAGAAACTAAAGAGCACTTTTCTAATTTATCAATTTCTGATATGGACCTTGCTGATATATGTCTAAAAGGCATAAGGTCATCTATTAGAGTGGCTCTGATTTTCTTTCGGTTGCACAAGTGCAAGTAAGAGCTTTGATAGGGGAGCTCCGAACGACGAAAGAGAAGAAGAACGATTCAGTTCGGTTATTACAACAACTGAACCAATTAATGCATATTCTGAATCTATTGTACTAAAAGAGTCAAGCTTAGCTGTAGAAGAGCATATTAATCAAAAGAAAATAGTCATGCTTGATTTTCCTGAAGCCGGAGTTGTCTTACATAGCAGTTATTGTGCTATTAGATAACAAGTTCAAACTGAGAAAAGTTTAGAGCTTCAAAGCATAGAAGAACATGACAATAGAGACAAGGAGGGGACTGCAAGAGCCAATTTCAATGAAGATATTTGAAGAAGTTCTAACCAAGTGTATGGCAAGATGCTTAAAGACACATGGCCGATTTCAATGAAAATCGCCTTTAAAACAAAATGGCCAATGGAAAGTGGTTCATTGACCTTAGATTTATTTTTTAACACGCAAGCTTTACTAAAAAATAGGGGGCATATGTTGAGACCCAGAATTGGCAAACACCAAGTCAGGCTAGGCTAGCCGGTCAGACCAGGTCCATAGGGCGGTTTGACCGGGATGTCCTGTAGCCGGTCCGGCACAAGACCGCCAGGCGGTCTAACCGCCCCCTGGAGGCGGTCAGACCGGGTTATCCCGAGTCTGAGTAGAATTAGGAGTTTTAGTGGATTTCGAGATGTAAATCGTTCCTTGCAGGGCAAGACCTCCCACCCTATAAATATAAAGGGTCGTGGCCGATTGTGAGCTATCATCCAATCGAACTTATCAATTTACTCTTTCATTTCTCTAAACCCTAGCATTTCCAACCCTAATTGCTCTCCTTCTTTGTCTCCATGGTGGTTGAGGACGTTCTGAGTGGCCTGCCGATCTCAGGACAACCCTAGGCGCACTATTCCCGACGAGGTCCCTCCCGGAGCAGCGAACTTAGGTTTTCGGCGATGCCTCTGCCCAAGGCGGTTTGACCAGCCCCCCAGGCGGTTAGACCGGCCCGTGCTGGATGTTTCAACGAGTTGATTTCCGACAACTGCGCGACCTAGCGCACACGTGTGTTCAACCAGGAAAAGCATCAACGCATAGTATGTATGTTAGGCCAATCATCCCTTTGAGTGCGATCATTTCCAAGAGTAATAAGTACTTCCCGAATTGTAGAATACATGTCAATGATATGCAAAACAGTTTTGTAGTGAGAACCCCATCGAGTGTCACTAGGTCTAGCCAATCCCATCTCTTGATTTAAACCACTCCCACTTTCTATTTCACCCAAATCAAGTGCCTTCTTCAGTTTTTGAGATCTAACATCTCTAAGCATATCATGACATTTGCAAGAAACTCCAACAATATTCATCGAGCGGGTAACTTGAGCAAAAAAATTATGACATCCATCATATCCCTTAGCAACACCAACTAGAACTAGCTGTAGTTGATGTGCAAAACAATGCACATAATATGCCAAAGGAGAATCTTTCATAATAAGTGTTTTTAGTCCTTTAACATCCCCTTTCATGTTACTAGCCCCATCATAGCCTTGTCCATGTATTTGAGTAATTATCAAATGATGATGAGTAAGTAAAGACTAAATTCCTGTTTCAAGTTCCATGGAAGTGGTACCAGCTACATGAACTACAACAAGGAACCTCTCGACAACCCTTCCAAGTTTATCAACATAAAGAAACAAACAGCCCACTGCACTTTATGTGATATATCACTACATTCATCAGCTAGAATTGCATAATGATTATCTCCAAGTTCTTCAATTATGTATCAAGTGGTTTCTTCAGAGCAACATCTAATAATTTGCTTTTGTATGCGAGGGGAGGTCAAAATGCAGTTACCTAAAGCATTTTTCAAAACCAAGCTATTAATCTCTTCACTATTTCCTGCCAGCCACTTCAACAGTTCAAGAAAGTGTCCTCTATTATTGGGCTCTTCGCTTTCATTGTGTCCACGACATGCCAAGCTTGATGCAAAATAAACAAAATATCTAATTGAATATGTCAACCTAGCCCTGTACATAATGTGCTCCTTTTGTGACACCTTCTCAATAACTATGTCAATCTTCATACCCTTTTTCACAAATAAATTGAATTTCTCTTGAGCAAACTTGTGGCCCTTTGATTTCCCATTTTGCCAAGAGCTACAGTTCCCATATTCCAATTATTCCGACCTCCAGTAACAAATTTTCCACTTTCATCGCCAAACAAGTAACATACGAAGCAAAATGCAGCATCCTTTTCAACACTGTATTCAATCCAAGGATAGGTTGCAAACCAAAGAAGACTAACGACGATCTTTACCATATATTGATCTGATTGGAAACTCATGAGCATGTGGTTGGCATGTACCTTTTAGAATATATCCTCTTCTAGCTTCGTCTTGATCATTGACATCAAAGCTTGAAATTGGCACTCTTAAGCCCAGATCATGTTCAAGGTCTTCAGGTGGCTGCTCTTCATCCATAACTGGAATGGGAGGTGGTTCTGTTTGTTCCTGATGTCCTTCATCCAAAACTGAAAGCACAATTATAGATTGCCCATCAACATCAACTGGACCATCATCCACAACTGGAGTTGAACCTAAGCCATTAACCACAACTGGATCCACAATTCCTCCTTCATCTTCAGATTCAGATAACCCATCAACTGCTACTAGAATTGGTTGGGAATAAGAAGCAATCTTCTTTGCCTTTTCCTTCTCTACGTTTTTCCAAAAAAGTTGTGCAATGCTTCCATTCTTCATGCCTGAAATTGGTGGGGATTGGGGAAGAAGAACCAAACCAAGAATGAGTGAATCAGTGAATGAGTGGAGAAGATTGGACAAAATTAGCAATAACATTTGAGATTCTGGGGTAATTTCATTTGCATACCTGCCTAGAACCTTGGAGCAGTGGTTGGTTGTCGCCCGTCGGCCATCACGCAGACGCGCACGAGGATGCTGCGCGGCTGGGCGCCGGCGCGCCGCACGCTGCTGGGTGCTAGCCAGCCAGCTGGGGCTGGGACAGCCCGACGGGAGGCAAGCTGGCGGCTGTTGGCTAGGTCTCCGGAGGCCTACCGATGCCGCCGCGCTGGACTGCTGCCTGTTGGACGGAGGAGCCGTGCGCCCGCACTGCACACGGGACTACGGCCTACGGGAGGCGGCGCAATAGGTCGAGGGACAGCCGCCGAACGGGGCTGGAGTGGACTGAGGTGTAGGGTTTCGATGTTGGGCTGATTTGGGCAAGAATTGTGAAGTACTAAAAAAATTTTGTGCTGAAATTTAAGGTAGTCCTGGGCCTACCTGGACTGCCGATTGGGTCCGCCCATGGTCGCGGAGGCCTTCAAGACTACTCGAAGCCATCTCACTCGACTACAAAGTACTCGAGGGCATGTCGTACTGACATCCCTGGGCCCACCAAGGAGGCGGGTCCAGTGCCGACTACTACGTGGGCCCCCAGGACTACCCAACTTGTGGGCCATGGTGCAAGACGACGTGGGCTACAAGACAACGAAGGACTAGAACTCAGATAGGGGAGCTTGCCATGTACGAACCCATGTAGAGTACTCCTAACCGTGACCGACTAGTACTCCTCTACCTAAACCGACTTGTGACCCTACCTCCTGGTGAATATAAAGTGAGGCAGGGACCCCCTCTATCTATCTGCATCATCTTGTAAACAATACCCCATCAATCAAGAGCTACGCAGTATACAGGATGTAGGGTATTACGCACATTGCGGTCCGAACCTGTCTAAATTGTGCACCACGTGTCTCTCCTTCGTGTTCCTGATCTCGATGAGGCCACATTCAACCACCTCGGGTACCCCCTTGGTGGGTTTGCCGGTCTACCACACCGACATAGTCCACCTTGCTTCTAGTTGAGAACTGACTAAGATATGCAGTTGCTAAGATATGCAGTTGCAGCCTGCTTTGCTATCTCCATTGTGTTCCAATGCTTCTCAAACAAGTATGGGTTCCAAGAGTAAGCTGTTTTCCAAAGGTGATCATCAAACACCTTCTTGCGGAACTTTTTCTTGAAGTTTGACACTAAGTGAAACATGCACTCTCTGTGTTCTGCTTCTGGAAATACTTTACCAACCCCATGCATCACTGGTTGCCCAGCATCAGTGCATATGGATAGCCCCCTTGGTGATCCTATGGCCTCTCTAAGCATTTTCATGAACCACTCCCAATTCTCATTGGTTTCAGAGTTAAAAACTCCAACACAAACTTGATACAACCAATTATGGCCATCAACGGCAGAAGCACTAGCCAACTGACCCCTGTACCTTCCAGTCAATAATGTGCTATCTATCGCCAGATAGGGCCTGCAACCACTAAGGAAGCCCTCTATGCATGGTTTCAAAGCAAAGAACATTCTTCTAAATCTGATCTTTCCACTTATGGTATGATGATCAATAATCACTAAACTATCAGGACATGAGTTCTCATTTCAGCCTTAAACCTATACAGATTGTCAAAGTTCTTATCCCAATCACCATAAAGTTGTTTCAGTGCAAGATCCTTACAGATATATACTCTCTTGTAGTGGATGTCAACCTTGTAACGTTCTTTAAGCTTCAAACGCAATTCCTTTGCTCTCAAAGTTGCATCTTGAATTAGCCAATCTTTCACCTTAGCACAAATCCAAAATTTGGTTGCATTCTTCACCTTTTTGTTTCTTCTTATGTTGGAACAATTGTGCTCAGAAGAGTTCTTTTTAACCAATTACAATGAAACATAGGTCATCAACATTAGTCTCAGATGTATATAGCCTCAATTAAAAAAATGAAATAATCAACATTATATGCTTACCACTACAGTGCACATGTCCTCCATTGTAGAAGCATGAATCCTCCAAGGACAGTTGTCTTTGCTTTTCGTTGAATAGTATGCCCTGAATCTATATGGTGTACTGTTGTGTACACTTATGCAAGGAGGAATCGCGCCAGTGGCTGAAGTAGGGGAACTGCAAGCGCGACGTGAGCAAGATCATGGGGGAGGAGCGTTGCCACGTGGTAGGTGTTTGAGTTAGAACCGTGGGGTTTGTAATCATGAGTTGTGTCACTTAGGATTTGTAGTATAAGTGTAGGACTTGTGGTTAGGAAAAGACAACTAGAGATTGAATCAAATCTCTCTGGTTCAATCATTCTTTGAATACATCGTTGGTTACTGTTCACCGTAAGCCCTTTGTCGACGCGCTCTCCTGGACGCCGATCGTTAGGACGGTGTCCAATCGCCGCTGCCATCGAGGCCCTTCACCTCGCCTGCCCATCCAACACTTGTATCACCTCTGTAGACCCCCAAGCTCCAACAATTTAGTATCAGTCGCCTCCACTGATCCCATAGCCAACACTTCCGACGCACCTTCAAGCACCGTACCACCACCGCCGCCGCCACACCCATCATCAGGATCTTCCACCACACCGTCGTCCCTGCCAACCAGCTCGAATTCGATGTTCGTTGTGACATCCGCTGCCTCTGGATCCTCGTCGGGCGCCCCACCAGACACCCTCACCACTGCGATCTTAGGATTGCAACGGCAGTTGGGGGCCATGGCAGCACGCTGCTCCGCCATGGAAGATCACCTCCCTCCACCAGCGCCCTCACCACTTCCACCATTGTCCACGTTGCGGCGCCTAGTCGACCACTGCCAATCCATTCCATCCCCTTTCCCCACTCGCCTTCTCCCCTGCCCTTTCAGATGTCCTCGCCACTGCAGCATACGCAGCACGACGACGACGACGAAGGCACCGTCGTACCCCGTTACTACAAGCTCTCATTCCCCATGTTCGACGGCAAGGATGACTCATTGGGATGGCTCAACTGCTGTGAGCACTTCTTCCGTGCTCAGCGAACCCACAAGGCCGACAAGGTGTGGCTGGCCTCGTTCCACATGACCGAGGCGGCCCAACACAGGTACTACATGCTCGAGCGCAACACCGACGAAGTCTCATGGCAGTTGTTCAAGGGGCTCTGCCACCAACACTTTGGACCAGCATGGCCACCAACCACCTCGCCGATCTAGCTCATTTGCAGTTCCGTGGCTCCGTCACTAAATACCAAGAATCGTTCCTGGCCAAGATGGCTCATGCCGGGTACCTGTCTCCGGAGCAGCAAGTTATTTGTCTATTCACGGGTGGTCTACCTGATGCAATCTGTGTTGATGTCGAGCTTCAGGTGCCACAAGACCAGCAGCGTGCCATGGCATTAGCCAGGGTATACGAACAGCGTCAGCACCAGCCAACCTTACTACTAGAGGGCGCCCACCGCGACCGCCGGCTGCTCAGCATTCTAGTTCATGTTCGACCATGTCGTCTCTGGCAGCTCAAACCTCACCCATTCCATCCTCTTCCAAGCAATTCAAGAAGCTATCACCTACTGTGATGATTGAACGGAGATGCCAAGGCCTTTGCTACAACTGTGATGAGCAGTACACTCGTGGCCACAAGTGTGCCAAGCTGTTCTACCTAGAAGTTGCTGACTGTGATGATTCAGAGTCCACCCAACCAGTGCAACAGGAGGAGAAAGAGCCTCTGATCTCTCTTCATGCCATCACGGGCGTACGCACTGAAGACAGATCGCAAGTTCGTGTACAGGTGGGGAACATGGAATTCACAGCCCTCATTGACATTGGTTCTACACACAATTTCTTCAGTGCTCAAGCAGCTCAGGCTGTGGGTCTTTGTTTCCAAGAAGGCATGGGTGCCCATGTGGTGGTTGCCAATGGAGATCGCTTGCCTTGCAGTGGTATCACTCGTGACGTCGACATCAAGATCAGTCAGGATGTTTTTACAATCAATGCTTATTCCATCCCTCTTGACTGCTTTGATATGGTGCTGGGTGTTGCATTCCCCAAGCCCCTACTACTATCCTTCTTGATTTCGATGATTTGGTAATGGCCTTCACATATAATGGCAAATGTGTTCTGTGGAAGGGCCTGGGTTCCCCGAGGAATGACATACCCTCAACTGCTTGTCTGAACTCTATCCGACAAGAAGAACTGTTTTGGATCAGCTCCTGCAGTCTTTCGCGGATGTTTTTCAAGAGCCCAGTGGACTGCCACCCTCTCGTGCCTGTGATCACCAGATACATCTGAAGCCGAACACTGAGCCCATTGCAGTCCACCCTTACAGGTATCCCAACTACAAAAGAATGAGTTGGAGAGTCAATGCATCAAGATGCTGCAACAAGGTATAATAAGACCTAGGACTTCACCTTTTTCAGCACTTGTTCTGTTAGTGAAAAAACATGATGAGACTTGGCGCTTTTGTGTGGATTACCATTCTCTCAATGATGCAACAGTCAAAGATAAGTTTCCCATCCCAGTTGTAGAAGAATTACTCGATGAGCTACACGGTGCCAAATTTTTCACTAAACTTGACCTTAGATCAGGTTACCACCAAATACGAGTACACCCTGATGACATTGCAAAAACAGCTTTTAGAACTCACCACGGTCATTTTGAATTTTTGGTGATGCCCTTTGGCCTATCTAATGCACCGGCAACATTTCAGGCTCTTATGACCTCAGTGTTGGGACCCTTTCTACGCAAATTTGTGCTTGTTTTCTTCAATGACATCCTCATCTATAGTAGATCATGGACTGAGCACTTACAACATGTTAGAGCAGTGATGAATGTTCTGCGTGCAAACAACCAACACGTCAAAAAATCAAAATGCTCCTTTGCTACAACAACCTATCGTATTTGGGCCATGTAATTTCAGCAGATGGGGTTGCTATGGATAGTGCAAAAGTTGAATCAGTGGCATCTTAGCCTCAGCCTCGTTCTGCAAGGGGACTTCGGGGATTTCTTGGCTTGGCCGGCTACTACCGAATATTTATTCAGAACATTGGTGCAGTGGCATCACCATTAACACAACTGCTCAAGAAGAATGCATTTCAGTGGTCTGATGAAGCCCAACCAGCCTTTGTTTCCCTGAAGAAAGCTCTAACTACAGCCCCAGTACTGCACTTGCCGGATTTCCAACAGTCCTTCACAGTGGATTGTGATGCCTCCGGGACAGGGTTTCGTGCGGTTCTTCACCAGGGATCTGGTCCCGTGGCATTCTTCAGCATACAGTTCGCACCCATCATTTGAAAGTGGCAGCATATTTAAGAGAACTCATTGGTCTTGTTCAAGCAGTTCAACATTGGAGACCTTATCTTTGGGGCCGACCATTCCTTGTCAGAATAGATCATTATGCCCTCAAATTTATGTTGGATCAAAGGCTGTCAACCATTCCACAACATCAATGGATCAGTAAGCTTTTTGGTTTCAACTTCAGTGTGGAATACCGTCCAGGCAGATTGAACACAGAGGCTGATGCACTTTCTCGGCGTGACAGTGAGACCCTACTGTTTCAGATCAGCTCCTCGCCGAGCTTTCAGTTGTATGTTGATATTCATAATGCCATCTCTTCTTGCACGACATTGTCAGCCCTCCGCAACAACATCATAGCCGGACTAAAGGATGCCACATGGAGTGTAAAAGATGATCTGATTTTCAAGGCAGGCAAAGTGTACATCCCACCCAACTCCGATCTGCTCCAGCAAGTGCTGCAACTTGCTCACAATGGTGGTCACGAAGGTACCCAGAAAACTCTTCACCGTCTTCGTGCCAATTTTTATGTGGAGCATGATCGTCGTCTGGTCACCGAGTTTGTTCGTACATGCCACACTTGCCAGCAAAACAAGACTGAATCCTTACACCCAGCAGGCTTATTGCAACCCCTATCTGTTCCTTCCCGTGTATGGGCAGACATATCCATGGATTTCATATAGGCACTACCAAAGGTCAATGGCAAGAGCGTCATTTTGACATTGGTTGACAGATTCTCAAAATTCGCTCATTTCATTCCCCTTGGCCACCCGTATACGGCTTCTTCAGTTGCACGGGCCTTCTTCAATGAAATTGTTCACCTTCACGGCCTACCTGAATTAATTGTATCAGACTATGATCCCGTGATCACCGGCCATGTATGGAGAGATCTATTTAAGTTCTCTAGCGTCTCCTTGAAGATGAGTACTGCTTTTCACCCACAAACAGATGGCCAATCCGAGGCTGTTAACAAAACTATAAGCATGTATCTCAGGTGTATCACTAGTGATAGGCCACGTTCTTGGCTAGAGTGGCTTCCATATGGGCTGAATTTTGCTATAACACATAATACCATTCAGCACTCAAAGCAACTCCATTTCAGGTGGTGTATGGCCGTGAAGCTCCAGGCATCCCTCCATATCGAGTGGGCAGTGCACAGACTGACACCGTTGATGCAATGCTGGCTGATAGAGACATATTTCTCAATGAAGTACGCTCAAGACTGATTCAAGCTCAGGATTATGCTCGGCAACACTATGATGCTCACCACCGTGATCTTGAGTTCCAACAGGGTGACTGGGTGTGGCTTCGAATGCTACACCACCTTACTCATTCCCTAGTTCTGGGACGCCACACCAAGCTGTCTCCATGGTACGCAGGCCCCTACCAATTCAAGGAATGTGTGGGCAAAGTGGCATATCGACTCCGTTTACCGGACCATGCCCGCATACATGATGTTTTCCATGTCAGTCTTTTTAAGCCGTTCAGAGGAAAACCTCCTACAACCACACCACCTCTGCCTCCATTGCACAATGGTCGAGTTCTTCTTCACCCGGACCGTGTTCTTGGATCAAGTATCAGAAGCGGAAATTGGCACGTCCTCATTCAGTGGAAGGACATGCCCCATCAGAGGCCACATGGAAACCATAGAAGCCTTTCGCGAATCATTTCCTTCATTCCAGCTCGAGGATGAACTGTTTGTCGAGGGGGGAGAGATGTTGTGTACACTTATGCAAGGAGGGATCGCGCCAGTGGCTGAAGCAGGGGAACCGCAAGCGTGACGCGAGCGAGATCATGGGGGAGGAGCATCGGCGCGTGGCAGGTGTTTGAGTTAGAACCGTGGGGTTTGTAATCGTGAGTTGTGTCACTTAGGATTTGTAGTATAAGTGTAGGACTTTTGGTTAGGGAAAGACAACTAGAGATTGAATCAAATCTCTCTGGTTCAATCGTTCTCTGAATACATCATTGGTTACTATTCACCATAAGCCCTTTGTCAACGCGCTCTGTTGGACGCTGACCGTCAAGACGGCGTCCAATCACCACCACCATCAAGGCCCTTCACCTCGCCCGCCCCGTCCAACACTCGTATCACCTCCGTAGACCCCCAAGCTCCAACATGTACTCTTCTCAGTGTCAAATTCAAATTCTTTTCTTATTGCATGAGAACTTAGAGCCAACTTAAACTCTTCCATATTGGGATATGTGCTACCTACTGTCATTGGAGGACCATCTGGATCATATTGTGCATTTGGGATATTTTCAGGCTCAACTACATCCTCATCCTCAAAGACATCTATTTCCTCTACCTCTTCCTCAGACTTATCACTATCTGATCCATCCTCAGCTGGATATTTCTCATGTTGCCGCTCCTCATCAACACAAATAAGAGCATTTTCAGCACCTGCAGTCTCATTGGTTAAGTACATTGCCTCCTCATCAACACCAACCTGCTCATTCTCAGGCAATGGGTTTTTAAGGTAGCTATCTTCATATGTTTGGGTGCTGTTGTTAGGTTGCTGCTGCATAGGTTTGGTTTTCTAAGTTGCTAGTGCATAGGTTTGGTTTTTTTAGGTTTAGATGGTGAGGGAGTACCATCACTCTACCACTCAATGATGGGTACAAATGCTTCCATGGGATCATTATAGGAAATGAACATTTGAACAACCTTTGTTTGACTATGTTTGTCAAACATTAACTGCAAATCCTGATTTGTTTTAACTTCAGGAAATATGCTCTCAACACTATCACGATACTAAACATGTGGCACTTCCAAATAACCTGATGGATATTGGTCTACGATAGATTTGATGAAATCCTTGAAATTGGTAGTGTATGAATCAATAACCTTGTCAAAGTGAAAACAACTAAATTCCTTTCTCATTTTCTTATGATTGCCAATAAATCTAATATCCAGAAAATAACTTGACCTAGGATCCATCCTGTTTTTTTAAAAAAGTATCAAACCTAAAGCCATGCACGAATCTAGTGCTACTGCATCTCAATCTAGCCCAGATTAGTTAAACTCACCCTTCTGGAAGCCAATCATTTGCAATCGCCTGCCTGCTACATCCCGAGCTCCAACCCACCATCTGGGCTCCTCCCGCGCCGGAGCCTGCCGTCGGGGCTCCTCCTGCGTCAGCCCGCACGTACGGCTCGCATCACGCGCTCGCGACAGCACCCGCGGCAGGGGCCCCTCCCGTGCTCGCGCCCGCCAGCGGGACGCCTCCCGTGCTGGCGCCCGCCAGTGCCCCTCCGCGGTGATGTCTCCGACCTCATGCGCGTTGTCGCCTCTAGGGTTATCGGTCCTTGTTTTGGATGAGGAGAGAAGAGCAGTGAGAGAGGCCCAGTGGATGGAGGAGCCCGTGCGGATGGCTTTGACCACCGAATGGTTCCAAATAGGCAAAGGGCATTTTGGTCACAACACCAATAATCTGATAGGTAAACACTAGTCAAAAACGAGTCTGTTGGACGGAATGGACGACAATGTCATGAAAGGCACGAAATTTTAAAACCTATGTCATTTAAGGAAGAGTGAAATTTTAAGTGTCACACAAGGAATTGGTGTAATTTCTGATGTCATAGGAGGAATTCTCTCAATTTGCAAAGGAAGAGTTCTCATTTAGCAGCATCATCTCCTTTTGAGCGAAGAATGCTAGTTCCATATGCTCCACTTACTAGTGCTCATCCTTATTTATGATGGGGTGGAGTGATCCATGGGCGCGTACTCCTTCATATTTCAGACCATATCATGTGGAGTGTGCATCTCCAAGAGAACCATCAGGTGCAAGGCAACCATTTGTTGAAAATGACCGTTTTGGACTAAAGGATCAGTCTAGACTTCAAAACAAGAAAAAAAGTTGTCAAACATGTTTACTTGGTGAAAAGAGATGGTCGCAAAGATAAGAGTTCATATATGAATTCAAGTAATGAAAAGCCGATTAATGTGTCAAGCACTTCGGTTACTAATGGCAAAGGGAAGGAAAAATCAGTCGTTGATCTTCCAAGTGCCAAATCTGAACAAAAGAAGTTGAAGAGGTCAAAAAAAAAAGAAAATAGCACTGCTATCCAACACTAAAACAAAGCAAAGTTGTCCACATGGTTTATCAATTTGGCAGAAGGAGTTACGAAAGCTTAGTGCTCAAGAGCTGAGGAAGAAAGGCATGGCATGGATTCCTAAAGGAAGCATTCGGACTCAAGACACGGGTGATGACCAAGCAAAAGGTGCAACACAGTTGAAGGAGAAGAAAGATATGAGAGACGATCTTCAAAACTAAAGTTTGCACCAAATCATCAAATTATTGGTCGTGACCTAAATCGTTGCTTCACAAATGCCTATGTTTTGGGATTCATCTTTAAGTGTGGATTATCCCTCATACTCTTATTTTGGTCCTTGGGTTCCACATGGATCATCATTATATCATAGAGGGTCATCACCATATTGATATGCATATTAATTAACAATAATAGCCAAAATATTTAGTTCTTAGAGATAATTTTAATTTTCTGAATTTACATATCTCTACTCTTCTATTTCGGTTATGCATACTCTTATGGATGGATTCTTTATGGATGATACTAAATTATCGTTTTTGATAACATACATGGCCGGTGAATCTCTTTGATCATCGTCCTAAAGTAATAGCCCACCGATGAGAGGTTTCTTATGACCTTTTTGGTGCCTTAAGTGCTTGGGGCAGGACTTTAACAAAAAGAGTAATTTTCCACTATGGAGTTCCTAGTTACTAAATCGGCTTTCAAAGTTTCTCATAACATTTGTGTTGTCCTTATTTCACCAAGTGACATTGTTTTGAGATTTTTAGCCAGTTGGAGTATTTAGCCTTGGAAATCGAATATAAAATTTTCTTATTTAGGCTAGAAATTGGTGATCCATGGTTGTAAAATCATACAGAGGTGTTTGGTGTTCATTGCTGGGGTGCAGCAAAAATCTTACATTAAAATGAGTCACTAGATATTTTTATTGATATGTGTTTAGAATTTAGGATTATGTCTAAACATGAGTCACTAGATATTTTTATTGATATTTATAACATCTGATATGTCTAAACACGAAAATTTTGGATTAGCACTCTCAAACAATGAACATCAGGCCATCGTGTCCAAAAGACATGTTCATGAGAAAGGGCCAGTGTTCAGTAATGCAGGGTGCACATCCTGGGCAAAACCGGTCTGACCACTTTCTGAAACAAGTTTGACCAGTATGCTTGCTGATTTGGCTATCAAGATTTTAGAACTTGTTTAAGCCAAGATTAGCTTCCAGAGAAAGTTTGTTGTTGGATACTAGCATAATCTGAGATGCATTGAAAGGATAAGTAAGTCAAGAACAAACAAGAAAGGTTCAAGAGTAATCTAGCTATCATCAATTACAAGGCAATTGTGTCTTAATCATTTTTTGGGGCTGATTACTCATCTTACTTTATTTCTGGTTAGAATAACTTTTGAATGCAATACTGAATTATTCCATCCTTCTCCATTGTCAATTTGAGAGGTATTGCAAAGACCAATTGTCATTATAGCAATGTGATCCATTTATGCATTCACAATAGTTTACAAGTGTGAAAATGACTTTAGGTTAATATTTCAAGGATTCATAGTCGAGATAGAGAGTGCTCTGGCTTGACTCACTCACACAAGGTATTTAAACAGAAGCAACAAGTTGAATTCTTCATATTGGACAAAATCATGTAATATGGATGATAGATGCTATCGTCCTTTAAAAGTGAAACTTGTTTGCTACGCTTGTGCTCAACATTGTTCCTATACAGTTTTGGTGCCGAGAAGTATTACTTGGTACACAAGCTTTACGAAGAAACAGGGGGGCATGTGTTCGCACCTAAAAATGGCACGTTCCAAGATACATGAGGTTAAGGCCAAAATTGCTAATTAAGTGTTAACATTCATTATTCTGCAATTCTCGTATGCATATGTGTTGTGCAGGTCGTATACATCATATTTGGAGACTTGGGCATGATTTCATTGGAGAAGATGAAGAAGCACATAAAACAGCACTAATCTAAGCTCCAATCATGGTTTTGAGTGCGTCAAGATGAAGTCCTCGTCGAGACAATCAAAACAGACATATGGATCGCATAATTCAGAGTTCAGATGAGGAAGTTATGAAGACCTGAAGTTTGCCTACCTGGGGAAATCCGGTCATATCGGATTTGTAAACCGGTGAGACAGGTTTTGATTGCCTTAAACGCTGGAAAATCCAGTCTGACCGGGTTTGGAGGTCGGTCTGACCGGTTTGTGATGGCTGAATCCGAATTAGAGTTGTAGATTGACTTTCGGTCGGTTTATGGTGTGTTTTCGACCTCCCACGGGACCTCCCCACCCTATATTTATGAAGGGTCATGGCCGATTGAGGGGAACACAATCGAACCAAAAAAAACTATGCATTTACTTTGTATCCTCTAAACTCTAAAACTCTTCCAACCGCCTTTGTTGTTCGTCTACTGATCTCTACGACTATAGATGGCGTCCTAAGGCTCGCTGGTCAACCTAGGGCATGCCGGCGACGTCCACACCCTGACGGAGTCCCTCCCGGGTGAGAGCTTCGACGGTCTTTGTTAGTTTGCTCGTAAACTAGTCATTCTTCGCCACATAAGTGCATTGTTTATCCATTGCTGGTTTGCTCGTAAACCTAGCTATCCTCCATCACGTAAGTGTGGTAGTTATCCCTTCTGAACGATCAACTTGAGCAAAGCCCTAGGAAACCGGCCTGACCGGGTTGCTTAACCAGTCTGATCGGTTTGCACAGCAACTTTGCTCTTTGGTCTGTTCGCGACCCGCACGCCCTAGTGCTCTCCTGTGTTGGCCAGAAAAAGCGTCAACAACAACTAAACATAATATCCCAAACAATGCTTCATAGTTAATACATCCTACCCCCAAAAAATAAATCTATTTAAGTAGAAGGATTAGGACTGAAGCACCATGGGAGAGCCATCACAGGCGGCTGTACTACAAAATATGTACATGGCTTGTATTGGATGTTTTGAACATCAAATTCTGACGAACATGTCAAGCATCAAAGCAAGAGGGCAAAAACCAAGATATCAGCGACCTGCAAGCATCAATTATAACTTCTATCTATAAGTAGTAACTTCCTTGTCTTCCAGATATAGTTCAGAAATTATGCTTATTTAAGCTACAGTAACAGTCATGAAAGAGTCAACAAGAATATCTGAAATATCATGTGCCTTGTATATGCGCTATTTTTCATCTTATAAAAATTGTAAATCTGAAATAATATACCTTAATGGCTGCCTCCAATGTGTGAAAATGATAGCTAGGACAAATTATTCTGGCCATGATGATTACCTCCAAATTCATGGCATTCACAAATCTCTCATTCTGCTAACTATAATAGAAGGTGATGGACAGACAACTGACCAAAACCACCAGAAACCATGAATTATTGGTATTACAAAATGATTTGGTATTCCATTCATGTTTCCTTTGACTTGGAAGATTCTCCAATTTCAAACTTCTAGCTTGAAACAAAGTGAGCTTCATGCTCATTCTTCCTTTTCTTGAGCTGACCGTTGAGTTCTTGATAGAGCTTACACTATATGCATAGGACTGTGGCAAATTCTAGACCAATGGCCTTTCATCCCACACTTATAGCATTCTTGGTCCTGTTTGCCATATTCTTCCAATTCCACTATCCCTTCATCTTGAAGTTTTTAGACGTCTGGTTCTTTCCTTTCCAAGGTTCCTTCTGTGGCGCATTTTCTTTTTCTTCATTCTTTTGAGATGAAGAAAAAACATTTGCTTCAGGCTTACTTAAGTTGTCAGTAGGACGAGATAGATAATTCTGCATCAACTCTTCATCTTCACCTTGGTCTTGCTTTAAAGCTGTTGGGGATCAATGTAGACCCTCGAGTCTCCGACGGAGAAAGTGCCCAAACGGCTAAGCCCACGACTTCGAGGGTAGAATTACTAGTTAGCTCTAGCGGTTGTCTCAAGTGTTTTAAGCTTCGCTGGATAGGAAAACATTTGCCCTCCAGTAGGTCACAAAACCCATATTTTCGGATGAAACCAAAACAATTGGATCTTTGCATGTCGTAGTTCCTAGCTTCGAGGGGCTTTGTAAGCTTTTGGGAGCATGGAAAATTTCTAGCTTCGAGACACCACGTGATCTAGAGCATCAGAGCTCTGGAAGGGGAAAGAAAGCCTCCAACTTCGGGCGTCATGACCTTTTTTCCTCATTTTCCTTTCTGCAGGGTCCGATAGTTGAAAAGTAGGTGTCGGCTTCAGTGGATTCGAGTGCGGTGAAGCTCAGATAGCTCTTTCATTTCAAGTCTTCAATGTAGGTGGCTTCGGGTGCGTTGGAGCTCACATTAGTTTTTCCCGTCAGGTTATCAAATTTGGAGAAGCGTCACACGAGAACGGAAGTGTGTTTGACACGCCGAAGGTGGCATGTGGAACATGAACTCTGAGGGGGTTCACGTTGCAAACGTGATTCTCTTGGACATTTTAGTACATTATATTCATTAGAGATATTGCTAGGGTTGTTAGGATAAATTCAGAATGTAATAATGGCCTTCGGGCACTATAAAAGGGGACCCACCCCGATGTTAGGAGGATGAAAGATTTTGAGAAATGAAGTGAAGCTCGAGTGTGTTTCAAGTTACATTTTCTGTTGTGTTTAAACTGTGGTTTGGTACCCAACAAAAGCATTACTAAGGTCAATGTACTTGTAATTTTCTTTCTTGTACTGGCGACTTAAGTATGATTGTTTAGGATGGAAAGTGGATAGTGTTTTCTCTGTGAGATCTGATTTTTTCAATGCAATGCCACACAACTTCATGCATGTGACAATCCCATAGAGTTTGGCATTGTATTCCTCCAGAGTCTTGTAGTTTTGAAAGAGAAGATTCTGCCATTCGCGTTTCACACGAGGGAGAAGTATAGTCTCCATCTTTGAAAGCGTCCATGCAATGCATTCCACAAGACTATGGGGTCACGTTCAGTCATATAGTCATTCTTCAGTGATGAGCTTATGTGATGTCTGAGAAAGTGTAGAGATTGTGCTCTTTCATGATCAGCACTTGTTGCAACTTTGTCATTGGCGGGTTTAATTGCGTGCAGGAGTTTTTTTCCCATCCAAGACAATCTCAGCATCTAAGGACAAAGAGAGGTAGTTGCTGCCATTCGGGGGCTAGCTCAGTGATCTCTCGTTTCAGAAGGTCAGACATTTTCTACATGATAAAAAATAATGTGCAAGTAAGTTTACTGCAGGTAAACAAGTCGTATTACAAAAATAAAGTGGATGGAATGCTTAAATAAATATAGTAGAGTTTTATAACATTAATGGTTCATACTTCATAATTTATCCATTAATATTTGTTAGAAAAAGTTGAAATATGAGCCTCAAAGGGGGTTTTGAAAAAGGATAGAGAGCTCATATATATACCTAAAAACCATGTTTCTATGATTTAAAGTCACATAATTACTGAATTTAATTATCTGTAATTCTGATTAATATAACATAAAAACAGCAAATTAACTTTATACATATTAATTTACAGGGGTACATTATAAAAACATGGAATTCCATCTCTGCCGGATTAAACTGCAAGTTTTAAAATATGTGCTCGTAAATTCTAATTCTCTAGGGGGTTTTACAAAAATAACCACAATCGATTGGGTCGGCCCACATGGCCTGCCTGGCCCATGTATAAAAGGTTGGAGGCCAGTGCAAAACCCTAGCGGCCTCCACTTTCTTCCCTCCCCAGCCGCCTCTTTGTTCTGGTGTTATTGGAGACCACTGCGGGCGGCGCTGCGGGATGGAAGGCGACAGGTGGCGCTACAGATACGGTAGGGGTCCATGTGGCTGCATGCTACACAAGAGCTTGGCACAATCATAGCTTCGAATGGCGGCGTGTGGGCGGTGCAGGAGTTCGGCACGGCATTACTGCTAGCGACGCATTGACTTAGTCTGCAGCTGCTGGTGACTACGAGTCTCGACGTGGCTGCAGGCAAGTCGAACTGGTTTCGGATCTGGGCGTTCAGGATCTAGGGATAGGTTTTGTGTTTGGGTTGGGGCTTACATGCCCGTATTTTCATTCCCTTATTTTTTAAATAATGAATAAAAAATCCAGCCTCAACCACATTATAGAGGAGGAATCAGTCCACAAATTATTGCACGTAGTATGCTTGCACTACATGCCAGCATGACTATTATTTATATGTTCATCACATATGATTAAAAATCAATCTGTAAACTAAAAGGTCATCCATGGGTGGCAAAGAAATGAAGCGCTGAAGTCTCCAATGTCCGGCACACTTGGATCATCTTTTGCTCATCACGACACTTTAATTGCGCCCATTGTCAGAGCCAACAGGTTCCCCTGCATAAGACTTGCATAAAAATTTTCGGCTGACATTTATCAATAACCACATCATTTCTAGTTAGACAAATTGCCCAAAATAAATCTTCCACCCCTATCAATAAGTTTATCCAATTATTGAATAGATCATCGATATTTAAAGGAGGAACAATACCAAACACAATATGTACAGCCCTCCACAGGAATCTAGTATAAGGGCAGTCAAGGAATAGGTGTTTAATGGACTCTTCCACGTTACAAAAGCAACAAAGTTTACTACAATTCCAATTCCTTCTTGATAGATTATCTTTTGTAAGTATAACCCCATTCTTTATGTACCACATAAAAATCTTGATTTTTAATGGTAACTTGGCGTGCCATATTTCCTGTGTGACTCTAATTCCACTACTGACAATGTACTTATACATAGAGCGTACTGAGAAAGATCCATTTACATGTAAAGACCATATAAATATGTCTTTGTCTTCCTGCAAATTTATTTTTACTAGTCTTGATACCATATTATGCCATTCTTGTAACTTATTATCACCTACTAAAGCCCTTCTAAAGGATATATTTAAACGTGATGAGTTAAACACTTCTGCAACCATAATATATCTTCAAAGAGCAATATTATAGAGGGATGGGTACTGTGATTTCAACGTCTGGTTACCCAGCCATATGTCTTCCAAGAACCTAACTTGTGCGCCCTCCTGCAACTTTGAATCTTCCTAAACTAATGAATTTATCCCTCACACCCGTGAGACCCATCCAAAAATGTGAGTCTCCTAGTTTCTTGTTTACCTGACCTAAACTCTTATTTTTCAAGTACTTATTTCTCAGCAACTCTTGCCAAATTCCATCCTCATTGCATAGTCTAAAAAACCACTTACTCAATAGACATTTATTCTGTATAACAAGATTTTGTATTCCCATTCCTCCTTGTTCTTTTGGCTAGCACAAAATACTCCATTTTACTAATCTATATTTCTTTTTTATGTTGATCATATTGCCAGAAAAATCTTGATCTATAATAATCTAATTTTTTGAGAACACCCCTGTGGATCTCAAAGAAAGAAAGCATGAACATTGGTAGACTCGACAACACCGAGTTAATCAATACTCCCAACTTACCTACTGTAGATATTAATTTACCTTTCCACCCACTTAATCTCTTCTCAAAATGTTTTTCTATTGCCTTCCAATCATTATTAGCCAGCTTTCTATAGTGCATTTGAATACCGAGGTAGCAAAAGGGATATGAACCCAGCTTACAACCAAACAAACTTGAATATATGAACATGAAGCAGAAAATTTTGCTCTTGTGAAAGTTAATTTTCAGACCTGATAATTGTTCAAAGACACATAATAGTAGTTTCATATTTTTTGCCTTTTCAATATCATGGTCCATCAAAATCATAGTGTCATCTGCATATATATTGCAGTATAGAGAAGCTATCTTCTACCAAGTGTGGTACAACCCCTTGCACTTGCCCATCTTCCTTTGCTCTAGCAATGATATGATAGCCAACATATCAACCACTATATTAAATAGTAATGGTGATAGTGGATCACCCTACCAAAGACCTTTTTAGTTTGGAAGTATGAGCCCATTTGTTGATTAACCTTTATCCCTACATTCCCTCCTTCAGTAAATGCTTGTATCCAATTACACCATGTTGTTAAGAATCTTCTCATCCTTAGGCCTCGTTTGGGAACACATGGTTCGGCGTGGAAAAAGGCCCAAACCCGGCCTCCCGTGGAACGAAGCCCACGCTGGGAGAGCTCCCACTTCTGGGCTAAAAGTGCATTTGGCAACCAGTGTATTCGCGTGGACCTCAGCCCAAACCCTACCAATCCACGGGTGCCAAAAAATTAGGGTCCAATGCGTGGAACTCTACCCATCGTCTTCTCTCGGTGGCGACCTCATCGCGTGTGTCCGTCTACTCGGCGGCTCTTGCCCGCACCGCCACCAGCCGTGTTGCCTGACCGCCCAACAAGGAGAGCAGCAGTCTTCCCCACCTGAAATTAAAGCTGCGTGGCGCGTTGAAGCTGGCCACCGAGGCACCGACTGCACGTACCTCTCCTGCGCCGCTCGGGCGTTCGCCTCCGCCACCAGCTGCAGCGTGGCAGAAGGGCCTCCGGTAAGAATCCCTGACCACCTCTGTGAAAGTGAACGCGTTGCCGTAGGAAGTGCTGACCTGCCGGTTTCGGCCAGCGTCTCCGGTTCCTGACGCACACATTCATGAATTGTGCAGGCGGATGAGGTCGTCGGGGTCGAAGCACAGCGCGAAGGCGCGGCAGCACCACATGAATGCGCTGACGAGGTCAAAACGCAATATGGCATGCGTGAGGCGGCTATCTCGCTGGGCCTGAAGAAGAATTCGTGGTGCGCGAAGACATTGCCAGGGTGACCATGTCTTTTCCAAGGTCGGGGAGGGGAGCGTACTCCTGGTGCTCATGTGTAATCTCGGGTAGTTTCTCTGGTGGGGTGGATTGGCAGGAGGGATTAGGTGGTGGGAGGGGATTCATCCAATCCACTTGTGGTTTAGTTCACACGTGATTTGATTCCCGTAATTGCTAAACGAAGCCTTAAAGTTTGTTGCAAGAAATCTCAGTTCATTTTATCATACGCTTTCTCAAAATCAATTTTAAAGATAATTCCATGTTGCTTCTTTGTATGTAACTCATGAATTGTTTCATGTAGAATGACTGCCCCTTCCATAATTTTTCTACCTGGAAGGAAGGCTGTTTGAGATGGTCTGATAATTTTTTGTGCTACTCTTGTAATTCTACTTGTGACCACCTTAGTGAAAATTTTGAAACTTACATTTAGCAAACATATTGGTCTATACTGTTGAATCTTTTTTACATCACTACTCTTTGGTAGAAGAATGATAGTGCCAAGTTTAAGCTGAATCAATCTGCAAGTTGATCTATGTGATTTGGCTGCCAATCTTCGTGTTAGTGGTGTGTACCCTGAGGAATTTTTGAGCTTATGGCGTGAAATTCCTCCCCTTTTTCTGTTTCCCATTGATACTTGCACTTTCTTTTCTGATGAATCGAGCACATACTATTTGGGCGAGAAAACTAGGCAAACATATGCATAGGCAAAAACTAGATATGGATCTACATGATGTTCATCTAGATAGATATGCATATGTATGTACACAATAGATTGACTAGAAAATGATTTTATCCAATACCTTTGGGTTTGTGTAGAGGAAAAAACGAAGGTTGTCGGGTAGGACAGTTTGGCCTAGCCGGAGGACCTGCCGGCGTGATGCCGACATTGTTGTGAGTTGGTGCAGACCCAAAACGCAGACGACGTCGAGTTAAGGATCAAGCCGAGTCCACGAAGTTGATGTAGATCTCTCCGGTGTCATCATACTTTGGCGATCGATGTAGAGCAAAGTGCTGATAACGTCACGTTATCAACGTCGAATCGCTTCTCTCTCAACAAGCATAAGAACACAATGGAACCCAGGAACAAGTATGAGAGACAAAACTTTATTTCTCAATTGGATCATTTAATTTACATTGAAGATCTCACTCGTATATATACTCCGAATCTAGCCTAGAGTTTTGGTAAGAACCCACAAACAACCGGATTAAGACTAAGGACTTCTAGTCCTACTACTAGGAATCTCAGCTTGTCCTGTTGTTTTACAACACTTATACAACAAGATCTAGTCCAAAACTAGAATCGTGCCTGTGCGTTGTTACGGGCAGTAAAATTTTATATTGCAATTCATAGAGTATTCAACAAGATAATAATTATGTCAAAAAATGTAGTTACATAATTAAACAAAGTCATGCACACTACACAACCATGTACTGATATTAGATGCACTACTTCAAAAACTGAATGGTAAATAAATGGAGAAATTTGTTTCACGGAAATTTGTATAGCCAATTGATGTTTTTCATAACATTTAATATAGAAAGAGGCAATTATTTGGTTCTTGCATCCCACCCTTACACTTTCAATATTCATGGAAACGACAAAAACAAAATGCCTTTATTCAATATCCAGAAGATAGTTCAGGATATACTTGCCTTGTTCGTTCGATTGGTAATAATATTATTGTAGCTTCTAGTACATTGACAACAAGAAAACCAACACTAAAATGCCTATTGTGAACAGCTGTCAAACGGGCCATGGTATCGGCAAATCTGTAGTATACCAGTATAAATGAAAGCATTACTATGGAGGAACAGAACAAAAGAGCAAATCATCAATTAGAAGTTGACATTTAGCAGCAAACTGAAGCATGAAGGAATGCATCACCTTTGATTTTTCCGTTACTTTACTTCGAAGGTTTGAAGAATGTTCTTCGAACTTTCTAAGCAGCCGAGGATTCATCACCAAGCCTATCCCTTCCCTTCCTGAACCACTTGTTTGAGTCCTTTTGAGCAGAGCAGATGCAAAGAAGAAGGCACTTGTTTGAGTCCTTTTGAGAAGAACAGTCACAACTGTCATCTCGGAAATGAAAGTGGAAACTTAGACAAGAATGCCATGAGGTGAGAAACATACAAAAATGTGGGAACTTAGGTCGGAAAATCTGTTGTGCAAGAAACATTACTAAACCGCATGACTATTTTGGGAGAGCCAACCACACAAAAGCAGCAAATGTAAAATACAGAGGTCGCTAGTTGTGACTTGGGCATTCATTTTTCAACAGCTAAGAACTGAGCTAAAACAATTTGGCGATGAATAAAGAAGTACCAACATCACTTAATCAAAAGGATGTTACCAAAATGCAGCAATAGCGTTACCTTGGCTCGTGAATTTGCATGTCAATCCTGCACCATAGACTTGATGTTGAACCATTTCCTCACAAGGTATTTCAACCAAGAGAGCTGCGCTTGAACAAGAAAGACACAACAAGTCGATCAAAGACACAATAAGTCTGTCAGAGTCACAACGATCATGATCAATTCCACCAATTGAAACAGCTAGCCAGAAAGAAAATATAGTACTCCCTCCGTTTCAAAATACTTGTCGTTGTTGACTTTTTTTTTACAACTTTGACCATTCGCCTTATTCAAAAAATTATCGCAAACATGTAAAACGATAAGTCAAGCTTAAAATACATACAACATTAAGACATATAACAAACAGAATAAATTGTACTTGCACAATTTTTTGAATAAGACGAATGGTCAAAGTTGCAGAAAAAAGTCAATGGCGACAAGTATTTTGAAACAGAGGGAGTAGTAACATAGTGCATTGCCACAAGATAGTATAAACACATGATTGATGGAGAGCAACGACTCAAATTCAATATATCTATGAGGTCACGTTGTGCAATGCATAGCCATGCAATCGCTTCAGCACCCACCTATTTATGTATTTGAGCTATATAAGATGACAAACTTCTCAATAACATGAGTAGATGACAATACATTACAGGCCATCAATTAGTTTGAATTTCAGTGACCAATTAGCTCTGCATTTTTCACGAGGCAACAATAAATTGACAATGTTCATGGTTAGCATTTAGCTAGGCACATACTTTTTAAACACCAATATATAATGAAAAGTCGATCAAACTATTCAGCTACTGAGCTTTGCTTATATACTTGAATCTGGTCAGCAGAACAGGCACTCTATGTGCATCCATCCATGATATTCACAGTGGACACCCGGCTGCTACCATCATGTAAGACTCCTGGTTTCTATCTTCTTTTGTTTGCTTCTTTCATCAAGTAAGACTCATGGTTTATCCATCACTGGCCACTACTATCATTAACCATATGTAATAGCAATTTGCAGATAGTGAAGGCAATATATATTGGCTGCATTTATTGATAAGGCAATGTGAAAACAAATGAAACTTGCACGTGAGAGATTGTAACAAAATGATTTGCAGGTGGGTTTATGAAACTGATACAAAAAGTTAGTTAAAATTGCACATAACAGAAAGTTAGTTCTCATAAAATTCTCAAAGCTTCATTTCATGGCACCTGGAATAAATTGTCTGATTACACATAAGTTACACTTTTTCCTTCAAAAGAATTGATAAATGCCTCACCAGAAAGAAAAAAGTAAATTAATAAAGGTAATGCATTTCGTGAACTTGCAATCTTGTAAAAGGAGTTTAAAATGCCATCTATACTAAGCAAAATGGGATTCCAAATACACTATGGCAGTTGGCAGTTGGCACCCACTCTGGTGTAGCTACTAAGGTTTTCTCACACTGTATTCAATTAACAGAACTTCAACAGTATGTAAGCATACTAATAAATCGATGTCACATGCACATAGTATTTTACCCAAACCTAATGATACCTATCAAAAACTTCATTTTCAGTAGCAAGCACCTGATTATACCTACTTCACAGTTCACACATCAAGTGCTACTTGGCTGGAAGTAAACAAGATGTGAGATAGGCAACCTGATTGTTTTGTTTTTCCAAAGGTATGTATGGCATGCCATGAGATAGGTCTGAAGTGAATAAAATCCCCTTTATTGTGATACCAACATTCAGCTCAAAGAGAGACTTTACTGCCACAAGTGACGAACAGGCTAGCTTAGCAAGAAGCCCAATCAGATTCTGCAATCACAAGACAACATTCAGCTCCCTTAACACATAATTGAGCATAACAAGAAGTTGTGGAGGAAACATACGTTGCAAGTCCATGGGATAAGAGCTGTGAGTCCACCAGTGTGGATCAAAGGAAGGACCTTCTCTATGATGCCTTGGTGACAGAGCTGGTCAAGAAGATCAACTGAACTGCTAAAAGAGTCCACGGTGTTTATCAAGCAAGCTACAACATTCTCCACTGCCTGGAAATTTACATCACTTAGAAACAAAACAGAGCAGTGTGTACATACCAAACAAGAACTCAGTTAGATGGGGGAACAGAAGTACCGTCTTATCCTCTGATTGCAGAAGAATACGCAGTGTTGGGACTGAATCCCCAACAAAATGGGAGCTATCTGTGGGGGCCTTTTGCAGGCATTTGCAACAGCAGACACTGCAACCCTCTGAACAATGGAAGCAGGAATCAAATTAGCAAATACACTAAATTCTCGCCACCCAAGATAACTTCTTTAAAGTTCTGACCTGAATACTTGCAGTGAAGTCAATGTATGTCAGCACAACGACAATCGTGCCTGCCTGCAAGCACTGGGCAGGCTGCCTCCGTGATATCTTCTCAAATGCTTGCAAGCACTGCATACCCAAAAGAAGGATCGGATAAAGCACCTCAGGGCAAATGTGATCTCCTGATCAGGTCGTAAGAGCGCATTTGGCTTACCTGCTCAGCGACATCAAGGTATTCGATTGCGAGGAGCCGAGAGCAGAGCAAGGGGAGGAGGCCGTGGCCGACGACGGCGTCGGAGACGCGCGGCATGGCGTCGCCGAGGTACGTGATGGCGCGCACGGAGAGCAGAACCACATCGGGGGAAGCCTCCGCGCCATCGCCGTCGGCCCGCCGCGCCAGCACCCGCGCGGTCGATCCGAGCGGATGGTAGGAGATTCGGCGGCGGGCGACGGCGTCGATCCGTGCGGATGGGAGGAGAAGGCGCAGTTCCAGCGCGAGGCGAGACAGTGGCGATCCGGTGGGGCGGAGGAGGTGTCGATGGCGATCCTGTGTGGCGGAGACGGCGTCGATGTCGATGGTGGCGATCCGGTGGGGGCGGAGGAGGCGTCGATGGCGATCCGGTGTGGCCGAAACGGCGTCAATGTCGATGGCAATCCGATTGGACGGCGGCGGCGGCGGCGGCGGAAGGAGCGATGAACGTGGGATACCGTCGTCGTCGTGGCGGCGCGGAGGTACGGTTGCTGCTGCTGGTGGAGGAGGTGTGGAGGAGGAGGGGGAGGCTGTGCCGTTGAGGCGGATGCGGAGGGGTAGGTTTCGCGACTCGCGACGCGGAGGACACGGGGGCGGACGCACGGTGGGCCCGCAAGCGGAAGGCCGACGCCGCGGGGGCGGACGCGCCAGCGGAGAGGAAAAAGAGGTACTTCATACTTTTTAAGGAGTAGAGAAGGAGAATGGTTTCCGCTCCAACCTTCGCGTCCCCTCCTCCCACATTCGCGTCATCCTCGCCGATCCCACGAAGCCGGCAGGTGGGCCTTCCACTCTCGACGATCCCACGGCACGGCAGGTGGGCCTTCCACTGATCACCACATAGCCGCAACAAAACGCGCTCCGATCCCTTCAATCACGCCCTACAACTCGTCGCCGCCGATCCTACGCGTCGTCCCTCCTCTGCCATCTGCCGCTCGCCGCCGCCGTCTCCAACAACGCGTCGTCGCCAGTCTCCTAACCCGCCGCCGTCGTCGTCGTCATCTACTACGGCCGGCTGCCACCGTCCCTGCAAACTCGCGCCTCTACCCCAACACCACCGGCGCCTACATCCCTGCCGGCGTCGTCGTCTCCTACATCGTCCCTGCCGTGGAACCTCGCCCTTCGACCGCTGCCGGCCCACGGGAACCTCGACCGCCGCAGCGCTGCTCTCCAACCGCCCGCCGTACAGATCGCGCCAACCATCGGCCGGGAACCTCGACCGCCGCAGCGCTGCTCTTCTACCGCCCGCCGTACTGATCGCGCCAACCATCGCCCGTCGCCGTCCGCCGTCCTAGCTTCCTACTTGGTCAGCCGCACGCAGGTACGTTCCTCCTACTACTACGTACTCGATGGTGCCTACTATGAATGACCTCTCGAATGATATGGTGGCTGATAATTTAGGTCATCTCGGTAGATAGGTAATGTGACGTGCTCCTACAGGTTCTATTGATGATGGAACGTTTTGCCAGGTTCTATTCATGATGGAAGGTTTTGCATCCCAGGTGATTTTTTCCCTTCCTCTATGATGTATGTTCATTCATGCTTTCTGATGTTAGTCAGCCATGAACTTGCATCTACGAGGTTTGCAGGAGCGCAGAGCCAGAATGGCATGCACTGGACCAGGGCGGGTTCAATGTAAAATTATCTTAGGGCTTCTGTTCGGCTTAGTCACGTAATTTGATTTTCTTGAACATGAAGCTTCGAAGTTATTTACATGTGTAGCATTCCATTATACAGCCTTTTCCTTCCTCGGCTTTGTTGTGCTGCTGGTGCGTTTGTCATAAACTGGGTTGGAGGGGTAACTGTTTTTGTAATATCATGCATGGCATTTGTGTGCGAATTATATTGATTGGTTTGGTCAGTCTTTGCTTAATTAGTATGGATCTGACAACAATTCAGACGTTGGTGGATTTGACCAACACTGTTGAGGAAGGACGCATAATCAATTCAGCAAATTCAGTGGTAGATCCTAAAGAACATAAGGAGATGTCAAGAGCACGATCTAGAGCAGGCGTGCAGCAATATAACTACTGAACAGACGAGTGAACTAAATAGGAAGCGTCATGAAAATCTACCATCGTAATAAAACCCTGGTATCCGTGAAGGAACTTAATTTTGGGTGGTTAGGATGAAAAAATATATTCATTCATGTTTCAGGTACCATCGAAATTTGAGATATTTGTGGATTACTGTATTATATAACATCCTTCTTATATGCCGTTACAAAATTTACTGGATGTGGATTCAGGAGAAAGCACCGGAAAGTTGTGTTCAGGTGAATGGTTACACAAGAATGATTCATATGTACCCCGTCCATCTTAGGTATTATAAATATTATTTTGGGTTTTAACAGTACCATATTATATTATAACTATCAAAATTTGTGTTTATTATAACTAGGGAACAGCACACCAAGAATTATAGACAATGATATCGATTTGGATGTAACTGCCACAAACAGTTATTCCAGTCCAGGTACATATAAAATACCAATCCATGTTAGTCATTTGAAAAAAAAAGAGTCAATGATCGAACATCATATGTTATATGTTTGATGAATTGTTATATGTCTAGGGTTGAGCCCACCTGCGAATGGAGGCAATGAGATCACTTTGGACATGACTTACATATTATTCTAGCCCAGGTATATTATCAATTAAAACTCCACATTTAGCAGTAGTTTAACATCTAATTTTGCAGTAGGATGTCAAGATGCATATAAACCAGAAACTCATGTGGTTGATCCTAACATTAGTAAAAAGCACATGTGAATCATACCAAATAAATAAATTCCAGAAATCAAAAGGAAAACATCAAACCTGGGTACCATAACCAGGGTGATTCAGCCTCTACCCAGACACCTTTCAGGTATATTTTCACCATGCATTTCCTATATCTTTGATTTGCTTAGGATATTTACTGCATTGTGACTTTTGATTGCTCTATTATTGTTATTATTATTATTATTATTATTATTGTTATTACGATGCAGTACTCATAGATGGCTGTTTATTATAAATGTAGAGTCGGTGAAGACTCTCATAGTGGTAATAAAGGTAGGACACAATGATAGTTCTAATAATACAGGTGAACCAAATTCATCCATGGACCCATCTCAAGTGATCGATACTAAAGAAATTAGAAAGGCAAAAGACAGAGCCCGAGCTGCTTCTTGAAATGTTGCGATGTCTGAGGATTAAAGAGAAGTGGCGAATAAGAAGCGGCGTGAAACATATCACACCAAGACACCTAAAGAGAAGGAAGCAACAAGCCAGCGACAAAGGGTGGAAAATAGGATGCAAACTAGCATTGAGTCGAAGAGAGCATATCAGAGAACACTTATAGAATATCGAGCCAACAACTTGCATCTGGATTCTATCGCCATGGCGAGCGTTAAGCCCACATAAGTGGGACATTCCCTCTGTAAATGACACACCTTTTTACATCCAGTCAGCTATAGAGCAAAGCCCGGAAGTGGAGACTTCTGAATTCCCTACTACCAAATCATACATAGGGATCGTGTGACCCATGGATAGAGGAGTTCACGCCTAACTCGTCGTAATCAAATGTTTGAAGCAACCATCGGGAGAAATGTCAAATAGACTCCTAGTGAGAAATTCAATTGTATGAGTCAGCCAACAGTCATGTGTCATTGACAATGGTAGTTAGCCCACAATCCTTGGCCTTCTTGTTGATAATATATTATAATACTAGAAAAGTGCTTGTGTATTGCTACGAGTGTCTAAATATCTAAAATGCAATTACAGAATATCATGCAAACACATGTATTTCTTAATTTATTTAAAACATCCTAGGGGAAGAACGACTTAAGCATATAGCAAAAGAAAACAAACTTGAAATTGAGCACACTATATAGTTTGACTTCTTGATGTTTTATAGGTAAATTGCCCTATTGAATATGACAGGTCATCCAAAAGGCCACCCTCCATCTATCTTCTCTTTGTCTGTGAAAGATAATGTTTTGCAATGCTTGACAGATTCTTCCTTCGAGCATTTTTTTCATCTTTTTTGGGGTTTTTAGGGGTTTTATAAGATCCGATTGGAAATATTTGAGAGAAACTAAGAGTTAGCCAGGACCTAAACATTTTCATATTACGAAGAAACCTTCATGATAAATTCATGTAACAAAGTGCTAGTGGGTTAATGCATCGAGAAGCTTATTCCAATGTCCAAACTGGACAATCAATAAATCAAGAGTCTAGTACAAGAGAGGTAGAATCGACTGTAGATACCTTAATGCTCTGTAGGGGATGGTAAGATGGTCGTCCTTTTCCTAGCCATGTTGTGATTGAGGGAAGACCTCCCCTACGGAATGGCAATGTTGGCGGCGGCAAGGAGCGGAGCACACAGGCATGGGTTCAATGTGTGTCCTCAGGGTGAGAGAGATATTCCTCCAATCATAGGCTTAATCCTCTCTGTACACACGACAAACGCAGATATTTATGCGACAAAGCCAAAAGCCCCTAGGGCTTACAAACGTATTAGCACCTCACAGGCTATTTTGAATCTATATGTTTATTACATGCTCCCAGTCCAGGCCCATCATCTCTAGTGCAGCAGCCCTTGATGGATGTAACAATGGATTTAAAAAGTGTGTTCGATGGACTCTGAGATAGGTAGTATGTGTTCCTCAATGATGCATGCATATTGTCATCGATACATTTGCTCTCCATTCCTAATACATACTGAACTACTCATGCGGAAAATGAGTACCAGTTAATTGTTAAAGAACTCACAAAATATTTTTGTATGAACAACTCCTAGAAATAAAGGCATAACAAAAATTATGTCTAAAAATATCAACTTTTTAATAATCATTTGGTTTCTTGACATTGTAGCGTCACATGTAAAAATACTCAAGATACCAAATTATATCACATAAGTTGCATGTGCACAAATTAATAAAAACTGAAACTTAAGCAAGCAACAGGAAATTGAACACACATTCAGTGCATGTCTTCACCATTTTTTTTACATTTGACACAAACAACATCCAGCGTCAAATGTACAAAACAGAGATAATTAACAGGGTTCACAACCTCGGTAGTACCAGTAAACAAAAGATGTTGAGCCATACCAGGATTTTAATAGTTTCATAAACCTAAAAAACCATCTACATCCTGAATATCAGAATAGGACAAACGAACGGCCTCCGCGGAAATCTTTGCTTCGGAACAAAACAATTAGCATTAGGCTGGGTCAACTGAAATGTGTATTATCCATATGGGAGATCTTCCAATCAAGAAGATCCATCGATCTGAGACGGAGAGAAAGGGCCAATTTTCTTTACTTATTCAGTTAAACTGAGGATTCGTTATGGAAGCAGATAGCAACAACCATTTCATCAGACATGCGTATTTTTTATTATCTGATGGATTTACATAGTTTCATTAATGCAAATTGTTTGATGTAGTTAGTACTCAAGTTGTTCGACGCTAAAGAAAGTTTATGTTGTGTACACATACTCTAGGAGGAGTCGTGCCAGCACTTGAACACTGAAGTTTTGAAGGTCGAGACAGGGGGGCGTGGGTGCGTGTGTGATTTGAATTTGTTTGAATTCGTGTTGTCAGTTGTGTTTTGTGCGTGTAATAGTTGTGGATCAGTAGTTTAAGTCTGGAACGCCTGGTGTTAGGAAAAACTAACTAGAGATTGGGTCTAATCTCTCTGGTTCCTTTGCTGTGGAATACAATTCATCAGTTACTGTTCACACACCCCATTCTCCAAGACACCGGCCGCCAAGACGGCGTCGACCGTTGCTGCCGGCGAGGTCCTTCACCTCGTCCCCCTGTCCAGCATTCCTACCACCTCCTCAACAACCCAAGCTCCAACAATCTGGTATCAGTTGCCTCCACTGATCCCATGTCGACCTCTTCCGCCACGCTCTCGAGTTCACCACCGCTACCAAACTCTTCCGCCGCGCCGTCGCCATCCCTGCCGATCACCACATCGCAGCAGTTTCCGTCGTCGACTGTGGCGTCCGCGTCGTCGTCGGGCACGCCACCTGACACCCTCACAGCCGCCCTCCTCGGATTGCAGCGGCAACTGGGCTCCATGGCCGCCCGGCGGTCTGCCATGGAAGAACGGCTGCCACCACCGGTTGTTCCCTGTACGCCGCCAATCTCCCAGCCTTATGGCCTGCCCGGCTATGGAGGCATACCATCAGCACCACTCGCCACCTCTACCATCGTCCATGTCACGGCCCCCTCCCAACCGCTTCCGATCCAATCAATCCCTTTTCCCCATTCGCCGTCTCCCCTGCCATCCTCCACCTCGTCGCCTCTGCACCAGAATCCCCACACTATGCAAGAGGACGATGACGAGGGCACAACAATTCCTCGTTTCTACAAATTGTCATTCCCGATGTTCGAGGCAAAGAAGATCCCTTGGGATGGTTGAACCATTGTGAACATTTCTTCTGAGCACAGCGCACTCGCGAGGCCGACAAGGTTTGGCTGGCCTCCTTCCACATGACCAGAGCGGCACAGCACTGGTACTACATGCTCGAACGCGACACCGGTGCTATTCCTTGGGCCACATTCAAACCCTTGTGCCACCAACACTTCGGTCGAGCCGTGGGGATTAATCACCTTGCAGAGCTCGCTCGCCTTCCATTCTGAGGCACCGTTGGCGAGTATCAGGAGGCGTTCCTAGCCAAGATGGCCCACGCCGGCTACCTCTCCCCTGAGCAACAAGTCCGGCTGTTCATAGGTGGCCTTCCCAATGCAGCGTCGACGTCGAACTCCAAGCACCACAAGATCTTCAACGTGTCATGGCACTCGCTCGGGCTTACGAGCAGTGCTCCTCTGCACTGGCGGCAGCCGCCGTTGGAGGTCGACCACCACGACCGCCGGCGTGCTTCCACCAGCACGTCAGTCCATCCTCGACGCCTGCGTCAAGACCTGCTACAGTTCCAGTGGTTCCAAACAAATCCTTCAAGAAACTTTCACTGGCATAGATGATGGAGAGGCGCCGCCAAGGTCTCTGTTACAGTTGTGATGAACAATACACCCGGGGACACAAGTGCCAGAAGCTATTCTATCTGGAAGTGGCTGATTGTGATGATGATGCCCCGATCGAACACCAGCAATAACCAACTGAGGAACCCTTGATTTCTCTCCAGGCAATCACTAGTGTATGCACTGCCGATACACTACAAGTGCGTGTTCGAGTAGGTGAAGAAGAGTTCACTACACTCATCGACAACGGCTCCACGCACAACTTTTTCAGCACCAAGGCTGCACAGACTGTTGGCCTCAAGTTTCAAGAAGATACAGGAGCAAGGGTGATTAACGCCGATCGTGTTCCATGTGGTGGTCTTGCTCGTGATGTTGAGATCAAGGTTGGTCAGGACATCTTTACAATCGATGCTTACACCCTACCTCTTGATTGTTTTGATATGGTCCTGGGAGTAGAATTCCTCAAACCCCTTCACACCATCCTAGTTGATTTTGATGATTTAGTGATGGCATTCACCTACAACGACCACCGTGTGCTATGGAAAGGAATAGGGTCCACCAGAAGTGACATACCATCAACTGGACGCCTGAACTCTATCAGGCAACAGGAGCAATCAGTGTTGGATCAGTTACTGTATTCATTTGATGATGTTTTCAGACAGCCAATAGGACTGCCACCTTCTCGTAGCTGCGACCACCAAATTCATCTCAAGAGCAACACAGACCCAGTGGCAGTTCACCCTTACAGATATCCACAGTTGCAAAAAAACGAGTTAGAAGCACAATGCAGCAAAATGCTGGAACAAGGTACTATCCGTCCAAGCACTTCTCCTTTCTCTGCTCCAGTTCTCTTGGTAAAGAAACATGATAACACTTGGAGATTTTGCATTGATTATCATGCACTTAATGATGCCACTGTCAAAGATAAGTTTCCCATTCCTGTGGTAGAAGAATTACTTGATGAGCTGCATGGTGCTAAATTCTTCACCAAATTGGACCTTAGATCCGGCTATCACCAAGTCCGAGTACACCCTGATGATATTGCCAAAACTGCATTCAGAACACATCATGGACACTTTGAATTTTTAGTGATGCCTTTTGGTCTCTCAAATGCTCCAGCAACCTTTCAGTCACTAATGAACTCAGTATTGGGGACTTTTCTTTGTAAATTCATGCTCGTGTTCTTTGATGACATACTAATCTATAGCAGTTCATGGACTGAACATATACACCATGTTACGGTCGTGCTCAATGTACTTCGTGCTAACTCTTTGTTTGTCAAGCGCTCCAAGTGCTATGGATGGCACAAAGGTTGAATCCATAGCTTCATGGCCTACAACCCCATTCTGGACGAGGGCTTCGTGGATTCCTAGGTCTCGCTGGGTATTATTGGAAATTCATCAAGAATTTTGGTGCAATAGCAGCCCCTCTAACATAGTTACTCAAAAAGCAAGCTTTCCAGTGGTTAGAGGAGGCAACACAAGCGTTTGATCAACTCAAACAAGCTTTAACAGCAGCACCCGTTCTGCAATTACCAGATTTTCAGCAACAGTTTATGGTTGATTGTGAGGCTTCTGGCTCGAGCTTTGGTGTTGTCCTCCATCAAGGTTCAGGACCTTTGGCTTTCTTTAGCAAGCAATTTGCAACAAGACATTTGAAGGTTGCTGCATATGAGCGTGAATTGATTGGACTTGTCCAAGCTGTTCGTCATTGGAGGCCCTACTTGTGGGGAAGAAGATTCACTGTGAGAACTGATCACTATGCTCTTAAGTTTATGTTGGATCAGCGTTTGACAACTATTCCCCAACACCAATGGATCATCAAATTGTTTGGGTACGATGTCACTATGGAGTACAGACCTGGCCGGCTAAACATAGTTGTTGATGCTCTCTCCAGGCGTGACAGTGAAGAGGCCCAACTCCATTCAATTTCAATGCCAACATTTCAACTATATGATCAAATAAGGAGTGATATATTCTCTTCACCTCAGCTATCAGCCCTCAGAAACAATATCATCGCTAGACTAAAAGAGGAAATATGGAGTGTCAAGGATGATCTCATTTTCAAGTCAGGCAAGATTTACATCCCACCAGACTCAGAATTGCAACATCAGGTTCTGCAGCTAGCTCACACCAGTGGACATGAAGGAACACAAAAAACATTGCACCGACCGAGGACAAACTTTTGTGTGGATCATGACCGGTACTTGGTCAAGGAGTTCGTTCGCTCATGTACTGTTTGCCAACGCAACAAAACTGAATCTCTGCACCCGGCTGGATGCCTTCTCTTTGCATGACCGATCAAAAGAGTTGCGTGCTGAGATGCTTTATTATATAACCTAATACTCGGAGAATAAAGTGTTTTCCGAGCTGCCACGTGAACTATGTCAGTTCCGCATCGATGACCACCGTCCATTTTTCTATTAGATTCTATCCTTCTCCGCACACTCCTTTCCTATGTTTGGCACTCGCAATAACTGGGATTTGTTGTGCTGAACAGGTACTATATTTCTCATTTTCTTGTATTTGCATGTTATAATGAACATGCCTTCTTGTTTGTTTTTGATAATGTGCTACAACTCACATGAAAAACAAAACAACTGCTGGACACAGAGAGTTAATTTGGCTTTATTTAAAAATTTCTTGGAACTACTATCAGGCACCTGTTGGAAGAAGAGTTGGTTTCTGTACCTATTATTTTTTGACAAATCTAAAAATAGTAGTTGGACCCTTCGTTTCTTTTCTACACTCCTGGAGATGCCATTACAAACCTGATCTTAAAAACACTAACAAACTTCAATACTTCATATGTTACTGCACTCATCAGCGACATTTCCCACCTTTCGCCTTGCTGCTAACTTCTCCCACCTCTGTATTCTCATTAGTCTGCATGTACTAATAAAATATAATTAATCTATTATATGTTTTTTTACATGGTAATTAATTTGTCAGTGCTTCGAACAGCCAAGTTCAAGCATGGAGTTCATCGTGATAACACCCTCGGTGGAGCCATTCCTTGCAAGCTTGTCCAGAAGTTCTCCATCTACGATGCATTGTGCTTCGTACTCAATTCCCATCATGTATTCTTCAAGCTCTTTGTATCTAGAACACACTGGTATTGTGTCCTGTGGAGCAACATAGTTTATCAGAACACATGTACTGCAATATTTCCAAAATAGATACAAGAATACGGTGCAAGATGAATGTTCCTTCTCCGATTTTTTGGCATTGTTCTTAACCAATTCGTTGTAACAATGTTGCTCCTTTTTATCATTGCTCTCGCAGATATCTGGCCCATCAATTTTCATAATATCTTTAATATTACTCAACAGAATCAACCCTGGACTAAAACATCCATGCTGACTATGGGGAAGTTGTGAAGGTGGTGTGGAGATTTAAATGAAACAACTTTCAGGACTCAGTACAAACAACTGACGATATGCAAACATGTGAACAACTATTTATAAAGATATTATGGTGTGGAAGTTGTGAATGTGAAAAGTCCATTTAAATCTCCACACCACCTTCACAACTTCCCCATAGTCAGCATGAATGTTTTAGTCCAGGTTCGATTCTGTTGAGTAATATTAAAGATATTATGAAAATCGACGGGTGCTATGGGATGTTCCGGATATCTGCGAGAGCAACGATAAAAAGGAGCAACATTGTTACAACGAATTGGTTAAGAACAATGCCAAAAAAACCGGAGAAGGAACATTCATCTTGCACCGTGTTCTTGTATCTATTATGAAAATATTGTAGTACATGTGTTCTGATAAACTATGTTGCTCCACAGGACACAATACCAGTGTGTTCTAGATACAAACAGCTTGAAGAATACATGATGGGAATTGAGTACGAAGCACAATGCATCGTAGATGGAGAACTTCCGAACAAGCTTGCAAGGAATGGCTCCACCGAGGGTGTTATCACGATGAACTCCATGCTTGAACTTGGTTGTTCGAAGCACTGACAAATTAATTACCATGTATAAAAACATATAATAGATTAATTATATTTTATTAGTACATGCAGACTAATGAGAATACAAAGGTGGGAGAAGTTAGCAGCAAGGTGAAAGGTGGGAAATGTCACTGATGAGTGCAGTAACATATGAAGTATTGAAGTTTGTTAGTGTTTTTAAGATCAGGTTTGTAAGGGCATCTCCAGGAGTGTAGAAAAGAAACGAAGGGTCCAACTACTATTTTTAGACTTGACAAAAAATAATAGGTACGGAAACCAACTCTTCTTCCAACAGGTGCCTGATAGTAGTTCCAAGAAATTTTTAAATAAAGCCAAATTAACTCTCTGTGTCCAGCAGTTGTTTGTTTTTCATGTGAGTTGTAGCACATTATCAAAAACAAACAAGAAGGCATGTTCATTATAACATGCAAATACAAGAAAATGAGAAATATAGTATCTGTTCAGCACAACAAATCCCAGTTATTGCGAGTGCCAAACATAGGAAAGGGGTGTGTGGAGAAGGATAGAATCTAATAGAAAAATGGACGGTGGTCATCGATGCGGAACTGGCGTAGTTCACGTGGCAGCTCGGAAAACACTTTGTTCTCCGAGTAGTAGGTTATATAATAATGCATCTCAGCACGCAACTCTTTTGATCGGTCATGCAAAGAGAAAGGCATCAGCACATGTAAAGTGATATAAAATTTGGGAAAGGAAGTCAGATGGAGTATAGTGTCAATATTAGTTTGTACTTTTCCATGGCCATCCCCATCATACCACTCAAGGAACTTCATTGCAAAGAAAGTGCTGTCAGATGGGGTCTTCTAGACAGACACCTTCACTTGCACTTGTCTCAAGTTCCTGAAGCATACAAACTTGTGCGGTGCAGCCATGAACAATGGATCACACGAACAGTTAATTATTTTTCCCCCAATTGACAATGGCACATGTCCCAGCTCTTTACCCATTGAGAATTATAATCCGTCGAGTCGAGGACATCCAAGCATGAATGAAAAGTTCACACAGTATACAGACCAATGGTCATGGTGTAGGATAGGGAGGAGAATCTAAAATTGGGGAAAATTTAAGATCGGTGTGAGGCGAAAGAAAAATACTAAAGTGAGTTAGCACATATCACTAGGCATATACTAGTTGGGGTTGAAAAAAATTAGTCAAAGCACAAGTACCATTTGTCTTCTTAAGGTCTGTAAAAGGGAGACACACTTGCGTAGCTTCTACTGCAACAGCCTGGCTATATTTGCGAACAGAAGTATCCCTTCTAGACCACTCAACATTAAAAATCGCCTACATGGGGAAAAGGTTGCACATTATAGCAACTACCAATATCAAAAACTAAACTAATATGGATCACATCATAAGTGCAAGTACCAGCGTATCGAAACTTCAGGGCCAAGAAAGATTTTGTAGCCATGGCATTCAGGTCTAATAAAAAATCATCGTAGGTAACACATTTAACGAAAGCTGACATAAATATAGGATCTGGCAATGAATCATCAGCAAAGGATTGTGCAATGATGATGCCACTCAATTTGTTTGATCCAGACAGGATCACTGTTGTGGTGAAAAATGCATATAGGGACTGACATTGTAAGTTATATAGCAAGAAATAGAGAAATGTGCTTGTTGGATGACCTTTTAAAGCGAGAGTCATCCGCACATAAGCATCCCGGCAAATTCATTGCTTGATGCACGTCCGGTGGAGGGCGTAACAAAAGGCCACCCTCTAAGGGTGAAACATATCTGATAGGCTTCAATGTCATGTGTTTGCCTACAGGCCTATGGTATGGGGAATTTAAAGAATCCCTATCTTGGGATGCAGTGTGTACTGCTGGAGTTGAAACACCACTTGTGACATGAGACTCCTTACTATGTGAATTGCATTTGGGATGAAGAGGCTCACTCTCTGTGTTTTCATTCTCAGATGTCTCGCGATTAGTAAGGTGTGATAAAGGGGGCTTTGCAATGATCAAAACAAGAATTATGGATAAAATTATTTGGATTGATTGCATAAAATTGTTGATTTAAGGGACTCAGTACAACTTACAATAAGGGGCAACTCGTCATGTTCGGAGCAAGATGATGTCAGAACAGAGGGGCTTCGAGTGGTATCCTGCTCATCAGAGGTCGCATCAAAGATTTTGTTTAGTCCTTGTATGTCATCATCAGCAGAGGTTCTAGAAGTCAGTTGCACCGAATCTGATGAAATTTTTATATGAAGTACGATGGTGTAGAACTAAACGGGAAAGACACAATAAATGATAGAACCAAAGTTAGCAATGCAAAGCAACTGCATGCTAATCATATATTTTGTAAAAGGGAGCAAAACTTTGAATGGAGGCTGTTCAGACTAAGAAATGATAACATGAAAATAGTAGAAGAAATGGGAGTTAGAAAGATTAAACGAAGGAGCAAGGACAAAGAAAAAATCCAGCTAACTTCTAGGAGATGAAGTATGAGCATTGTTTTCCCTGCAAGCTTCCTGTTGGGGTGCGGCACATGGGGACGACCCTATATTTTGAGGCTGGACACGACCTGCAACATCACAGAAAAGGGTTTTCCAATTTGTTAAGTGCACAAACGAAACATAATTGTTGTGTGGACAGGATGGTGTACCATGAGCAGCTGGAATATCGACATCTTGACGTCCTCCATTGTTTGATAGTGACTGCACACTGACAGAGTTATGGTCAGCTGTTCTCTGTGCATGCACGAGATCCTCCAAGAAGGGGTGACACTTTTCAGCAAGGTGGTACGGTGCTCTGACAATGTTCCCAATAGATACTTGAATGGCACTTGTGTTCTCCATCAGTGTGCAGTCAAACTCTTCAAAAATTTCATGAAATGTTTGCAGATGTCGGCCATGGAGGCAACTGAGTGGTTGCGATAACAAATCCGTGAGGCGAGGGATGTGCATCTGAAGCATTTCTGGCTGAACATTGGTCGTGCCATCACGACCAGCGTGACTAACACCGGTCATTTGGGGACGATATCTACACCTATTTGGTCTTGTCGGTACCTGGCATTAATAAAGATGTATTTGATAATTGCATTGGGCACATAGAGGATACATACATTAAAAACATGAATAATCAAAACCTCGGCAGTAAAGGAATAATACTAGATTGCAGCAAACAAAGCAATAATCAAATTTACGACTGGTTCATGGACTGACCAAAAAGAACGCACAATAAATGTGCATATGGATGACTAGAAAACTTAGTATTCTAGTTAGTGTATGGTCAGTACCTCTCTATCTCCGTGAGCAGGATAAAAATCAGTTAATCGTGTCGACTGATCGGGTAGACAGTTCCTTCCCCTAGAAGAGCGACGTGTGGTACCTCGCCTCTTCCTCACATGGGATCCACCATCCACACCTGATGGACCATGTGAAGAATTACGTTGTCGACAAACAGAGTTATTCCTCCCGCGGGCATTAATGTGGCTCTGTTGTAGGTCCGACGCAGGGACGACAACTCGGGGCGTAGAGGAACCTCGAACCTACAATGAAAAGGAGGAGAGTAACGAAATATGAAGGTCTGAGATCATGCACTGTGGATAACAATCAGGATGCTACACAATTGAAAACATATGTATATACCTATCTTGTGTGCTAATGAATGCCATTTTCTTCGGATTGATAGGCATCCTGACATTAAAATTAGTTAGAAAATAAACTAAGAAAGTAAAGGGAATATGAAAATTAGACAGGTAAATTAAAATATTTCTCATATGGTGTTCGTACTAGCGCATTAAATCGGAAGTGGGAATTGACAACAAAGAACAACTTAAAGCGGGCAACAATGTTGCTGCACATGTGACCTGGTAGCTGAGCACTCCGGTGGTGAAGATCGATGAACACCATCTGAATGGGGGGGCACTGGATCTACACATACAAGAATTACAAATGTAATTCGGAATGAGTTACCAGCTACTGAAAGGAAATTAGAATTTAACATGGATAAACTGGCTCACCAGAAGACTCCATTAGTGAGGAGGAATGTTGCATTAACAACAAGTCGACCTATGGGCGCAAAAGGATGAAACAACTGGAGGGCAAATCAGAGGATGGCTGGTAATGCCCTTGACAGCGGGAAGGTGAATCATGCGGACGGCTGCAAGATAGAAACGTACGTCTGCAAGAACTAAAGAGCCAGTAGGCTAATTGTTGACCCTCAATCTCTGCTTATCAAACCTACGACGAACCATAATTATAGTAAAGAAAAATAAAAATAGGTGTGTAAGAAATCAATTATACAAACCCAGGATAAAAAATTAACTTTTTGAAGGCCAATATGGAGTTTTGACCCATATTCGTGACATGGAAATGATATGCCACAAATAGTACGTTAAAATTATATGTCACTAAATAAGAGAACTAATGCAAGTTCTTAACAATATGATTTTGCAGCTATTTAAAATTGACAATATACATTAACTAGCACTAAGCCGGGTGCACATGAATTTATCTAATTCCAGCAACTAAACATCAGTTTCATTAAGGAGAAAACTATGTGTGCACATGGACGCTATGAAAAGTGCAACAGATATTCAGATGGTATATTTGCAAAAGCAGAGACAGCTAACTGGGTGTGCTTTTCTAATAGAAACTCACTTTGCTCTGGTTGAAGCAGATAAGAAGGAATAGCACAATCCCATAAACCATATCAGATGGTATATTTGCAAAAGCTTTCAGGTTCTCTATTCTCCATTCATTTCTGAACTCAAACCTGTTATGAAAAAAGGAGAACAACTTAAGATGGTTTGCCTTGAATTGGAAAACAATCAAGCGCCGGCGGGCAAAATGCTACCCTAAATCCCTGCTTATCAAATATGCGAGGGTGACAAACCTTCTGAGCAGGTGCTGATGGGGTGGAGATGCAGGAGCCGAAGGTTGACGGCTACGAACTGGATGCGCATTTGTGCCCCGACCTAAGCTGAAGGATGCGCATGCCGACGGGTAGGAGTTGTCCAAAGATCAGAGCTGGCGGAGGCAGACACTACGTGAAAACCTCAAATAGGTCACGCGGCATTTGTAACAGGCCCTTAACACCTGTTATATGCACCTACATCTGTAACGGTTGTTGTTTGGCACCCATTACCCATAAGCACGGCAGGCCGACCCTGGGGTTGGCCTCCACAACACCCGTTACCAATGTGGACTTCTGGTAACGGGCTTCTTAAACACCCGTTACATTAATTCTTTGTAATGGACGTTAAAGCGAGTCTATTACAAAAGTTAAACCTATCGGTAACGAGCTCGTAAAATCCGTTACCGATCAATGCCCTATCGGTAACGGGCTCCTTAAGTCCGTTACTGATCACTGTCGTATCGGTAACCGGCTTTAGTGTCTGTTATCGATGACCATTTGACGCCCGTTACTAGACTGAGAGCTCAATAATTGAAGTCTAATAGCACACTTCACTATCGTGAAGCGGGAGCACGGCGGCAGGGGATTATTAGCCAAACCGGGGGTCTCCAATGCACAGGGGCGGCAATCCTGCATATATAGAATCTGTGCTACTATATATTTTGTCTCCTTTCTGAACAAAAGAGACGGAGGTTTGTGAATCCGTGTCTCCTTTGTGTCTATCTTCATTGACAGGTCAGCTTTGCTTCCATTTCGACATATAGGCACAATCAACACATATATCTTTTGAGACAAAACAGACATCGTAAGAGAGATAACTTGTCCACATAGATGAAGATAACTTGTCCACAGGAATAAAGATAATTATTATAAACAGTTAACTTGTCCATCTGGCTAGGACTTAACTTGTCCATCACATTATTTACTATGGTCGTGCTATCAGACCATACACATCAACAAAAGCACACCCCTTGAACATCCACAAAGGTATGGCTATCTGACCCTGCACATCAACAAGCTTGAACTTCCTCATGCCCCATCAAGATTGGCTCTTTTTGCAGCCTCTTCGTAAGCAACCAAGGATTCTTGAAGCCCTTCGAGCGCATCTTCAATGGGCTCGAGATTTTGTTCAGTCGTATACTTGTACCTCCTTATGTGCTTAGCCTTTTTGATGAGGATGTTCACTTCTTTTGTGATTTTTTCAAACTCGGGTTTCAGATAATCCCAGACATTAAGGTTTATGAGTAACTCAAGCTCTGCTCGCGACTCATAGAGTTTTGCCTGAAACAGGGTTAAACATGGTATAAGAATAACATAGTTAATTCAGAACTAATTTGCCTCAGGACTTGGAGCAGTATAGGTAATCATCATAGGAAAATTATATAAGAACTTGAAAATTATCCTAGGCTTCATAGCAGGGTGACAAGTAAAAGCAGAACTTAGTTCAGAACTGATTTACCTCAGAACTTAGTATAAGATCATGACAAGCATGGAAGACATCATCATAGGCACTAACTTTATCAAGCTCAATCTCAAGCTCAAGCTCCATCTATAGAACAAGTAAAAGGCAGTGAGATTCAGAGAAACTTGCCTCGCCGTCGTCATGGTCGTTGCCAGAGTCAGAGATGAGGTCCTCTACACCTTCGCCGCTCCCTCGACCCCTCTTCATCATTGCCAGACACTTGTGCTTGCAGACGTGAGGTAGGCGCCTCGCCCACTTCGCTACCCCCTCGCCGGCACGCTCCTCTTTTCCGCTGCTTGGCCCCTCGTCGGAACCCGAGAGAATCCAGTCGAGGACCCTCGTCTCCGGCATTGGGTTCACTCCACCGCCACTTGGCCCCTCTCTGGCGCTCATCGTCGTCTCCCTCTTCGCCGCCATCTCGCCGGCACGCGCGCGGATCCAGTTGCGGCACCGCTTCGCATTCCGGTTCTCCTCCTCAATCCCGGGTGCGCGGGGTCGTCCGCTGTTTGGCCCCTCGCCGGCACTCATCCTCGACTCCACACCTCCACTCACCGTAGTGAGAAATGAGGAAAGCCTCGTGTGCCGTGCTTTTTTTTAAGGAAAGTGTTGCGCTTATCCATTCGGAAAGAAGAAGGGGAGACGGAATGGGGCCGGGGCGGATGAATATTCATTTTGCAAAATGGATAGTCACTGCCGACGCGGGTTAGCAAACCCGCGACTCCTTTGTTGGCTGGTGCGTGAGCAGGCAAAAATTACCTTCTTTATACTAGGCTACTGACACTGACGCGTGGGCCTGACACTTTTTTTTTCAAAAAACACTTGCTTCCCTCAAAAATTAGGGCTCAAAAAACAGCACCTAAAAATTAATAAAAATATGAACAATTCATAGTTCGGCATTTGGTATTTGAATAAAATATGAATAGTCACACGTCTCCTTGTGACCACACGTCTCTTTTGTGGCCAAGAGCTCTCCTGAGCATACACGGGTTCCAAGGCGCGTGACCGGCCGCCTGACGATTCCCCGTCTTGTCACTATAAATCCCCGACCGACCAAGAACTTCGCCAACCGCGCCACCAAGAAAACCCCAGCACCACCGTCTCCGGTCACCAAGAAGTGAATCCAAGAGCTTCTTCTTCCTCAAGCGCGCGCATGGCATCATGAAGTGAACCGTCCAGGAAGCGGGGGAGGGAAGAGGAGGATGACGACGAAAGCCGTCGCCGTAGGCTCATCAAGGAGGGGACGATGTCGGCACCCAAGGAGCACGAGGAGGTGCCGCCGCCCCAACCCGAGGAGCCCCAGGAAGTGTCGCCGCCCCCGCCCCTGCCCGACGAGCCTGAGGAGGTGCCTCTGCCCCCGCCCGAGGAGGCACCGGCACCGCCGCCCGTGAAGGCCGCCCCTACTCCTCCACTAAATGTTGCGGACTCCATGTGGGTAGTCAGCATGTTCCTCGAAGCTTTCAGGAGGCTTCAACGGGTGGCCGTTCGTCTCAGCCTCCCACAACCCAATGATCCGCTGCAAAGGACCGTGAAGGATTTCACCTTCAAGATCAATATCTTGGCTGAGGACCTTGAGAGAGCCATGGTCGGCCCCGTTGACGTCGACGACGGTGAGGTGGCAGCTTCGACGGCGGTGACGATGGCGGCCTCGACGGCTCTGGCTCCGACTCCGACTCCGACTTCGACGGTGGGGCTCCTCCAGCGGCGACTACCTCTGCTTAATTAATTTGTTCCTCTGTTCACAGCACGCGTCTCCTTTAGTCGAGAGATAGGAGACACGTGTGAAATAGACGTGTCTCATTTCGTCAAGACAGAGGAGACGTAGGTTCACAGCACGCGTCTCCGATGTTGAGTTCCTGTAACGAGCTCTGTTCTGGTGCCCGTTACCAAAGTTCCATGTGGGCCCAGAGAAACAGCCATTTCACGTGATCGGTGACTAGTTGTGGTAACGGTTGTTGTTTGATACCCGTTACGAATCCTAGTTGTGCTGAGACGCGTGTGAAATAGATGCATCTCATTTCGTCGAGACAGAGGAGACGCAAGTTTACAGCACAGCTCTCCGATGTTGACTTGATGTAACGGGCTCTGTTTTCGTGCCTGTTACCAAAGTTCCCTGTGGGCCCAGAGAAACAGCCATTTCACGTGATCGGTGGCTAGTTGTGGTAACGGTCGTTGTTTGGTGCTCGATACGAATATGTGTTATCAGAAACGGGCATCAGCCCGTTACCTTTCTTCGCTCATTTGTAACACTTGATCGGTAACGGGCGCTTTGCCCGTTACTAAAGGCAATCTATGTCCGTTACCAAAGTGAGTTTTTCACGTAGTGAGAGGCCGGTGGCAAGGAGCCGCACATTCGTCCCCCGGTTCGAGCAGGGGGATGCGGTGGTGACTGTGTGGAAGGGGCACTTGGGGGCAGCAGATGAATGGGGGCGTGAGCCGGCGGGGGGTCGGGGCGGTGGCGAGGGGTCGGGGTCGAATGCAGGCGGAGGGGGTCGCATGCGAGCGTGGCTCTGGGGGCAGTGGAAAATCAGAATCACTAGTGACACCGTGACGGGATGCGTGTGGGCAGCAGCGGAACGCAGGTAGAAAAAGGAAAGGAAACTACCGCAGAGGGCGTGTTGGGGGATTCGGAATCAAGTATGACAAAGTTAACATTTTTGAACCGTCGCGATAGCCTCGTGGAATCCAAAGTTTTTTCTTATGCGATAGTGAATCCGTAAAGTCGTTTAAATTCTCCTTTCCCATAACTTCTAGATTTTCACTGAGTACCTTTCGTCATCCGAAAAGGCACAATGTAGGAAGGGTTTTAGTTCACAATAATAGCTCAATGTTATCGGTTTTTCTCAAGATGAAGCCCTGAGGCGAATCCCCTTTTCAGGAGAAACTTTAGCCGTGCTTTCGCTTTGGGGTTTCGCCAGTGCTAATAGTTTGTTTTCCATCTTTTGTCTAACTAAGGCTTTCAGGTAACGTTATTGACCGGACGAAGGGCATCTCCGAATTGAAGGTCTTCATCCGACAGGCGCACATGCTTATGCTAGAAAAAGCGTCGTGATATGCGGCGCGTAATCGGGAAAGCGCCGATTACGTGAAGACCCGATGGAGAAATCCCTAGTTTAGCCTAGTACATTCTAGAATAATTCGTTTCATACAAGGCTATTCTCGGAATGTAAAAAGTCCGTTCGTCTCCCTATAAAAGGAGGTCGACCGACACTTGTAAAGGGGATCTACTTTTGTGAATTACACTGTTTGAGATTTTGTTCCATGTCTTTTGTGTCTTCTATTTGAGCAGTTTCATTCATTGTTCGTGTTAGGCTTCTCCATAGCACAACAGGGCGCATGGTGGAGGAAAGCCAGACGTGGGGGTCATGGAAAAAACAAAAAAACGATACAAGCCGGCCCGGTGCATTGGAGGGTGTGGGTATATATATATAATGCACTTGGGCTCACTCTGGTTGCAATTTGTTCATGTCGGATTGCAACTAGGAGTCTAGTTGCAATTGGTTCTTATCTAGTTGCAACAGAGTCAGATATGTTGTAATTAGTTCCGTCGAGTTGATATTAGTGTATTGTCATAGTTGCAATCGTTTAGTCTCGTGGTTGCAATTGGTTCGTGCCTAGTTGCAACTCGGTTAGGTCTAATTGCAATTAGATCACGTCGAGTTGCAATTGGTCCATCGAGTTGTAATTGGTTCAGTCACGAAGTTGCAATTGCAGAGCCTGTGCATTTGCTATACAGAATGCACCAGGGTGCATTTTAGTGTCACCCTGTAATGAAAGCTATTCATTTAGCGGTTTAATAGAAATATAAGAATTTTCAATTAATTTTGCATAGAAACATATGGATCTAAGAAATATTTATGAAGTTTATGCATGTCCGGGGTTACATAAGAACATCTCTTCGTGTCTAGCACTTCAAAATTAAAAAATACAATTGGAATTTTATACTGATATCATAGTTCTTTTAGCAACTAATGGACTTTTGGATGAAGTGTGGAGAAAATGAAGAATCATCAACGAGCATAGCTGAAAATAAGGTTAGCAGTGCTAAATAGATTTCATGGCTTAGCCAAATAATGATGTTTAGCAGAGTTAAAATATCCTTAAATGTCATAGCAGAACAATTATAAATAGCATATCATCAACTCTCTAAAAAACTATAGCAGAATTATAAGAGGCTATTAAGAACTTTGATATAAACGTTTATGTACGAATTAGGTCTTTTTATTTTATTATTTTTTCGATTTTGCGAAAATAATATCACGTGGCAAAATTTATGAAAACTAGCATTCTGTCACAGTTTTGTAAGGAATCGGATGCTCGTAGCCTAAGAGGGGGAGGGGGTGAATTAGGCTTCTTAAAACCTTATCCTATGGCTTCACTACTTTGCATAACATAAACTAGATCAAATCTATCTAGATGTGCAATCTAAGGTTGATCTAGTGTGTAACCCTCATCCCAAAACAAGTTTTGCAACCTATAGTCAATCCTAGCATGATACTACTCCAGGAAAGTAAAGACAAGCAAGGATTGCAAGAGAGTAATGCGGAAACGTAAAGAGGGATGAGAGGAAGCAAACTCTTGACACTCGATTTATCCCTTGGTATCGGTAGGCACTAAGCCACCCCTAGTCCACGTTGTTGAAGCACTCACACAAGAGTATTGCTTCTCAGTCACCAAGTCTCTCCAAAGAGCACCACTTGACTCGCCACAAAGGCTCGCCACTTAGGCACTCGCCAAGCTCCCTTGGTCACCTTGATGCCGCCTCCACTAAGGAGATTCTCCACTTAGGAAGGGGGTTTCCACATCCCCCGCACAAAGTGTCCTCGCCACTCCACACCAAGCCAGAGGGTCGAAGATGATTGCCGATGAGCCACTTAGGCCCCAAGGCTTCTGGCGCACCTTGTACAACTTGATTCACTCAAGAATCACCTCACAAGGTTGGCACAACCTTGCACTCACTCAGCTTTAAGCTAAGCCTAGCACTAAGCACAAACACAAAGCATGTGCAAGTCTATGGATTAGCAAATTTGCACTTGGATGGATTGGATATGATCTTCTAGGTGTCTTGCACTCCTCTGCACTTCCACACAATTCAGCAACTCAAATGGGTGAGTGGAGGGGGTATAAATAGCCTAAGGCATCAAACTAGCTGTTGGCTAAAAGCTGCTAAAAGTAGTACCGTCAGATGATCCGACGCTATGCTTTTTCCGGGTGTCGGTTCATCCGGTGCTACTAGCCGTTGCCCTCCACTGCACATGACCGTTGACACAATTCATTCGATGCTATACACTAACGGTGCGTCGGTTCATCCGGTGCTGAAGGACTCCTCACCAAAACCTTACTGTTAGCTCCCTCGAGACCATCGGATAGACCGACACATCCACTGACCAAGGCATCGGTTCATCCGGTGCTATTGAATCTTTCTTGACGCGTCTCTGTCTTGATTCAAACTGGGCGTCAGATAGACCGCCGGTCGAACCAACCAGACCGTCAGTTCATCCGGTGCTACTGTCTTCTACTGCTTTGCATCTTCCAATCATCCGACGCATGTAGGAATTGGAACGTCGGTTCATCCGACGGTGCCAGCTGACTTGAGCCTTCACGCAATGTACCAAGTACTCCGACGCATACACCGACGCTTGTTCCAAGGTACCATCGGTTCATCCGACGGTGTCTTTTCTTTTCTTTGCTCGGTTTTGACCCTTGAAAAATAAAATATCTTCTCATTTTGGCATGTGGTACTTAATTAGTCCCATTGATCATGTTGTCATGAATCACCAAAATCATACTCGAACTAATGGCATATGAGGCCATGTTCGCTACAATCTCTCCCTTTTTGGTGATTTATGATAACACAATCAAAGCAAGCATAAATTTGCAAAAATTAACAAAATTAGAACCACTTACACTTGCTTGAATGCTTACCATCATCCAACCTCCCCCTAGATCAAACTTCCCCCTTTTTGATCTTCTCTTCCTATGTTCACACATAGCTTGCCTCTTCCCACTTTGGAAACACTAGCTTGCTTTGGCCCCACATTCTCCCCCTTTGGAATAAAATCTCCAAAAAGGTGTCCAAAACAAAAGAATCTCCAAAGGAAGTTTATCAAGACCTAGCAACACATAGATCAAAGAGAAATGTCAAATACAAGGGAAAAGGCCGCATGAACCATGATCCATATGTATGATATCAATTAAGATACCACATGTGGGAATAACTAAGGTGGATCACAAGCTCATAAGACTAGCATGATATAAACTAAGCTCCCCCTAGGTGTGTGTGCACAATATGATAGTGTGAAAATCAAGTGCACAACTACAAACACTTGTAAGGCAAGAAAGCTTAGAGCATATCATGCAATGAGGTAGTTTAAAGGACAAGAGATAAGACAAATGGGTTCTCATTACCACTTGTAGATACCACTATTACTCTTTTGAGCATTGCATACCTCCGGGGAGTGTTCCTCTCTACCTTGTTGGCACCACATTGAGATGAGCCATTTGGAAATGATATCACTAGGAGGTGACACCATTTGAAAGAAGCTTGCAAAGAAGACACTTGGGGTACCACAAGGATTAGGAATGTATGAGTGCATTGCCTTCGAACTTATATAGAGACATAAGCTCGCAAAGACATGACTCAATAGCATGAGGCTCATATTGCTATATTCACTCTATTTGAGATGTTAGATCACATTGAGAGTGAAATAGCATTCTCTTAGAATGAAGTACCGCACCGAAACGCGTCACCAAGGGACTACACAAAATAAGCTTGAGACAATGTTAGTCCCATAACCAAACCATAGGATGAGCTCCCCCTAAATGTGTGCATTTAGTGTTTGAATCACCAACCAAATGTATGCACATTGTTCAAGAAAACAAAAAGGAAGCTAACCCTATAGCTTGCTCATGATGCAAAGAGATATATATGAAAAACATTCACTATGAAAGAACAAGTGTAGCTTTCCTACACACTAATCAAACCATGTAGGTTGCTCATGGGTTAGCACATGACACAAGCAACCTACCATATGTAAACAACTAGGCATGGCAACAAATGCAAACCTAGACAAGGCAATTGAGCTACAATTATACATGAGATGGGTTCTAGTTTCCATTACCTCAATCGGGGAACTTGGGCAACACGTGTCCAACTTGCAAGCTTGGCCTCTAGACTTGAATCTTCTCATCTTATTTGTGCCAAGCCTCCCAAGTCCCCGTTGCTCATGGCCTTCATGTGGCCTTAGGAACCCACACCATTTGAGGCCCCTTCATGTTGATGATGACTTCCTTGGGCACCCAAATGGGTTGGTTCCAACCCCGCTCCGTCTTCATCTTCCCAACCTTGTGTGCAACCACCTTGCCATTAGTTTTCTTCTTGATGACGTAGGTGTTGCTCTTGGTCTTGTTCTTGCGGTTGGGCTTGGTGTAGATGAGAGAGCTCTTGATGGTGGGATTCATCTTCTTCTTCTCGCCCTTGTCCATCTTTTTTGACAAATTGAGGGCATTTGTAGAACTTGTGCCCTTCTCCATGACACTTGTAGCAAGCCACGATTGCACCCTTCTCAAGCTTCTTCACCATGGGCTCACGGTTATCTTGAGAAGGTGGGACTTTGCTCTTCATGTCTTGAGAGATGTCCACTTGTTCCTCATTGTTCTTGCCCTTGCCCATCAAGCTTGCCAACCTCTCTCAGAGTCATTTCACTTCTTCCTTGAGCTCATCATTTTTCTTGCCTATGAGAGATTCACATGTTTCTACAACAACATTCTCATTACAAGATGGTGAGAAAGATTCATCAATTAAATCAATGCAAGAAGTTGAAGCATCTACCTTGGAGATAGGAATAGCACAAGGGATAAATGATTCATCAAGCTCAAAGGAATCACTTGTTTTAGTCTCATTGCTCTCAAGCTTAGATTTTAGCTCATCACACTCCTTGCTAAGCAATTTGAATTTGCACAGCAAATGTTCATAATTTGTAGCAAGGATTGCACTAAGATCATTGAGAGCATTGAGTTCTTTAATTTCCTTAGCTTGTTTCTTAAGCATTCCTTTTTGCTCATGGACTAGCTCAACAAGATCATCGAGAGAGGTGGTGTCGGATTCATCATCACTTACATTGCTCTCCATACCTTGGGCCATAAGGCACATGTGTGGTGATGATGAAGGACCTTGCATGAAGCGGGTGGTGAAGTTCTTTCTTGATTCATCACTTGAGCTACAAGAACTTGATTCTCCACCACTTGTCCACTCACGAACGGTGACAAGAGCTTCTTGCTTTGGCTTCCTCTCCTTGACCTTCTTCTTGGGCTTGTGCTTGATCTTGGTAAACTTGATGTGTTGATGATGACGCCCTTCTCTCAAGTGGACGTTGTAGCCGTACATGTTGATTTTCTTCACATACTTGAAGATCTTCTTCACGTACATGGCAACCATCGATTTGACCTCTTCATCACTTGAGGAGCCTTCATCGAATTGGCACGTCTCTGTCTTGTTTCAAACTGAGCGTCGGATAGACCGACGGTCGAGCCAACCGGACCGTCGGTTCATCCAGTGCTACTGTCTTCTGCTGCTTTGCTTCTTCCAATCATCCGACACATGTAGGAATTGGACCGTCGGTTCATCCGACTGTGCCAGCTGACTTGAGCCTTCATGCAGTGTACCAAGTACTCCGACGCATACACCAACGCTTGTTCCAAGGTACCGCCGGTTCATCCGACGGTGTCTTTTCTTTTCCTTTCTTTCCTTGGTTTTGACCCTTGAAAAATGGACTATCTTCTCATTTTGGCATGTGGTATTTTTGCATCCATGGGACTGTTGACGGATAAAACTCGTATCCACCTACGATCCACAAGCGTACGGACCTACACCTTTTTCACCACGGGGATTCCCTAGGTTCTTGTCAATCCGCGGAGCAAGGGGATTACAAGCGTTTGATCTAGCACTACTAACTAACTTATCCAAACCCTAATCTATGGTTAATCTAGAGAACTACTACGCTACACTAGAGAGAGCGATTAAACTCACAAGATATATAAAAGACACTTGCCCAAGGGTCTATGATACTTGAATATGCAACCGCTTAAAGATATGAAAACCGATCTAATCTACCGGGGTTTGTGACCACGGTTTCGCCCTTTCCCTCCCCCCGTACTGTCACTACGCGGAGGTATTCGTGACTAGACCTATGATGACCACGGTGTATTGAAGGGTTCTAAGGGGGAAGTGAGATCTATACTCCCTACACAGCATGGTAGCTAACCTTAAACATGAAAGCATCTTCAACACTAGATGATAGATTGAAACCATACAAGTTGCGATTACATCTCAAGATCGTTTACAACCCATGGACAAATGAGAAGATTACCCCATCAAGGTGCTAGGCATAGCATCGTTGATCATGGTGACGCTTCCGACGGTGTCTTCCTTCTCCTCCGGGGGTATCTTGGCAGGGCCTCGACGTCCTCCTCCACTTGTGGTTGCTTCCTTCGAGTAGAGCGATCCTCCTTGCGAATGATCTCTCTCCTCTCCTTCCTCTCTAGCTTCTGGACGGCCTCTCGGGCGAATGGCTCTCTCTCTGCGAATGGAGGCGCCTCCACAGACTTAGGGTTGCATCATCTTCAGGCTCAAGAAAGGGGGGGCTGAACCAACACAGGAATGGGCCAGGCCGACCGGCCCAGGCCCATCCCGGCCTAGTTCGGTTGCCCCTTCGCTCCCGTGGGTCCTCTTGACATTTTGCACTTTGCCCCCTCCAATTGCATCAATTTGACGACGTCATCCTCGCGTCCAAGATAGAGGGTCTTCTCGCATGAAGTTCGGTCTTCTACGCTTTAATCCTCAGGGATGTTCCTATGTAACACTTTGGTCCTTGCCACCTTTGGGAGTGATTTCATCATGCACTTGAACACGAACGGGACTCCTCATTTGCTCCTTTGAACTCGTTGTTGATCCGTCCCTTTTGTCCATGTTTTCCTGCAAAAACATAACACTTCCAAATGCACATACAAAGATGAACTTGTTATATCATTAGTGTGCCTAGTGGTGGGTTAGTTTCATAATCAAGTCCAAACCAAAGTATAATGAACATGTTTGGTGTACCAAAATACACCGTCAACATCTCCCCCACACTTAGATCTTGCTCGTCCTCGAGCAAGTTCTCGTAAAAGAACTTTTGTCCAAGGTGTTGAAAACGTGCTCCGCTAATTCTTCCTTTCACAAGTTAGTCAATCCTTCATCTTTAATATAATAAACATAAAGCAATGATCATCATACATAAACATGGGCGTTTAGAATTTTTACCAAATCGAGATTTACCCCAAAACTCACACCTTTCACTCGAGGTCCTCAATTCCAACCATGCTTAGTTCTTTGCTTCCATCGGAGGGTTTTCATGATTTTTTCAAAAATAAAATTCCTGCAACAAGTGTTAGACAAAAACCTTCCTCCAAGTTCTCACATGTCGCTCATATGAAGTGGCTATCCTAAACAATTCATAAACTCTCTGTGACAACCCGCCCAGGAAAATACCGTACTATCGCCTAAACCAATCCACTTTGGTCATTAAGCAATAATACAGTATCATCCTGTCGTTAGTTGCCGGGTTAACGCCCGGTAAATCACTTACAAAGCAACAAGGATCGACATATATGCATTAAAACTCATGCGAAGGTGAGTCCAGAGAACAACATATGATTAACATCCAAAGTTACCCCGAAGGGCTTAATTATTACAAACCGACGCCTTTGACATGATAACGAAGTTCAGAGTTTTGAAAACAGCGGAATTAAACTAAACGGCACGAGGAAACATCACGGGAGGCCTGCCATGATGCCATCATTCATCGTCTTCTACCCACTCCAGCTCCCAGCCTGGCGAGATCTCTCCAGGCCACACATCAGCAAAGGCATTACCTGAAGCAACAGATTATAGCAAGGCTGAGTATACTAATACTCAGCAAGACTTACCCGTCGGTGACAACTACATCACCAACTCTAGACATGAAAGGTTTTTGGCCAATGGGGTTTCTTTTGCTGAAAAGCAACAAAGAGTATGTCCTTACTTTCAATATTTGAGCACAAGTTCTAGTTGATTATTCTTTTCTAAATTAGCAAACTAGTGCAAGCATAAGTTGTGCAAACAATTAATCAAGCATAAATATTCATCAACTTCCATCATTAGGGATCTCATGGCCAGTGGAGTAAGTAGTCTCAGATAACGGTGAGAGGCCGACAATCGATTGATTTAAACCTTGCAAGGTAGACCTAAACACACGGTAGGGTGCCCCCGCGAGGACAACCACCAAGCGGTTCCCAAAAATCCTCGGTTCGGGATAAAAGGCCACAGTCTTCGGTACAGGCTATCTGGCGTACCCCGTAAGGCACTCAGAATCGCACATGCACCACCGGTAGCTAGCCGGGGGACGCATCCCAAGATTAGTCACAGTAAAATCCCTTACTGCCTCATTAAGGTACTAGGCTTACCGGTCCCATTCCCGACAAGTGCTTAGTACGTTCAAACACTTAACCCACGAAAGCCATTGGACCGGAGCCCACATCCCATGCTCTTACCACATGAGCAATCCATTTATAAAGATCTTATGATTCCAACATAAGAACCTATTCTCGCGAGTGACAAGCATCACTCGACTTGTAATGGTCCTATAGCATAGCAGCTATCGGCCTATCATACTAGTAAAGGACAACGGTACCTAGGGATCATGCATCTAGGGTTTCATATCAACTCCTGAACGTAATGCACAATCATCCATAGATAGTTGCATAAGATTTCAAAAACACTTAGGTTAATGCACCGGGGCTTACCTTCGTCAGCAGGGTTAGCCTGAGTGCCTTCGGTGTCTTCGATCACCTCCACGTACTGCAGCTCCGCTTCAGCTCCTCCTTCCTCGGCTTCCGGCACGAGCGCGTAGTTACCGTCAGGGAGTTCTACACAGAATGCAATGCAGGGTTCAGGTGGTGTGATAGATTAATTATTTCATCCAACTCTTGTTGGCCACATTCACCTTAACAACAATTAACTACTAATTCTTTTTCGTGAAGGTTATTATAGACAAGGGTTTATTCTTTGATAAACAATTAATTAATGTTTACTTTCATTATTGTTATTCCATGGGAAGATTTATTATTCAATCTTTTAATAGCAATTGTGTGCACATCTATGTAAATAATTTCAAATTAAATTCTTAAAACAGCAAGGTGTATTTAGAGATCCTAAAATTAAGCTATGCAACCATTTACAAGGGGTCACAAGGTAAAAGACACACTTTCCTAATTAACTCCTAACAACAAGCTTATGTGCACCTTAACTTTTATATGCAAAATAAAATATACAAACAAGGACAGGGGTCCTTGCTGGCCTAAATATTACTAAGCAACCACTAGATCAAGCTTTGGACATTACAAGAGCTACAAAACCTATAAATGCAAAGATGACATTTCCTAGCCATTTAAATTAAAGGAAATGCATAAATAAATAAATAAAAGCTCCTGCATCCAAGAACAAACCTACAGCTACTCTGGCCTAAAGCAAGATCAGAACACCAACAGGTCCATCACAAACATATTTGAATTTTGAACTATGTATTTAAAGGTATAACTAAGCATAAAACAAGATTAAATAATTATAACAGAGATAAATTCATGATAAATTCAGGAAAGTTGCATCTAGGCATAAAATGAGCATAGCCACAAGTTGAGCACAAAAGTAAATTTATATTTTGCTACAAAAATTAGTAAAGCAGAAATAGCATAAATACAAAGTAATTCATAATAAAAGATCTGTTTAACAACTTTGAGAAAACTTTGGTCCAGAGTCTATACATGACAAGTCTAGCAACATATCCAAAATTCAGCTCCATAGCCATTATAGATTTTGAATTACAGCAAAAAGATGTCAAACTGAATTTTAATTTTCATTCAAAATTTATAAGTCAAAACTATGGTCATACTTTGTAGAAGTTGTAGATCTACTCTCACTGAGACGAACAAAATTGGGTTTACATTTTTCTAAATTTTCTGTGAATTTCTAGGCTTTTTCTAAGGTACCGGCCCAACTTGCAAGAAAACTAAGATAACTTCTATTGCAAACGGGCCCCTGGTTTACAAATATGCCCTTGGGGATTCACACCCGTGCCATCGGTGGCGGGCGAGGGCTCGCCGGCGGCGAACGGCGGCCGAGGCTTGCAAACAAATGGCGCCACGCTCCGATTAGGCTCGCCACGAGTCGATTGGTGGTGGTGGCGTGGCCGGAGGTGGCTCCGGCGAGCGGCGGCGGCGAGGTCGCGGCGGCGCGCCTGCTGCGGCTCGGGTTCCAGCGAGGGTGAGGGCAATGCAGGACAACAAGCGGTGCTGGGGGCTTCACTAGGTCCTAGTGGAGGTGCTGGACTGCTAGGCCGGCAGTGGGAGCTAGCGGAGGCGCGAGCTCACGGCGGCGGTGGCAATGGCGGGCGGCGGACGACGGTGCTCTCACGCGGGAGGAGCGGGGCAGCTATTTATAGCCGGGTGCACGCGTGCAGGGGCGAGGTCGCTTCGCGGTTAAGCATCTCGGCGCATTTACGCGGGGTACGGCGGCCCTCGGCGTGCATGCGCGGCGGGCGCACGGACAGCGTCGCGGGCGCGGGCGTACGCGCCGCGTGGCGCTCGGCTCCCCGGCCGAGGCCGCGTCTTGGAACGCGCGCACAAGCCGACGTAAGCCGAGCTCACGCGCTGACTCCCAGGCGGACCGTGGTACGGCCGGCGCACGGCGGCGACGCGTGGACGCGCGCGCGCGCGTGACGTCGCGCCGAGCGCGTCCCCGGCCCGGTCCGTCCAATGTGCCCCTGTTTGCTTGCACAAATCTCAAGAAGTTACAAGTAAACTTCAAAACCTGTAGATAGGAAAGTTGTAGATGGGTTGATCCTCTAAAACATGGCTGAAACCGAATTTGAAATGGATTCAAATTGAAAGAGAAATTCAAATGCCAAGTTGAGGATTTTCATGCCTCGGGTGAATAGTGAAACTGAGTTTGACTGGAAGTTTTGAACCTCTTCCACTCAAAATTTGAAATGCCGCTCAACATGAAAGTTCTGTCCCATGAAAAACTGGACAACTTTTATATTGGGAGATTTTGAAGTGTTTAGGTGAAATTTGGAGAACGCGGCAAAAGTTCCAGATCTAGGAGATAGACATTAGGGGTTTGACCACTCCTTTTAGGGTTTTGACCAAGGGAAGTGTGTTTGACTTGCTTAAGATGCTAGTGGGTGAATGTTGGTGTGGTTTTCGAGGTGATGACCTAGGTTGACCATGTTTTGACCCTAGTCAACAAGTTTGACCGGTAATTAAGGTTAATTAAAAACCTGGGGCGTCACACTCTCACCTCCCACAAGTCTCTCATATATCATGTAAAGTGGAGCTATAGGTATGGCTAGTGTAATCAACACAAGTATTGTCAAGCTAAGAAATTCCTCTAATGGTTGTTTACCTTTCAAAGCCAATGATCATGAGAATTAAACCATGATGAGGGGATGTCAAGGATAAGAAGATATAGAATGGTGGACATATGCAAGGGCAAAAGAAAATAAGACTACGAGGCACCGATGACGTCCTCGTTGTCGGATTGCACATGGTTGGAAAAAGGAAGTTTCGTCTCTTAACAACAACGTGGCATCCTTCCTTACACTTTATTTAATCTTCACTTGATTCATCCCTCTTCATATCTTTCTTGCCTTTCCCCTTTCTTTCTTTCTTTCTCTCTTTTTTTCTTTTCTTTTTCTCTTTCTTTTTCTTTCTTTTTCTTCTCTTTTCCATACACATATGTTTTTTCTTTACTTCTCTCTCTCTCGACATCTTTACCTCTCTTTCAAAGTTCTTTGCTCATCTCTTCTTGCATAAACACAATCTGAATTTTAAATGAAAACCATGCCAGAGACGAGACGAAACTTCGAATATAGGTTGTGTTCAAGGAATACGATGTACAAAAAAGATATTATGGTTTGGGTATGGAATTCGGCGATGTACGGGACTTTCGATGTGAGAGTCTCGTTACCGAATACATGATGAGGCTAGCAATAAAAGATATATACAAGGACATAATCATTGCTTGAAATTAAAACTTCCAAGAGAGAAGGATCCTAGCCCAACTCATCATGCTAACCGCACTTATGGTGGAGCGGATATCGAGATGGCCTTGTATAGGATTTTTCTTAGTCTCCCAACTTGGAAAAAGAGAGTTTGCTAACCTTTATTACAAGTGTTTTTCATATAGTTTTCAGAATTAAACTCCTCCAATATTAGCATTAAACTTAGCACAACCGAAACAAGGTTCTAGATCAAAGCATGGTGCGGGTACTTTTAAAGGTAAAAACTCCACTAAGCACCAAGGTAAACGTTTCAAACCAATCGCTCATGCTTATATATCAAAAATTAAGGAAAAACATACGAGTAAAGAAAGAAAAAGCATTGCATGAGACAAAAATTAAAAGACACTTTTTATTTGATTTTTTTTGACTCGAACACTAAATTAACACACTTCAAACTTAAAAATTTAAAGCACACCTAAAAATTTAACTCTCAAACTCTCGCAAACTCTAAACCAAACCAAACTGAACTCACTAAGGCAAAAAATTTTAAGATCTAGCTAGCTAGCTCTCCCCCACGCTAAAATCATACGACATCCTCGTCGTATTCGTCGTATTTTACAAAAATCCTAAGGGGAAAACCCTAACTTTCTAGTGGAACTTCCCACAGCTCTTGCACCACCTTTTCTTCATGTTGCCTACCATCCCGAATAACTTCCTCACGTTCCTATTAAGGAACTTGTAGTCGTCATCGACTACTCGTTCCAAATCCTCCATTCTCTGCCTCATCGCCTCCATAGCTTGGAAACACTCCTCGACCGACGCGTAGAGATCCGAGATGGAGTGACGGCAAGCCGCACAACATAACAGATGCATCCCGAATGGGTCGTCGTCGCCGGGGTCGTCGCCGTTGTCGCCGTCGCCGCCGCCGTTTGGACCTTCGGGAGTCTTCTCTTTAGGCACCTCCTCCCAATAGAAGAGGTCGTTGTCGTCCCTTCCGACGACTACCCACGAGCTCGGGCTGCAGTCGTCAGAGTAATCACTTCCCCCATAATCTTTCGGCTCGGGCGACTCCTCCTTGTAGTCTTTCCTCTTCATGCCCCGGAGTCACTCCGATCTACGAACGGGACTTGAGACCTCCTCCTTGACATGGTGGCGAGATGCAATCAGCCCGATCGGGACACGCCCTCCGCAACGAATGCGGGCGGTCCTCTTGATCTCCATTGTAGGCTTGAGCTCGCATCGCTTCGCCTCCTCCGGCTTCAAAGGCTTCTCGGCGCCTAGCTTGATCTCCTTGCTTCTTGGGGACGCCATGGCTGCTGCTTGGGTGCAAAAGGATGTGAATTGGGATGGATTCCCGAGCTCCAATCTCGCCCCTTTAAATAGTCCGAGAAGGAATGCCCTAGAACCCATCTTTTCCTTTTCTTGACTTCCCTAAAATTCTCTGACCAAACAAGGAAGTCGAAGACGTGCGTCCCAGAGAAAAACGGGGGCAAACCGCCGCCCGGGCCTCCTGGGCCGATCCGACCGGGTCGGCCGGCCTGCCCTGGTTCGCGGGCCGGTTCGGTCCGGTTTTTCACATGCTCCACTATTTTTTTAATTGCTGGCCCATGTGGAAAAGTTGGCCTGGTAAAACTTCACGAGAAACTCCAGAAAAATAAAACAAGAGATATTTACAAAAAGCTCACCTTCTTTTACGTCCTAGGCTCGACGTTCGGGCTCATCCTCCATGATGAAGATATCAATATGGTGAAGGGGCACAACGTCGGGTTCGAAATACACCTTAAGTCTTTAACCATTTACCATGAATTGATCTCCTTTCATCTCCATGATGGTAACCGCTCCATTGGAGAGCACCGAATGAACAATGTAAGGTCCATCCCACTTGCTTTGCAATTTCCCCTTTCCGAAAGTTTTGAATCTCGAATTATAGAGGAGGACCTTATCTCCTTCTTTAAACTCCTTCTTCTTTAACCTTTTGTCGTACCATCTTTTGATTCTCTCCTTGTATATGCTTGCGTTCTCATAAGCCTTCAACCTCATCTCCTCTAGCTCGCTAATTTGGATTCTCCGTTTTACCACCGCGGCGTCTAGATCGAGGTTCATCTCTTTTATTGCCCAATATGTCTTATGTTCTAGCTCAACCGGAAGGTGACAAGCTTTGCCATAAACAAATTGATATGGGGTCATACCTATCGGTGTCTTGAACGCCGTTCGATATGCCCATAAAGCTCCATCCAACTTCTTTGACCAATCCTTGCCTCCATTCTCTATAGTCTTGTTAAGGATGCCCTTTAGTTGCCTATTCAATGTTTCCGCTTGTCCGTTGGTTTGTGGGTGATAAGCCGTAGAGACTCTATGTTCAATCCCCAACTTGGACAAGCACTTCTTAAAGTTCTTCCCAGTGAAGTGAGTTCCTCCATCGCTTATCAAAATTCTCGGGGTACCGAAGCGAGAGAAAATCATACTCTTAATCATCGCAATGGATTCTTCCGTGGAAGCTTTACGACATGGCATGGCCTCTACCCACTTGGATACGTAATCAACCATAACTAGGATGTGCTCAAATCCATGTGAGTTTTTGAAAGGCCCCATGAAGTCAATTCCCCAAACATCGAATAAATCGATTTGTAGATTGTAATTCAAGGGCATAGCATTCCTTTGGGATATGTTTCCGGTCCTTTGGCATTCGGGGCATGATGCAACATATCTTTTAGTATCTTCATGCATCTCCGGCCAAAAGAATCCGCTGGACCACACTTTTGCTTGAGTCCGAAAATGACTATAGTGTCCACCGTACTCCGCCGAATGACACTTCCTCAGAATTTCTTGCCTCTCTTCTCTTGGTACACATCTTCTCATCACTCCATCATCCTCCTTTGAGTGTTTTTATCTAGGTGATCAAGAGGCATTCTCCGAATTGCTCGAATGATATCGATCATCCAAGTATCCTTGTCGAGTATTCAGTAGAGGTGGTCATCTCTCATCTTATCTTCTATGGACTCTTTGTCATCTTGTCCATGGTTCATCCTAGACAAGTGATCGGACACAACATTTTCCACCCCCTTTTTATCATGAATTTTCACATCGAACTCTTGGAGAAGGAGGATCCAATGAATCAATCTTGGTTTAGCATCCTTCTTAGCCAAAAGATACTTGATGGCCGCGTGATCGGTGTAAACAATGACCTTCGAGTTCACAATGTAAGATCTGAATTTTTTGAAGGCAAACACCACCGCTAGCAACTCCTTTTCCGTAGTGGCATAATTTAATTGTGCCTCACTTAGAGTTTTACTAGCGTAGTATACGGCGTGAACTCGACCTTCCTTTCTTTGACCTAAAACCGCCCCTACGGCGTAATCACTTGCATCACACATGATCTCGAAAGGTTGACTCCAATCCAGAGGTTGAATGATGGGAGCACTTACCAAAGCATTTTTCAAGGTCCGGAATGGCGCTAAGCACTTCTCATCAAAGTCAAAAGCCACATATTTTTGAAGAAGTTGTGTTAAAGGCTTAGTGATCTTTGAGAAGTCCTTAATGAATCTTCTATAGAATCCGGCATGACCTAGAAAGCTCCTCAAAGACTTAACATCCATTGGAGGTGGGAGTTGCTCAACCGTCTCCACTTTAGCTTTGTCCACTTCAATTCCTCTCTCAGATATAACATGTCCGAGCACTATGCCTTGCTTTACCATGAAGTGGCACCTTTCCCAATTTAGCACTAGATCGACCTCTGCACACCTCGTGAGAACCTTGTCTAAGTTTGCCAAGCAATCCACGAACGTTCTCCCATAAACGGAAAATTCATCCATGAACACCTCGACAATTTCCTCGATAAATTCCGAGAACACCGCCATCATGCAACGTTGAAAAGAGGTCGGAGCGTTGCATAAACCGAAGGGCATCCTTCTATACGCAAACGTTCCATAAGGGCAAGTAAATGTTGTCTTGTGTTGATCATCTGGGTGAATGGGAATTTGCATGAACCCCGAGTATCCATCGAGAAAGCAAAAATAAGTGTGGTTTGCTAACCTCTCGAGCATCTCGTCAATGAACGGTAGGGGAAGTGATCTTTCTTCGTTGCTTTGTTTAGCTTTCGATAATCGATACACATCCACCATCTGGTAACAGTTCTTTGCGGTATTAACTCGTTCTTCTCATTCCTCACCACGGTTAAACCTTCTTTCTTTGGCACACAATGTACCAGGCTCACCCACTCGTTATGCGGTACCGGGTAGATGATTCCGGCATCAAATAACTTGATAACCTCCTTCTTTACTACCTCTCGCATGGCATGGGTTAACCTCCTTTGATGGTCCACTACGGGCTTACATTGGTCTTCCATAGGTATACGATGAGTGCAAAAGGCTGGGCTAAGTCCCTTGAGATCATTGATCGAATATCCAATCACCTTCTTGTGCTTTTTCAATAAATTCAGCAACTTCTCATTTTCTTCGGGGCTCAACTCGTCGCTCACGATGACTGAATAAGTCTTGTCTAGGCCCAAAAATTCGTACTTTAATCCTTTGGGCAAAGGTTTGAGATCCACCTCGGGCACTTGTGGCTCTTCGGGTTTAGTGTCTCCTATGTCTTCGAATTTTTCTTCCTCCACGCTTCTATCTTGTGGTTCTAATCCTTTCGTTGCTTCCTCTAGTTCCTTGTCTTGTTGATCATTGGATTGATTCTCCATCGCTCTTTGCAGCGGGTCTCTAAGGGTTTCAACAAAATAAAGACTACCTACCTCCTCTACTTCTTCATCCTCGGGAGGAAAAGGTGAAGGGTGACTAGAAGCACGAAGAAAACTATATGTGTACTTATCTCCATTAAGATTTATTGTTACTTTGCCTTCTCCGGCATCTAACACGGCATCAACCAACTTAAGGAAAGGCCTACCTAGGATTATGTGATCATGATTATTGTAGTAGGCATCTATAACAAAGAAATCGATTGGTATGCACTTTCCAGAGATGATTACATTAATGTTGCAAGTAATACCTAGAGATTTAATAGTTCTACCATCTCCCATGATTAACTTTGTTGAAGTTGGAGCTAAGTCTAGGTTGTGGTCTTGAACTTTATCGTAAATTTTGGAGGATAGGACACTTACTTGAGCTCCGATGTCGCATAAAGCCTTGCATTGAACTCCGTTAATCTCGCAACTCAAGTGTGGTGTCGTCTTCTCCTCTTTATCGGATCCTATTGCATAAACTTCGGCAAGGCGAGCATATGGCGATGCTTCGGGCTCGATCCCCATGATTCTTTTCACCTCGGCTATGTGATCCGGATCCACTTCATCATCACTAAAGAGCTTTCGAAAGATCTCACCGGTGGTTTCAAGATCGTACGAATTTTCCGCTTGCTTTTCCGGTGGGAAGTCTACTTCCAATGCTCTTGCCATCCCCTTTTGGTTAGGAAACGGTCTTCTCTTGTCAAATACTTCTCCATAATCAATTGGAACTCAATCCATTTGCTCGAACTCCCTTAATGGCTTCGCATTTGACATACTCATTTTGTTTGTTTCATTTGACTTGGCGAAGTCAACGCTTGGGGTAGTTCTTGTCTCGGTGTGTACTTCTTCTAGCTTTTCCGGGATTGGTTCCTCTTTCTTGTCTTCCGGGGCTGCCTTTTTGTAAATTTCAGCACATGTCTTCATCTTTGAATCGTGTTCCGGCTCTCCCGAAAGTCTTGTTTCCCAATCTCTTCGCATGGCCGCCACTTTGCTAATCTTTTGTAAAAGTTGAGCGGCTTCCTTGAGTGTTTTCTCCATGAGATCCCCACCTGCAAACATTTGAACATGTTCCATGCAACTAGGGGTTAGGGAAAAGAAAAATGTATGCAAGAGTACGTCACCGGAGAAGCCGAGTCTTGGTCCTTGTTCAATCAATTTATTAAATCTATTCCAAGCTTGGTCTATCCCTTCCTCTTCTCCTTGCGTGAAGGTGATCACTTGCCTCCTTAGATGTTGAACCTTGCTTATTGGAAAACTTCTCGCAAAATTTCTTCGTCAACTTGTTCCAATTCCCTTCAACTTCAAAGGACGCAAACGAGTACCACGTCTTTGCTTCTCCGGCAAGTGAGTAGGGAAAGAGATTCCACTTGAACCATTCATCGGGAACTCCTTCTTGACGCACCGTATTGCATAGCGTCATGAAATTCTTTATGTGTCTATACGGGTTCTCCGTATCCATCCCTCTAAATGGGGTTGCCGCCGCCATCTCGATGATCCTAACTTTGATTTCATACTTGATCGCTTCGAGCTTCGAATCCGACTCTTGTACTTTTATGTCTTCACATCGAGGACTAGCGTAATCCCGTGACGATTTCTCCGGTTCTTCCACGGGGTGGTTGGCGAATGCCATCTAGACAACAAAATAAAAACAAAAACAAAACAAAAATGGTTTTCTAGGTAATAGGGGTTAGATGTTAGCGATAAATGATAAATAAAAACAAAATTAGATGCAAAACCAAACGATGTAAACTGGCTTGCTCCCCGGCAACAGCACCAGAAAAAGGGGGCTTGTTGACGGATAAAACTCGTATCCACCTACGATCCGCAAGCGTACGGACCTACACCTTTTTCACCACGGGGATTCCCTAGGTTCTTGTCAATCCGCGGAGTAAGGGGATTACAAGCGTTTGATCTAGCACTACTAACTAACTTATCCAAACCCTAATCTACGGTTAATCTAGAGAACTACTACGCTACACTAGAGAGAGCGATTAAACTCACAAGATATATAAAAGACACTTGCCCAAGGGTCTACGATACTTGAACATGCAACCGCTTAAAGATATGAAAACCGATCTAATCTACCGGGGGTTGTGACCACGGTTTCGCCCTTTCCCTCCCCCCGTACTGTCACTACGCGGAGGTATTCGTGACTAGACCTATGATGATCACGGCGTATTGAAAGGGTTCTAAGGAAGAAGTGAGATCTATACTGCCTACACGGCATGGTAGCTAACCTTAAACATGAAAGCATCTTCAACACTAGATGATAGATTGAAACCATACAAGTTGCGATTACATCTCAATATCGTTTACAACCCATGGACAAATGAGAAGATTACCCCATCAAGGTGCTAGGCATAGCATCGTTGATCATGGTGACGCTTCCGACGGTGTCTTCCTTCTCCTCCGGGGGTGTCTTGGCAGGGCCTCGACGTCCTCCTCCACTTGTGGTTGCTTCCTTCGAGTAGAGCGATCCTCCTCGCGAATGATCTCTCTCATCTCCTTCCTCTCTAGCTTCTGGACGGCCTCTCAGGCAAATGGCTCTCTTTGCGAATGGCGGCGCCTCCACGGACTTAGGGTTGCATCATCTTCAGGCTCAAGAAAGGGGGGCCGAACCGACACAGGAATGGGCCAAGCCGGCCGGCCTGGGCCGACCGGCCCAGGCCCATCCCGGCCCAGTTCGGTCGCCCCTTCGCTCCCGTGGGCCCTCTTGACATTTTGCACTTTGCCCCCTCCAATTGCATCAATTTGACGACGTCATCCTCGCGTCCAAGATAGATGGTCTTCTCGCATGAAGTTCGGTCTTTTACGCTTCAATCCTCGGGGGATGTTCCTATGTAACACTTCGGTCCTTGCCACCTTTGGGAGTGATTTCATCGTGCACTTGAACACGAACGGGACTCCTCATTTGCTCCTTTGAACTCGTTGTTGATCCGTCCCTTTTGTCCATATTTTCCTGCAAAAACATAACACTTCCAAATGCACATACAAAGATGAACTTGTTATATCATTAGTGTGCCTAGTGGCGGGTTAGTTTCATAATCAAGTCCAAACCAAAGTGTAATGAACATGTTTGGTGTACCAAAATACACCGTCAACAGGGACCTAGAAATGTCTATAAGGACATGCTAAACAATATGGTTAGTCCTATTGATCATGTTATCTTGAATCACCAAAATCATACTCGAACTAATGGCATATGAGGCCATCTTCGCTACAAGTTTGAACCACGAGAAGGGAAAACCCATCGTTTTAATCAATGGAAAGCACCTACCACCAGTTCCTCTAGCAGTAAGGCTCCTACAGGTACAAACTACAGTGGCCGCCTTATCGTTGGTTGAAACGGTGGTACTTCCTCGACGCATGTTCAAAAATTATAACATTTTTTATAAGCTCGGATGCAGATAAAATTTATACGAAAACTGTAGGTCTCATCGTGATTGACAAGTCTGTAGTTCAATCTTTTTCCATTTGAAATCGTCTTGGTACTCAAATAATCGACACAATGTTCAAAATCAAAATTCAGATCTTAAATCTAAATCTTGTGTTTATTATTTGAGTACCAAGACTATTAAAAAACAGTTTCAACTTGACGAGATTTGTATGCATCCAGGTCCATATAATAAAGTTATGATTTTTTGAAGATGTGATGTCAAATAGAAGAAAAATTCCACCAAATTTTAGATCTGAACTTTGGGTTGATTACTTAAGTACCAAGATGATTCTAAGTGGAAAAAGATTGAACTACATAGTTATAAATCTCGATGAGATCTACAATTTTTACAGAAATTTTATCTCAATCTCAATTCATATAAAAATATGATTTTTTAAAATGCACTTCGAAGATATCGTACCCGCGAGAGCCTTGGTATCTGGCGGTAGGTACTTATACCATGGAATAAAACGATGATTTCTTCCTTCTCGCCCTTTCAAACAGCAGCATAAAGCTTGTTTTGATAAATTTTATCACGCCATATTATTTTTTCAAAATCGTAACAAAATAAAAAGTAAATTTGTACGAATTAGTCTGTGTCTACTGCCCGAATTTTGACCACGTAACTAAAAAAGTTAAAGCTAACTGTACCCGCAAAACCAAATGCCCGGCGTCCTTCCCCGTCCCAACGGTCGAGTCGGCAGGGTCATTTCCGTCCAACCCCACCCCACCGTCCCCAACGCCAAGATTTTCAAATCACTGAGGTACACCGCAGAGATCGAAGCCAAGGAAATCACCAAATCCCCAATTCCCCTCTCGATCCGATCCCCAACCCCTTCCGCTCCTCGCCGCCGACGGCCGGTCACACCATGCGGGGCCACGACGCAGGCGGCGGCGGCGGGTTCCACGAGCTGTTCGACTCCGTGCGCCGCTCCATCTCCTTCCGCTCGGGCGCCTCCGCGCTCGATGAGGCCGCCGCTTCCCCCTCCTCTTCCTTCGCCGCCGCGGGTGGTGGAGGGTTCAGGGACCGGATCAGCAGCCGCCTCCGCAGGTCGCGCGGGATGGGGCTGCTCGGGATGGCGGCCAAGAGCCCCTCGCCCACGCGCCGCCTCCTGCCGTCTCCGTCTCCGCCTCCACCTGCCGCCGTGGCCGGAGCCTCTGCTTCGGACGGATGTGGCGGTGTAGAGGGAGAAGGAACTGGCGGAGGGGAGGAGAATCCGCCGATCCGGTGGCGGAAGGGCGACCTCATCGGGAGCGGCGCGTTTGGGCAGGTCTACCTCGGCATGGATCTCCATTCCGGCGAGCTCCTGGCCGTGAAGCAGGTTGGGAAGCTTCCACTACGAAGCTAGTATTTATGTTGGGGAAGTTTTGGGGCGATCTGATGGACCCCTTGGTGGTTTTTTTGGTTGCAGGTTCTGATCGGAAGCAGCAACGCGACAAGAGAGAAGGCCCAAGTCAGTATCGTTTCTCTTCTAGCTTGATAATTTTTTGCTGTTTGTCCAATTTGCAAACTAACATTCTTAGTGAAGCCTAAAATAAATATTTACATGAAAATTTCTTGACTAGGCACATGTAAGAGAGCTTGAGGACGAAGTGAGAATGCTTAAGAACCTCAAACATCCTAACATTGTTGTAAGTGCTCTATCAATTTTGACATGGTTAAGCTTTCTTTTGTCAGTCGTGTTTGATACCTTTGGTGTTGTTTGAACAGAGATATATTGGGACAGTACAGGAGGAAAGCACACTAAATATTTTGCTAGAATTTGTTCCTGGAGGCTCGATACAGTCATTACTTGGGAGGCTCGGATCATTCCCTGAGGCTGTTAGTATTACATATTGTCTTTGTTTTTTTTTTTTAACTTTTATGATGAGTTGGTCAGTGAAGAGAAATTTTTCATTCACTTTATTTGTTGTTCAGGTCATCAGGAAGTACACTAAACAGCTTTTGCATGGCTTGGTGTATTTGCATCAAAATGGAATCATACATAGGGATATAAAGGCATGAGTATTTCTCCAGTAATAAAACTTTACATCCTTAAATGTTTTTGATGATGAGATTGTACCATATTTCAGGGAGCAAACATACTTGTTGATAACAAAGGATGCATCAAGTTGGCGGATTTTGGAGCATCTAAACAAGTAGAAAAGTTGGTGAGTGTATTATTAGTTATGTCCAATATTTGTTATCCGCATATGTCTTGGGATTCATTTGTTAATCCTAGTTCAAGTCAAATTTAACCATGTGCTAAATCTAACTTAAAATTCGACTTCTATATTTTCTACGCTTTGAACTTTCCTGCCCATTTTTATCCATTTTTGAAGCTCTATTAAAATAAAGTAAATAAATTATAGCAGAACCCATTATAGAACCATATGAGATGGGTAAAAAGGGAAAAACAGAAACAACTTGTTCCTGTTACAATTCTATCCACCATTGCAACACAACACGCCATGTGTCCTTTTATTGTCTATATCTTGCATGTGTTTAAATCCTTGTCATACTACTATGTCTGTTAGGCAACTGCAACTGCTGCGAAGACGATGAAAGGTACACCATATTGGATGGCACCAGAGGTTATTGTTGGGAGTGGCCACAATTGGTAAGCCATGAGTGTATTTTGTATTGAGCATTGTATAGTTGCACCTCTGTGGTTCCTTTTTAACAATGAAGAGCAATATGTAATCTCCCTTAACTAGTAGCCAGATAAGTACAATTTGTTTCTGTCTAAAAAAAATTGAATTATGTCCCGTAATATTGATACTTTTGTTACAAATCCTGGAAGGTATTAGACAAACAGAAAAACAGGAACCAGGAGCATCATTTCTTACAGACATATTACTGTTTGCCAACATTTTTTATTTGTAATTGAACTACTTATATTTTCATTTACTTCATATAAACATTTCTGTAGACATTTATTTTATCTGAATTTTTCCATTTCAAAATCTGCTCCAAAGGATTTGCATGAGTACACCTAGCTCAGTTTGCAGTACAGATCGCTCCTGCTAGTTTATTCCAAGCATGCTGATAGTTATGGCAAATTCAGAACAAGACCTCGGGCCACTTTCTGCTGCATTCCCAACTATTTTTTATATCCTTTGAATTGATACTTAGTATCCATGGTTGCAGTTCTGCTGATATATGGAGTGTTGGTTGCACTGTTATTGAAATGGCGACAGGCAAAGCCCCCTGGAGTCACGAATATCAAGAGGTGAATGGCAGCATATGTTAGTCTCATGGAATTTATAGGCATCGATTCTGAACAGTCAGTAAATCTTTTCAGGTTTCTCTTCTTTATTATGTTGGGACGACGAAATCACACCCACCTATACCAGAGCATCTCTCTGCAGAAGCCAAGGATTTTCTGTTACAATGCTTGCAAAAGTACATTTTTATGCCTTGTACCTCTTGATGAATGACAATTATTGCTGCATGGAAAACTTACAGCCTAATGAGTAAAGATAAAATTTAATAGCTTTGACATGTAGTCTAATGAAAAACTTCCTATTCTTTTGCCAACTTATAAGTTTTGTAAAAAACAACAAAAAGCATTTTGTTTCAGTGTTAATTTTATAACCTATTGACTTAATATATCTTAATTGAAATGAGTGCTCCTAGTCATGTATGTAATTATACATAGAGATAGAACTATCATCATAACACTTGTAGTTGCTCCAACATTTTATTATTGATATATTAAAGTTATGACTTTCACAAATCTGCAACACCTTTTTCAAAACTCTAAATTATCACAGAAGGAACTTTTCAAAGCAAGGTGCTAGACTTTCATTTGCAGTGTTCACAAAACTACACTTCTCACAAAACTACACTTCCACTTCCTAGGATGATCATCTGGAAAAGGGCAATAGTTGTTTTATTTGCATGATTGTTTTTCCATCATAGTAAAAATAATTGATGTTGTCTATTGGAGTTTACAACAAAAGTATCAATTACATAACAATGGAATATGGCACAACTTTATTAGCACATTGGATTGCTTATGTGATGTCCCCTCTTCAGATTGAGGAGTTCTGACAAGCATGTGTACTAGCATGTGTTTGATGTAAATGCAGATACTTTCTAAAATAACGCAATTATTTTTCGTTACATACTTTGAAGGGGATGCGAAAAAGTGCTCCTTCTTCCTGAAGTGTCGCTACCTCATTTGCTAAGACTAAAGATGGGTACAAAGTCAACGAAGTATGCACATGTATAAACACCAAATAGAAACAAGGATGGAACAAGGACAAAATAACTTGTAGAATAATAACTAGCACATAATTTGTTGCTGGGGAGGCAATTATGTCTTGTCGAGACAACATTTGTTGGTGCATGGATCTTTAAGAAATTGTCTTTAAGTTTATCAGCTAGGAAAATCAGTTTACTTTTTCTACACTTGGAAATAATAACTAGTAAATGACTCCAAGCACCTTGACAATCTTGATTCTTATTTCAGGGAACCAGAAATGAGATCTGCTGCTTCAGACTTATTGCAGGTATTGGAAATTAGATATCTTGTATTAATGCCGGTGGCATTTCAGTAGCTTAATTGCACATTGTTATACTTTGAAAGGAGTAACGCCGTTAAACATTTTTGCAGCACCCATTTGTTACAGGAGGTATGGAGGATTTTTGTCAGATTAATCATGCTGCACCCAAGGTTTGATTGTCAGAGCTAATTTGACTATACCTTCTTCTATCTTGTTTTACCTAAAATGGCAATCTAAACAAGTAAATACTGACAGGACACCACCAGCAATGAACCTGCTGCCTATGTAATGCCAACTGATGACTTGTAAGTGACTTCTGGTGTAAATTTATTCTTGAACCTGGTAGGGTGTCCACTTTCAGTAGTGTACTGAGCAAGTTACACAACTTCTGAATAGGGACTTAAGTCGTCCAGGCAAGCTACGCAACATGAATTCTTACAAGTCATCAGACACCAGACCATTATGGGACCTGCACCGCAATGATGACGTGCCAATGGTTGGATCAGTAAGAGAGTTTGCTCTTCACTCTTGCTATTTTATCTACTTTCACTACTAAACTTAGGTTGTACACACCTCTGATATTTGTATTTGAATTGCCTAAGTGGTCTTATGTTTCTGTCAATTCCAGAGCTTCAATCCCATGTGTGAACCATCTGATGAATGGGAAAGAAGGCTTGACATAAGCCCGGAACAACGATTTAGTCAATCAAGGGAGTTTGGTGGATTAGCCAAGCTTCAAGAAAGTCAGATGTCTGAAAATGATTTTACTTTCCCTTGTGAAGGAAGCTGTGAAGAGGATGACGAGTTTACAGAATCAAAAATAAAGGAATTTCTGGATGAAAAGGTGTTTGTTGTTATGTTTGGAAAATTCAAAGTTCAGCCCCTTTATTTTTAATAAACAATAAATTCAATCAACATTTTTTTTCGGTTCTTGATAGGCCATGGATCTAAAGAAACTACAAACACCTTTATATGAATTCTACAACACAGTGAATGCTGGAGCTTCTCAAAGAGTCAGTGATGTTTGCCGAGCAAGCAACGTGGCCAATCTCCAGTTACCCCCTCGAGCAATTAAGATGGTGGGAGGTGCAGCAATAGAGCCAATTTGTGTCAATGTGAATAATGTCAGTCCCAGGAGTTGCGCTAGGCACTTCTCAAGGAGCAGTGTGGAGAGCAGTCGTGTCTTGAGAGAAATAGCTTCTCCTCAACTCAATAAACTTGAGGACGAGGTCCTCGATGATATTCAAGACAATCCAAGGTTTATATCTTACAGCATAAATATTAAATTTACTTGCATATATACTCCTGCCATTCAATACACGATGAGGGGTGTTTAGTCGTATCATTAAGCCAGCATAACAGTTTTTTTTTAATGTGTATATATATAAAAGAAATAGTACCTACTGTACCTTCCCATATGTCAACAGAAAATATTTATGTAGCACAGCAATTCAACTTTGTTGTAAAAATGCTTCTCTGTAGGTCTAATCTAACTAGGGTAATTTGCTTGTTCTCCCCTCTTGATTTCCCAATGAACAACATGATCTTGAGCTACCATTTGTTTAATTTTGTCGATCCAACACTTGGTTAACTCATTCATCTTGATGTTCCCACTGATACCTAACAGTTAACACTACTACCTTATACAGCCTTAGCTTTTCCGAAATACAGAAGAAGTGGAAGGAAGAGTTAGACCAGGAGCTTAAAATAGAAAGAGGTAAATACAGCCTTAGTTTTTTTAACACTACAATTGCATGAAGAATGAGGTATTTTACTTATTACACACAATGATACTTTTTTCTTATTTTTCATTTCTTAATTTGCCGGACAGAGATGAGATCAGGTGGCTATGGTAAAGCATCATCACCATCTCCAAGGAGCCGAAGATTGACAGGAAAACGAGATCGCAGTCCTGTGTACTGAATGGAAAAGAACAATAAAATCCAGCAGGACTGGATGGTATCTAACTAACCCCACAATGTCAGCGATTGGTGGCCATACTAGTACAGTTCAGTGCCTAACCTTTTGTGTGACCTGAAAAAATCTAGCAACCAAATCCTTTTGTTGCTTATAAGGTAAAGAAGTTTGAGTGAGCCACTTCAAGTGGACTGTGGAACGAGGGCTGTCATGATCTGCAATGGCTGCCTTTGGAATGTTGTATTGCTTGGATGAAAACAGTGAGGTGGCAGCTTTATGGAATGACAAGCTTCATGTGCCACGATTTTGCAATTTTGGAAGAAATGGTGTCCCTTTTGTATAATTTTATTCTCTTTTTAATTTTGTATAAGCAGTAATGTGTGCCATGTAATGCTAGTGGATGAAAGTTTACCTGATGACTGAGAATCCATTCGATACAGCAAACCTATGAAACAGGGTTCATCTTGACTGTTGACCTGATATATTTGTGTAGCTGTATATTGAAAATATCTGCGCGATAGCACTGATTCTAAGATTGCATGCTGAACAATTTGATTTACGTTTTGTGTGTGTGTGTGTGTGTGGGGGGGGGGGGGGGTTGTCTGGGCAAGCAAGCTGCCACTCTATGCTCCTGAAACAGGACAGGTTAGAGACGGCTTTCATGGTTTCAGGAAGTGCATTTTGTATAATTTTGCATCTTCTTTTGTTCATCCAGAGACCTGGCTTCCTTTTCTATGAAATTAGAAACTAAATTACAGAGCCTTTGTAGTACAATGCAAGAATGGAAACAAAGGGTACCTGCAAAAACTTGAACAAACTCCAGTTGCAGTGGGAATTTTCAGAAAACAGTGGGAAATCACCTGCGAGGTTAAAATCACAACAGAAACTTCAGGTAAGCTGCAGTGACACAAGGCGCAGACCACATACAGCAAGGCAGCAACTGCGAAGCAGCAATCCAACTCATCAGCAGAAATTTCAAAATTCAACACATATTTACGGCAGTTTCTAGTCGTTGAGCACCATTTGTGCAATCCTGAGCAGAATTAATGGCCAGGAAGAGTGCAACACGACGCAATGCTATGCAAACTTTGCTGAAGAAGCATCGCTTGTGAACAACAAAGTTACCAAGACACCATCACTGTTGATTCAATCCGAGTCATTGCAGCTTCGCGGTACTCTACATGAGTTAGGAAAAGGCATATTCCATCCACACATAGGATCATCATCCGTGCACAAACAGTTTCCATACATGCCCATAGCTTTCTAATTGGTCTTATACACATCGACAGCGAGTACTTAGCAGCAACACTTCAGTCTAGCATCTAGATTATAGACTAGATAGCAGTGACAAACACTAGCATTGTCAAAAGATTCAGATCTCCATCTTGACTGCTTGAAGGCACAGCAATTCCCTTGCAAGGCGCCAATTATCACACCATGATCAAGCCCTGTGACGGCGGGCTACATTCTACAAATACTAGATAGGGACTACAAACACTAGCATTGACAGAAGATTCAGATCGCCATCGTGACTGCTTGAAGGCAATCACCTCAGGACCCGACATCCAGAACAAGTGTGGACAGGCTCATGATCATGCTATGATCAAGCCCTGCGCCTGCAGTTCCTGGCAACGTGTCCAGACATGCCATGCTTCCTGCTCCCCGTGTTCTGCTCTGGCTTCGGACCGTCGTCATCGTAGCAACCCTCCTGATAATCCACCATTGCCGGCGTCGTCCCCCAAAGATGTTCTGGATCGATGCCGGCAGACGCGACTTTCCGAGCAACCTTCCATACCAACTCCATCCCCTCCTCTTTGTGACCCGAGGGCATGATGACGGCTGCGCTCACAGTCAGTGGAAGCTTCCCGTCGGACAGTCCGTAGGCAATGGAGTCATCGCTGAGCCCGGCGGCGACGCCCAGAGCCTCAGCGTGCGCGAGCTGCTCAAGAAAGACTTCTCCCGCGCATTCATCGAAGGAGAACTGCCTGAACTTGTCGTGCCAGTCGGACTGCACCTGAACGTCGTAGGTGCGCGCCAGCGCGCGCCATAGGTCCGCCGCCGTGGCGAAGCGGGCGTAGTCCGGGAGCAGGCGGTCGGAGAGCGTGGCGAGGATGTGGCCGCGGCACACTGCGTCGTCGTGCGCCCACTTCTTGGCGGCATCCTCGTCGCCGTCGCCGGCCGGGGGAGGGGCCTCGGAGAGGACGCGGGCGACGCCGAGGGTGTGGGCGCGGAGGAGCAGGGACTCCTTCCACCGGAGGTACCCGCGGTGGCCGTCCAGGGGCTTGATGGGGAGCGACGCCATCGAACAAAGCAACCTGTCACAGGCACAATCGACGCGCCATCGTCAGAAACCCAATGGTGGGGGTGAGGACTGCAAGACCGGGGGTTTCTATTTCTTGCTCCTCTGCGGCATTTCATCGAGCGCCTGGTGGTGCCACGGGTTAAGCATGCATTGCTCATTCGTTAGCAGGCGGCTTGCAAGGAGATCAGAGGGAAGAGAGTGGCGATACCTTACGGTTCTGTAGATCGGCAACGACGCGCTTCTTGATCCGAAAGTTTTTCCAGCTCTTGGCGGTGGATGAGTGAGGAGAGTAGAAGAGACGCTGGTCTGCGGAAATACTTCACTCAGCTTGGCTACAACCTCATGTGAAAAGCAGAGTCCGGACTTGTCCCGTCAGTCAATGCGCTACTGCACGGCAACAGGTAAAGTGACAAGACAGACATGGATATATATTATTTTTTAATTTCGAAAGAAAGTCCGGCTCATTCGTTGCAATGGATTCCGACCGGGATCGCTAAATGTAACCAGAAAATCATGATAACTATTATAAGAGATTTTGATTTATTTCGGGTCGAAAATTAATTTCGTGAGATGTTAACATCCCATATTTTTCGTGAGATGTTGTGAATGTAAAATTGTGGATTTTTAAAAAATTGAATTAATTTGGTGTGCTAATTGTTTTTTTTGGGCAGAAATTAGGTGTGCTAGTTCAAACCTTAAGATTGTCTTCTTGGAATCTCTCCCAAAATTCCTTGATTTAAATGCTTTAAAATCTCAACCCAGGCCTAAACCATTTGCTAAGCCCAGCCTGCTAATCTCGCCAGCCCACCCTAACCTTGCTGGCCTGCACCTTCGCTATCGCTACCCACAGACGCCGGCCGCGGCCTAGTCCGCCAGCCCATCCAATCCGCCGGAGGACAGCGGTGGCTGACACCGCATGTTAGCCACGGCTTCCCCTGCTCACACCTTTGCCCCCTCCACACTGATACACGGCGACAGCGAGTCAGCGACACGCCCGCGAGCTCGAGCTCGCCCATGGCCGCCGCACGGATGCGCACCACGCGGCCCCGTTCCTCTCACAGTCGTCCATCCCCGCGCCGCAAATCCTAGCCGTGCCTGCTGCCACTGCCTCTGTTTTTCGCCTGGAACATGTTGGCTCAACAACAACTCATCGGAATAGGGTATGATAAGTTCTAGGGGTTTTGCCCACCCATCTGCCACCGTCTGAAGGAAAGGAGAAGTGGGAGGCGTGGAGAAGGGGCTGTCAGAGCTCGCCGGCCCGGAGTAGCGACAACGGGCGTGTTTGCGCACCTGGCCCGACTGCCCAGCTGCGCCCCCCGAGTGCAAGTCTGCGTGTTTGCGAGCTAGGGCCCACCAAAGAGCCGGGCTGCCGCGGTGCTTCGGGCCTTCTCTCTCATGGCTCCCGGGATACACCTGAATCGGCCGTAGCTGGAGAGTCCGGCCGTGTGTGGCGCGACGAGGGTGCAACGAGCTCGCCATGGCTGCGTGGCGTGTGCAGTCACCTCCTCCTTCCTCCTCACCTCCGCCGCAGCGCCACCACCGCGCCGCCACAACCACGACGACGACGACGACAACGGCTCGCGAGGCGCTCGCGGCCACGGTCCGGACGACGGCGCGCAACGCACTCATGGGCCACGGCCACGACGACCGCGTGCGGCGGCGCACTCGCGGCCACGACGGCGGCACACGGCGGCACACTCGCGGCCACGCCCAGGACGACGGCACGCGGCGGCTGTAACACCCCTGGTGTTTACTTTACTTAATCAAAGGGGTTAAGCCATAGTTAAGTGAGTTAAGCCCTAAAGGCCGAGAACCTCCTTCTATTGGCTCGGCCATATCTCAAATTTTTGTATAGCCACTTGAAAATCGGCCAATATGAAAAGTGTTTGTTATCTCCGGGAACACAACTTTTTCAATTGATGGCATTCAAGATTTTGAGTGGAAAGCCTTCGAAAACAGAATCAAACCCCTTCTAAAACTGGTCAAACCCTTAACGACCTATACCTTTCTCTAGAACTTTGGCCATATCTTTAATTTTTCCTTAAGAACTTCAAATTCTGCCAATGTAAAAGTTGTGCAGTGTTTCTGGGAACACATTTCATATGTAGAGTGGCATTTCAAATTCTAAGTGGAAGATGCCCAAAAACTTGGTCAACGCTGTTTTGAATAGTAAACCGGGCCGAGAATCCTGCCAACTTCGACAGACGTTCCCGGACAAACCATTGCTCAAACACCATGTCGTCCTTTATAAAAGTTGTAGCTGTTACTTCAATCTACAACTTTCCTTTTTAGCAATTTTCAACTTCTATTTGAAAACTCGAGTCTCGTGCCGACGAACAAGCGCAAGTCAAATTAGAACCGACGCCGGCTCCCCTGTTCGCGCGCTCTGGGTGCCGCAGCCATCGCGGCCTCGTAGGGCCACGTGGTGCCCGCACCTCGCGCCAGCGTACGGGCGCCTCGGCACATCCGCGCACGCGGGCCCACGCCCACGCCAAGTCACCCGGGGTTCCCTGCGACCGGGACACGCACCGCGCGCCGCTCGCGACACCGCGCGGCCGTGCATGCGGGCGGGCCACTTGGCGACGCCGCGGCAGGCCTCCGCGCCTAGGATCCGTCTCCCCAAAGCCTTTCACCGTCCCCCACTCGAGTGACTGCCGGTTAGACGCGGGACACCTCGTTTGCTCGAGAAAGACCGGCGACGCCGGCCACCTCCATGGCCACCGCCGCCTAGCTTCTCCTCCGCTCGAAACCCCACCTTCCACCCGTCCTAACTCCTCCCCGAGCCGTCCCCGACGTCGAGCCGTCGCCGCCGCCTCTCCTTACGGCCACCGCGGCCGGGGCAGCGAGCTCCGGCGGGAGCTCTACCACGGCTCCGCCGCCGGCGCCCGCCGGCCACGCCCTTTCCCCGTCCAAGCCCCAGAACGGAACCCTGGTGAGCCCCTCGTCACTCCCCACCACTTCCCCGGTCCATCCGGGCGACGAGCTCGCCGGATTTTGACCTCCATGGCCGGCCATGGCACCTGGGGACCTATTTGTGATTGTGATTCTCGTATGAGGACCTAGTTGTAATTTCTGAGGACCTATCTGCGAATCCAGGGTCTTGGTTGTAATAAGTTTCTTTAGGGTTTCGGCTGCAATTTAGAAAAATCATTAAAAATCATAGAAAAATCAGAAAAATGTAAATCCAATTTTGTTGGTTTCCTGGTGAAGAACGCTACCTTTTCTAGAAAGGTCATATAGGGTTTTTCTATGTAGTTTTTGAATTAAAAATTTAAACTCAGTTTAAGGTGTTTTTGGTGTAGTTTAAAATATATTCATGATATGGACCTAAACTTTGGATATGTTGTTCTGTAAGTCATGTGTAGGCTGTTGACCAAAGTTGACATGAGTTTCATGAGTAGAAATTTAGTTATGATTTGTGTAAGCTTTATGCTAGATTAATGTTGATGCTTTTTATATCCCCTTTAATAAACTTTTCTTTAAGCACAAGTGCACCCTAGGGCTTTGTCTTGATGAATATCACCTCTGGTAGGATGGATATGATTTTAGGATGTGCCTTGGTATATGTTTTGGATTTAATCTTGTGTAGGAGTTTAAATTAAGAATTTCAAAAATAATTTGAATCTTCACCTATGCTTTGGTCAGAGGCTTATATTTGACATGTGTGAGTTGTAGTAGAAAGTGGAGATCAAAAAGATTAGTAAATCTTTTTATAGGATTTAATTAAGTTAAGCTAGGCTGAAATTTGTCTTTTTCATATAAATTAAAATATATGTGATCTGAAGCTAAATTTTGGCGTGTGAGCTTAGTTTAGGTATATATTGCTGTGTACCAAAATTTAGGACCAATGGATTTGTATTTAATTTTATATGAATTTTGGATAAATGGCTAGCTAGGAGTTGAATAAATAGGTTTATATTTATTATTTAAGTTTAATCAAGGTTTTCATGTTTATTCCTATTTATAGTCATTTAAACACACTCCCATACTATTTGGTAAAGTTAAATAATTTAATGTACTTATATATGTACACAGTCACCATCAAAGTTAACCTTTAATTAACCTCTCACACCATAAGCTAATGCATATGCATATGAACGTGTAGATTTACCGGACGGGACTTGCACGCTCACTCAGGAGGAGTGAGCAGCTAGTGGAGAGGTGAACCAGCTTGGTGTGCAGCAAGATCTGGACCAAAGTCCAGAAGAGCCTAAGGCTAGTGCTAAGTAGAGGAAGGCAAGCACCGGAGTGCATATAACCTGTTTTGAACAAACTCATCTCTTTTACTTTTCAGTATTTATGTTATGTTTTGTGCATTTAAATTTCAGGAGTTGATTTGAAACCTTAGATGCATGATCCTTAGGTTCCTATGCTCTTTTACTAGTATGATAGGCTCGATAGATTCCATGCTTTAAGAACACGGTAGAAGTCGAGTGATGTCTCATTGCTCGTGAGATATAGGGTTCTTATGTTGGAATCATAAGATATGATTAAATGGACTCGCTCATGTGGTAAGAGCAATGGGATCGGTCTCGACCGAGTAGTATGTGCTGGTTAAGCTTTTGAACGTACCAAGCACTTGTCGGGAATCAGACCGGTAAGCCTAGTACCTAATGAACCAGTGCGGGAATTTTATCGCTACTACTCTTGAGATGTTTCTCCCGGTTTGATCCCGGTAGTGCAAGTGTGATCTTGGACGTGCCGTGTGAGGGCGTTCCAGTAACCTTGTACTTAGGACAGTAGCATCTTTTCCTAATCTGGGGAATGACGGGAACCGCCTGGTCGGGGTAGACTCCGTATTTGCTTTTATTTGATTTCTTGAGGTCTACCTTCTTCCGTGTGTTTGGGTTTTCCTTGCAAGGATTTAATCGATCGATCGTCGGTCTCTCGCCGTTACATGAGACTGCTTAACCACTGGCTACCCCATCTTGTATTATGGAACAGATGGATTAATTTTGATGCTTGAATAATAATCTTGTTTGCACAACTGCTTGATTAGTTTAGGTGCTTACCTAGAATGGATAATATACTAGAATTGGAGCTAAAACTTGGAATTAAGGATCAACTCTTAGTCGCTTTTGGCAAAACAAACCCAACAGCCAAAAAGCCTTGCATGTCTAGTCTTATCTTATTTTTGTCGGGTAAGTCTTGCTGAGTATTAGTATACTCAGCCTTGCTTTTGTTGTGGTTTTCAGGTAACCCCATCTGGCCTGGTTCTATTCCAGATGGTTGGGAGCTTGAGTGGGAGAACGATGGTGTTGAGTGATACTCTATGGATGGCCTCCCATGTGTATCTTCCGCTAGTTTTATTTCCGCTGTTTAAACTCTGAATCACCTTTACTTTTATGTACGAAAAACCTGGTTTGTAATAATGTATCTTTGTGAACTTTTGTGTAATGTTGAACTTGTACTCTGGTCCCGCCTTCGTGTGGGTTTTGCGCATATCAGCGATCCTGTTGTAAGTGATTCACCGGGCATGACCCGGCAGAGGCGACAGAATAGTTCTTCATTATTGCTTAATGACCACGTGGACAGACTTAGGCGATAATACAGAATTATTTTGGGCGGTTCTGTCACAACGGCGCACTCGCCGGCCCCGACCACGACGGTGGCGTGCGATGCACTCTCCGGCCACGACCGCCATCGCCGCGTCGAGGTACGGGAGGCTGCGACCCTGTCGCCGCGTCGAGGTGCGGGAGGCCGCGGCCGCCGCCGTGGCATCGAGCTGGTCACGCGAGCAGGAGGACGACCATGGCCACGGGTCTCAGAGCTTGGTGGTGGCCATGGCCCCGGTGGAGGGTGTGCCTCGGAGGGTGATGTCCTAGTTGCTACCACCATCATGTTCGATGAAATGCCTCTGAGGCAAGGGAAGAGAAGAATGGGTGGTAAAGCTACCACTTCATGGGTGCAAGGAATGCATAGCTGCTGGGTACAGACACACAAACACAATCTCAAGTGAGCCTGGCTCATTTTAGCTAGTGACACAAACAATCAACCTTACACCGTTTGAACCAGAGGAACCTTGCACCGTTTGAACCAGCCTCTGGCTAGCCATGCCATGGCGAGCTAGCCAGGTCGGCCAGATACAGGTGCACAAACACGCCCAACACATCACCGGCGAGCACCTGTGGCTGCAACACACGCACTCACGTGAGCACACCAGGAACACGGTCTCGTTTTGGTGCTGCAACTGGTAGCACTTTCTTCGGAGTTTGGACTCTATTGCTTTTATTATGGAAATGATTACAGGAAAGAGTAAACAGCCGAGGCCACGACCTCTAGTTAATGCGGCACGCCCTCCTCAATGCCTGCCATCGCAAGCATCTCAGCCATGCTGCACGACGCGCTCTCCCCACGACTGTAGCGCGAGTCAGAGCCCACCCCGAGCGCACAGGACTAAACTAAACTAAACTGAAAGAGAAAAAACAGCTAAGCACAAGACTTATTCAACAATACTCCTCCTAATACTTGTGCACTACTACTTACAGATACAAAGTCCGATCTGCACACATTGTGACCTGAACTTGTCTAACTGTATGCCTTGTGTCTCACCTTTGAGTTCATGATCTCAGTGAGCCCCACCACAATCGTCTACCTCGGATAACCCCCTTGGTAGGTTGCGGATCTAAACACTGACAAGTACTAGTTATTATGATCTAAATTATGAGAACTCCTTTTTGCATGATTTTCTCCTCTCTCCTTTTGAGATTTTTGAGACTAGGGGCTATCTCTTCTTCTTCTTTTTTATCATGTTTTGAGCATGTATTTCTCTCTCTCTGTTTTTTTTTTGCATAGCCCCAAAGTCTCTATTGAACATTTTTTCGGAGAGGGATAAATCATAGATCCATGCGCGGAGCTTTATTTTGTGGATGGATGATGGATAAGTGGATGAATGGATGAAATGATGGTTGCTAACTTCCATTGTAGAAGTTTAGCAATGATGGATCGTGTACATGATCTTGATCATAGGAGCATGACAAGTTCTAACTAGGGTCACAACAATTTGACAAAGCTCAATGAGAGAACAAGCAACATATGTAGAAGCTAAACAATGTGCTAGAATCTACATATGGCCTTGGATGGAAAATGCTCATCATTCAGGACCTCATCATTTTAATATTTTTTGAAAAAATTTCTGAAACTCAAGCATCACTTGGAACAAGATCATAACCACTCTATTCTATCATATCATCTCACAACAATCTAGGCATGGTCATGCTTTTCTCTACCCACAATTTTCAAGCTAAAGTTTGATCATGCAAGCCAACTAACTCAAAAACTTAAGCAAGGTACTAGTTGTATGCAAGACATATGAGAAGAATAAACAGAGCAATTATTCATCATTTCAACCATGGAGACAAAGGCATTCTTACCATGCATGAGAAAGCAAATAAATAACTAGATAAATATTTTTTATTTTTTAGTTTTGCAGATTCTTTTTTTGTGGTTTTATCATAAGGAATTCTGAAAACAAATGGAGATACAAGTTACCTCATAGTGGGGATCTTCCCCCAAGCTAGCTTCAGACTTACTGCTGCGGAGGTTAGTGAAATCCCACGCGTAGTAAGCCATCTGTTGCTATTGCCTCTGCTGCATGGCGTCAATTCTCTCGCTGGTCTGTCGCTGCCACGCCTGAGAAGATTCGAGGTGCGTGTTCAGCAACTCCTCCACGCTCGTGATGGCGGTGAGCTCGCCTAGTGTTGGGTATTTTAGCGTCACACGAATAAATCCGCAAGCGTACAGATACGGTTGTACCTTTCACCTCAAAGTATTCCAAGTGCATGCACGTGGGTTGGGACAGGGCAGCCGGGCCGTCGCCGCCCCCTGCGTGGTTGGCTAGTTGCTTTGCTTACCGTGTGACATCGCGGTACGCGAAGCTGCGCTGCCAGGGGTTCTCCTGTGGCCCGCTCTTCCTCTGCGCCCGCTTCGTCACGCCGCAGACGCCTGTGGCGGCGACGCTAGAATGCTTGTCGGCCGCGTCATTCCAGCAGGGACGGGGCTTGGCCATTGGAAAGGCAGAGGCAGAGAGGGGTCACACGGGGTTGCCAGTCGCCCAGTCCGTCGCGAAGTGAGGAGGGCGCTAGCTGCCAAAACATGGGAAATGATAGGGTAGGAGATCTAGAAGTGAATTGGGTGAAGAGAGGGAGTAGAGGCCGAGCGGAAGAAGGAAGGAGGGAGGGAGGAGCATGACGCTCACTACTACAGAAAATGTATGTAGGAGCGGATGGATTCACATTTTCAGGTGCGGGCGCGAGATCCGCTCCTAGCTGTCGCTTTTAGAAATAGCGATTTCTAGAAGCGGGTAAAACACCCGCACCTGAAAATGCATTTTCTAAGAGCGGGTGACATCATCATCCGCACCTGAAAATGTGGGTGAAGTCATCACCCGCACCTAGAAATGAGGATATTTCCAAGAGCGGGTCATGGCGTCACCCTCTCCCACAAATGATTTCTATGTGCGGGTCTTGCCGCGCGTTTTCTTAGATCGGGCGACAAATTCGCCCGCTTCTGAAAAAACTGTGACTCTTACGAACGTTTTATGTAAACATTTTCAGAATTCTATTACACGATGCCCCTGCATCCTCCACACGCACTTGCTTTTAAGCACACACCACCCACGCCAATAGCCGTAGTCGTCACCCAGCCGAATTTTTTTATACATTTTTTAATCATTTTGCAAAATTATACGACCGTTTGAAAATTTATCAGATTTGACCACCAACCACCGTGCGCCACGGCGGCCGCTGTGGGCCACGGCGGTTGCAGGTCCAACCGCCGTGGGCTACGGCGGTTGGGCCAACGGCCGCGGGCCCAACGGGCGGGAAGGCCAGCCGCCGTGGCCCACGGCGGTTGAGGCCTATTCGCCATGGGCCACGGCAGTAGGGTTGTGCAACCACCGTGGCCCACGGCGGCAGGTCAGCTGCTCCCTATAAGAGCCGAAAATTACCCCGGAAATGTCATAATAATTCAGAAAAAAAGAAAGAGAGGGTTGGGAAGGAGAAGAGAATGAGGGGGCGGAGCGCGAAGCTCTGCCAGTTCTTCGCTTCATTGTAAGTATTTCGTCGATTTCAACCCTTGTAGCACCTATACTTAGAAAGCATAATTAGTGATTCACTGTGTTTCTTTAGATCTAGAGTATTAAAAATATCCTATTTGTAGGGTTTAGGGTTGAGAAGGAGAAGAGAGGGAGGTGGAGGGTGCGGAGCAGTGAAGCTCTGCTGCTTCTTCGCTTCATTGCAGGTATTTCACTGATTTGAACTCTTTTAGTAATTTGACTTAGATATAATCACTATGTCGGTTTACTGTAGATTTCTGTAGATTTATGTATGGTATAGATTTCTGGAGTATAGATCTGTAGTTGTAGTTTATACTACGTAAAATATATACTGTTAAGTGTGTAGATTGCGGCTGATTAGTTTGCTATTTTAGTTTAGATATTAGTCTTTTTGTTTCTTAGTCCCTGAATGTAGTATTTGATAGCAGTTATTACTTTTTATTATGAATCAGACATGTCGGAGACAGTCACAATCAAATTGTATTATGGAATTAGAGAAATTATATATGGTCCACAAGGAGTTGACTTGTCAAATTTTAGTTCAATTGAGAAAAATGTTAAAAGAGCAGCAGAAAGAACTTGGGAGGGTATAACCAACTGTCTTGTCAAGGCATTTGCAGTAGATTTAGAGCACCAATGCCTGTCGGTGATGGCACTAATCAACAGAAGTGAACATGTGTATTGGAAGCTCGTGCCACTTGAAGGGACTCCACGATGGAGGAGTTTTATCAGAAATGCATGCCGAGTTGGTTTGCCTGTGATTTTGTTTGTCCAAGTTTTCCAGAAAGGTGGGTCTAGCAGTCAAGTGCATGAGGAAGTTGAGGATGTGGACGAGGGGGAAGGTGGTGAAGAAGGGGAAGGTGGTGAAGAAGGGGAACAACAAGAGGAGGAAGAAGGGAATTCTGAGGATGAGCAGACATCTAGAGGTTTTGTTGTCAGTGGTTTTATTGATGAGGGAGAAGGAAATCCAGAGGTGATGAGACAATATCAGAGAGAGTTAGAAGCTGATGAACGTGCATTGGAAGAGGACTCTTCAGATGATTATGATGATGATGATGATGATGATGATGATCAGTCTGAGGATCATGTGCCCTGGGATTGGCAGAACTACGATTTCTTACAGTGTACTGTTAATAGTGGTGAGAATATGCCATGGGAGTACACGGAGAATGAGGTTACAGTAGGCGCTATGTACCCCAGTACCGCACATGTGAAGGATGCAGTGAAGCAGTGGTCCACCTTGACTCTACACAGAGAGTTCAGGGTAGTGAAGAGCTCTCCGAGGATATATGATGTGTGTTGCAAGAAGGAGGATTGTTCTTTTCGAGTGTATACATATATGGGGAAGTGGGATAATTACTTACAGGTGAAGGAAGTGAAGGGTCACACTTGTACCCTTAATCGTATTGATGCAAGGCACCGAAACATTTCAGCAGATTTTTTTGCAAGCCACATGTACCCTACCATTGTGAAATATACTTCCTATGAGCCGAAGGCAATTATCGGTGCAATTGAGGAGAAATTCGGGTACACCATCAGTTACGGCAAGGCATACCAAGCAAAGAAGAAGGTATTGGAGCATAGGTGGGGTACTTATGAAGCATCCTACCACAATCTGCCTAGGTTGCTACACACAATAGTTCAGATGAATCCTGGCAGCTACTATGATATCAAGGACTATGCTTGTGAGGAGAAACCAGGCAAGCTTGTGCTTCAGCGGTCATTCTTGGCATTGGGTGCCTACATTGAGGCTTTCAAACTGTGCCGACCGGTCATTTGCATAGATGACACTTTTCTCACAGGCAAATACAAAGGAACAATCCTGACAGCTGTGGCAGCTGATAGTAACAATCAGTTGCTTCCTTTGGCCATTACATTTGCGGAGGGAGAGAACGGTGACAGTTGGTACTGGTTCCTTGAGAGGTTGAAGAACATGGTGGTCCAGGATGTACAGGATGTGTGTGTCATACACGATAGGCACAAAGGTATTTTGCAAGCAATCAATGACATGAAAGAGGGCAGCCAAGAGCGATACAGAGTTCCATTGTGGCCAGATGTTAAGAGCAGGTGGTGCATTAGGCACATGAAAGCAAACTTCCACAGCCAGTTCAAGAACAAGACCTTGTCTAAATTGTTTGAGCGGTTGTGTGAGCAGACTCAGCAGAAGAAGTTCGATGCCATCTGGAAGAAATTAGATGACCTGACAAAGAAGGCATCAGAGGAGATAGCAAAGAGGCCAGTGAATCCCGAACCTGGAGAGGAGCCAATTTCTCTCGAGGATGTGGATTAGATGGCCCTCAAGTTAGGCGCAGAAGAGGGCGTGCTGTGAAGACCTTCAGCCAGTGGATTCAGAATGAGCCTAAGGAAAAGTGGTGTCTCATGTTTGACGAGGGCGGAGCAAGGCATGTGATAAGGATCACTAATTTTGCTGAGGTCTACAACTGTGTGCTTCACGGTTCAAGACCTCTTCCTCTAGTTGGCATCATTGAGTTCTTTATGTATCGTACAATGCAATATTTTCACCAAAAGAGCAAGACAGCGGATGAGGTTCTGAGGAACACTCAAATGAGATACTGCACCAAAATGACTGAGTATTTGACCAAGGCTCAGGGAAAAGCACTTCTTCACAAGGTCACAGCGCAGCCTTTGTACCAGTCTGCTGACAATGAAATTATGTGGAGCTATGAGGTTGAGTGCAAAGGGAAAATGCGCCTAGGCCCTTCGCGTGAAAAAAACGCAACAAGTTGCTGAACTTGGCAACCAAATATGCAGATGCACATGCCGGAAGCCGCAGCTACTACACATCCCCTGCTCACATGTGATCGTCGTATGCTATGAACTTCAACAATTCAGCTACCATAGGTACGTGCCATGGTACTACGCCAAGGAAACTGTTCGAAACATTTGGAACCGAACAATTCAGGGCTACCTCGTGCAGGGTACTTTTACTGAGAACCCCAAAGAAAATGATGTGCACATACCAAATCCAGATCCTGAGTTGTGCCAAGGTGTTGGAAGACGGAAGAAGAAGAGGATTAGGAACAACATGGACGAAGCAGAAGCTGGAGCTGCAGTAGTGATGTGCTACAAGTGCCACAACACAGGGCACACGTACAAGAGGTGCACAGCTCCAAATTATGCTTGCAACGCACCAACTACGACTAGTGTGGGCTCATCAGCAACTTCAGGATCATCCCAACCCCCATCCGGACGTGAACGCGGACGTGGACGTGGGCGTAGGACCAACGCAAGATTCAGATGATCATAGTTGCTTGTAATGTTAGGACATTTAATTTCCGAATTTGTAATATTTGAACTATTATTTGTCGTACGAACTTATGCATGGTATTGTATTGTAATAATTGAACTTTTCTTTCGTGTTGTCTTAATTATGTTGATTCATTTGTATTATTTTGCCTATGATTGTTCTCATCTTGTTTTGCAGATTTGCAATGGCCTCCTCAGGTCTTGAGTTGGACTTGGAGTTCCTCACCAAGAGCAAGGACAATGTCGAGGTGCCAAAGGGGATCGAGACTCCTATGTGCTTCTGCGGTGACAATTGCAAGCTTGTTAGGTGTAAGATTCTTGGGTATGCCTACGGGATGAGATTCTTCATGTGCGCCAACTCTGCGCACGACCCGATCCAGCCATTCGACCGCAACCTTTGAGCCAAAGTAAGGAATTACTATATTTCTCGATTATTCATTTGTCATTTGTGTTTTATTATTTGCTGACGTGTCTTTGAAAAAAGACTCCACCTCCTCTTTGTGACTTCATGCAGTGGCTAGATACCGAGCAGTCCGACTTCGACAAGAGGTGCGTCGAGGGAGCTGCCCGTGATGCTAGGGAGAGGTGGTTGCGCATGGTTGAGTGGGAAAAGAGAGGAAAAAAAGGAGGAGCAGAAGGAAATGCACCATCGCCAGAAGATGAGAGAACGTGAAGTGGCCCAGGCCCGTGAAGCCAATAGAGAGAGGAAGAGGGATAGGGCTCGCCGGGCCAAGGAAGCTGGGCCGGATGCCATCAGGAAGGGGAAATACCCCCGTTGTACTCAGTAGACCTAGAGTATTAGTCGGACTGTATCAAATAATTTCGGATTTCATGACATCGTCAACTAGGGTCCTCAGTTTGTATCGTTAAGAACTTTAATCGAACTGCATTAGAGTGTCTTTTCTCCGTTACGTGTGTTTCGTTAGAGTGACTGTCATATGCAGAGTAGTTGTGTTTCCTCCGAGTCACTAACGTGTTCCCCTTCCACAGATCGACTGGCCCACAATGCGACAGTGCCCTAGTACTATGGTGTGTTTTCTCCGAGTCACTGCTTCGTTTCCCTTCCCACGGATCGAAGGGCCCACCACCCAGCCAGCCTCCTTCTTCTGCCTATATATACCACCATTCACTCCATTGCCTTCTTCTCACAGCATTCAACAATGGCTTCCTGGAGTGGGGATGAACACGGTTTCGGTCTTGAGTTGTGGCATCAGCAATCAGAAGATTTCGAAGCTAATTTTCCACTGAAAGGCAAGAGTGACTTCAGATCGATGCGTGATGTTAGAAGCTACGCACCGAAGCAAATGGTGTTGTGGCCTAGGTATTCACATGGTGAGTTTTGCGTGATGCAAGTGTACTAGGGATGGAACAACTCCAATCGTCGCTTCTGGCACTGCCCACATGCATGGGTAAGCAATGTCCACAAATTTGTTCATCATGTTTCTTTGGTTTGCTAACGTTTTCTTGCCTTTTGCAGTACTCCACCCAATCAGAGAACTGCGGTTTCTCTCAATGGGTGGATCCATCAGCTATTGATCCCTATCAACAGTACATCGACTACCTCGAGGACGTCGTCATCTACAACCTGAAGCGGGAGCTGTCGGAGGCACTGGCTTCTCCAGATCCATCGTCTAACGCAGGAGACGACCGATGCTGCAAATGCTCGACCTGCACTTGTGAATGCCACAAGAAGAACAGCCCCCTCCGAAAGATTGGTCCCCTGCACCTTCACCACCTCCACCCCCACCTGGGTACTACTATATGCCGTCGCAACACTCCGGCGGCTCTATGCTCTCCGGGTAGTTCTCGTACAACTAGATTAATTAGGATTGTTGTAATCAAATTTCTAAATTCCCTAAGGCATGTTATCAGTACGTAAGGCGCTTTGTTAGGTTTGTACAAGCGCCGTACATGCCATTGCAAATGTGTATTTTCTCTTCTAAATATTAAAAAAAACCAACCGCCGTGGCCCACGGCGGTTGGGCAACCGTCGTCCACAACCGCCGTGGCCCACGGCGTTAAGCCCATACGGCGGTTGGACCTGCAACCGCCGTGGCGCACAACGGTTGGTGGTCAAATTTGATAAATTTTCAAACGGTCGTATAATTTTGCAAAATGATTAAAAATATATATATATAAAAAATTCCACCCAGCCACATGCTAGTTGGGCCAACGTTCCCTGTGTCCTCGGCGCGGCCCACGATCTTCAATGTCTCCAACTTTAGTGGATGCAAATGGAGGAATTTATATATATATATATATATATTTTATTTCAATTTGCAAATTTATACAACTGTTTTGAAATTTATCAAAAATATACATCCACCGCCGTGGCTCACGGCGGATAGAGCCTACCGCCGTAGGCCACGGCGGCAGCACGTCCAACCGCCGTGGCCCATGGCGGTAAGGCCACCGCCAACGGTCGAGTCCTGGGTGTGGGCCCCGCGGCAACTTACCGCTTGCTACCGCCATGGGACATGGCGGTAGGGCCTAAGCGTCGTGGCGGACGGCGGCAGCCGCCCCTATATAAAGGGCAACGGCGACTGCCGTCCCCCACCCCCTGCCGCCGCCCCCTCTTCAGGTAGGTTCTCTTCTTTCTCTTTATCTAATTAGTTTAATTAGTTTAGGATATTGTAATTAGTGTAGAAAGAGTAACTTCGTTTGAAAGAGGCGTGCTTCGTTACTTCGAAGGAGTAACTGCAGATGCCATTGCAAAAGGAGAGGAACCTCCTTGGGATGCTCTTTATGCTCCACCAGACATGCATCATTATTTGCAAGGAAAAACTGCAGATGCCATTGCAAGAGGAGAGGAACCTCCTTGGGGTGGTCTTTATGCTCCGGGTGGTCTTTATGGTCCACCAGCAGACCCGTGTGTTGCTAATCCACCAGCTAAAAAAGATACCAAGAAAGGTAAACCTTCGTCGTCACATCGCAAGAATGACTGAAGTTTGTCATTTTGTATGATGTTGTAGTCTTTCCTGCCGTGCTGTAATATTTGAACTACTATTTCATTTGAATCATGGTACTGTAATACGACTCTATAAGAACTGGATCCTATTGTGATTGTGTTGTAATAATCGAACCAGCATTCCTTAATTTCTCTTTTTTAACTTTCCTACTGGATTTATTATAATTTAATAAAGTTCAAAAAAAATAATAAAATGAGCCTAACCGCCGTGGGCCACAGCGGTTAGGCCCAGCCGTCGTGGCCCACGGCTGTTAGGCCCAGCTGCCGTGACCCACGGCGGTTAGGTCTATCCGCCGTGGAGGCCCCCCAACCGCCGTTAACGCCCTCTAGTCGCCGTGGGCCACCGCCGTGGCGTACGGCGGCTGAGACTAACCGCCGTGGGCCACGGCGGTTGGTGTATAGTTTTGATAAATTCAAAACGATCGTATAAATTTGCAAATTAGAATAAAAAATATATAAAAAAATTCCAAATGGAGTGCTGACATGAAATCCCGGAGGTTTTAAAAAGAGCTCTAGAACGTACCACCAGGTGGTGGCGGGATTTAAGATCCTAGCTCGTATGGATTTGGTTCCTATAGCATTTTTTGGTTCATAGGAATGGATCATAGGAAAACTAAAGGAAAATTTCCTTTCCCGTTGATTCTATAGGAAAACCATAGGATTAAAAGAATCCACTCAAACCCCTTTGAAAATTTCCTATGCACAAGGAAACGAGTACAAGCAAGAGATAAATGGCTGCATGTGGTGCCTAATCAAAGAAAGTATTGGTCACTTGTGCCTAATCAAAGCATGCCACATTATTTAATTGAAATTTTCTCTTCAGATTCCTTTAAATTCCTATGTTCTTCATACACCATCCAAACACCCTAACCTTCTACACTTCCTATAGGTTTAATTCCTTTGTTTTTGCATATGTGTTCCTATCCTATTCCTACATTTTTCCTATTCCCATGATTTTCCATTCCTATGTTCCAAAGGAGGCCTTAGTTGGGCTCTGGCAGGGACAGGTTAACACGAGCATGTCAGCCAAACGAGCACACCAGCTAGATGAGAGGTGAGAAATAGGGAGGGAACCTGCCGGTAGCTTCACTCCAGCTCCTCTGCCCCGTCGGGTTAGAGCAACTCCAACAGCCCCTGTATTTTTTTAGTTAAATTTAGAGTTTATAACCTCTTGTAAAAATACAAAACCATCCACCTGACGTGTAGGTCCCACCGTCATGCCCTTCGTTTCTTTCAGCTCTCCCCCTCTCTCCGATAGTCATCCTCTTCCTTCGAGCCTTGTTGCAAACATTGTACTGTAAGAAAATGCGACTAAACAATTCATCAAAAAGGGTTGGGGACTCGACTGCTGACTTCGGTAAAAATAATCATCAAAATAAAGTCAAGTGAGATCTTGTTGTAAATATTAAATAGTAAGAAATTCAATGATGTAATCATAATAATTTAATTTCGATATTCGATGTAAAATTTATAGTTTTTTTAGGATTCAAACTATTTTGCACCTGGAAAGACATCATCAGTTTTGTGTATTCTTGTATGCATGCACAAGCTCATCAACTATCACTAAGATTTATTTGCATTTTAGGTTAAATCTATCCACTCTAGAATTCTTAGTAAATTAGATTGTGCATCGAAAGGTAATTTATCGTGATCTTTATCTTTTTAGTTTGATTTTCTTTTGAATCTATTGGATTTTCTGCATGTGATTTGTATTTCAGTTCGAATAATTTCCAAACAAAACTTAACTAATCTTCTTGTCCAAGTACCAAATCCCAAATTATAAAAAAACTCGACCTGCGGGGAGTAAGACCACCCCCACGGTATTGTATTAAGAAGAAGATCTTCTCACACAGATCGAGAAAATCTCCGAACCCCTGTCCCAACCATACACAGCGGCACCGCAACACCGGTGAGATTAAGCTGACCTTAGACCTATGCTTTGGCATGGGACGGACGAGGAGATTTTTTTATAATAGCAGACTACTAGGAGGGCCATAAGACCGCTCAACCACCGCACACACGTGCATCTGCTGGGGAATAAATCCCCTGTGAGGGACGCGGGTGCCCATTCCAGGAATCGAACTCGGAATAAATCCCCTGTGAGGGACACGGGTGCCCATTCCAGGAATCGAACCCGCGCCGTCCGCTTGCCCACCGGCAAAGCATGCCAACCGAGCTAGGCTCGGTCCTCCCAAATCCTGAATTATTTATTGGCCTAATCCATCGCTACCACCTTTACACTCGTGTGCGTGAAAAAGCCCGAAGCCAATAACTTTGAATCTGCGATTGAGCTTGTAGTCCAATGGTAGGACGGTCCAGTGGTACGCTATCCATCAGGGTTCAAATTCTGGTGCTCGCACCTTTTTCTGGATTTTTCCAGAATTTACCGGCGTTATGCGTTAAGTGGTAAGCGACGTTCCCGTCGACGATGAGGCGCCATTGGTGACTTCGGGAATTTCCAGATCTGCCGGTGCTCAGTCCTTCGGAGGTGCTCATAGGGGTAGGGTTTGAGTACGTGTATTCATAAGGGTGAGTGTGCATGTGTGTTGTGAGCGTCTGCGTTGTACTGTGTAATTCTAAAAAAAATAACTTCGAATCTGAACATTTTCCAGTTACCGTGATATTACGTTTTCGTGAGGCTCCTATATGTTTACCGGCTTCCCGTACACTAAAGTCCATCTAAATTGTTTGTTGTTATTCTCCAACCTCCACCTCGTGATCATCAATTAAAAAAATGTTACAACATTTTTTGAAAGTTGGACTAACTTTTTTCATAAAAAGTTTGGGTCAATATTTTCAAAAAGAGTTGGATCAACATTGCTTTGAAGAAAATTTTAAACCCCACATTTCTCCCAAGGGTTAAACAAATATTTTTCATAAAAATTGTGATCAACATTTCCTTAGAATGATTTGACATTTTTTTAAAAGATCAACATTTTTTCCTTCCGGACGGCTGGTGAGCCCTCTGTCCCAAAATAAATGTAATTCTAGGATTTGAATTTTGTCCCACAAAAAATGCAACTTTGACTAACCAACTATAAAAAGTCAAGAGACTCTAGAAGCTTCTCACATAAAAGACAAGCTTATGTCTAGATTTTTCTCATAAAAGACAAAGAGTAATTTGATCATTTTACATCTCACATTAATTTTCATACTTGATCCTAGAATTACATTGATTTTGGGATGGAAGAGAAGTTGCCCAGCGGCAGAGCAACAGTCAGCGAGCCCCACAGTGACGCGGCAATTAACTAGCCGACCCCGAAGGCACACGGGGTAGCAGGGAGGGGCCGCGAACGCACGCGGCGGTTGACGAGCAGAGCGAACCGGCCACATTGATCTAACGGTTGTAAGAGCATCTCCAAGAGTTCTCTAAATCCTTTTCTAATCTTTGATTTTTTAGGAAGATGGCAAAAAATACCTCTCCAACAACTCCTAATCCGCACTCCTAATCTTTTAGGACTCGGAAAAAAGCAGCCTATTCGGCGTAAAGTTAGAGCATCTTCAAGAGTATCTAATATTTTCTTCCTAAAAAGATGAAGTTTGAGTGATTCTAAAAAAAGTATTAGAAAGAATAAAGAAGGTTATCTCCAAAAGTTTCTAATAATCTACTCCTAAAATATAGATGATAATTTTGCATCAGGAATCCTATATTATTCTTAAATTATCCTAATCACTTTTATGTATTCTTTCTCTCTTGTACATTTGCATCAGAAACCATTTTCAACACTTTATTGTTTCTAAGCCCTTCCACCTTGTTTTAGTAGAGGATACGCGTCGACCAAAACCGAGTAACTTTACGCTGAAGAGCTATTTTTTCCCGACTCAAGCAAACCACATAAAATCTTTACGGAACTATGACCGGCCATCATATTAGCAAATAAACGTATTCCTGAGCTTAATGCACGGAAACAATGAGAGATTAGCTCAAGGAGTACCAAAGATTAGGAGTGTGGATTAGGAGTTGTTGGAGAGATATTTTTTTGCAATGACTAGTGGAAGTGCACATGGGACACGCATGTGATAAAAAAGAATTGAATACAAAACTATAGATAGTAGATAGATAAAATGGGGAGAATATCTAATATGTGGCCAAAATTATTACATATAAAATTGAAACTGCTTCTCAATCAAATTAATCTCCTCGGCACGTGTGGCAACAACAACTTTAATTTCGTCGTGCACCATAACATTGGTACGCAGCTCGGTTCTAACAGCTGCACAAGAATAAACAAATTAAGCACAATGATGTTGTATAAATAATAATATGCAAATCACTTCGAGCATAAAAAAATTGTAAAGCACCTTATAGGCTTGATATCCATGGGAATGTGCCATTTTCAATCAATATAATGGTTGTGTTTTCAGATTTTTCAAAGCAAGCTGAAAATTCTTCTGTTGTCATTAATTAAAAATATACATAACACTAACTGAATATGATTAATTTTTAAATCTGTTAACACACCTTTATGACGATTTACATGAACTCCTATGGCCATCATGGAGTAGTTATTCAGTTCGGCATCAAGGAATTTTTCACTGATCATCTGGTCGTGGTTTGTGAGAATATGGACAAATCCGATGCAACTAAAAAAAGATCTATTATTGTTGGCATTGCATAATTTGATTGCTAATTAATTGCAATAAAAACCAACCTGGTGTCCTTCACACAGATCTATCTCGTTCCATATGGAGCTTCCTTCATCGGCCCAACAGAAGCCACGATAGCTAGCAAGTTGACCTCGGAACCATGCATGTTGAAAGAGCATCATCCATAGTCATGAAGAAGACTGATGAAATCATCTTATACTCTATTTTCTTTCAATCGGTATTTTTTTGTGTGTAAATGACCTCTGATTGAAGATGTAGAAAGGTCCAGTTATATATAAAAGGGGCCATGGCATCTGCATGGGTCTTAGAATGATAGCTGTATATAGCACGACCCATATGTTTCATAATTGAAAATAAGGTATAAGATCAACCAATCAAATCAAAAGAATAGCTAATGCTGTTGTGGGCGTTTACACAAGCTATAGAGTTGCCATGTATATTTTTTGGCCCTTCCAGCCGAGGTCAACTTGCTAGCTGTCGTGTATATCTCTATAATGGTCCGTCCAACCGAGTATTCATGATCTATAATGGTCCTTCCAACCGAGTATTCATGATCATGGGAATTATATAGGTAACGTAATTATAGTAATGTGTATCTATTAAAAGGAAGTGTACCAATAAATAAAGGAAAGTATACCACCAAAATCAACTGGACGTTACTTTTGGACGTTATAAATGGAAACAAAAGCACGGAATCATGGATACACGTGCCCTCAGACCTTCCTTATTTGACTGGCTGACACATTTTCTTCCCAAAATTGCATGGTTAATTTCCATGGGCATGTCTATTTTTCTTTAGAAAGGAAAACAAAATTAATGGGATGGTGCTGGTGCAGAAGATCCCATAGGATCTGATCCTGCCGCCACCGTAGCGGGATCCGCCGCCGCCGTAACTAAAAGTACCTTTTTGGTAATGTACTCTTGCCTCATCATCTTCTAACAAGTCATCACCTTCATTGGGGTTCAAACGATCCAAATCGTGTTCTGTTGAATTGCAAAAAATTGCAAAAAATAGATAAATATTCCAGAATATATTAATCGTGAGCGACCAAAAGAGAAATGTTATTATATATACCTTCAACACCATGTCTTTGGTCATCTGGTATCCATATGACGGATGGATCTTCCTGATGTGCATGTATGTTCATAATATTAGCGGAATTGCATACACCAGATTTGTTAGGTTCAGACTGTCTCCTCAAGATAGAACCCCTCGTCACCGGACCAAAACCCAATTGCGTTATTTCTGACAGCAATGTGCCAATAAGGGTTTATACCAAAGATCTTACATCATCATTTCAACACAACAGAAGTGATTACAATGTTCGATTCTACCTATTTAAATTAGATTGGTGCGAGCAAGGAGGCAGCATAGTATACCTTTTTTCGATGTTGATTGACTGATACGAGCATCAATAGTTTCTCCCAATGCGTTATTTCAGACTGCAATGTGCCAATAGGGCTTTGTATCAAAGATCTACATCACAATTTCAATACAACAGAAGTGATTACAATGTTCGATTCTACCTATTAAAATTAGATTGGTTCGAGCAAAGAGGCAACATAGCATACCTTTTTTCGTTATTGGTTGACTGATACAAGCATCAAAAATTTTTGTTATTTTATGTTGTCTCCCAAACTCTGATAGTGAAGTATATTGTTTCTTGTCATATATCCTTTTTGTTTCGCCCGGGGACATTTCTGCAAAAACACAACATTCATATTTAAATAGACAAATTAAGAAAAACATCAACAGTGCCAACAGTAAATTAGAGATACCTAACCTGCACCAGATTGTCGGCTACCAATGACAACTATTAATCAACCAAATTTCATATATTAATTTTCAATCAACCAAATTTCAGAGATCCAAAAAATTTGTTTATATTTAAATATAAACAGAACATATTGAATACCCAAATATTGCATACCAGGGGTTGTAATTTGAAAGGAAATATCATCATTTAGATTGTTGGATCTCTGGAATCTGGATCTTCTTTTCGCATTCCGTCGGATATTCTCATCAGATTGGGTGGACGCACCTTCAGTTAGTGGATCTCCTGTTACAAAACGCTATGAACAAGAAAACACATAAAAAAGTTACAAAACCAAACCTGTGGGAACAGAATTGCTTGCAACTTGACATTGATGGCTACGATATGTAAATGTGGGGTTCCTACTAAGCCAGCCTTCTCCCCAGTTCATATGTATCATCGTCTGTATCTATACATTAAAAATTTGAAAACAATATAAGTAGCGATCAGATCGTTTGAACTCACAAGTGGGACGAAAGATAAGGTTCATATGATCACCGATTATGATTGTCTAGTGCTGGACTGGATTGGACGGTGGTCGAAGTACCCCACGTACTCCGCGCTGATGGGGTCCGCTGGGTTCACGAACAAGTTCGGCACCCATGCCGCCAGCGCCGCAAACGACGCGTCATGCACGCCACAGCCGCGGGCCCCGTGTAGGACGGCCGCCACGCCCGCCGTGACGAAGCTGCCGGTGATGCGGATGCCCTGCCTCACCCGCCGGTCCCCGATCCGCTCCACGGGCACCGACAGGAATGGTGCGTTGAAGAGGAACGTGGGCAGCACAGCGGCGCCCGCCTTGGCCAGGGTCTTGGCGGCCAGTGTCGCGTTGGCCGACCCTAGCGAGTGGCCCGCCAGCCAGACGCGGCAGTTCTGCGGCTGCCCCAGCCCGGCCTTCGCCGCGGCCGCCACCGTGTCGTGGACCGCCTGCATGGCGGCGCGGAAGCGGGACTTGCCTTCACTTGACCAATGAGTTACTTCTAGATTTGTGTGCTGCGTGCGTGGTTTGCTTAGGTTCTAAAATTCCAAACATTTGTGCCCGCTGTATCTTGAGTGTGCCGGTCACTCTAAGTCCTGAAAATGTCTGAAAGGGCTTTGAAAGATCTCAATATTTCTGTCAGCAAACCTGGAGAATGGAAAAGACAATTTTAACATCTTCGCATTCCATATATGTTGCAGCGACTCACAGGCTAAACGAAGGTTGGAATTCAACAAAGAGGCTCCAGCTGATCCTCTAGCAAAACAACAGAAGACCCATTGAGAGGTACTTTGTAAAATATTATACTCAATAAAGCTCCAAATATTCAATCAAGTATAATATCTGACATCTATAATATACTCACTATTCATACAGGAAACCCTTGGAAATTATTCTTAACATAAAACATGGAGAACGGACAAGATAGAATTATCTATGCTACCAAGGACTCACTCTAATAAATAATTACATGTTCTTTTTTCAAGATACACCATGTGATCGTTATGAATATTTGTTTATACTCGGATAAGAAACTTCAGTTCAAATAGCTTGCCACTTTCGTTTAAATAAATAGTGATACTCATTACCCGGGTATTTCAACTTTACATAATATGCTCATGTCCTTATCGTCGAGAGATGATATCATGGTAAATTTTCCTTAAAATCATTGCATTTTCTTAATTCCCGCAGCAACGCGCGGGTGAGGTTCCCCTAGTATTATATATAGACAGACCGCTAAAATTTCTGGGAGCAACAGCAACCCAACGGACGTGGTGCGCGGGATTTTTTATGTTCTTACTTTTTTTTTTGTAAAATTATATGTGCTTCACAAAGTTTTGCAAAACAAAACCTTATACCGCTAAATAAAATGCCGGTTGGGTACTGTATCACCTCCGACTGCCATTTCGTACGGGTTTGACTTCTGTTTGAAACGACGGTAACTCCCTTCACTTTGTAAAAAAATCATAATTATTTCGTATAAATTCAGATGGAGAAAAGGTTTATACAAAAGGTTTAGATCTCGAAAAGTTCGAACTTTTCTTATTTGGAGTCATTTTCGTGCCCAAATATTGACATAACACTCAGATCTAATGTTCAAATTTTAGATATGAACATTGTGTCTAATATTCGGGCACGAAGATGACTCCAATTGAGAAAACTTGTCGAGATTTACAACTTTTGTATAAATCTTTTCTCCATTCGAGTGCTTATGATATAGTTATGATGATTTGAAAATGCACTGTTCAGAGAATGATAATTTTCGGTTCAGTAAATTTGAACATTGCATCGAATATTTGGGCATGAAGATGACTCCAAATAAAAATGTTTGAACTATAAAGATGTAGATCTACTACTTTCATATAAATCTTTCTCCATCCGAGTTCATATGAAATAGTTATGTTTTTAATTTTGATAACGTGCAGAGAGTTACCACCATTTCAAACGGCGGTAGAACCCTACCACCATATGAAATGGCGGTTGGAGGTGCTATAGTATCCACCTCCCAGTTCATTTGGCGGTATAGGGTTAGTTTTACAAAACTTTGTGAAGGTTTTTTTTTACAAAAATGTAAAATAAAAAATATAAAAATTCTGGTGCGCGTTCATCAAGTGGATCATAGAAGGCGATGATAGTAATTCAAGTGGATCATAGCGTCGTCCATGGGACGTTCGTGAGCATAAATTTTTGGCTGGAAATGAATCGGCTTTTTTACTCGATTCGCAAAATGCTGAGATTTCTATCTCTATAAGCATTTCGGGAGCTTGAGTCCGAAATTTAAATCTTAATAACCAAAAGTCATTGCTGGTGCCTCACCGTCGACAGCACATTACCTACCAATGAAAGAATAATTTCAATTAATTCTTAAAAGAAATTCAATAAAATAAGAGCATATGTGCTGAGTCTAGAACTCGAACTTAAGTACCCAGCAAAAAAAAAATTTTGCCAGCTGAGATATGCTCCAGCCCAAAAAAATGCCAGCTGAGATATGCTCCATTCGTGTTGCTCGTTGATGTTGTTATGAAAAATTAATAATCTATTTATTTATAGAGATGCATCCCACTAAAAATTATTAATTTATTTCTCTCAATATGTAAGCTATCCTCCTATAAGAACCCAATATATCAAGCACCACACCACCACGTCACCATCCACTAGCACCATCTATTTATATATTCCTCTCATTTCTGTGACTAATAATAGCATTTGTGCATGCAAATTAAGAGGAGTTCACTTTTTAAAAAAATGGAACATGTTTCCATGTATAATGTTATTTGCAAAAGAATGTTGTTATGTAATCAGCTTAGTATTTTCACTTTCAAACTTCACCTTAAGATTATGTTAAAAAATTTCCCATACAAACGAGCAGGTATCATCTAGTTATTTAAAATAAACAGAAGCAGCTGATATGTATATTTACGGTCATCTCTGGTTGCACATAAATACGTTTAGGTGCAATCAAACTTTATACTAAAACAATACTTTAATAGCTTACTCCACTGTACTTAAATTTTATATTCAACGAGATTTCTTTTTTGTTTTCCAATGAGATTTCATAGTGCAACCATATCTGAATGACAATTTCGGCGACGCGTGGCCACGAGCAATCGATGGGGAATAAAAAAGATCCTAGTTGATTCTGTGCGATCATTTGTCCTAGTATACTATTGATAGCACAGGTGGATATAGCAAATGGTCAAGAATGTTGTTCACACATTCAGTTGAAAAATGTATCCTCAATATCGTATTTAGAAGGATTATAGTCAAAACACGCACAGAAATACTGACGTCATCAGAACGAACCACGTGTATGTAGATGACAATGAGAGGAGAGATAAAAGTTCCGAGTGTTTTTAGGGGTGCCAACTGCCAACCAAAGAGTTAATGTTGACATGTGCACCATTTAGATCAATTTCATTGCATGATTTCGCTGCACAGTTTATTTCAGAGCACGGTATTACTTATAGCCTACATCATTTAATTCATGCTTAGTGTCACAGGTAATGTATCGTTTGATAAAAACTATCTCAATGGAGAGGGTGACGAGGGCCTGGATTAGGCCCCCTTAAATGCCGGTCCCACCACGCCGCGGAGACGCCTGCACGAGCGCGCGCACCTCGGGGTAACTGACACCCGGCCGCGCGACGTTTCGACGCCCGGTGGGCCCAAGAATCTGAACCATCTGCGCGCTGTCTTTTCGAACCGTCACGTCCGCCACGTCGGTCACGACCTCCACGATGGACACGACACCCACAACCGCCACGACTATCTCAACCGAGGATCCTGGAACCACGACAACGCTTCTAAAGATTGAAAACCCCACAAGCGAGTCTACAACTCCCTCGTGGGCTCGGGGGCTACATCCGGCGGATGCGCTCGCGCGCACCCACCGGGAAAACCAAGAGTAAAGATCATCACGACGCCTTTTATCTGAGCCTGTGGGCGAGTCCTTGACTCCCTCCCAGGCTCGGGGGCTACTGACGAGGGCCTGGATTAGGCCCCTCTTAAACGGCGAGATAATCACTCTCGAGACGGAGTCATCTGACACCATTGACAATGTGAAGGCCAAGATCCAGCATAAGGAGGACTGCAGATCCCTGTCAAGACCTTCACTGGCAAGACGTCTTGTCTCCAACCAATGGGATGCTTCTCCGACAAGTACCCGGCTGAGGGATGACTTCCCCGACAAGTCTCCGTCTCGCACGAGGAGTCTCCGCCTCGCACGAGGAGTCTTCGCCTCGCACGAGGAGTCTCCGCCTCGCACGAGGAGTCTCCGCCTCGCCTCCGACAACTTACTCGTTCACACGAGTAGTTTCCGTCTCCGACCGAGGCGAGGCCCGCGCACGAAGGTCGGAACGAGGAAACCGGGGCCCACGCGAATGTGGCGCCATCCCGACGCCCAGGCTCCTTCGCAACGACGCGTGGGGCGCCAGTTCCCCACACCATGCAAACACACCAGCTGGCGGCACACGCGGGCGGCCGGCTCTAACAAGGGTCTTAATGCAGCACTGTTCAGACGCGCGGCCCCCGACGCGCCGTCCCGTCCGACTCTGCGGCACGCTAACCCCGTCAGAGGCACTCGAGTGCACCCTATAATTAGCACTGGCCTACAATTAGGTCCTAACGTGGCGGGCTCATCCCGCACTCAGGCAGACCGAGTCAGCACCAAAGAGCTCGGAGGAAGCGTCAGGTGCCCGGAATAAACAACGCCACCTGGCCACACGGCGGCCTCGAACAGCAACACAGCTCAGCCCCCCTTCAATGCTCTCTGGCAGACGGCGACGTGCGAGAAGACCACTCGGCTGTGTAGGGCTGTAGCATATTTTCGTTTTCCTCTTTTGCCCTTCCCCCTTGAGGCTATAAAAGGGAGAGGAGGGCAACCGTCACAAGGGCTGACGAACGGAACACTCACACCCCAGGGACTTGGGCTCGACACCCTCTTCCGACAAGTTTGTAACCCCTACTACAAACACCTCTAGCGCAAGAACACGGCAGCTCGATACTGGACGTAGTGTGTTACTCCTCGGAGGCCCGAACCAGTCTAAATCCCGGCGTCTCTCGCGCTAACCATCCGGGTCGGACACACGATCCGATACAAATTTACTGCTCGACGATAGAGAACCCCGACAGAGGGTCATCGCACAGTTACTTAGACTGTAATCTTAAGGCCAGTCTCAGTGGGCAGGGTTTAGGCCAGTCTCAGTAGGCAGGGTCATGAGCATTAAATTTTCTGCCACATCAGCAAATTTATGAGGAGAGAGAATGGGGAATGTCATGGAATGAGAGAGGAGGGTCATCACCATGACCCGAGGGTCATCACCATGACCCTCCACTGGCACGGTTCTTAAGGTTTCAGTCTTGGTAACTGTGTGATGACCTCCTCCATTGAGACTGGCCTAAGAACTGTGTTGGTCATAGTGATGACCCTCCTCTCTCATTCCATGACACTACCCATCTTCTCTCTTCATAAATTTGCTGATGTGACATCATATTTAATGCCAATGATCCTCCCATGACACTCACCATTGAGACTGACATAACATTATCAATGCAAATTTTATTGGATTTCATTGGATTTGGTAGCTATCCCAACTAGCTAGGTTTCATGAGAATGAAACTCACATACTCCATTTATTCTCATAATTAGCTTGTTAAGTCAACAAAACTACTGATGTGACAAATATAGGATCTACTAATGCTCATATAACTCCATGACATCCCGCTGACATGAGCCTTAGATTCAGTTTTGGACTAGCATACGAATTCACTCAACTTTAATTTTTCCTATTCATTCGTCACATCGAGTCACATCTTCTCTCGTAACGTGCAATCAAATGCGACGACTTTTTCCTATTACAGCACTATTCATACGTGTAATTTGCCGAATTAATTAAATGGGCCGTAAGACTACCCAACATCTCCGTAGATCCTTATTCACTTATCCAACTAGTACCATTTTAGGATAGAGTTGGTGACAAATAATATTCCATCAAACTACAAGTACATTTTGCTTTATCGGGACAAACCAATAATCCACCTCAAATGTCATATAACTGAAGGGGAGAGGTTGAAAATAGATTATTATGGAACTGCAAAAGAAACTCTCTAAATAACAATGAAAGAAATATTGAGTTATCCACATTAACCAGTTATATATTGAGGAAGATTTACGGGAACTCGAGATGCAAGGTATCAATGCAACGTTCCTGAAAGTCAACTAGCAAAGATCTTTTGCGTGAGGTCTCCAATGATTTACTAGCTCTCAAAGAACAGAGGCGGAATTACAGAAGAATTATAGGATGTGATTGACAGTCTGGCTAACTCTAGTCTGGCTAGGATATGGAGCCAGGCTAGCCTAAGCTTGTGTAATATAATGCAATTTGCTCGTGTTTGGCAGGGTGGCTAGAGATAGTTTGATTTGCTATGCTTAGGCTGCACATTGTGGTGGGATAACCCTGTGTTCTTTAGAAGTGAGGTTACCACAATCCTCCTCTTCTCTCCCCTTCCCAACCTTCACCTCACCTCTGCAGCTCTACCTCACCATTGCTGTCGTGCTCCCTCCCCTTCCTCAACCAGTGCTGCCCCGCTCTCGCACCCCCACGCGCACGCCGCCGCGGTGGCCCTGCTCCTCTGCCGTCCTTCTCCTCTATGCGCCGCCGCCCCCTCTACGCATCACCACCCCTACTCCACGCGTCGCGAGCCCGACCGCGGTCGCCGCCCCCTCCACTGCGTGCCGCGCCCCCCGGCAGCATCGGCTCCACGCGCCGCGAGCCGACCGCGGGCCGCCGTGAGATCCGCGCTGCGACCCCGGCCGTGTCGGTTCCGCGCGCCGCCGTGAGATCCGCTCCACGGACGCTGCGAGCTCCGGCCTCGAAGCCAGCCACGACTGCCGCCTCCTCCACTACGCGCCACGGCCTCGTCCGCGCCGGCTCCGCACGCTGCCGTGAGATTCGCTCCACGGGCGCCGCGAGCCCGGCCGCAGGAGCCGGTCACGCTCCGCCAAAAGCAGAAGAGGGAGGTGAGCTGAATCACATTTAGACTATCCGAAGCCTGTATAGTGGGGAACGGTCCTCATGGGCGTTTCCCACTAGCCAAGCTTGCATGCCTCTTTTGCATTGCCAGGGCCAGACTAACACCCTACCAATCACAGCTGCGTTGCATTGCATAAGCGTGAATAAGACTAATACAGCCTACCAATCACTCCGATACTGATTCAGGCAATGTCCAACGTGCCTACCACCGAAACAACAATAAATCAGTGAAAATGAGCTAGCGCTCATTGTGAACCAAAGAGGTTATAAATTCACAAAACAAACTTAACCACGGCACGTGTTCTGCTATAAATACACGCTCAGTGGCCGCCCGTGGATGCCAGCCAATTTGACTAGCACTCCTCCAACACGAATTACAAAGACAGTGCGAAATGGACGTGAACAAGAAGAAGCGCGTGGCGATCATCGGAGCCGGCCCGAGCGGGCTGGCGGCGTGCAAGCACGCGCTGGCCAAGGGCTTCCGGCCGGTGGTCTTCGAGGCTTCCGACGCCGTCGGCGGCGTGTGGACGCGGACGCTGGCCTCCACGAGGCTGCAGACGCCGGCGGCCGCGTTCCGGTTCTCTGACTCCCCCTGGCCGACGGACGTCGAGGACGACGAGTTCCCGCGCAGCGACCAGGTGGCGGCGTACATGACCGCGTACGCGCGGCAGTTCGGCGTCCTCGAGTGCGTCAGGTTCGGCAGCAAGGTGCTCGCCGCCGAGTACGCCGGCGCGTCGGAGCGAGAGGTGGCAGCGTGGGAGCGGTGGTCCGGGAACGGCGAGGCGTTCGGCGACGGCACCGGCGAGTGGCACCTCACCGTGAAGCACGGCGAATCGGAGGAGGCTCAGGTATGGTCAACGGCGGCAGAGCTCCAAGATAGTTTCATGTATAGTATATAGAATGGTGAGATCTGGAATTTGGACGCTATAGAATTGCGAGATTAGGACGCCAGTGCATGTCATTGGACAAAGACAGAAACATGTTTTTTTCTTTTTCTTTTCTTTTGATTTGATTGTGGACGATTTGCAATGGTACCTGAGATTAGTACGCCAATGCATGTCATTGGACAAGGACAGAATCAGATTTTATTCTTTTTTTATTTGATTTGATGACTTGCTCTCTTGATTTTTTTGCGCGTTTCACTCTTCACTTTTCACAGACGTACAAGTTCGATTTCCTGATCCTCTGTGTTGGGAGGTACGCCGTGGCGAAGCACCCAAAGTTTCCACACGAAGCAGGCCCTGAAGTGTTCCACGGGCAGGTGCTCCACTCCATGGACTTCTCCCGCATGCCGCACGCCGACGCCGACGAGCTGATCAGAGGCAAGCGTGTCGTCGTTGTCGGCTCCGGCAAGTCAGGAATCGATATCGTCGCGCAGTGCGCCGAAGCCAACGGTGAGATGCAAATGCAAGGAGAGGTTCTTGCCATATGCTAATCTCTTTCTTTGCCAACAAATTTCACAGTCCAATGCAACCGAACGCCCGAGAACATATTTCATCCATGATTAATTGTCGACAGGTAGCAAGTACCCATGTACCTTGGTTTACAGAAATGCCAATTGGACGGTGGATCCCAACCTTAAATGGGGTGCTTTCTTCGAGAAGCTGATGACCAGCCGGTTGGCAGAGCTGATGGTTCACAAGCCCGGGGAAGGGTTCGTCCTGAGCCTTCTCGCCACGGTGCTCTCTCCAGTAAGATGGCTGGTAGCCATGGCGACCGAGACGTACTACAAGGCGCTCATGGCGCCGATGCGGAAGCACGGGATGGTGCCCGACCACAGCTTCTCGGCTGCGATGCTGGGCTGGCGGATCAGCGTGCTCCCGGAAAGGTTCTACGAGACGGTGGACGACGGCGGCATCGTGCTCAGGAGGTGCGGCTCCTTCAGCTTCTGCGCCGGCGGCGTGGTGCTTGACGTGGACGGCCCAGGCGAGCGCGTCGTCGACGCCGACGTGGTCATCCTCGCCACCGGCTTCGACGCCGACCGATTGCTGAGCGGCGTGTTCGTGTCTCCCTGGTTTCGCAAGATCGTCGTGGCGGAGCCTTCCGACACCATGCTTCCTCTCTACAGGTCAGTGCGCGCACAAGCGTCGTTCTTGCTTCTTCCATTCCTTTAATTTCTTCGCTCGTGGCGAGCTGCTCGATCCGGCGGCCTGATGCTGACCGTGATCGACGATCTCGGCACTTCGGTAGGCACTGCGTGCACCCCCGGATACCGCAGATGGCGGTGGTCGGGTACGCGGAGAGCGCGGCGAGCATCTACCCCTACGAGATGATGGCCAAGTGGGTGGCGCACCTGCTCGACGGCGCGGTGCGCCTGCCCAACGTTGCGGCCATGGAGCGGAGCGTGGCGGAGTGGGAGCAGTGGGGGCGGTGGGCCAAGCGCGGCAGCGGCGCCTTCTTCCTCAAGTCGTGCATCGCCACTGCCACGACGTGGTACCATGATCAGCTATGTCGGGACATGGGGTACGACCCAAGGACAAAGCGGGGGCAAGGGTTTCTTGCTGATTGGCTGCAACCGTACGGGTCCACGGACTATGCCGGCATCCAGTGAAGTAAAGGGAGCTTTGAATAATTCGGTGATCAGTGCTCGCCGGGGATCATTCTTCAATGTATAACTCCATCTTTATTTGTCAAATTTTTCACAAATATGGAGATCATCTTCATCTGTATTGAGTTGACCATTAATTTGTGAATGTTTAGTAAAATTTTTTGAATTATTAAATGCATCTTTCACCATTAATTAGAGGTATTAAATAAAGACAGTTTTTACAAATTATTTGCACACCTCTAGGTAAATTTTCGAGACAAATCTAATAAGACCTTTGACCACATGATTAGAGGATGGTTATTATAGCATTACTGTAGAAAATTTATGAATTAATTATGATCATTAGATGCGCAAAACTACACTCATCTGTGAAAAGGTTCTGCAAATAGTCTTCATTTAGTACTCCATGTATGAAAAATTCTTTTTTGAAAAAATCAAAAGGGAATTTAAACATTGGAACACTATTAAACTAGCAAGTTGGCCCGTGCTAATAGCACGACTAGATTTGATAAACCGTATTTTTCTAAAATGCTATGTTAGCATTGTATTGTATTTATCCATCTTAATTCATTATCCATCCTTTTGAAATCACTAATACCGATGTAAATATTAGAGCTCAAAATTCAGAACTGATATTGATACACTCGAATTTTGTTATTTGGATGGTGTTTTAATTGGTGGATGGAACCTGACCTAATAACGAATGTCATTCGACGCTCTATTGCACCCCTGCATACAGTGTCAACCTCCGAGCTCTGTATTGGGCAGAAATTGTTGTTCACCCTCTCATCACTTAGTCCCCGCCTCAACCGACTGAGCCTCTTACCCCCCACTCTCGATGGTCGAACTCTGCCTTGTTGATTCTATGGCTCCTGAGTTTAGCTCAGTTGTTGACCTTACGCAGAGTCTAGGTTCTCCACTTTCTGATCGCAGATCCAACTCCTGTAGCGAGCTCGTCGTACCTCGTGGCACCGTTGGTTGTCGACGTAGGTGACTTTGAAGCTTGATCTGGGGTGGGCTCAAGCAACGTTAGCGTAGGTCCTCCTCTCTTTCCATATGGGTGCACCCCCTTCTTCATCTCATTCAATGGTATCTTCTTCCTCTCGTCCGAAAGTCTCTCTTCCTTACGATCAACGGTCGATGCCCCTTTCTTTTTCTTCTTCCTGCTCATCGATGGCCCCACCTTCATTGATGGTGCATGGCGGTCGGTTCTCTCCTTTCTAACTTGTGATCTCGACAAATACATAGGATGTTTCTTATATATACATATTGTATCATGTCTCCTAGGATATATATTTATTGCTTGAAATGCTATGTTCTTAGTCGTTGTTGAATATACCTTATGTCTTCTAAAATGTAACCATTATGTTTGACAATACTTTTATAACTTCCAAGATAACTACTAATCATCAATAGTAGGTAACATTATTCATTGTGGGCATACTTGTGTTCATCATCGTGTTCATTGTGTTGTTTGGTTCTTCACGCATCACATACCAATGTAATTCCAAAAGTTTCCAAAAGATTAGAAGATATACGACAAACCAACTTGATCTCATTACTTTCATTCTTGTTTGGAAGCTTACTATGCTTATAGATATGTGTAGTCAAAAAAATATTCCTCTTTATTTATTATAGAGGATCTCATGTCACTAACAGGTGGCCTATTCGCAAGCAAGCCCATGTTCTAGGGATACAAAGTCCCTCTACTGCAGAGCATGCTTATCCTAAATGGTGACATCATACTGATAATTCAATTTATCTCCCTCATGTCTATTGTGCAAGATAGATATTTGCATTAGGTAGCTTAAATTTCTCCGCACATCGTGCTAGCTTCTCGGATGTATCACAATATTTGTTCATATCACGATGCTTATGTTTTCTCTTGTTGTCTTCCCTCTTTTTTCAACCTTACACCTTCTTGTTTTTCTGAGCATTTTGCCAATTTGTTGTAGCCATTTATGGCCATCTGATTTGTCCACCATTGTTGTTTACTACCTCACTTCTTCTCTGACCAAAGCAGTCGTATCATGTTGGTCGCTATCTAGGAAGCTATTGTCTCGCTTTTTGTCTCTAAACCCTATATGGTTGATGCCAAACCATACTTAACATCTTCTTTGTCAAATTACTGCTATGCAAACCTACAAGAATTGCTCATCAAATCTATCTTATCTTATCATCTCCTGTGGCATCCGATTTTTTTTTGTCTCCATCACGGTTGTAGGTTTGTATGTGCCAGAATCAAGTATTTCCTCTCCCTAGCCTTCAACCCATGTTGTATTTTTCAGTGCCTATTTCCAAAAAAAAAATCGAAGAGACTTAGAGCATGCTTGGTACACTTGTTGCCGCTTGTACGCCTTGTCTGCTTGCCTCATGTTGGTAGGCAAATCAAGGTGAGCTCCCATGGGAGTGCTTGCTTTCCTTGCTGTTGCTCGCCTTGTAGCTCGATCCAGTAGTGTCATAGACGCTCGATCGATAGCAGCAAAGGTCCATCCGACCATGGTGGAGGTTAATCCAACAACAGTGGAGGTCGAATTGACGACATTAGATGTCAAATTGAAAGTAGTGGAGGACGATTCAGTTTCAGTGGCCGAAGAGTTTGATTCAGCAGCTAAAGAGCTTGATTTGGTTCTTGTGCACCTGAATTTTACAACGACAGAGCTTGTTTCTAAATCGGATTACAAACATTATCCCGTGATATCCGGACTGATTGGCGTTGTGTTTGTCTTGACTTTTGCACGCCAAATCTCCCGTCGTCTCGGGCTCGCTTGCCAGGATGGGAGGGCCCACCATCAAGACTTAACTTCAACCCTTTGAACAAAATTCCCCCATCTTCATGTCCCTGAGCGACGGCCCAGTTAAATAATGGCTAATGTGCAATTGACTGTGTATATAAACAAAACCCCGCATTTTCGTCTCCCTATGCGATTGCACAGTCTCTTGTCGCTATCTCTCCATGCCCATGGTTGCTTTCTCTAAATAGTCTACCTAGTTCATGCTCTAAACATCTCTTGCCGCGCTTTATGCTCTGCTCGTGTCTTCTTCTCTGACTTTCGACATTAAGTGAATTAAACCACTGGCTGAAAATAAATAAACAAAGCAGTAGATCAATTACGCTCTGTCCTCCTTGCACCCTCTTTTTCGCATGAAGATGTTGCCGATTAGATTATTTGATCGCCTGCTCGAGGGCACCGCACTATAATCCCTTATTTTGGGAGGGAACAACGGACTATATCCAACTCCCGTATGTATTTTCATCCGGCGGTTTTTTACATAAATGAGTGGTTTTCTACGAAGTATAGTTTAGGGAAGAGCTTTTTTGTTGACTCTAAAGTTATCACGAGGCCAAACTTGGGGTCACGGTTCCTCTCTTCTTTATTTGAGAAACAATTTTATGTCCATCTCATATATATAGTAGAGTCATGTGAGGCTCAACAAAGATATTGATTTTTATTTTCTAATAGAAATTTATGTTCATCATGTGCCATGTCTTATCAATGTTGGCATTTAGAGCCTTACAAGGCTACATGCCTATGCGATTAAATATTTCATGAGCTCCCTAATTAGTACTTCAGCAAGGATAGAGAGCTAATTTAATGGCCATCGTGTGAAACTTTCTAAATTATAATTGTATTTGTTACTTACTCTTCAGTTAGTTTTTTTTCTTTCCCAATATGTGTAAACATTAACTACTATTTTTCTTATTTTCAATTCTGAATTAATGTATTTATTAATTGTATTTGTATTGGATATGGACTCTTTGAATTTCCTTATTTTAATTCCAAATTTATGTATTCTTTGGATTAATCTGGACCTTCAGATCTTCATAAAATCCAACGGTGTATATTCTTTTCTTTTTTGGATTAATGTGGGAATTTCTAGACCCTCTCGGCAAACGTGATGGCTTGTTTTAACACTCAAGTATAAAGATAATATTAGATACACGGTGTCAAAAATTCCGCGTGATGACAACTCTATTGCGGATTCTTTAGCCAAATTAGCTTTCAACTCTCCTCATATTCAGTCCATGGCTTATGTTCCGGGTTGCAGTTATGAAACCCATTGTACACAGTGCCCCTTGTTGGGAGTACTGCCTCATGTAAACTCTACCCTTCAAAGGGTTCTTGCAGCAACTTGCTGCTAATTAATATATGCTCTTTGTCAAAAAAAATAATATTAGATATTATTTTTTATTTTCTAACAGAAATTTATTTTCATCATGTGCCATGTCTTATCAATGTTGGCAGTTAGAGCCTTACAAGGCTACATGCCTATGCGGATAAATATTTCATGAGTTTCCTAATTATTATTTCAGCAAGGATAGAGAGCTAACTTAATGTCCATCGTGTGAAACTTTCTAAATTATAATTGTATTTGTTATTACTCTTCAGTTAGTTATTTTTTTGCTTTCACAATATGTGTAAACATTAACTACTATTTTTCTTATTTTTAATTCTGAATTTATGTATTTATTAATTGTACTTGTATTGGATATGGACTCTTTGGATTTCCTTATTTTAATTCCGAATTTATGTATTCTTTGGATTAATCTGGACCTTCAGATCTTCATAAAATCCAACGATGTATATTCTTTTCTTTTTTGGATTAACGTGGGAATTTCTAGACCCTCTCGGCGAACGTGGTGGCTTCTTTTAACACTCAAGTATAAAGATAATAGATTTTGCTTTCCCAATAAGTGTAAACATTAACTACTATTTTTCTTATTTTTAATTCTGAATTTATGTATTTATTAATTGTATTTGTATTGGATATAGACTCTTTGGATTTCCTTATTTTAATTCCGAATTTATGTATTTTTTGGATTAATCTGGACCTTCAGATCTTCATAAAATCCAACGATGTATATTCTTTTCTTTTTTGGATTAACGTGGGAATTTTTAGACCCTCTCGGCGAACGTGGTGACTTCTTTTAACACTCAAGTATAAAGATAATAGATAACAACCCGTTTATGCCGTTTTTATAAGCAACATTTGTGATAGTCAGTTGCAAAATGTGCCTTTAAAAAAGTAGAAATTGACCAAGACGATGAGTGGAGGACAACTTGTGACAAGGTAGCAAACACGACGAATAATGGATGGGTGCAGCGGATTGAGGGAACAGTTGATAAGATTTTTTACAGTGGAATGTAGACATATGGGTTCGAATCCTTTGAGAATGTTCGCATTAGCGCTGGGACCTGAGCTGTGCTATTTGTTGGCTGCACGATGCACAGTTTTTTGGCACGACTCAAAACATGGTAGGTAAAATTTGAGCCATACTAGCACGACACGAATGCGAGGGTCGTGCTGTGGTTAGAATCTCAACATGATATGTGGCACAACACGACACATATTTTGGTCATGCTTGGGCCGGCGCGACACGAAAATAGCTCAATAGCAAATCCATAGGTTATATCATCCTAATATCATTCATGGTATACATTATATAGCCTAATATAACTAGTATTATATAAGTATATCACAAAATTTACTTTACTTATATGAAATTGTGATAATGATCATTCATAAGTTCTTCTGGGCGGGTCATGACAGCTCCGTTCGGGGGAAGTGTCTTGTTGCTTGGTCCACTGTTTGTCTTCCGACAACACAGGGCGGCCTTGGCGTCATCGACTTCAGGCTGGCCGGCATCGCCCTACAAGCATGATGGCTATGGCTCCAGCGGACTGACCCTGATAGAGCTTGGGCCGCGCTACCGGTGCAGGTTGAGCAAGAGGTACAGCAGCTCGTCGAGGCTTCACTCACCATAACGGTGGGCAATGGTGCTCGAACATTGTTCTGGACTGACGGCTGGCTCGATGGGGAAGCGATTGCTGACCTTGCCCCGGTGCTGGTGACACTAGTTGGCTCGAGGGTGAAGAGATCACGCACGGTACAGCAAGCACTAACCAACCGACGTTGGACACAAGACGTCCAAGGGGGTTTATCTGTTGCTACCATCATCGAGTATGTGCATCTTTGGGACAAATTGGAGAACTATCAGCTGCAGCCAGAAAGGGAGGACGCCATTCGCTGGAGATGGACGCCCGATGGCCGCTATAGCACTCGCTCGGCATACCAAATGTTGCAACAAGGCCGTTTGATGTTCCCGGGGGCGAAGCTCATATGGGACTGCTGGGCACCTTTGCGGGTTAAGTTGTTCCTGTGGATCGCTTGCAAATACCGAACTTGGACGGCTGACCGGCGGCGAAGACATGGATTGGAGGCACACGATACTTGCCTACTCTGTGATCAAGCGAATGAGACTGTCGATCACCTCTTGGTCACTTGCCCGGTTGCTAGAGAAGTATACTACTTGGCCTTCTCCTGGGCGAATTGTAACTGCAACATTGGCGCGGAAGCATCACTGCACGCTTGGTGGGAGCACCTGGTCAGTACGCAGGCGGCGCGCCAACGGCTAGGAGCTTCCACTCTCTTCATGGTGGTGGCTTGGCACCTTTGGAAAGAGAGGAATGCAAGGCTCTTCGAACGACGCTCGGCAACGACACAAGTAATCATCGATAGGATCAAGTTAGAGACTAGCTTGTGGGTAGCCGCGGGAGCGAGGGATTTAGCGAGATTGTTTTGTGAGTAGTCCGCATGTGGCATTTCTCCGCACGATTACGTGTTTGTAAAACGTTTTCTACTTAATACAATGATGCGTAGCTCTCCGCGTATTCGAGAAAAAAAACATTATAATGTTGTGCTCTCATATGATCACAAATCACAAGTAGTCATATCACGAGGGCCGGCACGGCACGAAAACGTCCCGCCATGCCGTGGGCCATGCTTGGGCCTAGTAAAAAAATCTTGGCACGATGTGCCTTGCGTGCCTAGCAATCTAAGCACGATGCGGCACGATCTGCACTCATCATCATATATTTCCTCCTTTAAAAGGAAATATTTTGTTCTGGTCATCGATATTCCCTCCTTTATATAACTTTTTTCTGCACTCATCATACTTTATATCCTAGCCATCCACTTTTTCTACTCAAATCTATTTCACCCACCCTTTTCTACCGCGGCTGACGAGCGACCCATTTCACCAACATTATCTCCTACTACCTCTACCTACCATCCTCTCCATCCCCTCTATCTCTCTCCCCGACGCCCATCATCCTTGTCGTCGGCCGCCCTCTCCTCCCCGTCGCCGATCGTTCCTCCCTCCCCAGCCCGTCGACGGAGCAGGCGGAGGAGCCCAAGTGATTGGAGCAGCACCTCCCTGGGGTTGAGCTTCCGCGTGTGGAGCACAGGCGCGCGGTGGGGCTGCTAGCGGCATGCCACCGGGTCGCCGGCCTTATGTCGCGCCAGGTTTCAAGCGCCGTCGGGAAGCACCGTGCCATCCTTGCCCAGCTTTCCTAGTGGCACAGTCGAGCTCTCGACGGCGACGTGGGGTAGCGATTCCACACCGTCGGCCTCTATCCCCAATTCTCTCCATCCCGACGGCATGGCTCTCTCCTCCCCGGCAGTGTGCCTCTCTCCCCCGACTCTCTCCTGCCTGGCAGCGCGGTGCTCGACTTGGCAACGGTGCACGCCCTTCTCCAGTGGCGACGAGGAGTCCTCCAGCGCATCTTCTTGGGACGTGTCTTCGGTGTCCGAGCAGGCCAAGGTGGAGCAGGGCCTCGTCTTCCCGGCGGCGGCGGCCTCCCTGACGACGGTGCTCCTCCGCTTTCCGGCTCACGGACGGAGCGTGGGCATGCGGGCCCCACGCCACGTCGGCCTGATACCAGAGGCCTCTACTTCCGCTCAAAATCCCGGATGGGGGAGCGTCTGCTTGCTTCTAGTATGTCTCTCCGTGGGGGGGGGAGGGGAGGATTTCCGTTACCCGATAGTAGAGGAGGGGTTGGGGTACCTAAGTGCGGACAGTCTGAGAGGTCTGTGTAAGATTTTTTTTACAGTGGAATCTAAACATACAGGTTCGAATCCTTGATAGGCCAGTGTTTCATTAAGTTCGATGATGTACCGGTTTAGTTTCTCAAGTGTGCTTGTAGGGGGTACAGTTGCTTACCTATATATATTCACAAGAAAGAGTGTGCGTGCGTGTATGTGTATTATATGTTTCGCACAGCAAATGAATAGGTTCATGCTCTAGCTGTGACTACTAGCTACTGTGTGTTTGGTGGCAGATTAGAGTATCTCCAAGAGCCTCTGTATTTTTAATTCTATATATTTGACTCTTCATTTATTCTTGTAAAAATATTTTTCTCCGTTTTGAGCTGTGAATTCCAACATACTCTTTATTTCTCCTACTTCAAATCCGAACGACCACACACTTACATGCAGGACCCACGCGTCATCCCCTTCCTCGCACCTTATCCTCTTTGCCTACCGGCGTTCCCACACTCGGTCTGTTGACGCCTTCTCGGAGTCAACAAGTACGCGGAGGAGCTCCTTGTAGCGCCTCCACATAGGGCGGTCAGACCGCGTTGGAGGGGCAGTCAGACCGGGGTCGCCGGGTTCACTGGCGAGAAACCAATGAACGCCCGCCCGGGAGGGACCCCGTCGGGGCAGGCGCACCTTGGGTTGTCCTAGGCTCGGAAGGCTAGCTAGAACGTCCTCTCATGCCGCGGAGGTAGTAGAGGAACATCACATAGGGTTGGAAGAGTAGGGTAAAGAGGAACGAAAAGGTAAATACGATAAAAGATAAGTTTGATAGATTCAATTGTGATATCTCTTCAATCGGCCATGACCCTTTATATTTATAGGGATGGGAGGTCTTGCTCCATTAGGAGTCGAAACCCTTAGAAAACCGTGTCAAAATACAACTCCTAACCCGTATTTGGCAGGGTAGTGCGGTCTAACCACCCTAGGGACGCGGTCTAACCGCGAGCCCGACGTGCAGATCTTCCAGAAGTCATATCTCCCTCATCCGGACTCTGATTTGGACGTTTTATATATGAATCTTGATCTACTCGATGAGTCCTATCTAATAGTGAAGTCCAAATTGCCTTTTGAGAACTTTGGTAATGGCGGTCTAACCGGGTATGCCATACCGGTTAGACCAGCCTACCCAGACCTGCCAACTTTGGGTGTCAACATATGCCCCCTGTTTTATGGCAAAGCTTGCGTCCCAGAAAATATACACAATGATCAAAATTGGCTAAAGACGATGACTAACACCACATCACCCATGTGATGATTTCCAAAGCTTATATGAATGCTATTGCAGCCGAAATAAGATTTTAAGAAGTAAAATATATATGAAACTAATATTTCGGCTTTCTGAACAACATATCTAACAATTTAAATCCTGAGGTGGCCATGGAGGCCAACCGTAGCTCCTTGCTTCATCATAAGCATAATATTGATAGTTGTAAAAAGAAGACCAAGGATTATACCAAAACCATGAATTGCAATTGTTTATACCTGAATAAGCATTCCATGACACATGCATCGACGGAATAAATGATGAAGACCAATGTGATGACCGTTGATGCTTCTTTGCTCTTGGTGATGAAGAATTTCACCTTTGACCTCCTAACCGATTGTTTTGCTTTTGCTCGGCTATCCTCTGTACAATAACTCAGCAAAACTTGGCTTCTTCTTCACCACCTTGCTGTTTGACGGGATACTCTCGACTCTACCAGAATTTCTGGCGAGACCGGTCAGATCGGTTGGGACACCGGTTAGATTGGTGCCTTGAGAACCGGCCACTTTAAGATCATGTTACCCCCCAGCCAAACATGATTGTTGTTCAGCTATATTATTTGCGACATGCTTATTATTGGGGACAGTTTGATCAGTAGAATTAGCCGATGATTTTTCAATAGTCAGCTTTTCTATGTCTAGTGTCAAATCTGAATTTTTATTTAATCTACCATCCTTTTTGACACGATAGACTTGTTTGATCACCTTGCGCTTATTTTTTTTTGTGTTGACCGATTTTTATGACCAAAACGGTCATTACGCATATGTGACGACTCATTAATTACCGGCTCCCTATGGGTAATATAATTTGGACAAAAATAACTAGGAGACGGCATATATGAATTATAATACCATGGAGGACAAAAATAATACATATTAAAGTAAGGTTCTCATGGCATAGACATTGATGATCCATATGGAGGAAACGACATTGATTTGTGAGAGTTACTCCATTGCCGATTCTCGTTATGGAACTTCTCTCTAGGAGAAGATTTTGGGTGTTTAGAATTTTTAGACTGACTAGCACCATTGACATTATTTTGTCTTTGAGACTTAGCTGGAAGTTCCTTATTAGACTTCAACTTTTCTCTTTGATGCTTATGACGGCCTTTAGATTCAACTGTTTTCCAAACACCAATCTCGGGTTTTTTTAGGCTTAACCATCTTTGGTTTAGATTTATTTTGCGAAACCGTAAATGAGGCGGTTAGACCGGATTGGGCTCCGGTCAGACCGGTTCGGGCACCAGTCAGACCGGTCACAGCGCAACCGGCATCGTTGCCTTTGTTTTGTTGCCCCCCGAGCGTCGAAGTACTAGATGTAGCCTCTATGCTCTTGCTAGGGGATTTTAGGTCAACAATTTCGGCTAGAGACGGCCGACTTGTTTCTTGACCAACAACATTACAATTTGACAAGGTTTTGCAAAGATTGATAATATCATTAGTCAGCTTTTCAACAACCGACTCTAGATTAACAAGAATTGACTCTGAGCTATCCTCTTTATCAATCAAAGATTTAAGATAATAATTCACAAATTCGGATAGTTCATCAGATAAGTTACCTGAGGATTGCATCTCTTTCAACGTGTCGATGGTGGACAGTGGCTGCCACTCCTTAATCCGGATGACACCTTGCTCCGTCTTGCGAAAACAGGATAGGAACAATCTTTTATCTGCCAAGCAACGCTCTCTCGTGTATTCCTCGCATAACTTGACGCTAAGGTCTGATAGATCAGCCATGATAGCCAGATCTTCGTTCCCCAGCGGAGTCGCCAATTTGTTGATGCCTTCTCGGAGTCAACAAGCACGCGGAGGAGCTCCTTACAACGCCTCCAGATAGGGCGGTCAGACCGCGTTGGAGGGGCGGTCAGACTGGGGTCGCCGGGTTCACCAGCGAGAAACCAATGAACGCCCGCCGGGAGGGACCCCGTCGGGGCAGGCGCACCTTGGGTTGTCCTAGGCTCGGCAAGCCAGCTAGAACGTCCTCTCATGCTGCGGAGGTAGTAGAGGAACATCACATGGGGTTGGAAGAGTAGGGTAAAGAGGAACGGAAAGGTAAATATGATAAAAGATAAGTTTGATAGATCCGATTGTGATATCTCTTTAATCGGCCATGGCCCTTTATATTTATAGAGAGGGGAGGTCTTGCCCCATTAGGAGTCGAAACCCTTAGAAAACTGTGTCAAAATACAACTACTAACCCGTATTTGGTAGGGTAGGGCGGTCTAACCGCCCTAGGGACGCGGTCTAACCGTGTGCCCGACGTGCAGACCTTCCGGAAGTCATATCTCCCTCATCCGGACTCTGATTTGGACGTACTCGACGAGTCCTATCCAATGGTGAAGTCCAAATTTCCTTTTGAGGACTTTGGTCATCGGTCTAACTGGGTATGCCATACCGGTTAGACCAGCCTACCCAGACCTGCCATTTTTTGGTGTCAACACGGTCGACGTCAGCCTCACCTTTTCCTCTCCACTCTGCTCCCCGAGCGACGCCAACCCCTCCCCGGTGGCGCTGGCCCCTCCCCCCACGACGGCGTCGGACCCTCCCTCCCGAGCTCATTGTTGTGCCCTCATCTCCCTCTCCTAGCTCCGCTCCCCCTGTCCCCACCAGGAGGGCAGTGCGGCGGCCGACCTTCACTTGCCGCTGCAGCTGCTCCCCGAATGCGCCCCCAGGGGACACCCGCAGTGGTTCGCCTCCCTCCTCGCCGCCATCACATGTTCTTGATTGCTCTGCTCTGTTTTGCTCGGCGGTTGCCTGGGATCAATTCGTCTGGGGCTGCGTGTTCTGATTGTCTCTTGGTGTTTCTTGGGTCGGTGATGGCATTAACGGAAGGGAAGCCAGCGCGGTGTCAGATAGCAGGAGGGCAGTAAGGACCTGGCGAACTTGTACTCCGCTACAGCATTTCTCAAGATGGTGTCAGGATTTGGTTTGATCTTGTGAAGTTTCTTAAGATGGTGTCAGCACCGCATGCTGCCTCCTCCCTCTGCTTCCCTGGCAACGCCGGCTCCTCCCTCTCTGGTGGCGCGACGAGATCCGGCCCCTTCCTCCCTGCCGGCGGCGTGGGCACGACGCCCCTGCCCTCGGCGCCATAGGGATCTCCAGCCGGGGGCACGAGCGCGCTGCCCCCTGCCCTCGACACCACGGGGAGCTCCGGCGGCGGCGCGAGCATGCCGTCCCCTGCGGCCAAGCTCCAGCGCGCATCCAGCTGGCCTCTGGGGGGAGCAACCACCGGCGGGCACGGCCGACAGTGCCAAGGGCCGCGCGGCCACCCACTTCCAGGCCAGCAACCCGCTGCCACCTCCAGTGCCCCACGGGAGGGGGGGGGGACGAGCAGGGCGTACGGGAGGAGGTCCTGGCGTGGGAAGGGGAGATTTGGCGCGAGGAGGAGGAGGGCGGGAGGGATCGAAACCACGGAATTCGCCTTTTTGCGAGGTGGATGACCTCGCCATTGTTTGCGAGCCGCCGGGGAGGATGGCGAGGTGGATTGCAAGGATGGATTTTACGGTGTCTGGAATCGTGTTTTGGTGAGTTTTCTACTATTTTTTAGAGATGAAAATGATTTAAAGGAGTTGTTGGAGTTGCTCTTATGGGTCGTCATTTCGTTTGGGCTTTGCAGTTTTGGTCTTCAGCGGTTTGGAATTTATGGGTCATTTATTCTCTTTATTTGCAACCCGTTGAATATGAAGGAAAACAGATTCAGCAAGCATACATAATTTTTTGACCCCACGAAATTCTGTTAGGAAACACTACGACAAAACGCGATATCATACTCCCTCCATACCCGAAATTCTTGACGTTTAAAACATGATTATGGTAACCAAAGAGTCTTTAATAATCTTTCATGTTTGCCATTATTAAAAAAAGTCACAGGTCTATTGAAAACAATATGCTAACGTAGTTGGGATGGTTAAAGCTCTAGGTTTTGAAGCTGTAGTGCGCGGTTCGAATCCTGGTTTGCATGTTTTTTTAATCATCACGTGCAATCCAGTATCCCCAAAATCCATACTCCCTCCGTGTGACAACCCGCCCGCGAAAATACCATACTATCGCCTAAATGAATCGTCGCCGGGTCAAAGCCCGGTAAATCACTTGGATAATACACAGAGGATCGAACATATGCATTAAAACTCACACGAAGACGAGTCCAAAGTACATTACACAATTTAAATCCAATTTACCCCTAAGGGTTAATTATTACAAACCATAGTTCATGACATGATAAGTAAAGGTTCAGAGTTCGAAAACAGCGGAACATAAACTAGCGATACGAAAAACATCACAGGAGGCCATCCGTGATGCCATCACTCGTCGTCATCCACCCATTCCAGCTCCCAGCCGGGTGGAATCTCTCCAGGCCAAACAACATCACCTGCAACAACATTTTATATAGCAAGGCTGAGTATACTAATACTCAGCAAGACTTAACCGGCGGGTGATAACTACATCACCAACTCTAGACATGAAAGGCTTTTTGGCCGGTGGATTCTTTTGCTGAAAAGCAACAAAGAGTAGGTCCTTACTTTCAATATTTTAGCTCAAATTCTAGTTAATTACCATTTCTAAGGTGAGCCAACTATTGCAACCAAGAATTGTACAATACAATTAATCCACGCAGCAATATTCACATAGTTCCATCATTAAGGGATATCATGGCCAGTTGATTAAGCAGTCTCAGATAACGGTGAGAGGCCGACAATCGATTGATTAAACCCTTGCACGGTAAACCTAAACACACAGTAGGGTGCCCTCACACTGGACAACCACCAGGCAGTTCCCAAAAGTCCTCGGCTTGGTATCGAAGCTTACAGTTCTGGGTACAAGGCTATCTGGTATGCCCCACACAGTACATCCAGCCTCACACATGTACCCCCTCCCGGTGGCGAGCCGGGCAGGTGAATAATCAAGATTAGTAATAGTAAGATCCCGCACCGTCTCATTAAGGTACTAGGCTTACCGGTCTCATTCCCGACAAGTGCTTAGTACGTTCAAAAGCTTAGCCCACGAAAGTCAATGGACCGGAGCCCAAATCTCATGCTCTTACCACATGAGCAATCCATTTATAAAGATCTTATGATTCCAACATGAGAACCTATTCTCGCGAGTGACGAACATCACTCGACTTGTACCGGTCCTATAGCATAGCAGCTATCGACCTAACATACTAGTAAAAGAGCATAGGTACCTAGGGATCATGCATCTAGGGTTTCATTCCACTCTTGAAACGTAAATACACAAACATAGCAAAGGTAATTGCATAATTTTAAAAGAAGGGTTAATAATCCGGGGCTTGCCTTCGTTGGCAAGGTTGGCCTTGGGCCCTTCTGGACTTTGGTCCAGGTCTTGAGCTATGTCCATGTTGACAATTCTTAACGCAACTTCCAAAGAATGGATCTAGAAACCATTCTAAGCAATGACGCAAGAAACATGATTGGTATAAGAGCCTACAGAAATATTATGATAGATAATCCGCAAGCGCACGGATACCGGTGAGCATTTCACCCGGGGTGATCGGTTTTAAAATATCGTATCCACAGGGAAGATGGATGGATGTAACAACAGACATAGGGATGGCAATAGATTACTTTATGGACTTTGATGGAATGGCACATACTTTAACAGGGGTAAGCCAAATAATAAAGTAATGATAAATAGACAGGCAGAGGCACATGTGGAGCATAGCATAAACTATTCCTAGTCTAGATTAGAATTGGATTTACTTAAGAGAGACAATTCTATGTAGCATACAAAGACTGAGTTTGTTCATCTATTCTAATGTAGCATATCATCATATATAGCATAGTCATGGATAAGTGTGAACACCCCGAAGATTACCCAAGAGAATCAAGGACGAAACTTGATCTTCCCAAGAACCATTGTTCGACTAGTCTTATACTCGGGGGATGGACTACAAAAGACTCAATAGGCCTGTCACGCCCACGATCTACCACACGACCCGGAGTATAAGGTGAATCCGCAAGTAAATTATATCTAAGCACCATGCTTACATACTTTCTACTACCTAGCATATGCGCATAAAATACTAGGAGCTCTATGAATAAGTGCGTAGACTTATCATTGATCATGACTATATCAAATATACTACTAGAATAAAGTAAGAACTTAGCAATTGCACACATAATATTAAAATAGCATAAAGTCATTGAGAAACAGTATAAGAACTGAATCTTGATAACTTACAGATCTGAACTAGAGCAAATCTCAACTCTACTCGAATCTGACTCTCTATCTAAAACTAGGTTATTGATCTAGAAATTAGATCTTGAACTATGAAGTAGCTATCCTATCTCTGATGTATCCTCTTCTTTTCCTGTCTTGGCCTGATGATGATGATCTTCTGAGAGATGCATACCATGCCCTAGGGGGGTCTGGGGTTGCTTATATAGTCCTGAGGGATAATCCATCGCCGTAGGATCAAACCGACCTAAACAAGTGGTTTTGATGAACCCTAAGAGGCGGTGGAGGAACCTTCCCGAAGCAGGGCCTGATCGGGGCCAGGGGGGCCCGATCGGCCTCCCCACTGGGCCGGTCGGCCTGGGCTGGGCCCAGGCCGGGCTCCGCCTTCGCGTGTGGGCCTCTTGTCCCTTCTAGATGCGTATTTTCTGGGAGCCCACTTCGGTTGAGTTCGGGAGCCTTCTGGAGCCTTCTAGAATTCATTCTTTTCGCATTTTCCTGAATAGTCCCTGAAAATATATAATTCACCCAAACTCGTGGAATTCATTAGTCCAAGGCCCTATACTACTGTTGATTTATCTTTTTGGTCCTTTTTCATGTATTGTTGATGCATAAAAATAAGAGTTAGTGAGCATCAACAACTCCCCCAAGCTTACCTCTTGCTAGTCTCTTAGCAAGAGTCAGTGTTACCACAATAAATTCTTTTCCAAGGTAGGATGAAAAAGTCAGACTTTTAAAACCTGCTTATATCTGCTTGAGAACATGGGGCTTTTATCTGCACTTGGGTCTTGAGCAGTTGAAAGATACAACAATTAAGTCAAGCACCATATCTCAAGTTCATGGTTTCACTAAAATTCTGGAGTTTTGCAAAAGATGTTCAAGTTAAAGCTCAGAGTACTCCTGTATGACAACTTGATATGATAAAATTTTGAAAACTTTCAACTTTAGCCTGCTTTTGCTTTTTTTGTTCCTGAAATATATCTCTATTTCTAGCAATAATCTTAAGAGAACCTTGGGTTGCATGACATTAGGAGAGGTGGGCCCTACTCGCTCCGGACTTTTGTCCATTTTTCTCTCTCCTTAGAGATGTGAGCTCTTCTCGCCCTCGGACTTGTGTCCATTATTCATCTCTAATTTATTCTTTTCAGGGAGGTAGGCCCTTCTCGCCTAGTAGAACACTTGTTCGTTTCTCTCCCTCTCTCATCTCACTTTTTCCTCTCTTTCTTTCTTTCTTTCTTTCTTTTTTTTATGTCATGCCCAAGTCTCTTTGAAAGCATAGAGAGATATAAAACTGGAACACTCTTAGCAAATTTTCAACAAGGCTTTCTCTTTTTTTTAACAGGACATAACGTCTTATGTCATACGGGAGACTCGTTATATATAAATCTTATGATTAAAAAGTGAATCTCCAGAATTTAGTGTTACTTTGAACAAGATAAACAGCTGCTCAACTTAATCATGTCAATCAATCAATCACCTAGACTTAGATCAAGAAATTGCTCCCACAAGAATCTCAAACTCAAAGCATGTTTCAAAAATCTAAACAATTGTATCCATGTCTTGGGAGAACTTCAAACGATGGTAAGCTAGGCATTTGCAGTAATGAAGAGCATTTGTTTATCATGTCCATTTAGCATACTTCTCCAGTTCTTTATTTATTTTAAACAAGGGAAATTTTTATTTTATTTTATTATTATTTCAAACTTATCAAAATAAGCAAAAACTTAAAATATATAATATATAAAATAGATAGTGATACTCACCTTGGGGGCTTCTCCCCCAAGCTGCTTGATTCTACATCCCCCACTGGCGAAATCTCCTTGCCAGTAGTTCAGCGTTTGCATCTGCGGTTTCTTGTATGTCTTCTAATCGTTGTCCCGCCTGGTCCATCCACTGTTGATGTTGACGTAACATGTTGGTGTGGATATCCTGAGTGTTCATTTGCGTCCTCATGTTGTCATGGACACCTTGGCGGAACGTCGCAGTGTACTGATGGTCGAATCCTGAAAAAGAGTTACGGGCAGGTACAAAATTCGAAGATGATGCGTAAAACCTGCCACTTCCAAACTCCTGTCCTCCGAGGTTGCTTGGTCCCTGCGGTGGTAAATCTCCTCCTTGGTACGCGCGACGAGGGTATGTTGGCACGAAGTTCTCATATGATCGATACGCAGCGTCTTGGGGTAGTGGGTCAGCTCCGGCGTAGTTTGACGATGAAGCTCGAGCTGTCGTTCGTGGAGGTCGCTGCTGAACCGGTTGTGCCTGCTCATCAATCAGAAAAGATTGCACAGAATATATACCCAATCCCGGGTTAGGTAACGGGATCGCGTTCTTATGGTGGATGTAGTGCAATTTTTCTTGAATTCTCTTGACCCATCTTCCTTGGCGGAAGTAATCGTAGCCGATGATCTCACGAGGAGTGTCAATGTCGATGATAGTGGCATCTCCAAGGATGCCCAAGTCATCGGCTATCCGGGTGATCAGAGAGGTGCAGCTTACGTCTCCAACTAGGTTGGGGAACGAAAGCTAGTGCTCTACTAGCATCTTGACAGGGGACACAGCTTGTCTTTTCAAGGTAGCATAAATCAGCTGCATATCCCCTACTCTCACGCTGATATTATCATTGCGTGGAAAAAGAACAAGGCTTATCCACTTGTGAAAGAATCGGAGAGTGGGATGTTGAATGTCATTGGTGCACGGTTTGTAGGTGTTCTTTTTTCCTGTAACGTCTGTCCAAAGGATTAGCCTATCAAAATCTTCAAGAGATGAGTCTAAATCTAAGGCACATCCTTCTGCGAACCCTAAGGCGTTGCTCAGCTTTCTCCAAGATAGAGTGTGCTCTTGACGGAATAACCGAAAGGTTACCCCATCGTTAGAGGATTTCAAAGTGCAAAGGAACTCTAAAGTGAGGAGCCGGCTACCCCTTTCAGAAGTGTTATAAAAAGAGGTCCACCCCAACAAAGCAAGAATTTGGCTGAACTCAGAGTCCAAGCCTGCTTCTTGCATAAATTCTTCGCTAAACATGGGTGTAAGGACAAAAGAACGTTTCTTCAGTTTCTCATACCGTTCCTTCTCTTCTCCTCTCCTGATGTGCAAATGCACATCAGCGGTTAGGATCTTTCCTTGTGATTGCGATGCCGACGGAGAGGGGTTAGAGACCGGTGAGGGAGACTCCTGAGAGTCTACACTCATCGACCGTCGAGAGCTGGCTCTACAGCGTCCAAGGATTCTCCCGAACATGGTGTCTAAGGTTTTCAAGAAAAGTTTAGAGCTAGACTTCCCTTAGATTTCTTCTCCACTCTCTTCCTAAACTTCCTTCCTCTTGAGGCAGAACTGCAAAGGCTCGAAGGTGTGGTTTTCTGGGCTGTTGAGTGTGTGAAAAACTGGGCAGGAGGAAAAAATTTCCTGCTGTCTTCCAACGCTAGAATAAATGCCTTGTGAGTGGGAAAAAGAGGTGCTAGTGGAAGAAGTGATAAGATAAGGTAGGTAAAGATTTGATGTGTATTCCTATGACATGTGGGTCCCAAGCGTAAGGGTAATAGCAAATATAACAGCAAAAATATGGTAGTAAAAATATATTTTTACGCCACCACGAAAAATTATTATACGGGTTTTGACACACCGTAAAAATTATTTACCACGGGGCGTGAAAAAAGTTTTTACTATAGCAAATGTGAAATTCAGAAATATATTTTTGTGTTTTTACCGGTTACCTTTGGCAAGGGTTCGGGACTTTCGAGTCTTCTAATCTTCAGATGCATTCTCCGTCTTCAGAGATGACGGTCCTTCTGACGATGTCTTTTCTTGATCGATTCTGTTCGCGTTGATGCTGAGCTCTGGTCTGGGTTTGAAAGCAAACTTCTCCTCTCTTCCATTGATCTCAAATGTGATCTCTCCTCCGCCTACATTGATGTGTGCATTGGCGGTGCTCAGGAATGGTCGCCCGAGAATCAGTGAAACCCTGGAGTCCGGGTGCATATCCAATACCACGAAATCAACTGGCACCAAGAACTCTCGGATTTTCACTGGCACATTCTCGGCGATTCCTGATGGGTAGCAAACTGATTGATCTGCCAATTGGAGACACATTGATGTTGGAACCAAGGTAGGGTGCTTGAGCTTGTCGAAGACAACCTTGGGCATCACACTGACACTTGCTCCAAGATCACAGAGTGCATTGTTGAAGTATTGATTTCCAATGGAGCACTCTATAGTGGGGCATCCTGGATCCTTTTTCTTGATGAGCGATGTGTTCAGGATTGCCGCACTACATTCTTCGGTCAACTTGATGATCTCCGTAGTTGGCAAAGGTTTCTTCTTATTCAGGATGTCTCAGATGTACTTGGCATATGTCGGAACTTGCATGGCATCCAATAGAGGTATGTTGACATAAAGCTTATGGATGACTTCGACGAACTTCCCGAATTGATCATCAACTTGTGGTTTTCTCACTCTTCTTGGATATGGTATGAAGTTGGTGTCGTGGAAATCTTGTCTTGCTGAGTCTTGTTCTTCTTGCACGACTTCTTCTACGTTATTATCCTTCTCTGGAGCTTCGGCTGGTGCCACAGGTATTGCAGGTGTTGCAGGTGCTGTGTGTGTTCTAGCCGGTGGTCTTGCTGTGCCCTTGGGATATGGTGGATCTATTGTTTGCTTGCCACCTCTTGTTCGGACATTAAACACCTGCTCAGGGTTAGTGGCAACAGGTGCAACAGCAGACAATTTCGATAGCTTTGATTCTAGTTTAGCATTAAAGATAGCTTGATCTTTTAAGATTTCAGAAAAATTATCTATCTTAACATTTATGTCTTCTAGAATCTTATCATTAGCAACAAGCTTCTTAGAGAGATTATTGGTTAATTTATCCTGTTCTTCAATTAACTCTCGTAACGAAGGTTGTTTGGAATTATTACCTGTATACTTACCTGCGTAAGTCGGTCGTGGTTGTAGGTCTTTCTCTTGGGTTGGTGCTGACTTGTGAACCACTAAGCTTGAATTTCTTGAAGTATTCATTGAATCTTGTAAAGCTTGTCGATACTTCTTGAAGTTGGCTCGTTCCTCAAGCCTATTCAACAGCACGTCCATACTCGTTGATAGTTCTTTCAACTCTTCATCTTCTTGTACTTCTTCACTCTGATGACATTGTTGAGTGTTCTTCTGGGTCCAGCCTTGATTTTCAGATATCTTCTGCATAAGTGTATTGGCTTGTCTCATAGTGAGTGACAAGAATGATCCTTTAGCAGCTGCATCTAGATGCTCAGACGCTTTTTAATTTAATCCATGGTAAAAGCTTTGTAGGAGCATCCATTCTTTTATTCCATGGTGAGGGCAATCTGATATATATTCTTGCAAATGTTCCCATGCCTCTGGAATTGACTCGCCTTTCTGCTGCTGGAAATTGGTGATTTTTCCACGTAAAGCATTGGTTTTGCCTGTGGGGAAAAACTTTGATAGGAAGGTTGTAGAACATTCCTTCCATGTGTTGATTTCATTAGAGTAGAACCATTGTCTCGCCCTTCCCTTTAGTGCAAATGGGAATAAGCGGAGTAGGATCGTTTCCTTGGGAATGTCCTTGATGGAGATGGTGCCGCCTTTCTCCAAAAAGTTCTGGAGATGAGCACTTGCATCTTCATGTACCTTTCCACTGAATAAATCAGCTTGCACCATGTTGATGAGGCTAGGCTTAAGCTCGAATTCATGATCGATTGTTGGTCCAATGCGAATGTTATTGATATTTGGAGCAGAGAATTCCAACAATGTCTTCTCAGCCATGGCTTTAGAACTTGGTGTAAAGCTTCCTTGGTTGATTTGACTCGAATTATTGAAGTGTGGTGAATCACAATCAAACCTGTTAATACTCTGCAAATAAGATAGACAAAAACAAACAAGGGTAATTCTGTTTAAGGAGAGGTGCCAAATTACAAAGTCTCATTAAAGTATCTAGCCATCGATTTTCTAAAGGTAGCCATCCAATCATCCCCGGCAACGGCGCCAGAAATGCTTGTTGACAATTCTTAACGCAACTTCCAAAGAATGGATCTAGAAACCATTCTAAGCAATGGCGCAAAAAACGTGATTGGTATAAGAGCCTACAGAAATATTATGATAGATAATCCGCAAGCGCACAGATACCGGTGAGCATTTCACCCGGGGTGATGGGTTTTAAAATATCGTATCCACAGGGAAGATGGATGGATGTAACAACAGACATAGGGATGGCAATAGATTACTTTATGGACTTTGATGGAATAGCACATACTTTAACAGGGGTAAGCCAAATAATAAAGTAATGATAAATAGACAGGCAGAGGCACATGTGGAGCATAGCATAAACTATTCCTAGTCTAGATTAGAATTGGATTTACTTAAGAGAGACAATTCTATATAGCATACAAAGACTGAGTTTGTTCATCTATTCTAATGTAGCATATCATCATATATAGCATAGTCATGGATAAGTGTGAACACCCCGAAGATTACCCAAGAGAATCAATGACGAAACTTGATCTTCCCAAGAACCATTGTTCGACTAGTCTTATACTCGGGGGGTGGACTACAAAGGACTCAATAGGCCTGTCACGCCCACGATCTACCACACGACCCGGAGTATAAGGTGAATCCGCAAGTAAATTATATCTAAGCACCATGCTTACATACTTTCTACTACCTAGCATATGCGCATAAAATACTAGGAGCTCTATGAATAAGTGCGTAGACTTATCATTGATCATGACTATATCAAATATACTACTAGAATAAAGTAAGAACTTAGCAATTGCACACATAATATTGAAATAGCATAAAGTCATTGAGAAACAGTATAAGAACTGAATCTTGATAACTTACAGATCTGAACTAGAGCAAAGCTCAACTCTACTCGAATCTGACTCTCTATCTAGAACTAGGTTCTTGATCTAGAAATTAGATCTTGAACTATGAAGTAGCTATCCTATCTCTGATGTATCCTCTTCTTTTCCTGTCTTGGCCTGATGATGATGATCTTCTGAGAGATGCATACCATGCCCTGGGGGGGTCTGGGGTTGCTTATATAGTCCTGAGGGATAATCCGTCGCCGTAGGATCAAACCGACCTAAACAAGTGGTTTTGATTAACCCTAAGAGGCGGTGGAGGAACCTTCCCGAAGCAGGGCCTGATCGGGGCCAGGGGGCCCGATCAGCCTCCCCACTGGGCCGGTCGGCCTGGGCTGGGCCCAGGCCGGGCTCCGCCTTCGCGTGTGGGCCTCTTGTCCCTTCTAGATACGTATTTTCTGGGAGCCCACTTCGGTTGAGTTCGGGAGCCTTCTGGAGCCTTCTAGAATTCATTCTTTTCGCATTTTCCTGAATAGTCCCTGAAAATATATAATTCACCAAAACTCGTGGAATTCATTAGTCCAAGACCCTATAATACTGTTGATTTATCTTTTTGGTCCTTTTTCATGTATTGTTGATGCATAAAAATAAGAGTTAGTGAGCATCAACAGTCCACGTACTGCAGCTCACCGTCAGCACCTTCGTCTCCTCCTTCGGGCACGAGCGTATAGCTACCGTCGGGAAGATCTACACGAGGATGCATATGCAAGATTTAATTGACGGTTTTAATTTAATTAATTATAAACAATATATGAAAACTATGGGGTGCATGGTTGACCACATTCACCTAGATAATAATACATTCAGCATACTCTTCCAATAAAGGCACAATATGTGGTGCTTTATTAATCATTCTTTTTTATAGTGACTATGTACATATTTATGCAAATAAATTAATTTAATTTCACAAAACAGCAAAGGGTTGGTCTTAAGCTTCTTAGCATGATTTACATCACATACATAGGGTCATTAGGTGTGGTGTTGGTGGTTTTCCAATTTAACTTAATATTAAGCTTCAATTGGCCTCCATTGTTTTTAATCATAAATAACTTCATAACAAGCAGTGAGTGGTGTTTTATAAGCTCTATAACTCTAAGCAAAGCCACTGAACACACATGCACACTTATGAGAGCTATGAATTAATTATACCGAAAATGATAAGTTTTATCTACCAAAGCAAGGTAAATGCATATAAAAAAAATTAAGCAACAAAAGGATCCCAACTTTCTCTCACTGATTCTCTGGTCCAAAACTGAGCTATGCAACCAACATATACATCAAGGGCTACTCTAGATCTTGAGCTATGCAAACACATTTAAAACTAAGCATAAATCAAGAATAAATATTTATGATAGATATAAAATCATGATTAATTCACCAGAGGTGTAATTAGGCATAAAAAGATCATATGCAAAAGTTGAGTACAAAAATCTATTTATATTTTGCTACAAAAATCATTAAGACAGATTCATCATAAATATAAAATAAATCATATTAAAAGATCTACTCCGTAACTTTGTGCAAATTTTGGTGCAGAGCCTAGACATGGCATAACTAGCAACATATCCAAAATTTAGCTTGAGATCACTTGTATATTTTGAACTACAACAGATCAAGGCTAAACTGATTTCAAATTTTCATGCAAAATCTATCAGTCAAAAGTATGGTCATGCTTTACAAAAGTTGTAGATTTAGCCACAAGGAAACCAAAAAATTGGTTTGGCATTTTTCTGCTTTTTTTATAATTTTCTATGATTTTTCTAAGATTCAGGCAAAACACACTTAAAAGGAAAAATTTATTCACGAAGAAGTCCCTGGAAACTTTTGGCTATTCACAACCATACCCTCGGTTTGCACCAAGGCCCCTGGAAACAAAAGTGTTCCAGCAATTGGGTCCCTCGGGGTTTGCGCCGGTGCGGCGGCCGGAATTCCGGCGAGGCCGGCGGCGCTCTTGGCCGGGAAAAGGCGGGGAAGTGCTCTGTGCTCACCTAGGGTTCGATTTGTGCCGGAGTTGAAGGTCGGGCGGCTCCGGCGACGGAGCACGGCGGCACCGGTGGGCGGCGGCCGCTGGAGCAGCTGCTCTGGCGAATGGGAGGCGCGACCGGGGCAACAAGCGGCACAGGAAGCTCTAGGGGTTCTAAGGGCGCCTGTTTGCAACGGAGGTGGCCGGAGGTGGCGGTTCCACTGCGGCGGCGGCAATGGCGAGCGGTGGCGCTTGCGTGCACACGCGAGGGGCACGGGCAGCACCTTTTATAGGCGGCGAGCGTGCAGGGGGGCGCGGAGGCTTCGCCTCGAAGGCGCAGACGCGGAAGGAAGGGGGACCCGGCCGTCGTGGGGGCGCGTGCGGCCTGGCCGGCGGGCGGCGCGGCAGGGGCCGGCGTGGACGACACGCGGCGGGAGCGCGGGTTCCCAGGCGTGTGCTCAGGCTGCGTGCGGCCAGGGGAAACACGGAGACCTCAAGATGCGCGGCCGTCGTGGGGGGACCCGGACGCCGAGACGGCGGCAGCGCCGCGTGGCGGCGCGCGCGGGTGCGCGGCGCAGTGCGACGTCGCAGTTTGCCGTTTCATTTACCCCCTGTTTGACCGACGTTTTCTCAAAATTTTCAAACAAAACTTTCAAAACTTTGAATACCAAAGTTGTAGAGCATCTATAGGAGATCATTTTTTGTGAAGGCCGACCTATTTTTTGATCAACCGTTTGAGCATGATCTGCTGGCAAAGATGAGGTTTCTCTCAGCTCAGTCAAGAAGCAAAGGCTGGTGTTGACCACATTTTTGAACATCTTCCACTCAAAATCTCCAATGTCGCCAATTATGAAAAGTGTGTCCCTCAAAAAAACGAACAACTTTTATATTGGCCGATTTTGAAGTGTTTAAGTGAAAATTGGAGAACGCGGCAAAAGTTCTAGGGAAGGCTCAAAGATATTAGGGGTTTAACTAGGGTTTGACTATGCCTTTGACCAAGGTTTGACCAAAAGTGCGTGTTGACTTGATTGAGAAGATCATTAGTGTTTGTTGGCTAGGTTTCCGAGGTGATGACTCAGGTTGACCAAGGTTTGACCAAAGTCAACATGTTTGACTTGGTTGACTAGGTCATTAGCACTAATAACGCTGATTAAAAACCTGGGGCGTCACACTCCGGTTCACTATTAGAAGTCATTTTGTTTTGAAGCTGTAGTGCGTGGTTCGAATTCTGGTTTGCATGTTTTTTTTATCATCACGTGCAATCCTGTATCCCCAAAATCCATACTCCCTCCGGTTCACTATTAGGTCATTTTGGACAAGGTTTGAGTCAAACATTAGGAATATAAATCATGAATAACTTTTAAGTCGTTGAGTTTGAAAATGTGAAAATCATATAAATAGATTTGTCTTGAAAATTACTTTCACAAGAATATACATATACAACTTTCCAATAAATATTTTTATAAAAAAGAGAAGTCAAAGTTGTGCTTCGGTGACCGTGTCGATGTCCTAAACGACTTCTAATACGGAACCAGAGGGAGTACAACACAAGAAAATAGAGTAGCAGCATTTAAAATTCATACAACACAAGAAAATAGAGTAGCAACATTTAATTATTACAATAATCACAGGTACACGATAAGTGGGTTTTTATCATCACGCGCAATCCTGCAAAATCCATACAACACAAGAAAATAGAGTAGCAACATTTAATTATTACAATAATCAGAGGTACAAGTCTACCCGATAAGCGGGTAGGTCATATCAGCTTCCCAACAAAGAGCAAAAGCGGTAGTTAAAACTACTATGCATGGATAAATCCTACTTTGGCTGTAGAAAGATTAAGCAAAGCTCAACCAGGAGATCACACCAAAGCACTAAATCACACCCACGATCCAGCTCCCAGCACTCATCTGCGATGTGGGGCCCACCTGCTCCAATCCCCACATCTCAACGGCCGAAGGCTAGGCTCACTCACTCGGGAGAGAGAGAAAAGCACAAGATAAGAGTCTAGTCAGGTGAGAGATCAGTGGCCTGTACATAACCAGTGGACACGGACTATAGCTATAGGTTTAAACACTCTACGGACGTTGTACAACTGTACCCGCCCGAATAGAGCCGGAACCGGCCGTCGCCGGTTCCAAACCCTACCATACAGCTGGAGTCCAAGTAAGTGGATAGCACTCTCCTGTGTCTTCAAGTCTGACTCGTCCTCGGCTGTAGAGCTCATACTGCCAGCGAAGGTCCTCGAAGCTGTGGAACCCTTCCCCGACCCAACCGGGGCGAAGTCTTCTTGTTGGTAAACTGCATCTCCTCACACGATCACGCCGATCCGTCTACAGGCGGAATGCTATCCACTACGAGTCTCACCCCGTACCCCCGCCCATAACAAGGCGGGCAGTTTGTACGAAAGTAGTCCAATGAAGCAAGGTCAACTGACGATCGGTCCTTATGGACCGAGAGCTAGCACTCCCCATCTCCACCGAATCTGACATGCCGCTCGGGCGGGAGGCCAGCTCGCATCTCCCCGAGGCAAGTGTTCACAAGTAATCAAATGGCTCGCTCCCACCAAAAACATGTTAAGGGGCACACACACCCTGAACTCACGCTAGAACTCACCGAGATATCCCAAATCTCAATACAAACCAGAATACCATCCATAAACCAAAACATAAAAGTACGGATAGTGAGTATATGGGACTAGCTAGGGGTCTGTAGCTAGTCCTGAGGTGGGTAAAGCAAGGAATCAAGATAAATCAAACATCAAGGTACGTCTATTCAAAATTGGCTATGCAATTCAACAAAGCAATGCATATACGAATTTAAAGCACTAGCCTCTAATACAAACATGGGATCTAATTGGTCAGGAGTGACATGACACCTGCGCTGTGGTCATCGTACTCATGGTCCTAGACGGTGTAGTCGGGATCCGTGGGGTCTTCTGAGTCGAAGTTCGGGCCTGGATACACGAGATTCGACGCGTGTAAGCAACTCGGCACACATCTAAGCATTAACTCTAATAAAACCTCTTATTTTTAAAACCCAAATAAGCTCGATCTAGCTACAATCAGCACGGTTTCGAAAATACAAAATTACTGAAATTGGTTTTGTATTTTTCGGAGCCTCCGGCAATAGTTATGAATTTTTGAAGGGAAAAGGATTTGTAAAATCGATTCATTCGTGCCAAATTTCCTCTCTTATATCTGCTTCTCCTCTCAGCACCTCTTCACCGGATTCCATCAGGAGCAGGTTGAGGCGGTGGCGACGGCCCATGATCTGCTAGATGATGCGCATGCTGCACGAGAGCGGAACGCGCCGGTGCCGGCGCTGGCAAACCTGCGGAAGGGGGCAGCGTTGGTGAAGATGCGGAAGGGGAATGTCGCAGCGGCGGCACTTCATAAGGGCCCAGCGGATGCACCCTTCGCAGCGTAGCAGCAAGGCGCCGCAGCAGCAGGTACCGGCCCCCTTCAATCCCCATCATCCATCGGCAACATGAGCCATGTCTTCACCGACGCTCCGACCCCTCCATCTCCAATCCTGCCATCTCTTTTCCTCCCCTGCTAGATTGAGGATGTGACAGCCATGCGAGGCACGCCAGATGCGGCGGCATCGCTGGAAAGGGCAAGGACGCGGTGACAGCCGGGAAGTGGGAGGGCTCTGCGGCGGCGAATAATTCAGGCTCCGTTTCTTCCTCCACCGATGGGCGCGGCAAGATGGAAAGTGGGCAAAAGGAAGCGCGGCAATAGGTTGCTCGAGGCCTGGATTTGACCCCAATCGGCACTGGGCTCCATTACTTGCTTTACTTATCTGAATCTCTGTGCTGTTTGCTTCTGTATTGAATGTCTTGCACCGCTTTGTTTCTTTGTTTGCTGAACTCGAGCGATGCAAATGTGTGTGATAGAAAGAGCAAAAGGAGGTCCGCTGGAATATCCATTTCAGCCTACCTTTACTGTGTTAGAATAAAAGCTAATAGGTTTGATCTCTCTGAACTAGCATCTACGAATGCTTAGGCTGAGTCCAACAAGGTAGTGCAAAATTGGAAGGCAAATGGATCTCTGCCTCATGTGAACAGTATTTGCAATCTCCTTCGAATCCCACCGTCTCCAACAGAGAGAAGGCATCGCATTTGCATCCCGGCGCCTCCGCCTCCCCGACGCCTCCACCTCCCAAGCTCCTCCGCCTCCGCGTCCCCGGCGCCTCCGCCGCCACCTCCCCAGCTCCTCCTCTTCCTCCGCATCCCCCCGCACCTCTGCGTCCCCTACTCCTTTTGCTCTGCGGGATGGGCCAGCTCCGCGGTGGGAGAAGGTGCTGGGGCGGCGGCGGATCATCCTCGAGCAGGGCTCCTCGCGACGGCAGAGGACGGTGAGCCTGTGCAAGCATGGCGCAGATCGACCACCGCCATCGCCGGCATCTGCTCTCCAGCCCGGTTCCATCGCCGGCATCTGCTCCCCAGCCCGGTGCGCCCCCTTCCGCCCTCCTCGCGACGGCCGGCGGGAAGTCCTCGTGGCCGGCCTCGCTCCTCCTCCCTGCGCCCGGAGCTTCGTCCTCTCCCGGTCGGCTTCCCTGGCCCCACCCTCCCCCTCCCCTGCAGATGCGTTTGAGGAGAGAGGAGATGCAACTCCTCGGATGCAAACTGCCTTCCACGGTTGCCTCCTCTGTTGGACTCAGTCTTAGATTTGCAGTTTTGCAATCTGATGTAAAATATTCTGTTATTGAACCATGCCGTTTTGAAGGAAAGTGATGCCAGAAGGGAGAAGACTCCTTGCAATTTCTTTTCTCGTTCACCTTTTTGCATGAAGAGAAACCTGCATTTGTAGCCATCCTTGGGCAAGAATGCTTGCTGATTGAAAATTGCATAGCTTAAGTTCTTTGTCTGGACAAATATTGCAGATGTTTATATACTAATGCTTGATTATCATGTATGTTTTTATAGCTACAATTTTTTTCTATCGTGCATTATGGGTTCTCTCATGTAATCGCCAAATAGGCTACAAAGATCAAATTATGTACCAGATCACCATAGTTTATGTGCCAAATGATGAATTAATGTCTTGCAGACAACTAAATAGATGATCAATTGTACAAGTTGTCTATTTAGTTGTCTGTATGTGTCAAATAGACAACGATTGTCTACACTGTTGTACTTGCTCTTATTTGGTCGGGCGCTGTAAATGAAGGGGTGGCCAGTGCTGCTAGCAATAGTAATGAGGGCATACGGGAAACACAGCCAGGGGTAAACACGTCCAAATTAGACCCAGCCAGTGCAGAACGTCATCCTTTGTGAAAACGGTGATGGAGCCTAGAACGGTGGTAGTGCGCGTGTCAAAATTAAATATCGGCAGTAGTGACCCCCTTCACCGCGGGCTCGTAATTAGAACTGGTGGTGAATGGATCACCGTTCATTTCTTAAACTGGTCATCAGTGATGACCCCATTCAACGTCGGTTCATAACTAGGGTCGGCGGTGATAGCCTCGTACAATACAAAATCATCTTGCTCCTCCTACACCTATATTCCACCCTACGAACTCCTTTCCTTCCTCCATTGTTGCGGCCATTTTTCTTTCAGATGCTTAAGAAAGCTGTCATATTTTGAAGGATACACGTTGATATCTCATTAAGAGGTTGGTAACTAGCATTATTTTAAAGTTCTTATCTTGTTTCTTTGGCTACTTTTTGAAATTTGGCATAAATTTGATGAAGAGGCTCTCTTACTTCATTTAGAGCTCATTTGTGTTGGATTTTCATGGACTGAGCCGAAATTGAAGATTGTTCATCACCACCTTGCTTGTAGGTTAGTATCTTGCTCATCAATCCATGTGTATTCTTAGTTAAATTGTTGCAAAATTTAGAAAATGTGATGGAGAGGCTCTTTCTTGACTCTAGGCTATTTGTGAGCAATTTCTTGATGGATGATTCAAAACTAGAAGTTACCACAATACCTCACATGTTTTAAGGTAATATCATGCATGTAGCCTCTTTTTAAATTTGGTACATTTTATACTTTGTCCTTTGGCAAAATAGTGAAAAATGTGATGGGGAGTCCATTTTGTTGGCTCAAGGCCACTTATGAGGAATTTCATCATGGATGTCACAAAAAAGTGTGTAGTTAGCGGGAAAACTAATATGCTAGTTGCTAGCTTTTGTATGGTTCACCTAGTACTCACTATTGCTAAAATGATAAAATATCATTGTTCATATAGATGGATCGAGGATGGCTGTACGGTGCAAAGGTGAAGAGAGAGGATTGATTCATCAACGGTGTTGATTCTTTTGTGAAGGTTGCCAACATACGTACTCCCTCCGTCCCGCAATGTTTGTCACAGGAGAAAAAAAACCAGATACCAATGCAATATCTAAAGGACACTGATACGCCTACTGCCTGCTGCCTCTGTCCTCCTGCAGGCCCCCAACCACCCCGCGCTGCTGCTCATCCTCGGAACAGCTGCCGATGCCGCTGGAAGGAGGCTGGCAGAGTCAAGGCCGCGAGGAGGCCGCCAGGCCGGTGAGCGAAGGACACCGCGGGAAGGGAGGGGATCCACCGTCGCCGTCCGAGGCCGTTCGCCGCCGCTGTCGCACCACTGTGGACGGGGTGAGCAGGGGAGGGGGTGGAGGGAGCAGGCCATGCTCGCGGCGGCGGCAGCCCGGCCTCCCCGCGCCCCGTGGGCGGGCCCCGTGCTACTTGAGGTAGGATCTCAACGGCCGCTGGAAAGGGGAGGGAGTGGCACGGCTGGGGAAGGAACAGGGGATGGCGCTATGGCCAGCCGACGAGCACCTCTGTCCTCGGGTGCGTGGGTGGGTGGAGGTTGGAGATAATGTTTGATATTTTTATTTACAGTCTTCGTGTGGTGCTGACACCTGACAGGTCGAGGCTGATTTGTTTTAATCAGGCAGTGGTGCGGTAGAGCAATCCTCAGATTGACAAGTACGTATCCTGCCCATGCATTGATTGCAAAACTCATCAGGAGTGGAGCAATGTCGAGCAGATCCGTAGTCATTTGTTGCGCTGGTTTTCATGGGTAACTACCAGGTATGGAATAAGCATGGTGAGGGCGGCAATAATGAATCTAAGCCAACGATTATGAGGGTGTTTGGATCCCTTTAGTCTCCTGACTAAAGTTTAGTCAGACTAAAATCTTTTAGTCAGGCCTCTGTTTGAAGTGTGACTAAAATGCCTCTGTCTGGAGTGTGACTAAAATTAGTCAGCATTAAAGACCCATTCCTCCCATTCCCCTCTCTCCCACCCATTCCCCTCTCTCCCACCCGCCACCTCATCCCCGCCACCGGCCGACGCCCCTCCCTGCGCTCGCCCCCGCGTCGTCGTGCCGCGTCCGCCTCCTCCCTCCAGCAGCGTCGCGCTCGAGGCCGCCGTCGGCGGTGCTGCTCCGTGCGCTCGATCCGGCGAGGAGGATCCGGGGCGCCGCCGCTGGATCCGGCGAGGAGGATGGGCGCGGTGGCACTGGCGGAGAGCGGCCGCGACGGGGACGGCGGTATCGAGGTCCTGCGCTCCCACATTTTTCCCTCCTCCTCCTGTCACACGCCGCTGCGGCAGTCGCGCCGTGCCACGGGCGCCGAGAACCTCACGAGCGTCGGCGTCGGCGCCTTCCGCGCCGTGTGGTCCTCCTCCTCCTCCCTTCTCCTCTCCTCTCTGCCTCTTCCCTCCCTCTCCTCCCCTGCTCTACGACCGACGGCGGCACAGACCAAGCGGCGAAGCAAGGGCGCGGCGAGGCGCGGCCCTCATCCGCATCCTCCTCGGCGCAGACCGCCCCCTCGCCGCCCTCCCCGTTCTCCGTCTCGCCTGGGCTCAGCCCCAGCGGTCTGCGGTGGCGCCTCCGTCGCGAAGGGCAGGAGCCGCGACGTGGAGGGGATGAGGCCCGCGGGCTCGGATGGATGGAGAGAGGGAGATGGGGCGCAATAAATGAGGAGAGAGAGGACTAAAAGAATTTTTAGCTACCCCTTACCCAGCTAAAATGTTTTAGTCAGCTAGCTAGTTTTATTCAGCCTTTAGTCAGGGGTGTTTGGGAATTTAATCCCTAAAGTAACTAAAATTAGTCTGACTAAATTTAGTTAGCTAGATCCAAACACCCCTATGTCTAAACGCTACCCATGTTGCAGTCGTGCAAGGAAACAGTGCTAAAACTTATTATGAGGTGCTAGTGCTAGAAAACTCTAATGAGTTGCCCGTGCCAGAAAGCATGTGTGATACATTAGCATCATATGAAGGGTTAGATGACATAGGCATAGGCATGATGCTACGTGATGTGGAGCATGAATGCCTTGATGCAAGAAATCTGAAGAAGCTCGAGCAGATGAGGAAGGATGCTCATACACCACTTTACCTGGGCAGCAGCATTTCAAAACTGGAAGCAGATCTGATGCTGTCGGAGATGAAGTCAAGCAATGGTTCACCTGATAAAGGCTTTGATGATTTGTTGAACATGCTACAAAGGATGCTCGCAAACCCGAATGAGTTGCCTGAGAACATATATCAGGCAAAGCAGATGATCTGCCCACTCCAAACGCCCCCCCTCCCCCCCACTTCCCCTACCTATCTCTCAGTCAGAGAAGGAGAAGTAGGTGGCGACGTAGAAGTGGCGACAGACCGTCATCATCGGAGCTCGAGCTTGAAGCTATGGGACAACCCTCGAGATGATCTAGTGGATATAGATGTCGGACAGCCCGCCCAGCCCTAGCACGACCTCGTCTTGGCCCCGCTGTCACCATGCCGAGCCACTCCTGACACTATGTCACTGCGTGCTGGACTGAGCCTAGGCACAGGCATAGGGCCGTGGGCCTATTTCATGTCGGGGCAGCCCGTAATAGCCTGACCCTAATCGTACACTCGGGCGGCCCGAAGCCCGCACCACCACTGGATGGAGGCCGCCGCAGCAGCGCTGGTTCATGGCCATCTCGCCGGCAACCAGGACCCGACCTCAAGGTCGCAGTCGAAAGGACGGAGGGAGGAGCAGAACGGCCTTGGCTTGGAGGAGAAATTTGAAAGTAGTGGAGGGCCAAGTTGCAGATCTCACCACTTCGGTCGCACCGCCTCCCATCGCGACCCTTGTGCATGCCTGCAAGCTCGTTGGCGCCGCCACCTCCTACGTTGTCGACGTCGCCGTCCCATCCGAGTTGTTGTCCTATTGCATCCGAGGAGGGGAGCGCCGCTCTGCAAACCACTGCTACCTCCTAGCTCCCTGTGTTGTGCCCTAGGCCACTCGCCTAAGGGGAGGAGAGCCGCGGAGGGGAGCACCACGCCACCGCCTCCTGTCTCCTGGCTCCTCGGTGCTGCGTCCTACGTCACTTGCCAGAGAGGAGAGCCACGGAGGGGAAGAGACGTGAGGGAGGCTAGAGCAGCGGGGATCGTAGCGCCACCCTCTGCAAGCTACCACCCGACGGAAGGGAGTATCGCGCGCTAGGCCACCAGGAGAAGGGGCAGCATGGGGGGTGATGGATGGAGGGCAGAGTGACAGACATGAATGAAGCTGCGTGCGTGGATGTTAAGGTTGGGAGGTTAGGCCGACCTGTTAATTTCATGTTGGGCCAAGCCACCCGACGTGTTGGGGTGGCGGCCCACTCCCAGCATGAGCTAACGGGCCAGGCCAGTACGGGCACGAAGGTCGTCATGTTGGGCTGGGCTCGGATCGGGCCAAAACAACAGGCTTCTGGGCGGTCTTTTGGGTTGCGAGCTTTATGGACATCTATAATTGTGGACGAGGAATGTGAATACATAAGGGAACTGAAGACAAGAGCACAATGGTGACAATCTAAAGAAGTAGCTGAAGTGGCGCTTGAAGAGACTTATTACGTACTCCCTCCATACTGGTATTAGAAGATGTTTAGGACATGATATTGTGCATACCAAGGAGTGATTAATAAGAGTAGAGTTTTCCCTGTTTACCCCTATTAATTCGGGTCGTGAGTACTCTCAAACAACAACTAAACGCTACTCCAACTGGTTAGCACAGCGAGTCCTGAGATGGATTAAGCAGATCATTGTATTAAGCAGAAGAAGTATTGGTATAATGTTCGGTTACAACCCAAATGAAACAGACTCCAGATGGACACAAGCTGACAAGCCAAGTGAACACAATCCGAAAACATAAACTCCAATATGAACTACTCACATCCCACACAACTTAAACGACTGGCTCTAAGCATAGCCCTCAGTCGACGCTCCATCCCTCAAGGGGAGAGATCTTGGTCTTGTTCTTCAACATCAGGAATAAGGCATGTAGTGCGTCCGTGCGGTGCAGTGGAGGCCCTTCACGAAAGAAATTATCCACCGCTTCCTTTGCAGAAGCCACCGAAGCCGGAGGCGCGCCAATCTCACCGAGCCGCTGCGCCAGTAGCACCGTCCCTCACTTAGCCGGCTTGACGACCGAGAGAGGGTCTAAAACTTGGTGAAGGCTTCACTTGAGGCTAGATGCGAGATATATAAGTGGCTCTCTGTACCCACTTATATATCTCTCATCCACTCTAAACATTACTATTTACTAGTGTAACACGGCTTACAGTCCAGTGATATAACCTTATTGTACTTGCTCGATTTAAGTAGTAAAAACATAATACTCTGCGCATCACAGTCACGCACAAATATACCTGATCATAGGCTGCCCGACCTGATAAACCCGACCCAACCCACTCGAAAAAAGCCTGACTCGACCTGACCTCGTGACGGGTCGGATGCTGGCCAAAATTTTCGACCCGGACTAAGGAAAAAACCCAACAGTGTTGCGGGTCAGGTGCGGGCCATGAATTTCGACCCGACAACCCGACACAACCTGACCCGAACCCGACCCATGATCAGGTATACCCACAAAAGAGTTCCAACAATACTATAGGAAATATAAAATGGCACTTCAGTAACTACAATGAAACTACAATACAACATATTGGTCAATTCAGTTTAGTATCTTGTAGATTGCTTCACAATAATTTTTCAAAATGAATCCTTGGCCAAAAAATCTTCCAATTCGATAGTGCCTTGATTCGAGTTACACGATGTTATTCTATTCCTGTCCATCCAATGGCAAATTATCCACTGAAATAAGAATGCACTAATTGTTACAAGTTCGATCTCACAGCTAAATTAAGGAATGAATCACGTTAGACGCAAACAATGTAAAGATTCCGAGACAACTTTTTGCAACACAAGTTGTTGATGATGAATATTCGAATGCAATAAACCATCGCTGAAAGAACGTCCCTTCTTGAATGCAATTCAAGACCGCAATTTCATTTCTAGGTTTATAGTTTCACTAGGTATCTAAATATAGTGTATATGTAGATGAATAGGGAAAGTTATGAACCAGATATGTTAAAATGATCTACAATTTGAAATGAAGTAGATCGTTTGGTGGTATGGTCTACCGTAAAAGACCCCTTATTTATACTACTATAAATAGCACTGGCAGCGCCATCAAAGGATTCAGAAATCAAGTAGACTGACAGCTAACAAGGCAACAGCTAGCGCTCAAGAACGCCATGAATCCATGATCAAGCCCTGCAGTTTCTGGAACCTGTATTATTGCCGAAGTTGCAGCACACCCAGCCCTTTTCTTCGTCCTCCGCCATCGCCGCCCGCACGTTGAGCTCGTCTTCCTCGGAGATGCGGTTCTTCTCCCTGGCCCGGGCGGCCTCCCATGCCTTCTCCATGCTCACGCTTATGCTCCCGTCGCTCAAGGCCACCGTGGCGCGACTCGCCACGTCCGGCGGGAGCTTCTTGCCCAGCGTGTAGTCCACGAGGTCACGGTGCTGCGCCGGCTGCCCGGCGAGCCCCAGCGCCTCCGCGTGCGCGAGCTGTTCCAGGAACGACGACGGGGCTCCGCCGCCGTCGAGCCTGAACTCGAACTCGGTGAATTTCCGCCACGAGACGGAGGGCGTCGTGCTGACGTCGTAGGTGCGTGCCACGGCGCGCCACAGCGCCCTGCCGGTGCCGTGGCGGACGTAATCGGGGAAGATGGCGTCGGAGAGCGCGGCGAGGATGTGGCCGCGGCACACCGCGTCGTCGCGCGCCCATTTCCTGCTGGCCGCCGCGCCGTCGCCCGACGACGGCGGCGGGTCCTCCGAGAGCACGTGGGCGACGCCGGCGGTGTTGAGGAGCAGGAGCATCGACTCCTTCCACCGGAGGTAGCTGACATCGCCGTCCAGCGGCGTGATGCTGGGGAGTGACGCCGCCATTGATCAAAGAAGTAACTGGCAGGCAGGCACGATCTCGTCAAAGCTTTTTAGAGAGGAAAGAAGGGGCGGACGTGCTCGTCTATTCTTGGTGGTGCACGAGACCAGGAAGATCACAAGTTCACAACTGATGGAAATGTACAATAACTAATCGAAAAATACTTTTTTGTGTGTGGCAACAATGGAAAGATAATTTAATTGAGTAATTTTGGGATGTTAATTAAAGCATATGATCCGGCTGTTATAGCAACACAAGATTTGATAAGATCCATTACTATAATTACGATTGTGATTGTGACTACTTATCACAAATATACTGATCCTATACCATGTATAAAACGGCTATGACACCCATACAGAAAATGACCACTTTACTACCGGGCAATCCATATTCTACTCATAAATACTGAAGGACCGATTAGGCGAATAAGAGAGGGGGAGTGAATGGGAGCCGATAAAAATTCTTCTCGAAAGAGATGGGAACTCCAACAAGACAAACACGGCTTCCGAAACACTTCTCTGACTCAACTACCCAAGTTGGTCAAGACCACGTAGCCACTGGAGTGCTACTGGTCTTAGGAACCAACACACAACCTTCCGAGCCAAAACTCACCAACACACACAGCGGAAACTTGCACGGCTTGCTGCCTGTGCTACACCGGTCAGACCGATGGCCTGCGCCGGTCAGACCGGTGACACCGGTCAGACCGGTGGACAGAGCCGGTCAGGCCGGTGGCTACAGCAGCCGCACAGCAAACGTTTCAGGAAGCCTCAGTGACTTCTCTAGACCCTGGAACAAAAACCACCTCCAAAACACAACCTGCAAGGAAGAAGAACCCCTCACAAAACCTAGCAAAACAACTCCAAACACGCCAAGAACTGACCAGCAGGACCACGGGACAAAACCACACAGACAAGGCTGTTCCCCGAGACAAATCCCACCAGGGGCTAGCACCGGTCAGACCGGTCGAGAGAACCGGTCAGACCGGTCGAGAGCACCGGTCAGACCGGTCGAGCCTGGGCAGCTCGGGATGAACACCACCCGCGGGTCAAATCCCCCAAATCCAACTCCCGATCTCCCGATTCGCTCCACGGATTCATACAAGACTTTGGGGATAGTAGGAACACCTCATGGGCACTCCATAGCCAAGATTTGGTCCACCAAAACTCGTTGAATCAAGAGGAGTCGAAGGATTTCCGCCAAGAACACCACGAACCCTAGAACCACGAAAACCCCAAAATCGAGCCCCTTTACTCACGGATTTGGGAGGGGAATCAAAGGGAAAAGAACCACGAGGAGTTCATGCACACATCCCCCACCAAATCCCAAAGAGAAAGGTCTCAAAACTGCCACAAGAAATTCGCCAAGAAAAGCCTCCAAAAATCACCAAAAAGGAGAAACGGGAAAGACACATCCAAGCCTTGAGGAACCATGCCAAATCATCTATACATAGCAAAGAGGTTCATACAAGGTCTAGCTTGCCGCCCGATCATCCTTCTCTCTCACAAGATCTCACCATGAAGCTCTCAAGCTAGTCCTATGAAAATCCTAAGGAAAATAGGAAGGAAAACAGGAAAACCAAATGAGCTAGGGTTCCAAGAGATGGCTGTCATCCTCTCACCACTTGGATTATATGGAGGCAACCGAAAGACAAAAATACCCTTACTAGCTAACTAGGGATACATGCCCCTCAAGGGTTAAATTGGAAATCTTTGTCTTCGCACCATCAGACGGATGCCCAGCGACCGCAAACTTGCTTAGCCTCGACGCAAGCCTTGGGATCCCGACGCGTGTCCTCCGCTTTGAAGATTCCGGACTGCGTCGTCGCACACCGGTCAGACCGGTGCTCCTCACCGGTCAGACAGGTACCCACCGGTCTGGAGCTGCTGCACCTCCGTCTTCGGTTCTTCGGTCTTGGCTTTGTGGATCAACCAAGGAACCCAGTGATTTTCTGGTGAACCACCGGAAACCCCGCGAACTCGGTGTAGCCTCTGCCAATCACCACTCATGACTCGGCTCCCACGTAGTCCCGGCTCGACCTTGGTTTTGAGGCTCAACCAAGAAACCATTCACGACTTCATCTTGCCGTTCTTGCCACCATGCGGGCCGCACTTGACCCCGCCGGCCACCGGGTCCCTCGAACCAAGCCTACTTGTCTTCTCCACACCTGGAGGCCTCACCGGCAACGACCTGTCGCGCTTGTTCTTCACCTGCACCAACACCAGTCAAGCCGCAACCTGCACCTGCAATACTTAGCCAAGAATCAGTCCACACCATGTTGTCAATCACTCATCACACCAGGAAGCGACCATCCACCGGTCCTCGAACCACACATGGCTCTCAATCTCCCCCTTTGATGAGTGCATTGACAACACACACGTTTTGGTAACCAAGAGAAAAAGGAAAATAAAAGAAACGACTAAAAGAAACTCCAACAAGCGATCGAAAGTCAAAGAAAGGCAAAGAACAAGATCACTTGAAGAAGACAAGTCTCAGACCCCTTAGGCAAGGGCAACGGCTCGACACATCCGAGACAAAACATGCTCAAGCAAAGAGCATAAACCAACAAACCGAAGCTCAAAAACCACAAAGAGCTCCCCCTGCACACATGCAAGCTCCCCTGAACCAATGCATGCAAACCACTTGACGAAACAGAGCAGCTGCATCAGCTCAGCTCTGACCGGTCAGACCGGCCAACACCACCAGTCAAACCGGTGCTCAACAAATGAACAGAACCAGCACTCTGACCGGTCAGACCGGTGACAAACAGAGCCCAGAAAAGGCTCGAAACCACCTGAAACCCTTCTAGATGCATTTAGTAGGTCAAAACATGCTCAAACTTCTCCCCCTTGTTGGCAATGCATGAATCAATCCAAAAATGCAAAAAATGCAACCTAGAGCTTCTCAAATAGACAAAATTCAACATAGGATGCTACACATGTCCTAATGAGCAAGTTAGATACTCTATAGCTTCGTAAAGACATCAACTACATGATCACCAAGTTTCACAACCATTGGGCGAAGCTAAGATAGAATTGAGCAATTTTACGAAAACTCACCCTCTCATGAGCAAAGTCCTAAACATGAGCAAAACATATCAAAATAGCAAAGCCACACAAACTTCATGCTAGGACAACCATTCTAAGCATAAGACCATCATAAACACCCACAAGCACCTCATGTCATGTCAAAGCCACCGAGCCATGTGCCTACTTCTATATATGAGACTTCTCATTGGTAGGCATCATGCAACTGTTTAGCACCCAAAGCAAATTAAAATTAGCACATATGACATGGGAGCACATTTTCCAAGCAATTTACATTTCATTTTCAGATTTGAAATTGGTACATGAAATGTCTTTGCGACAAAAAGGAACTTATGCCCCTCCACAAGATCAAGCATGGGGGCTAAACATTCATGGGGGCCAACCACAAATTAAGCATAGCCAAGCCACAAAAACATGTCAAGATCATATAAAGGCAATTACTCACAAGAGAGCATACATATGAGATTTTTCAAAAATATAGCCATCAACTATGGATATAAACCAAGATTATCAAGAGCTAAGCCAAACTAACCATAGCTTACCAAACTAGCCAACAAAGACATATATATCATTCCATGGTGAACAATGTATATAGGAGAAGCTTTTCCTAAACAATGCATATGATACAAAATGCATGCAACCTAAGATACAAAGATGCCTATACATCATGTTACATATACCATGCAAAGCAAGAAATGCACAAAGGAAAGCTATACATATGATACAAAGGAGCTCTCACACACAAAGCTCAAGAAATCAAACACACACCAAGCTCCCCCCGCAAACGAGTGAAAGTTGCTTGATCTAGGGGTTTGGTGAAAATATCGGCTAGCTGGTCATGTGTGGGTACATGGATCAAGGCGATTTTTCCTTTCTCTACGTTGTCTCTCAGAAAATGATACCTCACTTCTATGTGCTTGGTTTTGGAATGGAGCACTGGGTTCTTTGCAATGCTTATGGCACTGGTGCTATCACATTGAAGTGGGACATGGGTATACTCCTCACCAAAGTCACTCATGGTGTATGTGATCCAAAGGAGCTGAGAGCAACAACTAGCTGCGGCCACATACTCTGCCTCGGTAGTGGATTGAGCAACACTCGACTGTTTGCGGGAAGACCAAGACACCAAAGAAGAACCCAAGAACTGGCAAGTTCCAGAAGTGGACTTCCTATCCAACCGACACCCGGCAAAATCCGCGTCCGAAAATCCATCAAGAGCTGTAGTCGTACTCATAGGCGTCGCCATGGCCTTGGAGTCCTCCATCTTGAACTTCCTCACAATGTCCTTGGTGTACTTAGCTTGGTGCACAAATGTTCCTTCCTTTGATTGCTTGATTTGTAGCCCGAGGAAGAACTGCAACTCACCCATCATGCTCATCTCAAATTCCCTGCTCATGTCTTCTGCAAACCTTGCAACAAGAGAGTTAGACGAGCCACCAAAGACAATATCATCCACGTATACCTGCACAATCAGGATATCTCAGCCCTGCCTGAGGAGAAACAAGGTCTGATCGACCTTCCCCATCTCAAACCCTCTCTCAAACAGGAACCCCCTCAACCTACCATACCAAGCTCTAGGCGCCTGCTTCAACCCATACAGCGCCTTCCTCAACTTGTACACCCGGTGGGGGTACTTCTCACTCTCAAACCCCGGTGGTTGCCTCACATACACCTCTTCTTCCAACACACCGTTCAGGAAAGCACTCTTCACATCCATCTGGTACAACTTGAACCCTTTAGCCACGGAAAAGGCTAGAAGGATCCTGATCGCCTCCAAACGAGCTACAGGAGCGAAAGTCTTCTCGTAGTCGATCCCCTCTTTCTGACTGTACCCCTGAGCAACAAGTCTTGACTTGTTCCTCACCACTTCTCCTTTCTCTCCCTCTTTATTTTTCCACACTCATTTTGTCCCAATCGGCTTACACCCTGGGGGAGGGTCAACCAACACCCAAACTTGGTTCCTCTCAAAATTCTCTAACTCCTCATGCATCGAATTAACCCAATTATGATCAGATAACGCGTGTCCAATGTCTTGGTCTCAAAGGTGGCAACAAAAGCAGCATGAGCGAAATGAGAATTGTTCCGAACCCTCGACCGTGTAGTACGTTCGTTCATGTCGCCGATGATTCTCAAAGCTGGGTGATCCACTTGCACTCGCCGGGGAGGTTCTCGCCTTGATGCTACCTCCCCCTCAACAGCAGCTTCACCTTGATCTGGGTTTGTCGTTGTAGGTGTGGGAGAGGGCCCATTCTCGATCGTCGTCGAAGTAGTAGGTACATGTTCAGCCACGGGCACCACACCGCCATCTTCATCATCTCCATGTTCATGCTCCTCCTCCTGAAAGATCTCCTCGCCAAGTTCGTCGTCACCTGCACACTCAAAAACAAGCTGACTACGTGGCTGTGTCTCGTCGAAGGTTACCTCGCAAGTCTCCACGATTTGGTTAGTTTCAAGATTGAGCACACAAAATGCTCTAGAATGAGATGCATAACCAAAGAAAATTCCATCGACAGGCCTAGCCTCGAACTTGTCCAACTTCTTCCCTTTCTTCAGAATGAAGCATTTACAACCAAAGACATGGAAGTGACTCACCTTGGGTGTGCGATCGTGCATCAACTCGTAACAGGTTTTCTTCTTGTGAACCCTGAGGTAGATCCTGTTCGACACATAGCACGCGGTATTGACCGCCTCAGCCCAGAACCTTCTCGGAGTCCTATGCTCGTCGAGCATCGTCCGAGCCATCTCGCACAAGGTCCTATTTTTCTTTTCCACCACGCCATTCTAGGGAGGCGTATACGGACTCGAAAACTGGTGTTCAAGACCCAAGTCATGGCAAAAGGTTTCGAAGCGAGAGTTTTTGAATTCCGAGCCATTGTCAATGCGGATCGCTCGTATGGCATCTCCGTGCCTCTCGTTTCTTAACCTCAAGACAAGATCTCGAATAAAACCAAACGTCTCCCCTTTCTCCTCAAGAAAGAACACCCACGCATACCGAGAGTAGTAGTCCACCACAACAAGGACATACCACTTCCCACCCGCAGATCGCACACAAGCTGGGCCAACAAGGTCCATATGGAGCAGCTCGCATGGACGCTCCGTCATCACATCGGTGAGAGGCGGGTGAGAAGAGGCTACCATCTTGGCATGCCTACACGGCGCACAAACCAACTCTTTCTCAAACCTCAACCGTGGCAATCCTCGGACTAAATTGAGTTTACTCAAGCGAGACAAAAGGTCAAAGCTCAAGTGACCCAACTTCCTATGCCACTTCCACAACTTACTCGAAGAACCAGCCAAAAAGCAACGCTCCACACCAGAAGACTGAGAGAAATCAGCTCGGAACACTTGACCCTCGGGAACGACCATGCAAACAAGGTCCCCTCGAGAATCTAAAATCCGAGAACCACCAGGCCGAAACAACACCTCAAAGCCCTCATCCAAAAGCTGGGACACCGAAAGCAAATTGAACCCGAGCGATTGAACAAGAGCAACACGCCTGAGAGTGACCTTGTCACTTACCTTAATCTCACCTTCTGAAAGAACACGCCCTCGCCTATTATCCCCAAAGGTGATGTATGTCCTGGACACCACCGGGACGAGACTTGAGAACCACCCCTTGTCTCCGGTCATATGCCTCGAGCAACCAGAGTCAATCAACCAAATGTTCCTCAAGTCTCCCACCTGAAATTCAAAAGCGAGCACGTGAGTGAACAAACGACTCAGCACTGGGGTTAGTACCAAAAGAGTAAAACCAGTGCCGAGCCATTTGCTCTAAAGTGAGGTTAGCACAAACCATATCATCACGCCTATCAAAGCTACCACCACGAATACCACCACGGTAACCACTACGAGGGAACCAACCCTCTCTAGCTGGAGGAGGACGAAAGCCACGAAAGGAAAAACGTGGACCGTTCCTCCTCTCCATCTCAAAACTACGACTCCTCCCACCCTCGTATTGAGCACGAGGTGGAGAACGCCTAGCAAACTGACCACTTGCAAACTTTCCAGACCAACCACCAGAACCACGACCACCAGAACCAAACCGAGCATCCTCTCGAGCACGAAAACCAACTCGCTGTCTGCCCAGACCTGCACCGGTCTGACCGGTGTAGCGCACCGGTCTGACCGGTGTAGCTCGGCCAGCAGCACCACCTGCTGCCTTCTGGTCTCCCCAAGCCGGAACTGTCCTCACAATCGCCTTGGCCCTGGGCATCTGCATACGAGGCTCAGGTACACCATTAGAGGGGTGGTACCTATCCTTGTTAGCCCACTCTCTAGCCATTCTCTCCTCACGCTTCCTCTTGAAGCAAAACTCATCCTTGTGACCATCTCTCTCACAATACCCACAATGAAACTTCATCGGCTGTGGCTTAGGCTTAAGCTTGGGTTGGGGCTGCTCACTCGGTTTCTCACCCTTCTTCTCTCCTTCCTCACCAACCTTTGGGCTCACAAACTTCATCAGTTTTTGGAAATCATTTGTTGGGTGAGGGAATATGGGTGGATCTGGAGTAGTGTCAAGTTTGTTTCTGAGATGGTTAGACTTGGGCTCAAACTTGTTCTTGTGTCTGTTTGGTGGTGGGATATGGATCTCTCCAACTCTCTCAACTCCCTCACCACTGTTCTCTCCAAGCTTGTCAGCCCCAAGTGCCTGACCATCATAGCGTTTGAAAGCCTCTATCATGATACCAAGCTGAGGCTCCTGACCCGACAACCAGCTCATACATTTCCTCAGCTCATCATTCTCATCCTGCAAGCGATCAACATAATGCGCAAGCTCCAAATTCTTAACCGCATGCAATTCACAAGTAGAGCAAGAAGTGGGAATAGGCTCTTTCAACTTAGCCTCAAGCGAAACAGTGTATGCATGCATCTCATCAATCTTTCCATGCAAAACAGGGTAAGAAGTACAAACACCTAGCAAAGCAGGTCTAGACTTAAGCTCAGCCACTTCAACCCTAAGCATATCTAGTTCATCACAAGTATAAGCATGCTTATCCTTAAGAGCAGTAAGATCAGCTAGGTACACAGAGCAATCACAGCAATCAATCTCATCAGAAACCACAGGAGAAGCCTTAAGCGAATCAATCTCAAGCTTAGCATCTAGGTTCTGGGTTCCTAGCTCAGCCACACGGTTCCTAGCATCTTCTAGTGAGGCCCTAAGCTCTTTCCTCATCTTCTTGGCCTCTCTAAGCATGTGATCGCGATTATCAAGTAAGTCAACCAACTCATCATTCTCCTTGCGCAAAGAGGAGAGCTCATCACATACCTCGTCCTCGGAGTCGGAGTCCGAGTCGCTCTGGTGACTCTTCTTGCTGCCGGAGCTACGAGTCATGCCACAGAAGCCATCTCCCGCGAAGCAGCTCAACCCGCTCAAGTTCTTCGACGCCTTCTTGTTCTTACGTCGATCACCTTCATCTTCGCTGCTACTCGAGCTCGAGGAAGAGTAGGTGGAGCTGGAGTCGACGTCGCTCGCTCCGACCATGGCTCGGGCCTTCCTGCCGCGGCCGTCCTTCTTCCTCGACCGTCGCTCGTCCTTGTGCTTGTTCTTGTGCTTGTGATCGCGCCTTGATCGGTACTTGCCGTCCCTGCTCGACCGGTGCCTGTAGCCGTCCTTGTTCTCCGTCTTCTCCGGGCAGTCGGCGACGAAGTGTCCTGGCTTGCCGCACTGAAAGCACGTCCGTGCTGTCCTCCTCGTGTTCACCCGGTTCTCGTGCAGCCTCTCGAACCGCCTGGTCAGCAACGCCAGCTCGTCCTCTCCAAGCACGTCGAACTCCTCGTCTGGCAAAGACATCAAAGAAGACAGAGAGTACATCCTGGAAGATGCGTTAGCGTTAGACTTAGCTCCTTTGCCACCAACGAGAGCGAGACTATGAGAATCAGTCGGGCTCTCGATCTTGGCTGTCATACCACGGTCCAGCTCAGCATACTTGAGCTTCGAGAACAGCTCGTTCACGGTCAAGGTGTCATACTTCTCGGACTCAACGATAACCTCAAACTTCCCGTCCCATACAGTACGATCCAACGAGTGCAAGAGCTTCACGGCTCTATCATGATCATCGTATGGGAGCACGGCCACATTGGCTCTCATGTTGTTCACCACGACTGTAAAATGCTGGAAAAGGGCATCGACGGACTCGCTGGGGTGATGAGTGAAGTTCTCGTACTCTCTCCGGTAAGTCGCGTACATCCGAGCCTGAACCTGAGCATTCCCAGCATGAGCATCCTTCAACTGCTCCCAAATCCTACAAGCTAAGTCCTCTGTCTGAACCTGATCGAATAGGAGCTGACACAGAGCACGAAACAAGTAGTCAACAGCCTTGTTGTTGGCTTCGAACATATCCCTCGATCCTGGAGCAAGGAAGTTCATCGGATGAACATAAGCTGTGTTCACCGTAACGTCCCAAAGGATCTGACCCTTTCCGCGGAGGAACGCTGCCATTCGCCTCTGCCACATCTGGTAGTTCTTCCCATCGAAGTACGGAGGACCCGAACCTCGTTCCCGGTACGCCATCTTTGGATCTTAGACTGGTAAGAGTCAATGAAGACCCGAACCGGTGCTGATACCAATTGAAGGACCGATTAGGCGAACCAGAGAGGGGGGAGTGAATGGGAGCTAATAAAAATTCTTCTCGAAGGAGATGGGAACTCCAACAAGATGAACACGGCTTCCGAAACACTTCTCTGACTCAACTACCCAAGTTGGTCAAGACCACGCAGCCACTGGAGTGCTACTGGTCTTAGGAACCAACACACAACCTTCCGAGCCAAAACTCATCAACACACACAGCGGAAACTTGCACGGCTTGCTGTCTGTGCTACACCGGTCAGACCGATGGCCTGCGCCGGTCAGACCGGTGACACCGGTCAAACCGGTGGACAGAGACGGTCAGGCCGGTGGCTACAGCAGCCGCACAGCAAACATTCCAGGAAGCTTCAGTGACTCCTCTAGGCCCTGGAACAAAAACCACCTCCAAATCACAACCTGGAAGGAAGAAGAACCCCTCACAAAACCTAGCAAAACAACTCCAAACACGCCAAGAACTGACCAGCAGGACCACGAGACAAAACCACACAGACAAGGCTGTTCCCCGAGACAAATCCCACCAGGGGCTAACACCGGTCAGACTGGTCAAGAGCACCGGTCAAACCGGTCGAGCCTGAGCAGCTCGGGATGAACAACACCCGCGGGTCAACTCCCCCAAATCCAACTCCCGATCTCCCGATTCGCTCCACAAATTCACACAAGACTTTGGGGATAGTAGGAACACCTCATGGGCACTCCATAGCCAAGATTTGGTCCACCAAAACTCGTTGAATCAAGAGGAATCGAAGGATTTCCGCCAAGAACACCACGAACCCTAGAACCACGAAAACCCCAAAATCGAGCCCCTTTACTCACGGATTTGGGAGGAGAATCAAAGGGAAAAGAACCACGAGGGGTTCATGCATACATCCCCTACCAAATCCCAAAGAGAAAGGTCTCAAAACTGCCACAAGAAATTCGCCAAGAAAAGCCTCCAAAAACACCAAAAAGGAGAAACGGGAAAGACACATCCAAGCCTTGAGGAACCACGCCGAATCATCTATACATAGTGTCACACCTGATTTTCCAAAGAAAACCAAATGCATCTCATATGTGCGCCAGGATCAAGTTTACACACATATGATAGACGTCATGAGTGAAATATCGATAAATAGCAATAAAAATGTACAAGAGTTAAACCATTACATTATCTCTTTATTACACTCAGACGTTAGACTCGAAGGTCTTTACAACGATCAAATGATAACTATGAAGACGTAACTCCATCTTCATCTTCCACAGGCACATGACTGGGGGCACGCAAGCCTCAGAACTCTTCTTAGTCGCTGAAGTACTCTTCTCCAGTGTTCTCCTCTGAACAGCGGGTAAGCAAGGATGAGCACACTTATGGTTGGAGCTCAGCAAGTGGGGGAAGATGCAAGGCTATGAAGGATAGGCTAAGGTTTACAGTGGTTAGCATTTTAATGTTTGTCAAATTTTATTAGCAAGCACCTATTTACTAGGTGTAAGTTTATACCAACCCACTTAAGCATTTAGGAAAGCATCTCATCTCAGAACCATAAGAACCACGATTTAATTCCATCTTTATGTTTGATTATCATGTGAGGGTCCAGGCCGCTCTTGACTGTGAGCACGGCTAATCGATCAGTTTTACACTCTGCAGAGGTTGTACACTTTCACCACAGCTCACGTAAAAGTTCCGAAGAACTTTGAACCCAACCACGCATGTGCTGATCAGGCACAATACCACACTTCCGAGGTGTGATTGCATAAGGACGCTACGAAGCCTTTACAAGGATATGCAGAAGACCAACAACCCACGACAGTTACAGCTCAGGGCGGACCATAACCCTCCCTAGTGGACAGCACCTTAGCAAATGCTGCGGCCAAGAGGACCAGGCTATACCCCTGCAACCCCGAGCCCCCTGTGTTCCTTTCGGATAAGGTCACCAGTACAATCACACACCTAATTAATTGGCTAAGCCAGAGCCATATGGACTGTGGTTGCACTGTTTTCCTGGGTGGTTCTCCATGTTCCGATTAAACCATATGATCTTGTTATTAACCATAAGCACACACATATATATCACCAAACTTATCATGATCAGCATTTATCATATTGCAAAAGATTCATTTTAACATTCCCAAGGTATAGCAACTAAGCATTTCTACCCAAAATATTTATTTAAAAGGGTTGTCCAAGGTAAAGGGGATAAAATCTAGTCATGTCCTTAAAAAGGTGATTTCCCATCAAATTTATGCAATACAACATTTAAAAGTAAACTTAGTTATCATGCAAGTTGTGTGGGACAAAAATAGAATATGCAGGGGGAGAAGTCCACTTGCCTTCCTTGCTTAAACACTGAGGTTCTTCTTCTTCAAAAACTTGCTCTTGATCCACTTCAACTGGCTGCTCACTTGAAACTGACACGATGTCTACGAGCACACAAGAATACATTCAATAAATAAAACAACACACCAAGCATGAAAAGCTTAAAAAGAGAACAAGGTTTAGCTCTAGGGACACGAACGCAAAAACACTCGGATCTATCGGGAGATTTGGATGATCACAAACAAGAGCTAGCTATGTGCTTGGTATATTTTAATTGAATAAAGATGTGCATAGGTTATTTCAGAGAAATACCCTATTTATAATTAAGCAAGTTATATTTGTATTTAAAAGTCGATGTAAACTTAGTCCAACTTTATTTATAAATATTCAAGAATTATTTATGCAAATTAAACATTTAATTTAAAAGAAGCATGTAAAAGCATCTAAACGTATATCTTTATATTTCGAGTTAAACTAATCAAATTATAACTTAAAAACACATTTATATTCATATTAATCAAATTAACATTTAATTAAGAAAACTCGGGATAGACCTATGTTTCTTTTATTTAGAAAGCAAATTGCATAAACATTAATCAATTTAAGTTTGATTATGAAAACCAAGGTATACATCTAATTAGCTTTTAATTGAAAGAAATATTTAACTAGTATTAATCATATTAACTTTCTTATGAAAACACGTGTTAAACTTCTAATTAGATTTTAATTAGAAAAGCATATGTATATAAGGATTTAATCATATTTAACATTTAAACAAATCATAAAACAAAGAACATGTTCAACATTGGTCCTAACACGTAGTTTGAGTTGATATGAACCTAACGCAACTTGAAACGGTGGAAACGGAGCTAAAACGCAAAAGATACAGCCAAAACAAGGTTCTAAAACTGACGGGCTTGAAAAGACGGTCGCGTGGACACCAAGAACGCTTAAAACGGATAAAAGACGGAAAAGATATGGCTAAAACAAGGTTCAGGGGCTTTTCTGTGAAGAAACAGGGTGTACAGGGTGTTTATGAAAGATTCCAGGGACTAGAAACATAATTATACATATAAACAGAGGGGTTTATATGCAAAAAGGAATGAAAAGGACCTCTGATGAAGGAATCTAGGAAAACCAGGGGCTAGATCATAAAAACAGGGACCTATATGAAAGGATCTTTAATGGTGGAAGGACCGGCATGTAAAAAGGAAAAGAACAGGGGCCTAAGGGCAAAACTGCGGCTGACAGGCGGGGAGACGCTGACGCGGCGCTACGTGGCACGTTGTGACTGGCCGGGGCGGCTGACGTGGCGCTGACGCGGCTGTGGACCGCGCCGTGGACCTGGTCCACGGGTGCACGGTGGACCAGACTCATCAAACGAAGGGGTACGCGATCTCAGCCGTTCATTGCGGATCGGGCGGCTGCGGACGCGTGCACGCGAGAGACGGCGGCGAGCGCGCCGGAGACGGCGGCGCACGGCGGAGGGCTCGCCGGCGTGGCCCTAGATCGCACTGCGAGGCTCCAGATCGTGCACGCGTGGGTTCAAAACAAAGCTAGGGTGATGGCGAACATATCCAGGTCAAAAGGGCGGCGGCTCCGGCGACCGTGACGGCCTACACCAGAAGGGGGCGGCGCGGACCTCGCCGGCGTGCAAGCGCCGGTGCTACGGTGTACTCACGAGCCAAGAGACGACGGGAAGGTGATGCTCACCACACAGAGACGGAGAAGATGAGCTTGCCGGCGAGGAAGAGGTTGCGGTGGCGAGGATCGGCGACGGCGGCTAGCTCGGGGCGACGCTCCAGCAGACGGGGACAGGAGCTCCAGGAGGCGACGGCGACGAAGACCTGGTGCAAGGGGGGCTCAATGAGCGCCGGGCGCATCACCAGAGAGGAAAAAGAGAGGAAGAGAGAGAGTCCTTCACCGGCGGCGAGGAGGCACGGCGAGGTGGATCGACGTCAGCGGGTTCGAGCTTGGGCGGCGGACGGGATCACGGGCACTCGCCAGGAAGGTGGTTGCGGCCTCGGTCGCGTGCTCCCGGGCGTCGTGATGGGACCCTGGTGTACCTGTGCGTGCGAGGGAGGGAGAGGTGAGGGAGGCCCGATGGATGCAAAACAGGGGCGGCGGCCATGGCTATTCACCTCGGCGGCGGCGGTGTACTCGTGCGGCTCGGTTGGCGGGGAGAAGAAGGGTTCCGGGGCGCCGGGTCTTCGTGCGAACGGCGCGGACGTCGAGCGAGGACGAAGAGACCCCGGGAAAGGCGTCCACCGGCGACAAGGAGCGCCGGACGGCCGGCAATGGATCGGCGGCGGAGGAGTTCAAGGCGGCGGCGCGCGCGTGAGGGGAGAGCGGTGCAGGGCGTGTACGAGGCGAAAGGGTGAGGCAAGGGTTCGAGCACGACCTTTATAGGACGAGGAGGGGGAAGAAGAACCGGCGGCCGGGGCGGAGAGGCATTGATGGCCATGCGGCCGGCCCAGTCTTGATGGTTTTCAAAGAGGGGAGGCGCTCGTTTAAGGGATGAAACGGAGAGGAATTGAAGGGAGGGAGCAATTCAGTGCTCCACCTTGTCTTGATGAGGGAATTGAAGGCGGGGAGGGGCGGGAAAGGCGCGGGGAGGCGACCGGGCGCTGCGGCTGAGCGAGCAGAGGAGGCTGGAGGCCGGCTGGAGGAAGGGGGGAAATCCGACAAGCGGGGCCCGGCGGGCAGTGGGAGAAGGGAGGGGTGGAGTGCTGGGCCGGCGCGGGGAGTTGGGCCGGAAGGAGGTGGGCCGGCGGAGAAAGGAGGAGGGAGAGAAGGAGATGGGCCGCAGGCGGGAAAAGCAGGCCGCCGGGCCGAAAGGGGAGGAGTGAAGGGTTTGGGGTTTTGGGTTTTCTCTTTTTTTTCAAACTTTTTTTTTCAAAACCTTTTCAAACTTTAAACACTTCAAACTCTTTTCAAAATTTTCAAACAAACTTTAAAACTTCACACAAGCAAACATAAGCCATGCATTTCAAAATACGATGCACAAGCACTTATTGCTTCTAAAATTACTCAAAAGTGATATTTAAATATTTTAGAGCCAAATTTATTTGATAAATTATTATTTCCTTAGAAAACAAAAACTAAAACACCATGTTGCTACATTATTTTGGTGATGGAATTTTAGAGTGTTACACATAGCAAAGAGGTTCATACAAGGTCTAGCTTGCCGCCCGATCATCCTTCCCTCTCACAAGATCTCACCATGAAGCTCTCAAGCTAGTCCTATGAAAATCCTAAGGAAAATAGGAAGGAAAATAGGAAAACCAAATGAGCTAGGGTCCCAAGAGATGGCTGCCATCCTCTCACCACTTGGGTTATATGGAGGCAACCGAAAGAGGAAAATACCCTTGCTAGCTAACTAGGGATACATACCCCTCAAGGGCGAAATCGGAAATCTTTGTCTTCGCACCATCGGACGGATGCCCAGCGACCGCAAACTTGCTTAGCCTCGACGCAAGCCTTGCGATCCCGACGCGTGTCCTCCGCTTCGAAGATTCCGGACTGCGTCGTTGCACACCGGTCAGACCGGTGCTCCTCACCGGTCAGACCGGTTAGACCCACCGGTCAGACCGGTCTGGAGCTGTTGCACCTCCGTCTTCGGTTCTTCGGTCTTGGCTTTGTGGATCAACCAAGGAACCCAGTGATTTTCTGGTGAACCACCGGAAACCCCGCGAACTCAGTGGAGCCTCCGCCAATCACCACTCATGACTCGGCTCCCACGTAGTCCCGGCTCGACCTTGGTTTTGAGGCTCAACCAAGAAACCGTCCACAACTTCATCTTGCCGTTCTTGCCACCATGCGGCCCGCACTTGACCCCACCGGCCACCGGGTCCCTTGAACCAAGCCTACTTGTCTTCTCCACACCTGGAGGCCTCACCGGCAACGACCTTTCGCGCTTGTTCTTCACCTGCACCAACACCAGTCAAGCCGCAACCTGCACCTGAAATACTTAGCCAAGAATCAGTCCACACCACGTTGTCAATCACTCATCACACCAAGAAGCGACCATCCACCGGTCCTCGAACCACACATGGCTCTCAAATACCCCTAATTTGTTCAATGGATTACACGTACAAAGTAAATTGTTTGGGCAGTAACATATATTATATATACAATAAAATTATCACAGTGCAATCTTTTCCTTGCATTATTTTTGAAAAGTGACTAGGAGCACAACCCATATCATTTAAGAGGAAGAGGCAAACAAAAAAAAGTCTTGAAGTGGCTCCGTTCTTCAAATAAATATGCAGCAATTCCTCTCTTTCCAAATGTTCCACGCCATGCGCATAGGAAGCTCTGAACTCAAAAGAGCAATGACAGACAAAACTTGAATCGTCGATTAAGGCCCTGTTCGTCTGGCTTATCAGCCACCAGCCAGCAGTACTTTTCTCTCAGAAAAAACTAACCACCAGCAACCAGCCAGCAGTACTTTTCTCTCAGAACAAACCAGCACCAGCCACCAGCAACCAGCCAAGCGAACAGGCCGTAATTCCACCGGTCTCTGCACATGACGCATGGATACACCAGTTAATGTCTAAATAAAATGAATCGAACAGAAGAGAACCCTGTTGGAAATAAGATGTTAGAGCAACTCCAACAGTCTAGGTATAATTTTAGCTAAATTTAGAGTTTTTAAAGTTTTGTAAAAAAATAAAGAGTTCTATAATAAAGAGGGTAAACCAACAAATTCTCTAAATCACATAGCTATCTATATCCCAATCACCCCCTCCACATACACTTACGCGTGGGACCCTTTCGTCAGCCCCTCCTACCTTATCCTCTTCCTCCTTCATCTCTACTCCCGTCGGCGGCTCACCCGCTCCTTCCGTCACTCGCGCAATCCCTGCACATGCAGCCACCCCCTCCCCGCGCGCCACCGCCGCTCCGCCGGAGCTTCATCCTCCACCTCCGCAAGCCACCGCACGCCGGCTCCTCATTCTCCACCTCCCACCCGCATCTTCCTCCACCTTCCCGTGGCGCATCTTCCTCCCGACGGGTCGGCGCGGGCGTCAGTGGCGTCATCCCCGGCGGCCGGCGCAGCTCGGCACCGTCCTCCTCCACCTCTCACGACGCCACATCCTCTACCTCCCCGCGACGCAGCTCGGCGCCCTCCACCTCTCCGCGTCGCGGCCGGCGGGCAGCGCAGGCGTCGAGCGTGTCCCTCCCAGCGACCCGGTGGCGTCCTCCCCACGACGTCCTTCTCCACCTCCACCTCTCACTACGCCTCTCCACCTCCCCGCGGCTCAGGCGACCGGCGCGTCTCCTCTACCTTCCCGCGGCGCGGGCTGCCGGCGCATCCTCTACTAGCTGGATCCGGGCGACACCTCTCCTTCCGGCGATGGAGGATGTGGCACCGCCGCACGCGCCGCCATCCTCTCCCCCTCCCCGAAGCTCCTGGCCAACTGCCCTCCCTGCAGCTCGCCTGGCTGACCGGCCTCAGACACTTCTACTCCGGGCGGCTCCCCCTCTGCCTTCTTGTGCGGTGGTGGTGGTTGTGCCCCACTTTTGCTTCCATTCTCTCAATCGTGGCAGCAGCACCAGCGCCTCCTCCCGCCGCCGCAGATTCGCCGCCGCCGACGATTCCGCCCCACCGCCGCAACGCCTGCTTCCTGTTCACAGCGGCGGCGCCTGGTTCCGCTTGTGTGTGAACAGGCGGGGATGGGCCGGAGGGCCGGAGGACGCGGAAGTACGTGGCTGGGCATTTGACGAGCGGAGGCCGCTCATCATCTTTGACGAGCGCGGAGCGGGATATGACGAGCCGGGATAGCGAGGTCGCATGATAGCGAGTCAGTTGGATAGATGTTTTTGAGATTTTTTTTCCAAAAAATAGCTAGCCAGATCATTTTAAAGAGGCTCTTGGAGTTGCTTTAGCGTCATCTTCTCAGGCTCTAACCGATAGGAACTTGTTCGTCACGTTTTTCCCCTACGTGACGGAATAGAACTCGCGTCTGTGATTGGCAGGACGCGGTTAGATTCCTAAACAGACTCTAGGCCCTGCATCCAACGTCAAATCAATTAGCTTTAGCCTAAACACCGATTGCTAAGGGAGCTGAAAGAGGGAGAAGCCCTAGTCCCACATCCAAGACCGGGGCACTGCCGTTGGTGTCTAGAGGGGATGCGCTACTCGGCGAGAAACTCAAGTTGCCGATCAAGAACCCCTTGCTCTTGAGTCAGCGAACAACATAAACTCGACTACTTCTACACCGACGTCTTTTTCAACTCGGAAGGCATCCATGGCGACTACTAACGCTGGTATAAGATTGATTCCACCTAATTCCGCATTAGCAGATTGATTGTGGTTTAGGCTATGAGATCCTGTATTTATGTGCTACTTATGTTGAACACCAATATTCAACAAACCCAACATTATTCTCAACTAATGTTGTTTGAGTTGTACCCGGTTATTTAATTTTGCATCATCAACATGATACACCCACCGCAATTACTAGCTAGTACATTGGTAATATTTGTTATGCGAAGGCAAAAAATGGTTTGATCACTACTCAAATTTTCGATTGGTTGCTTGGATAAGCAGGAATCCACTCAGATTGATACGGTGTGGAAGGAGGTGTTACCTGATCACTCGTACAATTTCTTCTTAGGAATGTGCTGGATATTTTGCCAATTTCTATGGCCTTTTTCTTTACAGGACGCCTTGAGCTTGCCAACATCAACAAAGGTAATCTCCTCTAGAGACTGGGGCAGTGTTGGAAGTAGCTCGATGTTCTTGCAGCTTCTGATGACCAACTTCTGAAGCGACCTGAGGCCCTCCATATTATCTGGCAAGGCATCCCAGATACATGAGACGATGCGGAGCAAACGCAGACGAGCGAAGAAATCACTATCTTCAGGAATCGACACCAGGCGCCTACATTCACATAGCTCGAGCTTGTCCAGGTGCTTTGGGGCATCCGGGTGCTGCCGGCTCAACATCCAACTAGGATACCTTGAGCCGCAGAAGTACCAGATGCACAGCTGCACAAGATGCTCCGGTGGGCAAAGGCCCTCAAGTACCTCCGTTTCGACGTCTGAACTGCAAGTTTTCTCATTGAAGTCCAGCACTAGCACTCTGAGTCGATTCTTGCAGGCCAGCTTGGCTTCAAGAGCTTCCTCTCTGCTTCCGACGATTCCAAGACTACTTATCCTCAGGGTACCACGAAGTTTGTTCAGGTGCTTCAGCTGATTTAGCTCGTAACCATGTTCCTTCCCTACTCTGAAGTGTGGCACCGTCTGGAGTGACGCCAGCTTACCAATATTGGGAAAATTCAGACTAGAATAGCAGTGCCGCAGATGGATGAGATCGGCCACATCTTCTGCACAGGATAATTGGAGATCAGGGGTATCTAGGATCTGCATATGGTAAAGCTTGCTAATTGTGCTTGGGATAATCAGCTTCAGGATGCTGGTAGAACGAAACCTGATATAACGTAAATGCTTTAGCTGCTCAATAGATGCTGGGATTGAGAACACTAGTTTATGGTGCCCTCGTACTTTAACGATCAGGACCCGCAGTTTCCTCAGCCTCATCAGCATACTCTCAAAGACTTCTTCGTTGATCAAGTCATTTTCATTGTATTTAAAAGGTGCTGCAACCATCTTAGCCGTACTCCCTCCCAACTCCTCAAGAATCAGGGTGCGAAGGTTTCCCAAGCCCATAAGTTTCCTTGTGATCTCTGCTCTATCATGGGTCTCAATAAACAGATGCTGGACCTCTGTTGGGATATCTTTGGGCAAGCCATTCACATCAATTCTGAAAAAATCAGTTCCAGCAACCCTTTCCGCCAGCTCATGCAGCAGATCATGAATTGTGAATTGCTCAGTACCAATGATTGTTCTTTGTACTTGGAGGAATGAGAATGTCAGTAACTCGTCAAAGTAACGGTTGCCTAAATCCTCCATGTCCTCTGTTGCATCACTGGTCTTAACAAACCCTTGTGCTATCCACAGATGAACTAATATCTCTCGTTTCAACATGTATCCTCTAGGAAACATGCTACAATACTCAAAGCATCGCCTGATGTCTGCACCAAGTTGCTGATAGCTCCACCACAAAGCTCCCATGGTCTCATTTAGCATGTCAAGGTTTGCCGTTGTTTCCCAGAAATCGACACTTCTGTTCCTCTGAAGCCTCTTTGCTACTGTTACCGCTGCAATAGGTGATCTGTGGAGCTTTTCCACAATCCTTCTACCAATCCTTTCGTACTCTCCATCATCATCAACTGCACCTTGTATAGCATGATGCATGAACAATGATAAGTAGTGGTCCTTTCCTAAATCTGGTATTGGAATTTGCTCCTGAGCACCCAGAGCTGTAGCTGCATCTTTTGTTTGAGCTGTCACCAGGATTCTGCTTCCACGCTGTCCAGCATTGACTGCATCGAGTAAAATATGCCATTCCTTCTTATTCCTGTAGTTCACCCAGACATCATCCAGTACCAACAGGAAACATTTGCCTTTCAATTTTTCCTTCAACTCTTTGTGTAAACTTTTAAGACTTTTGGTATGGGAGGGCCGACTTTGGGTGATCTTCTCCAGCATTTCACGAAATACACCATCCAATCTGAAAGTCTTAGACACATGGATGAACATGATAGGGTCAAAATGTTTACCTTCGGCCTCTTCATATTCACAGATGTACTGTGCTAGGGTACTCTTCCCCGACCCTGCAATGCCATATATGCCAACTACAGAATAACACTTACTAGTACTGGAGCTTGCTGCATGAGCATTGGGTCCTTCTCGAAGCATGCCACATATATGCTTACGCTCCTTCTCTCGACCGAATACCTTGTGCTCAATGCTTCTGTACAAGTCGTCAATATCCTTCTGTTTGTTGTTTCTTTCATTCTCAGTATGCTTGACAGAAACTTTGCTACTGCTGCTTCGCTGATTCAACAGATGTGATTTCCTTGAACCATTGGTAATATATTCTATCTGCTTTATTCTTTCCCTCAAGCTCCTTTTGTCAATAGTATGGAGGAAAGAATCTAATGCACTGCCATCCTTCTGCAAGAAGTTAATCTCAAATGATTATAAATCGTAGCCATTTATTCAAATTAGACCCTCTACTTTCTTTAAAAATCAATATTACTCATTCTAGAATGTGCGCAATCAAACTTTGAATATGGCAGCTAGTGTATACAAGATTGGGAAACTGACAAAATCTGCATAATATTCCAAGCTGCTTCAATTGATAAAAAAACAGTTTAATATTAAATGATACTAAACCTCTTCGACAATATTAAATGAAGTATTGAGAGTAAAAATATTCCAACAACTAGACTCTCAAGTTCCTTCTATTTTTCCTTTTTTGCTATACTGCGAAAGTGCGAATCAACTGATTTGGTCAATCCTCTATATAGAATCTTTGTGAATATTCCAAAAACTACGCTGTGCCCCTTGATACTATCTTTGAGATTATAAAAATAAAAACACAAACCACAGGAAGAAGATTCTTCCGCCTGTCTTAATAAAGGAGACTAACCAGCCCTTTCAAAATACCTATTCACAAGACAGAGCAGAGTAGCAGAGTAAGCTTCTCTCTACTGGAGACTCTACCAACCAAGCTGCTCCTCGGTTGTCACATCGAAATTAAAGAAAAGAGACTCCCATGCATAAAAACAAGATTATATTATGGAACAAAATGCCAAGCAGAAGGTAGATTCTACAAGACCACAGCACATGCATTTGCTGTTAGAGTATTGCTAGCAGCTTGAATGAGATGGTGCTACTGGCAGTACCTGGTTAGCCACAATGGCATCAGTCAACCACATGTGTAGGGACCGAAAGAAGTTGATTATGTTGAGGACGAGGTGCGTGGACCAACGATGAATCCTTTGAAGCCGGGAAATGGACAGCGTGTCAGAAATTGGTAGCAGCGCACCTGATGTGGCACCTCTGAATTGGCCCAGCTGACGGTACCATCTCTGTGCACATTGCAGCACCAGAGATCGGGCCATGACTTGTGGAGGTGCTTCACCCAGCTGGCGGCCGCTGCTGAGCGACTCAGCGCCCACACTGACTTTCCTCTCGATACGGTGATAATCAACGAGATCCAGAATGTCTTCCGCTTCGTACAAGGCAGACTTGAGATCCTTCGTCAGCTGGTTGAGTATTATCAGATCAGATTCAGATCCCTTGTCCTTGGCTGCCCTCAGCATCCTCTGCTCCTCTACGTCCCTCAGCATCAGCTTCAGGTTTGGGATGGTGTGGATTTCCAGGTCCCAGAGCTTTCTTGATGTGTTGTCATAAGTGGGGTGTGAAAAGAACCTGTTGAAGAGCAAGCTGATGATGGGTGTCAGCAGCCAGCCTATTACAACGAAGACCCAGCCCAGCCCTGCAATCATCCATGTCTGTCCCATGGAATGATATTCTTTCCAAGGAGATGAGTGAATGAAGCAGGAAGAAGGATGATGTGTCACTCTTCACAGGCAGCTCTCGGAAATACTATGCTCGTCATGGGTTGCTTTATTTGCAGTCTGCTCATGCACAACTAGCTATAAAATAAGTGAGAGTAATTAAGACGAGAGTTATAGCGACTTGCTTTATTTGATATATATGCACTTCTTGGCATCATGTATCAAATTGAAGAATTCGATGTTCTCCATACATGCATTCAACTGGCTGTTGGCTCAGGTCTTGCTACATTGTTTAAGAAAAAGTTACTTCTAGTTTGCCGGGCAACTACTCCTGTTTAAACAAATGAGCAAGAAGACGCCGCAGAGGAGCAACAAGTCTTTGCCCAAGATTCAGATTTGCCTATGCGTAGCGGCAAATGACTCTAGACTTCGTATTCAAAGATTTTTCACAGCATCAATGTTACCACCAGCAGCGACCTTTCTGGATAAAAAAAGGCAGGACAAGTAGACTACGGCCACAAGTCTTGGATCCTAACCACCCCTCGCGTCACCGGATTTCCGCATCGAAACTGGCAGAGAAGCATACCAGACAGAGACGTGCGGAAACTCACCTAGACAAGAATAAGAGACAGGTCCAGAGACTCGAGAGAAACAAACCTAGCTTGGCAAGGAGTGGTAACCTGCTGAATCTTACCTAAGCAGCGGCTGCCGCTTGCTGGGGCGAATAGGACTTTGGTTGACGTGGACACGATCTTCCCTCAAAGTTCCTGACTACTATTTCACTTGGCCGAAGAGTTGTTAACCAAGGTTGTGTTACTAGCCCAAAGAAGATATCACAAGGTGGGAAATAAGTACAGGCTGATAAGCTAAATCCACAGCACTGCTAATATCTTCTCTGTAGTACTTGCAAATATACTGACAATATAATGACACCCTGCATGCAGAGCAGATACTCTAAAGAAGAGATGCACATCCCTACATGACAAACTTCTTATACCATGCAGCACATAGTAGCAATTTATGGCAAGGACGTACTAAACCACAATTTTACCTTATTCAGTTCAGTTTTACCTCCATTTACATCTGCATCGTCTTCTGGAAAAGATGGTCCACATCCTGTCCATGCTCATGCTACCATCGCCAGATCTCAAGGATGAGTTAGCAAGGTGTGGGTGTCACGGCTTGCCACAGCGCCGACGTAGTCCGGGAAGATGCGGTCAGAGAGCGTGTAGAAGATGTGGCGGCCGAGCCGGTGGCTTAGTAGCCATGTTCCCGTTCCCGTCCCCGGAACCGGAACGTTCCCGGAACGAGAAACAACACTTATGAAGGATTTTTACACTAAATTGTTCCCAGAACGTTCCCGTTCCCGGTCCGGAACGAGGAACGTAGCCACTTTCCACGTTCCCGGCTCCTAAGGCCGGTGGACGTTGGGCGACGCCGACGCTGTGCAGGCTCAGGAGCACCGACTCCTTCCAGTGGAGGTAGATAGCTATCGGCGCCGTCCAGCAGGGAACGTCGCCAACGACCAAGAGAACCTGACGAGCGGAAAGATCAACATGACATTTATCGAACTGAGGATTCGTTGCTCCGCTGGGGCATTTGTGTTAAGTTTACTTAATCGCTAGGAGCAAATCAGACGGGTATGAACTTGACTTGGTGTGTACCTTCGCCTTCCGGCCATCGCTGGTTCTGTTGACGCAGTCTGCGCACGGGCAGCGACGGTCGGTGTAGAGATCAACGACGAAGTCGAGGGCGCCGGTGAGCTTCCCATCGGCAGCAGCGCCCCTTCTCGATCGGACTAGGGTTAGGACGGTGGGGTTGGCGGCAGCGACGAACCTCGTGACTTGAGCCGTGGTCCCCACCTCCTATTTATGGCACTGCGCGATAGGGGCCCACCAGCCAGGTTATTGGGCTGGGCATCCCCGATCAGGATGCAATCAAGGGCCCGGTTGGCCTTTGGGCCAACCAGTGGAGATCAAACTAACATTCTCCCCCTTGATCTCACTTTACATTTCCTTCTTAAACTTCAGCACTTTGCTTGATATACTTAGCTCTTCGCTTGGTACCCACTTCATCACAAATAAGCATATCGAGCATGGGTCATCGTGATAGTAATGACCACCAGATTAACCAGCCACAATACATTTATTTGTTTTGAAACGGATCTTACTCTAGGCCCTTAGTAATCCAGAAATCATAGGTTCTACCATAGACCCAAGTCGACTGTGTGTTCTCTCAACACACTGGGCGGTAAACCTTTGGTAAGCGGATCCGCAAGTAATACTCGTATGCTCAAAACTATTAAGATGATTCTGGATTTTCTCCATTGCAACATATAACTCATTTTCAATGTGTTTGGCAGCACACTTGACATGTTGCTATTGGAGAGAAGACTTTTGAATGGTATATTGCTGTTGTCTACCATTATCGATTCCGGGTAACCATTTTGCCTGTTCTGTAGCCTCATATCATGCTAAACTTTGGGTATGCATAACTCATGATATCACAACTATTTTGCTTTGGAGCTTTTCCACAATAAAACTCCAAGCTCGAGTGTTAGCTACTACTGTGGGCTTCACTAAACATCTCGCAAAACTTTAGTTCTTTTTACTCACAACCTTTTGTGAGTACCTGCTCGTTTCACACTTACTTTTACTCACAACGTTTTGAGAGTACGTGTTTCTTTCTTACTTAGCATGAGGCTTACAACACTTTGCTAGATTGCAAAGTCTTTCTTTAATTCCATTCCAGTGATCTATAGCTGGATTGGACTTCTGCCAAAATTATCCCGGATACTTAAGCTATGTCAGGGTAAATTCCTTCTTGAGCATTGAGTCTGCTTCCAACAGCTGAAGCACATGGAACCACTTTCATTCGATCGATCTTATATTGGTTCCAGGAATACTAAAATTCCAAAACTATTACCCCTGACTTCATATGAACAGGCATAGGCTGACTCGCAGGCATACTATGTTTCTTTAGAATTCTTCTCTAAGTATGCTCTTTGCGATAATCATAATACCCCTTTACTTATATCTCAATGAACTTCAATTCCTTGAACGAATGATGCTTCACTGAGATATACAAACTTGTAAGATTTGAGGACAATAACTTCCTTGTCTGCAATAGCAGACTAACATCACTACTAGAGAATAGGATGTCATCAACATACAGGGTGAGGAAAACATGTTTCCAATTCTTAAACTTTGCATAAATGCAATTGTCCTCGTGATTCCTACTAAAACCCAAAAAACTTACTTCGGGATCATCTTATATGTTCTTTTCCTTCCATGACAAAACCTTTTGGGTCATGTCGTGTAAATATCCTAATATCCTTAATTAAAGAATGTCGTCTTTACATTATGATTCAAAAGAATCCTTACATAAGATAACATCTCATCGTGTCTTATTTTCTTTTCTCTGCATGAAGCTTTTTGACATAAGTCGTGCGTCATGTCTATTCTCATTGCCTTTGGAGTCACATATAGTTCTGTAGACCCATTATAGTCCACTGATTTGACTCCTTTAGCAATATCTGCTAGCTCCCAAAACAATGTTGGTACTCATAAATCTCATTTCATTTTCCAAGACTTCTCTCGGATTCTTTTACTCAAAAATGTTGTTGTTCTTTCTCACATGCGACAATGATAACTGTAGGATCCTGAAGGACAGGTGCCTCATCTTCTACTTGTCGGTTGCCATAGGTGAAACAACAACAACACTAGCACCACAATGTCAAGCATTGTTTGTGTAGCAACATGTAATGAGAAAATGGTTCCTTAAAACATTGAAGTGGGTATACTCACCCGCTTCTCCTCTCTAGGTGGAGTTAGGTCTCCTTGTACCATGCTCCCCCAGATTGTCCCATCTTCAGCAAAGATGGTGTATCATTAAACTTTCTTATTTTGGTTTTAATCTGACTTGTCCAGTACGAATACCGGTCGACTACGCTATCTTCCTCTTGGAAATATGAAAAATCCAGGAATTTAGCTATTTCTTATCTTAGGGGTATTAGTTATTATGACCGCTATTTCTTATCTTAGGGGTATCAGTTATTATGACCGTTGTTCTCCCCTTGATGGTCACAATTACTTGCTTGATAGATCATCTCTTTTCGTGCAATGCATACCATGCATCGCATTCATTATAGGGATCAATTCTCCCCCTCAAAATATGGCATAAACTTTAATGCCATAATTTCGAAACTTAATCAAAAAACCTTTACAAACGAGGAGTGTTTCTTAACTTGTTTCATTCACATGATTGTGTCATGCAAACAAAGTTATTTCTTAACTCATATGGTTGTACACTTTTTCTCGTATTACTTCAAGAACTTAACAGAGTACTTTATCTGCAATACTTATGCAAGTTAAACTTGCATACCTTCTTATCTTTTGACTTGTATACAACTTCCTTTTGTCCTTTTTACTTCATTTTTGAAATGACTCCTTATTTGCCACATCACATATTTAGAAAATTATGTGTCTTCCACCGTTCCTTATAACTCCGCATCAAGCAACTCAATTAGAATGCTCAAAACGTGTTTATATTGTCAAGAGTCAAATCAATCAACTCTCCACCTTTAACTTTTCAAATGGTGTAATTTTGGGGTTTCTCCCCTTATGGCATCAACCCATTAAGTACTTAACGACCATATCACGATAGAAGTGCATAGTCAAAAACTGAACAACTTACTCTTGCTATGCAAGATATACTTAAATAAGGGTTGTTACGTCTCATCTTACTACTACATTAATTCTACATCACCTTTGGGCAGAAAATAGAATTAATGCATAAACTCATTATAATCTATTTATAACATTATCATTAACAACTTTGGTTATAAAATGACAGTGTCATAAATAGACTCTTAAAAGTGGTCGCCCAGTTAGGGCTCCACTGTACCATCTTTACCCCACCATGGGGCAATATCTTAAACTTTTCCCGCCATGCGAGTAATTCCTTGAAAAACATGATACTAGAAATGGCTCAGATTCACTCACTGTATTCAGAAATTAATCCGAATATTCTGCAACACACATGCATTAACCAACGCTAGTCAATTAAACATGTGTTACTTTAAGCCATTCTTTATTGGATCAATATCCACAAAAACTTTTGACAGACCATTCCACAAAGAGAATACAATCCCTCATGTAATGACCTTCTTTCTTTTGGAGTCATCGCAAAGTTCTCCTGGTAATACAGGATAATTCTTTCAAACTTCTCCTGACATGCAGGATCGACCAGCATAAAAATTTATACCTAACTTCTCCCGCCATACGGGATATGCTTTGAGGACACTGGAAGCATCTACAAATGACCTTTAATACTCTGTTATACACATGTTTAATTTAACTTTGGTCAAAATTAGACATGCATCTTCCTTATGACAATTCACATCATACTATTTATAATAATGTAAATATAGTCACAACGTCCCATAACGTCCACTCAAACTTCATTTTCTGGTTAAATCTTCCCATTGGTTCCAACTCAATCAGAAAATTAATTAACTAATTAACAGCGAAAGCTGTACATGAGAGAGAAATAGAACTCATTTCGGCCTAAAAGCCTAAACTTTGCTTAACTTAAGTCTTTTTCTTTCACACACCTCAGCATAGCAGCCGAGTGATCTCAATCGTTGATAAAAAAATCAACATTATCTGCCTTTTTCTCTCTCGGATGAAAATTATATGCCTTAATTTGACTTTGGTCAAAATTAAAACATACAAAATTCTACTACATTAAATCTACATCACCTTTGGGCAGAAATAGAACTAATGCATAATATAATATTATTATCATCAACTTTGGTCAGAAGACAACAATATTACAATCTTTCAAAACTTAACTTGATCAAAATAATGATTATCACAGCTGAACGTGATGAGAATCTACTTTTCAGAAGCATTGACACATACTTTTCTTTATCAAGAGCCTTTCTTGATCTTTATCTTCTCTCTGTAAAATTGGTCACTTTGACACAAAAAATTATCAGAGATATTAACTTTAAACTTAAAAATCATTATAATATTGCTATCATCAACTTTGGTCAGAAAATAACAATATCATAATTTACTTTAAAGAAATGTCTTTCTACTCCTCTAAATAAATTAGAGGATGAAACTTTACTTGCAGCGGAAACCTAACATAAATAACTTTACTTTCAGATACATTTCTTATTCTCATTTAATCTCTAAACAATTTATCCCACTTGTTCAAAATTGAGTAGTGATCATAAAGCTTGATGAAAAACATCAAAACTATACTTACTTCATCAAATAATGCTCCTGAAAAACTCTCAAACTATTCTTAAAGTTCACTGTGCAGTACTTTTGCTTGCAGCCCACAAGGGAAAACGGCCCGCTGCCATATCTCCTACGCCCGCCTGGGCCCTTGGCCCAACAGCCAACAGGTGGGCTGCCAAACTGGCCCAGCAGTCACGCACACGCGGGCTCGAAGCGGCCCGCTGGCCACCAGTTGATCCTGGCCGTCCATCCAGATGGACGGCTGGCCGTTCTTCTCGCCGGATCAAAAACCGGCCGGCTGCAGCCCCCTCGAAAACCCTAGTGCCCATTCTTCCTCAGCACCTCTCGCGCGCAGCTCAAGCGGCGGCGGAAGGGTGGTCTCCCGTGGCCGGCGTGTTCACCGGCGACAGCGAGGAGCGGTGCCGCCCGCTCGCTGCTGCGGCCCCTCCCTCCTTTTCTCTTGTTTCTTCTTTCCTCTCCCTTTACTCTAGCCCCTCACGCGAGATTCTGAGGATCTGCATGCACGGCGACCGGCGATGGTCTACCGTGGCCGGCAGCTTCGCCGGCGAGGGTGGTTCCGCCGGCACCACGGCTCTCCTCTTCCTGCTGTTCTTTCCCTCCTCTTTTCCTCTAGCCCCGCGAGCTGTATCGTACTGTCAAGATCGGACGGATTATTAGTACGAACGAACGTTAGCAAATGTGACTTAATTTGATGTAACGAAAATAAACTTACTAAGAGGTCGAGGCGAGGGTTCGGTGGGACGTACGTCACGCGCATCCGGGTCCTCGCCGTGTACCACTGCAGGTACGCTCTCCAGGTGTCGTCGTCGTGTAAGCATGGCTAGACGACGACGTGCTCCGGGGTGGCGGCGTTCGCCCACGCGTCCAGGTACTGCTGCAGCTTCGCCAAAAAATGGGCCAAAGTCTTCGACCCCTTCCTCGTCCACCTAAAAAAGGCAGCAAATTGGTCAGCAAACTAACTTTCGTCACTCATTAACAGAAACTAATGAAGTTTTGAATGAACTTACTGGTGCACGGCCGGGTCGACGGTGTGTGCGACGGGTACAGGCGAAGCCTGGTAGAGGCCGAACTGCCTCATTACGCGCTCGACGTGGTACTCCTCGACGTACATGTCATGGACGAGCGGCGTCTTCGTCATCCAGAACTCACGATCTCGAAAGCACAGGGACGAGAGACCCTGCGGCGCACGCGTGGCGACCAAGGCGTCGGTGAACAGCTGCCAGATAACCTCAACGTCTGTGAGGTTGTCGATCTGCCCGACGAAGTCCAGGTACGACCTCCTGGTCTGCTCCGTCCAACAGAGCTGCAAACAAGAGAATAAGTTATCTCGACGAATTGCATTAGTTTCTGATAGCTAACGAACGAAGTTAGCTCGAAGTACGAACCTGGCGGTGGAACCACATCGACCCCATGGTTGGCCTGTCTGCTGGGTCGTGCCCCTCCTCCAGCGCCCGGTACGCTGATCGGTCGACCGATGGCTGACCGACGGGAAGCCGCTCGTAGCTCCACAGGTGCAGCAGAAGCGAACATCCGAGGAGGATCGACTGGGTGCCCGTCTTGGTGCACCCAGCGCACAGGCCCCTGTACGTCGCGGACAAAACTGCAGCACCCCAGTTGATCTGGGGCATCTCCTCCACGGTGGCGTCGGCGATCCTCCGCGCGTGGGGGATTAGGAACCTCGACACCGCGTCCCCCTGGGACTCACATAACATCACGTAGTCGAACAGCCACAACAGGTACGCCTCCAAGTGCCTGTTGCTCGTCGGCTCGTCGGCGTCGTCTCTCATGTACGAGTCCTGCAAACATTCAAATGTCAGTCAGGAGGTGAAAAAACGATACTATGAAAAAAGATAGATCGAGGTACGTACGCTGTACTTGCGCAACCAAGCGCTCGTGGGGCTGTGGGAGTTGGTGAAGTCAGGCACCTCTGACGCGTCAGGACGGAGCACCACTCTGGTGAACCTTGCGAGGATTTCGTCGCACCACCCATCGGGGGGGGTCAACAGCCCCCATGGGATCCCCTGAGCACGGTAGCCCGAAGAGGAGGGCCACGTCCTCCAAAGTCACCGTCATCTCCCCCCAGGGGAAATGGAAGCTGTGTGTCTCGAGGCGCTACCGGTCCAGGAGCGCGCAGACCAGCTGATAGTCGAGAACCCAAACCGCGATCTGCGCTCCGCCGGGCGCAAAGCGACCCACATGAGGTCCCCCTCGACCAAACGCGCTAGGGGAAGAAGCCCTGCTGCTCGTAGCCTGCACCACAAAATGAAAATAAATATTAATTACCAAATTAAATGAGCAAATAAAAAGAAACCAAGTTATAGTATTACATACTTAGGACACCAACCGGGGTGAAGCGGCATGTAGTATCCCGGGCCTCTAAAACGCACGGTGCCTAGCTCTGCCCCGCAGATCGCGGAGTGGTAAGACCGGTGCAACCTGTCTGTGGCCTCGTCGAAGAGCTCGGGCAGCACGTACAGCAGCGGCTCCCGAGGAGCACGAACACTACCAATAGGCGGCTGCGGAAGGGGGGCGCCTGCTGCTAAGCCATAGCTGCAAAAAAATTGAAATATAAAGTGACACACAATTTCTAAAGTATTTCAAGGATTTCCTAAGTATTTCTAGAATTTCTAAAGTATTTCTAGGAATTTCTAAAGTATTTCTACGAATTCCAAAGTATTTCTAGGATTTCTAAAGTATTTCTAGGAATTTCTAAAGAATTTCTAGGATTTCCAAAGTATTTCTAGAATTTCTAAAGTATTTCTAGGAATTTCTAAAGAATTTCTACAATTTCTAAAGTATTTCTAGGAATTTCTAAAGAATTTCTAGGATTTCCAAAGTATTTCTAAAATTTCTAAACTATTTCTAGGAATTTCTAAAGAATTTCTAGGATTTCCAAAGTATTTCTAGAATTTCTACAATTTCTGAAGTATTTCTAGAATTTCTAAAGTATTTTTATGAATTTCTAAAGAATTTCTACAATTTCTTATGTATTTCTAGAAATTTCTACGATTTCCAAAGTATTTCTACAATTTCTAAAGTATTTCTAGGAATTTCTAAAACATTTCTAGAATTTCCAAAATATGTCTAGAATTTCTAAAGTATTTCTAGGAATTTCGAAAGTATTTCTAAACTGTATCTAGGATTTCTAAACTGTTTCTAGAATTTCTAAACTAACTATATGAGGAAAGTACTAGAGACATACCTGATGTGGAGAATGTACACCCAAGAAGGCAACGGACACGTACGTGGGGAGGAGGAAAGAAAAGGAGGGGGCAGCCGCCCGGCGGCAGGCTCGCGGCCCCTTGTATAGGCGGGGGGCTGCCGCCGTTTCAAGGGGCGGTAGGACCTACCGCCATTTGAAGCGGCGGTAGGTCAGCAACGGTCGGTCAACCGTCTTTTGGTGCGGCGGTCGGCCACCTGCCGCCCTTGGCCCCGGTGGTAGGTGCCAAGCCCGCATGCCACGTAGCGGTTCACCCAACCGCCGTTGCCAGCGGCAGTTGTCAGGTCCTTACTGTCACAGAGTGCGGCGGTAGGTCCCTACCGCCGCTTGAGACGGCGGCAGGTGCTATTTGTGCAAATGTTGAATCCGACTATTTATTTTCGTAAAACCGAAGAAAAAATATATAAAAAAATTCCTACAGGGTGGCTATACCTGAGCAAAATTAGCACGGCCCGACCCGAGCCCGACAGGCTTTGGCCCGCCCATGAACCTTAATGAACAGTGACTAGGCAGAGATCTCGCAGTTCGAAAAAAATTATTTTTGGCCCGACCCCAAGCCGATACACATTTTTAGCTATTTTGTAGTGTAAGCCCGGGCCCGGCCCGAGCCCACCCCAAAAAAGCTAGGCCCGACTTGCCCAGTACGACGTCATGAGCAAGATTTTTTCAGCCCCAAATAATCAGGATTTTTTTCACCGGTCCGAACTCGGCTCGGACCGAAAAAATGCTCAGGTATAAGCGTGGCTCCCCTACAACCCCGCGGCGGCCGTTTTGCCCGGCACACAAATCACTGTAGTGTGATACCAAACATCTACTTAATTAATAGGATGCGACTAGAGAGAGAGGCCTCTCCTTTTAGCGCTACGTGGAGAGCCCTCCATATATGGCAACTTCCTACGTTTCTCTTTCTTCCTTTCCGTTTCGGTCTGGGGTTCGGTCTGGGATGTGTGCGCGGGGGGGAGGTGTGGGCCACGCCGCTCGCGGGAAAGAAAAACGCGCGCGGGAAAGAAATTGTGCGGGAAAATCGAATCCCTTGGGAAAGAACCGCACTGCGGGCGGGAAAAGGGACAGAAACGCTGAAAGTAACTGAAGAAAAAGAAAAAAGTAACTGGCCGGCAACCCAGGGAAAATGGGCCGGCCCAGGAAGAGAAGTACATTCAATATTGGCAAAAAAAACACACGGCCAGAGAAGCCTGGAGCAGCTGCGACGCAGCGCGGCGTCGAATCGACCGCCGACGCCGCAGCGACAAACTCCACGATTCCAGCCATGAATCAGGAGGATAAATCAGAAGATCAAAACGAGCAGCAAATCGGGAGCAACTCTTATACAGGTTAGTATTCTTCTTCATCAAACAAGTGAAGACAGATCTGAGCAACTCTGCACCAGGAAAAGTACCTTGGCTAGTATCCAAACCCTAGTATGTAACAGGAAAGTAACACAGAATATTCAACAGATTTATGTTTGCCTTGGTGTCTTTCATCCCTTATGCTCGAGCTAGTTTCCATGGATTCAGCCACACATCTTGATTACATGGTGCGAATTTATTCCCTGTACATCAAAACTCACTTGGAAAAAATTGGTCTCTTCGTTTTTGGATTTCACTAAAAAATTAAGCTCCTGTGCATCAGATTTAGATCCGTGAAAGAACTGAAAAAAAACAAAAACAGATTACAATTAGATGGCCCGTCATCAAATCAGCAGGGAGTTGATAGAAGTAACATTCAAATGAACAGTTAAGCAAACACAAAAAATACATCATAAAAATATGAAACAAAAAAGTAAATGCAAGAAACAATATAACTTTTTATCCTCTGAACTGTGTGTGGACTTGTGTTGATCCCTACTTTGTTTTATGCATTTCCAGGAATGAATATGTTTGACCTAAATGTGCCTCTACAAGAGGATGAGTGGGTCGAAGATGGCAATCAGCTCTTGAAAGAATCTAGTCAGCCATATGCACTGGTTCCTGCAGAATTACCTACTGGTGATGAGTTACAAACTGTCAGTGTGTGCTCAGGCAACACAGGCAGCACGCTGCAGTGCACGGTTGCCACTGGGCAGACACTTGATAGTGAGGAGTCAGATGGTGGTGATGAGGTTCAGTCACAGTCGCAGGACGTAATCTGTTCGCCGTCTGATCCTTTTACACTTAGTTCCATGGTGTATGACACATAGCAGGATGCCAAAAGCGCTTACAACAGGTATGCAAAGAAAGTCGGGTTCTCTATCAAAATTGGCAGTTCCAAGAAGAAGGACAAGCAAGGGGATAAGGACAAGGTTATGTTTGTGTGCAACAAGAACGGGTCAAACGTGGAGGACAATGATGGGCCAGTTGTGAAGCAGAGGAAGCGCAACAAGACTGTAAAAACTGGGTGTACTGTAAGACTAACTTTGAAAAAAAAGAGATGGGAGATGGCACGTTACAACCTTCCATGAGGATCACAACCATCCCGTGTGTGACAAGTTTGAGCTGAAGAGGTTCCTACGGTCGCATAGGGGAATTCCAGAAGAGGAGAGGAGGTTTATAGAGCTGCTGCACGGTGCAAACATTTCTTCTGGCAGGATGATGCAAATTATGACAGAGATTTATGGAGGGCATAAATTTACTCCATTTGTGAAGAAGGATTTATCTAACTACAAGGCAAAACTTGGGAGAGGGTCAAGATATGAAGACATGGCAGAAACGCTGTCCTACTATGGAAAGCTAAAGAAGGATGATCCAGCCTTTTATTGTGAGGTGGACATGGACAAGAAAGACAGGGTGAGGAGCTTGTTCTGGGTAGATGGAGCAGCCAGATAAGCGTACAAGGAGTTTGGTGATTGTATCTCATTTGACACTACATACATGACGAATAGGTATAAGATGCCATTTGCACCGTTTGTTGGGATAAACAACCACGGACAGACAATCCAGCTGGGCTGCGGTTTTATGAAGGATGAGACGGTAGAAAGCTTTGAGTGGCTGTTTAACTACTTCCTGGATGCAATGGGTGGCGTCCCTCCTAAGACAATCATCACTGATCAGGACCAAGCTATGGTGACAGCAATCGCAAAGGTGTTTCCCCATACAGTTCACAGAAACTGTAGATGGCACATTGTTAACAAGGTGCAGGGTCCTCTGGGTACCTACTTGAAAAAAAAACTCGGGCTTGCTGCAGAACTTAATGAGTGCATGGACTATAGTGTAAGTGATGTTGAGTTTGAGACTCGCTGGACCGTTATCATACAAAAGCATGAAGCTGGTGCTAATAGTCATCTGAGGTATCTGTTTGAGCTGCGAAAGTGCTTTATACCTGCATACTACAACCAAAATTTCTTCCCCTTCATACAAAGCACGGCACGCAGCGAGGGGTTCAATGCTGTCCTTAAGCAGTATGTGAACCCACAGATGAGCATACTGAATTTTGTCAAACAATACATGAAGATCCAGGAGAAAGTTTTGAGTACTGAGCATGAAAACGATTTTACTTCACTGGAGAAGGTGCCAAGCCAGTTATCTAGTGGATATCCTTTTGAAGAGCAGGTCTGCGAGTTCTACACAAGGCCAATATACTTCAAGTTTCAGCATGAGCTGAGGCAGTCGACTAGCTACAAGATAACAGGCCTTGCTGATAAAACCTACACGCTAACCCCAACAAAAGGATTTGTGCCTGGCTATGGACGGAGAGCATACATGGTGTATGCTGATGTGGATGCGAGAAGTTATGCTTGTGAGTGTTCGAAGATGAAGAGGGATGGGATACTTTGCTATCACATCCTTAAAATCATGACACAACTGTACATTGAAGAGATCACAGCTGCTTACTTGCTACGCAGATGGTCGAATGGGGCAGGGGTTATTGCAACTCTGCCTGATGTAGATCAATCGCAGCTACCTTCTGAAAGTCAGGTGGAGCATAAGAGCACGATGCCGAATCAGAAGCAGCCCCTAAAGACAATTAGGTATGTTGACATGTGCAACGAGTTTGCAAAAGTTGCAAAACTAGCATGCACCAGTGAGAAGGCTACAGGGATTATCAGGAAGCACATGGAGGAGATGAAAGCTGAGCTTACATCCTTCAGGCTGAAGAATTCTAAAAAGCAGAAGACTGCTGCGGATGAAGAAGCTGCTAGCAAGGTGAATGACCCTCCATTGTACAAACCTAAGGGGCGGCCCATTTCAACAAGAAGGAAGCCAGGATTTAATCTGGAAGGCGCGCCAGAAAATCCAGTTTGCCGGATTTGTGGTTCAAAACAGCACATGGCAGACAAGTGTGACAGCAAATTGAATAAGAAGTAGAATGACTGCAGCAGCATAGGCAGGATGGTTTTTGTTTGCTTCATGTAACTTTACTTTGTTACATCAGGAACACATATTCCATCACTTGTGTGACTTATTATAATTTATTCCTGCTGTAACTATGCTTTATATATCAAAATACACTTCTTCCATCCCTCAGCTAGGGGGTAGAGAACGCTATAATGGCTATTATGCCTTATAATTTCGGAAGTTACTTCCTGTAATATTCTATATTAGCACAATTTACTTTGCAGTTATGTGGGTCGGTGGTTTTGGTTACTTCCTTTTCCTAGGGTAGATTTCTTATAACAAAAGCATCAGTTTTTAAAAAAGATATCACAACACAAACCAGAAAAATATAAAGGTGCCATGTTATGATGATATACGCAGCAGATCTGCCGTGGCATTTTCAGGAAAAAAAAGAGAGCATTGTTACCTTTCTTAATTCTTAAGCACTTGATGCCAAGTGACAAGATTAGTCTTGTAATAGAGCATTGTTGACATCAATTTTATTCTGATATTATGCATGTCTGTTTGGTCAATTAGTGGCATGGTTTTACCATCCCAGTATTCAATGAATTTCAGCATATAGTATCCGCAATCATAATTGTAAGGAATTAAAAAGAAAAGAAAGTTAACACAATGAAAGGTTACTTCTTGTGTCACTAAAATATATACAAGTTAAGACTTCATCACTATAAACTACTTCAAAAACATCAACATTCAGAACTTCAGCATTCAGAATTTTTTTTAACTACTTCAGGACATCAGTAACTACTTCAGGACATCAGCACTAAAAGTTACTTCGGGACTTCAGCATTAAGAATTTTTTACTTCTTGTGTCACTAAAAATATATGATAAGTTACTTTGTATAGAATATGATTATAGAATCAGTTATCTCTTATGAGACTACATATGTGGCAAAGTTACTTCCTATGGTACATTAAGCTTGCCTCTGGTTAGCCTATAGAGATATATAAATTATCACTGAAGTCCATTCAGAAAACAAAAGCAATTTACTTGCTATATCATGAAAATAAGGTAGTAATTACTTCCTAGCTGCTAGTAGAGATTAGAATTAAGGACGGCTGCTGATGAAAAAAAAGAAAGAGCATGCAGCGAAAAAAAAGCAACTTGAGTGCCCTGTGATGCTTACACGGTGCTTTGCTTGGAAGCATCAACATAAAGAAGCTCATACTGGCTGATGTCAAGTTTTGAGTTCCCATGATGCTCCTTCCACAAAGCCTTGATGTTGTGCACAATCTTTTTGGAGATTGTTAGAAGATCTTGATTTGTTGCGTCCCTAATGGAATCCATCACTTCAAAGCGCTGAGCCCTTAAGTTTAGCACCAACAGAAACAGTGACTGTTGCACTCAAATTCATAAGCTTGGAGTACAGGGAAGAAAACCTGTTGAAAAAAAAAGATAAAAAGAAACAAGAACATCATGGACTAGTTGATCGGAAAAAAAACATGTGGAGAAAAAATAATATCAAAAGACAGGTGACTACTAACCAGATTATAGTGATCCAGGCGGTTGGAGAAGTTGAAACTGCACTTCATTTCTCTCCTTTCTAGCTGACCAGACATGGCGAAAGTCTATGGGAATAAAATTAGAATTTGTTGCTCAGCGTAAAAAACAGATATCTGATAAATTTATTGTGTCAACAAGATGTATGAGTGCTCAGAAACTTACAGTAATCCTATGGGACATTACAAATTTTCCTTTTGGCTTTAGTTGGTCTTTTAGAATGTGGAGCATACAATCTGCAGTCTCATTGGAAAGTTCTCCTCTGGGCTTCAAGGACTCGGCGAAATCACACACAGTGGTATGCACATCACCATAGTTTACTATTATGTAACTGAAAAAAGAAAATGGGCACTTATGACAAATAAATACATGAAAAAATGCATATTCAACAAAAATAAAAAGATTATTTTTTCATGGGGGTGTGCTTTTTATCAGTTCTTGATGTACATCATGATGCAACTAAATGGGTAAATTTAATCAGTTGGCCTCATGGAATGATGATGATCACTAAGCTACTTCACATGGTAATGTGATTATTGCGTTCAAGTAATAACAAACTAGCTTATGTTACAGAACTCCATTTCAGCTTGTTCCAGAAAAAAAGCTAGCTAAGGCGTTTGCACCACCAAACAACACAGTACTTGTGTTCCAGAAAAAAATGCAAATTGAACAAAGATAGTAGCGTACCTGTTCTTTTTGGATCTACTATGCCTTCCAAATCTTGTTATCTGATCATATGCGTCCTGTTCAAATCTGGAGACTGTATATGCATTCTTCTTGTTATAATCAATGTACGGTGATTTCTTCCATGCTGCTGGCTTGGTAACCCTTTGATGACGGACATGTGGAACAGGAGTGATCCCGTCATCTTTTGCAATGCACTTGGCTCTGGTAATTTCCTTGTTGACTGCAGTTACAGCAATAGGCTGAACGACATTTGGGGTGTATGTAGGATCAAGTGTAAGGAGCTCCTCATCAGTTATGTATTGGCTGATGAATGCGGCCTTGGTCTGGTGCTGATCATCCTGACTTTGGGAGTCAACTTAGATTGGGTTGCCTTGGACACCATGCTCTTGGCTTTCAGAACCAATAATAATGACCCTGCTATCATCCTGAGCTTCTGTTGCTTGCTTAACTGTGACGCCATGCTCTTGGACTTGGGCACTTGCCTTTGAACCATCACTTGGAGGGCAGGCGGGTAGCTGCAAATTCCTTCTGAAAATCATGCGACGGGGCTTCTTGCTAAGATCTTCTTGAGATTGGATATTCGTATCTTGAGATGATGTATCACTGATCCCCAAGCTAAAAGATGGTGCCTCAAATGAAAACCCTCCAAGACTTTTCTCCTTCAAACATGCAGCTGCAGACTGCAATTGAGCTGGAGGTTCATCTTTTTCTTTACTGTCAGATCCGGTACAGTTGGATGACAGGAGGCGTCCAAGCTTGTGAGGGCTATCATCACATTGCTGACTAGTCATGGGCTCATCTGCATGGCTGCCTGTTCCTTTATCCATCTCAGTATCCAAGATACAAGCTGTCTGCCCTTCAGTGTCAACTTGTGCCTTTGCTATCTTGCCATCTCTTGTTTCTTCTATATGAACAAGTTTCCTCTTCTGAAACTTTATTTTGGATACTGATTCTGCCAACTGAAGCTCAAGGTCTTCTAAAACACACTTGTCAGAAACGGTAGTCTGCAGATCCATCACCTTAATATTCTGTGTCACTTCATTTACAAGATTGTCACTTCCTGCAAAAAAAAGAAAAGAAAAAATCCATTAAATAACTTATTCAGTTTAAAGTGTTTCATTAAAAAATCACAATACGAATCTGCAAAAAATGATACAAGAAGTATCTAAAGCATATATTCAATGATACAAATAAGTAACTAGTTCTGTATTGGTTATTACTTAGGATGTAACTTACTATACACTCAGTCCCACAAATAAGTAAACTAGATATTTTTATAGTAAGACATGAACGTATACTCTTCAAAAAATTAAACACATTTCTTAGTATGCTTGTACACCTGAAGCACTACACTATTAACACTTCCTAAAAACTGAACTTTAGAGTTAGGATATGATTAAGATAACCAATTTTTTATACTTCATTGTCATTCTCGACGAAAGTTTGTTTTTAAACCCACAAATTAAAATCATTTTTACTGATTTTATTGTCACTGCCATTAGTAAAAATTTGCAGTTACCTTCTCTGCCATTTCACTATTTTTTTAGCTAACGATAGTAACTTACTGTATAGGGGTAACTTACAGCAAAACTAGTCTAAATTAGAAGTAACTAATAATATATTTATATTGCATACAAAGTAACATAACACATATGCAAATATCATAGGAAGTAACTAATTCTGCATTTATATTCTATACTACAGTAAATTTACACATGAAAGCATAGTATCAGCATGAACAGATTTATTCGTCTTATGTAGATGTCAGTGGTCATCTGTCTAACCTTAAAAAGATATCATAATGCAATGAATTAATTTGATGTTTTTAAAATATAATGAAATGCAGTCATGGATGGCACAAAAAAATTTTAGAAATTAAAACAAATTGTCTGTGAAAGGGATAACATTGAACAGTCTGTTATTTGAAACCATTTTACATCATATACTAACTAAAAAAAGGATTAATACACACAACCAGTACCCAAATACAAAAGCACTGCTTGCTCACTTTGCACGAAAAAAAATCTAGGTGTGGGTTACTTCCCTGATTTTATTAAATTTATTACAATATCAACTTCTTATAGTGTTGCATGGGCTGGCAAGTTACTTCATGTAGGACTGAAAAGTGGCACTAATTTACTAAAATAGGGCAGACCAATACAATGCATGTTACTTTTTGGTAAAAAAGATACTTGAAAAACAAACAGACCTGTGTCAATCTCATTATCCATGATGCTTGCTGCAAGTTGAGTTAGCTGGGTTGGCATACCCAAGCTAATAAAGCTATGCACCGAAGCTTGTGTACAGAATAATCCTTCGTTGGTTACATCCTCATCAACCAGTGCTTGTTTTCCCTCAGCTTCAGCATCATCTGGGGTTTGTGGGACTTCAGATTCAAGCCCTTGTGCTTCTCCGATATCATAAGCAAGAAGTTGCTCATCAGCATTGGGTAGTGAGTTTGCATTAGTTACATTCACTAGAAAAAAACAATAAACAAAAACCATGGTTACTTTATTTGTACAATATGTAAATTGCAGCAGATTTTTAAAAACAAGGGAGTGGATGGCTATGATCATTAACTTGATGCACCACTGTTTTGAAGAAAAAGAATGGTGGCTTAAGCCTAGCTGTAAAGATAGTGGTACTATCTACTGCTGCTGGTCAACACTACTAGGGGGTGTTCTGCAGCAGGTGTTGCATGTTTTACAACCCCCCCACTTGAGCCTGTTTGCTATCGTTTGTGATTTAGAATAGGTAACAAGCAATAGGTTGGTGCATGCGTGACAGCAAAAGGCAGCAATCAAGAGGCAGGGCAGCAGAGGCACAAAAAAAAGTGCACCTGGACCTATAAAAACACAGTGAAAAAGGATGGGGGGAGTTACACATGGCACGACTAAAAAGCTTTGGGAGCAGCAAAGGGGCAGGAGCTCCTAAGAGTTGTGTATGTAGATGAGTGTATGGAGTGTGTCATTAGAATAGCTCCACCACCAGCATTATTTCATCAGTTCAATCCCAAAATCAAAAAAAATTACATAGTGCTCTGTGGAAAAAAGCACGCCTAAAAAAACTAAATTTGCAGGTTGACCCCACCCCCCCTCCCTGACAGGTTGGCAGGGGACCGGGCGCCTGCTTACATCCCCTAACTGCCACTACCAAAATTTGCATAGTGCTGCAGGTCATACTGCCACTTGCAGCTAAAAAAAAGCAAAGCAAAAACCACTAAATTTCCACCAAATAAAAATGTTACTAGTTAAAAAATATGTAAAACAAGCGTTGTTACTTATATAGGTTTATAATCTAAGGAAATGTTACCTTTAAAAAACGTTAATTATATTTAAAAGTTACTTCCTGCTAAAACAAAACTGAATGATTAAGGGTACCAGATAGCAACTATTTTTTTCTCTCTCAATAAAATAGAACCAGCCATCTAGCATATAGTAGCAAACAGTATTTTTTGCTACCACAATAAAATCATTAGCAAGCAAAAAATACAGGTGTTCTGCAGAAAAAAGAATGCCTAAAAATCTAATTTTGGATCTTGACCCGCTTACATCCCTAACTGCCCACTACCAAGAATTACATAGTGCTGCAGTTGCACTGCTACTTGCAGCTAAAAAGCAAGCAGAAGTGCTTACTATTCAAAATAATATGTAAAATCAAAAGTTGTTACTTCTTATGTGTGTAATCTGAATAATTGTTACCTTTAGAAGAATTAATTATATTTAAAAGTTACTTTCTGCTACACCAAAATTAAGTTATGGCTACTTTTGTGGGATGCGGACAGTGTCAAAAAGAAAAAATTTATATACCAATTCTCTAACTATAAAAAAGGAGAAGTGTCAAAAAGAAAGTACCAGCCAGCTGATTCACTTCATGGCCTGATTCATTCCGATTGTCCGTAGCAGCACTAATCCTTCCTTCCTTCTGATTATCCATAGCAGCACCATTACGCCCTCGGTTTTTGCTATAAATTACTTCAAGAGCTGCAAATACATGACATAACTAAATTTTAGTTGAAAAAGTATAAAAATGCATATAAAAAAGTAAAGAGAAGGAAGAATGTCCCATTGAATATAATTGGCATGATAATTCGCACCTGGTACTTCTTCTTCTTCATCAGCTCCGTCTTCAGCTCCTTCATCAAGTGGTTCTTCCTCTTCATCTTCAGCTCTGTCTTCGTCTTCTTCAGAAAAATGTTCCTGGTCAGTATCATCTCCTTCACTATCTTCTTGTTGACCACCATGAATACCAGCACCAAATTGCGAGGCGGTTGGCTGGTAAAACCCATGCAGAAAATTGGTGACTAGCATTGACAAGCCAGTACACAGTTCACGAACAACTCGTTTTGCTTTATCCCGCTCCTGCAACAAAAAAACAGTACAAATAATGTTTCAGCAAACAATTTAGATACTCACAAATATATCAATGCGTATGCTAATTAAAAAGTTAATTTGCATCAAATACAGTAGAGCAATCAGTTTACTTATTTATGAAAAGTAAAACAAAAGTAAAGTTATCATCTTACGTCCAGATATCATTAATTCACATAGAAGTGAGTAACAGTAGGCTTAAAATTACTTTGGGTGGAATATTTTTAAGCAAGTATTTACTTATTATTGCAGTGAATATAAGTAAAAGTTACATCATACAGTAAGCTAAAGAAATTTAAAAAAACAAGACCAGATAATACCTGTTGCCCAAAGCACTCAGGGACGTTTTTGGCGATGAATGCATCCAGTTGGAGTAGTTGTCCAAATAACATGTTATCTTGGCCAGCAAAATCTGGCTTTAGCTGAAAACAAAATACAAAGAAAAAGAATTGTTAAGAGATGTTTGAAATGAAAGTAAAAGAAACCAGAGATTTGAACTTATAAATGTTGCAAAAAGGCAGGAAAAAAGGGGAAAAATAACAAGTGTTGTTTGGATACCTGTAGTGCGCCAAAGGAGCCATCAGCTTTAGTATCTAGTGCTATTGCTTTCTTAACGAGATTTGTAGTCCATGCACTCACACGGCATCCTCTTGGTGAAACCCTTCGCAAACCAGATTCCAAAGAGTCAAGATAAAGGATCTGCGAAAAAAGTAAGAGTCATAGATTTAGATATGAATTTTAAAAAAAGGATGGTTTGCAAATGTTCAAAAAATACCACACAAAAGGAGAGTTACCATTACCTGTAAGAAAGTCAGGCAAGGTTTGAAGGAGTGTTTCTTAGGACCACCTTGCCGGCAGTCCTTCAAGACTCTGAGGACAAGCTCACACCAGTTCATGTTCCCGATTGCAGATGAGTCAATGACAGCAGGGTATAGCCTGGGGCTGACTTTAGTACTAAAGGTGGGGGTGATACAGGAGCAGGCTGCAAGAAGAGTCCAATTCCTTCGATACTTATGGTCAGTATTCTTATTTCCCTTGATTATCTTTGCCAGCTGTGAAATTTTTGGTTGGTTGCCCTTCGAAACTCCAAATTCAGCTAGCATAAAACTGGTGGCAGCTGCGTCGATGTTGCAATCAATGGTTGTAGCACCCATTGGGATTCCCATGACCCTATGAACAGTTGCCTCATTGATCGGAATCAAACCTCTTCCAGGAAAAACCAATGCTGAGTAAACTTGATCATAGCTCTCTAGTAAAAAGTGGCACAACTCGGGGAAAACTTGGGAGCAGCAACAGTTGAGTAGGCCACCAAAACCAGCACTGTCAATCATTTGACGCTGGTGGTCAGACATGCCTTCATACAGCTTAACCAGTGTCATGGGGGAGCCTCGATTGTTATCTTGCTGAGATGAAAAACAAAATGTAGAATGTAAAGTAGTTAGCAAAAAATGGATTGTGGGTCTAGCAGCAGAATAAAAGAAGCTACGAAGCACAACAAACCTTCTGATTAGATGTCCCCTCATTTTGTTTCTTCATTTTGGTAGCCTTGGGTCCAAAATTTCCCCTAGTCTTGTACTTATGTTGTTTGCTACCGGATTGCTCACCAGATGTACCACATTTCTTGGAGGGTGACTTCATGGTGGTAGACTTTGCTGAAAATAAGAAGAAAATGTACAGATATAATTAGTTACTGTGTGATCTATGTAAAACTAAATCTTGTTACTTATTGTGTGTTGGAAAATAGAAGCCTAGTTACTTCCTACTGAACCAGAGTGTATGTTAAGTTACTTTACATTTTATAACAGATTATATGTTAAGTTACATTATACTGAACTGATTATATGTTAAGTTACATTATTTTTTTTATAAAAGTACCATTTTATTTACTTCTTAGGGGTACATAAAATGTATGTAAAAATATACACGGGACTTATATATATATCTAAGACACTGAATTTTCAGTTATATGGGGATAACTAGTAACCGCAGACAGCACATACAGAAAACCATTATAGAGCACATAGATCTGGAAAAATCCTTAACAAAAACTGAAAATAAGATTCTAATCAATTATAGACAGATATGGCACTGATAGATCACATATATTTATCAACTAGAACTGAATATTCCACGACAATAAACTGCAACTGATAGATCACATATATTTATCAACTACAACCTGATAGTATACATATATTGTGAAACTAAAAAAAATTACTTCCTTACTGTGCAATCTAACAAAAAAGCTACAAACCATTGGCCTGATGATAGAGCCACCCATGTAGTGCCACCACACCGGGGTTACAGCGCACAAGCGATATGGAAAAGATCGCTCTGCCCAATCCACTCTGGTGGATTTTTGTCGGCTTTGCTTACATGGGTTGGAACTACCATTAGGCCAAAAAAGTTTTGAATGAAACCCCCCTTGAAGCCCCTCACCCATTTGGATTCCAAAGTCAAAACAGGCATCACAGAAAATAAGTGGCTGCACTAGTTTTTAACTACAACTCCAACTGCACAATTGGACAAGAAAATCACACAAAAAACAGCATGTGTTATTCCTTTCTTCAATCAATTGCACATTAGATAGTACCAAATGGATAATTACTAAAAAACCAAAACTGATATAAGATGCAATCTCTTGTAACCTATCATAACTGGTGAGCATACAGCATTACCAAAGAAAATATCACACAGCTGGCTAAACTACTTATGAGCTGACACGGTGCTTCCTATCTCATGTTAATTAGTGACTAGTTACTTTTAAAATATCATACACATTAAGAAAAGTTACTTCCTATTGAAGTGATTATGTGTCTAGTTACATTCTATTCTATAAAAAGGAACAAATTAGTTACTTCTTGTGGTTCAGATGAAATCTAGGGTGCATTCATGTTCAAGCTGATTAGTAGTTACATGTTGAAGCAGTAAAAGAAAGCATATAAAAGCACGTTACATCTTCAAGCTGATACTTCATATTTCATTGAGTGTGAAAAAAATCAAAGTAAACAACAACAAAAAAAACACGAATCACCTTTGAGTGTACAAAAAATTCCTCTCCTCGCTGCCTCCTCTGCAAAAAGATCCTCAAGCCCCCACTTGACCCCCTCTACCAAGCTCCTTTACTGCCAGCTTCTCGAAGCAATGACTTGTGCAGTAATGTGTGTATGCAACAAGAGAATAAAACGTAATCAGTTAGTATAGGAATATATAACAAGAAAAAAGAGTGGTTGAACATAATCAGATACTTTATATACATCTGAAAAATGGGGAAGTAGTTACTTTTAACTTCATGGAAAGAATAATTATTTACTTTTAACTTCATGAAAAGAATAATTAGTTACTTTGAATTTTATGTAAAGCAGCAAGTAGTTACATTTTGTTTTGTAAAAAAATCAAATTCCATAAAATTCAGTTTGATTAGTCATAGCCATATAATCCCTATAATGCACGATAATGTATACCAATCAGCATTAATGGTGCTTAGTTGATTAACCTATCAACTGAAAAATATGATACATGAATGAACATCAGCAAACAATTGGAGTGCATCAGATCAATAAGATACAAAAAGTGCACACAAAAAAAGAGGCATCACAGAAATAAGTGGTTGCGCTAGTTTTTAACTACAACTACAACTGCAAAATTGGACAAGAAAATCACACAAACACAGCATGTGTTATTCCTTTCTTCAATTAGTTGCACGGTAGATAGTACCTAACAAATAACTACTAAAAAACCAAAACTGATATAAGATGCAATCTCTTGTAACCTATCATAACTGCTGAGCGTAAGAATTAACCAAAGACAGGATAGGCTTTGAACCAAATCATCTTCAGGTACTACCAGACGCAGCAAATCACACAAAAACAGCATGAGGAAGAGATGAAAAACTGTAGTAATTAAAAACCCTAACACTATGTCGAAAATAAAGATCTATACGAGATCTTTTGGTTCTAACCAAACAATCCAGTGACGTCTTAAGGTACTACCAGACGCAGCAACTAAAAATCCAACGCCATGGCAAATCGAAAAGCAGGAAATGAACACTCACCGACGCGCGAAGTAGATGCGAGACCCTGCAACCGCCGGAACGCAGCCGCCGAATCGTCTCCACCCTTCGAGATCCACCGCCGCCGCCGAGACGTCTCGCTCCCTTCGGGACCCGCTGCCGCCGAGTCAGATAGCACGGCCTCGAGTCGATTCGTCTTCTTCCTCTCGCAAGGTCGATGCGAGACCCGCCGCCGAGCCGCCTCCTCCCTTCAAGACTGGTAGCCGCCACCAAATCGTCTCACTCCCTTCGGGTCGCCCGCCGCCGTCGCCAAGTCCAGCAGCACACCCCCGAAACCGCCACGCCTTCTTCTCCCCCCTTCTACTTGACGACGACTCCGTGGCTGCCGCTCTAGATCTCACCGGAGGCCGCTGGAGATTCGCCTCTCGAGATCTCCCAGTGGACGCCGCAGCTTCGCCTCTCTCGATCTGGATTCGCTCGAAGACGAGATCTCGCCGGAACTCCCTTGGCTCCCTCGGCTCCCTCGCCTCCCTCTCCTCGCCTTGTGAAACTGAGCGGCCACGAGAAAAAATGAGCGGTGGAAAAAAAATGAGCGGTCGCTATCTCTTGGCACGGCTCCCAAAATTCAAATCGAGTTCACACGTCCGCCGCGTCCGGGGTACAATGACAAGTGGGCCAAATTTGACCGGGGAGTTGGACGGGCGCGCGCGTGCCATCTGCGCGTCCGATCTGAAACGAACGGAGATGAGGAGGGGTCTCGCTGGAAGACTAAAAGGAGAGGCCTCTCACCATAGGATTCGCGTAATTAATATTCGTCCCACGAGGAACAATAACTCAACGACGCCTTCCCACTGCCAGTCCCTCACTCCCTCCTCCCTCTGCCGTGCTATCTACTTCTTTCAACTAAGACAAGCCTAAAGTATCTTTGCTTGCATCTCCACCGGTTGCATTAAAATATTACTTCCCCTTTATTGAATTTAGAGGTCGTTTTAGACATGATTATGCATACCAAAAAATGATTAATTAGAGTAGAGCTTTCCTTACTTACCCTTATTAAATAAGATTGTGTGTGTATCAAAGACACTAACGTAAAGCGGCTTGACTGGTTGTTGCATTGCCTTCACTTCCGAAGCGCCCGAGACTTGAGGTTAAAATCGCCCACGCATGTAGACCAACTTCTTTTTTTTTAACACATGTAGAACGACTTCTACATCATATGGAGGGAGTACATAGGTAGATAGATACAAATCACGTTGTTTTCAAGTTCATGAACAAGGCTACATATGTTTGTCTTACATTATTTTCCACGAAGACAAAGTAGTAGTACACGTTTCGCACGCAACACAAGTGACGTCTAGGAAAGTAGGAAATCAAGCTGGGGTGTCAAAACATAACTTCACCTTTTTTTTGTTACAAAGTATAGAAAAAATTTCTCCCTCCACTCCTAAATATATAATATGATGTTTAGGACAATTAATTAATGTATTGCTTGTCCTAAACATTAAGGACGGAGGGAGTAAGGTCAGTCTCAGTGGCAGGGTCATCGACATTTAATGGACTCCACATAGGCTTTTTTTATGACATGACACCAAATAAATGAAGGAAGAGAAAATCTCAGGGTCATGGTGATGACCCCCAGGTCGACACAGGTACCAATACCCACGACCCTCCACTGAGAGCTCATGACCCTGCGTTTGATCGCAACACATGCAAGATTTAAATGCTATATTTTATCTATGAAATTGTGCTCATGACCCTGTGCATTGAGAGTAACAGGGTCATCATGCTAAAAAGTTGATGTGGCGGACTTGTTAAGTGTGCCCATGACACTGCCACTGAGACCGACCCAAATGTGTAACGCACGCTACATTTAAAGGCAAATACTTTGGCCTTTACGTGGTTTTCAAAATATAGAAACTTATTAGCACAAGAAGGGAAAGAAGCAATATGTTGCACGATAATGCTACCGACTGCACGTCCGAAACGCATGGGACGCTCCTCGTGTGGGCCCTACCTCCATCGAAATCCTTATCCTCTCTACCACAGGACGCTAGTTCACCGAACCATTCGCTCGTCACGGAGTCCTCTATCCCACGCCGTTTCTCCATCAGAAGCGCTGCGTCGACTGCCGACGCCCGGGGGCTCGAGCACCGGGGTGCGGCCTTGCGCCGGCTGGCGGAGCAGCTCCGAGTAGCAGCAGGGGGAGGGCCGAGTCGCCGCTCCCCCGTGCCATCCCCCACCAAGCTCCAATCCACGGCCATGGCAGGCAGCTTCAGGCCGCGGCCATGGCCGGCAGCAGGCGGCGGTGGGGGGCCGAGTCGCCGCTCCCCCGTGCCATCCCCCACCAAGCTCCGATCTACGGCCACCGGAGCTCGCCGGCGGCGTGTGGACGCGGGCCGCCGCTCCTCCATGGCCGGGGGTGCGGCGGGGCGTGTGCGTGCGGTGGACCTCACTGGCGGCGGGGGGCAGACGAGCGCGTGGGGCCCGGCCGCGGTGGGGGGCGACGGCCTCCCGCGGCAGAGTGCAGCGGGCGCGCGGGCACGGTGGCGAGAGCCCGCGTGGGCGGAGGAGGCGCGGCGCACGAGGTGGCGGCGCGGAATCAACGAGCGTGCTCCCCCATCTCTTTTTTCTGGTTATCTGCATGTTGCAAGCTTAGGGTTTCAGTGTTCTGGATGTTCATGTGAGTGTTTCAAATGTTTTGTATGGATGTTGCAAAGAGAATCATGATGTTGCGAATGTTTCACGCGCGTGTTGCAGGTGTTTCATTTGAATATTGCATTTTCAACAAGGCATTTGAATGTTCCAGTCAACATGAAGTAGATGTTGCGGCGGGTTTTCCCCCAATTATCGACAATTCATTATCAACAATTTTTTGATGTTGCAAACATTGATTTTCGATGTTGTGGATATTGAGTTTCGAGTTGCAGACACATGATGTTGAGTGTTGTGTCGAGAGGGGAGGGAGGGCCCCCTGATGTTGGATGTTGCACGTGACACGAGTCACAACATGCTCGCAACATGGCCCCTGAACATTTTTTTGATGTTGTAAATATTTATTTTCAGTGTTGCAAAGACTCATTTCTATGTTGCGAATATATTTTTGAATGTTGCGAAGCGTCCTATGGGAAACATTCCCATCGGACGTCCGGACGCTAGCAAGTCCGTATGTTGCATCAATCATCATTGCCACTATGCCATGATCATTGCCATCAAGACCTGCGCTGCTTCTTCATCCTCTCCTCCTTCTCGTTCCTAGCATCCCTTATCTCCAGCCACAAGCGTGTGGTCTCGTCAGCCTGGCACACCTTCGAGAGCCAATCCATGGTGGTCTTGTCACCCTTGCTGAAGGTGCGGCCGCACACATCCGGCGTGAGCTTCATGGACACCTCCTCGGCCAGCATTCTCTCACCGCGGGGCGCTAATATGGATCTGGACCTTGCGATGGCGAGGGACTCCGCGCGAGCGAGCCGCTCCAGCAGGGTCTCGTCGTCCCGGAACTCGAGCATCCACTGATAGAATCGCCGGATCGACTAGGAGTAGATCGAGCGGGATAAACTGTGAATGACATACCTTGGACTCCTGTTCATGTCCCTGGTTCTCTTGGTGAGGATCTGCACTAGGCAGCGACGCGCAGTGCAGTGCAGGGACGGCCGTGATCGATGACCTGTGGTGGCGCAGTGGAGCATCCCGTCGCTTCAGCACCTCCCTCTAGATCGGTTAGGGTTTGGAGTGGGGAGGTACAGTGGCGGCGGCGAACCTCGTGTCTGGAGCCCGTGGCCCCCACTCCCTCTTATAGCGCTACGCGACAGGGGCCCACCAGCCTTCTAGCGGGCTGGGCGTCCCCGATCTGAACGCGAGTCAAGGGCCTTTTAACTTCTTTTCTCATTCCATTACAGATCAGTGCATAGAGCATGTTTTATCGTCACGGTCAATCTCGATTCTGTCAATCCCCGATAGATTCAACAGCTACAATACACATCTCTGTATTGAAACAAAACCTTTAGCCTTGGGCCCTTTTATTGTCTGAAATCATAAACTATGCCATAAACCCATGTCGCATATGTGTTCTCTAAGCGCACTGGGTGATATACTTTTCGTAAGAGGATCCTCAAGCACTTGCTTGTCTCTTATATGCGCAATATCTTTAATATAATTCCGGACTTACTCCTTTACAACATATAACTTTGCGTCAATGTGTTTGGCAGCACACTTGACTCGTTGTCATAAGAGTGAACTACTTCAATGATTATTGCTGTTGTCAACCATTATCAATTCCGGGTACAGGTTCCATTAACCATTTTGCCTATCTCTCAGCCTCGTATCATGCTATACCACATCTTTGCATCACATTGATGACAATTGTTTTACCCTTTGGAGCTTTTCCACACAAAAACTCCTATTGTGAAAGTTAGCGACAATTGTGGATTTCGCTACACATTTCACAAAATTATCTTTGTACTCACAACCTTTTGAGAGCACTTGATCTTTTCAACTTAGCATAAGGTTGATACACTTAATTCCATTCCAGTGATCTATAGCTGGATTGGACATTGCCAAAACAACCTGGATATATGAACTATGTCAGGGTAAGTTCTATCTTTTCCATTCATTAAGCTTCACACAGCTGAAGCATATGATACCATATTCCTTTAATCCATTCCATATTGATTCTTGGAACATAAAAGTTCCCAAAACCATTACCCTTGACGATGGGAACAGGCGTAGGTTTACTCGCATGCATACTATATTTCTTTGCAACTTTTCTAAGTATGCCTCTTGCGATAGTCCTAATACCCCTTTTCTTTTATCTCGGTGAATCTCGATCCTTATAATTGAGAGACATTCATCGAGAATTTCCTTTCGAAGTTTGAGGACAATAACCTCTTCTTCTTTCACAATAGATTGCATCATTGCTACCATGTAAGATGTCAATCACATATGCACGATTAGGAAATGAATTTCCCATTCTGTAACTTTGTTCAAATGTTGTCCTCTTATTCTCTTTTAAACCCAAAAATTAACAACAAAGTCCTTTATCTTTGAATGTTATCATTCGTAAATGATTTCTTTAGGCACAATTACTTTTCTTCTTTTACTTACATGACAAAACCCTTAGGTTGTGCCATGCAATACTTTCATCTGATGTAACTCAGATCATGATGTGCCACTAGATTCATTATAGTCCATTCATTATCTTTGCACAAAACTTTTGATTTAAGATGCGCTTTGCTTATTCACATGTTCCCTTTGGAGTCACGTCACGACTTGTAGACCCATTACAGCCTACTGTTTTGGCTCCATTGAGAATTACTTCTGAGTCCCAAGCTTCCTCGGGATTCATCAGTTTCATTTCAACGAACAAGCGCTTCTTATTGTTTTAACACATGAGGTGGAATAAACCTCAATGTGAACTTTTCTATATTGCAAACTTTGCAACCATCAGACTTTTGACTCTTTGAGACCTACTAGAGGCCTCAACCTCTGGCACATTGTGTGCCTCATCTTTTGGTACATCTACCATATGGGGCAGCAGCAGCTCTCCCCATGTACAACAATGAGTTTCAATGGCTCCTGAAGGACAGGTTCCATATCATCTACCATATTGTTGCCACGAGTGTCGAGAGAAATAGCTACCGAATCATCAGAGTGGGCATATATACCCACTTCTCCTCGAAGTTAATTTCTCGAGCCACCATGCTCCCCTTGATTGCTCTCGTATTCCAAGAAGACAATGTGTCTCATTAGAAATAAAAGAACCTTTTCTTTTATCTGAATTGCCAATAAATGGCTCCCCAGATCAACCTTTTCTTTCATCCGGATGGCCAACTAAATGGCTCCCCCAGATCTTACCATCTATTATGAATAATAGAGTATCTTTAAACTTTCTCATTTTGAGTTTGTTCTTTCACCATTTTGGTCACATCGCTATCATCCTATCGGACTTATAAAAGTCTAGGATTTTAGCTATTTCTTTTCTTTAGGGGTATCGTTATTATGACCGTCGTACTCCCCCAGACAATCACATTTATTTTCTATAGATCACACTCTAAATGCATAGTATGCATTACATTTCCTGAAGTATAGGGGATTCTCACCTTTCTCCCCCTCGAAATGTGGCATGAACTTTCTTGCCACAATTTCGAAAACCATTCAGGACTATTGTTAGTGAGGAAACTTTGAAGAAACTTTCATTACTTCCTTTATCTGCATGATTATATCACACAAAACAAGGTTGTTACTTAACTCATATATGGGAGTACATTTTTCCTCATTTCACTTCAAGAACTCAACAGAGTCCTTTATATCAGTGCTTTTGAAAACTCAAACAACTCAAGCTTGTATATCATTCTTTATCTTTAGGTTCGCATATTACTTTTTATTCTCTTTAAACTCATAGAGTGCTTAGTGACTATAACACAATGGAAATGCTCAATCAGTACCAAGGAGGTAAAAGAGCTACTCCAAAAAACTATTTCCCAGTGTGGGATACACAATAAGCACATGAGTCATTATATCTTTCTCCCGCCATGCAGGATGAGTCCTTTGACAAAACTTTTCCTGCCACATAAGATTGTCTAATATAGCATTATGCCAACTTTAGCCAATCATGCGGTTATTTTCTCAGAGCCTTTCCCACCATGCGGGTATTATTGTGAACTTTTCTCGTCGTACGAGAGCATCACAAACTTTCCTCTCCATTCAGGTAATTCCCTGGAAGGGACATGCATGCCAAGATTGGCTCGCATTCAATCATCAAATTCAGAAATAAATCTGAATAAACTGTAACACATGCATGCTTAATCCAACATTGGTCAAATTAAACTTGCATATGAATTATTGCAACTTTTATTATGATGACTGAACTGGAAATAAATTCCTCTTCATAAAGAGTACATGAAAAATATTTCTCAAGACTCTCAATGATCTATCTCTTTTCTTGGATTAATATCCGAGAATCTTTACTTTTGAAGCCATTCTTTTAAAGAGAACACAATCCCTCATATTATGGCATTCTTTCTTTGTCATCTCCTGAGTCACAAGTGCTCAGCTCACTTTTCTTAATGCTTTCATGAATGAAAGCAGAAAGATCTTTTCTCTGAGAAAATATTCTATAATAATCCAAACTTTAATCTTACGAAACTTTTAAAACTTTATGTTCTATTCTATATCACCGTTGGGCAGAAAATAGAATAAAACATCATTCATCTATATTAATTCCAAGTCATCATCGACTGAATTAGAATTAATCCATCATATCATAATATTGCCATCATCAACGTTGGTCAGAAAATGACAACATCATGAAACTTTATAATTAGAATTAATACTTATCAAAAGTATTTCTAAAATATCCTCTTTGTCCATAATTGAGTAGAGACATAAACTTTGTACAAAAAATTGGCAACCAAAACCAATGTAACTTTATCTTGAACTTGATACAGCGGAAGCTGACTTTAACTTTAACGTGGATATAACCCACGGGGAAAACTTTTCAAACTGTTCTTTCAATTAAATCTTCTCGTTGGTTCCAATTTAATTGAAAGATAAGTATCATTATACAACAGAAACAAGAAATAAAAACAACATTTCTTGATCTTTATTCTCTGAGAATTGATCACTTTGATGCAAAATTCATCAGAAACTTTAACTTTAAACATAAGACACATAAAATTATAATATTGTTATCATCAACGTTGGTCAGAAAATAACAATACCATAATTAACTTTAAATAAATATGTTTCTACTCCACTAATTAAATTTTCCCGTTGGTTCCAATTCAATTAAAGGGTGAAACTTTCACTTTGCAGTGGAAAACTTTTCTTTCTTTTCAGAAGCAATCACACTTCTAAAACATTTCTTTATTAACTCTCTAAACAATTTATCCCGTTGGTTCAAAATTGAGTAGAGGTTAAAACCTTAATAAACTTGCTAAACTTTGACAAACTTGCCAAACCTCTACCTTAAAATTAATATTCCATCAGAATAATCTTTCCTTTTTACATGATTTTTCTCTACTCAACTTTTCCGTTTAATTTAATCTTCAAATTAAAATTAAAAGGAGCAACACTTTAAACTTTTGCAGCGGAAAACATAAATAAAATTCATGAAATAACATACTATTCAGAAGCATTTCAGTCATAATTCAATCTCCACACAAATATCTCGTTGGTTCAATTTGAGTAGAAATCAAAATCTAGATGAAATTCATCAAAACTATATAAAATTCATCTATTAAGCTTCTGAATATTCATCAAAACAATTCACAAGTGTTACTGTTCATAACTGTTTATTTGGCCCAGATGTGAAAACCGGCCCGCGGCCTCAGTCCACACTCCGCTTGGGCTCGAGGCCCAGCAACCAACGGGCGGGCCACCATTCCGGCCCGCACCGCGGTCCCCCTTGGGCCAAATTCGGCCTGCCAAACAACATCCATTCCTGGTCGTTGATCGCCTTGGATCACCATCCGACGGCCGTCCGCACGCATCGGGCGATCAAAACCCCACAGCGTCAGCCACCCCCTAACCCTAGCCCTTATTTCTTTCTCTCCCCACTTCTCTCAGACCCGCACCGGCGGCGGCGGGTGGGGCGCTCATGGCCGACGTGCCGCCGGTGACGGCAAGAAGCAGCGCCGCCCGTCACGCGGCCACAGCCTGCCTCCCCCTTCTCTGCTTTCTTTCCCCTCCCCCTCTTCCCTAGCCCCGCACCATGCGAGATCCAGAGAGCGGCCATGGCGGCCTGGAGAGGATGGTGGCCGGCGCCGCCTCTGGCCTCCTCGCCAGCGCGCGCGTTCACCCAAGAGTGAGCGCGCCGCCGTCGAGCGGCTCAGTGGTGGTGCCTGCGGCCCTGTCCCTCGCGCCGGCGAGCGGCGGAGGTCCGGCGAGCGCACGGCTCGCCCTGTCTGTCCGCACAGCGCGCACCAAGGCGACACTGGCGGTGGTGATGGCGGCGGAAAGCCCCAGGTAGGACCCCTTCGCCGCCGTCCTTTGACTTTTGGATCTAGGGTTAGGGTTAGATTTCGACTTTGCACTGTTTCGATTCGATTCGAGATCGATTTCTTGTTCCTTTCTTTTCCCAAGCAAGATCTACAACCTAGCACGGCTCTGATACCATTGATAGAATCGCTGGATCGACTAGGAGTAGATCGAGCGGGATAAACTGTGAATGACATACCTTGGACTCCTGTTCATGTCCCTGGTTCTCTTGGTGAGGATCTGCACTAGGCAGCGACGCGCAGTGCAGTGCAGGGACGGCCGTGATCGATGACCTGTGGTGGCGCAGTGGAGCATCCCGTCGCTTCAGCGCCTCCCTCTAGATCGGTTAGGGTTTGGAGTGGGGAGGTACAGTGGCGGCGGCGAACCTCGTGTCTGGAGCCCGTGGCCCCCACTCCCTCTTATAGCGTTGCGCGACAGGGACCCACCAGCCTTCTAGCGGGCTGGGTGTCCCCGATCTGGACGCGAGTCAAGGGCCCAATGGGCCATTGGGCCCATTGGGCCCCATTGGTGGAGAGATCAATCTAACATCCACGAGTTAGGGTCCGGCTCGTAGGTGCGTGCCACGGCCTCCCACAGCGCCCTGCCGGTGCCGTGCCGAACGTAGACCGGGAGTAGGCGGTTGGAGAGCGCCCGGAGGATGTGGCCGCGGCACAGCGCGTCGTCTATCGCGAGCCCAATTCTTCTTGGCTGCGGCGGCGGCCCGGGCATCAGAGGCGGCGCCATTGTCACTGGCCCGAGTGGGAGGAGGCGGTGGAGGGGGGTCGTCGGAGAGTACATGCGCGAGCACTGACTCCTTCTAACGGAGGTAGCCGTCGGGGCCGTCCAGCGGCTTGATGCGGAGAGCCTGCATGATGGTTTGGCTGCAACTACACGACTCCACACCTCGTTGTTACAGTATTGTTCAACTTATATAGGCTCATCTATAACTCCTATATAGGAGCTCCCCACTAGCAATGCTTAGAGAGTTCTCTGGCCTCTGATTGGTCCATGCCAGTGCTAACTGAATTCTCTGGCCTCTGATTGGTCCATGCCAGTGCTAACTGAAACATGACAAAGGTAGCTCCCGCATTCGTTTCTCCGAAAAAAATCCCCACCGCCCGCCTCCTCCCCTTCATCATTATTCCGCACCAGCTGGCCACTCGCGCACCGCCCGCCTCCTCCTCTTCTGTGCTCTTCCGACTCCGATCTTGCGCCTTGAATCCCGCTGCGGCCCCCTCACCTTCCCATCTCACCTCCCCACCGCCGCCGCCCCCTCGCCTCTCCAGCCGCATCCATTAAAGAACGTCAGTCCGCGAGGGGGAGGTCACACACATCGCCGGAGGGAGAAGGGCGCCTCCTCGCCTGGCCTCGACCCCACCGCCGGATACGCGCGGGGAATTCTGGAGAGGATGCGCAGCGATGGTCTTCGTGCCGGTCCGCTGGCTTCGCGTTGTGAGGAGCCATCGCCTCGAGTCGCCGCTGCGTGGATCCAGCTGCGCGCGAGGAGAAAGAATCGTACCAAAAATCGAAGCCGTTTTCTCCGTCCCTTCGCCAACGAGCAGGCGGTGGCAGCAGGCAGTCGCGGGCGAGCTGAGCAGCGGCACCAGGATGTGGAGGGGCAGAGCATAGTAGCACTTGAGGGCGCCATGGTCGCGCGCCGTGGCAGGACGGAGGCAGTCAAGAGCGCAGCTGACGGGATCCGGGCAGGCGCACCCGGTGAAGGCGACCAGGCCACCGGGGAGCACGGCCACGATGGGGAGGCGCGCGTCGCCGTCGGGCTGCCGGGTCGTGAGTGCGAGCGCGTGGCCTTCCACTGCCAGGTCGCGAGCACGAGCGCTCGTCAGGCTGCCTGGTCAGCACTTGCGGTGGAGTCTGGACTCTGGACGAAGAAGATAAAGTTTCTTTTTTTGTGAGATTAAGAAGGGAAAATAAAATGAGTGGAAAAAATAAGAAAAGAAAAAAATAGAAAAACGATAGCTTTTTAGTTAGTCTTGGTCATATATGTGAATTGATTTTAACATAAAGTGATCTACATTATATGTTATATTTGAGTTGTGAATTTTCAACTCAAAAACTCCTTCTGTTCTTATTTTGATGTGGATTTATAGGTGAAATCAGATGTATTTAGCTTTGGTGTTATAGTGCTGGAAATCATTGCGGTAAAAAGAACCGAGGTGTCTACATCTACTCCGGCCACCTCAACCTTCTAGCACATGTGAGCATCCATCCAACTCAACAACTGTTCACAGGCAAAGATCACTGAATTTAACTTGAAATCAATTTTGTAACTGCTTCTGGATATTTACCAGGCCAGGAGCTTATTGAACGAGGGGAATGGCTTAGATTTAGTCGACGAGAATCTGAACTCGGATAAGAAACTTCAGTTCAAATAGCTTGTCACTTTGGTTTAAATAAATAGTGATACTCATTACCTGAGTATTTCAACTTTACATAATATGCTTATGTCCTTATCGTCGAGAGATGATATCATAGTAAATTTTCCTTAAAATCATTGTATTTTCTTAATTCCTGCAGCAACGTGCGGGTGAGGTTCCCCTAGTTATCTTTATTTTTATGTGCAGCAAAAGAGACCTTTACGAGCACGTCTTATGGTAGCTAGACTTTCCTTGCTGAGTAAAATCCATCGACGGTTCTCAAACTTGTCACGTGGTGTCTTCCAGATCTCGAACCTTAGTTTCAGGTGTCATTTTAATTGCGAAACTAGCAAATTACAGATTGAGCTAAACTTAGTGTCGGATATCATTCTATCCCCAAAGTCGCAAATATGCATTTTCAAATGAGCTTGTTTGGTCATTCGGAAAAAATATACAAATATAGTCAAATATAAATCATTCTTGAAAAACTTTTATTAACAAAATGTGATATTTTGCATAATTTTTTCAATAAGGCAAGTAGTCAAACTTGAATTGAAAAGTCAAATGAAATATAATTTGGAACGAAAGGAGTATTTAACTTATATGTCTTATACATATGGTCAGGTAATTGAGTGTATACTGATTACTAGTATGAGTCCAAACATTTAGGACCTGCACACGCACCTACAAGTTCTTGCCACGAATGACCAAACATGCTTAGTCCATCTTGAGACTGTTCGGCTTCTCTTATTTGAGCTTCTTACACAATATTTTCCTCTCAAAACAAATCAGTTGTACAAATCAGTGTGTAGTATTTTTTTTTTTCTCAGAACAAATCAATCGTACAAATCAATAAAAGATCTCCTTCTATCCATACAGAATATTTCATGCTTGCAACTTAAGCTCTTCATCGCTGTGTAGCCTATCAAAGAGGTGAGAACATGAGTTTTGCCTTACATATGAAAAGCATGGTGAAAATAATCTAAGCTGCAGAGATCTATCCTTTGTTACTGGTACATGACTTAATGGTTTCACCCGATCCTTTCATACATGCCTCTGCCGAAGCTAACTCCGTGACCTGCAGTATTGCAATTCATGTTTGTGAGTTTTGGGATCGAATGACACCCGAAGCTAAATTTAGGAGGCTACAAAAGCAATTTGCAAAATTTGAGGCCGGGATGATACCTGAACCTAAGTTTAGGAGGTTAAATCTGCAATTTATAAGTTCATGGACCGAGATGATATAGCATAACAAGTGTAACAAGCTTGAAGACAGCTGATGAACTTTACTCTTCATTGCTTGAGACCAGCCCGCGGACGATCTTGCAACTAGAAGCTTACTATAAGATAAAAGGATTTAGATCAGCTTGGTTGCTCACATGCTTATGTGTGCATATTCACTAAATTTGGAATTCTAATTAACATGAACTTTTGTTAACCAGCTAATTTGGTACTATCTAGAAGCTGATCTGATTTGAGGGCATCCTAGCTGCAACAAAACAAATCGATAGCTTTACCTCAACAAAAGAAATCTTAGAAAAGGCTCGATTCAGCTAATTCGGCATCTAAAGTGTCAAGGCTGCCGATTAATCAAACACATACGAAGATTCAGATAACAGCTCCGGTTGGTCTCACGTCTCACTGTCTCAGGCAAGTCAAGCCCCTTCCTTGAACACCCAAGTCCCAAGTTTAGCTCCACAGATAGTTGGTGCCATATGCATCACCATGCCTTTGATCACGCCTGCGCCTCTTGCCGCTGATCCTGTCCTCCCTAGCCGCCCTTATCTGTCTTGCCTGCGTGCAGTTGCGAACCATCTCCATACCCTGAGCAGACCTCCAGAGCCCAGCCATGCTGTTCTCTTCACCAGGCTTCTGCATGATGGCGTCCTCGGCCACTTCCGGAAGCTTTGTGCACACCATGTAAGCCACGATGTCGTCGCACGACTCCGGAGTTCCGGATTTGGTGACGGCCAGGGACTCCGCGCGCGCGACTCGCTCCCGGAGGGTCTCGTCCTCGCGGAACACGAGCTCCTCGAACTTGAGCTCCCAAGAGGTGGCGTCCGGTTCGTAGGTCCGCGCCACGGCCTGCCACAGCGCCCTGCCGGTGGCGTGGCGGACGTAGACCGGCAGCAGGCGGTCCGAGAGGGCCGCGAGGATGTGGCCGCGGCAAAGCCCGTCGTCACGCGCCCACTTCTTGGCTGCCGCCGCCTGGGAGCCGTCACCGCCGGCGGCCCCGCCGGCCTGAGCCAACGGGGGCTCGTCGAAGAGCACGTAGGCGACGTCGACGCCGTGGAGGAGCAGGAGCACCGACTCCTTCCACCGGAGGTAGCCGTCAGCGCCGTCCAGCAGGTTGATGTTGAGCGCCGCCATCGATCGATCAAAAGCACCTGACGAGCAAAAAGATCAACGAACGAGTCACCAACTGCTGGGGCATTTGCACGAACAACTGGCGTGCAGCGAGCCTGGACGGCGATGCGCAGATAGAAATGCGTGGGGGGGCAGATGTTGATTGGGATCTGGTCGCCGAAACGAAAAGGTCGCGAATAGGTGGCGGCGTACCTCAAGGGTTTTGTCGATCGACGGTGGTTTTCTTGCTCCGGAATCTGGCCGCGCGTTCTCCTCTAGCTCTCTTTTTGGAAGTGTGGCGCTCCTGCAGTAGGCAGCAGCGGAGTGGGGAAGTACAGGGAACACAAAGGGGAGCTTATCTACATGGGCCGTTATGTGGCCATTTCATCTTCCGGGCTGGCGGCCTATCATTCATGGCCTTGTTCTAAAAGATGAGCAGCAAATAATGGTCCGAACTTTGTTCTAAAAAAAAGTCCGAACTTCACACTAATTCATCAGTAAGCCATCGATCAAAAAGATGATGATGGACAATTGTACGGAAATATCGCTAATACCTTCATTTATTTGTGTCACCTGCAAGCTAATTTGTTTATGATAATCAGTGTTTCCGCGACAGAAAAATTTTATCCTGTCCAAAAGTCAATTCATGACAATGATGATCAGGCAAAACCTTCTTTCTTAATGCCACATGTCACCATAACCTTCGATTTTATGCATGTCAACATCTCTTCCTGACATGATGACAGCGATGAACAAAATCTGAAAAAAGATATCTAGAAGTTTGACAGGATTTGAGTGCATCTTGCTGCAATAAAACAAAATGATGCCTTTATAACATTAAGAAAAAAAGGCTTTGATTGATACTCCATTCATTTTGAATTATAATTTGTTTGATTTTTTTTTACTTAAAATTTGACCCTTCATCTTATTTTTTGCATGTCAAATGAATTATAATGGGGGTTTAGTATTTTCACTGGCAGGTGTCACTGCTCAACTCTTTTTAGGGAGATACAACTACACTGTTTAGTTTAAGTTGACATTCTGTGGATGCATTGTTTTCAGCTTTGGCATTGAAACGGTCGCCTCTCGCCCGTGAACAAGCAAGTGTAGCAAAAAATAAAAAGTTAACGGTAAATGGGTTTTCATCTCCTAAGACAAGCTAAACCTGAAGTATATGAGTGGCCTTGTCAGTTGTCACCCTTCATGAAGGTGTGCCGCGAGTATGTGGCCGCGGCACAGCGCGTCGTCACGCGCCCACTTCTTCGCTGCTTGAGCGCCTCCGCCGTCGCCGTCTCCGTAGCCGCCAGCCCCGGCCAGAGCTGGGGGGTCGTCGGAGAGCACGTGCACGACGTCCACCATGTGCAGGCCGAGGAGAACCGACCCTTTCCACCGGAGGTAGCCGTCGGCGCCGTCCAGCGGCTTGATGGGGAAGGGGCCAGCGTCGCCATCGATCACAAGCATCTGACAGCGAGCGGAGAGAGATCAACGAGCAATTTACAGAAATGGAGGTTCGTTGCTCCACTGGCCTGGGGCGTTTGCACGAGCTTGCCGTGCAGCGAACCTAGACGACGATGAACAGATAGAAATGCGCTGGAGGAAGATGTTGAGCGGGATCTGGTGGGAGAAACGAAGCGGGCGCGAATCGCTGGCGGGTGTATATACCTCGGGGTTTTGTCGATCGTCGACGGTGATGCTCTTGCTGACTTGCTCCCGTGTCCCGTGCTCCGGAATGGGGGAATCTGGCTTGTGGTGGAGAGGACAGAGGAGTAGACGTGCTACGCACTTCGGCTGTTCAGCACACTTGTGTTGTGGCAAAGGAGTGGACTGTGGAGTTAATTTTTCTTTTTTTTTTCTTTCTTTCTTTTTCTTCTTGCGGCAGCTGCATGAAGGGCACATTTTGGTACCTGTTTGGATGGGCCATGATGTGGCCATATGGGCATTTGAGGCCTGCCACCATCATTGCCTGTGAGCCCAATTTAAGTACCAAGCTATGGATAAATTCGATGACATTGGAAAAGTTTATCGTCTGGTAGTCTCCCTATTTATTTGTCTCCTGCTGTCCTGCAAAGCTACTTTCTTCAGGCGTGTTTGGTTTGGGGGCTTAAAAATTAGCCCCGCATTGTTCACACGTTTGACCATTAATTAGGGGTATTAAATCAAATCAGTTTACAAAACTAACTCCACAAGCCCTGGGCTAATTCACTGAGACGAATCTAATGAGGCCTTTCACCGCATGATTAGAGGATGATTATTGTAGCATTACTGTAGCAAATCATGGATTAAGTAGGCTCATTAGATTCGCCACGCAAAATTGCACTCATCTGTAAAAGGGTTTTGCTAATAGACTTTATTTAGTACTCCATGCATGGAAGATTTCTAGAGACTAATTTTTAGATACTAGGAGACTAATCACTGTTTCCATGACTCGGAAAATTTTGTCTTGTCCAAAAGTGAGTTCTATGGTCGTGTGTCATGGCAATGATCAAGCATATCCATCCGCAGATCCAAAGAGACATGTAAGCAACCTTGTTAGTGCCACATGTACGTCGCCATAAGCTTCACTTTTTATTCATGTCAACATCTCTTCGTAACATCATGACAGCGGTGAACAAATAAATCTGAGAAAGATACCTAGAAGTTGATCGGGTTTGAGTGCATCTTTTGCTGCAATAAAGACAAAATGGTACGTAGCTTTACCAGAAAAAAAAAATGGCAGCTTCATTAACTTGATCTTCATGATGATTAACATTATCTTGAAAGTACTTTTTTTCCCTTCTCGTACTGCAATTTTGTTTTCTTCACACTAACTTGATCTTCACGATGATTAACATTATCTTGAAAGTACTTTTTTCTTCTTCTCGTACTGCAATTTTCTTCTCATATTAGATGGAATGCACGAAAAAGAAAAATAAGAAGAGAGACATATATAGTAGGCAGAAAGATGTTGGACCTCACCTTAGAGGCCCTCCAAAATTCATATGATGAAGCAAAAGCCATTCCGTTGGAATTCTTGAGATTGAATCCTTTTTGTTCCAGATGGCTAGCTCCTAAAAGGAATTTGTGCGATCCAAGACGATTTTTCAAATACTGTTAAATATTACTCATCTCTATGTATCTCATTTCTTCCTAATAACCATTTGGATAATGCTAGCTTTGTTTGAAGGGCAACCAACATAATACTATACTGACTTTGATCTCAGAGCACCTTTGCTTTAATATAATTTCTATGTACTGTAGGACGCTTATTGCAATTTGCAATCATATGTAGAACAACGGTTATTCCCGACCGCGGCGTTGAACTGTGCCGGCCGGCCGGGCTCGAGTTGTCTCTGCTGCCTGGAGCAGTTGGTTGGGAGCTGGATCACGTACGTACGTACGTAATGCTATCTACGTGCAGTGTACCGGCTGACCAAGGAGAGCCATTTGTATATATGTATATATACTTTATATACTAGTATATGTATATAGTTGCATTTCTGAATAGACAGCGAAACATGCTGCGTGCTGTGCATGGGCGGGCGGCAGGCCGGCAGCGTACGTGCCCGGCGTGCGCTGCATGCCGGTGTGGGCGGGGGCGGCCGTGCACCCGCCATTTGGCCGCCACTGGTCGGACACGAGACCGAGCCGTGCTCATTCCAGCGTCTGAGACTGAGATGCAGTACCAGTAGTACCCAGGGAGCTTGAAAACCAGCTCTTGGAGAAAAAACCAGTTATGTTCACTTCAATTGGGACCAGAAAAAAAAAAGCCGAAGGAAAAGTTGGAAAGATTTGTGCCTTGGCCATAGCAGTCAGTGGTTTATGTCTCTCAGTGTGCGTGTCCCTGCTTTTCCATCGTACCAGCCCCGGATATCTGATCGATATCCTCACCTTTTTCCTGATTGATGCTGCACGCACCAGCCGGATCTTTGCTGCTCTGGCCGGAGAAAAGCCGATGCTCCTCCTCCTCTTCCCGTATCCATGATTCGTTCCTGCCCTGCCCTGCCCCTTCCATCGCCGCTCCCTTCTGCATCACGCAAACGAACGCACGCCATGGCCGTGGCATGACGCTCCCATCCATCATTGCTCGCTCGCTCGTCATCCACGACGGGACGGGGCATGCGCTTGATGTGCCACACCAGCGATCGTGCACCTGAATGAGCAATCGAATCGGACACGGTGGCAGCAGCAAAAGCAAGCACGGCAATTCGGCGATCGCCTGCTTGCTGCTGGCACGAACGAGACGAGACGGACGGCATTGGGCTGTAGGGAGTGAGGGAGCAGAGATCGCAGAGCAGGCTGATGCCGCGGTGATGGCGTCGATGGCCCGCCGCGGCGCTGAAGAACGGACACCGAGGGAGGCCGTGGCGCGGCGTCTGGATCCGGACGGGATCTCTTCCGTGTGTCTCTGCAGGTGGAGCCATGGAGAGGTGCCGTCCCCTATTCCCCTGTTGCTACTGCCGGAGAACTCCACAGCCCACACTACAGTACCACACACTCTCTCTCTCCTCTGTGTGCGTGCGTGCGTGCGTGTGTGCTGCCAACGTCATGCGCGTACGGATAGCAGGCTGAAACCGCGGCCAGCTGTGACGACTCGTCCCACGGCGTGATGCGATGCCTACCCAATCGAACGCGCACGAGGATCATGCAAAGGATTTTCCGCTGCGAGAGAGATTCGGGGGAAAATCCAGAATTTTCCGGCCGGCCGGCCGGAGAATGAGAGATTTGCAAGGTTACTTGTTCACTGTTCCATCGCTGCGATCTGATGCCAAACAACAGCTACACGGGGGAGCAGTTCTTCTCAAGCCGCTCCCCGGAGTCTTCTTCCCCCTCTCTTTCTCTCGGCCAATGTACATCTGCTAAAATCCTAAAAATCCAAACCCTTGTTGTCATTTCCCCTATTCTACTAGCACTACTCGGAGCCCCCTCGCCGCGGTTGCAGTCTTGCAATCGGGGTCAGCTCGCCGACTCGGAGATGCTCTGCAGCGACGGCCGCCAGTGCCGGCCGCCTCCTCTCGCGCCGCCGCCGCCGCCGGAACCGCTCCGACGCTCTCGGTCCGCCCGCTTCCGTTCCTGCACCGAAGAACGCGGCCAAGGTCAGCGATTCCGGAACCGCAGTCTCGGGATCGGAGATTCCAGTCAGGAACAGAGGGGACGAGGTCGAGCGATCACACACCTGCTCCGCGGCGGGCTGCCCCCGCTCTTCGCCGCCCGCGTGGAGCGCCTCCTGCTCCTCGCACCGCCGCGTCTTGTCCTGCCGCCTGGCCTGGATCGCCTTCGCCACCTCTGCGCGAGCGGAGACCAATTGGGGAAAAAGATTATGAGCTCGTCGATCTCCGGGAGAGGAACAGAGGAATCTCGGACCCAGGAACAGAACAGGGGGGCGGTCCAACAAGAACCGCCTTTGAAGAAGGGGAACGGACGGAGAGGCGCACCTTGCGAGGTGATGAGGCGGTACACCTGGCCGAGCAGCAGCGCGTCCTTGGGCTTGAGGAGCTTCACCTTGGTGATCTTGGTGACCCCGCCACCGCCGCCGCCGGCAGTCGCCGCCGCGCCCGGGGACATGGGGTCCGGCTTGGCGCCGCCGGCGACGCCGGCGACGCGGAGGACGACGAGCGCTACGTAGTGCCCGGGGTTGCTGCGCATCACCTCCCCCGCCGTGGCCGGCCCGTACAGCCGCTCCACCTTGCCGCCGGGGTGCTGGATCACCACGGCCGCCGCCTCCGCCGCCTGGCAGTTGCCCATCTCCGCTCAGTCCACCGCCTCCTGCTCGAGCGATTAGTTGTCGCGAATTGTGGTGGAGCCTAGCCGCCGCGGGCGCCGCTTGCGCTGGGGGGAATTTGGTCTGCTCTGCCGAGGACGACGGGGGGTCGTTGGGGTGGGCGTCTTATATGGGCGCGCGTGGGCGGCGACGGCGACAGGGAAGAATGCAGAAGGGGGGATTAGCGAGCTGGTTAGCGTTAGATTAATCCGGATTTGGACGTAATTCTTGGCACGTTGCGAGGCGATTAGGGGAAGGGGTCAACGTGTTATTAGGCCTTGTTCAGGAGATGGAGTACAACCTACAAAATGGCAGTGCCTGCATGCATAGTGGGAAGTGGGTACACTTCCCGTTTTGTCCTTTTTCACCCGAGGCATGACATGGACGCACCACATGTCGGGAACTCGAGGGGCTGAAATTGTCTCAATTTATAACATAGTATAAGTTTTGTCCACTAACTATTTTTATTACAAGTATAGCTCTACGATAGGGTAAAAGTAGCTATGCTTGCGCGAAGAGGTGGAGCTTGACAACTAAGACTATCTGCACTAAGTCGACCTCTACAACTTCCTCAAAAATAGAATATTTTTGTCTGGTCATCGAGATTCTCTCCTTCAAACCAACTTCTTCCGCACTCGTCGTACTTTACATCTCATACTCTATCCAACTACCACATATTTTATTTCTCATCTCTCTTTTTCTTTCCACCTCTCCTCTTTTTCTTTCCTTCTCTCTTCTCTCTCCATCTTCTCCCCACAGCCAAGCCGCCCCCTCCCTGCTACCTCACGCCGGTACGCCGTGCGGTCCCTCTCCTGCTGCCTCCGTCGGCGGGCCTCGCGGCAGAGTGGAGGAGCTAGAGCACGGGCTCGTGGTGGGTCGGAGGAGAGCGGTGCCTCCCCCGTCGGCGGATGGAGGGGCGGCTCGAGGTCCCGGCGACTCCTCGCGGCGGTGGAGGGAGGAGGAGAGCGGCGTGGCGAGGAGGCGTGCCAGGGGGTGACCGGAGGCAGGGGCAGAGCCTGGGCCGCCATCGTCGAGCTCCCTCTCGAGCTCCCCGCCGCTGTCGCTAGCGGATCTCGCGAGGAGGAGCCTCCCCTGCACCTCTCCCTCCCCATTCTCTACCCGCGGCGACGGCCCAGCCTCGAGTTCGGGCGGTCCCCGGCAACGGAGCTCGAGCACGGCGGCAGACTGATTCGGTGGCCACGGCGTCCTGCAGCCCTGCAGGTGCAGACTTCCCCTCCTCCTCCACGACGGTCTAGACTCCGGCGGGGAGCAAAGATCCACGATGGCGTCATCCACGGTGGCGACGTCCAGGACGGCGGCCTCGAGCTCGAGCAGGGCGACATGGCAGGGACGGTGGCGACTGCGGAGAAGCAACAAAGGTGGCCAGCGCGGGCCGAAGGAGCTCCAGCGGTGGGCCGACGGTGGCGCCCTCCCTCCCTCCCCTGCATCCTGCTCTGCCCCTGCGACGAGAGAAGGCGGGCAGCATGCGGAGGTCGACCGACGACGGGGATGCGGCGGTGCCTCCCTCTCCTCTGCTCTAGGCGGCCAGGGGGCGGCCCTTTCTCTCTCATGGCGGCGGCCTCCCTCTCTCATGGCGAGCTGGACGGCAATGGCTGAGATCTTGCGGCAGCTCTCCCTCCTTGCATCGACGAGCCACGGGAGCCCGACGTCCCTCCCCTGCTCCCTGCGCCGGCGAGCCATGGGGCCGCGTGATCCCTTCCTTGCTCCACGGTTCCTGACGCTGATCGAATGCTTTCTCTCCATCCAGGTCACGGCGGCGGACCTCCCATCTCTCTCTCACCCCGTCGGCTGCTCCACCCCTTCCTCTGAGGATGTGCGGGAGGACACGGGGTGGTTGGGGACCGGGGACGGGAGGCGAGGTAGGGCCCGCGCGGGGTGGCAGAGCGTTTCCGCGAGTCCGCTGGATGTGGTGGAAACGGGAGGGCGCGCTCGGTTGCGTAAGCCTTCTCAGTACGCCGCTGCAGCTGTTTTTGTGCTTTGCGTTTCCTTAACGAAGCGGATACCGCACCTAGTGTGGATAGTCTAATAGGTTGTTCGGCTGGCTGTTTCTCGGTTTATTTCGACTTATTTCCTCTGACACAACACTGTTCAATCTACCAGCCGAACAGTCTCTGAATGAGGAGGATCAGCCTATGAAACTAAGCACTAGAAAATTTTATGAATAGTAGTGAGTTATAGTTTATCTAGTTAAGATTATGTTGGATGGGGGGTTATATATGGCTCCTTTTGATCTCCACTAAACTCCTCCACTTTCGAGGGATATCGATCGGTTCACCCGGAAATGCGTAGAAAAATCTACAAAGAATAAACCAAATATAGGTTGTATAAGATCATGTCAGAATTCAGTACGTGTTCGCATATTTGTGCGGTGTGATTTATGTGCACCAATAGAAGGTTTTAAAAAGAGATGGCACTGTAGCTCTGTGTTCGGTTAAAAAAGGTTGTGCATGTAAAAGGTGTTGTTGTGAACGTTTGTGTCTGCAAGAGAAACCGATGTGAGTTCATTGTAGAATGCACGGAAAAATTAATGGGAATTGCAGTCACACATACTCCTTCTGTCATGTTTTCATTGTCGCCGGAAACTGTGCCCTCCTCCCATTCCAGTTTCCGAGCGACAACATATGTGGACGGAGGGAGTAGTTCACAGCGACACGCAAAGATAAAGGTTAGACACAAGTCACATCATTTCTTTTTTTTTTCCTACATGGTATTTGACGTTGTTAAGGGTAGCTAGTGAAACAACCGGCTGATATGACACGATGCAATTGGACAGTTGATGGCCCTTTGTTAACGATGTGATTTGTTGCTATTGGAGAGAAGCAGCCTCTAAAAATGTTGTCCTGATACCATTGAGAACAGAATACATGAGAATTTGCAAATAATTCATGAAATGCATACATATGGCCACGCTTCCAAAGTTGAAAAGTGGAGCCTTAGGATTTGTTCTGATTTCGAAAGCGGAAAGCGGTACTTACATGGATGAAGTAAATCATGATTTTCTCTCCTTTTAGTCTAGCTCTTATGCTTTTTCTTCGATTTGTCTTGATAATTTCCACATTTATATTTGAGCTTTTTTACGGTACTTATGAAGTATTTGGAAGTACTAGGAAGTATCAAGTCTTTTGATTTTTTCCACCATCTAATTACTTAAAAAATTAAACTAATTAGGAAAAAGGGTATTATGGTAATCTTGTTGTCCTCTCTTCCCTCTCTCCTTGTCCTCTCTTCCCCTGCTGACCACTTCTCCGGCGGTGCAAACGCGACCGAGCAGGCACGCGGTTCATGTCGCGGCTTGGCGCGCTAATGAGCAACCTGATCAAAGACGGTGCCGTGCGCACCGTGGATGTTCGCGGCCGGCTCGGCCGCTGTAACGACCTCTAGGATCATCTACGGCATGGCGCAGTGCACGCAGGACCTAGCGGCCGACGAGACGACGACTGTAGCAGCTGCCTCAGCAGTGCCCTTGGGTACGTCCGGATATGTTGCGACGGGAGGTTGGGTGGCCAGGTCATCAGAGTGAGCTGCTCCCTCCGGTTCGAGGTGTACTTGTTCTACAACCTCCAGGCCGCCGAGGCGGTGATGTCGCCGCCCCCGCCGGGAAGCACGTCCGTCAACGATGTCACGGTGAGTCCCTCCCCTAGCGTCTGTCTCTCACGCTCCAGTGTGAAATGTTTGGGCATTTTGTCGCGCCTAAGGGTGGCGCTCACTGCATCCGCCGCCGTCGAGCTCGCCGCCGAAGGGCGAGCCTCGCTACCACTTCGTGCCCACCCCGTGCAGCGTGAGAGCTCCGCCGCCGATCAGTGCCTCACCGACCGAGTCCTACAAGGACCGCGCGCCACAACTCCCCCTGGCTGCGCTGCTGCGGACGAGCTACACGCTGTTGGAGAGCCGCTCGCCGGCGCGCTACGGCTCTATGTTGCTCCCGAGGGTGCCGCTTGCCGGAGCTGCCGCCGTCGACCTCCCCGCCGGAGGGTGAGCCCCGCTACTACCTCGGGCCCTCCCTGCGTGGCTTGGGAGCTCCACACCGCAGCTTCGTGCCTCACCGACGCAGGCCTCCCTGAAAGTGCATCTAGACCCCTAAGTGGATTTTGGTGAATTGAATGACAAAGCGATTAAAGGACTAATGTATTTGTCTAAGATTGTGAGCAGGTTTTATTTATTGGAGTAATTGTTTATGGATGAATATTATTTGGCTCACATTGGAAAAGACAAATATTTGGATGATCCTAATGCATATGTGACCAATATCAAGCAATAAAGTAAGATAAATATTGGGATAATTTGAGAAGGTCAATTCATTGCCTCCCATACTAGACATGGCTTGATTAAAATTACAAGGATCATAAAAGAAAAGATAGTAATTCTCTAAGTGAAGTGCAAGGCTTCATGTGTTTATTGAAAGAGGACACAATGATGAGTGTACATGTTATGGTTCTAATTTGGAAGCGTGCACATTCGTTGTCAATCAAGATCAAGCATTTGAAGTGTGTTTTCAAATGAAGGTTAATTATGTATGAAGCAAAGTGAAACTCAAAAGTGGATTGGATAAGTGATGAAGAGATCAACCGAGATGTTTAGGGTGAGGGACTAAGCAATCTTTGGGGCCGTAGCTAAGCCGCCATTAGTGTTTTGCTAAGGTGAAGTTCTAGCATCCGTGGGGTCTCCAAGTATCATATCCAAACCTTAACCGAGGGAAGCAATGCAAGTTATCAACATATTATGATTGGCAATATGAAGTGACTTATTGATCCAAGTGTGCATTCCTATGCTAGATGGAAAGATCCTAAGTCATTAGCTTAAGTATGGACGTGCTCAAGTCAAAGGCTAAGTTGAAAGCCCTCAAGTGGATATTGCTCAAGTATGGCAAGATTGAAGACATTCAAGCTCAAGAGGTTTACAAAGTGTTTTTATTCTTTCTTGAGTATAGGTATGCCGTACTATCAAGAGGGAAGCAACATTAGCGAGTTGACTAAGTCAAAGTGCTCATTAGTTGACCTAAGTGAGATCTAGCCTTGAGAGCCTTAGAGTGTGCTAACAAACCCTCCTAACCTAACCTGAGCCACTTCATCTCTTTGGTGAAGTGTTAGAATCCTAGAAAGGGTTTTGGGGGTGACTCGGGCCTGACCGGTCTGACCGGTCAGGGGCACCGGTCTGACCGGTGCTGCTAGCCCCAACGGCTAGTTTTTCAAACACCAGTCTGACCGGTGTAGGGGACCGGTCTGACCGGTGCCACCCGAGGACTAACGGCTAGTTTTCTCCTTTGAGGGGTATAAATACTCCAAACCTTCTTCAGTTGAAGGTTGCTGTTTCTAGTGTTTATGCTGAGGTCCTAAGCCATTTCTTGCAAGCTCTAAGCCTTAGTGGCTCTCCCCAACCCTCTCTTTGTGAGATTTGTGGATTCAAGCCATATTCTTTGTGTTGGGTTGATAGAGTGACCTCAAGAGCGAATTTGTGAGCTAACAAGAGCATTCCCATAGCTTGAGCACTTCGGTTTCGCGTCTACAAGCTTTGAAGCGTTTGTTACTCTTGGAGGTTTGCCTCCTAGACGGCTAGGCGTCGCCGGCTAGCTCCCAAGGTTGTGGTGAGGAGCGGGAAGTTTGTGAGGGCTGTGATCTTGCCTCTTCGTGGAAAAGATCGCCTTAGTGAAAAGGAGAAAAGTGGTTGAAAGAGACCCGGCTTTTTGTGGGAATTGTCCCTTACAAGCTCCTCAACGGAGACGTAGCCGTTCCTTAGTGGGCGGTGAACTTCGGGAAACAAATCCTTGCTTCTTTGTGTGGTTTGCCTCTCTAAGTTGTTTTTCTAACATATTTGATTTGCTTCCGCTTCGATCTACTTGGGTGTGCTACTTTTGTGTGCAGGGCTCATTACCCTGCTTGTGATCATCTACAAAGGCTACTCACCAAGTTTGGTTCGTGCTAGATGTCAAGAGAAGCTTGAAGTTGTTTTTGCAGGTGCTCTGTGCTACACCGGTCTGACCGGTGCTAGGCAACGGTCTGACCGGTGCCTCCTGTGAAGTGAAGTGCGTGACCGGTCTGACCGGTGACGGCCACTGGTCTGACCGGTAGGCACTGACAGCTTAAGTTTTTGGGGAAGAAAAGTTTAAGTCGGTCGTCTCGCCTATTCACCCCCCTCTAGGCGACATCAAGGTCCTTTCAATTGGTATCAGAGCTTGGTGCTCCGATTCAAGCTTAACCGCTTGGAGTTCTTCGATGTCGACAACTCGTGAGGTACTGTTTGAGCCTCTAGCTCTAGATGGCTCAAACTACTCTTCTTGGCGCTCCAATGTTCTCATTGCACTTAAGGTTTTGGGTCCCACCGCTGAGGGCATTATGGTTGTGAGTATCCTTCCGGAGGATGAGATTTGTGTCTCTCCAAAGGAATTAGAGAATAAGCGACTCAATGCCGTTATTACTAACCTTTTGTGTAGTTGTGTATGTAGAGAACTAAAGCATCTCATCCTAAAGAGCAAAGAAATTAGTGAAGATGCTCAACTCATTTGGGAATTGCTATTTGAAATAGTCCACACCAAATGGGATGAAGTTGAGAGTGATGAGGAAGATGAACTAGTGAAGATATGTCCCACAACCTCTACAACATCCACTGATCATCAAGCATCAACTCACAAGCAAGGAGAAGATCAAAGAAACGAAGACGCTGTCCCTCTGCAGGGACCGGTCAGACCGGTGACACACACCAGTCAGACCGGTGCCAGCAGGGGCACAACAACTTGCTTGATGGCCAAGAAGGAAAAGAAGAGCAAGAAGAAGAGACAGGCCAAGGGAGCGAAGAGCCAGAAGATTGAAGCCTCAAGCTCTCCGACAAGAGAACTTGAACTTCTCAAATCCGAGCTCGCATCCTTGGTTTGTAAGTATGAATCATTGGCTAACAAATATGATCATGATATCAAATCCTTTTCATATAGAGCTAAGGTAGAAGAAGAAGCCAATGATGTGTTAGAAGCTCAACTAGCGAAGCTCACTAGTGAGCATATGGCTCTACAAGCCGATCACAAGGGACTTGAGTGTTCCTATGAGAAGCTTGTCGATTCTTATGCAACACTAGAGATAGCCCATGAGGTTGTGCTTTCATCGGTAAAATTTATGCAACCTCTATCTCACACATGCACATGCTCACAAGTTCAAATTGATTTATCTTGCGCTAATGATTGTTTGTCTCAAGCAAGCCAATATAGCACTAAGCATGTACTTGTAGAATCTTGTGATGACCTCATTGCTAAAGAAAATGATGAACTCAAGCAAGAGGTTGAAAAGCTTCAAAAAGACTTGTATGTGTTGAAGGAGAAGAGCAAAGTGCAACCTTCTCAAGATAACCGTGAAGACATAGTGAAGAAGCTTGAGAAGGGATCAACCGTAGCTAGCTCAACTCCTCAACAACATACAAAGACCCATAAGCACAAGATTCAAGAAAAGAGCAAAGTTGGGCAAGTCAAGTCCCAACATTGCCCAAACAAGCACAAGGCACAAGAATCGCTCTCCAAGAAGTCTAGAAGCTCAAACAAGTGGAGAGTGTGCTACAAGTGCAGAGAGAAGGGTCACTTTGCCGACGCTTGCCCAAGTACGATGATGGGAGGTGGCACTGATCGTGACCGGTCAGACCGGTGCATGCCACCGGTCAGACCGGTGCCGGCCAGAGAAACCCCACCTCAAGCAAACAAGGCAAGGAAGACTTCTTCTCCAAGATCAAGTCTCAGAAGCAAGCATGGACAAGAAATTACAAGGAATAATGTGACCAACAAGAATAAAAGCCGCATTTGCTATGAATGCCGTCAAAAGGGTCACATGGGTAAAGATTGTCCAAATGGTAACGTTCCTAAATCAAACCTTGTCCATTATGATTTTCGTAAGCTTAGGAACGATAAGAATGGGACTTATGCTATGAGGGAGATTAGTTCACCTCAATCTAGCATGAGAGCCATTTGGGTTCCTAAGCACCTTGTGGCTAACCTCGTAGGACCCAACAAGTGTTGGGTCCCAAGAAATGCTTGCTGAGCTTGCAGGTTGAAAGAGATGTATTGAACACATGGCTAGAAGGCATGGAAATCACTTTTGATCAATTGGCCATGTGAAGGGCAAATTCATATAAATCTTGAACTTAATGACATCTCGGTAACGAGTGCTCTTGGTTGAGTCTTAGTCACTCTTGGTTCCTAGTGAACACTCATGTTACACTTATCTTGTACTAAGTGAAACATGAGGTAGTGACTTTGACATTTATTTGAAAATTTACTCTCTCATGCCATTCGATGCTTTTAATGGCTCTCTAGAAGAGCATTGCCTTGTCTCTGTTGCAGGTCTCAAATTAGTGATGTGTTCACACAATCAAGGGACAAGAAGGGCAAAGTCACCAAAGGGTTGACCATCTGGGGTCACCGGTCTGACCGGTGACTAGCACCGGTCTGACCGGTGTAGGCCCAGTGTGTAAGGTCAGCGGGTGACCCGGCCTATGTGCCCGGGTGACCCGGTACGCCTCTGTCTGCTGTCGGGTGACCCGACCCCTATGGCCGGGTGACCCGGGTATGAACCACTCCACGTGAAAAATGGTGATTTGGCATCGTAGGTAATGAGACACTCGACACATTTCAATTGACAAATCATTTATATGTCTTGACCAAGTTTGGAATGAGCCTCACCAAGTTCTTAATTGAATAAAGTGCTTTGTTCGATAAATTCAAATATCTCTAGCACTATTTAAGGGGGAACTCATTGCTAAACTTGTGTCACTTGTGGGACTAACAATTTCTTCTAGTGATCTTATAGTCTTGATCATTTGTGCATCCTTTGCAAGCTCTTGATAAGTAGAACTCTCAAAAGAACAAGTAAGAGCTAGCACTTTTCAAAATTCAAATATATGCATAAATGAAATGGTCTTGAGGCAAAGGTATGTTCCCATGAACCTCATTGAATACCATAATGCATCTAGGCCATAATACCATGCTAGTGTGCCATCCTTAGCATGTAATTGCTTCAAGTGAATTTTTGTGTGCCTCTCTAGATATTTGGTTGATACCTTTACGTTCACTCGACTTTGTGTCTCGTGGTTGAGAGTATGAGCCAAATATTCTTGAAAAGCTATTTATTTGAAGTGGATGCATGCACTTTGTGACATAGGATAGACTTTTCGAAAAATCAACTAGCATGTGTAGGAAGTGTGCTCATTTTGAAAAATATTTGATTCTTGGTCTTTGTGACCCAATCAACTTAGTTGTGACTATGGTTACCCTTGTTTGATTGATGGCTAGTCACAATTAAGAAGATTTTCTCAAGTTCATAAAATCCATCTTTATCTCTCTCTCTCTCGCTTGGAAGAATCAAGAATTATCAATTAAATTGGATTATCCTCCATTCTTTCAAGACTTGATGAATTTTGGATCAATATCAACTCTTTATCTCTTATCCAAAACATCTGAAGGAGTAAGGATCAAAATCTCACTTTTTAGCTCAAAGTCATTTTCTCAGGGGAGCACCGGTCTGACCGGTGCAAGCTGCCGGTCTGACCGGTGGTACCCCTGAAGTCACATCTTCCTTCTTCTGAGACCTAAGTGGATGCAAAGTGTCTTGTAAAATACCAGAAGAAGTTTTCAGAGGAGATTTCACAAAATGGGAAAGAAGGATCGAAACTTCCGAGGCTAGGTCGGTTCTACCGATATGGATTCTCTGTTGAATTTGTCAAAATCTTCGGCTACCGAGCACGGGTCGGAAAAACCGCTAAAGGCTCACTAGCTCGACCAAGTGCAGTCACCGGTCTGACCGGTGGCTCGCACCGGTCTGACCGGTGGCGCCGACTGCAACCCGTGGGCCAACAGTAAAAGGAATCTATCTTTTACCCCTCCCCTTTCTCTCTCTTCTATTAGTCACCAGGCTTCATCCTTCTTCAAACCGTGAAAGCTCTCTCTCCTCCTCTCTTCCACCTCTCTCTTCTCCCATGGAGAACTAGGGATTCAACCAAAGTGAGACCTCAAGATTGGAAGCAAAAGGATCTCCGAAAGCTCCTCCTCAGTTTCCCCTTCGAGTTCTTTGGATTCCTTTCAAGTTCTTCTCTCCAAAGGTATTCAAATCTTCTTTTTGCCCGATCTCTTTACTCCATGCAAAGATTTGAATTTCCTTTGGTATATCATCTCCTGAGAACCCCTAGAAGACATACATATAGATCCATAAAGTTTCGTTGGACACATTGTGAGAACCCAAGATTTGGGGTCGAACGCCCTTCACCGGTCTGACCGGTGGCGCATGTCCAGCCCCAAATTTTGTCTTCTTCATGTTTTTCAACACATATCTGTATAAGGTTGTCTAATGAACATCTAGATCAAATCTTAATTTCATAGCTGCTCAGATTGGAGGTTAGGGCCATTGGCTCTGTTCTGGGTGGCACCGGTCTGACCGGTGCCCCTCACCGGTCTGACCGGTGTGGCCCAGAGCAGACCCAATTGCTCTGAATTTGCAAGTCTAAATTTCCATATCGATTCAATCTGGTTCCTAGAGTCCTATACACTCTTGTCATTCTTTTTGTGACTCAGGACAGCAGCTATGGTCAGGGAAAAAGAGGGTGTTAAGAAGAAAAGAGAAGAGGTGTATGCTCGCAGAGAGGCTGCCCCCGGTAACTTTGGGGAAGGGGGCAGTACCATCAATGTCAGCGGGAAGAGATTGAGGCCTTGTTCAGCTCGAGGGAGTGCAGAGGCACTTGACCTTGGAGGTGACACCGGTACCAGCAGCGATGACGATGTTGAGGATGAGACCTATCAGGGTAGGTTTGAGCTGAAAAAGCATCAGGAGGCTGGTTCTGATGATGATGAGTCCGAGGAAGGAGAGGATGAGGATGAGGAGGAAGAAGAAGAAGAGGATGTGGATGCCATGGATGAGGACGATAATGATCAGGGTAGGTTGAGAATCATGCCACCTACTTATATCTATCCTAACAGGCCAGTGAAATACCATGGTTCGGGCATGACTAAAGCCCTAAAGAAGTTGAGGGACAAGAACCCTTATGAGGACGCAAGGACCGCATCTGATCCGAGGTTTTGGGCTAAGTTTCAGCAGGATTACTATGCTATGATGATCATCAAAAAGCCCAAAATCACTCATAAGGCACAATATGTGGATTGGGGACATATGGCTAGAAAGAATGACCCCATTTTTAATGAAGTCATAAGCAACTGTGAGAGACAAAGGGTCAAGGAGCTTATGGGTTTCCGACAGGATTGGAACAAGGAGATAATAGCCCAGTTTTACGCCACCGTGCACTTTTGACATATTGGTGATGAGAGGGCTATGACTTGGATGACCAATGCCCAGAGGTATTCCATCACTTTCCATAGGTTCTTGAGGTGCTTTGGGATCATGGCGGGAGACAAGGACTTAAGGAAGCTCCATGATGATGGGGAGCTTGACAAGGATGCCTTGCACCTTATGTACCCGAGAGGTGACCATGCTTATTATGGGAAGGTGAAGAATCTCTATACCTACTATGCTGCACTTAATAGACTCCTTAGGGTGTCTATCACACCTAGAGATGGGAATCCCTCTGAGATCACAAAGTTTCAGAAAAATTTGATGGTTGCTTTGAGGCCGGGAGCTCCGGAGTTTAGTGTTGGGGATTTCATTTGGCAAGAAATCAAACATCTATCCGAGGACCCCAAAAAGATTTGCAGCTACAGTCCATATATCATGTATATGATTGAAAAGGTTGCAAAGACGGAGTTTCCCAAAAATGTGACACACAAGCCATTGAAGCTCAATCCTAGCAAGAATCCAAGGTTTTCATCTCCTAGAGCAGAACAAGCCCCTGGCCATGAGGAAGGAATTATTGAGGAGGGCGCTACCCAGCTGCCGCAGCAGCAGACAGGCCCTAAGGTCGTCACCGGTCTGACCGGTGCTGAGCACCGGTCTGACCGGTGGGGAGGCTGGGAGCAGCACAGGCCCCGCAGATCTACTTCTCCATTAAGGAAGTTCCTCAATTTCATCTTTGGCATGTGTAGGAGTCAGCATGACATCCAGGTGGAGCAACAAAGGTCTAGGAGGGCAAACAAGCAAATGAGGGATACGATGAAGTTGATGCACAATGCTCAAGGGTTTGAACCGCCTCGCTCTCCTCCATCTCCTGAGTCTCCACAGGTTGAGATACCCTCCTTTGAGGATAGGATGAGAGGTTGGGCCAATTCCGACATGCTTAATCAATATGGGCCTATGTTCTTTGAATCTGAGCAAGAGCAATGATCTTCATCATTGGCTCCTCCTCCACCTCCACCGTTTGTAACCCCTCCTCCGGATGTGGCTGGTTCTTCTCACTTCATGGAACAAGAACAAGCTCCTCCACCTCCTCCACCTACCGAGCAAGGACATGATTGGGGCGCTCGCTTCTCCGCGGAAATCTTTGGCTATAATCCATATTACTATGGTACGGACAACGCTCCTATAGCTCATCCCTCTGAAATCACTATCTCTGATTCTATTTATCTAAACTCTCCTATGCATTGGATATCTGGTATTTCTCAAATAGGAGGGAGCTCTCACCCAGGAGACGGATCCCAGGGACAGTGATCGACAACTACTTCTTCTCCAGGCCCTTCTTGGATGCTTGATGACAAAGGGGGATAAGATTTGGATTAAAGACTTAAACTCAGTGTTGCTGTCTGTGTTGCACCAGTCTGACCGGTGCCCTGCACTGGTTTGACCGGTGATGGCTGGCTGATGAGAGCAGCCGTGTAATAAGCTAGAACTTTATCTTAGTGGACTTAAGAACATTTGTGTGAGTGCTACTGTGTGTTTGAACCTTTATTGTAAAAATTAAGCGACTTTATTGCTAGATTGTGATGCATGTGTTGTTTGATGTATTGTTTGTGTTGGCTAAATGGAGCAAACTAATCTAAGCCAGCTTGCAACCCTGGCCTGATCAGTTTGGACCAAATAGCACACACACCTTTGCTCTGTGCTCTGACTGGACTTGGGTGTGCTGGCTGGACCTGACCGGTCTGACCGGTCAGGCGCACCGGTCTGACCGGTGCTGCCTAGACAGTACACTTGTTCTTTTCTTTGTGCATAACTTGTCATACGCATCATGATTTTTTAGTTGTCGCTTACACATGTTGCACTCCACTAATTCTAAGATATAGGGGGAGCTCACACACGCTTTCTCCCAAATTTGTGCTATTGGTATTTGAGGCCAAGTTTTTGAAATTCAACTCAAAGCACAAATTAAGGGGGAGCTCTAACTATATCTAAGAATCTAAATGCGCTTTAACGTTTTATTTGTAAGCTTTAATCGAGTTGTCATCAATCACCAAAAAGGGGGAGATTGAAAGTGCATCTAGGCCCCTAAGTGGATTTTGGTGAATTGAATGACAAAGCGATTAAAGGACTAATGTATTTGTCTAAGATTTTGAGCAGGTTTTATTTATATATTCATGAGTAATTATTGGAGTAATTGTTTATGGATGAATATTATTTGGCTCACATTGGAAAAGACAAATATTTGGATGATCCTAATGCATATGTGACTAATATCAAGCAATAAAGGAAGATAAATATTGGGATAATTTGAGAAGGTCAATTCATTGCCTCCCATACTAGACATGGCTTGATTAAAATTACAAGGATCATAAAAGAAAAGATAGTAATTCTCTAAGTCAAGTGCAAGGCTTCATGTGTTTATTGAAAGAGGACACAAGGATGAGTGTACATGTTATGGTTCTAATTTGGAAGTGTGCACATTCGTTGTCAATCAAGATCAATCATTTGAAGCGGGTTTTCAAATGAAGGTTAATTATGTATGAAGCAAAGTGGAACTCAAAAGTGGATTGGATAAGTGATGAAGAGATCAACCGAGATGTTTAGGGTGAGGGACTAAGCAATCTTTGGGGCCGTAGCTAAGACGCCATTAGTATTTTGCTAAGGTGAAGTTCTAGCATCCGTGGGGTCTCCAAGTATCATATCCAAATCTTAACCGAGAGAAGCAATGCAAGTCATCAACATGTTATGATTGGCAATATGGAGTGACTTATGGATCCAACTGTGCATTCCTATGCTAGATGGAAAGATCCTAAGTCATTAGCTCAAGTATGGACGTGCTCAAGTCAAAGACTAAGTTGAAAGCCCTCAAGTGGATATTGCTCAAGTATGGCAAGATTGAAGACATTCAAGCTCAAGAGGTTTACAAAGTGTTTTTATTCTTTCTTGAGTATAGGTATGCCGTACTATCAAGAGGGATGCAACATTAGTGAGTTGACCAAGTCAAAGTGCTCATTAGTTGACCTAAGTGAGATCTAGCCTTGAGAGCCTTAGAGTGTGCTAACAAACCCTCCTAACCTAACCTGAGACACTTCATCTCTTTGGTGAAGTGTTAGAATCCTAGAAATGGTTTTGGGGGTGACTCGGGCCTGACCGGTCTGACCGGTGCCGCTAGCCCCAACGGCTAGTTTTTCAAACACCGGTCTGACCGGTGTAGGGGACCGGTCTGACCGGTGCCACCCGAGGACTAACGGCTAGTTTTCTCCTTTGAGGGGTATAAATACTCCAAACCTTCTTTAGTTGAAGGTTGCTGTTTCTAGTGTTTATGCTGAGGTCCTAAGCCATTTCTTGCAAGCTCTAAGCCTTAGTGGCTCTCCCAAACCCTCTCTTTGTGAGATTTTGTGATTCAAGCCATATTCTTTGTGTTGGGTTGAGAGAGTGACCTCAAGAGCGAATTTGTGAGCTAACAAGAGCATTCCCATAGCTTGAGCACTTCGGTTTCGCGTCTACAAGCTTTGAAGTATTTGTTACTCTTGGAGGTTTGCCTCCTAGACGGCTAGGCGTAGCCGGCTAGCTCCTAAGGTTGTGGTGAGCAGCGGGAAGTTTGTGAGGGATGTGATCTTGCCTCTTCGTGGAAAAGATCGCCTTAGTGGAAAGGAGGAAAGTGGTTGAAAGAGACCCGGCTTGTTGTGGGAATTGTCCCTTACAATCTCCTCAACGGAGACGTAGCCGTTCCTTAGTGGGCGGTGAACTTCGGGAAACAAATACTTGCTTCTTTGTGTGGTTTGCTTCTCTAAGTTGTTTTTCAAGTATATTTGATTTGCTTCCGCTTCGATCTACTTGGGTGTGCTACTTTTGTGTGCAGGGCTCATTACCCTGCTTGTGATCATCTACAAAGGCTACTCACCAAGTTTGGTTCGTGTTAGAAGTCAAGAGAAGCTTGAAGTTATTTTTGCAGGTGCTCTGTGCTACACCAGTCTGACCGGTGCTAGGCAACAGTCTGACCGGTGCCTCCTGTGAAGTGAAGTGCGTGACCGGTCTAACCGGTGACGGCCACCGGTCTGACCGGTGGGCACTGACAACTCAAGTTTTCGGGGAAGAAAAGTTTAAGTCGGTCGTCTCGCCTATTCACCCCCCTCTAGGCGACATCAAGATCCTTTCACTCCCCCGGTAGCCGGTTCAGATCGAGAAGAGGAAAGAAAGAGAACATGCAGAAGAAGCGTGAACGGAAGAGAAGAAGATAAGGTTGCAGCCTTGCAGGATGCCAGGACCCATCATGGTCAGTGGCAGTATTCGAATCGGAGGAGGCAACGTCAAGTGCTGCACCATGCGAAATTACTCTTATGTCCTTTCTGAATTAAAATAATATTAATTAAAAAAATTTGTGGGTCCCACCAAATTGGCACTTCCTAATACTTCTTTATAGAAACTTCCTGGTACTTCCATCGTTGGATTTCGTCGGATGGACGGCTCATAAAAAAAAGCACTCTAAAATTTCTCTTTATATTTACATTGAGAATCTTGTTCGTTTTTTTTTCAAGCAAGCTCTTATGCTTAGGTGTGGAAAATTAATCGATTTCCACTTGAGATTCTTGGAGTTCCCCTTTCTCCCCAATTTCCTCATGAAATGGAAATAAATCGATGACAGATACTCCTTTTTCTTGTGCTACCGTTTCCATGAAAAAAACAGAGATGTTGCTTGAAATTGCATTTGCCGTGCACGGTGCACCCCGTGTCCCGTGCATGCCAAGTTAAGATTGTGGCAAGACGGCAATCAGGATTCAGGACAAGCTAGCAAAAATATACCTTTTGCAGCGACGAGGTGTCGAGAGGACGAGACGTGCCTGCCAGACTAGTGACTGATGTGATGACGTGGCAGCGGCAGCATACCCCGGGCCCCACCGACACGTGTCGAGCACTGAGTAGGAGTAGGCGCGTCCAGCTTCCCCCATGCTTCTATAGGAGTACGTGCTATATACACAAAGACCGTACAGACGCAGAACGAGAGGGGCAGGTCAGTAAATTGAGCTCAGCGCATAGTACTCCCTCCATTAAAAAACAAGTCATCCAATGAATTTTAGAAAAAAATAACACGTAAAATGATATCGATTATCCCAATTTATTTTATTTTATTGCGAATTTATTATCCCAATTTATTAGTAGTACTAATTAACAATTGCACGGCCACGCGCACAATAATAATTAAGTACGTGGTCAAAATGGACTCACACTGCAAAAGTAAATCTGAACCGTCCAATATAATCCGTGTGTATGGATGAACACGATTCCAGAAGCTCGATCGGGTCCATCATCCACACCTAGGGATTCACGAGTCATGTGACAGTTCATAATGCCATCAATTTAGCATGGGGTTAAGCATGCCGTCAGTGATGATAAAAAGCCCCAACACATGACGACCCAAAAAAGGGCATTTTTGCTTAGAGTACTGCTCGGCCATCATCATCGCTACCACCATCCTCCTTGATCTATGGGCACTTTCCGGTTTGACTAAATTCAGTGACGAATCAGGTAGTATTTTGAACGGCGCCTGGATGATTAGCCATGATTGTTCATGAAAAAGAGGTGTTCTGAGCCTGTGATGCTATATAGTATAGCACTCCGTGCATTTTGAGAAAGTCGTAGCCTGTCAAGTTTTTGTAACTTTGAGTATTAATACTTTTCAAAATATTTAGTTTGTAAGGAGATAAATTATGTGTTAGATTCACCCTTAAAATATTTTTTAGTCTCATAATTTATATTAGAATCTATATTATTATTCAAAATGCAGTGGGCAATTAAACTATATTGGAGTACAGCCTGTTTTGAGTGGAGGGATCGGAATAGTAGTTTTATACGCAAGATCAGTGGTTTGTGCCTTGGTCCAAGCTAGCAAGGACGGCATGAAAGTTTCTTTTCTTTGTTTTTTTCAAGTTATTAAGGTTGGATGGTCGGTCAGCAAATGCACTTTTTGGTCCTGCAGTAGCACTACACAGCAGTACTAGCAGCCACCATTGATGGAGTTCATCCATCGTGTTATTAGCTTAGCACATAGGAGTATATATATCAGATAATAGCAAATTTCAAGAATGATGGTGTGGAACACATGTGCTTTATTTCATATCAATCAGCAAAGCAAGTGTACACAGAACAAGTGACGAGCACACTAGCTACAATTTTGTTCCAAGAAAAAAAAAGAAACAGGAGTTACAAAATCACCAAAAATGGAATAAAATCAAGGGCCGCGGTCGATACAAACCCCCTGTTATTTGGGAGTTTTCCTGCCTCCTTCCCATGCACATTCTCTCCCTAGCGTTGTTTATCAAGAGCGCGAATATTTGTCTCCACTCCACACACAAGCCGGTGCTGCTGACCGGTGGCTTTTTTACCACTTTGTTGCAACGCAAAAGCTAGACGGAGAGCCCTCTCGAGTTAGTCTTAACTCGAGAGCCCTCTAGTTACATCCTTAACACATAAGAAGAAGTAACAAATGTGGCACAGAAGGTAGCTCCGGGCGGTCGGTGGGGGGAGCGGGCGGCGGCGGGTCGCCGCCGGCCGCGGGAGGCGGTGGAGGTTGGCGGGTTTTATGGTTTCGGGGTTACCGGGGTTCGTGGTTTGAATGGGAGAGCTCCATTGCTGGCGGATCTAGAGGGATGGCCGGCGGCGGCGGTAGGTCCGGCGGTGGTGGCGGGGTGTGGGCGGCGAGGCCGGGCGGCGATGGCGAGGCCGGCCGGGTGGTGGAGGACCTCCGGCGGGCGGGGCCGGCGGCGGGGGTGATGCCTACATAGGTTAGGAAGGGCGGGGACGGGGGACGCGGGCGGGAGGTGGGGGGAACGGGTGGCGGCGGGTCGCCGCCGACCGCGGGCGGCGGTGGAGGTCGGCGGTGGCGGGGAGGGCGGGGTCGATGAGATCTCGTCGGGGAGAGAACCAGCCGGAGAAAGAAGACGACTCGTCTCGCGGAGGAAGACGAGTCGCGAAGCGGTGCCGTGATGATAAGGTGGGTCCCACCTGGGATCTTCTGTGACGAAGAGGTTCTCGCGGTACGGTTAAAACGAGAGCCCTCTCGGGCTAGCAACCTCCTTGTTGCAATCGGTGATATTTTTGTATACGATTCCATCTTGTAGATTTCCACGTGAAGTATGCTCCAACATGCGCTACTACGCTCTTTATCCATACAACATATAACTTTGTTATTTTAAAAAAAATGTTGTTTTAAAAAAATTACGTGCATACATATATATGTACTACACCCTCTTTATCCATACACATACATAGTAGTATAAATTTGTTGTTTTTTTAAAAAAAATCAACTTGGGAGGCACGCTGCTGTCACGAAGCACGTGAAGCAATGGCATCCGAAAGCAACATACGTGTAGACACTTTTTTGTTTGTAGTGCTCCTCGAACGAATTCGGTTCTCACGGCACAAATTCTCGCCGAACCAGAGGAAGAAACAACGTTGCTTCATTACAAAGAATCAAAGATTATTACCTCACAGCATGCATGTGTTTGACATATACTGTACATTTACCTCGGCGCAACTTCTTTGTGAACGTACCAAAAAAGTAAAAGGAAAACAAGAAGAATCTTACACACTCTCTCGAGATACTTAAAAAAATGGGCGACGGTTTGCAACGACGTTCGCTTGCACCGGACACCATCACCGATATACTAGTGTTCTCTCTGTCAAGCCGTGTTCCCGCCGCCTCTCCACTCACGATCAGTGTCAGTGTGGGAGTCAAAGCAGGCTCCCGTCTCTGCGTCAGTTGCCGTGCATGGGTTCCCACGCAAACCGGATCGGATCAAATCCGGGCCATGTACGTGTTTCGGGCCGAACGATCACCGGTAGAAAACGAGGTTTTTGTCACGGTTGGTAACACGAAACTAAACTAAAGGAGGTCTTTTGTCACGGGTCATGTTACCAACCGGGACTAAAAGGTCTCCCACGAGTTACTATAAGAGGATAGCATCATCTACTCAGTCAGATGTGCTGTGTATGTGAGATGGTGAGGAACCTACACGCGAGGCTGGAGGTCACGAGTTTGAATCCCCGCACCCGCGCACGCGTATATTTTGCGTGAAAAATCGCGTGACTTGCGACGTGCGCGTGTGTGAGGGCCTCTCTGGGATTTTCAACTATTTTTTTGACGCTGGCGTGCCCCCTTTCGTCCCGGTTGGTATTACCAACCGTGACTAAAGGCCCTCCTTTAGTCCCGGTTCGTTTTTGACGCTGGCGTGCCCCCTTTCGTCCCGGTTAGTATTACCAACTGTGACTAAAGGCCCCCCTTTAGTCCCGGTTCGTTCACCCGGGACTAAAGGACCCCTTTTGTCTCTCATCATTAGTCCCGGTTGGGACTTAAGGGACCTATACCCCTTACCAACCGGGACTGAAGGTCCTCTCTCTACCGGTGGATCCCTGCAATTGGTGGTGGATCCCTGCAATTGGTTCCATTGCCGTTGTGTCACTGACGAGTGACGTGTGAGTCCCGATCCACACATTGGTAACTAAAAGTACAGAGTAACATGTTTCGTTTCGGGCAGAGGAGATCATCACAGTTACCGAGTTAAACGGGTGGCCTGTCGGATCACTGCCAATTTAATTACTAGAACGTACGACGCGTGCCGTGCGCTAACCACGCTCTATCTGTGCAGTGTGGTCACTGTTTTTAATCTAGTTTAATTAATTTAGTTCCTGCGGTTGGAGTATTGTTGACGCCTTTCGGGGTCAACACACAAGAGCACGCGAACGGATCGAAGAGCAAAGTCGCCGCCGGGACCGGCCAGACCGGTCAGGCGCGTCGGTCAGACCGGTGACCTAGGGTTTGCCTAACTCGAGTGTTCGGGAGGATAACTACCACTCTTACGTGATGGAGGACAGCTAGGTTTACGAGCAAACCAGCAAAGAGATAACCAACGCACTTACGTGGCGAAGAATGACTAGTTTATAAGCAAACTAGCAAAGGCCGTCGAAGCTCTCGCCCGGGAGGAACCCCGTCAGGGCGTGGACGTCGCTGGCGTGCCCTAGGTCGACCAGCAGGCCCTAGGACATCATCTATGACCGTGGAGATCAAGATACGAGAAGCATGGAGGTTGGAAGAGGTGTTGAGAGGATAAAAAGTAGATGTAATTGATAGATTCGATTGTGATCCCCTCAATCGGCCGTGGCCCTTCATAAATATAAGGTGGGGAGGTCTTGCCCCAGTAGGAGTCGAAGCCTATACAAATTCCACGTCGAAATACAACTCCTAACTCGGATTTGGCTGCGAGCACCGGTCAGACCGTCGGGTCCCACCGGTCAGACCGGTCAGGCGCAGGGCTGGTTCTTGTCAGGACCTGTGAGACATGGGTACCCATGGGTCCCCACCGACCAGGCCCACAGCCGTCCCCGACAAGAGGGTCCGGCCTACCAGAAGACCAGCCGACCTGACAGTGGGCCCAACCGACCTAGTTGGTGGCCCACACGACCTGTTGATGACCTTCCAGAAGATTCCCCAGACGACCTTATCCGGAACGACTCCGAGACTTGGCGTGCAAGACAAGACATTGGTGGATTCCGACCAAGCAGATCGACGGATATGGGAAGTGTTGTAATCAACTAGATTTAGGTCTCCTAGTCGTAACCAACAAGGAGTCTGGGAACCGACCTTGTCCGCTGGCCAATATAAGGCGGACGAGGCGACCCCTTGTAATCAAGCAATCTACACCAACAACTGGACGTAGGATTTTACTCTCCAGAGGCCCGAACCAGTATAAACTCGCTGTGTCCTCTGTGTTCCGTGTGCTCGTGCGCAACCTTCGAGTTCTTAGCCCTAGATTCCCTCTCGCCGAACAACTAAACCACCGGGGTTAACCCCTCTGTGGGCTGTCCAGATCTAAACCTCTGACAGTTGGCGCGCCAGGTAGGGGCGGAATCCAAGGTTCTTCATGCAACTCGATGGCTTCGACCAACGGCGTCATCTTCCCGGAGAATATGGTGGACATCCTCGCCAACCCCGTCGACATCTGCTTCGGCTCTATGCCGGCGGAATCCGCTGCTCCAACCGCTTGCTTCGTCATCGAAAGCAACGCGATCACCTCCAACCAGCAGGTCGGGATAGACTTGCTGGCGGAAACCCACCCACCCACTCCTCGCGACCTGATCGCGGGGCTCAATCGTGTCGAAGACATGCTCTCTGACACGATCAAGGTCTGTGAGCGCGTCAAACGCCCTCGCAGGACCCCCCATCTTCATCCCGTATGCCCCTTGGTCTGCGGAATGCAGCTCACGTAGCGTCTCGCTACATGAAGCGCAAGATCCAGATCGAATCTGGACCCGCGATCCCACATCGTGGGGACTGCAGGGGTCACCTTGACGACCCTTGCCCCGTCCACGAAAACTCCAAACACACGGCTCGCCAGTGCCGTGTGCTCAAGAAGCTTCGCCGACCTCTCACCGCGGCCCATTGTCGCCAGATCAACCGTGAGCCGTCTCCAGACCGCCTCGCGTTTCAGATCACCCGTACGACCATCTCCCCGAACTATCCGGGTGAGATGTTTGAGATCCCAGACCGCGAGGTCCTGGTGGTCTCCGCAGACGTACCTCCTCAGCCCGGAGAAATAGACGAGCAGCGCTTAGAGTGTGAAAACGCCAACGCTGCACGAGCTACACATTGTCAGCAAGAAGCAGATGCAGCTGCAGCAGCCGCAGGTCAGCCCGTGGCCAACGTTGGACAAGGTGCCGGCAACCAACCAGCAGGAAACATCGGGGCGCAAGCCCCCGCAGCTCCAGCCGCCCCGCAGCAGCACAACGAGCCTCGTCGAGTACGCCTACGTGCCAGAGACCTCTTGCGAGACTTCGAGCAAGATGGACATGAAGTTTACAACTCTCCTCAAGCAAACTTAGGTGCAGCCCTTGCCGCGCTTGGACAACTTGAGGATACTCCTGCAATACGGCGTCTACAAGCTCACATCCGCGTCGCCACCGCCCAAGTCGAAGAAAGGGGCCCAGGATACAGCAGATCAGCGGCAAGCTCCTACTCCAGGAGTAGGTCGGAGCACCCTCGCCAGCGACGTCGCAGCAATGCCCCCCTTCAGCCCGTGGCTGAAGAGGGAAGAGGTGAAAACGAAGTCGTGCAGCCGGTCAACCCTGCTGCCAATGCCGCCAACGCCGCGGCCAATCCTCCAGCCAACGCTGCCGCCAATGCCGTAGGCAACGTCGCCAACAACGCAGCCAATGCTGCCGGCGCCCAACAACAAAACGCCGCTGCCAACGCAAGGCAGAACGCTGGAGCTCAACCTCCACCAGTACAAGCCAACCACGCCGAAAGCAGTCGACGTATACGAGACGAAGTGGAAATTGCACGACGTGCTAACTACGATAGCGACAACGGGGTCCCTGATCCCCTTAACGCCAATAATCCTATTAAAGCAACAGAACTTCGGCAGATGCATGACCAAGAACTCCTACGACGCGCCCAGTACGACCAAGATAATGGCCCTCTAGATGACCTCTACATCATCCCGGCAGCCTATGCCCCGTCAGCCAGTCCTGGAGCGGTCAACAACTTCCCTGCGTTTTCATGTCGTCTCAGGACGATTAGATACCCCAAAGATTTCAAGCCAGCCATCGAAAAATACGACGGTCGCTCCGACCCAAGTATTTGGCTCAAGATGTACACCATCGCGGCACGCGCCTCTGGAGGCAACGAAGACCACATGGCAGGGTACTTCCCCCTTGTGATGGGCAAAGCGCCACTCCTGTGGCTCGACAATCTTCCTGCAGAATGCATCACCTCATGGGCGACCTTGTCACGACTCTTTACGACCAACTACCAGGCGACCTACAATCGTCCTGGCAATACACATCACCTCGCCAGAGTGCGGATGAGGCATGACGAAACTCTCAGAGAGTAGACTAATCGCTACTTTGAGAATCGCAATACCCTCGCAGGTGTCAAGGATGAAGACGTCATCGCCTACTACAAGAAGGGGGTAACCAATATCAAGCTCTTTGAGAAGATCCACGAAGCTGACGCCCACACTATCGCCGACCTCATGGCCTACGTCGACAAGCTTGTCGATACTCAAGATGCGATGATGCATGACTTCAACGGGGAAGACCACGACGACGGCGGGAGCAGGTCGCGCAAGCGATCTGGCGAGGTCTACGCGACCGATCCGCCCAGACCTTCCACCTTCCTTGAAGGTGACTTCAACATGGTCATGGACGACCAGTGCCAATTCCACCGCGATGCCAAGCATACCATGAGGGAGTGTGAACAGCTAAAACGTGCCCTAGGGTTACCTCCAGAGCCCAAGAAGACCAAGAGCGGCAGCAACGACGACCAAAATAGCGGCCGCCGCTACGACAACCGTAACCGTCGACCTGATCGACGTGATTACCGTGACCGCCGACCCTACTGTCGCAACGACGACAGGGACCGCCATGACTATCGACGTGACTATCACCGCGATGACCGTCGTAATGACCGACGCGACGACTACCGCCGTGATGATCGCCATGAAGACAACCGCAATGACTGACGGAACGATCGTCGCGACGACCGGCGGGATGATCGCCGCGACGACCGACGTGATGATCGTCGTCGCCAGGACGACCACAACCGTAACAACAACAACAACCACAAGGAGCCTTCTCCACCACCACCACCAAAAGGGGGCAACCCCAATGGTGCATTTCAGACCGCCAACCGGGAGATCAACTTCATCGTTGGTGGTCGCCAAGCGGCCAAGAGCAACAGACAGCAGCGATCAAAGGCAAGGGAGATCGGCCAAGTCAACACTGAAACTCCACAACCACTGCGTTGGTCGGAGTACCCAATCACTTTCTCCAGGAAAGACCATTGGGTGCACATACCTGACCCCGGGACCTACCCGCTGGTCGTCAACCCCATAGTAGACGGCGCGTTCCTGCCTAAGACCCTCGTCGACGGGGGCAGCAGCCTGAACATCATCTTCACAGAGATGCTGAGAAAGATGGACTTCGACTTCAACAAGATGACAGCCTGCGACGAACCCTTCTATGGGGTTGTGCCCGGCAAGGCTGCACACCCCATAGGTCGTGTATGCCTGCCGGTCACCTTCGGCACAAAGGAAAACTTCCGCACAGAGTACCTGACATTCGAGGTCGCGGACTTCCGCTCCTCCTACCATGCCATCCTTAGTCGACCTATGTTAGCCAAGTTCATGGCTATTCCACACCACACCTACCTCATCATGAAGATGCCAGCACCAAATGGGATCCTTTCCGTCCTTGGCGACATCATGGTCTCCTACAATTGCGAGAGCACCACCGTCGAACTCGCCAAGGATTCTGCCTGCAAAGCTGCAGCTACAGTCATGGTCGCTCAGGCCGCCAAGATCGACCAAACCACTCTGGAGGTGCCAGAGCAGAAACGTACAGCCACAGCCTTGGATCCAGGTCCCGCTGTGAAGAAAGTTTGCCTCGGCCTGCCCGACGCATCCAAGGAAGTCACCATCGGGGCCGACCTCGACCCCAAATAGGAACTCGTGCTCGCCAGTTTCCTCCGGGACAACACCGACATCTTCGCATGGAGCCCATCCGACATGCCCGGTGTCCCCAGGGAGCTGGCTGAGCACACCCTTGAAGTAAGCAAGACCGCACGACCTATCAAGCAAAAGCTCCGGCGATTTGCAAAAGATAGAAAGCAAGCCATAGAAGTAGAAGTCTGTAAGCTCTTAGCTGCAGGATTTATTCGAGAATGTAAACACCCGGTTTGGCTCGCAAACCCGGTCCTTGTACCCAAGAAGACTAGAGGATTAAGGATGTGTATCGACTACACCGACCTTAAAAAGCACCGCCCGAAAGATCCCTTCCCTCTCCCTCGCATCGACCAGGTCGTGGACTCCACGGCCGGTAGCGTCCTACTTTGCTTCCTCGACTGCTACTCTGGGTATCACCAGATAGCCCTGAACCCCGACGACGAAGACAAGACGGCGTTCATAACGCCCAACGGCATCTACTGCTACAAGGTCATGACCTTTGGCCTGAAAAACGCCGGTGCAACCTACCAGAAGGCGATACAGAAGTGCCTAAAGTCTCAGATCGGGAAAAACGTAGAAGCCTACGTCGACGATGTGGTCGTCAAGACCACTGAACAAGATCAGCTCATCACCGACATTACTGAGACCTTCACCAACCTGCGAGAGTTCCAGTGGAAGCTCAACCCGACGAAATGTGTCTTCGGTGTACCCTCCGCACTGCTCCTGGGCTTCATGGTCGGACACCGAGGCATTGAAGCTAACCCCGTCAAAGTCGACGCAATACGCAACATGGCCAAGCCATCTTGCAAGAAAGATGTCATGAAGCTCACAGGTATGATGGCGGCTCTAGGTCGTTTCATCAGCAAGCTCGGCGAAAAAGGTCTGCCTTTCTTCAAGCTATTGAAGAAGGCAGATAAATTCGTATGGGATAAAGAAGCACAGAAGGCTTTCAAGGCTCTCAAAGACTCCTTGACCACACCTCCAGTCATGACGCCACCCATACCAGGGGAAACCCTCCTACTGTACATCTCTGCCACCACTAATGTGGTCAGCATGGTTCTCGTCGCAGAATGAGAAGAAGAAGGGCAGGCCTACCCTGTTCAATGACCTGTGTACTACGTGAGCGAGGTCCTGGCCGACGCTAAGACACGGTATTCACAGCCTCAGAAGTTGCTCTATGCACTCCTGATCACGTCGCGAAAGCTTCGCCACTACTTCCAAGCCCACAAGATCACGGTGCCCTCATCATTCCCTCTAGGAGAGATTATTCGCAACCGCGACGCCAACGGTCGAATCGTCAAGTGGTCGGTGGAGCTTGGAGAGTTCGACATCGAGTTCTGCCCTCGGCAGGCAATCAAGTCACAGATCCTAGCTGACTTTGTGTCAGAATGGACAGAGATCCAGATGCCCCCTCCCAAGGAGAGGCCTGAACACTGGATAATGTACTTCGACGGCGCCCTCAACCTCGAAGGTGCAGGAGCAGGTGTATTACTCATCTCCCCTCAGGGGGGAGCAGCTCAAGTACGTCCTACAGATACACTACAAGGCCTCCAACAATGGAGCAGAGTACGAAGCTCTAATTCATGGGCTCTGTATAGCAGTGTCCCTTGGCATCAAGCGACTACTAGCATACAGCGACTCTAAGGTCGTCATCGAGCAAGTCAACAAGGAATGGGATTGTGTCAAAGACACAATGGACGCTTACTGCGCTGAGATTCGCAAGCCCGAAGGCCACTTCAAGGGAATTGAGTTTCAGCACGTACCACGCAACAACAATGTGGCCGCCGACGTACTATCCAAACTAGGCTCTAAGCGAGCTCTAGTCCCAGCAGGTGTGTTCGTCCAAGACCTACGCAAGCCGTCAATCAAGCTGTTGGATCCGGATAATCCGGACCGAGCACAGCCCGACCTAACCCCAGCACCTCCCCGCGACGTGCTGATGACAGAAAAAGAAGATGATTAGCGCGAGCCTTTCCTGGCCTTCCTACTCGACCAACGAGTCCCAGAAGACAAGGCTGAGCGAGAGCGTATCACACGACGAAGTGCCAACTACGTCGTGATTGGCAACAACCTCTACAGAAAAGCCGCCTCTACCGGCGTCTTACTGAAGTGCATCCTGCGCTCAGAAGGTCTACAACTCCTAGCTGAGATTCACGGTGGCGAGTACGGCTGCCACGCAGCATCCGCCAATCTGGTCGGTAAAGCATATCGATCTGGCTTCTACTGGCCCACGGCCATGGCTGACGCCAAAGACCTTGTCAAAAGGTGCAAATGATGCCAATTCTTTGCCAAACAGCAGCACCTGCCAGCTCAGGCCCTGCGCACAATTCCCCCATCTTGGCCCTTTGCCATGTGGGGCCTAGACTCTGTGGGTCCGTTCCGAACCGCACCAGGCGGCTATAGGTATATCCTCATGGCCGTCGACAAATTCACCAAGTGGATTGAAGTCCGACCTGTCGCAAAAGTCACGTCGGAAGAAGCGGCCAAATTCATGCAAGACATAACACATCATTTCGGTGTGCCCAACAGGATCATCACCGACCTAGGGACGGCCTTCAGAGGGTCTGCCTTTTGGGATTTCTACCAAGACAACACCATCGACGTCTACTACTCCTCGGTCGCCCACCCCAGGTGCAACGGACAGGTCGAACGTGCTAATGGTATGGTTCTTCAAGCTCTCAAAGATCGCATCTTTAATGACGCTTCAAACTACACTACCCGGTGGTTAGCCGAGCTACCACACGTGATCTGGGGACTAAGGACCCAAGTCAGTTCCGCTACAGGTTTCTCGCCCTTCTTCCTGGTCTACGGCTTGGAAGCCATCCTACCCACCGACGTCACTTTCGGAGCTCCACGAATACAGTTCTACGAAGAGGGAGAAGTCGAGCAGACTCGTCATATCAATCTTGACAGCCTCGAAGAGCAGAGAATGGCAGTTGTTATGAGGCAAGCTCGTCACGACCAACAACTCCGTCGGTACCACGATCGCAACGTCAAGGAGACCTCCTTCAACGTTGGCGACCTAGTCCTAAGGCGCATCCAGAAGACCGACGGCATGCACAAGCTATCTGCCCCTTGGGAAGGACCTTTCATCGTCACCGAAGTCATTAGCCCATCTACATATCGCCTCCAATGGGGCGACGGGCAAGGTGTACCCAACCCTTGGAACGTGGAGCACCTACGACGGTTCTACCCGTAGAATAGTTTTTATTACAACTATGTATTTCTCGTCTTTGTACCTTTTTCAGTTTCAATAAATGTTAATTAAAGCAGTCATCTGCTATGTCTCGAGTTCTACTTCCTCCTCTTCCATGTCATAAACCCTCCCCCTCGACATGCTCGGGGGCTTGGCCAAAGCCAAAACAAGGGTCGTATGACCTGGGGGTTAAGATTTCTGTTCCTCCCCCTCGACATGCTCGGGGGCTTGGCTCATGCCAACATATAGGTCATTCGACCGGAGGACGTCGTCCCTCATGACTACCTACTTTGTGCTGTTGCGAGCGTGCTTGGTCGTAAAGGTTGCAAAACCTGAGTCCTAGACTCCCTCCCGCACACCGATCACACGTAAGCCTCCCCGCTGAGCTGTGGTGGTCGGTAAGCCAGCCTCTCCGTGAGTAGTGGTTAGCGGTGCAAGACACATCACTTCAAGACTACCAAGTTCGCGCAAACACAAAACAAGTACGTCATGCAGGCCACAAAAGAAGGTTATGAAGTAATGTTTTACATGACTGGAAGAGGGAGGGGGTACAGCTCTACGACTACGATTACTCCTCCCCGTCATCACCCTCATAATCAAGGGCATCCATTACCGCCGTAGCGGCGTCACGCACTTCAAGCTCCAAGGCCTTAAGATCCTTCGTCACGTCTGAGCCCTCTCCGACCTTGACCATGTCAACGTCAGGGTAATGAGACTTCACCCGGACCAACGCCTCCGTAGCCGCCGCCAAGCTCATTACCTTCAGGAGGTCGAGCAGTTTCTCGGGCGCGGCCAAAAGACGTTCGATAGCAGGCTTGGGCTCCTCCCCCTCGACCTGCGACGCCAGTATGTCCATGGCAAAGTGGGCAGCGTTCTTCATGTCGTTTAGCTCCACCTCTTGCCCTGCAATGATCACTTGGTCATTCTGCAGCGCCTTCAAAGCTACCTCAAGACTGACCTCAAGATCCCGTCGAGCCTGTTTCTCATAAGCCAGCTTTTGGGATACAACGAACTCACTGTCTATGGTCTCTTTCATCACCCGCTTCAGCTCCTCGGCACCAGCATCAGCCTCCCGCAGGTTCACCTCCAAGCTTCGAACCTTCTCCTTGGTGTTCTTCAGCTCGTTTTTGAGGTCGTTCTCTCGCCTGTGGAAGTCTGCAATAAACAAACAAAACTCTGAGGTCAAGTCCGGAGTAGTACAAGACAATGATGATAAAAAAACTGTAAGAAAATCGATCTCACCAATGTTTGCGGCATTGAATTACGAGTTGGCCTCTTGGGTCTTCCGCCTCTCCTCGACCAGCTCGTCCTCGAGCCTCTTCTTGTCCGCCGCCGCCGTCTCACGGACCTGCTTGAGCTCCTGCTCAAGCTCGACCACCCGCAGCTGCGTGGCTGCAGCACCTCTCAGCAGGTCGGCCCTGCCCTTGGCACGGTCAGCCAGCGACTGCTTCACAGAAACAAGAAAACAGGTCGTCAAGAACAGTCCCAAAGCAAGTTGTCAAAGATAGTACAAGAGCAGTGTTTACTGTAAATGCTTGGTTGAGCGTCAGAATCGCACTACGGACCGCCCTCATATCCTCATTATCATCGAAGATATCCTCCTGCCAGGGAGTTCCGGTCTAGTCAATCTCTTCACGCCTCAACGTCGGCCCCGTTGACGTCGAACCCGGTGCCTGCACACCGGTTGTTTCTGGGTTCTCCTACGGCTGTTCAATCTGAATCGGGTCCACAGTTGGGCCCTGAGCTGATATGCTAGGCACCGAGTTGATGGGGTCCACGTCGATAATAGGTGGAGAGGTCGAAGCCCCGACGTCGCCCACGGAACCTTGTGTTCCGGACTTAGTGACAGGCGGAGGAGGCGACGTCACCACGTCGTCAACAGAAGTCTGAGTCCCGGCCACATGGTCAGACGACCTTGTCCTTGAAGGTGAATCCTGAGCGCCCAATGCGCCCTGAGGTTGGACGATCGACCTACAGAAATCCTAGTCAACACAATACAAGAGCCAATACATCAAAGAACTTCAGTGCTTCGACTTTACCTCACAGTAGCCGGGGCACGTAGCTTCGGCCTAAAGGGCCGTACTTTTATCTACACAGGCATCCGTGCCTGTGCACCAGCAGTAGCCCGCTGCGCCTCCCTCATTCGACGGAGGTCATCCTCGTTTGTCTTCTGCTCCAACTCCCGCTGCCTCTTGGCCGCGGGACTGAGCGACCTCCTCGCCGTACGATCTTCTACAACCAGCGGATCATCGGTGGCCTCATCTTCATCATCTTCGACCTCCTTGGCCAAAGGTGTAGGAATTATCGGCGTCTGGACCGCCGGGGGAGGGCTAGCCTTCCTCTTCCTCTTCTTCTTGTCCGCCTCGAGCTTGGCGGTCTTCGCCGCCTCGACCTTAGCAGCAGCCCTCGTGGTCGACTGCTTAGATGTTGTCACCCTTGTCTTGCGACCAGGCTTTGTGGCACCGCTTGCTGCAGGTCGGTCCGCCACATCGTCACCGGCCTCTGGGTCGGTATCTTCATCAGCTCCCACCGACGAATCTGACTGATAATTTTCCAGCAGCACAGCTACTGGAGGCTGGTAGTCCTCCGACCTCAACTTCCGGCGTGGCTCCTCGCCGGCCGGCAAGGGTGCAGGACACCAAAATTGCATCTCCCGAGCCTGCAAAACACAAGCAGCAGGCTATAAGAGGTCTTCCTCCAGTTACACGAAACAAAGAAATAGGTCGCAACGACCTCATTGTCCAAGAACTTACAGGATCAGCAGGTCGGGAGAGAGAATACGCCTTTGGGCACTTCTTATTCCGGATACGCTCGGAATACATCTGTGATACTCTGGCCGCCATCTCCTCTTGGGAGATCTTGCGGGTAACCTCACGAGTAGGGTCTGTCTGACCCCAATACTCATACGCCGGATGAACCCGATCCTTGATCGGTTGAATCATACGACGACAAAACGACATCGTCACGGTGCCTCCCGTCAGACCTCCCTTCTTGAGGTCGCCTACCAAGGTCAGCAGCTCCTTGATGTCATCCATCTCGCGGGAGGTGAGCTGCAGATCCCACTCATTTATCTTCACGGGCTTGTGCCCGGTGCGCTTCGGGAGCGCCGGCTTCTGGTCGGCGATGTAGAACCACTCCGACCTCCACCCTGCGGTGTTGTCCGGGAGATCCATATCTAACCATTCTGCCTTGAGACCTGATCTCAGACAGAACATCACTGCTCTGACCACACCAGTGCGCTTGCTGGTGGTCTTGACGTTGAAGAAGTACCGCCACAACACAAAGTGTGGCGGGATCCCGAGGAACGCTTCGCACATATGGATGAACGACGAAACTACAGTAATGGAGTTGGGGACGAGGTGTACCAACTCCAACTTGTAGTAGTACATAAGGCCCCGGAAGAAGTCGCCGGCGGGTACGCTGAACCCGCGCTCGAAGAAGGAAGCAAAGACGACCTGCTCCTTGTCGTCCTCCGTCGGGAACCTCTGGCCGGTGGGCGCCTTCCACTCCAACTCCGCCTTGGGCCTCAGGAGCCCGCGCTCCACCAAACTCTGGATCTTCTCCTCCGTCATTGTCGAAGAATCCCACACCGTCTCCGGGGACGGGATCGTGGGAGCCGCGGCCGCCATTTCTTGAGCTCGGGTGGATTTGGATCTAAAATTCACTAGGGTTTTGATGCGCATACGAAGCGGAGCGGCGCGCGGATGGCGGAGCCGGCGCGCGGTCTGCTACAGACGGCGGCGGGCTGAGGATTCTAGGGCGGCGCTTGGTGGCGGAATGCGCGGCGGCTACGGCGCGCGGATCTCGGCAGAGATGGCGAGAGGAGGAAGAAGATTTAGGGGACGGTCAACGCCGGTCCCCGCCGCTCTATTTATAAGGGCCCCACCGGGTCTGCCCGTTGCGGCTCCTTCCACAGTAAGGAGCTCGCCCTAACGGCTCTGAGCCGCTAAATTCGCGAGACGATCTCGCCGGATTTTACGCCAACAGATATATACTCAACGGATAGTTCAGCGACCTATACCCTGAAATTAGGTCGTAAATACAGCAAAGTTATCAGGTCGTCCTGATAGCACATTTCGATTTGCATGAGGTTGATAAGCCTCCAAATTACGTCACTTTAGGTCTTTGATGAATAATTTCGTCAAATCGACCATTACATGACAGAAGAGAGCGAACATTACACGGGAATTACGAAGGTACACAAGTCGCCTGCGACCTCATTGGATCCAGAACCCGTGAGAAAATACAAACATATTTGAAGACCTGGTCTACTTAGAGCAATCCTTAAGGTGTACTCTGCTATAGCAGCGCACATCGCAAGAATTCTCCTAGCTCCAGGACCTCGATGGTGGCCTTGCGGTTAATAGCTGCGCGACGACACATGTAGCAGGGCATGCTCTGTGCCGGACTATGGAATACAGACACGAGCTTGCTCTTCGACACGGGCCGCAAGCCTTCGACGAGCATCACATGCTTCCCAAAGACCTACAGCTGCACCTCGAGCCTCTACAACATCACCTCCAAACTCTCCTTGATTCCTTGCTGAGGCAAGGTACAAAGAGTGGGTGTGCTGCCTACATTTCGCAAGAGTTCTTCTAGCTCCAAGCTTCTATAAACACAGCATCCGACAATCTGGTGGACGGACACATGCCCATGTCATGGCCTCAATACTACCCTGCGGCTTCATAGCTCAACAATGCTCGGTGCTTGCCTCCTTCAGTCTCACGGTGCTATTTATAGCCAAAGCCGGGCCTCGGGCAGCTGGCGAAGTGATGACACTGTCACCACGTGGTCCAGAGGGCCTGCAGACATGCGCATGATTAAAGGCGATGACTTTACCCTGTCTCGCGACGTCCTTGTCGCTAGTGCATCAATGATGCCTGAGCCTGCCGCAGAATCACATGGCTACAGTGCACCCCTTGATTCGTGGGCAGTGTGTCGTTTTCTGGGTGGCAAGAGAATCTCCGACCACTGTTGACCCGTGACCCTGCAGTCTACGGTAAAAGACAAGCCTGACTCTGCGTCAGAGGGCCTCATCCGGACTCCGAACTGGACGTTCCACATATGCATTTCGATCGTCTCGACGAGATCTACGCAATGGTGAAGTCCAATCGGCATTTTGAGCACTTTGGTCTGACCGGTCTGACCGGTGTGGGTCAAAGGTCAGACCGGTCAGGACTGCTGAATCGGCTATGACCAATAACTGAATCAGATCAGTTGACCTTCTTATATAAGCCAGATCATCAACTTTTGACCATGATTATTTGATCTATATGACTATCTTGATCCTCTTGGTAAAAGCTTCATCTTGGTGCGCTTGAACTCATGATTTGACATCATATCGATGCTTCTCCAAATACTTTTTTGCCCTCTTTATGAAATCATATTTAGAACCTCCAAGATGACCCTCTTGTCCTGTAAAATGCATATCCAAACCAAACTAGCAAAATATCAAGGATTAGTACTAAATTGACAATTCTAGTCTTAGCCTCACATATCTTGAACCGTGCCACTTTTGGGTGCGAACAAATATATAGTATTATATAGAGTAAAGTATGGAGAGGAAAGTTGTGCGAGAGCATCTGCATCGTTGATTGTTGTTTATCCTCGTGTGTTCTCACGTACGTACGTGCAAAAGGCCGTCCCTCTTTGACGGCGGCTTGAAGTACGTAAAGGTTTAATTATATGAAAATACTCCCTCTGTTATAAAAAGAATGTTTTAGGGTTCTCTTAAGTCAAACTTTTTTAACTTTGTCTAATATGATAGAAAAAACTACGTATATTTATGGTATAAATTAAATATCATTAGATTGATCACGAGATCTGTTTTTATAATACATCTATTTGATGTCATAAATATTGATACTTTTCTCTAAAAGTTTGGTTAAAATTGAGAAAGTATGACTTAGGAAAATTTTAAAACGTCATTCTTTTTGGGTTTAAGGGAGTAGTACACTCTTGAATCCTAATTCAATACAATTTTGGGTCCTTTTAGTCGCTTGTAACTACACATACTAATCATTCTTCGACAAAACCCATCTCGCAAACCTAGTTGTAAAGCCGACTCGCAAACCTAGTTGTAAAGCCGATTCGAGAGATTCGAGCTATTAATGAATCGAGCCAAACTTCATTTTCTGCTCATTTAGAGTTACGAGCCGGTGTTATGAGTCGAGCTGAGCTAGATCGTTATCTAAACAACCCAGAGTGAGCCTAGGCTTCTCGGCTCAGTCCTCAATATTTAGCCCTATTGGATAGCCAACCAAAATGGCTTATTTTGTTTCGTGGCAAATACTGATTTCATTGTCACCAACAACAGGTTAGGCGTGGATCACCTTTATCCACTTTGGTGCCAAAAGCTCCCTTTAAAGATTTGAACTCATCACAACCTAAATATACTTTCCCCAAACCTTAAATTGACTACACACTAGCAATTGTCCCATCACACGTGGCATGGCAAAAGAATGTGAATAAATATTATATTACCAACAATCAATCATTAAACTACCAATTGCCTCGATATCTTTGTGGTTATAGTAGTGTGATGCCATTTCCTCCTCTTTGTAGCTAGCGCCCAACACGTACACAAGTTGGTTTGCCGTTTATCACGCACATCCTTTTCCCCGGCTTCGTCTTCCCATTCACTCTCAATTGCTTGGCCATATCTACTTAAACACTTGAAAGCGGGACGATGCAAGATGGAATCGGACGAGAATTTTGCGTGGTGGCAACAAATCCTCCCCTTGTGCCTGTCAACGTCTCCTCCTCGTGACTATGATGTACAGTACTTGACGCAAATCTCAGAGAATATTTGCAGTAGCGTTACAGAACATCACAAGGGAGCTGCCATGTGTCGGCTCGAGAGGATTAACCGAGTCCTAAAGCGACGTCAATCGATCAGAAAAAAGAGGACGCAGTCAGACCTTAACGCGATGTTGGCGAACGAATGATTGGAGTTTATCCCAATTTGTATTAATTAATCAGCCTTATTTAGCTAGGCGAAAAGACATCGAGAGCTTATCACAAACTTCAGCGACAGTGACAGGCCTCCGGTCCCGATCATGGGGCAGCCAATCAGCCATTGCTAATTAAATCATTGAGCTCATCTTACTACTAGTACACAACTTAACTAGCCGCCTCTTCCATTGCAGGTGAGTCCATGTCGTCGTGCACTGCAGGCACGTTTCAGCTTGACACTGACACCCAGCCCAACCGGCAAGCTGACCGGCCGGCCGCCGCCTTGCACGGAAACGATCCGATCCCGCCGCCGATTAAAAAATGCTCCGAACTGGTCTGAACTCTGACGGCGGCGGGGCAGCCGGAATCTTCCTCTCGCGCTTGGTCGGGCCTCCGGGCTTGTCCGACGCGAGGACACGGATCCCGCCGGGGCCTCGCTCGTGGCGTGCCCTGGCGGTCAGGGGACAGGACGGCATGAGGGGTGGGTTGGGGCCGATGGAATTGGCCGGGGTCCGGCGGGCATGAGCTGAAACCTGAAAGTGTCGCGACCAAGCAAGGGTCGCTCGGACCAGCCGATAAGATTATTATCTGATTAGTAGTAATTAACAAATGTGGATGGATTAGTTTACTCAACAGAGTTGCCAACTTTGTAGTTGTAGGTGACCCTTTTCTGCACCTGCAGACTGGGTGGGTGCATATGCCGGGGTTACCTGCTCTACCCCTTCCCTTTTGGATCCTCGAGTGTGTGTCGGCGTCTGCGTCTCCGGTTCATTTAAAACTTTTGGGCTCCAAGGAGAACATGCTCATTGGCACATTGTGCTTCGAAGGCATCCGGGGAGGGGTTTATTGTAACACAGGAGGAGGGTCAGGGCACGTCTGCCACTGTTCCCCTGTCCCTGCGTATCCACGTGTTCCAGAGGCTGCTCGGAAGGTGCTTAAACCTACTGTAATAACCAAACCTAACCTTTCACTCCGAAACATTGCTTTGCTCTTGCTGCTTGTAAAAAAAAAGGGAAGGAATTGTAGGGTGACAGCCGGCAGTTTTAGGTCACTTCGTTTGACTCGTTTTCGTTTTAGCTTTCCTCTGTTTGATATTCGAGCTAGTTCATTTGGATGAGTAATGAGTTTAGGTCAGTCCATGGAGAAAAGAGGACAGCAGAAAACCTTCCATCCGTGCCCAATTCGCGAATGATCAGCCAATTACAAAAATCGTTGCGTGTTATTTACCGTAAAAAAATGATTTTATTTTTTTTTACAAAAAATTCGTAAAAATGAATTCAGGTTCGGCTAACGCGCTCGGTCCACGGCGTTTTGGGGCCGGAAAACGCTGGGCCAGAAACCGGGCGCCCTGTGTGGGTTGCATGCATCCGAAGATCTCCCCCCATTCATTGTCGGGCCGAATTGTGCATGGGCAGTGGCGTAGCTAGGTGGCCCATGTGAAGGAGGCTCCGACCGACGCAGGCCAGCCCAAACCAACAGTTTAATGTTAAGATGGGTCCTGCTAACAGATCGCTATTTTTGTTCGCCATGAAAAATTCAAGACAAATACTTCAAATGTTTCCAAACAAAATGAATACTTCAAGACCATATTTTGTTAGCAAAATCTTTAGAAGTTGCACAGGTTCTAAGCAAAAATACCGTGTTCTCGTGGCCAAAAACTAAAAGGTTTCGCAAACGCAAAGTTAACTAACAAGGCTACATTGGTTACTACAGCCTGCATATAACAGTTAAACACAATGACAGCTGAAATTCTTCTACGGCTCAACTATCAACATTTGAAGCGAACTGCTGGAACAAAAGCATTGAGACATGATCATAACCCAAAAGTTCCCATAGAAAGCATTCCAGCAGTCCACCCCTGAATGTACACTGCCACCAGCCCAGTTCGGGTCCAGCAACATCAGCACTGGACTTTGATGGGTTTCTTCTCCGGTGCTCCCCAAGCTATGGTGAAGAACAGAGCCTGGTGGAACAATGGCGAAATCGCAAACCTACCCTCAACCCGTGCAGCAGGATCAGGGTCAGGATCAGGATCACACGGACGGGAAGAACTTGTTGAGGTTGAAGGGCAAGGAGTAGAACTCCTCGCTGCGGCTGTCCGTCTTGAAGCTCCGGAACTTGTCCCACCAGTGGTAGCCCCTGTCCCTCCGCACCGCGGTGTCGCGGAGCTGGATCGTGTTGTCCAGGAAGAAGGCCACCAGTACTGCCACGAACGGCTTCGACGAGAAGGGCACGTTGATCATGTCGTTGAACTGTCAACATCGGAAATTAACAAGGTTGAGCAAAAGTACATAGTTCAGACTTTAGGGAGAGAGGTTCAGCTGTACAAAGGCAGTTCGAGGATGGCCCGGAGGGCTGCAGGGTTTGTTTCACGTACCCATCGAGCGCCGGTGTGCACCGGGCCATAACCGGCAACGGATGTGTACTCGTTGAAGTACTGGGGGACTGACAAGCCCATGAAGATGGAGAAACCCATGATGAACTTGGTCCTGAAGCTGTTCAGGTTGCAGAACTGAAGGAAGCTGAGACCACAGGCGCCTATGAATTGATAAATAGGAAAGTTTGGATTATAAGAACATGTCCTGGAGATTAGATGATAATGCCTGCTGAAGGACATAGAGATCAGGAGGGTACCGATATATGCGAAGAATATGCAGTACAGGGCAGCAAATATAGGCAGTGGGATGGATGCAAAAATTGCTCCGAATTTTCCTGGTTAAGCAAAAGGAGCACAATTAGCCTATCAAAAGCAGATGATCTGCAGCAGCTGAATCATGTAAAAGACTAAGGAAAAAAATAGCCTAGTCGAAAGTTAAGCCACAAAAATTTACATTCGCAATCCTCGAATTCAATCAGTAACAGAGTGTGCTTTAAGGTCCGTCTGTCGAGAGTGCTCTATTTGTGTCTGCTTTTGTACTGAAAAGAGAACAATGTATAGTACATACCAAGAATAGAGAAGAAAATCATGAATCCTGCAGATATTTGGACTACTCTCCGGCTGCCAACATGTGTCAACGCAAGTAAACCAGCATTTTCACTGCAAATGTCAAAATGGATTTTTAGAGAAAAGCAGTACCTCGAGCAACCAATGCCAGTTGCGGTAGATAGTAGCATTACATTACACTTACACTGACACAGCAGTTCCATTAGCTGTCCCAAAAAATGCACCCAGTAAAGTACCAATGCCCTGCAATTGATGAATCCCAATTTAGACCACAACAAAACTAGTGAGAAGAAAATGAAGTTTACAGTATACGATTATCAACTCAGTTACCTGCCAACCAATGCCACGACCAAGAACAGAGGGAGGTATCATAGTCGCGCTTGCATATCTTGACACCGCTATGAAGGTCGCAGTTGACTGAAAGAGCAGCATACTGCCTGTTAGAACGTTAATTGTCACCCACTTAACTTTTTTTTTTTTTACTATTCGGTAAAACTGCACAGACAAACCTCCACAAGAGCGACAAATGAGGCCATCATCATCGAAAAACATTCACCAGCATCAAATGTTGGAGCTCCCCATTGGAAAGGGTACGGGACAGTAATCCTACAATATTTTTTCAGCACTCTTAAAATAATATTTTTGCCATAACAAGGGTCTAAACAAAAGGCAATGATGAAAATGTCTTACCAAGGTGCTCCACTTATAATTCCAGAGCGGTCAACACGGCAATGCACTTGTGTTTTTGTTCGGGCATTCTTGTACGCTCCGCTGGCAGTAAGAATGTATGCATACAGCCATACAATCGCAATGGTGAAGATTACAGAAAACCGGTCGAACACAGGCTTTGCCACATGAATAGCATGAGGTAAATACTGCCATGTAGAAAAAATACATTAGTACATGACTTCTGCTACAATGGTTATTAAGCGTATAGAAAGGCAGAACAAATGACATGTACCTGAGAAAATATGAGCATCAGAATGATTTCTGGGAGCCCAATTTCCACACACTTGGCAACCTGAAACCGAATGAATCCTATAGTAAGCGTTCCAGTGATTGGAGCAAGGATTATGAATGAATCAAGCAACAACCACACCATATTAGCAGCATAATAATGTGTACCCCTGGAAAACCAAGCTCATAGAGCCCAAATCCAGCTAGCGAGATCAGAGGAACAGCAGACAATGGGCTTAGAAATCTGCAAAAGGAGTTCACTCTTGTCAATCAACAAACTGAACCAATACAATTTGCCATGGCACTAAAACTGCAAACTGAAATTCTACAATCACAGAATGCGCAAGCAGAATTTTCAAATAGGAATCCTGATCCCTACCTAACAACATTGCGCCAGAGGCCACTGAAACCAAGTATGATCTGAATTGTCGACGCGATGATGAGAGCGCCTTGCGTTCCTCGCATAGTCCGCAGGAATTTCTAAAAGCAGTAGCACAAGTCTTATACACTTCACTAGAAAACCATACAGGGCATCCTGTGAAAATGGCGATCCTGTATTCCTGTAGACCAAGCAGCAAGGGAGCTACCTGATGAGGGTCTGTTTCGTTGCTGTAGCGGCCGGCCATGATGATGGAAATGGTCGGCGCGACAATGGTGTAGGATCCACCCATCACCGCGGGGAGACGAGTCCCGAAGAATGACTGGCACAAGGTGTTGATGCCAGCGACGAACAGTAGAGTCTGGATCACCCGAGCCTTCTCCTCCTGACACATTTCAGAATCAGGGAAGTTCAGCGTTTTGACATGCATATGAAATCACCACAAAACTTAGCTATCAGGATCTGAACATTGGGTGGCACTTTCTTTCAGTTTCAGGTGATTCAGGGGCACTCACATTTCCTCCTCCCATCTGGGGAACGAGAGCACTTGGTATGATGACAGATGTGCCCAGCATCACAATGTAGTGCTGGAATCCAAGTATGATGGCCTCAGCTGCATATACATTCAAGATTCACCAAATGACTAGATTAATTACCAGGTGACAGGCACCAAATCAAATCAGTTAGCAGAAACTGGACCATCCCCAGTGCGCCCAACACCATGTGGCGAACAGAACACATATCGGAAGAACATCAACATCAAAGGGGAAGATCCACATGACAAGAACGTAAATGCCAAAAAGTACACCAGAACAGAACAAACTCCAAGCACCCCCGTCATTGGGACCAGAAGGACGAGGTAGGTGTGGGTGAGTGGGAGGGACGTACGCCATGGCGGCGGGCTGGTGATGCAGTAGGACACGCTGGGCAGCTGGTCCTTTATCGGGTGCGGCTGCAGCTCCTCCTGCTTCGGCGGCGGCGCCGCCCCTCCTCCGGCCATCCTCCTCCTCTCCCCCCTCTCTTGCGTCCCAACAAGAAAGCCAACCTCCCTTCACCTCCTCACTGATTCACTCCGCTCTGCTCCGCTGCGACTCCACTCAAAACTAGCAGAACAAGCTAAACAGGTCCCAGCAGAGGCCGGCGAGCCGTCGAGGAGACGCCGGGGAGGAACAAGACGGGCGGTTCTTTGCGTGCGGAGCAGGCCAACGCGCCCAAAGAAGAAAGCAACAACCGCTAAAGAAAAGGCGCGGGCAGGCAGGGGAATGCCTGCTGCTACTGCTAGTAGTACTGGTACCAAGATCGAAGGAATCTGTAGTCCGACGCGCAAAGGAGGAGGGGGAGCTGCGGCCACCCTGTCGCCATGGCGGCTTTCGCGCTCTTTTCCCGCTGCCGCCGCCGTCGCTTTCCGCCAGCCATGGGATTGGAGTTGGGGCTTTTTCCCACCGTTGCCACGCCGACCGCGGAGGAAAATGCGCGCCGCGCTTCCCGAGGAGGAAATCTTTTGCACCGGAAAGGCGACGGCAGAGGGGGGAGGAGGACTGCGGGGATTGCAGTGTGTGAAGAGATGGTGGTGCAGGTGAGAGAAAAAACAGGAAGGGAACTTTTTTCCTGGTGTGCAGCGAAGCTTTTCCGCTTTGGCTGGGCTGGCGCGCTCTGCTTTCTGCGCGGATGGATGGAGGTGAGAGACGGAGGGAGGAGGCTCGTGTGTGTGTGGACTTGTGCCATGGCTGGTTCTGTTGTGCAGTGCAGAGCGTGGATGGACGCGCGCATGTGACGCGCCAGCCGCCATGGGTCATGGGTGGGCCGTGGGCGAGCAGGCAAAACTGGGCGTGCGAGGCCGTGCCGACTGCCGCTGGCATGTACTACTGCCTGCCTAGTGCCTGCCGCCGCCTGCGCCGTGCCGCCGGAAAAGATAACCGTTGCCGGAACTGCCGCCCAGCCCCGCCGGGGCTGCGACTAGGATTGCGCGTTGCTTTCGGTGGTGCGGTTGGCAGTATCTCAGGAAGTTCCAATTCCAAATCGTATAAAATGAAGCCATTTCCAAGTGTGGGTACGAGTTATGTTTGGAAAACGTTTAAATTATGTCACGGTCAAAAGAAGCTGGTTATTTGATCGATTCATACTAATAAACTGTTTTTTTAGCACCTAATAAACTGGTTATTTGAGAAGTGCAGATGCGGACGCAAGGCTACTTCCACGTACCTTTGAATGTCATGTACATAATATGGGTTCATGGGTGGGGAAAAAAAAAGAGAATCTTTTAAAAGTGTATGATCAAAGCCAGAAAGGGGAAGTTAAATATGTGTGTTGAAGTTGTTAATAGACTCCTCACCGCATGAATTTACTTTTACCACTAGATCCACGTTTTTTGGACTGAGGGAGTGCTTTGTCTTTGTTTCGCAAAGATTTTGTCCTCTCCACGTGAAGCTTCTCCGTGTGCTTTTTGCACTTACTCTTCTCCGCCTTCTCACATCTTTAGCGGCAATTGGCTGCTAAATCGTTTACACTAGGAAGTAGTGTATTTTTCATCTCTCAAGTCACTACTACAGAAAACATTTGTAAGAGCGTCTTCATTTTTTTTAAGAGCGGGTCGAATTGCCGTCCGCTCCAACAAATGATCGCGACACTGTAGCAAACGAACCCACACCTATTAACATGTTTTCAGGTGCGGGTGGCGCGGTCGTCCGCACCTGAAAATGCCACCAATTTTCAGGTGCGGACGACGGCATCACCCGCACCTGAAAAGGATTTTCAGGTGCGGCTTGCGTCGTGAACCGCTCCTGGAAACCATTTTCAGGAGTGGTTCACGTGGCCACCCGCACCCGAAAAAAATCGACAAAAGGAATCTCGAGCCCGTCTTCTTCCTCCCAACAGCAACAGCGCCCGAACAGTATACCGGGGGGTGCTGTCCGAAAATCGCCAAAAATACAAAAAGGAGGGGGGGGAGAGTTTCAAAATTTTTTCCTTGGACTTAGAGCCTAAAAGAGGTTAGTTATTCTCATTTCTTTGTCTCTTTGAAGCTTTATTCATTGTTTTTTGGCTCAATAGAGATGCATTTAGGTCTAGAACTCCATAGGTGTGGATTAGAGCTTTTGGACCTCATTTAGCTCAAACTCTTGGGTCAAATTGTGCTATTTAGGTAGGAGAGCAAGATTATCTAGTCAATTTGAGTTCAACTTTTTGTTTAGCCATCATACATGAAGGATGAATTTTCCTAGGTTCATAGAGAAGACAATTTGTTTTTTTTCTATAATGCCACAAGAATGGTATGTTTCATGAATTTGCAAAAATCTATATTTCGTATGTTTTTATTAAATACAACAAGTGTGATTATATATTGACTTAGATATTTATTATTAGGTACGAGAATAATAAGATTATTATTATCAAATGAACTTTTATGTTTATGAAATCTGGATTTAATTTTCTCGTGTCCTCTGATTCTTTCCAGAGACATGGACAGGACATGGATGTACGAAGCCCGAAGAACGAGCGTACATTTTCGTGAAGAACTTAACAAGTTTATTAAGGCCGCGGAGATTAATGCTGCGGTTGAGAAGAAAAAGGTGGTGGTTTGTCCATGCAAAAAATGCAAAAACATAAGGGTATTCAATATCAATGAAACAATTTCGATAAGGTCGCATGTGCTGATGAATGGTTTCGTTGAAAACTATATGATATGGACATCTCATGGTGAGAAAAGGAATAATAATGCACCACCTCCTCTGAATCCGCTCGAAGAAATCATGCATGATAGTGACTTTGGGGCCATGTTTGATGATATTTATGGTGAGGGTAGCGGCGATGATGATGGTGATCATGGTCAATGCTCTGATGGTGTTAATGATATTGGTTTTGATGATGACGGTGATGGTGGCAATGATGATGACGGTTACGATAGTACCGAGGATGATGAATTGGATGATAGTGACTACCTGACGCAGTTGTTGCGTAACACCAAGGAAGAAATATTGGTTGGCAGTGCAAAGGGGTTAGAAAAGTTCGAGATAGTGAAGAAAGCAGCTGAGGAGAATGTGTACCCGCGTTCAAAGGGATGCCCAAAACATTGGACCGTACTTCGTTTCGTACTTGAGATGTTGATTCTGAAGGCCAAGCACGGCTGGTCCGATGTGAGTTTCAATGATCTGCTACGTGTGTTGGGTTGGTTGCTTCCAAAGCCGAATAAAGTGCCCACCGACACATATCGAGCAAAGAAGCTTGTGAGTCCTTTCACGATGGGCGTCGAAAGAATTCATGTATGTCCAAACCATTGTATCTTGTACCGCGGGGATACTTTCAAAGATTTGGACAAATGTCCTGTTTGTTCAGCTAGTCGATACAAAAAGAATACCAGGTCATGTGCTGAAGATGGCATAACTGTCGGGAGTAAAAGGAGCAGGAAGGGTGCATCAATTAATGATGCTGCTGAGCAAGAAGACACGACTATAGGCGGTTCTGAAAAAACCGGCAAAATTCCTGCCTTGGTCATGTGGTACCTCCCTGTTGCGGATCGCCTTAGGCGTTTGTTCTCAAACCCGAAGGACGCTGAACTGATGACATGGTGGGCTTCAGATAAGCGCAAGAAGGGTGACGGGAAGCTTCGACATCCATCTGATGCTAAGCAGTGGAAGAAGCTCGATCAGAAGTATCCAGAATTAGGAGAGGAACCAAGAAACGTTCGATTTGGGCTAAGTACTGACGGAATGAATCCGTTCGGTGAAAGGACCAGCATTCATAGCACATGGCCAGTGATTTTGACAATATACAACTTGCCAACATGGTTGTGCCAAAAGAGAAAGTACCTTTTGCTATCCACCATGATCCAAGGACCAAAGGCTCCTGGTATTGATATCGATGTTTTCCTTGAGCCTTTGATGCAAGAGATGGAAACTTTATGGAAGCAGGGTATCAAAATCATGGACGGTTTCATAAGGAAGGAATTTACTCTAAGAGCCATTATCTTTGTCACCATCAACGATTATCAAGCATTGTTTGTGTTGTCGGGACAGGTGAAAGGTAAGACGGGATGCGCGGTTTGCATTGGTGACACCGTATGGACTTTCCTAGATGGTTCTAGAAAGGTAGGTTACCTTGGGTATAGGCGCTTCTTGGTGGAAGGGCACAGATTTCGAAGTAAAAAGTTCTATAACTATTTTAGTGACAAGGCCAACATAGGATCTGTGGCTGCAAAAAAAGATGGACACCAAATTTTGAACATGGTCAGGGCCATCCAAGTGCCTTATGGGAAGATGACAAAACAAGGAAAGAAGAGGAACAGAGATAAGGCACCTATTGAAGGTGTGCCATTCAAGAAGATGTCGGTCTTCTACAAGTACTTGCCGTACTGGCCGGACCTCGAGGTCCGTCATGCCATCGATGGTATGCACCTGAAGAAGAATGTGTTTGGTAACACAATTGGTCTCCTGCTCGAAACATCAGCCAACACAAAGGATACCTTAAAGTCACGACAAGATTTTGTAGCAATGGATATCAGAGAAGATCTTCACCCTATCGATAAGGGTAATGGAAGATACGAACTACCACCGGCGAGCTATAATTTGACACTAGCTGAGAAGAAGGCAGTTTGTGAATCGTTACGGGGGATTAAGGTACCAAGTCGATTCTCATCGAACATTAGAAAACTAGTCTCAATGAAAGATCTCTCGCTATCAGGTTGGAACTGTCATGATGCTCATATGATGCTTACTATCTTCCTGGCAATTGCAATTAGAGCGATTAAACCGGTATATGTGAAGATGTTAATCACTCGGTTATGTTACTTCTTCACCAAAATTTCTCAAAAGGTTATCGATGAAGATGAGTTGAACTATATCCAAGAATTTATTGCAGAGACTATGGTGCAGATGGAGATGTGCTTCCCTCCAGGATTTTTCGATATTACAGAACATCTCATGATTCACATGGTCGATCAGATACGCGCTTTGGGTCCACTTTACCTACACGAAATGTGGACCTATGAGCGTTTCATGTCAATTCTCAACCGGTTTGTTATGAATCGTGCTTATCCCGAGGCATCCATGGTAGAGGGATACAACACAGAGGAAATCATCGAGTCTTGCCTAGGTTACCTAAAGGATAAAGTACGAATTGGTTTGCCGGTACCGCGATTTGCGGGCAAGTTGCAAGGGATCGGCACTGCAGGGAGGAAAACCTTCATTGATTCCGACTTTGAAGCTGTGAAACAAGCCCATGGATGTGCGATGCGAAACCTAACAATAATGTCACCTTTAGTCAGTCAACACTTGAAATTGATTCGTGATCTAAGCAATGGCCGGTCGGAAGATTGGATTTTGAGGGAGCACACGCGTCATTTGACAACATGGTTGAAGGACCTAAATCTTGCAGATGGGGGCACCGTGGAAGAGCAAACGATCAAAATATTGGCATCTGGCCCTTCTTCGCGGGTCACCTCCTGGCAAGGGTATGATATTAATGGATATCTTTTCTATACTTCCGCGAAGGACAAGAAGACTGTGTCTCAGAACAGCGGTGTTTGTAACAATGGCTTTGACTCCAAAGGGGTAAGCACTACATATTATGGTGTCATAGATGATATATGGGAACTGCACTATGGATCCAATATTATACTCCCTGTTTTTCGGTGTCGTTGGGTTAAACACCCAAAAGGTGTTCAAGTGGACAGCTACGGCTTCACAATTGTCGATCTCAATAATGTTGGTCACAAAGATGACCCATGGGTACTTGGTTCACAGGTTGGGCAAGTCATGTATGTTGTTGACCCTGCAAAAAAAACACATCATGTTGTAGTGCCTGGAAAACAAGAAGTTATAGGGGTTGATGAATCGAAGACATTGAAGAGTACAATAATGAGTGCAATGACATGAGCCTTTTCACTGATCTACCTCAGAAGATGTTGAGACTAGAAGCTACTATAAAGAAAGATGAAAAGCCCTGGTCACGGAAGGATGGAGAATCAAGAATTGTTACTGCATAATAATATAGCTAGTTAAATTAATTGGATTTTGTAATTTGCATTTGAACTAATGTACTTTGAATACAATTATCTCATGTCATGCAGCTACTTACTGGATTTCTTAGTGAATAAGATGCATTTAGTGGATTTCTTAATAAATCAAATATAAATTATTTAGTGGAATTATTAAAAATACAATGGATTTAGTGGAATTATTAAAAATACAATGACTTTATTGGTTTTATTAAAAATAAAATGGCTTTAGTGGTTCTTTCAGTAAAAGCGAGACATGCGTAATGAATTGTTATTACATTTGTGAACGTACTATTTGAACACAAAATTTTGACATGCATCTCAGATGAATACAAAATATATACCAAACTTGTAGATGGTAACAAGACATAAAACTTTGTAGTTCACTAAATTTTCATTTGAGGTCATTTAATACGTTAAATATTAATTAGAACAAAAATTCAGAAAATGAGAAAATCTTTGTAGGTGCGGGTGGCCTTGCGGCCCGCACCTGGAAAAGGTTTTCTAGGTGCGGGCGGCCTTATCACCCGCACCTGGAAAACGTTTTCTAGGTGCGGGCAGCAAGGCCACCCGCACCTAGAAAACGTTTTCAGGTGCGGGCCACAAGGCCACCCGCACCTGGAAATGATTTCTAGGTGCGGTCCACGCGCCCACCCGCACCTAGAAATGCCTACCTATATATGCAATGAGGACGAACACTTAGCCAATTTTACCGAGCTCGCCGCACAGGAGGGCCGTCAGGCTGCCGAAATTCGCCGCCGCCGCCCCCTCCCCGACGCGCGAGTCCCCGGCGCCGGCGCGGCCTCCTCCCCGCCGTGCGCCACCCCATCTCCGCCGTCCCCGGCCGCCCTCCCAGGCGTCGCCCGCGGCCACCTCCCTGGCGCGGCGACCTCCGTAAGTGATTTTTTTTAAAAAAATTGTTAGCTTAGATTAGTGCATTTTAAAATTATATAGAAGGGAGTACAATTTCGAAATAGATTGTGTAGCAATTTTTTGGTAGACTTAAGTTTGTGTAGAAAATTTTAAATAAAATATCTTATATATTTTAGGGATAACAATGGATCGGTTTGCCTTTTTTAATCGTGATGGCGGCCGTGGAGGTGGTCGTCGTCCTTTTCGCAGTGGCCCTCCAGTCCCAGACCCTCCGCCACCACCCCCAGGGCAACCTGTTGGTGCTTCCTTCCCTGTCGGTCAAGAACCCATGCCCATTACCCAACGCGAGTTACGTCAAAATGTGGTATGTACTTAGATATTCAATTCTTTGAATTTGGCATTGTTTTTACAATGATAATAATGTGTATTATTTGCATTGTTAATTATGAAGTTGGTTTCACCAATGCAATGGTTGGAACGAGTTATATATTCTGTGACTGGACAAGCTCCAATGGTGAGACATGAACAAACGACTTCATCACGAGGAAGGTTTATTGTTTCTCTATCAATTAATGTTGCGGGCATGCGAGAGCAAACACTTGGTGATACAGTTATTATCCATGTCAATTCTTTTGCTGCAATACAACCACATGTTGCCGCTTCTGATGCCGTGAGGAAGGCACTTATCGAAATAGAAGCTCAAACAAGACATGTATTCCCAGACTATAGTTACTTCAAGATTAAAGCCTTAGAACATAACAACATGGCCGTCACTGAAATGCCTAAACGGATATCACCATCGTATGCATCGTCTATTGTATGTAACTAAAACTTACTCTTTATTTTTGGAATTTGTTTTTTAAGAACCTTGTACTTACACGTTATGTTTTGCTTGCCAATTGAATCAGGACGCATTGTATAACAGTTTCATGCACGCTGATCAAGGTATGCATGAGGTCTTACGTCAAGTATTGGATAACATTGGATGGACATTCACAACACCGCACCCATGTCCAGTACGTCGCGGTTGGCAAGCTGGCATTACCCTATCATCATCTACGAATTCGGTGCAAATATTTGGAGAGATATTCATGACGCCCTACATGGCCAGAGATAGTGCATACATATATGCGCTGGATTATGTTGATAGGTTCTTAGGAATCAACATCATCGATATTAATCATACTTTGTACCTCACGATGATTCACGGTCATGATGTGAACGATCTTAGATTTTAATTAAGTATGAAATTTGTACCCTTTTAATTGTATGGATTTGAACTTTTAGTTTTTGCTAAGACTAAAGTACTGATGTATTAATCATGCGTTGTTGTTATCCTTTTAAGTATTGATGTATTAAAGTACTTTTAGTTTGTGCTTCTTTTGTAATTTGCATTTGAACAAATGTACTTTGAATACAATTATCTCATGTCATGCAGCTATTTACTGAATTTCTTAGTGAATAAGATGCATTTAGTGGATTTCTTAATAAATCAAATATAAATACAATGGATTAAAAATAAGATGCATTAAAAATACAATGGATTTAGTGGAATTATTAAAAATACAATAGCTTTATTGGTTTTATTAAAAATAGAATGGCTTTAGTGGTTCTTTCAGTAAAAGTGAGACATGTGTAATGAATTGTTACTACATTTGTGGACGTACTATTTGAACACAAATTTTTGACATGCATCTCAGATGAATACAAAATATATACCAAACTTGTAGATGGTAACAAGACATAAAACTTTGTAGTTCACTAAATTTTCATTTGAGGTCATTTAATACGTTAAATATTAATTAGAACAAAAAATTCAGAAAATGAGAAAATCTTTGTAGGTGCGGGCCGCCTATACACCCGCACCTAGAAATGATTTCCAGGTGCGGGTGGCCATGTGGCCCGCACCTGGAAATCATTTCTAGGTGCGGGCCACGAAGCCGCCCGCACCTGGAAATTGTTTTCAGGTGCGGGCGAACTGGCCACCCGCACCTACAAATGGTGCCCTATATATTCACCGAAGAAGAAGACTTAGCCAAATTTCACGAGTTCACGCGACGACGACACCGTTATGCTGCCGAAATTCACGGCCGCCGCCGCGCCTCTCCGCCGTCGAGTCCGCCACGCCTCTCCGCCGCCGCCCCGTCCGCCGTCGACTCCGCCGCCGCCGACTCCCCCGCCGCCCCGTCCGCCGTAGTCTCTGCCGCCGCACCTTCCGCCGTCGACTCCGCCGCCGCCGCGCGCTGCCTCCCCGACGCGGAGCGGCCTCCTCTGCGCCGTGCGCTGTCCCCTCTCCGCTGTCCCGTCCCTCCCCGGCGCGGCCTCCCCCAGCGCCGCCCCCTCTCCGCCGTCCCGGCCAACCCCGGCGCGGCTCTCCCCACCGGGCGCCCTCCCCGCCGGGCGCCCTCCCCACCGGCGCGGCCTCCCCCGGCGCTCGCCCTCCCCGCCGCGCGCCCTCCCCGCCGGCGCGGCCCCCCCGGCGCCGCCACCTCCCCGGCGACACCTCCCCCGCGCGCTGGCACCGGTTCGAAGACGAGCTGACGTCAGCCATCAAATGGCTGACGTCAGCTTTTTTTATTTAGTTTTAAATTTGAATATGAATTTCAATTTAGATTTCAATTTAGATTGCAATTTAGATCTCAATTTAGAGTGCAATTTAGATTTCAATTTGAATTTAAATTTGAGTTTGAATTTAGAGTGCAATGCAATGCCATCACAAATTTGAATTTGAACTTCTATGTAAATTTGAATTTAGAGTGCAATGCAATGCCATCACAAATTTGAATTTAAACTTCTATGTACATTTGAATTTAGAGTGCAATGCAATGCCAGCACAAATTTCAATTTGAACTTCTATGTACATTTCAATTTAGAGTGCAATGCAATGCCATCATAAATTTGAATTTGAACTTCTATGTACATTTCAATTTAGAGTGCAATGCAATTTAAATTTAGATTTAGATTTGAATTTGAATTTAGAGTGCAATGCAATTTACATTTAGATTTGAATTTCAATTTCAATTTAGATTTAGATTTAAACTTAGCTTATGATTTGGTTAATTAGATGGATCGTCGTAGTGGTTCGCCATTTATACACGAAAGGGACGCTGTGAACGAAGATGAGTATATCTTGTCCCAATGTGAAGAAGTAAACAATATTGCAGACCAGATGGTCTTTGAAGATGAAAATGAAGATGACGCGAGTGGTGAGGATGGACCGCAGGTAGGACTCGGGGCGTTCGTAGATGGTGTTTGGCAAGATCCAATAGATCCACATCCCGTGCCCCCGAGACCACGGACGGACACTGATCCTGATTACGTTCCGGAGGTAATGCTAAACCATTTGCAGTGTCAGTGAGGTCTATTCATATTATTTGAAATGATCTTGAATTGCTTTACCTATGGTTCATATAGATGCCTCAACCTAGCACGAGGAAGCGGCGCCGCCGACCTCGTACCCCCCCAGAAGAAGAAATTGAAGATTGTGGCACCTCAGGTCCTGAAATTGTGATGACGACGACCTCTGAGAGTCAAGATAAAAGAAAGCGAGGTGAATGAGGAAGAAACAAATACCCCAAAGGCCAGTGGTCAGTCGAGGGTATTAGCCCATCCGGAGAGCCCATGGATCCTCCTTTGGTTCGTACGAAGTTCCGGAATGCCATAGGAGCATTAATACGAACAGAGTATGCCGTGGATCCAACCATCCTTGATTGGTTCCAAGTTCCTGAGGGGCTAAAGGGCGAAATGTGGGCCAAGTTGAAGCAAACTTTTCTGCTGCCTCAGTCCAAAACAACCAGAGAAAAGATACGTCATTATGCTAGGAAGGCACTCGGCGAAAGTTTCCGCCGATGGAAGGGTGAGTTGAATAGGGACTTTGTTAAGAAGGGTGCAACATATGATGAAGTAAAAAAGAAATATGGAATGGTCACCGAAGCCCAATGGAACGAGTTTGTCAGGCAAAAGACTACTCCAGAAGCTTTAGCCCTGAGCCAGAGACAGAGTGAACTTTCGCAGAGAAACATACATAGACCTCGTCTCGGACCGGGTGGGTACCTAGGGAAGCAGGAAAAGTGGCGGCGGACTAGGGATGCATTAATAGCCGCTGGACAACCCGACCCTTTTGAAGGCTTAGATGAGCATGGCTATCAGTGGCTCCTAGCGAGAGAGCCTGAAATTATTGATGGTAAACTTCATTTTGCAAAGGAAGCAACCAATGTGGTGTGTGAAAAGATAACGAACCTTTCCGAGGCTCAGAGGAAAGGAGACTTTGTAGCCAACAGGGATAGAGACGTCCTAAGTACAGCCCTTGGGACGAGAGAGCATGGGGGTCGCGTTAGAGCGGTTTCCTCAAAGTTGAGCATCAGGGATGGGTTTGAGAGGGATAGAGCTACCTACAGGAGCCACTGCCGTTTCAAGGAGGATCTCCAAGCGGCAGCAGAGAAAGTTTTTATGGACAAATTTCAGACTTATTTTAATGCGGCGGTTCATATGCAGCAAGCAAGCGGTACACCATTCGCTCCGTTGCAATTATCTCAAGGAGATAATAATTCACCATTCTCTCCAAGCAGTGTTGCCTCCACGACGGCACAACCATACCCAGTTGATTCAATATGCATCACTACTCCTTGCACATTGCACATTCCGGTTGGCAGAGCTGGCAAGACAAAGCAGGTTGCCTCGGGACTTGCGATTCCTGGTGGTGGATTGTTTGACGGTAAAGAAATCCCACATCATTATGCATGCGTACAAGTGCTTGAAGTTAATCCAAACTTTGAAGATCATGACATAGACATACCAACAGTAGAGGGTATCTGTGTTCTCGGTCAAAGCCTCAACAGTACAATATTGTGGCATAAACGAGATATCATTCTGCCTCCAACACAGCATCTGCAATCTATGGAGCAACCGTTGGCAAGTGCACCACCATCTCCTCCACAACGTGTTTCCACACCACCAGCCATACAAGGATCCCCACCTCTTATGCCCACACCACCACCTGAAAGATCTCCACAACGTGTGTCCACCCCACCTCCTGAAAGATCTCCGCAGCGTGTGCCCACACCACCTCCTGAAAGATCTCCGCAGCGTTTGTCCACACCAGCTGCTCAAGATTCTCCACCTCGTATGCCCACACCACGAGCAACTTCGGGATCTGTAGGAAAAGAGGCATCACAAGGACAAATGGTGCCTCGAATGATACGGGCTTATGCGAAGGATCCGGAAGGATCAGAAATCACTACACGGTGGCATAAGAGTAATACCAAATCAAAGAACAAGCAACAGGACACGACGACCACACCGTCTGTCAATATGCCAACGATCCAACGACCAGGATATTCGGTACCCCGCACTGACACAAACTTCGAGAAGACTATTGGAGTTGATGAAATACCGGACATACCTGGTAGTTGCCCTTTAAGATATGAATGGGGTATGCCATTATTACACGACTAGGCACTCGCAGAAGTTCCATGGGAGATGAGACGGATGCATGCTTGGTATATGAGGGCTTGTTCTCTTGGGCTCAAAGGCCTCCAGGCACGATACCCATTGGATGTGTTCGGACCTACACTTCTTACACAAGCAAAAGAAATCAACTTAGATTTTCATGACCTCCATGATTTGTTCCGCCTACAAATGATAGATGTACAAGTCATCAGATTGTGGTGCATGTAAGTGTCTCATATCCATGCTAATATCTTGTGTGTGTGTGTAAGGCTTACGGTTTGCATAACTAATTATCTGAGCTTTGCTGTATAGGATGCAAGAACAAGAAATGCATCTTTCAAAGGAGAAAATTGGATTTTTGGATCCTTTTGTTATTGCTGAAGAGAGGCATATGCACCCCACCCGATGGGAAGACAATCACGATGAACTAAAAGATTTGAAGACAAATACGGAAAGAAATAAGAGGTGAAGAACTGGATATATAAACGCTATGAAGCGTCTTGCTTCCTACATGACACATATGTTCTTGAAGTGGCAAGATAGAGATTACATATGGGTGCCCTACCACATCGGGTTAGTTTACATTTCTACCACTTATAAAAATATATATGTAAAATTTCTCATCAATGCCTCAAAAGATTAAAAATTCTATATAACATGTATGCAGGAATCACTTGATTTTATTTCTTATAGACCCCAAGTTGGGACGGGTGGTAGTATTTGACTCACTGGATTGGCGTAGAGACATGTACAAGGAATTTATAGATATCCTTCAAAAGTTAGTGTATTTCTGTTGTCAGACTTATATTCTAAATATCGATTGGCAACTAATAACTTCTATGTTTTTTTTAAATAGGGCTTACCAACACTACATTAAGAAAGGAGGGAAATTTAATCCTGCCTACCCAGAAAAAATGAATATTCGCACAAACTTTCCATGCCACAAGCAACCACCTGGCAGTGTATACTGCGGGTTTTACCTGATGGAAATGATGAGGTGTCTTAGGAGATATAAGGGTGATCCTGAACGAGTAAGGACCTACTACCTTTCATGTCTCAGGATGTATATACACTATACATATGTGTTTTGCATGATCTAACAATTGTTATATTGTTTGTGTATTGTAGATTGACATCGGACCTCGTGACGTAACACTCCATGAGAGACACCTTCTCAAAGTAACTGCGGATTTCTGCCGTTACCTTATGCATGAAGTGATAAATCCTAGGGGCCAATATTATCACCCTGAACATGTATTAGCGGAAGAAGACAAATTTGCTAGCCTACGTGAGTGGGAGAGTCAAGAATACCGCGAGCCATGATGTGATGTCTAAACTTTGTCAGTGGAAAAAACCTTATTGTCAATAGGATGTAATGATATAGATCGATATGTATATGAATTTCTTTTCATATTATTGTGCTTATGCTTACTTTAGATCTCATGTCGCTTTCATAAAATTTGAATTTCAAACGTTCCAAATTTTGGCGGGAATTTCAAACATTCAAAATTTGAATTTCAAAGCAGCTGGAAATCAATTTCCAGGTGCGGACGACAATGTCATCCGCACCTGAAAATGTGTTTTCCAGGTGCGGATGACATTGTCGTCCGCACCTGGAAATGGCATTTGTAGGTGCGGGTGACGACGTCACCCGCACCTACAAATGTTTTTCAGGTGCGGTTCGTTTACCCGCTCCTAGCAATCGCTATTTCTAAAAGCGACAGCTAGGAGCGGGTTTGCCGCCCGCACCTAGAAATGCCATTAGGCCCGCTGCTAAAGACGTTTTCTGTAGTAGTGAGTATTACGATAGTGTGTTATTCATCTTTCATGTTCATTTGGTGCAAATAAGTCACTTCACTAATTACTTTGGTGCATTTATTATCTCACCTTATAATTTAATAATGGTTTAGTGAAATCTACTAACAATTTATGCACATAATCAATTATCATTTGATTAATTAAGAATCACTATCTAGAGATGCAATATGTCGTCGAAAATATAAAGTTTACAAAAAGTTTTAGTAAATTCTCTAAATTGGATACTATATATTTTTTAAAAAAAATTAATAAAAATGATTTCGATGTTTTGCACGGCCGACTAGTAAATTTTATGCGTGTCGGGCTCGGATGGCTACGCGAAGGCGGACACAAGGGTTTATACTGGTTCAGGCAAATGCCCTACGTCCAGTTCGTGGTTCTCGTGTTACTCGTGTCGATTGTAGTAGGAGTTACAAGCTGAGCGAGAGAGGGAGAGTTCCCAAGTCTCTAGTGAAATGCGAGGGAGGGGTATATGATATATGTGGACTGGATTGCGGGTTCCGGGGTCCCTTTAAAGGGAGCCTTGCCTCCTCCTTTTATAGTCCAAGGAGGGGACGAGGTACAATCAGGAGAGGGGGAAAGGATGGTGAATTCTAGATCTGAAAGGATGGTGAATCCTAGATCTAATGTGTGTCATCTGACCCTCATGGGCCACGGGTAGGCCCGCTGTCTGGCCGCGTCCTTCTCTTCGTTGTCGAGAGAGGAGCATCCTTAGGGAAGAAGTCTTCTCCCAGGGCGTAATCATGGCCACGATCCCAGAGAGATCGTGGTCTGTCACACCCTGAAAATTCCCAATTTCAGGATGTGAATAGAGAGAATAATTAAATAATAATTTTCTCATAATTTTAAAATTTTCCCAATATTTATTTTATTTACTGGAAATTTAGTCTAGGAAAATGATTGATTGACTTTCTAAATTAAATAAAATGATTGTGTGTGTCGCATTTATGCCAATGCATCTTAATGTTTCTTTAGTGCAAAATGTTTTAAAATGACTTTTAGATGTTGATTAGGTTCCTTTAAAAAATTTTCCAGATATTTCTGGTTGTTATTCTCATTTTCCCCATATCTAAATCTATCTACAATCTCTTTGTTCATGATCTTCAAATATTTATTTGGATTCCTCGTGTACCAAACTATCTGAAGGAGTTTCTGCATGCATAAAGTCATCAACGTGATTCACAGGCGAATCTCGCCAGCTCTTGTCCATCACAAGGTTGATACACAGATAAATTGTCCTTTCCACCATAATATCGATAGCTCATTCAACTCCTTGCAACATTATTCTTTTATTGCCTAAAGAATCTGGTGATGTCATGCTTGCATCATTATTTAGTAATAATCTGGTTTTCCTCCAATCTCTTTTGGTTCCGGCTGCGATTTCTTTTATGCTTGCGTAAGTCCAGAAGCGGCCAGCTATTTCCATACGTGAGCGGAAAGCAGCAAGAGCATTTTCCGTTTTTACAACTCTCCTCCCTTGTCTCTCTGCCAAGATGGCCGCAGGTCTGCGTCTGCCTCCCGACTCCTCAAATCCGGTGTTAGTCCAACACGAGACGACCAGACTTCTTCGATCCAGATGGAACACGCGGACGCCTACGGGTTGCCGGTCGAACCCGGCCTATAACAGCAAGCTGCAAACCTCGTGGACTTTTTTTTTCACATCTATTGTTGTTTCTTCCTCGTGTGCCCTAGCTAGGCCCTAGCTCCGTCGCAAGCCGCCGCGCCGCCGCCACCCATATCCTCCATGAACCGACGGCTGCTGACGCCCGATCGAACTCCAAGCCGGCCGCTGTCACGAAGAACAACCTCGCTGCAGATGCCTGATGCCAAGCTTCACTGATGCACCTCGTCTCGGCGTATGGAGCTGCCGAGTTTTCGATCTGCCGTCTTCATTGCTGTTACCGTCAATCCCTGTATTCCGAGGTGAGCACGCCATCATATGGTCGTCATCCAGCACTCGTTCCGTTTTGCTGCTCATCCATGTCTTTCGTCTCTCGAAGGACCGTCGTCGCCAGTAGATCACGCCCTCTTGGTCGCCGTCCGTCTCGCCTCTTGCCGAGTTCGCTGTTGTGACAACAACTACGGCATGCTGCTTATACGTGCATGTGCACCAGCGATAGCCGTATGCACCAGGAGATGAAGCCCGGCCGGCCACCAGAACCACAACGCCGTCTTCACCGTTCGCCTTCGATTCCGGCCGGTCGAGTCCATCGTCGTCACTGTTGCTGCCCTTTTGATCCATTGTTCATGCATGTTGTCTGCTGCCCTAGCTACAGCTGCTGAACTGCCTTCCCTTGTGTCTCTGCAACAGACATCGTAAGCCATCGGGAACTAATCTCTGGCCATGAAGTCCAAGCTACATGACAACTATAGCAAGAGACACGCAAGTTTGTGCAGAAGCAAACATGGCATGCTCGACATGCAAATGAGAGTGTCATTCTGATGTCATGCCTATGCAGTAAGTAGGATGTCCTCCGTATTTTCTTTTCAGCATGTTAAAACTCTCTTTTAGCCCTATCATATTTGTGATATAGAATAATCTTTTATTCAACTACTACAAAGTCCTTGCTCATTGTCTGAACCAATCTATCTATCATTTAATTATTGCTCGATGGTCATCACCCACACATCATGCTCAATAGCTATACTTTTATTCTTTAAGCACATATCTTATTTCGGCTCAATTCTGATTTCAAAGTTTCTTGCATCCTTGTGATCTTAGAATCGTGCATGGTTGTTAAGTGCACTCTTCCAAATTATTTCCTTTGATTGGTGTACTGTTTTTAATTTAGATTGTTTGATTGCTAGAATATGTGTGCTCCGGATGTTTTGCTTTGGATGATTGATGCGAATAGTATGAACGTCTTTTGGGAGTATTGAAGAACGTGAAGATGAGGATATTCTGAGCAACGCCATTACTTTGGTTAAAGGCAAGTGTGTCCTTGTTCTTTTGTCCCAATAACTATGATTAATCACTTTGCATTACTTTGCATTAATACTGACGGGTCCTATTAAGGTTTATCCTAGTCTTTAACATCATTCCTTGTCAACCTAGGTTTTACCTTTATGTTGGGTAGCTATGCTTAGTTGCTCTACTTGGGTTATGGTGGTTTAATGAACTTAATGATGAACATGCTTTACCTTTATGTTGTATATCTCTGGTTGCTTAATACAAGACCATATATGTTAATCGAAACATGGAGAATCACCCAGGAAAACAGTACAACCACAAGACATATGGCTCTGTCTTGGCTGAGTAATTAGAGCTCTAGTTTGGGGTAATCTTACCGAAAGGGCAAGGGGCTCATAGGTTGTGTGATGGCTTGTCCAGCCGAGTGGTACGCCACTTGGGGGAGGGTTCATCCCCTTATGGGGAAACCTTAGCAGGTTACCACTTATTAGGGAATCTTTGTAAAGGCCTCGTAGCGTCCCTATGCAACCACACCTCGGTAGTGTGGTAATGTGCCTACTTTTGCACAGCGTGGTTGGATCCAAAACTCTTTTGAGTTTTTACGCGACTTGTGGTGAAAGTGTACAACCTCTGCAGAGTGTAAAACTAATCGATTAGCCGTGCTCACGGTCAAGAGCGGCCTGGACCCTCACATGATAACTGAACTTGAAGATGGACTTAAATTGTGGTTATGGCTATGCTTGCCATATTCTTATGGTGTATCTCTTACCTTTATGCTTAATTGTGAGATGGTATATACTTATACTTTATTAGTAATCAGGTGCTAATAAAATTTGACCAACTAAAATTGCTTAATACAGTCAACCTGTCAGCCTTTCCTTGTTAAGCCTTTGCATTCATATCTTTCTCCACACTTGCTGAGTACGACATGTGCTCACCCTTGCTATAAACAATGTTGCTCAGAAAGAGGAAGCTGCCATGAAGTCGTTGTGAAGATGTTGCTGGTGCTAGGCGTACGCAACCCTCAGTCGACTGCCTGTGATGTTTGGAGCCTTCGTTTCCAGGATTAAGTGTAAAACTCTGATAATCTTCCTTTTTTTTACGTGATACTGAACTGTTATTCACTTATATGTCACTATATGTATGAAAATAGATCCTGGCATACATATAGTTATGCACTTGGTTTTCTTTGGAAAAACAGGTGTGACATGGTCACAAGGCGACTGCCTTGGCATTGAATGCTGACAGCCGTGGCTTACGGTGCATGCCCTCGATAAGCATGGCTGATTCCTGTTCCGCTCGAGGAACTAGCAACAGAGACCGAGGGGCCCGGGTGCTCCCCCGATCCAATCCCCTTGACGGGGGTCGACCGTGGCACACTTCCTCACCCCGTGGCTCGAGGCACGACATGTCAAAGCCCCACTACCAAGGGTCCTGTAGCTAGCCTCGGGGCATGCGCGGTGTTGATTCCACGCCGTCTGGTCTCCCTCAACCGCCTTTGACCGGAGGTCGGAGGAGATTCGATCCTCTCTACGGATCCTCAAGGGTTGGGGTCGGGCGAGGTGGAGATTGATCCTCTCTATCAATCCTCAAGGGTTGGGATCGGGCGAGGCAGAGATTGCGCATCCCTCGGACCCCGTGGTTGGGGGGACGTTGTGGCCTTGTTGTAGAGGCCTCTTTCCTTGTCTCTAGCGCCAAGTACGTGCCCGATTCGTTTTTCCTCCGACACTCTCGGACAGTCCAACCGTAACCTTTGTGTGTGTTGCGTGCTCAGCACTCGGACACCACGTACCCCCTCATGATCCCACTCGTTAAGCCGCGTGCCTCATCCCGGCTAGAGCACCGAGCTGCTCTCCCTCTCATTCTCTCCCAAACTCCCTCTCTCTTCTACCAAAGAAGCCATGGAGCAGCCCCCTAGGTGATTCACCCTTGAAGCCCAGTCGCCTCACCGGAGCTATGTCAGAGGACCGTCGGAGCTCGACATCGGTGAGCTGCACCACCTCTCCCTCATCTTCTTCCTTGGAGCTTGAAGTTGAAGCTTCCTCGAGCTCTACTTCCCCATCTTCTTCCTCTCCCTCAAGCTTAAGGTGAAGTACGAGCCCAAGCTTCCCCAAAACCACCCTACACCAACTTCTGGCACCTCACTGGAGTTGTGCTTGCCGTCGATGAGTTATCTCCATCCCCGATCCATCTCCATTGCTTAGGGATTCAATCTTGAACCCTCCTAGGCCAAATCACCATTGATGAGCTAAAGCTTCCAAATCCCAATGCATGTCAAATCCATCACTTGGAATGACTTCTAAAAACTCCTAGGAACCTATAGAAAAAAGCCTCATCCAAAACCGAGGCCAGAGCTGCCAGCGGTGTGCTCGACGACTAGCCACTGACAGTCTGTTTGTTTTAGATGGATAGTCTTAAACGACACCAAAATCACAAAGAGACATATTTGCAATTTCTGGACCATCAGACGTCCGATCTTGGTGGTCGGACTGTCTTACCCTCTAGAAAATGCAGTTTCAGACAGTCCGTCGTTTTCTCATGGACAGTCTGATTTTCGTGTGCAGCACCCAAAACTTCTACACTTGTAACATCTCTTCACACATGTTATAACCAAACTAAATACGATATTTTACGAATGTTAAACCATGTTTAATCATGTCATTTGCAATCTCATTCATGACATAATTACTTATCAAGCATCATTGCATTGCGTGCAGAGACGGAGAAGCGGAGCAAGAGGAGGTTGAGACCGAGCAAGAGCTCATAATCGATGACACTCCACTTGAGACCCAAGGTAGGCACCTAAGCATATTCTCAACCCTTTTTTGGGTCAATGATGTATATCTTTCTTGTTTGTGCACAAGTTGCATACCTTGTATATGTTAATTAGCTCCTACTTGATGCATTATCCATCAATGATCTAGAATAACCTTTCTTAGGGAAGTATGCTTATTTAGGTGTCACAAACTTAATTGCTTATTCATGCTTAGTTTCGATAAAAGTCAAGAGCTGGCAAGCTCACCACCACTTGCAAGTCTTAAGGTGTTTGTTCAAAAAAAACATATGGTTGGCTACCAATGACTAAAACTAAACTCCATGAATGATGAATCAGACTTGAATAATAATGATAGGGTCATGTTGAGATTGGAGCTCATTTGACATAGTCTTTCTTGAGTCGATTAAGGCCCGATCATTTTCGACTTGTATCTGAGCACCATTTTGTACAAACTATACATGCTTACTATGGGCATGGCAAGCTAAGTAGCATAAGTCACACCGAACCTAGAATGAATTAGGAGCGGAGTGGGATGAGGTGTGATCGACCGTGTTCGGTGCACATATACACTTCCAGCCATTCGATCCAAGTGGGGTGTGGATATGTGAAAGGTTAAGGGCATGAATTAACACTTATCCTTGATCAACAGTATGGTCCTTGGTCTTGTGCTTCGTGTGGAAAAGTTGTACTCTCCTTCAGTGTTATAATCTATAGCAAAGCCACACTCTCAGTCACTAAGCATGCTCTTGTACATTCCCTTTATCATAGAGTTTCGGATGGAGTTCTCGAAAGATTGAGCTTATAATCATGATATCACTTTATTTATGGCACTTACTTGATGCTTGATTAGAGATCCTACAATGCTATGTCTTCTCCTTAGTATAACTTGATCAAATGTAGAGGCTTTGATACAAATTAGTTACCGATGCCATTTCCTGGTACACAACCAAATGCATACTCCTTGAGAGTCAGGCAAGTATATAACCATATGTGGATAGGTCCTGTTGAGTACCTTTTTGTACTCACGATGATGTTGTTATGTTGATTGCATGTGAGTCACAACCAGAGGCCGTCTTTGGGTACTTCTTTACCGAGGACGGAGGTCCGAGGAAGAATTAGATAGCAATGGCTTGAAAGGGCACTATCGGCATATAGTGTTTACCTTCTTCTTATGCTATGTAGAGTATGAGAGCAATGATATAAACTTTCCGCCGCAAAACTCTATGAAATTATTGTAGTGTGGACTTGAAACTATCTTGTAATGTCATGAACTGTGTTCAGATTGCTACGTGTGATGATGATTAATTGTCGTGCTTGTGAGGTGTGTATAAATCCTAGGCATTGCTCATGACACATCTCAAGGATGACAGGAGTTATTCTTAATTAATTAAGTTGAACAAGGGTGATGACTCCATGAAATGAGTTTAACTTAGAGGTTCCTCACAGTGTGGCATTAGAACTTGGTTAGCATTCTAAGCATGGTTTATTACTAATAAAGTTGTGAAGCACGTAATAAAATGGTGATCACCGAACTAAATTTAGTATTACATTTTTTGTATTTTTATAAGGATATATTTCTTTATATGGTGTAATTCTTATCTCTCATAGAGCTTCTCTTACATTATGAGCTGCACATATATGATAAGTTTTAAAATGTTCTCGAACTCATCTTGTCTTGATCATGATAGATGACGGAACACTATGGCCACCTTGTCATGGTCACTCGGGCTAATGGTGTGGAAGGCTTCCCATCTCTCTTAAGCAAGATGCTATGGCGAGGCAAGTTCTCGTTTCGGCCAGAGTATTCAGTCTATGCGAGAGGGCTTGGGCCGGACTTGATGGACTACTTTGCCACCATATTTATCCCGATGTGCCTAGTGGAAGGGGTGAACCATTCCCACAACTTCGTCGCCCATGGTACCTCGGTGGGGATGACAATCCAATAAGTGTCTGGCGGAGCTATGATACACCTCCGCTGAGAAATTAACGAATTATCGATGCCACTATTTCAACATTTTCCAATGCAAGAACCACAACCGGGTGTCAATTTGGTCAACATACCCCCGGTGGGTGCTCCCTTGTATGAAAGGCGTATGTCAGAGTTGGTGAGAGCTCAAGACCAAAACATGAGATGCCTTCGTTGGGAACTAAAGGAAACAAGACTCCATCTCCATGAGCAACAAGGCGCTATAGAACCTTACGTCCGCTCGAGGCGTGTTCAAGAACATGTGCTTTATGCTGATTATGATACTGTGCATTGGGAAGCTCCTAAGGGTTTTACCTATCCTTTTGTCCAAAGCATTGCACCACCCCAATATGTAGGGATGCAAGCTCGGATGTCAATTGGGTTACGCATTCACCATTTCCCTCGTACTAATTGGACTAGAGAGACTATCTATGGCGGGAAAACAGAAAATCTTACCCATCTGGAAGCAAATCCCGATGACACCTATGACAACCCGCCCGGGAAAATACCGTACTATCGCCTAAACCAATCCACTTTGGTCATTAAGCGATAATAAAGTATCATCCCTCGTAAGTTGCCGGGTCAAGCCCGGTGAAATCACTTACATAGCAACAAAGGATCGGCAATATGCATGAAAACTCACACGAAGGCGAGTCCAGAGTACATTACATAATTTAAATCCAACTTGCCCCGAAGGGTTTAATTATTACAAATCGAGGTGCTTGACATGATAAAAGAGGTTCAGAGCTCGAAAACAGCGAAAAATAAACTAGCGATACGATAGACATCACAGGAGGCCATCCATGATGCCATCACTCGTCGTCATCCACCCATTCCAGTTCCCAGCCGGGTGGAATCTCTCCAAGCCACACAACAACTGCAACAACATTTATATAGCAAGGCTGAGTATACTAATACTCAGCAAGACTTAACCGTCGGGTGATAACTACATCACCAAACTCTAGACATGATAGCTTTTTGGCCGGGGAGTTCTTTTGCTGAAAAGCAACAAAGAGTAGGTCCTTACTTTCAATATTTTAGCACAAATTCTAGTTAATTACTATTTCTAAGTGAGCCAACTATTGCAATCAAGAATTGTACAATACAATTAATCCACGCAGCAATATTCACATAGTTCCATCATTAAGGGATATCATGGCCAGTTGATTAAGCAGTCTCAGATAACAGTGAGAGGCCGGCAATCGATTGATTAAACCCTTGCAAGGTAAACCTAAACACACGGAGCGGTGCCCCAACTGAGCTGGCACCGACCAGGCGGTTCCCAAAAATCCTCGGCTTGGGATCGAAGCTTACAGTCCCGGGTACAAGGCCTATCTGGCATGTCCCACACAGTACATCCAATCTCACACATGTACCCTCTTCCCGGTTGCGAGCCGGGCAGGCGAATACTCAAGATTAGTAATAGTAGGATCTCGCACCGTCTCATTAAAGTACTAGGCTTACCGGTCCCATTCCCGACAAGTGCTTAGTACGTTCAAAAGCTTAGCCCACGAAAGCCACTGGACCGGAGCCCAAATCCCATGCTCTTACCACATGAGCAATCCATTTATAAAGATCTTATGATTCCAACATAAGAATCTATTCTCGCGAGTGACGAACATCACTCGACTTTTACCGGGCCCTATAGCATAGCAGCTATCGACCTAGCATACTAGTAAAAGAACACAGGTACCTAGAGATCATGCATCTAGGGTTTCCTTCAACTCCTGAAACGTAAATGCATAAACATAGCAAAGGTAATTGCATAATTTTAAAAAGAAGGGTTAATGATCCGGGGCTTGCCTTCGTCGGCAAGGTTGGCCTTGGGCCCTTTTGGACTTTGGTCCAGGTCCTGAGCTACGTCCACGGACTGTAGCTCACCGTCAGCTTCCTCGTCTCCTCCTTCCGGCACAAGTCTATAGCTACCGTCGGGAAGATCTACACGAGGATGCATATGCAAGATTTAATTAGCGGTTTTAATTTAATTAATTACAAAATAACATATGACAACCATGAAGTGTATGGTTGGCCATATTCACCTTGACAAACACATATTTGGTATATTCTTTCTATTAAAGTAATGTCCTGTGGTGCTTTATTTTTTATTCTTTTTGATAGTGACTGTGTACATATTTATACAAATTAATTAATTTAATTCACAAAAAAACAGCAAGGGTGGTCCTAGGCTCCTAGGCATGCTACCCAACACACACATAGGGTCACTAAGGGAGGATGTGGTGATTTTCCAATTTAAATCCATTATGGAGCTTAATTTGGCTTCCAACGTTTTTATCCATAAAATTAATTCAGAAAATATAGTGGGTAGTGTTTCTGAAACTCTATAGACCTACACAAAGCCACTGCACAAAACTTCACCTTTAATTGAGCTATAAATTAATCATACTAAAAATGACAATTTCTAGCTACCACAAATAAGATAAATTCATATAAAAATAAATAAACAACTTATGGATCCAAACTTTCTCACACATGACCTCTGGTCTAAAACTAAGCTATGCAACCAACAAATACATCAAGGGCTATTTTAGATCTTGAACTAAGGATTTACATTGAAAACTAAGCATAAATCAAGAACAAATATTTATGGTAGATATAAAATCATGATTAATTCATCAGAGGTGAGAACAGGCGTATGAAGACTATACTCAAAAGTTGGGCACAAAAATATATCTATTGCAAGATTTAAAATTCATTTAAGCAGATTCATCATAAATACAAAATAAATCATATTAAAAGATCTACTTAGTAACTTTGTGCAATTTTTGGTCCAGAGTCTAACCGTGACATATATAGCAACATATCCAAATTTCAGCTCCATATCGTATCTAGATTTTGAACTATAGCCAAAGTAGGTCAAACTGAATTTGAATTTTCATTCAAAATCTAATAGTCAAAAGTATGATCATGCTTTGCAAAAGTTGTAGATCTATTCACAAGGAAACGAACAAATTTAGTTTGGCAGTTTTCTGAATTTTCTGTGATTTTCTACAGTTTTTCTAAGATCTGGTCAAAACACACTTATGGAGGAAGAATCTATTCGCAAGGACGTCCCTGGAAAGAAACTGAACTTCACAGATCTACCCTTGGTTTGCATTTAAGTCCCGGGAAACAATCTAAACCTTGCAATGTGGCCCTTGGGGGCGGCCGGCGGCGCGGGTGGCCGGAATCCGGCGAGCTCGCCGGCGTTCTAGACCGGGAAAGGGCAGGGAAGTGGTCCCTGCTCACCCAGGGCTCAATTCCGGGGCTCGGATGGGTCGAGGCAGTGGCCGGCGAGGGGGCTCAGTGGCGCCAAGCGGCGGCGGCCGCTGCGGGCGGCCTCCCGGCGAAGGGGCGGCGCGTCCTGGGCAACAAACAGGCCGAGGAGCTCGAGTGGGATCTAAGGGCGGTCCAGGAGCTGTTGGAGGGACGTGGAGGCGCGTGAGGGGTGGAGCTCCATGGCGGTGGCAATGGCGCGCAGCGGAAGGGGTCCCTGCGCGCGAGTGGGGAGGGAGAACCTTTTACAGCCGGTGGGGTGTCGCTCTCCCTTCGTGGCCAAGGCAGAGCCGTGGGGATGGCGGCCTCAGTGGCAATGCAGCGTGCGGGACAGAGGAATCCTGGCGTCGGTGTGTGCAGGAGTAGGGGCCGGCACGGCGGCTCAGCGCGTGGCGTCGCGGCAGGCCATGGGCTGAGAGGGGGTCCGGGCGAGGACGGGACGCGATGATGGTGTCTTTCCTCGGGCGCTGTGGGTCAGGGGGCCCGGACGTCGAGGCAGGGCAGCAGCGCCGTGTGGCGGCGCGCGTGTGCGCGCTCTGGAGCGTGGACGGGACGACGCGGCGCGACGTCGCCAATTCCAATTCCATTTACCCATGTTTGACCGAGATTTGTTCAAAATTTTCAAACCAAACTTTAAAAACTTTGAATAGCAAAGTTGTAGAGCAACTATAGGAGAACACTTTTTTGTAAAGGCCGACCTATGTTTTGATCAATGGTTTGAGCATAAACTGCTGGCAAAGTCGGTGTCTTTCTCGGCTTGGTCAAAATGTAAAGGCTGGCGTTGACCGCGTTTTTGCACATCTTCCACTCAAAATCTCAAATGCCGCCAATTGTGAAAAGTGTGTTCCTCAAAAAGATGAACAACTTTTGTATTGGCCGATTTTGAAGTGTTTAAGTGAAATTTGGAGAACGTGGCAAAAGTTCTAGAAACGGGGTATGTACACTAGGGTTTGAAAAGGGTTTTGGGGGTTTGACGAAAAGTCAACTTGTGTGATCAGGCACTAATGATCATGTTGACTAGGTTTTTGAGGTGTTGGCCAAAGGTTGACCCGATTTGACCAAAGCCAAGATGTTTGACCAGGGTTGTGACCGCTAATGAGTGTTGACTTGGTCAAAGGAGGTGATTAGCACTAATTAGCACTAATTGAAAAGCTGGGGTGTCACAGCCTACCCCCTTAAAAAGAATCTCGTCCCGAGATTCGAAAGTAAAAGACGAAAGTAAGAAGGTGTTTTCGGATAGAAACGGTACCCATGAAGTTAAGCTTGCCTTGCTTCACTTGAATTGTTGGCTTCTTGCCGTGATTGCCCTTATCTGCTCTGGAGGCTTGATTCTGCTGCTGGGGCTTGTTCTGCTTAGGGTTCGGGCATTCATTAGCATAATGCCCCGGTTGTCTACAATTGTAGCAAATGCGGGGTGGAAGTTCCTTAGGCTTGGAAACTTGTTGCTGCTCCTTCCGGTACTGGAAATTTCCCGAAGGCTTATTCTGGGGAGGGGTCACTCTCCAGTGCCCAGATGAAGAGGATTGGGAAGACCCATGAGTATTCTTCTTGACAAAGCGGAACTTCTTGCCCGATCCACTTCCCGAAGTAAAATCAGCTTGTCGCTTCCTATCCTTCTATGCCTTTCTCATGACATCCTCCTGAGAGATACCTTTATTTACCAAGTCATGATAACTATTGGGCTCCAGCAGATTTAGCCTCTCATACAAGTCACCAGTAAGACCATCACGGAAACGTTCCATCTTTTTAGCATCGGTGTCCACGTGATGTCCTCCGTACTGGCACAGACTGTTGAACTTCTATGCATATTGATACACAGTATCGACTCCCTGCTTAAGAGCCAGCAACTCTTTCATCTTTCTATCCTTGAGTCCTTTAGGGATATATGGTGGTCCTTGAAGGCTTGCTTGAATTCAGCCCAAGTGACTTCGTGTCTAGCAGGTTGCATGGACTTGTAATGTTCCCACCACATCAGAGCTTCACCACGAAGCTGCAAGGTCGCAAAGTTGGCCTTGCGCTCCTCAGAGCAAGGCAGGACAAACGCAAAAAATTGGCCTCTATGGCCCTGACCCATGCATCAGCTTCAAGGGGCTCTTCTGCCTTGGTAAACGTTGGGGGCTTCATCCCAAGAAACTGGGTGTATGTGGTGACCGTATGTTGTCCATCATGATTAGCCCCATGTGGAGGTCTCTGTTGCAGCTGCTGGGCCATCTGCTGCTGCATTTGTAAGAGCGCAACACTTCGGTTTGCGTTGCCATGAATGCCTCTGTCGGCGTCATGGCGGTGGCGGCGGTGGGTCACCACTACCCGACGCACCAAAACTGTTAGGAGAGCTGCATGTCGGTCCCACCATCTGAAAATTTGAGTTTTCATTAAACACACATTCATAAGCTTGCTCATAGAAATTAACAAGTAGAATATGCACGGCGAAAACTCATTCATAGCAAGTTTTTCGAAACCGGACAGCACAGCGGCCATAAGCATAAAATTCATAAATCTCTGCTCATGTACCGAAAAATTCTCATTTTTGGTCAGTAGGTGTAGGATTTCATAAGCTCCAATGTTGGTATTCAACTCCGAGGCAAACTCCGAAGTGGACATGCCTGAAAAGTTCCATCACCGAGGTTTTGTCTAGCTGGTTTGGACAGCGAGCAGAGTTTCACTAAAAATTTTATAACTCCCGGTAGGAATGTGCAAAAATGCTGAAATTTGGTGAACACAATCGTCATAAAATTCTGGACAATTTTGGTATTCATCATGGAACTCAGATCTGACCACAACTAGCTTAATTAATTCCTTTACCAAGATCACTGCAGGAAGGTGTTCAACCAAGGCATTACATCGATGCCAAGTTTTGGGATCACCACCATACCACATGGGGGTTACAATGCAGCCTAGCTGCACAATAGAAAGCTCCTAGTTTAGCCTACCACAAAAACCAACTAAAAAGTGGCTGCACACACTAGGGGGGGGGTTCCTTCCTACTACCACACTCGTACAACTCATTACTTTATTACAAGCGTACCAACTTCCAACTAGATGACAAGCTAATCTTAGGTTTACTTTCTACTGGTTGGGCTTCCTAAGCCGAAGAAAGGCTCAAGGTGAAGCAGGTCCAGACTCTACTCCAGATTCTCCTTGAATGTCCTCAGCATCTCCTTCTTCTTCTGGTCCGGGGAAGACAGGTTCCGGAGGTGGGGCTGCTATCGCTTCCAGTTGATTTTCTAGTTCGAGCATATATTGGTCATTATGTTGTAGCATAAAATTCTGCTCATGAATAACTTGACTCAATTCTCGTATTTTTGCCTTATCCTTGTGTCTTCTCTTCTTGAGAGTGGTTATTAGTGCTCGGGCTTCCTTCAACTCTTGGGTGGTACTTTCCACTTCTTTAACTCGTTGCCTATAAACTTGGTGTCTATAGAACACACTTTCTCCCACCATCAGTTGGTAGGTGTCATACATGGCTTTGGAAAAGCGAACTGAGGTGATGAGATCCAGATTGTGTCGAGAGTTTTCTTGATCGGCGAGGAGAGCTTCTCGTTCGACCCAAGGTCCAGGGTGTTGCTTAGGTAAAGGAATTATTTTGGCTGCAGTGCTAGCTACCGAGTCAGGATGCTTCCCACAAAAAGTTGTGAGCACTTCAAGAGCAGCCTTTTGCACAGTGTCAGTCAGGTTCAACCCTTGTGCCTTACTCTCCCATGCTTCCCAAGCAGGATTTGCCAGGCACACGGGGACTTTCGCCTACACTTCACAATGAAGGAGCTAGCCTGTGGTCATGAGCTCACATGCCAAGTACTCTGGATAAGCGGTGTACCCAAAGTCCTTCAGGGTGTCCCACAAGAGCGTAGGGAATCCACCCTCCTCAAGGCAGTTCACGAGAGTCCATGCTTCCACACCAGCCGGCGCAGATCCAAAGTTGTCCATCTGGACATAACGACAAATGTGAGAACCAAACGAATGTGAGTGTACAAGGATAGATTCGATCAGCGATAAAAAGAGTACGTGGTTAAGAAATGGGGTAGCCATTGGTACGAACATCCAACTTGGCAAAGTTCTGGCAGCTCTGAATAAAAATTCATAACTTAAAAACCAGAGCTCCAAAAATTCCCAAATTTCAGTAGCAACTCAGCAAAATTATGAGGCACATTTTTGGTATTCCAAGGTTGATCTAGAAAGATTAGGAAGGTGCTCAACTTAAGCAAAGTTCAGAGTGGATTTACAGGAAAAACAGCATGAGGTTCACTAATCTGAGCATAATTTGAGGTATACAGAAGCTATGACCGTGAATTTTTGCGAGAAAAAACTAGATTAGACATGGAGCAACTTTGGTATAGATCACCTAGGCAAATTAATTTTTGAACAGGGTGCAAAAATTTAAATAAACAGCCACACTAGATTTTTGGACAGCACAACATCTACACATGAGAGACTATGCAAAGAAATCACACACTAGCAAAATTTCACCTAGAGAGCACACAAAACATGTATGGGGTTCCGTTTTAAGTTTCCACAATTTTTAACATGATGCACGACGTCCTATTCGTCTTCACAAGGTGATCAAGCCAAAAATCGAAGTTAGTGCCGGTGGCAAGGCTTTTATATGTCTCTCCGTATAATAACTAGTCGAGAACTATTCGATACTCACTTAGCGACTTACGAAACATAGTTAGTGTACCTGCAGAAAAAGAACCTTCCATGCCAGTACTCACAGAAGCATACACATACATTACCGTTCACTATAGAAACGACACCCATGCGTTTATCGTTGCATGGACAGCGTTCCACCTCAGACACCCTCCGTTTGAATGGAGTGTATCTTTTCCTCGCATATTCGTAATGCGGAATGCACACGTATGGCAAAACGTGGCGACATCACAACCCATGACATGTTCATCTTGAATAGAACACGTCATCCTTCGCATGACTTGCATACGGAAAGCGCACGTATAAAACACGTGGGCATCCAACCGAGAAGATAGGATTCGTGGAATGGATTACCCTATTGACCCTCGCATACTCGTGATGTGGAACAGCACATGTATAAAACACGTGGCTTAAGAAGTGCTGGAAGTTAGCAAAATAAACCATAGATTTGTAAGCCACCTAAAAGAACCCAAAAATTCCTTCTAGGGTCTCTTGGTCTATTTCCATCCTTAACGAACCAACGTATTTTGCAATACAATCAATCTTGGCAAGTTTTATTAAAAAAACAAGTGATTAAGGTTGTTAATTAAACTCTGGTGCATATTAATCGCTCTAGTACCAGCTGTGACAACCCACCTGGGAAAATACCGTACTATCGCCTAAACCAATCCACTTTGGTCATTAAGCGATAATAAAGTATCATCCCGTCGTAAGTTGCCGGGTCAAGCCCGGTGAAATCACTTACATAGCAACAAAGGATCGACAATATGCATGAAAACTCACACGAAGGCGAGTTCGGAGTACATTACATAATTTAAATCCAACTTGCCCCGAAGGGTTTAATTATTACAAACCGAGGTGCTTGACATGATAAAAGAGGTTTAGTGTTCGAAAACAGCGGAAAATAAACTAGCGATACGATAGACATCACAGGAGGCCATCCATGATGCCATCACTCGTCGTCATCCACCCATTCCAGCTCCCAGCCAGGTGGAATGTCTCTAGGCCACACAACACCTGCAACAACATTTATATAACAAGGCTGAGTATACTAATACTCAGCAAGACTTAACCGTCGGGTGATAACTACATCATCAAACTCTAGACATGATAGGCTTTTTGGCCGGGAAGTTCTTTTGCTGAAAAGCAACAAAGAGTAGGTCCTTACTTTCAATATTTTAGCACAAATTCTAGTTAATTACCATTTCTACGTGACCCAACTATTGCAATCAAGAATTGTACAATACAATTAATCCACGGAGCAATATTCACATAGTTCCATCATTAAGGGATATCATGGCCAGTTGATTAAGCAGTCTCGGATAACGGTGAGAGACCGACAATCGATTGATTAAACCCTTGCAAGGTAAACCTAAACACACGGAGCGGTGCCCCAACTGAGCTGGCACCGACCAGGCGGTTCCCAAAAATCCTCGGCTTGGGATCGAAGCTTACAGTCCCGGGTACAAGGCCTATCTGGCATGTCCCACACAGTACATCCAATCTCACACATGTACCCTCCTCCCGGTTGCGAGCCGGGCAGGCGAATACTCAAGATTAGTAATAGTAGGATCTCGCACCATCTCATTAAGGTACTAGGCTTACCGGTCCCATTCCCGACAAGTGATTAGTACATTCAAAAGCTTAGCCCATGAAAGCCACTGGACCGGAGCCCAAATCCCATGCTCTTACCACATGAGCAATCCATTTATAAAGATCTTATGATTCCAACATAAGAACCTATTCTCGCGAGTGACGAACATCACTCGACTTTTACCGGGCCCTATAGCATAGCAGCTATCGACCTAGCATACTAGTAAAAGAACACAGGTACCTAGGGATCATGCATCTAGGGTTTCATTCAACTCCTGAAACGTAAATGCATAAACATAACAAAGGTAATTGCATAATTTTAAAAAGAAAGGTTAATGATCCGGGGCTTGCCTTCGTCGGCAAGGTTGGCCTTGGGACCTTCTGGACTTTGGTCCAGGTCCTGAGCTACGTCCATGGACTGCAGCTCACTGTCAGCTCCCTCGTCTCCTCCTTCCAGCACGAGTGTATAGCTACCGTCGGGAAGATCTACACGAGGGTGCATATGCAAGATTTAATTGGCGGTTTTAATTTAATTAATTACAAAATAACATATGACAACTATGAAGTGTATGGTTGGCCATATTCACCTTGGCAAACACATATTTGGTATATTCTTTCTATTAAAGTAATGTCCTGTGGTGCTTTATTTTTTATTCTTTTTAATAGTGACTGTGTACATATTTATACAAATTAATTAATTTAATTCACAAAAAAACAGCAAGGGTGGTCCTAGGCTCCTAGGCATGCTACCCAACACACACATAGGGTCACTAAGGGAGGATGTGGTGATTTTCCAATTTAAATCCATTATGGAGCTTAATTTGGCTTCCAACATTTTTATCCATAAAATTAATTCAGAAAATATAGTGGGTGGTGTTTCTGAAGCTCTATAGACCTACACAAAGCCACTGCACAAAACTTCACCTTTAATTGAGCTATAAATTAATCATACTAAAAATGACAATTTCTAGCTACAAATAAGATAAATTCATATAAAAATAAATAAACAACTTATGGATCCAAACTTTCTCACACATGACCTCTGGTCCAAGACTAAACTATGCAACCAACATATACATCAAGGGCTAGTTTAGATCTTGAACTAAGGATTTACATTGAAAACTAAGCATAAATCAGGAACAAATATTTATGGTAGATATAAAATCATGATTAATTCACCAGAGGTGAGTCTAGGAATATGAAGACTATGGGGATGTTTGGTTGCCGCCTCAGCTCGCTACGCCATGCCACAGCACAGTCCCGCCACAGCACAGTCCACTGTTTTTTCAGCTGAAAGTGTGGCGGCGCTTTCGCTCACCACAAGCTATGGCGCGCCGTGGCCGGCAACCAAACTACCCCTATACTCAAAAGTTGGGCACAACAATATATTTATTGCAAGCTATAAAATTCATTTAAGCAGATTCATCATAAATACAAAATAACTCATATTAAAAGATTTACTAAGTAAATTTGTGCAATTTTTGGTCCAGAGTCTAACCATGACATATCTAGCAAAATATCTAAAGTTCAGCTCCATATCGTATCTAGATTTTGAACTACAGCCAAAGTAGGTCAAACTGAATTTGAATTTTCATTCAAAATCTAGCAATCAAAAGTATGGTCATGCTTTGCAAAAGTTGTAGATATATTGGCAAGGAAACCAAAAAAATTGGTTTGGCATTTTTCTGATTTTTCGGTGATTTTCTACGGTTTTTGTAAGATCTGGTCAAAACACACTTATGGAGGAAGAATCTATTTGCATGGACATCCCTGGAAAGAAGCTGAACTTCACAGATCTACCCTTGGTTTGCATTTAAGTCCCTGGAAACAATCTAAACCTTGCAATGTAGCCCTTGGGGCGGCTGGCGGCGCAGGTGCCCGGAATCCGGCGAGCTCGCCAGCGCTCTAGGCCAGGAAAGGGCGGGGAATTGGTCCCTGCTCACCCAGGACTCGATTCCGGGGCTCGGATACGTCGGGGCAGTGGCCGGCGAGGGGGCTCGGCGGCGCCAGGTGGCGGCGGCCGCTGCGGGCGGCCTCCCGGCGAAGGGGCGGCGCGTCCTGGGCAACAGGCGGGACGGGGAGCTCGAGTGGGGTCTAAGGGAGGTCTAGGAGCTGTTGGAGGGACGTGGAGGCGCGCGAGTGGTGGAGCTCCACGGCGGCAGCAATGGCGCGCGGCGGAAGGGGTCCCTGCGCGTGAGTGGGGAGGGAGAACCTTTTACAACTGGTGGGGTGTCGCTCTCCCTTCGTGGCCAAGGCAGAGCCGTGGGGAGGGCGGCCCCGGCGGCAATGCAGCGTGCGGGACAGGGGAATCCCGGCGGTGGTGTGTGCAGGAGTAGGGGCCGGCACGGCGGCTCAGCGCGTGGCGTCGCGACAGGCCATGGGCTGCGAGGGGGTCCGGGCGAGGACGGGACGGGATGATGGTGTCTTGTCCTCGGGCGCTGTGGGTCGTAGGGCCTGGACGTCGAGGCAGGGTGGCAGCGCCGCGTGGCAGCGCGCGTGTGTGCGCTCTGGAGCGTGGACGGGACGACGCGGCGCGACGTCGCCAATTCCAATTCCATTTACCCATGTTTGGCCGAGATTTGTTCAAAATTTTCAAACCAAACTTTAAAAACTTTGAATAGCAAAGTTGTAGAGCAACTATAGGAGAACACTTTTTGTAAAGGCCGACCTATGTTTTGATCAACAGTTTGAGCATAAACTGCTGGCAAAGTCGGTGTCTTTCTCGGCTTAGTCAAAATGTAAAGGCTAGCATTGACCGTGTTTTGCACATCTTCCACTCAAAATCTCAAATGCCGCCAATTATGAAAAGTGTGTTCCTCAAAAAGACGAACAACTTTTGTATTGGCCGATTTTGAAGTGTTTAAGTGAAATTTGGAGAACGCGGCAAAAGTTCTAGAAACAGGGTATGGACACCAGGGTTTGAAAAGGGTTTTGGGGTTTGACCAAAAGTCAACTTGTGTGATCAGGCACTAATGATCATGTTGACTAGGTTTTTGAGGTGTTGGCCAAAGGTTGACTCGATTTGACCAAAGCCTAGATGTTTGACTAGGGTTTTGACCGCTAATGAGTGTTGACTTGGTCAAAGGAGGTGATTAGCACTAATTAGCACTAATTAAAAGCTGGGGCGTCACAACACCGGATCACCAAATATTCAACTCCTTAATGTGTTTCCACCGTTCTTTGCGAGAGCTCCCTATGGTCCCAACTAAATTATTTGAGTACTCTCATGGCGATTATGATATTTTACAAGCTATGTGAGTTGTTGTAATGTACCACCTATTTTATGTAATTGGCTTGACTTCTGCATGAAGACTTGGCCTAGTCGGAGGCGGAGACTACTCGTGTGAACGGGTAGTCGTGACCGAGGCGGAAACTTATCGTGCGAATGGGTCACCGTAATGGAGGTCGGAGACGGAGAGGAGTTGTGCGAGCCGCCAAGTACTCGGAGACGAAGCGTCCTTGTCGTACGGACCGCCAAGTACCCGGAGGCGGGGGTATCTCGTCGTACGGGCCGCTAAGTACTCGGACTGTCGGTCGTATGCCCCTGTTTGATGGTCGCCGCGTGGTGGGCCTTAGTCCAGGCCCTCGTCAAATATGTATTTTACTTTTGTACTCATACAATTCAATTATTTTTATACACTTATAGCTCAAAATGAATTTATATCAATTAAAATTCTATAATGACACTTAATACATCAAAATTATCGGATTTTCAAAAAATTTACTAAAAACCCACATGAAGCTATATTTTTTCTTTATTACCTCTACAAAATGTTTTGTAGTCAAATCACAATTCCACCATCACTTTGACTCCAAATCTTATTGAATCGTACACAACGCTACGATACTTCCTATGAGATGCTTCGATTTCTAAACATTGTATGTGATAAAAATGTTTGAAACTTTCTCAAATTTTTACCACAGCCTCTACGTATGATATCATCACATCATGACAAATCTCATAATTTTCAGACTTAGTTTGCATTTTATAGAATTAAAAAACAATTTAGCTACAAGCACATGATCATGTTAACTGAAGAAGACATGCAAAATTAGCTTTGATTTAAGAAACAAGGTCTCAAAATGGATAAGTACCGTGAATAACATTTTTTTACTAATCTTCTAGTATTACTGTAATCAATTCCTGTTCAAATTTGTCTTATTCCTAGAAATTCCTTTAAATAAAATTAATATTTTAAATATAGCAAGCAGACCAAGAGAAGTATCAACATTGAGTATGGAGTACTAAGTATTGTATGAGAAGCATCGAAAAAGTTTGAAGGCAAGGGAGAAAATTCAAATTTTGCCTAGTGTCAAGGCCAGACACTCGGCAAACAAGTGAACACCGAGTGTCAGGATAAAGACCCTCAGCGAATACTTGTTAGAGGCCGAGTGCCGCAACCTGACATTCGGCAAATAGGTATATGTCGAGTGTTTTGTTTTTCGCACTTGGCAAATAGACTATTCGCCGAATGCCCAATGAAAATGACTCAACCAATATTTTAACACTCAGCAACTTTAGGGTTTCTCATAGTGTAATCATTTGCAACTAACCATGTCGTACATAATGTTTTTAAGACACATACGTATACAGTATACTGGACCCAAATTTTTAGGCACAAAAGAGCGCTCGAAGCTTGCGTCACATCGCATCCAGCTAGCTATATACACAGTATTTGTTGGAAATCACATCACACCAGTGGATGAAAAAAAACTAACATCTGTAACTTTATCTCGGTTTCAACAAGCTTAAAATCAGGGATAAAATAGTATGTTTGTGCAGGGTTTTGGTATTTCTCGATTAAAGCTAGAGCATAAGCTAGAGCATCTGCAAGAGTTTTCTAAATTTTACTTGGCAAATTGTGTTTTGTCAACTTCTAAAACTATATGCAAAATAAAAAAAAAGCTCATCTGCAATAGTTTTGCAAAATTCACTTGCCAAACTCGAATCTAATATATATAAAAACTCTAAGAGAAACAAAATTATGTTTATCTCCTTTCACCATTTGAAAACTTATTTTTTTCACACTCCCAACTTACTAGAAACGTCAATGCCAAGCGCTTCACACGCGTATATTTACTCGCTGGAGGTTTTTTTTTTCCCAAATTGCCAATAATTGCCAAGTCTTGCCAAACTCTCGGAGGATTATTTCAAATGTTTTTGCCAAAAATCAAAAATGACATCTTGATTTGGCGAACGGTTACCACACGCTATTTCTATAATATGGTATTTCTTACTCAATTTAAAATTGAACAAATGGCCTAAGGAGGGCGCATGACAGGGCAAATGGCTCGCCTAGCTCCAACAGATTTGGAGAGTGGTGGTTGATAAAAAGAACACAAGCTTAGAGCAACTCCAACAGCCTCTCTATTTTTGCTAGTTAAATTTAGAGTTTGAGCCCATTATAAAAATAGAAAACTCTATTTTTTGGAGTATTCCAACAGACTAGCTAAAATCTAGATAGCTAGTTCCAGGCCCACCAGACATAACAGAAATCCCTGACCCCTTGGTTCCCGACGCCAGCGCGCGCGACCTATCGCGGAGAACATGACGGCACCCTCTGTCGTCGCCGGACAGAAAATCGAGCAGCCGTGGCCGCCGGCAACTGAAGATTATCGACGGCTCGACGGAGAGCGCGCGGCGGCATGGCGGCTCCGGTGCCGTCTGGCCCTCCTTCCACTCTTCCCACGGCGACGACCTTAGCATCACCCACGGCCGCACCCTAGCGAGCCCCCGCACGGCATACATCTTGCCCAACGCCTTCATGTCGTGCGCCGAGTCGCCCCACCGATGCTCACCCTCGTGGCTCGGCTGGTGCACGCCGCCGCCAGCAACCCCACCGCCGTACTCGATCTTGATCCGCTCGTAGTACCACGAGCTCAGCGACGTCACCAGGACGACGTCGTTGTTTGTTGTCGTGATTTCTGCTGGGAGGAGCTTCTCGTCGAGGACGCAGGAGAGGATCCAGGACCTGCTGTGGCGGTTGCTTCTTGTCGAACACCCTGATCTGGATGCCGACGACACGCCGGCGGCTGGGGCCGCCGGCGAGGTTGGCACAGTGGTAGCTCTTGGCGGAGGCGGAGTGCGTACCTGGGGGAGTGGGCGCGGGGGGCATCGATTTTTGGCGCGGGAGGGATCGATTTCGCGCCCGAACTGTAGGATTGCGAGGCGCTCCGCCTTGCCAAACCTCGCGAGCGGAGGGGGCTGGATGGCGAGCGAGTTTCCGAGCCGCTATTTTACCCAGACTGTTGGAAACCTGGTTTTTACTATTTCTTTTATTTTTTACCGATACAAAATGAGATGGAGAGTTTGTTGGAGTTGCTCTTCAAAAGGTTTATTTTGCTCGATTAGAGCAACTCAAACAGATCTATTTTGCTTGATTAGAGCAACTCAAACAGATCTTGTAAAACGTTTTTCATCGGTAACAAAAAAAAAAGAAATAACCGCAAATCCTCTTCCAACAGAATTGTCATCCACCGCCGCTCGCAATCCGCAACCCTCTACTCACGATCTTGACAAGTGAATTCTCCTCACTATCTCTCTAGCACCCTCCTGCCCTCCCTCCTTGCTCCCTCCCGACATCCAGCCTTTCCACCCCACCGTCGCGGCCTCGCACCAGGGCCGCCATGGTGAGGTCCGACCTCAAGCTCTCCGCCGTCGCCGACCCGATTCGCCATTGTGGTGAGATCCCACCTCGATTCCTCATGCCCATAGCACCACCTCGAGCTCACACATCCATTTTGCCCCTCACCTTTCTTCCTGCTCCACTGGACACGGCACTCGCCGGCGAGCTCCATCCGCATTGCTCCGCCGCCCTGGAAATCTGCTGTGCCGCCTGCCCACCTCCATGCTGCGGGGCTGCGGATGCTGCAGATGATGAGCACCACCTCGACCTCGCCTCCCTGCTACGCCTCACCGTCCCACAGCCGCTGGAGGCACAAGAAGCAGGGGCAGGGCGGGCGACAACAGGAGTAGGGGCAGGGGCGGGCGGCTCTCGGTCCAGGAGCGGGCGGCGTAGGGGCCAAGGATGCAGGAGGTGCCTGGTCCAGGGACGTGGACGGCGCCAGGTTCGGCCCAACGCCACGCTGACCACCAGGGAGGAGAACCAGCGGCGGACGAAGGAGCTTTGCGTGGGGAAAAATGGAAGCTGCCAAGCAGGGGAAAGGCCGAAAGGGAGGGAGAGGATGGGTATGACGAGCGGGACCTAGAAGTCAGTGTGTTATGAGAGGATGAGTGGAAGGAACTGTTTGTATTTGGAGTTTGAAAAATGAAGAGGTTGTTGGAATGAGTAGGTTAACATAAAGAGGTTTTTTTAAAGAAAAACCAAATGAAGAGCCAAATATAGAGTAAAAAATAAAGAGTCTCTTAGGATCAAATAAACTAAATAACAAATTCTTGCCTACCTTCTTCCACCTCCTGCCACTGCCGCCCGTCCGGTGTCCGCGTCGCCGTGACCTCCGCCGAAGTCGGCCTGCGCGCCACCACGGCCATGGCTGCGTGGCTGGCTGCGGCCTCCGGGAAGAACCTAAATGTTGAAAACAATTCTAAAAAAATATTGAAACATTTTTCAAAAAATATTAAAACATCTAAAAAATGTTGATGGAAATGTTTTTTTAAAAATGTTGAATCCATCATTTTCTCTGACTAAATGTTGGTGCAACTATTTCCAAAAAAATGTTGGTTTAATTTTTATTTGAAAAATGCTGTAACATTTCTGAAAAATATATTATAACATTTTTCATTTAATAGTCATGAGGTGGGATGGTTGGAGACTAGTAACTAGCAATCTTATGTGGGTTTTGGTGGGTTGGAAGTTTCAACCCTTAGACCATCTCCAGCAACTCCCTCATCCTTTACCCCATCCCCAAAATGAGGGAGCAATAGGCACTGTAGCCCCTCCAGCAACTCCCCCATCCCTTCCCCCAAAATGAGAGAACCAACTCTGCGGCCCTCATCCTCGGGTGCTTCTCTCCTCTCCCCCATCCTTCTCCGTCCAACTGCCGCGGCGCCCCTCCCTCCCCAGGTCAGCGGCCTCGCCTCCCCTTCATCTCCGCGACACCCCTCCCTCCCCAGGCCGGTGACGCCTCCATCCGCTGCGAGCCCTGCCTAGATCTGCACCGGTGAGGCGGGACGCCGCTGGGCCACTGCCCTGGCCCACTGCCCTGGCCCACGCAACGACACGGAGGCGGAGCAGGGGACGGCGTGGAGGCGGAGCGGGGGGCCCTTCCTCCAGGCACGAAGGCGGAGCAGGGGGGCCTTTCCTCCAGCGCGGAGGCGGAGCAGGGGGGCCCTTTCCTCCAGGCGCGGAGGCGGAGCAGGGGCCCTTCCTCCAGGTGGATCGGCGAATCGACGAAGGCGGGTGGCGAATCGACGGCGGCGGGTGGCAGATCGACGACGGTGGGTGGCAGATCGATGACGAATCGACGGCGACGGCCTGGCGTCCTCGGATTTGGCCGGAGCAACGACGAATCGAGCTCCCTCCTCCCGCGAGGCGGCCATCCACTTCCTTCCCTCTCCTGAGCGGCCTCCGGGGCGGAGCTCGCCGCCGGCCGGTCGCGGTCGTCTCCCTCTCTGCCTCTTCCTCCTGGCGGGAGTCAACCGCCATCGGGAGGATGCGCGAAGGGTTGCCTGTGCTGCTGGAGCGTGGGTTGTTTTGAGTGTTGAGTTTCTTCTCTCTGTTGTGCTCAAAAGGTCCATTTGGCTATGCGGGTGGGTGCTATTGCTGTGGACAGTCTTATCCATCTTCCAGTAGCCATAAGCCCTCATCTAAAACTAAAATACCCTAGTTAGGCCGGCCCATGCACACTATGCAATTAAGCCCACAAGAGCAGATGTGTCCCCTTTGCCAACGCCACACAAGCAAGGCCTAGAGACTTGGACTAAAACAAAGCAAAGGAGAACACCATTTTACCATGTCATCACTGCAACAAACCCCAAGTCGCTGTCCACAATCGCTTCGCTCGGGTCGTCTCCCGCGCGGGCGACCTGAGCGACCCCTAACCCTAGCGCCGCCCCAGCCTCTCCCCACCCTCCACTGCCTCGCCGCCGCCCGAGATGGGCCACCGGGAATCCGCGCACGTCCTCAAGGAAGGCGGCGGCAAGGCTTTCGCCCGGGCGACTGCGAGCGTGCTGCGCGGGGAGGCCGTTCGGCGGTCATGGCGGCGGCGGCGCGGTGAGGCGTGACGCGGTGGGACACGACGGCGCCGTGGATGAGGAGCCGGGATGGTGGAAGCGGAAGGCGTGCGGTGGTTTGGCTTCCCTTGCTGCAGCGGCGAAGACCTCCTGGCGCGGCGGCAATGGCCGGCGGGGCCGACGGGCCTCGTCGGCGGAGGGGCCTGGAGGCACTAGATCCGCCGCCCAGGTGGGCCGATCTGGTGTCTCCGTGCCCGGATCTGCGTGTTCCGGCGTGCAAGCGACCGGGAGCGCGGCGGTGCGGCGACGGCAGGCGCGGCGGGCGGCGGGACTTCAGAGGGGGTAGGGGGAGGCAGGTGGGGCGCTCTGCTGAACTGGGGCTTCCCGCTTCCCCTTCCTCCTCTTACTCATCTCCCGGCAGGTGCTGTGCGGGCGGCGCCGGTCGTCGACAGGTCTTCCGTGGGCTCCGCCACGGTGGTGGGGCCTGGGCGGTCTGCGTCGCGCTTCGAGGCGCCATGGTGGTGCTCAGGAGCATGCTGGGCTGCTGAGGAGTGTGCTTGTCAGCTTTCTTGTGCAGGTGCCGCCCGCCGGCTCGTTGCCGCTGCTCGTTGGCGCGGGGCAGGCCGAGTTTCGTGTAGCAGGCTGGGTCACTCCCGGGCGAAAGCCTTGGCGATGGCACCCTCGGGCGTCGTTCTCCCCGCTGGGGGGCGCCACTGGAGCTGCCCTACCTGCTGCATGAGATGTCTCTCGGTGAAAGCCCTGTCTACTCGTGGACAAGTGTCGGCGGCACCTTTGGCGTCGCATTCTCCTTGGAGGCGTCACTTCTTGAGATCGGGCTTGGCTTGCGGTGTGCGTCGCCATTGGTGGGGGAAGGAGACCTCGGGTGGATGTGGCATGTTGGGCGGTGGTGGCTCGTTCATGGCTAGTTGGGGAGGTTGGGGAGGTGCTGAGGGTCCATGGTTACTGTTGGCTTCGGGTTAGCGTATGTGGTGCGGTGGTGTTCCCGGTGGTGGTATGACTTTTCTTGGAGCCACGGCTACACAGCAAGTCTTGCCGAAGCAGTGTCCAGCGGCGGCGTGTCGCTTCAAGGTGGTTGCTTCTGTGTTGAGAGGAGGTGGATGCGGCGAGGCCCCCACGAGTTTGAGGTGTTCATGAGGGTCAAGATTTGGCTGTGTTATTGCGGTGGTGGCTGGGAGCTCGGCGACTATGGACGTGTGGCTTGAGGCGATCAGCGCTATGGTGGAGTTGTGGGTCACTGCTACGGCTTGCAGCGGGCTGCGCCTCTTGGCGTGGAACAACGTTGATCGACGGAGCTTACTTTGGTTGTGTCTTGTTAGGTTCTATCCCAGGGTATGGTGGTGCAGCGTCATGTCCGGTTTTCGCTCGGTTTTCCTTTAATAAACTGAGCATTGTATGGTTTGATCTCGTTTTCCTTAATATGAGGCACCTTCTTCTTATATGATGTGGCAGTGCTCCTGCCTTAAATTAAAAAAAAAGTGGCTGTCCACAAAACTCAAAGCGAGGCATCCCTCTCCGCCATGCAATGCAACCTACTTCTAAGGATATAGGGCAAGAAAAACAGCGAACATCAGTCGATCAGCACAACACTGAACACTAATATGACATGTATGACACATAGACATAGCTGACTGGCAGTAACAATCAAATGAAACTATAAAGAAAAGCAAAGCAAAGAAAAAAACTCCAACAATCAAAATCAATCCAAGGTCGCCCAATATCCGCGAGAACGAGTGCACAATACCAATGTCCACCTGACCGTGGTGCTGATATACATGGTGACGAAGGACAAATGTTCACAAAAACGCACCCAAACCACCCACATATCCAGACACTTGCCACGAGCCCACAAAGCAAGCGAAAGTGTCACAACTCACAACGGTGAAACAGTTACATTCATTTCACGGGACAACCAGGCCCAAGGAACTACTTATGTTCCGACAGGGTGGCGATAACCACATGCTTAGCATCAGGTTACGAGTTCCAGCAACATTACATATATATACAGCACATCACCAAGATTAACGACTTAATAAAGTCTGCAACAGCAAATTATTTCTCTAAAAACAGCTTCAAACCCCAGATGACAGCAGCAATTCAGGGTCTGTTTCTGTAACTGCTTGTCGATCTTTACTGCCTTCTTTGCTTGTCCTTGCCTATCAACAGGATAGGCCAACTTTTGGTTAGATTAGGATTAGAGCACAGAACAACACATTTTCAGCGATATTAACCACTCAGTATTCAACAATTCTGCAGTTGTGGCACCCACATACATATTCAGCAATACAGAAAGCATATCTTCTTATCATCCATACTAGATGTAGTTATCACTTAAAATTAAGACACGGACCTCTAATGCAACAGGTTAGCAACAGCCACATTCATTTATCCCTTTCAGAACAATCAATGTTTGGAGCTATCAACTAGTTTACTTATACATAAAAGCTAGTTGTACATTAAGTTATCAACTTATCATTGAGAGAAATAATAAAGACGGGGAACAATATGTCCAGATGGAAAGATTCCTCACCAGAAACAAACGTACTCCCTCCGGTTCCCTATTAGAAGTCGTTTTGGACAAGGTTTGAGTCAAACATTGGGAATATAAATCATGAATAACTTTTAAGTCGTTGAGTTTGAAAATGTGAAAATCATATAAATAGATTTGTCTTGAAAACTTTCATAAGAATATACATATGTAACTTTACAATAAAGATTTTTATAGAAAAAAGAAGTCAAAGTTGTGCTTTGGTGACCGTGTCGTCGTCCTAAACTACTTCTAATATGGAACCGGAGGGAGTATTTTCTAACAACTGCCAAAAAGCAGTGGGAAACCATCTAGGACTTACTACTATGTTTATGCTGGTGTAACCAAATTCAGTTTTTTGTTTCATTTACTGAAGCATAGAAGTCATTAATATGGGTATGATACACTAATAATCACCCCTTTATGTATTTTACAAAGTCAACCAGAGTTTTAGACCTTTTACCGACCCAAACATAAAAGCATTAATACAATTATGTATAATAAACATAATGGGGTACAGAGTCAATGTGAACATGCATGCAGATAAGTAGATTAACCAGGTACTCCCACAGGGTTCAATGGAGAAATTGCCGATGGCACAAACATGTTTTCTAACAAAGCTACTTGCAAACAATTCTCAGACTGTAGCAGCTTTTATGCTAATGTTCAAAAAAAAAAATCTATGGTTCAATAACTACCCATCCTAGCAGGCTTCATAATTCTCGATATCATAATAAGGCACTAAAGGAACTGTTGACACAATTGAGAAGAAGAACGCACAGCTGCATACAAAACAGCATGACTGATGACACATAAACACAAGATAAGCATGGAAAAAATGTTGGATACCTGATATATCGCAATGCTGTGCAGCACTGCCACCTCGCCACCCTACTTGCTCCTCCAGAGCTTCAGCGCAAAGCTGGGTATGATGACAAAGCAAGACATTCCCATGACACCCAATACCCCTGTATCAAAGAGTGCAGAACCAATCTTTTCCCTCTGAGATTCCTCCATTGGTAACAGCCCCCCAAGCACCAGAGCACCTGCTCCAAACAGCAGGAAGAAAAGGAAAGACACGAGCACCACGAGCACAGCAGGATTCAGCAGCATCTTCCAGGTTAATGCTCCAAGCATCTGTCAAGGACAGTCGACAACAAGAGCCATCAAAAACCATCAGTATTCTCGAGTGCACATAATCATGTGGATAGAATATGTATGCTTCAATGTGAAACTGGAAAGGTGCAAACACATTCACATAAATATTGTGCACAAATTAAAATTTCTATAGAGAAACTAGAACAGATTAGCTGAAATTAAAACAGGTCCTGCATCGGCACCTTATAGAGCTAACAAGGATGATTTGGAGCAAGTTCAAATCAAACGCAGTCAATTTCAGTTCACTGGTCACTCGAGCAAATTACTTTTCAGATAAATTATTTTTCTCCTACGGGGAAAAACCACAAATTAATTTTAAAGGGCGCTTGTGCATACCAAAAACAGAGGGCATTAGAGCCCAGCTAACCATTTCAGTTTAAAGGGCGCAGTCAATTACAGTTTACAATTTACCTACTAGTGGTAAAACACGCTCGAATCGACTGTAGAGACAGCGTTTACTGTTCGCGATACCTTCCTCGAATTGATCTGGATCTCCCTGGCGAAGGTGCGGAGCGACAGCCTGAGCCCCGACGCGCACATGGCGCGCAGGAGCCGCAGGGCGACGACGAAGACGAGCAGCGAGGGGAAGGCGAGGGCTCCGACCGAGACCTTGAGGAATGTGCAGGTCACCGGGGAATCGTCGCCCAAGGCCCGGCGCGCGGCGGTCGCGGCGGCCACGCCCGCGCAGGCGACCCACGCGCTCGCGAGGTAGAGGTACTGGAGAAATTTCGGCACGGGGACGACCGGGAGCGCGGCCGCCGGCGGTGGCTGGGGGTGGACCTCGAGAACCACCTCGGAGACGGCCATGGGAGCGAAGGGGGAGAAGGGGAAACCCAAACCCTAGGCTCTTGAAGCTGGAGCCCCTCGCGATGGCAGTGGAGGTGGAGTGGCTGGGCTGTGGAGTGGGGAGAGTGGAAAGTGGAAGAGGATAGCGACGAACTCGGACGGGAGATTTAACACGTGTCGCGTTCTGGTTCGTTCCGGGTGCCCGAGAGAGGGTTGACTAGTTGACCTTGGAGAACAGAAGTTTGGCAAATGGATTGCAGTTGCAGAGTAAAATGAGGCAGGCTCCTTTAGAGCAACTCCAGCAAGGACCTTCATATGAGTCTCTACTCTAAAATTTGGAGATTTAGTGTAAAAACTCAGCTCCAACAGGACCTCCAAATGGTCCTCTATTTTACATGTCCCTCCAAATTTCCCCTTCAAGCCTCCAATCCTGGAGGGCCTCCATTCCCCCTCCAAATGTGGGTCCCACCATTTTTATTTTTTGTTTTGCTTTTTCTCTCCTCCTCCTCCTCCCCTGCATCTCATCTCCCCGGGCGTCGTGCGGGCTACCAGCGCAGGGGCCTCCGCCGCCGTCTGCACGCACGCCGTCCTTCCACCGCAGGCGCCCGACCACCATCCGCCCGCCATCACCGGAATACCGCTGGCCGTCATCAACGCGCTCGCGCTCCTCGCGTTGCTCGTCGTACGCGCGCGGCGGCCACTCTCGTGCCCCGGCGTCCGCGGCGAAGGCGTCGAGGGTGCTGAGGAGCACGACGCGGCTGCGGTCGGGGCACCCCCAGGAGCAGATCCGCCTTAGCGTACTTCGCGTGCACGGCCGGGTCACCACAGGCGCTCCCGCTGGAGCTCATGCTGCCGCTGCGCGGTTCCCATCCCGGGCGCTGCCAGCGTGGAGCTGCGGAACGGAGGTGCGGGAAGTGGAGCTGAGGTGCTGGAGGAGCTGCGAACGAGAGGAATTGAGAAGGGAGGCGGCACCGCCCAAGGAATCGAGCGACGACGGCGACTCTGTTCTTGCAGTGGAGATAAAAAAGACGGCAGCAGCAGCTTGGAGCTTTAAAGGCCGCGAAAGGCGAGAACTGCAGTGGCGATGGCTTGGTGGCATGGCAGCTCGTGGAGAAGGATGGCTTGGTGGCATGGCAGCTCGTGGAGAAGGGTTCGTAGAGAACCAAGGACGTGACGGCCGACGCTTGGACGGTGGCGTACGCCGGCAATCAGCCTGGCGAGCTGCTGCTCGTGCTCTGGTCCTTTCCCTCCCCCTCTTTCTTCTTAACAGCCCGACAAGATCCAAATTTTCTCGTTGATTTGCAATTCAAACTCCACAAACCCCTCTAACCAAAATTGTTGCCAAACCATAGGGCTTCAATCAATTGATTTGGAGTTTTTCCTTTCGAGTAACACAGCTCATGGATTTGAGCTCCAAAGTTGCCTCTGCGGCTGACCCTTTCTCTGAAACTCAAGAACTGAACTCCTCGGCGCGCTCCCACGTGGCCGCCGTCCGCCGCGTTAGCCACCTTCTCACGCTCGGTGGTGAGAAGCAGCCAGGCCTCCATCGCTCCCGTGTCCTACCAAGATGAACTTTCGCATCAAGATTCCGTCAAGATGAGCGAGGTTCAGCCTGAAGATGGCGCAGATCGAGGATGCCCAGGCATGCCAGGAATCCGAGCTCGCCCAGCACCGCCTCCGGGACCTTCAGCGCAATGCCACCAAGGGAGCCACCACGAAGGCGGAGCTCGACGTCGCCAGGGACCGCCTCCAAGCGACGCGAGCGGAGGTCGATTCCCTGGAGAATGTGCGGATGCGGCAAATACGCCGCGAGCCCGTCCCCGGAGCCCGAGCGCGAACACGGCCTCGCCGTCGTGGCCGGGGAGCGTCGCGGCGGAGATGGTGTGGATCGGGAGCGTCACCGGCGGCGGGGGCGGGCGCGGGCGCAGGGTCAAAGGCAGGGCGGCGGCGGCGGCGCACAGGTGCAACGCGAGGCGAGCGCGGCTGGGGTGGAGCGCGTGTCCCTGCCAGGTGGGACCCATGGGAAAATAGAGGACCATATAGAGGCCTCTGCTGGAGTTGAGTGCTAACTTTGAGCCTTTTTTTTTACAGTTAGGCCTGCAAATGAGTTTTGGAGACCTCAATTTGGAGGTTCTTGCTGGAGTTGCTCTTAGGTTCCCTTCTTCCGAATACCAAATACAGAAATACTGAGCTGATAGAATATCATTTTCTAGTAATCATGTTGTCATTAGTACTGAAATTATAGGGTCATTGACTCATGGGTATAGACAATAGAGTTGTGCATAATTATAGCCCCGGAGTATATAAAATGACATACCTCCTCAACAATCAAAGATATCAATATGCCTGATACTACATCCATCCTTAAATATATGTCGTTTAAGGACAAATTAGTTAGTTCAAAAATAAACTAATTTTCTTATCCTAAACGTTATATATTAAAAAACGGATGGACTATATGGCTTTAAGTCTATTTTCCATACTTTACTTTTGTGTAGATCCATCAATGCATACTAGTGTTGGTGTTCTTAAAAAGTGTTGGTTTAGATCATTAACTTCTGTTAAAGTTAGCCCCCCAAATGAATGTTTTTCACTAACATTTCATTGATACAATTAAGGAGCAGCAGACGGATAATCCAATGTGACCAAATAATAGAACTGCGGCTAAAGTTGAGGGTTTGGGAAGTGGGCTTAGTTTGCCACCAGTTCTTAATTACTACAATTTGGAAACTTTGGACTCTCATTTAAGGAAAAGGTCAATTCCACAACTCTCATCTATAGCCGCAATTTGGATATCAACCTCCAACCACAAAACCAGACATTGGACACCTACCAACTATCAAAACCATCCAATTTAACCCCCTCGGTGGTTTCTGAGGTGGTTTTTTCTGACATGGCAGAGTTGTAAGGTGGGTTTTTTTGGAGGGTGCCACATAATTGATTTTTTATGCCAGGTGGGAGGGACACCACCATGGCCGCCGCCTCCAGCACGGCGGCGCTCTCCCACCTCGTCGATTGCACCCTGGTCCCGAACCCCCACGCTGCAACACCACGCAGTTCCGGTCGTCTTCCGCCAGCCGACCACAACGCCACCTCCCCGATGCTCACCTCGCCCCACCCTCGTCACGCCGCGGCCGCTGTCGCCCGCCTCGCGCGGCTACTACCTGCACCGGCCGCCTCCGCGCCACCGCTTCTACCTGCACCGGCCGCCTCCTCTCCGCCCGGTGCCCCCGAGTCGAGCAGATGCCGACAGCCACAATGAAGCGAATCTCATGAGAGAGGGGAGATGCGGAGCTGGTGGAATCAGCCGACCACTTCGGGGATGGTCGGAGCCCGTCCGCCCCAGATCCGCCGCCCAGGGACCTAGCCGTTGCCGCCACCCTCGAGCTCGGTCGGAGTTTTGGAATTGGACGAGGCGGATGGGGGGTGGTGTCGTGCGCGCTGCGCGGTGGAAGGTTGATGCGGCGGCTTTGTCTGTATCGAACGCAGGTGGGTGAGGGAGGAGGCGCGCGGGTCCCGCGCGACAGCCACGACTGAGGTGGTGGTGTCACTCATTGTCGTCCGTGCTCCGCGCCCGCTGCCTCCTCCTCGGCGTGACGCGCGCCCCACGCACGAACGGATGGCAACGGCGGTGGGATGGGGAGGACAGTGTCCCTGCTCGCGCCCGTCATCAGCCACCGCGAGCCCCGACGGGGAACGAGGCACGAGGCAGTGGTGCCGGCTTCTCCCCTGCTGGAGGAAGGAGGAGGTCCCCGGCTCAATGACATGTGGGCCCTACTAAAGTGTGTTAGCAAAGACAGCTGATGTGGCGGCCACGTTAGAGAAAACCACCTAAAAACTCGTCAAGAGGTGTAGATCGGACGGTTTTGATAGTTCGTGGGTGTTGAATGTCTGGTTTCGTGGTTGAGGGTTGAAATTCAGATTGCGCCTGTAGACAAGGGTTGTGGAATGGACTTTTTCCCTCATTTAATACACACCCTGCACTGTTACAGTTGGCCCATTGTTTTACTCTATGAAAACAATGAGTGAGGTGAAGCGAGCAGATTGTCTTAGTTGGGTCGGCCTAACAATTCAGCCCAAGAGAACAATGCCCGCAACCAACACATAGTCCTTCCAGCCCATATAAGGCCACGTACAACAGTATCTATGTTATTTAGCCACTACACTAGCCACTAGCCAGGCAACTACTCCATAGTTGTAGATTTAGTCAAGTTTAGTCATGTTGGTAATGGCAACAAATACAAAACTGGTAGGGTAAAAAGACAACACAATAGAACCCCAGTAAACCCGACCACAATCATCAAAACGAGAAGTTAACGATAAACTCAGATGACCAAACCCTGCCCATGCTTACCACAGACCCATGAGATCGGAACCAGATACACCCATGACCATGAGTCGGCAACAGCTAAGATATATCCACAGAAACTGGCATTCTCGATGGCACCCACAGTTCCAGCCAAATGTATTCGGCACTTTATGCCTCGACAGGGTAGCGAAAACCACAGTGATCCCACTTTACACACACTTCAGCATCAGGTTACGTACTAGTTAATAGAACCTAGCAGCCATAAAAAAACACTGACATCGGCTGAATTCAGGGTTTGCACTGTAAACTGCTTGTCGATCTTTAATGCCTTCTCTACTTGTCCTCTGCCTTGCCATAAAAAACAGGCCATTGGTTAGATTAGTTGCAGAGAACCATAGAACACTGTTAGCGAAATTAACTACTCATTATTGAACCGTTGTATTCATCACTTAAAGTTAAGACATCAACCTCTAATGCAACAGGTTACCAGCAACCGCATTCATTCATTCATTTATCCCTTGTGTGGTGCAGTAAGTTGTCATTTTACCATTGTGAGAAATAAGGGTGACGGAAAACAGTGCACGATGTAAAGATCCCAAACCATAACATATATTTTCTAAGTAATACTGCCAAAATGCAGTGGGAAACTAGCTAAGGACTAAAGATGGTCCCGGTTTATTACCATGTTTATGTGCTGGCATAATGAAGTTGAGTTTTTTCATTTCATTTATTGAAATATAAACAGCATCGATATGATATACAAAAAAAGTTATGACCCTTATGTAATGAAAAAGAGTTTTATTTCTTTTATTTACTGACCCAAACATAAAGGCATTGATACAATAATGTACTATAAACACAACAACACGGTACACAGGCAATATGAACATGCATGCAGATAACAGGGCCTCACACAGGGTTCAATGGAGAAATTGTAAATGGCACAGCTAATCTCCCAACAAAGGGAATTGCAAACAATTTTCAGCCTTTAGCAGGTTTATGCTAATGCAAATAATCTATAGCTCAATAACTACCCATGCTACCAGGCTTCACAATTCTGGAAAATGATACTGGCACAAAAGGAACTTACAAATGATCAATTGAGCATGTTCATTAAGTCATTATACAAAAGGTTATATACCTATATGACACATGAACAGAAGATGGCTAGGGCAACTGTTTGATACCTCATATATCGCAATGATGTGCGGCATTGCCTTCTGCCACCCTACTTGCTCCTCCAGACCTTCAGCACAAAACTGGGTATGACGACGAAGCAAAACATGGCCATGGTACCCAGTACCCCAGTATCAAAGAGTGCATAACCAATCTTTTCCCTCTGAGATTTCTCCACCGGTAACAGCCCCCCAAGCACCAGAGCACCTGCTCCGAGCAGCAGGAGCAAAAGGAAAGTTGCAAGTATCATGAGCACAGGGTTCCGCAGCACCTTCCATGTTAACCCTCCAAACATCTGACAAGGATGCTCAACAGTGACAGCAAGCAAACCAGGTCAGTTTCCTGAATGAACCAACCATATGGATAGTATATGCACGCTTTAATGTAAAACTGGAAACACGCAAATGCGCCCACATAAATTTAGTGCACAGATTAAATATTCTTTAGGAAACTAATACTTGATCTGTACAGCTTAACTGAAAGCAGATCCTGCATTGACACTCTAGAGACCCAATTGGGATGATTGGAAGCAAACTCAATCAAACACGGTCAATTTCAGTTCACACGAGCATATAGAGAGAGGATACATATGATTTGATTTGAAATTGGATGGAAACAAACGCACTCACAACTTTCAGATAAATTAATCTTCTCCTTTGGGGAAATAGCACAAGTTAATTGAAAAAGTGATTGTGTGTGTACCATTAATTTGATTCCAAGAACAGTAGAGTAAATTAGAGCCTATCAGCCTAGGAACTAATAACATACCCACTAGTATATCTACTGACTACTAGTTAAAACCCGCTCAAATCAACTCATCAACTGTAAGAAGGAGCAGCGTTTCCTAGTCGCGATACCTTCCTGGATTGGATCTGGAACTGGATCTCCTTGGCCGAGTTGCGGAGCGACGATCTGAACCCGGCCGCACACATGGCGCGCAAGAACTGCAGGGTGACGACGACGATGACCAGCGCGGGGACGACGAGGGATCCGATCGAGACGTTGACGAACGCGTAGGTCACCGGGGAGTCGAGGCCCAGGGCCCGGCGCGCGACCGTCGAGGCGGCCACGGCCGCGCAGCCCACCCACGTGCTCGCGAGGTACAGGTACTCGACCAGTCTTGGCACGGCGGGGACCCGGAGCGCGCGCGCCGGCTCCCGCTGCTGCTGCGGCGGCGGCTGGGGGAGGACCTCGAGCACGACTTCGGCGACGGCCATGGGGGCGCGGGGGAGAAGTGGAAAGGAAACCCTAGGCTCTCGACGGCGAAGCTCTCCTGTCTCGCTCGCAGCCGCAGTGTGGAGTGGTTGGTTGGGCTGTGAAGTGGGCGACGGAGGCGAGAGGAAAGTGGACACGGAGGGGATCTGATACGTGTCGACTTCAGGTTCCTTCCAGAGTGCCCAAGTGAGTTTGGAACATTTCTTAAGTTCCATTTCAAGAATACTAATAAAAATATTCGTCGGTCTGCAACATTCCCTAACATTTCTTCGAGTCCCTTTCAAGAATAGTATATTTAAAAATAAATTAGACGTTATGCAACATTCCCTCTATTTCCTTAAGAGAAGTTCAACCTATTTAATCTTTTTTTAAGACTCGTTTGATTCGCTATCGCGGGAAGTTAAACTTGGACATACTGGATGCTATTTATGTTCTCCAACACTAAAACTAGAGATTCTATAGAAATTTTGGCACCACGACGTCCGGGAGCGCGACCGCCACCTCCCGCGACTGTGGCTGGGGTTGAACCTCGAGAACCACCTCGATGACGGTCATGGGAGCGTCGGGGGAGGGGAGGGGGAGGCTGGGGAAACCCTAGGCTCCTGATGTTGGATCTCCTCTCGATGACAGTGGAGGCGGAGTGGCTGGGCTGTGGAGCGGGGCTAGAGGAGTTTGGGGGAGGAGAAAGTGGAGGGAGTGGATAGCGATGAACATGGAACGGGATTTTGGCCTTCCGAGTGCCCGAGTAAGGGTTGAATACTTGACTTTGGAGAAGTTTGGTAGGTGTACTACAGAAATACCAAATACAGAAATACTCAAATGATAAAGTATCATTTTGTAATAATCAAATTGTCATTAGTACTGAAATCATAGGGTCATTTGGTATAGAACAATAGGGTTGTGCATAATTATAGCGTCGTAGTAGATAAAATGGCATCCAGTATACCTCCTCAACAATCAAAGGTACCAATATGTTTGATACATCGCGTTAAGTCTATTTTGTATAGTTTACTGATATTTTTGTGTAGATCCATGAATGCATACCGGTGGTTCTTTAGATTGTTCTTAAAAAAAGTGTTCATTTAGATCATTAACTTTTTTTTTGTTAAAGTTAGGCTTCTAAATGAATGTTTCCACTAACACTTCATTAATAGTACAATTAACAGGAACCGAGCTTGGCTCGGATGGCGCCTCCACGGTGGTCGGACTGCCTGCGCGGGTTTGACTCCTAGGAGTCGCACTCGTGTGTCCTACTGAGGGAATTTATTTCACACGCAGACGCACGGTAGTGCGGTGGTTGAGCGGCCACTTGTCACCCTCCCAAGAGTCTGCACCTACGCTTGTCGCAAAAAAAAAGAGCGGTGGGCGTGTTGCAAAAAAATCTCATCGACTGTCTCATGTCAAAGCAAAGGGTTTAAGGTTAGCATAGGGGTTCGTAGATTTTTCTTAATAGAATACCGGCCTTACGCTCCGCAGATCGAGTTTCTTTATTGTACAATTAAGGAGTAGCAGACGGATAATCCAATCTGACTGTATAATACTGAATTTTTCTCTGGTGGATCACGCAAACGGCAAAACAGATGGAAAACGAACTTCGCCTAAAGTTGAGTGTTGGGAAGTGGGCTTAGTTTGCCACCAGTTCTTACTACAATTTGGAAACTTTGTACCCTCATTTAAATCACACCCTGCACTGCTACTGATGGCCCGTTGTTTTACTCTGTGAATCAGTCAGAGGTGAAGGGAAGAAATTCAGAATTACGATACGATAGGACGATTATAGGTTATCTTAGTTGGGCTGGCCTATTCATTATATGCCAATTCAGCCCACCAGAACATGCCCTGCCAAGAAAAGGAATAAGTCCTTTTGACCCCCCTCATATATTGGGTGAGTTCGGTTTTCCCCCCTGCTGTCCTAAACCGGGTATTTGAGGCCCCTCATCTCTTGAAACCGTGCGTTTTCCCTCCCTCGGCTGTTTTGCAGAGTGGTTTTGATGACGTGGACGCCACGTAGCGGTAGGGCCCACTTGTCAGCGTCACTCATCTCTTTTCTCTCTGTTTCCCACTTTCTCTATCCTTTCTCGTCTCTCTCCTCCGTTCAGATGGCTGTCGGGTGGGACTGGCAAGCAAGCGGCCTGTGGGTGCAGGAGCCAGGGGCGGGCTACCCTGCTCCTCTGCTGCTCGTCGTCAGAGGCCCACCCCGCCCCTGCGGCACCATCGAAGGGCCACTGGCGCCGGCTCAGGGAGTGTGGCGCGCAGCGGCCGACGTCGGGGAGGAGCAGCAGCGGAAGAAGAATGTTGCCGTCGCCGGCCACCCTGCTCCTCTTGGAAGCGACGGCGGTAACATTCTTCTTCCGCTGCTGCTACTCCCCGACATCGGCCGCTGCGCGCCACACTCCTCGAGCCGGCGTCGGTGGCCCTTCGGCGGTGCTGCGGGGCGGGGTGGGCCTCCGGCGGCGAGCAACAGAGGAGCAGGGTGGCCCGCCCCCTAGCTCTTGCGCCCATCGGCCGCTCGCCCGCTGATCCCTGCTCCACCCGAGGGAGAGAAAGAGGGAAACATAGAGAAAAGAGGTGGGGTCACGCTGACAAGTGGGCCCCACTGCCACGGGGCGTCCACGTCATCAAAACCGCTTCGCAAAACAGTCGAGGGAGGGAAAACGCCCGGGTTCAAGAGATGAGGGGCCTCAAATACCCGGTTTAGGATAGCAGGGGGGAAACCGAACTCACCCAATACATGAGGGGGGTCAAAAGGACTTATTCCCCAAGAAAATATGCAGAACTTCCAGCCCATAGTAGGCCACTTACAACAGCAATTGCCCATGGACCAGTGTATGTTAAGATGGAGATGGAGTAGTTTACAAACTATGGGCTGAAACTACTCCATCTCCATCCAATGCCTCCAAGATAGGGATGCAAGTAGGTACTCAATGATGTTTTTGAGTCAGCTGATTAATAACGATAACATACCAATATAGTTCATTTCCTTCCAAAATTAATTATATGGAATGCCATCCTAATTCATTTTATCAATTTTTTTGGTCGACTCAATAACCCATTACATTTCCAACTTGCATTCTTACTCCTAGTAAACCAGACCACAATCATAAAAAAGAAGTTAAAGATAAACTCAGATGGCCAAACTCTGCCCAGACTTGCCACAGATCCGTGAGATTGATCGAAATTCGGAACAAGATACACCCATGAGTAGGCAACAGGCAACAGCTAAGATAGTATCCACAAAAACCAACATTCTCAATGGCATTCACAGATCCAACCAAATGTATTCGGCACCTACGCCTCGACTTCAGTATCAGTGACCTCCCTTTGCCCACACTTCAGCTGTTCAGCATCAGGTTACGTGAGAGTCAATAGAACCTAGCAAAGCACTGAGTCTGCACGAGTGAATTATTTCTCTCAAGCATCGTGTTGGGGAACATGGCCTTCGGAAATGTTTTCCCACGGCCGGCCAGGACCACCTTCGGAATGTCAGACCGAAGGGGCTTCGGTGTTTATGAAAGGGCTAACAAGATCGTTAACCTTGCTCGGTTTACTTGTGTGGTGACTACAGGTACGGGACGACGAGGCCAATACGGGGGTTCTGGGACCTTCCCGTGGCTGACATGGCCTCATGAGGGCTTCGGCGCCGAAGGTGCGGCCTGATCGGTGGCCCCCGTTCGTCAGATGGGCGCACTACACGTCGGCACGTCGGACGTGTAAAGGGCGCCGTACGAAGGGGAGACAAAAGGCGTGGCGTGTATAGGGGCTCGGCCGTGCGAAGACACGCTGGAGACCCGTACGAAGCTAGAAGTTACTGTAATACCCTTGAAAAGCGTGTAAAGTTGTTTGTCGGGAAAGGAAAAGGTGTAATTGAGGTGGATGAACACCCCCAGGGCATCCTATAAATAGAGGGATCCTTGTAACTGAACAGGCGCGCATTAATGAGAAGAGAGCTCCGAAGGGCTCAACTTATCTCCTGGTCTTTCGGTTTTAGTATCTGATTCTTCGTATCGCATTTAGTAGAGGTAGCAGTAGTAGTAGCGGTAATCTAGCCGGGGAAGGAAGTCCCAGTAGCGTAGCTGCGTTCGTCTCCGAGGGGGCCGTTGGCCGTGTCCCCTTCGGAGGAGAGCTCAACACTCCAGGGGGCTGTTGTGTCGGCGTCCACCTTCGGGCCCGATCTCCACCAACAGTTTGGCGCCCACCTCGTGGAAGAATCCAAGACCATATGGCAAGGACACGTTCGGCAGGGGCCGAAGCCACCGCGGCTCCAGCCCCGACTCCAGCCCCCGCGCCCGAAGCCGCCAACCCTTCGCATTTAGTAGAGGTAGCAGTAGTAGTAGCGGTAATCTAGCCGGGGAAGGAAGTCCCAGTAGCGTAGCTACGTTCGTCTCCGAGGGGGCCGTTGGCCGTGTCCCCTTCGGAGGAGAGCTCAGCACTCCAGGGGGCTGTTGTGTCGGCGTCCACCTTCATGCCCGATCTCCACCAATAGTTTGGCACCCACCTCGTGGAAGAATCCAAGACCATATGGCAAGGACACGTTCGGCAGGGGCCGAAGCCACCGCGGCTCCAGCCCCGACTCCAGCCCCCGCGCCCGAAGCCGCCAACCCTTCGGCCTCTGCGGTCCAGCCTTCGTTGGAAACAGGCGCGGGCGTGAGCGTCCCGGAGGTCGAGCACACCGCCACGGGGGAATTCGAAGTCAGCCTCGAGGGGCTCGGGGCTTCGGCCCAAGATATAGATGACCTTCGGAGGATACGGGCCCTCATCACGGGCAAAGCTGTGGCGGCCCAGCAAGAACAAGAGGCTCGACCGTCTTCGTCACAAGCGCAGCCACGATGGCCGCAGGGTGCAGCAGCGGCGCCTGCAGCAGCTGACAGCATCGATTTCAACATCAGGCAGGCGGAGCGCTACTTCGCTATGCTCCAGGGCCAAGTCACCGGCGCAGCGCCACAGCAGCCCACAGCACCCTCCCCAGCCACCCCAGCTCAGGGAGCCGTCGCGCAGGCCACGCCGGCGTCTCAGCAGCACATTTGGCACACTCTACAGGCCATGCAAGCTCAGCTGGACCAGTGGAGGCAGCACAAAAACGCGTCCGAAGGTCAGAGCATCGGGCAAAGACAGGAACCGGGACAAAGGCAAGAACCCATTCTGCTGGACGACACCCCGTTCTGCAACATCGTCCCAGTGTCCCCGCTCTCGGTGGAGCTCGAGAGTGCACCGTGGCCCCGTCGCTTCAACGCCAACACCTTGCCCTAGTATGATGGGGACTACGATCCCAAAGAGTTCCTCATGAAGTTCGAAGCAGCAGTCGAATCCAACGGTGGCGACGCCACAACGAAGGCCAAGGCGCTGGTGATGGCTTTGAAAGGCGAAGTCCAGTATTGGTATGCCAACATTCCGAAGGGTCACATAACGTCGTGGTTCCAGCTCCGCAACAAGTTGCTGTCCAGCTTCAAAGGCATGCAGGTCGAGGAGCTAGACTCAAACGACCTCGTCAACATGTGTATTCAGGGGGACAAGGAGTCGCTGCAGGAGTATATGCACAGAGTAGTCAAGCTCACAGCGCGGGCGCCAGGCGTGTCCGAAAGTAGTACTATTGACGCGATTGTGGGGGGGTGTTAAAGGTAGGCACCTGCCAGGATGTGCTTGACAGAATCAAACCGAAGTCCCTACAAGAGTTGTTCGAAGTGATGCAAGAATACTGCAAATCTGACAAAGGCCGACGCCGAAGGCTAGACCGAGCCAACGCTGCCAAGAAGCAAAAGCAGCAAGGTCAGTGGGAAGCACCGAAGGGATGGCAGAACCACCCACCGAAGTAGCCTTACCGGCAAGTCAACAACGTGTCCACGCACACCAACCCCAACCAAAACAAGGGCAGCGGAGGCCATAAAGGGGGGAACAATAGCAACAAAGGACCGAAGCCCCCGCAGCCACCACCACCGGCTCAGGGAGGCGGCGATAGGTATTTCTGTTGGCTCCACGGGACCAACGCGTACCACCACACACACCAGTGCCCTTCGGCAATCAAGAAGAAGATAGAATGGGAAGCTGAGGAGAAGGCTAAGGCGGCTGGGCTGGCCGTAAACCACGTCATGAAATATCAGAACACGGGGCAGTTCAGAGCATTGCCGGTGCCATATCACCCACCTCAGTCTTTCCAACCTTCGGCGCCGATGCAAGGGTTTCAGCCGGCACCGCCAACACAGATGTTCGCACCTTCGGCACCGCAACTGCCCCCGCCACCCCCCATGCATGCGCAACAGTCGTCAGTCTTTGTGCCTTCGTGGACGAACACTACAGTCCCCGCTCAGGCGGCGTATGGCCCGACAGCCTACCAGCAGCCACAAGTGCCGAAGCAGGAAGCACCAGACTCTGGCGGTACTGGCCCAATGGGCATGGTCAATATCATTAACGCGATCTCAGGGGGCTCTAATGAGCCAGTGCACACAACGAAGCGGCAAAGGCAGGAGTACTACCGAAGCGTATCGCACATCTGCTCGGGGAAGTATTTCCACCTGCCATGGTCTCACGTACCAATAACCTTCACAGTAGCTGACATCAAGTTGCAGCATTACCCCCACAATGATCCCCTCGTCATAAGGGCAAATATTGGCAAGAATACGAAGTACTACTTCGGCAACGACGTGGGCCGGGTGCTGGTGGACAATGGCAGCTCAGCGGACATCCTGACTTGGCAGTGTTTCTCAGACATTGGCTTCAAGAAAGAGGATTTACAGAAGGCAGAGCACCCTTTATACGGTTTCGGCAACAAGAGAATCGAGGCATTGGGAAAAATCGACGTCAACGTGACCTTCGGGCAAGATGCCACAATGAGAACCGAGGTCATCACCTTCGATGTTATTGACTTCGTGTACCCATACAATGCCATCTTCGGGCGTAACACGATCAACAAGTTCGCAGCCGTCATTCATCAAGGCTGTCTGCTGATGAAGATACCAACTGCGACTGGGGTCATTTCGGTGTACGACAGTCAGGAGGAGGCTCGGAGGGCTGAAAGAAACACTTCGGTGCTTAACAGGCAAGTGCATGTCATTGATGAGGCCGAAGGCGATGATGTCCTGCCCGAGGCCGAGCTGAAGGCCGAAGCCCAGATGAGGCAGACAATGAAACAGGCCGAAGCTGAGCGGATGAAAGCAGTCGATGACACCAGGACGGTCCCCCTGTGTGCAGATGTCCCAAGCAGGACAGTCATGATAGGCACCGAAGTCAGCAAGGAGGAGGAAAACAGACTCCTGGAATTCCTTCGTAATAACCAGGATGTCTTTGCTTGGTCCAAGACAGATTTGACAGGGGTTCACAGGTCCGTCATAGAGCACGCCCTGAACACTGACCCGAATGTGAGGCCAAAGTTGCAGCGGCAGAGACCAATGTCAGACGACAGAGTCAAGTCCGCAGAGGCCGAAGTGCAGAAATTGCTCGTCGCAAGGATCATAAGAGAGGTGCAGTACCCAGTGTGGGTGGCCAATGTCGTGATGGTACCGAAGAAGAATGGCAGGATGCGAATGTGCATCGACTTCACAGAACTCAACAAGGCATGCCCAAAGGACCCCTACCCGCTTCCTAGAATTGACATAGTTATCGATCAGGCGGTCGGCTGCGAAATGCTGAGTTTGCTTGACTGTTTCTCTGGATACCACCAGGTGTGGATGCGGAAGGAGGATGAGGCGAAAACAGGTTTCACAACCCCCTTCGGAGTATTCTGCTTCGTCAGGATGCCGGAGGGCCTTCGTAACGCCGGGTCCACTTTCAACCGCATGATGAAGATAATATTAGGCACCCAGCTTGGTCGCAATGCTTCGGCATATGTGGACGACGTCGTCATCATGAGCGTGAAGGAGACAGATCACATTGCAGACCTGACCGAAACCTTTGACAACATGAGGCGCAACGGGCTCAAGTTGAACCCAGAGAAATGTATCTTCGGCATCCGCAAGGGACAACTATTGGGCTGCATGGTATCTAAACAAGGCATACAGGCCAACCCTCAGAAAATCGAAGCGCTACGCAGAATGCAACCACCAAGCACCAGGAAAGAGGTGCAGAGACTCACGAGCAGAATTGCATCATTGAACAGATTCATTTCGAAGGCAGCAGAACGAAGCCTACCATTTTTTAAGGTGCTTCGGGCGAACACGACTTTCCAATGGGGTGCAGAGCAACAGCAGGCTTTCAAAGACTTGAGGAACTACTTGGAGGAGGCCGCCGTCATGGCCAAGCCGTCCCCGAAAGCCGATCTGTTATTATACATTGCTGCAACAGAAACGGCAGTCAACGCCGTCTTGGTAGAGGAACGGATGGAGGCAGACACATTGAAGCAGTTCCCCATATACTATGTCTCCGAAGCCCTAAGCGGATCGAAGCTCTTCTACACAGAGATGGAGAAGATGGCATACGCAGTTGTAATGGCAAAAAGGAAGCTTCGGCATTACTTTCAGAGCCACAACGTGTCAGTGCCCATGGCGTACCCCCTTCGGGACATGTTTGAGAACAAAGAATCAACGGGAAGGATAGGCAAATGGGCTACAGAACTTGCAGAACACGTCATAAACTTCGTCTCCCGCAGTGCAATCAAGTCTCAGATGTTAGCTGATTTTGTGGCTGATTGGACACCTTCGTCCACGAAGGGCGATCCTGTAATCACAGAGCCGGTATGGGAAGTACAGTGCAATGGGGCATACTGTCACTTGGGTTCGGCAGCAGCGGCAGTCCTCAAATCACCGTCCGGCATCAAGCTTCGGTACGCACTTCAGTTGGATTGTGATCACTGCACCAACAACATGGCAGAATACGAAGGGTTGCTGCTTGCACTTCGGAAGGCCAGGGCAGTCGGAGCAAGGAGACTTGTCATCCTAACAGACTCGGAGTTGATAGCCGGCCACATTGGCAAAACTTACAAAGCCAAGAAGCCGGATATGATGAAGTACCTGCAGGCAGTGCGAAGCATGAAGAAAATTTTCCTCGGCATTACAGTCAAAAGTTTTCCTCGGCTCTATAATAAAGAAGCAGACGCCATAGCCAAAGCGACGGCCTCGCAAGAGCCTTTGCCTCCAGATGTCTTTTACGAAACAACGACAACAAGATCTGCAGCTGACGACGAGGCACCCCCAAAATTCGTGAATGCAATCCACAGCGAAGATTGGCGTGCCCCGATAGTGGTAGCAATCAAGGGGTACTATGAGGCCGAAGATGGCGTGGTCGACAAGCGGGTCGCTATCAGGGCAAGAAACTATCACATCATTGATGACAACTTGTACCAAAAAGGAGTGTGTGCCCCACTACTCAAGTGCATATCCGCGACCGAAGGCAAGCAGTTACTTCATGAGATACATAGCGGCATGTGCTCGCATCACATCAGCACGATGGCCCTGGTGCAGAAGGCTTTCCACCAGGGTTTCTACTGGCCTTCAGCAGTGGCCGACGCCCACGAAATTGTGCGCCACTGCCCAGAATGCCAGCGTCACACACCATACAGCAAGTTTGCCGCCAACGAGATACAACTCATACCCCCAGTATGGCCCTTCGCAAGATGGGGGATAGACATCATTGGTCCGCTGCCAACAGCGCTAGGCAACTACACCCATGCAGTAGTGGCGGTGGAATACTTCTCCAAGTGGGTTGAGGCGAAACCATTGTTGAGCATCACTTCGGCAATGATACAGAAGTTTTTCTGGTAGAACATTGTCTGCCGCTTCGGGGTTCCGTACGAGGTTACGGTCGACAATGGCAAGTAGTTTGACAGCACCGACTTCAGGGAATTCTGTAGTTACTTGGGCACCAAATTGTGTTTTGCTTCGGTCTATCACTCGCAGTCTAACGGGGCGGTAGAACGGGCCAACGACATAATTTTCGCGGGTATTAAAAGGAATATCACAGAGTTGCCTAAAAGCAAGTGGGCTGAAGAGTTACTGAGGGTGATCTGGTCTCACAACACCACCACTTCCAGAACGACGCAATTTTCTCCTTTCAAGCTATTGTATGGCGAGGAAGCTATGCTCCCCGAAGAATTGTGCTTAGGGACTTGGTGAGACGCTCCTCCAGGCGACGAAGAGCAAAAGGCTTCGGTTCAGAACATTGAGGAGGCACGGCTGCAGGCCGGAGCCAACTTGGTGGCTTATCAGGAGGAGACCCGAAGGTGGAAGAACAAGAGAATCCGTCCGAAGCTTATCCGGTCAGGAGACCTCGTCCTGCGCAAAATCCCGAAGGGCAAGCTAAAGGGCAAGATGCATAGCAAGTGGGAAGGGCCGTTCATAGCAACTGCGACGGCAAATGAAGCAGCTTTCAAGTTGCGCAGGATGAGCGGGGAAGAGGAGCCATACACGTGGAACGTGGACATGCTCCAGAAGTACTTCGTCTAAACGCCTCCGAAGCTGCGATCTTTTGTAGTCCCATCCTTTTTTCCTTCGTTTCTTTCTGGTTTGAAGTTTGTAATATATGAACAATAAGTAGGGGGACGTACTCTTTTCCTCACGGGGGAAGCTTCGTGGATTCTCACTGGATCCACGAAGTGTGAGGTTTTTAACGAGGCGGACCCGTGTACCTTTTGCTATGTAATATAAGTCAGTCATTTCCCCCAAGCTCGGCGCTTCCTCCTGAGTCTTTGCAGTTTTTCCCGAAGCTATGCTCCCCCTCCGCGGTACGGGGGGCATAGTCTTCGAAGGCCTTTTCGGTCGGAGTAAGTAACGGCGTAGCCTCGGGGGACGATAGGCGAACCCGAGTCACGCCTGTCACTTATTACGTATACCGAAGGCGAAAAATCCGCGTAAGGCGGTGTGTCGGTCCCTTTATGGCCGAAGATGAAAATCCGTGTAAGGCGGTGTGTCGGTCCCTTTATGGCCGAAGATGAAAATCCGCGTAAGGCGGCGTGTCGGTCCCTTTATGGCCGAAGATGAAAATACGCGTAAGGCGGTGTGGCGGTCCCTTTATGGCCGAAGATGAAAATCCGCGTGAGGCGGTGTGTCGGTCCCGTTATGGCCGAAGATGAAAATCCGCGTAAGGCGGCGTGTCGGTCCCGTTATGACCGAAGATGAAAATCCGCGTAAGGCGGCGTGTCGGTCCCGTCATGGCCGAAGGTGAAAAATCTGTGTAAGGCGGTATGTCGGCTTCGTCTTGACCGAAGATGAAAATCCGCGTAAGGCGGTGTGTCGGTCCCGTTATGGCCGAAAGTGGAAAGTCCGCATGTGGCGGCGCGTCGGTTACATTATGGCCGATCATACGAAGACCGCGTAAGGCAGCGTGCCGTTTCCGTCATGACCGCAGGTACAAGTCCACGCAAGGCGCAGTGTCAGTACAGTCACGGCCGAAGGCAAGTACCACGGAGGACGGCGTGATCGTTCCACACAAGAAGGCTACTGTACTGACCACGTCGCGGGCGAAACGTCGCAAGGACGCCGAAGGGTCATTCTCATAAGAACGGAATCAACATCATAATTTTATTACCAAACAAGGAAGTATAATCAATCAATACAACGGGCTTTGTTTACACTATACACGCCATTAAGGCCTGTGTCACTCTGTTCAGCCGCGAACACTTCCGGGGGGGAGTTCCGAAGTAGGCATTTCAAGTCTTCGCGGCTTGCACAGTTATGACACATGAATACCCTTTACAATAAGACAACAGACACGAAGGGGACATGATGTATACACCAGGGGGCTAGTCCTCATTTATTACAACTTTGCAAATCTCGTTGATCAACCGAAGCGCAGCCACGTCTATTATGTCCAGCGCCATCTGGCGCAACTCCTCTTCCGAAGGCATGCGTCCTGCGCCGAAGACAGGGGCATAATCAGGCACGCGAGAATTTACAACTGCTCATGCTTTACAATCGCGGCGTCATCTGACGGCGCGTCAGGGATTAGGTACACGTATTCGGGAGGCCCAATAACCCCCTCCTCAACAGGTTCCGGCTTGGGAACTAGCCCCTCGTCTACGAGGGCCCGCGGCAGCACGCTTCACTGCTCGACGAGCAGCACGCTCTCTAAGGATCGCATCACGCCGCTCCGAATCCCTTGAAATCTCCGCAAAAAAGCGTCTCGCGGATTCGTTCAGAACATGGTAGCGCTGTGCGCAGTACGCTAAGAACTCGGAATACGACACACCAGGGTGGCGGATGCTAAACTTTGTCCACACGTTCGGCGCAACAAAAAACGAGTTCAGGGTGGAGGACAGTTTGCTCGCACCTTCGGCTGTCTGCGCAGGCACCACTGAAGGGACCTGCGCAGAGGCAACCTTCATTAGTTTCGCTTACAACCACATGGGACAAAAGTACACCAATCTACTTAAATTTTAACCCCTCACACCTCAGCTTCGGCAGCAGTAGCCAAATGGGGGTCGGTCTCGGCAGGATTCGCGTTAGCGTTGGCTTCGTGGTCCGGAGAGCTGGCGGCGAGAAGCGCCGATTCAAGTTCGGCCGCGTGCGCTTCGTCATCGGCGTCGCCTCCCTCAGCCTCGCGCACAGGTTCCTCCATTTGCTCCTTCGACGTAGCGGCGGCAGCTTTGGCATTCGCAGGGTCGGTGCCGGAAGAAGCACCGACCGAGCGGGCAGCATGTTCAGCTTCGGTAGCGCACTCCGCATCATTTGTTCGATCATCTACCACGGGGGCGGCGCGCTCCACCTCGTCGGGGCGCTCAACTTCGGTGACGTGCTCAGCCTCGACAGTGTGCTCAGCTTCGGCATCGTGTTCCGCCCCAGCACCTTCGTTCTCTGCGCCCCCTTCCCTTGTGGCACCAAGAGCGGCTTCGGTGGTCGCACCTTCGGCGGCGATCAGTGGAACCCTGGTCATGTCAATCCAGTCACCTTCTTCCATAAACGGAGGGTGGAGCGGCCCCCCAGCGGGGTGGCGAGCCCGGAGACGCGCTGTAACCCGTGCTTGGAGACGAGGTGCTATCTACAAGGCAACAAAAGTGCGGAGCTATGTCAGTATAAATCGAAGATAGATGAGTCTGCTGCAGCTAAAAATTTAGGGTGCGTCGTCGTACCTGAGCGCCCAGACGAACAGATTCGTCGAGAGTAAGGTGGGACCCGCACTCCGCGAAAAAGGTATTCATGAAGTTCTTGGCTAGATTCTTGGCGAGCACAGGAAGCTTCGTCATGTCCAGCTCCGCATCGCTTGGCCATCCGTAATCATCCTTGGTCAGCCGCCGGATGTCATTCTTACTTACAGTCTTCTCAGACGAAGGACGGTCCGAAGGAACCAATGAGCACACGGAGTACGCTAACGTACGAACCCCCACCGCAGCCCCAAGTTCGCCAAAGATCTTCGTGTTCATAGTGACCAGGTCGAAGCAAGCACTCACCTACTCGTAAAAGGCCCCGACGGTACATCGGGGGAACGAAGTTGGTGGGGCTGCTAGGTTACACTGTGCCAGAAGTTCCAACACCTCGTCGCGAAGCACTTCAGCACTGCGAATGTGCTGAGCCCGATATCTCTCCAGGGTGTTGGCCAGGCGATCTGTTTCGCCCTTCGCGCTGGCCAGTTCGGTGTCCTTGTCATGAAGCTGGCCGCTCAAGTCTTCCTTGGTACTGGTTAATCTCTCCACGTCGGTATGGAGTGACTCAATAGCGGTCTGCGACCTCTTCGTGCTTTCCTCCTTCTCCCGTTCAAGGCGCTTGTTTCGGTCTTGTTCAGAGGCAACCAGCTTCTCAAGTTCGGACACCCAGGTCTGCAGAGACGCGGTTGCCGCAGCTGACGAATCCTTGGCCTCCTGCTGCTCCCGCTCCAACTTCCGTGCAAGACACCGCGAGGCAACGAAGCCTTTCAACGCCAACTCCCCACACGCGGTTGCCAGATCTTCGGAGCTGAAGCTGCTGAAATACTCCTCCTCGTGCGGGATCGCGAAGCTGGACCCAGCCTCCTCCAAGAAATTGCGCTCGTGGCCGCCACTCATCAGGCTTAAGAAGCGGATCTGTTTCCCACCGATCAGCCTCACCTTCGGTGGGACCTGAAGTCGAGCAGCGGCTTCTTGGGGCTCCTCCGGCGTTATGCGGTTGTTGCTGCTTTCGGGTTCTTCTTCTTCCTCGGCTTCGGCGTTGGAGTCGTCTTTTTCGGCACCCGTGGCCGAAGGTGAGGCAGATTGGCCGGTATTTTCTGTCGAGGAACTTGATGAGCCGCTGGATGCTGAGCTGGACTTGCCCTTTTCGCAAGGGGCTTCGTATCCAAAGTCAGGGGGGCTTCGGTCACGAGGGGCATCTCCGACCGAAGAAACCACCCGTACTTCGCTGTCGTCATCGCTATCCTTTTCTTTCGGACTCAAAGGCACGAGCAGCGGACCGCCGGCTGCCGCGCCTTCACTTCCCGAGGGTGCAGCGGCGCGGAGGGGTACAGCGGCGATGACCGTTGTTACAGCGCCGGTGTCCAGATCGACGAACCGTGTTTTCTTGGCTGCCGGGGGCGGGCTCGTCGGGCGGGCGCCGCGTTTCTTTCGGGCTTTCCCTTCGGCAGCGGCCGTGGCTGCGGCGGCAGAAGGGGCTTTCTTCGAAATCCTCTTCGGAGGTGCGCCACCGGCACGTGGAGACATTGCAGTCTCCGCCGTTTCGGCACCAGCAGCGGCGAGTGCGGCGGCTTTCCGCTCCGCCGCCTCGTGATGCTTAGCGAAGCCCACGCGTTCAGGGGCAGTAACCTTGAAGAACTCGAACACGCGGTTCGTCCGAGACCCATTCAGCTCAGTCATCGTGTCTTTGTACTCCTTCGGCGAAACGGGGCTGAGGATGAAGTCGCCGTGCTCTTCCACCTTCCTCTTCTTCAGCACTGGGAACAGCCAAATGAAACAGATGTCACTAGAGTCAAACGAGGTGTCATCAACAGCATGCACAAACCCGTAAAGCAAATGAAGGACTCGAAAACTCATGGGCCGAAGTGAAGCCGAAGACCTTCGTCCAGTCAGGACAGGGAATGCCACCGATGTTCGCTGCCCAGGCATCGTCCTCCACCTCCCATCCGTCGAGCAACGGGCACACCGGGATGGCACGATACTCCTCCACGATGTCGCGGGTGCTGTACTTGCGGGCAAACCGACGAAGCATCATCACGAACTCGTCGCCTTTGGGACAGGCTGGGTTCTTGGTGTACGATTCGTGAAGAGGGGGCAGCACCTTCGTAGCCAGCGGGTGCGGCTCTCCCGCAACAAGGGTAGTCACGTCATGGTACAACCAGTGCTGTTGCCAATCCGAAGGCCACTTGTTGCGGTACGCCGTAACGGGGCTGACAACTCCAGACTTGTACGAAAAGTTCAGGCAACCGAACTGGCAGTCCCGCTCCACGGTATCTTCGCCCTCCTCTTCGAAGACGGTACGACGCTGATGGTGGACCTGGTGCACCGAGGCAAACCCCTCGGCGGATGGTTTGATCTTGGTGGTTCGGCATATCCACATATACACCGAAAGGCGCAGGATGGCATTGGGAGTGAATTGATGAAGGTAGATATCAAAATACCGAAGGATATCCACAACAGCAGGGTGAAGGGGAAACCGAAGTCCGGCATATAACAGATCCCTAAAGATGACAACCTGATTATCCTCCGGCTTCGGCACGATCTCTTTTCCTGGAGTCTTCACCGAGCCCACCAACCGGTTCTTCCTCAGAAGCGCCACATCCTTGTCATCTATCAGACTTCGGCCAAATGTGTATGTCTTCGGCAACTCCTTGGCAGTGGTGTCACGCCTCCGCTTCGGCGCCATGGCTAGGGACGGACACAGAACAAGGAAAAAGCTGACAGACGAAGGAGGCCTTACAATTCTGATACGAAGGCGAGGATCTCCCGTCGGATATCGCAGCGGCAGAATAAGTGCAGGCAAGCGGTCGGCCCCTTTTTATAGTGCGGCGCCTCCTGATAATCGCGCGGGTAACAGGCAATTTTACGTTTTTACCCCGTTCCGCACACCTCTTAACAGTCATTTCCTCAGGGGTAAATAGCGTCTTTCTTTTGGGTTCAGCTCAGTGTGGGCCGTCCGTGGGAGTTCCGAAGCCCATATTCGCCTTTAGAAGTGTGATCGTAAGTTCGGCCCATCTAAGGAGCGGGACGACCCTCACTGACGAGGGGCTACTGTTGGGGAACATGGCCTTCGGAAATGTTTTCCCACGGCCGGCCAGGACCACCTTCGGAATGTGAGACCGAAGGGGCTTCGGTGTTTATGAAAGGGCTAACAGGATCGTTAACCTTGCTTGGTTTACTTGTGTGGTGACTACAGGTACGGGACGACGAGGCCAATACGGGGGTTCCGGGACCTTCTCGTGGCTGACATGGCCTCATGAGGGCTTCGGCGCCGAAGGTGTGGCCTGATCGGTGGCCCCCGTTCGTCAGATGGGCGCACTACACGTCGGCACGTCGGACGTGTAAAGGGCGCCGTACGAAGGGGAGACAAAAGGCGTGGCGTGTAAAGGGGCTCGGCCGTGCGAAGACACGCTGGAGACCCGTACGAAGCTAGAAGTTACTATAATACCCTTGAAAAGCGTGTAAAGCTGTTTGTCAGGAAAGGAAAAGGTGTAATTGAGGTGGATGAACACCCCCAGGGCATCCTATAAATAGAGGGATCCTTGTAACTGAATAGGCGCGCATTAATGAGAAGAGAGCTCCGAAGGGCTCAGCTTATCTCCTGGTCTTTTGGTTTTAGTATCTGATTCTTCGTATCGCATTTAGTAGAGGTAGCAGTAGTAGTAGTGGTGATCTAGCCGGGGAAGGAAGTCCCAGTAGCGTAGCTGCGTTTGTCTCCGAGGGGGCCGTTGGCCATGTCCCCTTCGGAGGAGAGCTCAGCACTCCAGGGGGCTGTTGTGTCGGCGTCCACCTTCGGGCCCGATCTCCACCAACACATCGATCAGCTGGCTGCAACCACAATCATCAGCAGAATTCAGGGTTTGCACTGTAACTCCTTGTCGATCTTTAACGCCTTCTCTACTTGTCCTTTGCCTTGCAAGAAAAAAACGGGCCATTGGTTAGATTAGTTGCACAGAACCGTAGAACACTGTTTGTGAAAGCAAGTACTCATTATCGAACCGCTGTACAGAACCATTGTATTTATCACTTAATGTTAAGACATCAACCTAATGAAACTGCAGGTTACCAGCAACCACATTCATTTATCTCCTGCAACATTCAATGTGTGGTGCAGCAGGTAATCATTTTACCATTGTGGGAAAAAGGGTGACGGAAAAAACATGTGCACAATGTAAAGATCCCAAACCATAACAAAAATATTTGCTAAGTAATACTGCCAAAATGCAGTGGGAAATTAGGAAAGGACTGAAGATGGTCCCAACAATTAGTCAAGACATGTATAACTTCATGTAGGTAAAACAAAATGGCAACTTTCATCATTTTTTATAAGCATAAGCAATATAAAACATCGAGGTGAACACATGGTCATGTCTATTTTATTGAATACAAAAAGAAATCTAGGTTGTCCTCGTAGTAGCCGTGTTAGTATTGAAAGAGAAAAACAAAAGTTGCACCTAGTTGAGATTGAAGGCATACTTACAAGTATTTAGTTCGGAAAATAAAAGGTCCATGGAGGTGTTATCATCTTTTGTAGTTCTTCGCTACCTCTCCCGACATCTCCATTTATTTAATGTGGCTTTGCTTATGTCTTGATTTTTCAATTCTCCTAAACTTCTAAATTTGATTATGTATGCTTAATGGAACCAACGGTCGCCCTTCTCTTCAATGTTGTCATCGCCATCTCCTCTTTCTCGTCCTCATCATCATCTTACTGTCTCTTCTCATGTATTTTCCCCTCTGTCCAGAACAAAACATATATCGAAGTATAGATCTATTGAAAAGTTTATGAAATTACCTTTCTAACGTGTGGTCATTCAAGAAAAACGGAGTTCAAACAAGGGAGTTATGTCCGTTTTACTTTAGCATTGCATGTTGTCTGGAACTGATTTCAGGGTGTGTTGCACTCGGTGATTTGGCCATAACCACTCGTAGGAACCTCCGATTGTCTTAATTCTTGATTTGTTGGAATCGTAACTTCATGAGGCTTCTAAATATCCAAAAGTGTGTTCCCTTCGAAACCATGCAGAATTTTGATGAGATCGGTGGCTTCTTGTGCATTGATCCGGAGATGTTGATGACCTTGGTCTTTTTATCTTCTAGAGCGTCATGTCGCACATCCATGTTGAAGGTTCAGGGTCTCCCCCATGCTTAGCATTTTGCTAGGCATGGAAGAAGACGACAAAGCACTTCTTAGCCATCCTTCAATTTCCTTGTCGTGAGAGTTTTAATCTTGCCTGCAAAACATTTTAGCGCATATTCTACCCCCAAAGTGACGATTGGGAATAGATAAAATTGCCAACAATTCAAAAATGTTTCTAAAATTATTAACTCATGGCATAATTAGTCTAATGAGGAATTAAAACTTAATGGGTGTACGTGGGGTGCAAAGTGTGTATGCACATGAGAGGAAAGCATATAAACAAAGATAATACACCTAGTTCTAAACACCATGTTTACAACTAGGTTGCCGAATTTCTCCATAGCCATAAAGATTTATTTATCCAGGGTTAAATTGTCTATCCCTAGATTAATAATCCTTTATAGCACAAGAAAAATTAAGTGCATTACAAAGCTTATAAACTAACAAATGCAATATGAAAACATATGAAAAGCTAGCAATGTTTATAGAACTAAATGATGACAGTCTGCAATCATGTTTAAACACCACGTTTACACAAGATCACAAAAGGACAACACCCAGCTGGAGCATTGACAAGGATATGAAAGCATACATCATAAATTCTTATAAAACAACCAAATCAACTATATGCAAACATGACTATTCAAATAAACAAACATCATATCGATGACAAAATGCAATGCGTGCAATAAAATTAAATATGAACATGAATATGGTCGTGGTCTAAAAAGAAAATGAAACTTCGATTAATCAGCCACAACTTAATCATCATAGAATGCTTCCATTCTTTATTCTCTCTATGTAAGAAATAAAAACACAAAGAAATGGGTTGCCTTCCGAAAAGCTCTTTATTTAAGTCATAGAGCTCGACTTTCTCACATACATTCTCATTGTCACAAAACCATGGTCCTTTATGAAAGAAGTAAATGTTCCACGCAGCTTTAATTCACTTCCCATGTTGCTCATGATCACTTTTGTTCAGTGAAAGTCTTGCCCAAGCTATCACTTTCCGCGTCATCACCATCTCCTTCCTTAATGCCCTTCAGTGGTGCCTCCACTCCTTGAATTTTTCTTTAATTTTCAGAACATAAAGTGTACTCAAACTCTACTCCATTGCACAGTGCACAAAATTTTATTTCCAACAAGTCATTATTTGCCTAAATCGGACTCCGAACGAGATAGTTATGCCCATTTTACTCCGGTGATGCAATCTGTCTCGAAATTTCAGAACGTGCAACGCTCAATGTTTTCGCCATAACTCCTTGCACGAGTCTTCAAACTCGTTGATTCTTGATGCGTTGGAATGGAAACTCGATGGAGCTTTTGAACACATAATTTTCTTCATTTGTACACCTCTGAACAATTGCACAAAATTGATGCAGACAACAACATCTATCGGAGGATCTGGAGAGGTTGATGATTTATCTTGCAACTCTTTTGGCATGACTTTTCTTAGATCCATCAACTATTTTGGATGTTGAGAACTTTTCGATTGCTTTGTGTCTAGGGTTTTACCTGCATTCAAGGACACAAACAAGAAACACAAAATATATGCAATAATAAAATTAGGGTTAGTCCAAGAAGATGGATAGATCGCCCTAGGGTTTGAGTTGCCGATCCCCGGCAACGGTGCCAGAAAAGCTTGTTGACGGCTCAAAAGCGCGTCAAGTTTGAATCGCAAGCGCACGGATCATTATATCTCTTCCCTTAGAGTATCCCCCCAAGGTTTATCAATCTGTGGATCGACATTGAACTACCTAAGCTTTTCTATCTAGCTAGGATCTAATCCCAACATTCAACATAGATTGCATATGAGGGTGAACATAAGTGTGTACGGATGAATGAATGCATTCGGATGACACAAGGTAACACGACCAAAGGTAACCTAAGCCTACTGTCTTCTAGTTGCAACTCCGGCAAAGATGAAGATCAATCTAATCTCGTACCTTGATAAAGAGGTAACCTAGTACTTTCCCGTGAATGCCATGCGTCAGGGACACACATAAGGTTTCCCAAAGCTTTAACTAGTGACACTTATGAAACTCGTCATAGGTTGAACTCAACATTACGCGTTCGTTCGGCCTTTTCCCTCCCGCATGCTGTCACCACACGACGGTAACCAACCACCGACTTCCCATGCACTACTACGATTAATCTGCAAGACATAGACTAATCACCATGATTACATCTATTCCTATTAAGGGCATATGGTAGCTACACATATGAATAAGCATGACTCATAGTAGATCAAAGTAAGGACAATGAATGATTTATATCACCATCGAATGTTGAATGTACAAATGCCTTGATGAATTCAAGGCATGGCTCCGGAACTCCGCCCTGGCTTCACCACGCAGGGCCAACCACGACGGCTAGGGCATGGCCTAAGCCATCTCCTAGGCAACTCAAGGACTTGCGGTGGCCATCAGCTCCCTTCGGTGTGTCTCCCTCTTCGCGATGACTTCTGGTGAATGGATCTGGCGGCCGTCGGGGCTGGAGACTATTAATCCCCCGAAGCAATGCTAGTACGAAGGAGGGGCCGAACCGCCTCGAAAATAGGGTGGGATGAAGGAAGGGCCGAACTGCCTCGAAAATAGGGTGGGTTGGCCGGTCTGGGCCGACCGGCCTGGGCCCGTTTCGGCTCGGCCCGCCTCCGTCTTCCTCTGCGTGGCTTCTTTCGTTGATGGGGCCTTTTGCGCCTTTGCTTGTGGGCTTTAGACGTCATTATCCCCGCGATCAAGATAAGGGTACTTGTCGCATGAACTCCGGTACTCTTTTATCTCGATCCTCAGGAATATCTTGCGGTTGCATCTCGGTCCTTGCCACCTTTGCACGTAAGTTCATCTTGCATTCGCACACGAACGGAGCTTCTTGATCCTCTTGCATAGCATCCTCCAAACTTAATGCGAACTTATCCATTAAGTGTGTGATTTCCTGCATAAACATAACACTTCCAAAAGCATATGCACAAATGAACTTGTTACATCATTAGTACGCCTAGTGGCGGGTTAGTTCCAAATCAAAGCCGAAACCAATGTGTAACAAGTGCCCTAGCGGTATCATATTTGATCGCCAACAACTAGCAAGTCAGCACTAATCCTATGCAAGAAAGCTCTCCTCTCCTAAAGAGAGTAGCCCAAGGCTAAAATGAAAAATGAGGAGAAGAAGTGTGTCTCAAAAGTGAGATGTGCATCTTCTATTTATAGGCTGAGAGGTTCACTGAGGATCACCGAAAGAACCCTGGGAATGCAGCTTAAGACCAATCACCGAATCCATGTGGAAGGCCGGGATGAACGGACACAAAGTCGGTTTGGCCGAACCCACGGTTCGGCCGAACCCTTTGTGAGTCCGTTTGTCTCCACTTTTGCACAGTGACTAGTAAGTGGGCCCCTAGGTACATTCTCGGTGTGTGTAAGATTTTGAGGCGGTTTGATCCCTGAGTGGGCCCTTGGATCCTTGTGACAGCCACGTGGTGCATTCTGATTCACTAGAGCTTGCTTTCCTTGGAATGATGACATGGCATGGCCATGTAGGATCTGGTGTGGCAACACCTCATCAGCTGAGGTGGCAAATCATGGATCACTTATGTGTGCTTTCCCTCAATTTTTCTTATGCTAAATGCTTGCATTCGAATATACATCGCCACTTGTGGAATTTGTCAGTATAAGCCCCTATTCTAGTGTGGATGTATGTTTCTCATGTCAAAATGCAGGAGTTGATGGCCCTAAAAGAAGTACTTAACAACCATCAACATCAATGATGGACTTGGTGGTTCCCGTCGCGACCTGTGGAGCCTCGGGTTGTGTGTCCTGGTCCGTGGCGGTGTAGTCGTCAACGGTGGGCTCGGGGCGTACGAAGATGGCCCCGAGGAGGGGCTCCTCCGACTCGCTGCAGACAAAGTCAATGGACCCTAAACACATTTGGGAGCCCGGTGCCAAAAAGGTATCGTTGTGGGCCATCTAGACTTCGGTGGAAAGAAGCGACATGCGAAGGCCCCCACCTGGCGCGCCAACTATCGTGGTTCTCTACTGCCGACAAGTAATATTTCTACGATCATGTGTCTGGAATTGGATGGTGATTCAAATGACACAGAGGATTATATTGGTTCAGGCCTGAATAGCCCTACGTCCAGTGTGTTTCGGTGTATTCGAGCCCAAGTCTGTAGTAGGGGGTACAAACTAGTCGGGAGTGGGAATCTGGTCCCAAGTCCCTGAAATGGGCGCGTGTGTGATGCTGGTGCGTGTGGGCTAGATGGTTGCTCATTTGTCTCTTCGTCCGTCGTCCCCCTTTTACAGCTGCTCCTTCTCTCCTTTTATAGTCGCAAGGGGTAACAAAGCAGGAGGTAAGATAGGGTTACAATAGTGAAATGCACAAAATTGCTTCGTACAGGTTTGATCGTCATCTTGTACATGATGAACAGGCGTCCACTGTTCCTAGTTTGGAGTTGACGGGGCGGCGCGACTCCTTTGAACGGGTTTGGTGAATTCTGGGAGCGCCGAGTAGTTGTCCCGGGTGGTCGTTCCAGCGCTGTGCTGAGTGGATACGATCACACTTGACTCGTGTTGTACTTCCTTGACCACAACTGTCATTGTTGGAGTGGGTGAACACTTTTCCTAGGTACTGTGGCGCTCTTGTTGGACGGGATGGTCGCTATTGTGGCCCTTGTGGTGATGGACATGTGCCCATTCCATTCTGATAGCCAATGTACCCACTGGGTACGGCTCGGAATGGGTGGAGCAGAGCGTCGTACGGCTGAGACCACCCAAGCGAGGCGGAAACTCGTCGGGCGAGGCAGATCTTTTCGAGGGTTCCTTAGACGAGAAGGAACATCTATTCGGGCGAGGTGGGGTCCACTCGGGCGAGGCGGAGACTACACGGGTGAGGTGGAGTCCACCCGGGTAAGGTGGAGTCTTCCCGGGCGAGGCGGAAACCACCCGGGCGTAGTGCCATGTCGCATTATGTGGATATTTGATTTGATTTCGGAGGGTCTTCCGGCCACCTGTGGCCCGCGAACCGGTTGAACTGTGAACCCTGATTCAGGCCCCGTCACTAACCTATATAAATTATTGCTGACTGTTGCACCTTTGTTCATTGCATACTACATACATGTGTAGTGAAACCTGGTGTTTATAGAGGGTTGGTGAGCTCAATTTTCTGCTTTGAGGTAGGCAGGTGACCAGATATTTACGATGTATAAAAAATCATGCAAAATCAGTTCGCTTTATTATATTTATCGCGGAACAAAATTTGTTCCAATCTACAAAGATTTATCTTTTGTTCCTCCACGTACACGTTGAGTTTAAGTTCAAGTTTCATAGGATCAAAGAGGAAATGATATGTCTTATATGGAGAAAAATTAGTTATTCGTATACTCATGCCTTTTTTAATCTCTAGCGTTATTTTAGCTTTATAAGTGCACCAAACCAGCGAAAATAGTCAAGCTAAGGTTTAGAGGGTTGGTGAGCTCAGCTTTAAGGTGGGCAGAGATTTGCATTGACTACAAAAATCATGCAAAAACTTTGTTTGATTCATTAGCTTTATTCTGTCCAATCTACTCCTTTTTAGAAAAAAAAGATCAAATCTACTCAGTGAGATTTATCATTCTTTTCTCCTTACAAGGTGAGTGTCGAGTGCCGGATGGAAAATACTCGGCGAATATTTTAATACTCGGCAACTTTGGGATTTCCCGTAGTGACGTACAAGTTGAGTTTTTAGTTTCAAGTTTTAAATGGTGATAGAAGGAGAGTTTTTTAGTTTCAAGTTTTAAAGGATGGTAGAAGGAGAGAATTCTCTATGTTCTATGGAATGTTTGCGAAATTTTCTACTTACCACCAAAAACTAACAATGCCTCTCAAGTGTATTTTTTAGTTGCCTTAGAGCCACTGCCTTCACAAGAATCAAATAGCAACACCATTATCCCACATTTGGTGGAGGGAGGAAGTGGTACTGGACGGTCGGACGGACGATCCCACTTCATCCCATGTTAGGTTGGAAGGAATGTGTCGCGTGATGACCCCGTTTGGTCAAATTCTGACGGATGGGCTCGTCCCATGTTCTTCGCGTGGCTCATAGTTTCACTTCATGACCCACGCGAGTCGAGGCTGATGCATGGCAGTGTTGGGATAAAAATCTTCCCTGAAGAGGGGCCAACAATCGAAACGAATTAAGGAAAAGAAAAACGCAAAGACAACGAGAAGTAAGCACCCGAACTCGACTGAGCGTAATGAAACTCAGTCGCCTTCCAATCGCCCCCATTTCATTACCGTCGGGTCCTTTTTATAGGCCCGTAACAATTATGTTTTACAACACTTGCCATCGCTTTTTCACATTGTGCGAAGCATCTCAAGGGTATTTTGGTAACCTCGCAGGGCCCGTACTCACACACTTTACAGTTGATCACTTTTACACAATGTCCGCCCACGTGTCTGCCAACTTGGCACTTCGGTCTTCGCTGACTTTCTCGTCCGGCCAGAACTACGCGGGCTTTCTCTTCGCTCACCCTTGAATCTCCGCCGGCTCTTCGCCTCCACACCCTCGTCTTAGACTTCGTCCTGACCACGCCTCTTTGTGCCATGCTCTTCCCCCGAAAGTCGTGCTCTTCCTCTCCCGGTCGGTCCTCTTCGCGGGTCATCTTCACGCGAGCGTGACGCGTCTTCGCGGCGGCCGTCTCTCCGTTTCCTCATGGAGTAACTTCGCATTCTTCTGCGAAGATCCCGACCTTCGCCGGGTCTTCGCCTGCCAATCATCGATCTCGCCCTGAAATAGAAGAAGCACACACAGAACCAACAGCCTTTCTTCTCCGAAGAGCCGAAGATACAAGGGAGGGGTTAGTTGCGAAATATTTACCCCAACAGGCAGTGATGAGGCCAATAGGCGCGACACGTCTAGGACCAGTAGAACGAGTTGCACGGAAGGTGGCAGGGGTGAGTTGGCGGGATCTACTCCCCCAGTGCGGTGCGACATTGGCCTTGGGTGGGGTCGAGCTCCCTCGGCAAGGCGTGCCACAGCCATGGCCCTGGATCATCGGGGTTGAGCTCTCAGCAGCACAGCCATGGCCTAGGGCCCGTGGGGTGGAGCTCCCCCGGTGGCAGTGGTGCGTTCGTGGCCTCATATGGGAGGATGAAGAAAGATAAGGCCGGAAAAAATGAAATGAAAAATATTCAATAGACAATGACATTTGGGTCCACATTTTAGATGAAAGGTGGAATCTATTTAATGTGGCTAATAGTGTTTAAATTGTCATCCATCTCATTCTCTTAGTCTTCCATATTGAATAATGATTAGGGATGGACTCATACCTTTGAACAATGAATAGGGATGGACTCATCCCTTTAACACGAAACAGGACGATCCCGTCTTGAAAATGGGGACATGACAACCAAGCACACTCTACCTATTTTCGCCAAATGGTCGTGACGTTCCCATCAACTAAGGGTGCATTTGGCAAAGCTTTCAGAATTGATTCTCTGTTGATTCCGGCATAAGCCTTCCTACGTTAGTTTGAAAATTTTGAAATAGGAGGCTTCGCGGAATTGTTTTTGTTAACTTCCCCTCTTGCGACATGACTAGCAACCGGCATTTTTTTTCTCGAATATACATGTTGAGCGCTGCGGTGGTCCGGTCAATCGAGAAGGAGGGATGGATCGGTCAGGCTTTGCTAGCTTGAGCAGCTAAAAAGGCTAGGGCATGGAGCTGCAGACTGTGGACGATAGCAACTGGCGCGGCAGACAGGCAGGGGGTCGCTGCCGAGATGGGTCCCTTAGAGCTTGCAGTACTTTGAGTGCGAGGACACTGAAGCTTCCAACGGAGATCAGACGGCACGACCGAAAATGGAAGGATACTAGCTCTACGCCGACGACCACCGAGGAGGAACCGGGCCGGCGCGGAGGCCTGAGGGTAGGGGTGACCCACGTAGACTCATGAAAAAAAAAATACCCACAAGGTATCACATGCGTCGTTTTTACCGCTGGGTGAAACGCATCCATGCACCCGGCCAAATTTCGCTCGCTACAAAGCCCCGGAACAAGCTGACGCTGCAGCGCCTTTGCAGGTCAATGCGGCGAGTTTTCGTTGACTTGGAGCTCCTCAGCTCAGCGCTGTCCTAGGGTACGGTACGATGGTGCTCGACTTCCATCGAGCCGCCTCCAACACGTTTAATGTTATCTCATCGCTTCTTCCATGTCACCACAAAATAAGCGCTTGGAGTAAGTGATGGAGAATTGGAATTCTGCCAATGGAACTGTGATGGTCACGCAGCAGTAGAATAAATGGGTGCTTGCAGTGAAGGTTAGAATCGAAGAACATAATACTCCCTCCGTTCTTAAATATATGACATCGTTGACTTTTGACTCCAACTTTAACCATCAATATATATTAAACAAATTAGTTAACTAAAGTAAAATGTACATCATTCTATCTATTATCAAATGTACTTTAGATTTAACTAGTTGGTTTATCGATTTGCAAAATTATTTGTAGAAAAGACAAATAGTCAAACAAATGAAAAAAGTCAATAGTGTCATATATTTAAGAACGGAGGTGGTAGTACATGGAAAGCCCTCTTGGTTTAGGACGAATGTAAAAGTACATGGAAAACCCTCTCGATAGGTTAACTAGAGTGCTCTTTTTGTTACATTCATGATAAAGCACATGAGAAAATAACGTTCGGGAAACAATGAGCTGCACGAGTTGGGAGAAGCGGCATTGTGGGTTTAGAGGTTAGGGGTTTAGGGTTTTTGGATTTGGGATGGTGGTCGATGCCCAAGGGAACAGGAAAGATGGGATTAGGGTTGGCACCACAACTTACCGAAGTTGGAGAGTATGACCCTATGTAGAGGGATGCTCGGGCAGCGGCTGGCCCTATGACGGTAACTAGGGCAGTGGCACCACCGCTCGGGTGGTGGACGACAATCAGTAGGCAGGGTCGGTGGTGCGGGTGACATACTGACGAGGTAAAAGGTGGGGTAGAGGAGGAGGGAGGTGGGTAGCTAGCGAGACACAGCACGGTAACCAACCAAGACAATTGTCGGAAAGAGTGGTGGTAGGGGTGAAAGGATAAGGTTATGCCTCCGAAAACCCGTATCCAAGGGCTCAAATGTTAGAAGATAACTAGAATGGTAAGAGTACCCTCCTAACCACCTCAATCAAAGAAACCCAACCACATTGGTGCCTAAGATGATGGACCCACATGTTTTTTAAAAATAACTGAAATGGACAATTGGTTTTTTCTAGTTCCCTTACACCCTTCTCCCACTGACGACTGGGACCCAGCACAAGTAGCCGTACGGACACTCCCCCCTGTCTTAAACCTCTCTGCTTTCCACGCCTCCACAGGGTGGTGCGAGAACGGTGTGGCCTCGAGTCACACACCTCGGCGGCTCCTCCGCCGCCGTCCTCCCAACCGCTTTCCCGTCTCGTCGGCTCCCGTCGACGAAGGGATCAACTGCAGAAAATCCCACACTGCCGCCGGAGACCAAGAAAGCCGGTGCTTCTACCTCCGCCCCGCGCGCGCTCTCGCCACCGTCCACCGGCGCCATCCGGCCGGCGTCCGGTGCGCTCACTAGACACTAGTCCAAGCTCGAGCGCGTCAAAGGACGAGCTCCTTCGGCGGCGCCGCCTTACGTCCCCGTCCCCGGCGTCCGCCTCCGCCCCGCGCGCTCTCACCACCGTCCGACGGTGCGATATCCGACCGGCGTACGACGCGGTCTCCGTTCGAGCTCTAGCGCGTCCACGGACGCAGGAAAGCTCCATCGCCGGCGCTGCATCCCGTTCAGGTCCCCGGCGTCCGCCTCCGCCTCACCTCCAAGGAGGCAAGAAGAAGCAGACTGCAGGTACTAAAAACCCCAACCTTTGCATCCTAGTTCGCTAAAGAAAAGAAAGATTCTAGCTTTTTGATGCGCGCAATGCAACTAGAACGATATGTCCGCTGTCTTCTTGCTTTCGAGCCTGGGATTGTCGAATTCCATTAGCTTTTTCGTACAAGTTCCTGAAATTTTAGGACCAGAGGATGCCCCGCGCCTCATGAGCTGTTACAAGTAAATCCTGGAACTTTGGAACCAGAGAATTTTGCCATTGTGGACAAGATCTTCTTGATCGGTGATACCAAAATCTGACCTTTTTTATGTGTTTTTTTTCCGAACAACACCTTTTTTATGTGTTTCACTCTTTGCATTCTTTCTGCATCGCTTATGTTCCGCACAATTAGTCTCAAATTCCCTGCAACCAGTAAAAGTTTGAGTGGAGGCAGACCGATTTGGGATGCAGAGGTGACACGAATCAGGATAGTTTCCTAGTTGTTGTGAAGATGCATGTACTACTAACTGGACCTAATTCTCTTTTCCTAGTTCTCTGAAATAGTCGACGTACCGGCAATCCTATTCATCATCCGGAAGGGAGTAACTTATCTATCTTCCACCTTGAGATTCGTGCAAGAAAAAATATTGAACAAACAATTGAGGCTGAAATTAGCATGCTAGTTTTGTTACTAAGGGGTGTATGCTCCATTAATTTTCTATATGTTTTTTAGAGTCTTTTCCACTATGCTGCAGTACATTTTTATGTTGAGAGTTGAGACCTTTAAAAGCTCATTATGTCCCACTTAGTGCAGGAAAAGAGGGCAACCACTACATCATATTCTCCTATCACCAGGAATGGAAGCAATGAAATTTGTTTCTCCAAGTGAGGAAATCAGACCATTGTGAGTTTTACTAATCATTCCGATGTTTGTTTGAGAGCAATGTCCATTTCGCCCCCTTTACTTGTCTTGTCTTCAAATTTGAAGCCCTGTGAAGTCAAGAATCACACACCATATCTTTCAAAACGGCTGTGAGGCATGTTTTCTATTGACATGTCAACCTTAATGACAAAACTAAGAAATAATTTAGAAATAATTTATTCTGTAGGCCGAAGGAGAAAAATAAATTATGTGCAGTGGCTGCAACATGGCAAACCCACATATCAAACCAGCACAAGGGTGTAAATTGTAAAACACATTTTACACTGATATTTCCAGGGTGCTCATTTTGGGGTCTGAGAAGTAAAATAGACATTACCCTACTTTTATGGAATTACCTCTTCATTACCTTTTTTTTTGTGTAAATTAACTCTTACTTTGGAATCTGACACAATCATGTTTGTTTTTGCTTAACTACAGTCCTCTACCAAAGCAGTGCCATGGAAATGTCATGGTAATGAAATATGATTTCTCGCATGTTCTTATTGGACAATCATTCTTTTTTGAAGCTAACTCGGCATAATATCTTTTTGCCTAAATGATGTAGATCAATATTAAGGAGGGGCATGAAGTGCTAACAGTGTATGAGAAGGTTGTTTTTGGGGTGGGCTCCCATTATGCTGGACTTAATCATAGAGGATTATGTATTCAATATTGCATTGCCCGCCCCTTTGAAAAAGCTGATGAAGCTGATTGACCAGATGTAAGCACCCTAATATCCTCCATCCACTTGGTCTTTGGATAGCTGATCCAAAAGTGAAATGGGGTAAGCAAGAGATGGAGGGGCAAATTGCTGATGACAACCAGAAGGCTAAGATTGTTGTGGAGTGTCATGCAAAAAGTGATGGAGACAAGAGAAAGGAGAAGGAGAAAGTTATTGAAGCATTCATTACCTTTCCTCTCATTGATGGTTCCCTGATTGATGTGCCAAGAGAAGACATACTTGTGGTAAAAGAGGACGGCATGCAATCTAATGCTTATGGTTTTACATGTGAAGGCTCCAAAGTATTTTGGTAAGCAACTATTATCATGAGTACATGTTATAAAATAAAACGTATTACCCCTTATTTGATTCTTCTTTTTTGTACTGAATATTCCCACTAATATTCTCATCCAATTAATTTCACAGTGATATTTTGGGCGCCGTGAAGCATATAAACGATATGTATGAGCAGGTTACCAGAAGTAGTGGTGAATCTTCTACCCCGAAACAACCTTTCTCGCTATGCTCACTGAAATTCAATCCTAGAAGAATCGTCTACAACAAACTGAAAGATGGACAGTATAGAGTTTTCTTATGGGCGGACTTCTTCACCGAAGCTCAAGAGAGGAAAAAATACAAAAGAGGTATCTCCCTCGTGAATACAAAAATTTGGATGAAATATGTAATATTCAAAATTATAACTAAATCTATAATCTTCTATACAATTGTGGAAAACTATGCAAAGTTTCTTAGAACACATTTTATATGTTAAACAAAAATAGATACATGCTATTTTAGTATTTACTCCAACTATTGTTCCTGTAGTTGTTTTTCCCTTATGCATTTTAGTCATTAATCTAGATAGATGAAGATGTACAACATGTTTCTGTCAGAAATATTTTTATGTATTCTATGTTTTTCAAAATAGGATTGTGGTTTGAATCTAGCTGCAATTGTGCAGATATTCAACTAGTATAATATTTAGGTAATCTACCTATTCATGCTTCTAAGATTTCCGGTACAGATCTTTATTTTAGGAATTAAATGTCCCTTACTAAACAACATGAGGCTATGTGTACATGCTGAATAATTCTTCTATTTGTAACATATATCACGTCAAAATTTCAACAGATCCAACAGCGACTGAAATTTGGTCAGCTAACTGGGATATTCTTGCAACATTCTTGAAATGCCTTTGGAAGAGCTTTCATGTCCAACCGAATGAGGAACTAAAACAGTTAGTCACCATGCTGAGTAGGAAATTGATTAAGGGTGAGGAAAGGTTAGTTGATTAGTCCTCTCACCATTAATCCTATATGCATGCTCTATTACAAAAAATGATATATGCATCAGTTAATTCAAAAGCCAAATATGGTAGTCTTTTTTAACTTACTACTATTTTTATTTTGATGCATAATTGTGTAGGTACAAGAATTTGCTTTGGGAGCCAGGACTATGGCCGGTGTACACGAAGATTCATTATATCAGGGAAGTGTTTTGGTGTTTTGACAACAACCAGGCAAGGGAGGACTTACTGAAGTCCAAGGAAAGTCTTGGTCTCCAAAGTGTCATTGCAACTTTAGGATTTTCTGATGCAGATAACAACCTTTATGATTCCATCAAGTTCTTAAGGAAGAAGATTGTTGCACACCAAGATTCATCTTACAAGACCTATAGTGGCAAAAAGGTATGAACATGTTTAATAATATGTGTTATATATAATTGCACTAGTCTCAGACTGATAAAAGAAACTAAATAGCTAAGAGTATTATGCATATAAGTCAGCTTACTGCTTTTTCCCCTAATATCTTTATAGAAGCATTAAGCATATTACTGTATCTACCATATTTATCGTGAACTGCTAAATTTGCACATGCAAGTTTTCACTAAACATTTTAGCCATTTCATTTCCTTTTACTTCATATGTAGAGGCTAAACTGCAATTTGTCTGTTAATTCTGAGTTTTATGGATCAATAAGGTTCAACATGAGCATCAAGACCTACTCCCTACCCTCTGTCCCAAAATAAGTGTTATTTTAGGAGATTTCAGGCACATCAGAAGTTGTGAGAAATAACCATGCTGCCCCTAATTACCCAAACTAGTTATGATTGAAAGATGTGCTGTTTATTTGGTTTCTGGATCCAGAGAAGTGGCATCAATTTGATCATTTGTTTGGCTGCGCACTTTTCTCCATATGTTTTTTTATTAGTGTTAGTGTTGCTTTAATTAGATGAGATTTGCTAGGAGTTAAAGAACACTCTTTATGGAGCAAAATTTGAATGCTAAAAGGCACTTATTTTCGGATCGAGGAAGTATACGATTTTTTTCTTGCACTAATCAATTTTTTTTGCCTCCACTTTCTTGCTAGGATGATGTTGGCACAGACAAAACAACAATTGAAATTTTTGTGCAAAAGATCAATCCTAAGTACATGATCAAGTTGGTGAGACAAATACGGCCACTGAATTGGATTGAAGAGTCACCTCTACTGAGAAGTAAGTTATGGAAATATTAATACTTGTTTTCATGTTTACAGTTTTTTCCTTTGAATAACTACTTACAATTGTTATGCTTGATATGTGTAGGTGAGACTGCATACATGCAGCCTTTCAAGACAAAATGAGTTCTTACAGATACTAGCGTGCCAATCCATTTGACGCATTGTACTATTATTATGAAGAAAACTATGTACCGAAGAGGCAGACACCTGTTAATTGGTTACACACTGGAAGAGATGTACAATGTGTTCGGTTGTTGTTGATCCTTTGAATTTCATTTATGGATGTACCATTATATTATAAGATTTGTGAAATTCTTGCAATGATTTTATTTGATACATGCAACATTAAACACTTCGATTGTTGGTTATGGGTAGGCTGGTGGCTGTGGCCTGTGGTAGGCATAGCCAGGGCTCATATGATTGCTTAACTTCAATTTAAGAATAATTTAATGGGTTATATATTTTTATTGTGTGCACAAAACAGTTAATACCAGCTTCACAAATCATAAATAGAACAATAATCAATAATTATTTAACCAGTCACTAGCTCATGTGTTACCTATTAGAGCACTCTCAGTGCAGACTCTACATAGAATCCAAGACTATTTAATATCTCGAGGCTTTCATAGACTTGGAGTCTAAATAAGACTTGGAGTCTTAGTTTTTCTCCCTCTCTCTTCCATAAATATACTACCACATAAGCGTCACATCGACAAAGTACAATAAATATGAAGGTATTAAATAGGCTTAGACTCCATAGTAGAGTCAGCATTGTGACTGCCGGGCAGTCCCAATGGGGGTTTCTAGATGTAGATTCCACGAGAGAAAATTAGCAATTAATGTTCAGTAGAAACTATCTCTTCCAACCCAAGGTTTCTACAACAGAGTTAATACACGTGATAAATTAAATGCATTACAGAAAGAGTGTAGATCATCTGTGGCAATCATCCATGTAGCCTCTACAACAACGCAATTTCAATCGGCACTATTTCATCAGTAAATAGTGTTTTCATAACACACTTTCATCACACGGCAGCAAACAAAGACAATATTTTTGCAGTCCAACACTAGCCCAACCAGTAAAGATGTTTCTGGAACAGGTTGCCGCGATCCGGAACAAAATAACACTATCTCTATTCTCTATCCAGAAGTCATCAGGTCACACAACACTCTAGAAGCAAAATAGCACAAACTCTAGTCTCCAGAAGCCATCAGGTCGCACAACACTCCAGAAGCCATCAGGTCGCGCAGGTACTCCACACAAGACACCATCTACAAGAGAACAATTTCATATCAGCAGAAAAAAATAGTTTCACAAGATGCAAAAAGAACAACTCAGGATATTTCCAAGATGCAACTTCCTTGTAGTGTTCAAACTGGTTCACAGTAACAGAACTATATGGTACTAGTGTTCACACTTGCATTCAAAAGAAAAATTAGATTGGCTGCTTCAAGCTTACTGTTTGCCAATAATCCATCAACGTAACTGAGCCAGAACCTCAACCTATGCATAAACAGGATTTCAGCAAATGCTACCTGACTACAGATACCACAGAAATCTGTCGCAGCTGCACTCACACAAGCAATTCTCTCATAAGCTGATTCAATCACAGAATATGACAATGCATATGAACGTGGATAGTGTCTATTGACAATATATCCTTAAACAAGTTAGATCTAAACCTGTTCTGAAATTCGTCAGATTCTGACAGCCAATTTCAAAAATCCATAACTCCAAACTACAAGGCCTAAACTCAATCAAGAAATTTTGCGAGCCACTAGATCTGAATGTCCCTTAAAACTTTGTAGTTTACCATAAGATTTATTTCAGTCCCTAAGTTGCCCGAAGCCCCGAACAGCCCTCCCAAGCAAATCTGCATAAACTAAAGTTTTGAAATTCGAGGGCAAACAGCAAGCTAACGACCATTATCCCTACAAATCCACTTATTCCTATGGACAAATGCTTTCATAGATGACTATTTTGTGTAGGGGAGAAGAAAAATACAACTCACCAAACCCTATGGCAGCCTGAAGTGACGGGAAAGGACCAGTCCACTTCTAACACGCCCCTCTTCTTCCTCCTCTTGTCGTCCTCGATCCATTTAGCCACTCTTCCCCAAGAAGTTGGAGCTGCAGGGCTTGGATTCAAAGGTAGTCAGTCATGGGAGGAATAAGAGAGAAAGAACGTGAGGAAGAGGGTAGGGGTTGGTCACGAGGAAGGAGGAACCCTCCAGTGTGACCTTCGCCTCCCTGCCGACGGCAGTGCCTAGCGAGGAGCGCGAGGGAGGAGCTGTGCATCACCCAGGAAAGAGGCGGGCGAGCGCGGGAAGGAACTGCCCTCACGCGTCGCGGCAGCGGAGTCGTCGATCCGGTCAAAGGGGGCAAGAAACGAGTGTTTTCTCCCCCAACACCGTGGAGCTCGTTTCTTCTCATCTCGGTGCTAGCGTATTGCTTAGGTCACTCTCAACCCGTACTCTACCATAAAGTCTGTATGTCGAAGACTCTGTCACAAGAAATTATGATCTCCAATGCATATTTTTTATCATGAAATCTATCTAATATTCCTTTCGGATCTTCTACTCCCATTTTATTAAATAAGAGGACACGTCGACATGCGGGCAGCCACACCGGATCCACACAGGCTTCGTTTTGCGCATAGACTTGGTGTCTAACTTAGACTTGATTTCTAAGTTTTCACATGTCTCTCATCATTAAATTAGTTACCACATCAGCAAATTGAAAGGAACTTGATGTCGCCTAGAGGGGGGTTGAATAGGCGAGATGACCAAATTGAACTTTTCATCCCCGAAAACTTGAACTATCAGGCGTCACTGGTCAGACCGGTCACTGGCTCTGCTTCACAGGAGGCACCGGTCAGACCCTTGCCCTGCACCGGTCAGACCGGTGCGTCACAGAGAACCTGCAAAAATAGCTTCTAACTCCTCTTGACTTCTAGCACGAACCAAACTTGGTGAGTGGCCTTGGTAGATGATCACAAGCAGGGTAATGACCCCTGCACACACAAATAGCACACCCAAGTAGATCGAAGCAGAAGCAAGTCAAAATATGCTAGAAAACAACTTAGAGAGGCAAACCACAATGAGACGCAATGATTTGTTTCTCGAAGTTCACCTCCCATTAAGGAAAGGCTACGTCTCCATTGAGGAGCTTGTAAGAGAACTTTCCCACAACAAGGCGGGTTTCTTTCAACCACTTTCCTCCTTTCCACTAAGGCAATATTTTCCACGAAGAGGCAAGATCACAACCCTCACAAACTTGTCGCTGCTCACCACAACCTTAGGAGCTAGCTGGCGACGCCTAGCCGTCTAGAAGGAAAACGTACAAGAGTAACAAATGCTTCAATATTTATAGATGCGAAATCGAAGTGCTCAAGCTATGGAATGCTCTTGTTAGCTCGCAAAGACTCTCTTGAGCTCACTCTCTGAACCCAACTCAAAGATATGGCTTGAATCCACAAATCCCACAAAGAGAGGTTGGGGAGAGCAACTAAAGCTTAGGACTTGCAAAGAATGGCTTATGAGCTCAGCAACAACACTAGGAACAGCAACCCTCCACTGTAGGAGGCTTGGAGTATTTATACCACTCAAAGGAGAAAACTAGCCGTTAGCTGTCGGGCGGCACCGGTCAGACCGGTGCCCCACACCGGTCAGACCGGTGTCTGAAAAACTAGCCATTGGGCCAGTCAGCATCGGTCAGACCGGTGCCCCTGACCGGTCAGAACGGTTAGGCCCAAGACACACCCAAAACCCTTTCTTTCACTCTAACACTTCACCAAAGAGATGAAGTGACTCAGGTTCAGTTAGGAGGGTTTGTTAGCGCACTATAAGGTTCTCAAGGCTATTTCTCACAAGGTTTTTCCAAGAGCACTTTGACTTGGTCAATAAGCTAAAGGTGCATCCCTCTTGATAGTACAGCATACCTATACTCAAGAATAAATAAAAACACCATGTAAACCTCTTGAGCTTGAATGTCTTCAATCTTGCCATACTTCAACAAATTCCACTTGAGGGATTTCAACTTAGCCAATGTCTTGAACACATCCATACTTGAGCTAGTGACTTATGATCTTTCCATCTACCATAAGAATGCACACTTAGATCCACAAGTCACTCCATATTGCCAATCCTAACATTTAGATGAGTCGTATTGCTTCCCTCGGTTAAGGCTTGGATATGATACTTCGAGACCCCACGAATACTAGAACTTCACCTTAGCAAAACACCAATGGCAGCCTAGCTTGAACCAAAGATTGCTTAGTCCCTCACGCTAGTCATCTCGGTTGATCTCTTCATCACTTACCCAATCCACGTTGAGTTTGGCTTTGCTTCATCCATAATTAATCTTCATTTTAAATCCCACTTCAAATGCTTGTTCTAGATTCACAACGAATATGCAAGCTTCCAATTAAGGACCATTAAGTCTATACTCATCCTTGTGTCCTCTTTCAATTACCACATGAAGTCTTGCACTTAATTTAGGGAGAATTACCAATTCCTCCTTTTATGATCCATTTGTATTTCAATCAAGCCACCATATTTATCGGAGATAATGAATTGACCTTTGAAAATATCCCCAATATTTATCTTCATTTGTTGCTTGATACTTATCTTTGTTCATTAGGATCACGTCTTCGATTGTCTTCTCCAATGTGAGCCATAGTATACATTCATCAATACATATGTCAACAATGACTCATGAATATATAAATAAAACCTATGTGGCCTAGATGCACTTTCACAAAACCTATGTGAACCTTTGTCATTCAATTCACCAAAATCCACTAGGGGCCTACATGCACTTTCACAAATTACCTATGTGGCAGTGTAATTAATGACTCTAGACTCTACCATAGAGTCTGGGTTGTGAGTGCCCTTAGAGAAGAAATCGTTCCTTCATTTTTCCTCCTCTCTCTTCATTAATACATTATACATGTGCTACATCAGCCAAACGCTGAGTTGTCGAAGTAATTAATAGAGATAGAAACCACAATAAATTTACCATAGGACTGCCCTAAGGCATAGGTGAAGTGACACTACAAGAAAATCGTTAACTAGTGATGTAACCACATTTTAGCGTCATTGATTTATGACGTTCCTGGCTGACCTCGTCATAATATTTCAGTTCCGAGCAAATTTAGTGACAAATAAAACTTTCGTCATTACGGTTGGTACTGTAATCGGGCATTCCCTGTTCCATTATGTTTTGTGATGCCATAAGCTCTGCAAAAACGTCATAAACCAACATCAGTCCCACATGTAAGCATTATTTTAGAAACAGAGTGTTCCAAGTCGTCATAAAATTCAGTAGGGTCTCACATGTAAGCATTCTTTCGAAAATAGAGTGTTCCAAGTCGTCATAAAATTCTCCAGGGTCCCACATGTAAGCATTTTCACCAGGTCAGCGGAGGCCAGGTCACGAAATGTTGCAAAAACAATTTGCCATTGCAAGGGATCGAACTAGAGACTCATAGGAACAAGACTGTGTTGTTTACCACTGCACCACTTCTTGGTTGTGTCAATTTAATAGGAAATACTTTCCTTATGGTTGTGTAAGGTGAATCTTTAATATAAATCAGTAATTCGCAGGCGAAACGCTTCACTACCTTCGCAAAGTCTCTCGACTTTTGCTACGCGCAGATCTGCAACAGCTCGTGGTAGGAATGACGGATTATGGCGGCGATGAGAGGGTGGTTTATGCGCCACCTCCCGGTTACGAGTTCATGAAACAGGACGACAAGGTCAGTCCTCTGGTTTGAGCCACTATATTTCCCCTATCGACCTAGGGATGGGGATTTCTAGATTTGCGGATCTAGAGGATTGATGACCATATACAATAGATTTAGATTTCATCGTACACTGAGATTTGATTTGTAATTGGTGTTAGAAGTTGATCAGCTATAGATAATCGGTGTTAGATTCAATTAGTTTTCGATTTGCATCATTTTATGAATTGATAGGTTCTTGTATTTTACTAGCTTCTGGAGGTGGCTCGGTCTACTGATTTCGTTACATCGGAGCCTCCTAATGCTGATCTTATCCTTGTGGATCCTTATAATAAGTGCCAGCATGGGTATGCTCTCCTTTTCAGGGAAAGCTTCACCACCCTTGGGCCCCGGTATGTAACCTGTGGTCAGGTAAACAATAACTTGTTTAAATTTTGATAGACTTATAGTACTTGTACTCTTGATATTAGTGTTGAAAATGGACAATTTTATGAAAATATATGTATTTGGTGTCTGCAGCCTGGAGGAAAACAATGTCAGACGTTTGTTTGGATTGATCCTGAAGGGATGGTAGGACTAAAGCTGTTTTGAATAAGCTAACACACAAGATAGCAAAAGCTGAAGAGGAAGCAAGGTCATGGAAAGAAGAATGCAGAAAGGCTAACATGAAGCTTGGAGATACTGAGAAAATGATACTTGAAGGTACTACCACTGAGCTTTAGAAGGTGAAGAAGGGTAAGCCAATGCAGCTGGAACTTGTCCAGGTGTTCATGGAAATAGAATCGAACAATAGGTAGTTACGATTATTGGAATAATTTTTAATGATGAATAACCATGACATGCCATCTTATGAAACTTGTTGCTGATGTTTTCTTCAGGTCACGTAAATGACCCTAAGAATTTATCGATTTAACTGAAGCTTGAAGCCGAGCTGCAGAAGGTGAATGGACAGCTGCAGGAGGCCAGACATAATATTAGGGAGCTATATGCGGGGAGAATTGCCGATCTATTGATGTCTTAAGAAACATGTTTCTACCTCATCATCTTATGATGTTTACTACTTGGTGGTGTAAACTTTGTGGTGATGAGTTGCTTTGAGATGCCATCTTATTATGCCGATTTGGTTTAATCTATTTCAAATTGAGTCAAGCTCACTCACCATTTTTAATTTATTTTGTTGATGTTTTGCTGGTTTGGTCTGTTGATGTTTTGCTTGAAGGACCTTCCTGAGGACACTCACCATTATGAATTGATTTTGTTGATGTTTTGCTGGTCTTGTCTGTTGATGTTTTGTTGGAAGGACCTTCCTGAGTAACGATTGCAAAACTGCTTATTTCCTATTGTCATTCCAAGTCATCATAAAATGGAGGTCCCACATGTAAGTATTTTCGCTAGGTCATGAAATGTTACAAAAACAATTTGCCATTGCAAGGGTTCAAACTAGAGACCTATAGGAACAAGACCGTGTTTTTTACCACTGCACCACTTCTTGGTTGTGTAATTTTAATAGGAAACACTTTCCTTATGGCTGTGTCAGATGAATCTTTAATATAAATCAGTAATTCGCAGGCAAAACGCTTCATTGCCTTCGCAAAGACTCGACTTTTGCTACGCGCAGATCTGCAATGACTCGTGGCAGGAATGGCGGATCCTAGCGGTGACGAAAAGATGGTTCCACCGCCACCTCCCTGCTACAAGAAGCTAAAACAGCTCGACAAGGTCATTTCTCTGGTTTGAGCCACTATATTTTCCCCTATCGTCCTAGGGATTTCTAGATTTGGGGATCTAACGGATTGATGAGCATATACACTAGAATCAGATTTCATCGTACCCTCATATTTGCACTTTGATTGGTGTTACAAGTTGATAGGCTATAGACAATTCATAGGTGTTAGATTCAGTTAGTTTTCAATTTGCATCGTCCGATGAATTGATAGGTTCTTGTATTTTACTAGCTTCTAGAGGTGCTTGAAGCCACTAAAGATGGGCTGTAGGAGGTGAAGAGAGACCTGCAAGAACAACAAGGTAGAGAACTCATGGCACACCAAGAGGTTGTAAAATACAAGGAGCTGTGTCAGGAAATTTTAAATAAAACTATGCAAGAGATGATGAAATTTAAGGAGATGTCTGACCAATTGTTTCATGAACAATTGCAAAAGACCAACAAATACAAGGAGATGTGTGCCCATATGTTACACCAGGACAATGCCTTGTTGAAAGAAATAGGTGAGATTCTAGAGCAAGAGTCGAAAGACATAGTACTGGACTGGAAGGCAAAACCTGAAGAGGAGGCAAGGTCATGAAACGAAGAATGCGCAAAGGCTAACATCAAGCTTAAAGCAACTACCACTGATCTGGAAAACGTGAAGGGAAAGTTGAAACATGCCATCCATGCGATGGAAGTGTATAAGCAATCGGTTGAGCGGCTAATTATCGAGATCGAGAAGGAGAAGCAATCGATACAATGGAGTGTTATCCAGATGGAGAAGGAGAAACAACAGATACTGCACGAGAAAGATAAAAATAGGTAGTGCTTGATTATTATGAAATTTGTTCCTTGTTGATGTTTAATTACTGATTGTTGCTCTTGTGCACTTCATAGTGATGAACTGCCATAACACGTAGTGTTATGAAACTTGTTGCTTATGTTTTCTTTAGGTCAGGCAAGCGAAAAAGGGATCAACAATGGGAAGGATCCTCAGAAGCTAACATGAAGCTTGAAGCTACTGCCTCTGAGCTGCAGAAGGTGAAGGGACAGCTGCAGGATGGAGCTATGGAAGGAGAATCAACGCCTACAGATGTAAATTGATGATTAGTTCTTATCATTATGATTACAAATGGGTGATTATGATTATTATGAAAATTGTAATGATGATCATCCTATGATGTTTGCTACTTGGTGTTGTGAACTTTGTGGTCATGAGTTGAGAATCTTGTTGCTACTTGGTGTTGTGAACTTTGTGGTCATGAGTTGTGAACTTTTGTAGTCATGTGTTGAGAAACGTGATGCTGCCTGATCATAATATGATGTTTGCTGCTTGGTGGATGATAAAGGTCCGACCTGTTGATGTTTTGCTGGAAGGACCTTCCTGAGTAACGATCGCGAAATTACTTATTTCCTACTGTCGTTCCAAGTCATCATAAAATGGAGGTCCCACATGTAAGCATTTTTGTCAGGTCACGAAATGTTGCAAAAACAACTTGACATTGCAAGGGTTCGAACTAGAGACCTATAGGAACAAGACTGCGCTGTTTACCACTGCACCACTTCTTGGTTGTGTCAATTTAATGGAAACACTTTCCTTATGGTTGTGCCAGGTGAGTCTTTAATATAAATTAGTAACTCGTAGGAGAAACGCTTCACTGCTTTAGCAACTCTCGACTTTTGTTACGCGTAGATCTACAACAGCTCGTGGCAGGAATGCCGGATCCTAGTGGCGACGGGAAGATGGTTGCGCCGCCATCTCCTAGCTGCGAGAGGCTGAAACAGCTCGACAAGGTTAGTTCTCTAGTTTGATCCAGTATATTTTCCCCTATCGTCCTAGGGATTTCTAGATTTCAGATTTCATCATACCCTCATATTTGCACTTCGATTGGTATTACAAGTTGATAGGCTATAGATAACTCATAAGTGTTAGATTCAGTTAGTTTTCAATTTGTATCGTTTGATGGATTGATAGGTTCTTGTATTTTACTAGCTTCAGGAGGTGCTTGAAGCCACTAAAGCTGAGCTGCAGGAGGTGAAGAGAGACCTGAAATAACAACAAGCAAGAAGAACTCATGGCGCAGTAAGAGGCTGTAAATTACAAGCACCTGTATGAGAAATCGTTATAGGACAACATTACCCAGATGGAAGAGCTGACCAAATTCAAGGAGATGTCTGACCAATTGTTACATGAACAATTGCAAGAGACCAACAAATACATGGGAATGCGAGAAGATGCTATCCATGCGATGGAGGTGTATAAGCAATCAGTTGATCAGGTGATTAACGAGATGGAGAAGGAGAAGCAATCGATACAACAGAGCATTGCCCAGACGAAGAAGGAGAAGCAACAGATACTGCGTGAGAAAGATAAAAATAGGTAGTGCTTGATTATTATGAAACTTATTCCTTGTTGATATTTAATTACTGTTTGTTGCTCCTGTGCACTTCATATTGATGAACGGCCATGACACGTAGTGTTATGAAACTTGTCACTGCTTATGTTTTCTTTAAGTCAGGCAAGCGAAAAGGGATCAACAATGGGAAGGATCCTCAGAAGCTAACATGAAGCTTGAAGCTACTGCCACTGAGCCGCAGAAGGTGAAGGGACAGCTGCAGGATGGAGCTACGGAAGGAGAATCAACGTCTACAGATGGAAATTGATGATTAATTCTTATCATTCTGATTGCAAATGGGTGATTATGATTATTGTGAAAATTTTAATGATGATCATCCTATGATGTTTGCTACTTGGTGTTGTGAACTTTGTGGTCATGAGTTGAGAAACTTGATGCTACCTGTTTGCTGCTCGGTGGACGACAAAGGTCCGGTCTGTTGATGTTTTGCTGGAAGGACCTTCCTGAGTAACGATCGTGTAACTGCTTGTTTCCTACTATGGGAAATTGAAAGGATACAATATCAATAGCATGGGTCGAACCCGCGACGTCTGATCTTAAAAGGGTACACAGAACCACGGAGACATAATGAAATTTGTGTATTTCCAAACTAAGTAGTTCTAGTTTACTAAGTGCGGCCAACGGCTATATATCTCCAACCGCGTACCTTGCAAGGGGCTCGCCAGCATGCTCCTGTGGGTCGTTGTGGCAAATATCTAGCCTAGAGGTGTTGGTGCGCAGATCTACAACCCGTGGCAGGAATGGCGCATCCTCACATCGAAGGGAGGAGAGTGAGCTACGGTCAGGTCAGTACCCTGTTTTGTGCCTCTGCTTTCCCCTTTCGTCAGTGGGAAGTGATATTTGGAATTGGGGATTTCGGTTGAAGCACGGTTGTTGTTACAAGTTGATTGATAGGCTTTAGTTTAGAAAGTGCAAAACTAAGCATTGATTTCAAGTTGCAATGAATTTTTTTGAAGCATCAGTGTACTCCAGCATATTCTTCCATTGGTAGTTACTGCTTGGAGACATCTTCCTGCAATAGTAGCCATTGGCATCCTAAAGACAAGTGCAAACACAGGTTGAGAGCTGTGGTGAAGTATGCTTGGACCTTTCTTAACCCTGGCCGCCAGTTTGCTGGCTGCCCAAAGGTAATGGCTAGTTGGCTACCTGCTTATGTGGTTCCTGTGGTCAACGGCGATTGTTAATGGGGCGTTTAATTTGCAGGAAGAAAAAGAGCAATGCTCTGCTGGATTGATACAGAATGGGATGAAAGGTTGTATGCTGTTATGGTGAAGCTCATGAAGAAGAAAGTGAAAGCTGAAGAGGATGCAAAGCAGTGGGAGGGAGAATTGGGAAAAGCTAACTGTGAGCTTAGAGAGATTAGGAATGAGCTCAAAATAGTGCGACAAAAACTTCAGAAGGCTACCGCCGAGTTGAAGTCAATTGGGAATTATAGGCACAATGTCAAACTCGCGCATGTGCTCCTTGCTTTATTTGTTGTTGTCGCGGGAATGGCGGGATTGTTGCTCGATGGCAAGGCTAATTAGATGTATCGATCATGAATTCTGCAAATGTCACTTTGGTATTGTGAACATTGTGTCGATCTAGGTGTGAGCTCTCTTGTATCTTTATTTCTTTATATGACTTTGAGCTACTTCATTTATTTATATAAAGTAGTGCTTGCATGTTTGAGTGATATGTTCATGTGTTCTTCATCTGTTCATCATTTAGAGGCTTGTGTTCTTGATGAACACAACCTTTTGATCCAGTTGATAGGTGAATTGAGCATGTGTTCTATGTTTGTTCATAAGTTAGAGGCTCGTGTTGTTCACGAATTCGACCCTTTGATCTTGTGGTATAGACGTAGGAAATCTGTTGATGGATAAAAGACGTATCCACCTATGATCCGCAAGCGTACGGACCTGCACCTTTTTCACCACGGGGATTCCCTAGGTTCTTGGCAGTCCACGGAGCAAGGGGATTACAAGCGTTTGATCTAGCACTAACCTAGTTAACTAACCAAACCTTAAACTAAGACTAATCTAAAGACTAACTACTCTACACTAGAGAGGGTTGTGAGACTCACAAGATATAAAGACACTTGCCATAGGGTCTACGATACTTGCACATGCAACCGCTAAGAGATACAAAACCAATCTAATCAACCGGGGGTTGTGACCACGGTTTCGCCCTTTCCCTCCCCTCGTACTGTCACTACGCGGAGGTATTCATGACTAGACCTATGATGATCATGACGTATTGAAGGGTTCTAAGGGAGTAGTGAGATCTATACTCCTGAAAAGCATGGTAGCTAACCTTAAACATTAAAGCACTTCAACACTAGATTGATAGATTAAAACCATAAAGAATAGCGATTACATCTCAAGAACGTTTACAACCCCATGGACAAATGAGAAGTTTTACCCCATCAAGGCGCTAAGCATGGCGCCGTTGATCATGGTGACGCTTCCGACGGTGTCTTCCTTCTCCTCCGGGGGTGTCGTGGCAGGGCCTCGACGTCCTCCTCCACTTGTGGTTGCCTCCTTGGACTCGAGCGATCCTTCTCGCGAATGATCTCTCTCCTCTCCAACCTCTCTAGCTTGTGGACAACCTCTCGGGCAAATGGCTCTCCCTCCTCCGAATGGCTGCGCCCACACGTGCTTAGGGTTGCATCATCTTCACGCTCAAGAAATGGGGGGCCGAACCGACGTCGGAATGAGCCAGGCCGGCCGGCCTGGGCCGATCGGCCCAAGCCCACTTTGGCTCGGTTCGGTCGCCCCTTCCTCCACGTGGGTCCTCTTGCCATTTTGCACTTGGACCCCTTCAATTGCGTCATTTTGGCGACGTCATCCTCGCATCCAAGATAGGGGGTCTTCTCGCATGAAGTCCGGTCTTTACGCTTTAGTCCTCGGGGATGTTCCTTTGTAACACTTTGGTCCTTGCCACCTTTGGGAGTGATTTCATCATGCACTTGAACACGAACGGGACTCCTCATTTGCTCCTTTGAACTTGTTGTGACTCCGTCCCTTTAGTCCATGTTTTTCTGCAAAAACATAACACTTCGAACTGCACATACAAAGTTGAAGTTGTTATATCATTAGTGTGCCTAGTGGTGATTTAGTTCCATAATCAAGCTCAAACCAAAGTGTAACAAACATGTTTGGTATACCAAAATACACTGTCAACAAAATCCCGTATCCGTTTGTGTGCATAGCCTCAGTTAGATCTTGTTAGTTTGCATAATCTTGCTGTATGATGTTTGAGTCCAAGCTACAGTTCACAATCAAGTGTCTAGTTATCTGGTGGCTTCTGACCTGGGTCACAATAGCCCAGGCCGGTCAGGGTCTAGTTGACAATGCAAGCATGGTGCTTGGATTGGACAACTACGTTGGTTACGAGCTCATCCCACGTTTAGATAGAGGTAGGCCGCGGTAGTGACAGTCGTTGGACCCTTTGTATTCCTCTGCGTTCGGATGTTGTTGTCGGAGTTCTGAAAGTAGCAAGCGATTTGTCGTATAAAACTGGCACGGGGGCTATCTCCCGTAGTACCTGGGTGTTGCACCGATGTTTCATGCAACGTTTGTGTAGACTCTCTTGTATCGCTGACCTTTATATGTATAGTACATTAGAACCTATAACTAACTCGTTTGTTGCTCCCTATGACGTAGTGTTCCATGAGAGTAAGCATGGTGTGTCACACTATCCTTATCATATTTATCCATACCCCTGTATTTGAGTGTTACCTCTACTTCTATCTATGATCCATATTCATTGCAACAATATAAATCTTGTTATCCGCCATTGCCTTCTTTGGATTCAATACCCTTTGGAATACTCCGGTGGGGAAATGCTACAATGGTTTATCTGTGTGCTTGCGGATTCGTTTGTGATCATTAGGATTCCCACTGTCATTTCTGGCGTTGTTGCTAGGAACACATAAACTCAGCAACCACGTTAAGAAATGCCAATAGTAAACATATGGGCTAAACATTTATCATGACAAATGGGTCTTTGACCCTGTTGACGACTGTTAAGTACCATTTTTATGGCCATCAACTCCTACATTCTAGCACATGAATGGCACATCCACACTAGAATAGAAGCTTAAACTAATCATTTCCACAAGTGTCAGTGTCTATTTGAATGTAGGTGTTTAGCATAGGAAATGATGGGAATTCATGAACATTTGATCCAAGCCATTCAGGATCTAGCCAATGAGAGGCTACCACATGGGATTCCCCTACATCATTGACCTCATCAATCCATGTGAACAACTCCTGATGAATCACACGCTGCCACGTCAGCACCACATGGATCCAAGGGCCCACTTACCAAGAAAACTGACTCCAAATGCACTGTGCACCTGGGGCAGATCATGGGACCCAACATGCCAGTCAGCCATAGGAAGCACATTGTGCCACGTGCCCCCTAGGATTGGCTGAACCGACCTTCGATCGGTTGATCCTAGCCTTGCACGTGTCACTTGCTCATTGGTCCTAAGCTGCATCCCGAGGTGTTTTTGGAGCACTTTGAGCCTCAAAGCTTCACACCCCCTTGCCTATAAATAGAAGGGGAGGGGCCTCATTTCCAACACACCTTCCAAGCTCTCAAGCCTTCACTTCCTCCCTTGTGTAGCTCTCCCTCTCTCCCATTCTGCCTATATGAGGTGATGCTCACCTCTAGTTGGTGGAGTAGAGATGAGGTGAGATCTAGATTAGGATTATGAGAGGTAGAGTAGGAGTGAGGAGTGAGATGGAGTTCTCGTGAATGTCTTTGTTCTTCATTTAGACCAAAGTGAGTATTTCGACATTTCTTATTTAGACTAAAGTGGAATTCATTATTGAATGATATGTTCTTGTGTTCTTAGCTCATTTATGATTTAGAGGTTTGTGTTCTTTGTAACACGTTGCTTTGATCCTTAGAGCTAATGCATTAGTTCAAGTATATATTTTCATGTTTGATCCTATTTAGCTTAGTAAGAGTGTTGGATCTAGTTTGCATCCAAACCTTCCTGTTGTAACATAACTCGTTGACCATTATGATCTGAGCCGTTCTCGCGGGTTCGTCGCTTTGTCTTAGTACGATGTGCTTTTGCATTGTTACGGGTCGATAGACGTAACCGTGCTCTAGTAGTTGTCGGCGATGCAGACGTGGTGTCTGGACCATGGGCTATCCTTCATTTGCCATGTGCCCCCCGTATAGATAGAGGTAGGCTGTGGTAGTGACAACCGTTGGACCCTTCGTACTCCTCCACGCCCGGGTACAGCGGTAGAGCCAGACAGGCCGGATCCACCTAGAGCCCATTGAGTGCTAGGGGACTGGTGCCCGAAGCGAGGTTCATAATGATCAGATCCATCTCGAGAGTTAAGCCCCTCAGGAAGTGCTTCTCATCTCCAACCTATCCTAGCAGCAGCTTGGTGTCCTTGGATAGACGCCCGATAGATTGCCTCACCGTCCCTTAGTTCGATAAACCCTTGGAATACTCCTTCCCTGGGAAAGTGCTACAATGGTATTTCCGTGCGCTTGCGGATTCATTCGTACTCATCGGTGTACCCAGATGTTCTTGATGCTCGCTCTAACTCGGTGTTGTTAGTAGTGACGTTAAGAAATATCAACAACCATTTTTGGCGCCATTGCTGGGGACGGATGTTGTTAATCTTCGAACCCGTCTATCCTTGTAGCTTTTATCTTTTCCTTTTTTGTTTCTATCCCTACCCCCGTTATCCATGGAAGGTTATCATTGTAAACACCTTTTGCCCACTAGGAGCGAATCTCTAGAGTCATCTTCAGTTGAACCTACTCCTTCATCTGGCTATTAGATTCGTCCATCTCTCATGAAGCTGATTCACGAACATCCCTTCTCGAGGTTAATTCCCTAGAACCCCTTCAACCATGTGCGAGACTTTAAGCGTTTGATTGAAACTCAGGGTAAAACCGGGGTATCACCAAATGCTCTTAAGAGGAGAACTCTCCCGCTATCCCTCTCCAAGGTGGAAAGGGATTGACATTGTTGTTTTGGTAGAGACTACCTTACGTGGTAGAGTTTGAGAGCAGCTTTCTACTCCCGATTCTTTCCACCGCGATGGGTTATCTCGTTAAGGATGAAGATCCTCAGTTTCAAGCAAGGTAAGGAGGAATCACTGGGAATGGCATGGAATCGTTTCACCTCTTTGGTGGAATATTGCACAGTCCTCTACATCCCCGAATGGATACTGCTTCAGCACTTCTGGTATGGGTTGCGAAAGGATGATGCCATACAACTTGATGTTCTCTCTGGAGGTTCATTTGTTCTTGTGGACCATGACGAGGGGAAGGAGATCGTGGAAAACCTCCGGGATTTCAGATCCCCTTGCATCTCGACCAACAAAGTCCCGGTCAGAGAAAACATTGAGCCACCCAAATCTATAATCAGCCGAGCTCGAGCTTTCATATCTACTCTTTCGAAGTTGTGGCTGAAGATACCCATCCTGAATGGCAGGAATCTAAAGGAATGGATGCCTAGTGCAAATCCAACCTTTAGGTTCCCCTCTCGTGCCTCTTCTTATATCTTTTCCCCGAGACCTTGTCTCGAGGGGAGGATAGAGAAAATAATTGGGAAAGAATAGTCATTCCCGGCCAGGATGACTTGTTTAATCCCAGTTATGATCTCCTGAGGGAAGTACGACAGGCATATCGTGTTCCTACATCTAGGTTCATACTGAGGTGCATTTGCACCAAAGTTCGGGCTAAGGCACTGGTCCCTGTCTTATAATCCACGGGATTCACTTATCGGACCAGGGGAGCATGATCACTTATTGATCGCATCGAGTGAATCCACTATTCATCTTAAACTCGATGATCGATCGATGACGATCTGCCAAGAGAAATACCATTTCCTATCCCACACCTTGACGTGATTGATGCCCAATGGGAGTTGAGCTTCTTAGTTTATCTATAACCACCCATTGGAAGCTTAGGTTGGAATGCTAGGTGTTTTATCACTTTGATGGAACATGTAGCTTCGTACCTAAGGTGTGGGTGAGTTGAGATATACTCCCTCCTCACAAGGATCCTAACTCTTGAACGTGCATCGAGTCCGTAGAGCTTCACTCTATCCTTTCTCGAGGCCCGGTACGTTCCTGAGTTCATCTCACTCGGAGATCGTTTTTCACTCTGAGAGCACTACTTTTGTGCTCACCTTTCTATCTCTAAGGTTCACTATCTGTTGTGCTATAGATTCTCGATTCCCATAATCACCATAGGATCTATCTCAGTTCTCCTGGGATGACCATGTTTGCGTTTTGCTTTACCATCTTCTGGGCTCATGTTTGCATATATGCGCTAACCTTGTAGCAAATATTTCATCGTCATGCAACACGTAACTGCAAGGGAGACACATTGGGTTGAGAAAGGAGATCGTTCATGAGACGCCCTAGGTATGAATATTTGATTATCCTTCGGGTATCTTCTGAACACTAATCATGCAGGAGAAGAAAACAATAAGGGAGCAAGAAAAGAGACATAGATGATAGTACCACTGTGGTAACACAGTGAGCACCTCATGATTCCCTTCGGACAGCACTCACACCTATGGTGGACTAAGGTATGTCAACAAGGTGAACTCTCCAAAATAAGCACAATGTTATAAAATGGCTTAGCCAAAGTTATTATAAAGTAGAGGTTGACTGGTCAACCCTAACCTTATCCTAGCTTTAGCCAAAGCCCATCGCGTTATTTCTGGAAAACCACCTCGGCATGTGACCTCGCAGCCTGCTAGAGCCCACATGAGAAAGGGGAAGGCCGCCGGGGCCCACCTGGGGTCAGCGATTTCTAGATCGGCCGATCCAGGGGTGTCGCCACTGCCTTTCGTCTTTCGCGTGCGCGTCTCTGCTTCTCCCAGAAACTTATTCCCTGCCGCACAATGAGTTTCGAGTCGCGTGTCGACGGCTGTTAAGTACCACTTTTAGCCGTCAATATTCTCACATAAATGGAGGCATATGCATTTATTACACACATTTTATTAAGAATAATGTAGTTCCACTTGTCCTTGGAGATTATTTGAATGTAGGTGAAATAAGCATGAAAAGAGATGGAAACTCACCTTCTATGAAGTGACCCACGCCACCTCAGCAGAGGAGATGGCTGCCACATGGATCTTAGGTGGAAAACACGTCACTAATCCAAGTGAAGCCCTCGTCGATGAATCAGAGAGCGACACGTCAACATCACATGGATCCGTGGGCCCACCAGGGACTCAAACTGCCAGGAATCTTGCCATGCACGGAGGATGGATCATGGGGCCCACATACCAGTCACTGGGAAGAAGCACACGACGACACGTGGCACGAGAGTGTCAGCTGATCCTTGGATCGACCAAACGGCCTCTGTGACGTGTCATCATGGCCTTCCATGTGGTGCTTGCCCATTGGCTCCTTGCTACAATCCGGGATGTTTTGGTGACATTTGGTGCCCGATGCATCCATGGCCCTTGCCTATATATAGAAGGGGAGGGGCTCCATTTCTCACCACACACACTTGACTCTCCTCTCTCACTTTTAGTTTTTCCAAGGCTAGGGGGCAGGCTAGAGTAGCTCTTATTCAGGTTCCAAGTCTACTTTGGGATCTAGGCCGTCGTCGGTAGCTAGGCCGCCGTTGCTGCTTCCGCCGCAGATCTAGGTCTCTTCGGCGGTCGAGGAGAAGATCCCCTAATTTTGGAAAATTACCCGGAGAGAATTGGGAGACCTGGTTTCCCTCTTTGTTTTATATATAAACGAGGAGAACCAGAAGGAGGAGCGGGGAATTCAAAATTTCAAGTCCCGCCTTTGTGGTCCAGAGCGGGAAATGAAAGACTTCGGATCATGGACCCAAACGTCAGTGACCCAAACGAAAGACCGCTTGGGTGTCGGACCCAAACGTCATTGACCTTACGCAGAGAGGCAAGTTGTTGACTGGGTTATCCATGCCACCATGGATCATGGAATGGACAAACACACACAGGACTATACTCTACTTCAAATTCACGTTAGACGAATGATCTGATTTTTGCATTACAAATGTATTCACTACAACAAAATAACGTACAGTTTCAACTGTTTATTACATGACTAAAAACACTTGAATAAAACATTAAAACTACAGGGGACCCTGGTACAACCCTTCAGGTAATCTTCTACGGAGATTGTGCATAAATTCGGGATGATAGTGCATACAACCACCCAATCATATGTGAGTATTCTGTGAGGAAAGATTCGCTCTAAGAGAGACATGCACTTGTCCTGCAATTGTGTGCAGTTAGCCTGAATTGCCCATCGTAGAAATGAAGTCACAGTTTCCTCACTTGTCATGTCCCACATCTTTGATGCACAGTGCAGCTTCAACCTTTCGACTTGGTACATGTCGGCGACTAAGAGTAAATAAGGCCAGACATTGGCAGGAGTGTCTCATAAATCAGCCTCCTCCGGGAGTGATCCTTCACTAGCATATTTGATCAGGACCGAGATGCCATCAGGGTGTGTGTCAATAATTGTAACAGTTTCAGAGCTAGACTCCAGTCCTGGGCCATAGAGCATTGCCTCCATCACACAAGATACTTTCGCCACATCAGCACATATCGCTCGTATCACCCGGCATTCCGCACCTACGTGGAACACAACTTCCACAGGGGCTTGGGCTGCAACGCTTTCGCATATGCTTCTTTGCACTGATGGAGGAGGAACTTCAATGCAGTCGCCCTCTAGTACTGAAACAACACATGATATGTGTATGCGATCTTCACTGGATGTCACGTGCTCAATGTCATGATGCTCCACCAGACATTCAAATCCGCTTTCTTGTAGATCCCGATTCATGAACCAAACTTCTTTTGTAGCTTGAACTCGAAATGTATCATCTTCATCATGTGGGTCTCCAGCCATCGCATGCAACAATACTCGCACCTATGTGGAAGTAGTCACAGGCTTGATAAACAATAACATAATGTGACCGTATCGCCATGTGTGAGTGTGTGTATTCATAGCAGCAACGAGACACATACCATTTGGGATTTGTGCAGAGGAACGAGGACGACGGCAATGCCGTCTAGAACATCCATCCACTGATGATCATTCACGCCTGTAGGATAGCAACGTACCTTCCATTGACAGCCTCCCACCATGAACGTACCGGATTCCTAGAAAGTTGCCCGCGGTTCCTTTTGCTTTTGCTTCCTGCCTTGAGACTGAGAAGTCGACTTGCATGGAAGGAATCATTTTAGCGTCTAAAGCCATTAACACAAATGGCCTGCAATGATCGTCTCGTGCCTAAATTGTCTCTTATTATAGTGGGAGTGAATGTGTCGTTCCGAAACGTCCATTCGTGGACATCAGTTACCACCCGGAATGGACGCGTCCCTTCAGTGCGGGTGTGGCCATGTTCGGGTCATGAACTTCCCGGTTCTAGTCCTTAAGTGTGATTCACAACGATCGACACGTCCGTTCAGAGGGGGTGTGCACACAAGTTCGTCGGTTAACGCCCGGTGCCAGTGCTTAACTGCAATTCTCAATGATCGACGCGTGGATCAACTTGTGAGAGAGTGTCGTTCCCAAACGCCCATTCGAGATGCCCTTCTGTGCTTATATGCATGTTAATATTACACACACACACATACACAAAAAAACATATATTGCTATTCCAATTCCAGCTTATTCTGTTTTGGTCTTGTCACGTCAACAAGTTCATCACGTTTCTCAGTCTCTAAGGCCCGCGGGAATCATCAAGTGCGAATCCAGACCATTCGTAGACCTTTACAGTCATGACTAACGCAGCGTACCTGATCGAGGAGGACTTGTCAAGTCATCCCGCACCCTGCGTGTTGCAATGCAAGGACCATCCGGTCCATCTGATTACAGCGCCCAATCTTGTTCTCTAGATGCAATTGACACCTAAACTAGTACATAAATAAACGATAGAGAGTTGTCTCGTTGTTGATGCGGCATGAGCTGATGCAGTGAGACGACCATTAGATGCAGCTGATGCGGCGTGATTTGTCCGCAGGACTTTCTTGTGCGCTACAGAGAGGAAAGTCCTGAAGTAAACACATACCTAGACACGTCGGGCTCATCCTGTGATACCCATCGTCCACACATGTAATCGATGCACACCACTAAAGATTCTGACCTAGATAGATTCCTATCACGCGTAGGCCTGACTATATTCCGAGCATCTCACGTTTTCCATAGTAACTTTAGCAATGCTACACCGAGCTCACGTGACCGCTGTAGTCCTCGATAAATAGGCGAGTGCAGGACATCATTCTTGAAAGGCAAGGCCAACACTCATCGGTTCCCCGTCTTGCGTTTCTCTACTTCAGTGGGATACAAGGGTGAGATCATTTTGTTGGCTAATCTTGTTTACTTTATGTATGCATGGTATTGAGACGGTCACATTGTTAGCTTATGTAGGGTTTGTTCTTCGTTCGTGTATGCAGTACGTGGGGAATGGCCGGGCAAGGAAGGGACGGAGCATGGAACTTGGAGGAGTCGGGGAAGGGGGAGCTGTCGGGTGCAATAGCACCTTACCACCACCCGGTTTAGCCGCTGCCATCGGCACCGCAGCAGCACCCGACCCCAATGGCACCTCTACTTCCGCTGGCATCGGCACCTCAGCAACACCCGGGGGTGATGCCACCTCCAGTTCAGCAGCTGGCAACGGCAGCTCAGGATCAGCTGAACCTCATGGCACCACCTTTTCGCCCACGGCCCAGGCCGCCACGTCTGCTGTTGCCCATTGAAATGCCACCCCCGCGGCCAGTGCTCATTGAACAAGATGAAACGCATGACCTGAAATGGTCTGTGTTGCTTTGGCTTCAGCAGGGTGGGCCCAACCGTGTTTATCACGATGCAATGTGGGTGTGCCCTTTTTGCCACAGAGGTCACAGGCAATGGACCATTCGTGACCTGTTGTTACACGTGCATAACATCGCTGTTTCACCTACCTGGGTTTGGGATACAAGGGCGAGGCATCGCGCTTTGGAGGAGTATCTGATCCAGGAGCCATGTTTTGCTGCACTCCGTGCAACGGCTGGATTTCCATGAGCCCGTGATGGTAGTAGTATGTTGTGATGGTAGTAGTATGAGCCGTGATGGTAGATGCTAGTAGTATGTGGTGATTGTAGTAGTATGATCCGTGATGGTAGATGCTAGTAGTATGTCGTTCAGAGTATGTCGCTGTGGTTCCAACTATGGTGGATTGATCCATCCTCATGAGTAATCAATGCGTATGCATGCATTTGTGTCGTTTGTATTTGGATTGTGTTGTTTCTAATAAAAATGGTAATGTGTGTGTACTCCCTCGGTATAAATTCGTTGTATATGGAAAGTCCATTCCATTAATTTCTTAAATACCGGATGAACACAGGACAAAAGTCTGGTTTGTGGTTTTCAGTCGGACCGGATTAAACTGACACTGCTACGCAATTAGAAAACCAACATCTTACAAGGAAAAAATAGTAGTAGTATTATTCAATCAGACCAGACTTCTACTTCTACTTCTTCTACTCCTACTTCTACTAGTAGCAGTTACCACTAATCCACTAATCAAGGCGCCACTTCTTTGTCGATGGTGCACCCGGCGCCTTGTTGCAGCTGCTCACGAACGAGGATGTCACTCTGTTGCCACCGCCCGTGGAAGATGGTGGCGGACCTCCCAGGGCGCCGCCCGTGGATGAGGCCGTCCCTCCAATGCCGCCACTAGAGGATGATGTCGCCGCTCCATGGCGGTCGGTCGAGCACGGCCTTGGCGCTGCTCCATGGCGAATGATGACGGTCGGTCGATGATGGCCTCTGCTCAGCGAGGATGGCAGAGATCGACTGCCGCCGACCGATGAGGATGAGAGAGGATGACGACGCTTGGAGACGACAGTTCCCCGGCGAGTGGCAGTGCTTCCGCGCCCCTGACCCCTGGCACCTCTTGCTGACTTGCGAGGGGTGCGATGTTTCAGAGGCACATGATCTTGGATTTCATTTTGTTCCACAAACTCCGAATCATCAGAGGATGTGTCAACCACCACCCGAATGGGCCTCCGCTCTGCCTCCTCTTCATCAGACCACTGAAGATCCTCCCTTTCATCAGAAGAGGAGGATGTGGCTTGCGCCGCACCTCTAGGAGACAATGGCTCCATGGGGAGAGGAAGAGAGCATTGTGCGAGGATGGGGTTTTTTTGTTGGTTGCAAGAGTTGGGAGAGGAAGAGGGTGCTGTGCGAGAATGGGGTTTTTTGTTGGTTGCAAGAATGGGGAGAGGAAGAGGACGCTAGGACGAAGGAAGGGGGGTATTTATGGCCAGAGGAACCCATTCAGCCATTATTGAAAAAATTGCTCCCGAAAAGATTAGAGTAGTTGTGGGATCCGTTCAGTTCAAACTAATTCAATTTTGACCAAATTTACACTTATATCTTCATATAAACTTATCGGAAAGTGAGAATTGCATTCTTTTGTGGATGGAGGGAGTACGTTCTGAGGAAGGGGGAAAGACTGTTCAGCGGAATGTTAACAGACTGGAAGAAATAATTGTAGTCCAGAAGGTCCTCTTAGCAATACATCAGTATACCGCTAGGGCCACTACGATTCGCCATTCCAGCCACGGGCAACAGCAGATCTAAGCATCGACGCTAGCTCTAGTCTTTGCCACAAGGAAAAGGAGCGTGGTGCCGGTGAGTCTCTTGCAGAGTTGCAGTAGTGTACGCCGCGTCATCGAGAGAAATGAGATATATACACTTGACTGCAGGAAAACTTTTTTTGGCTGTCGCACGCGCTTTTCTCCCGCCAACTTACCAGAACCGCTCCCTGCTGTTGTTGGGGCAGACATGTCCAGTTTCCGAGCGCGCGGCGGCCGACCACGTGGAAAAGTCGGCACTTGGAAACAAGCAGTTACACAATTGTTTCGCAGGAAGGTCCTTCCTGCAAACCATCAAAAGGACGGACAATCCGATTCTGGATCAATCCAAACATACAGCATCTTAGCTTTTCCTCCCATTTTACCACTAGGAAGGTCCTCCTTGCGAAACATCAACAGGCCGGAGTTTCCTCAATCAAAACTTCCCCCTTCTCTATCTATTATCACCATACCTCCATTGTTCTTCCTCTACCTCCATTGCAATGCGTATGAATTCCGAATGGTGAGTATGCTCGAAATGAATGAGTTTGGATCTTCTACGGAGATTGTGCATAAATTCGGGATGATTAGTGCATACAACCGCCCAATCATATGTGAGTATTCTGTGAGGAAAGATTCGCTCTAAGAGAGACATACACTTGTCCTGCAATTGTGTGCAGTTAGCCTGAATTGTCCATCGTAGAAATGAAGTCATAGTTTCCTCGCTTGCCATGTCCCACATCTTTGACGCACAGTGCAGCTTCAACCTTTCGACTTGGTACATGTCGGCGACCGAGAGTAAATAAAGCCAAGCATTGCGATTCACAATGATCGACACGTCCGTTCAGAGGGGGGTGTGCACACAAGTTCGTGGGTTAACGCCCAGTGCCAGTCCTTAACTGCAATTCCCAATGACCTCCATTGCAATGTGTATGAATTCCGAATGGTGAGTATGCTCGAATCAATTTGGAATAGATTAAACCAAATCGACATAATAAGATGACATCCCATAGCAACTCATCACCACAAAGTTCACACCACCAGTCCACCAACAAGTAGCAAACATCATACTATGATCTGGTAGCCAACACCAAAACACAATCATGATACAAGTTTCACAATAATCATCACTACTCATTCATAATCATAACTCCATCTCATGTTTGGCCTCCTACAGCTATTCCTTCACCTTCTACATCTCCTACCGTGAATTTTTGGTCTTGCGGGACTCTCTTGCATTTCTTAAAGTTCTTTCAGAAGATCTGGATGTCTCGTCTCAGGGCGAGGACTCTATATGATCTCGAAAAAGATCGAAAACATCATACAACAACTAGCAGACAAAGAGAAAGAGCTTCAGTACAGACCTAAGGATAAGACAACTAAGGGCAGAGATCATTCTTCTTACCATATACATTGGAATAAATGCGTCAATGAATGGGTAGGATATTGAGTTTGTTTGGTCAGCCTTTTCTTTTAAATTTTCAAGAAGTTTGTTGTCAGTTGGACTGAAACGGGTACTAATAGGCAAGGGTACCTGTTTCAGTCTAACTGACAACGAACTTCTTGAACATTTAAAAGAAAAGACGGACCAAACAAACTCAATGTCCTACCCATTTATTGACGCTTTTATTCCAATGTCTATGGTAAGAAGAATAAGCTCTACCCTCGGTTTTCTTGTTCTTAGGTGTGTACTGAAGCTGTTTCTCTCTGTCAGCTAGTTGTTCTATCATGTTTTGGATCTCTTTGGAGATCCTAATAGAGTTCTCCCCCAAGACGAGGCATCCAGATCTTCTAAAATAACATTAAGATGTTCTTGTAGAAATAAACCCATCCTTGGAGAAAACTCATCTCGATCTGAAAAATAAACTCAACTCAGTCTATAAAAAAATCTTAATCCCTTGAACCCAATTGTATGAGTACAGTAAAACAACCACCACACGCCACAAAACCTGGTTGTTTGCTACCTACATAAACTCAGCAAGGGCATGGTTGTCCTAAATGAACCTATCGATCCATCAAATGATGCAAATTGGAAACTAACTGAATCTAACACTTGTGAATTGTGCAAATGCTAACAATCGTGGCAGAATCCAGATGTCCCTTCAACAGTCTGCAGCTCTGCAATAGTATATTCAATCTACCAATTCATAAAACAATGGACCTATGAATCCTATCAATTGTGCACCTCGACAAAATCCATAAAACGAGTGGCTTGAAGCACATCTAGAAGCTACTAAAATACAAAACCTACTGTAAGACGATGCAAATTGAAAACTAACTGAATCTAACATGAATTGTCTATAGCCTATCAACTTCTAACACCTATCGAAGTGCAAATCTAAAGGTACGATAATGAAATCTAAATCTACCATATATGCTCATCAATCCTCCAGATCCTCAAATCTAGATATCCCCAACCCTAGTAAGATATGAGAAATATAGCGGCACAAACAAGAGGACCAACCTCGTCTTGCTGTCTCATCCTCTTGTTGCTGGGATGTGGCGACGCAACCATCTTGATCTGCCATTCCTACCACGAACTATTGCAGATCTGCGTAGCGGAAGTCAAAAGTCTTTGCGAAGTCTTAGTGAAGTGTCTCGCCAGCCATTCGGTACGTAATTATAGACTCAACTGAAACTTACATGTGGGACCAGGTCACAGTAAAGAATTCGCATGAACTATTAGTAGAGTTTCCCATAAACGTATCACAACCAACAAGTGGTGCAGTGGTAAACAGCACAGCCTTGTTCCTTCAGGTCCCTGGTTCGAACCCATGCCATGGCAAATTATTTTTGCAACATTTCGTGACCTATGCTTACACGTGGGACCCTGGAACTATTTATGACGACTTGAAACACTCTATTTTTGAAAAAATGCTTACATGTGGGACCCAACTAAATTTTATGACGACTTGGAACACTCTATTTTAAAATAATGCTTACATGTGGGACTAAAGTTGGTTTATGACGCCGCTGACATGGCGAAAATGCTTACATGTGGGGCCCTGAAAAATTTTATGACGACTTGGAACACTCTATTTTCGAAAAAATACTTACATGTGGGACTCAACTAAATTTTATGATGACTTTGTTGACGCAAAAATAGGACGTCACCTCCGCGCGCGACACACGTGACTCCCCGGTCTGTAGCGAGGCGTGCCAGCCAATCTGCCCTGTTGATTGACAATGGAAAATATTAGGGATCGACTAGAGAACCGATGGGCCTTTTTAGCGACATGTGTACCAGCCAGTCGACCGATACAAAAAAGTGGGATCGGCCGGCTCGAGAGCGACCGAGGCGCGAGGATGTGGATAAGGGATCGGCTGGATCGGCCGATTGTGACGTCAGCACTCGAGTAGGTCGGAATCGGCTGTGGTGTTAGAAGCTGACAGGATCTAGATCGAGTGGGATAAATTGGTGATAATAGCTAAAACCACAAGAATTGGTATGAAAACTTGTAGATCTAGCTAATATCGGTAAGGGGTGAAAAAAGAACTAGACGAAACCTCAGCGATGCGCCCGGAGGTTAAAGCCTAGGGTTATTCGGTAAAACGGTACTCACAAGCTTGCCGGAGATCGATCGATGCAACCCGACGAACTTAAAGGACGGCGTTGTAGAAAAGAGAAAAAATGCAATGGCGAAGTCGCCGAAAAGTAGGTGCTGTAAATTAGATGTTGTAAATTGTAAAGGGTTTGCTCGGAGGCGGTTTGTTTGATATTGGTGTGTACACTTTTTTTCGACTATGCATGGTCGCTATTTATGTCCTGAGGACAACCCGACTCCTAGCCGATTACGACATTGTTTACATGCATCTAAAGAGAACAAACACTACTAAAAATAGAAAAAGACTCATGTAAGAGTCAAACTCTCCTAAATCTGACTCTGACCCGTCGCCAATTGTGGATTGACCCGCCTCCGCCGTGCTTTGCCTTTGGCGTATCTTCTCAATTTCCGCCTTCTTCCTTCTCATCGGCCAATTCCTTAGTTGACCATCGGCCGATTGGTTGACTCACCAGTCCATCGATAGAGTTGGACTCCTTTGACCATCAGCGAATCCTGCTGACCGTTCTTCTCTTTCTTCTATCAGCCGATCGCACTGTTATTTTCATCGGCTGCTCCTTCTTATCCCTTTTGACCAGTTTTTCCAAAAAATGGTGTCAACACATGCCCCCTAGTTTCGGAGTAAATAATCTTTTGCTCCGAAATTTACTCGAATCCGGCATCCTCTTCTTAATTTGAAAGATAGCGAAATCTCTCCATGTGGCCGATGTGATCAGTCTCCATTGCTTTCACCAATAGTGTCCTATCCTTTCAATGTGATAGATCATCTAACACTTCTCTAGGACTATTCATCATGTGACACTTTTGGTTCTTTCATTCTCCTTCCCTATAAGACTCACCCTTTTATCCAGGGGTTTTTCCATGGCTTCTCCAGGCTTCCCGTGTAGGCATTGGATCCTTTAGCTTTTAGGCATGAGAGGCATCTTTTCCTAGAAAACTCTTAAGGGATAACGATTGCCACTGGTCATTGACAAACTCTCGCTTGAAATGGCATTTCTCTTGGGTGCTGTTAGTGAGCTTGCCAACTCTGTCTGCGACGCTAGGCAGAAGATTTCTGTGAACCATGCTTTATAATTTGTAGATGTATCAGAGGAAATTCCCCACTGTTCGCGGCTCGTGTGTGCCAACCCTATTTTTGGGAATTGTCCCTCCGAATCGGTCATCCTTTGGAAACTGAACCATTCACGAGTCTTCTGTTTCCCTTTTTACCGGATCTAGCATCTCTGGCTTCCATCTTTTCTGATTTCCTCATCTTTATCTCTTCCGGCGCCTTGGCTATAAATAACTGCCCTCGTCCTCCATGGAGAACACATCTCTCCTTCGCCCATGGCTCGAGATATAGATCCAGCGAGCTTTAGGCTCTTGCTCTTCGGTCCCTTTCTTCCCTCCTGACTTGTGATGGCTAGAAGAATTCTTGTGATATAGTCTAGGGTATACTTCCCTCTCTAGTCTCTTTTTGTGAAGCCAGGAGGTCCAACAGCTAGAAGAATCCTTGTGATGCGTCTTGGGTGCATCAACTGATATACACTGTAGCATCACCAATGTAATCGAAGATGAGAAATATATATATTTTTTGTTCTAAGGGCGATTTGTACATCGGCCATGGTCTGGAACCGAACATGCTTTGATGATCGGCTATTTTATACTGAAGACGATTACGCTTACAACCGTCTGTAACTTGTGTTCTTGATCAGCCGTTTAGGCTTTGATTTGACTAAGCGTCTACCCATATGCTTGGATAGTATTTCTTCAAGTATTTTCATTTAGTGCTCTGGCAAACTTTTCTCCTTCCAACGTTTCCAAGATATATGCATTGCCTGGCACACATTGGCTGACACGATACGGTCCTTCCCATGTTGGCGACCACTTCCCGTACTTTGGGTCTCTAGAGCCGATTGGTAATATAAGTTTCCAAACCAGATCCCCTTCGGCAAACTCTTTAATTTTGACTTTCTTATCATACCATCTGGCCATTCTCCTTTTATTCTTCTCAATATTCTCCAAGGCTCTCAGCCGATTACCAGCAAGGTCTTCCAGTTCTTCTTTCATCATGGTTGAATAATCATCGGCTGATAACTGATCTTGTAAAGAAGTCCTTCTGGATCCGGTTTTTAATTCCCAAGGCAATACAGCATCATGACCATACACTAGTTGATACGGTGACACTTTGGTTGCCCCATGGCATGCCATCCTGTACGCCCATAGTGCTTCATTAAGGATTGTGTGCCACCATTTGGGATTCTCATCGATCTTACGCTTGATCAATTTGATGATGCCTTTGTTTGCTGCTTCTGCCTGTCCGTTTGCTTGAGCATAGTAGGGAGATGAGTTCAACAGCTTGATCCCCAGAGAGTTTGAGTATTCCTCAAATTCCCCTGAAGTGAATTGACTCCCTTGATCGGTCGTAATGGTTTGAGGTATACCAAACCTATAGACAATATGTTCCTTAACAAAATCAATCATATTGCCTGATGTCACAGTCTTGATTGGGATGGCTTCAACCCACTTCGTGAAGTAATCTGTTGAAGTAATCTGTAGCCACTAGTACGAATTTATGACCTTTGCTCGATGGTGGATATATTTGTCTGACCAGATCGATTGCCCAACCCCTAAATGGCCATGGCTTGATTATTGGGTTTATTGCTGATGCTGGAACTCTTTGAATGCTTCCAAACTTCTGACACTCCTGGCATCCTTTGTAGTATTTGAAGCAATCTTCCAGTATCGTTGGCCAATAATAGTTGTTATTTTTGATCATCCACTTCATCTTGAATGCCGATTGATGGGCCCCACAGACTCCCTCATGAATTCCCCCATTAAGGTTTTAGCCTCTTCTTCACCAAGACATTTGAGTAAAACCTCGTCGATGGTGCGGTAGTATAACTCATCTTCTAATAAAACGTATTTAATGGCTCTGTACCTCAATTGTTTGTCAACCTTCTTGGATGGGTCTTTCAGATAATCTATTATCTCGTTCCTCCAATACTCGGCTGGTAGCTCCACAGCTAGAATCGGCCGATAACCTAACGCCCCTTGAGCCAGCCGATTAGATTCACTGTTGTGACACTTAGGGATATGTTCAAGTTTTATTATCTTGAATTCTCTAAGTAGCTGAAGGCACTCTTCATGATAGATCCTCAATATGTCATGTTTGCATTCATACTCTCCTGCCAATTGATTTATCACGAGTTGGGAATCTCCAAATATCTCAACAGCTTCAGCGTTAACTTCTCGTAATAGCTTTATCCCCTTTAATACCGCCTGGTATTCAGCCTGGTTGTTTGTTGAAGTCTTTTCAATTGGGATGGAAAACTCATAATTTGCTCCTTGAGGTGAATCCAATTCCAGCTCCTACTCCACAGTATGATCCATCAAAGAACATGGTCCATGGAACAGGTTCTACAACTGCAACCTCGGGCCCACAATGCTGAGTTACCAAATCGGCCATCACCTGTCCTTTGATTGCTTTGGCCGATTGGTACGTCAAATCAAATTCTGACAAAGCCAAGATCCACTTCCTGATCCTGCCTTTCAAGATTGGTAATGACAGCATGTACTTGACTACGTCGTTTTTGCAAACCACGATGCATTCAGCAGTCAACAGATAAGGCCTCAACTTTGTGCATGAGAAATATAAGCACAGGCACAACTTCTCCACCGCCGAATATCTTGTTTCTGCGTCCAAGAGCCTTCTACTCACGAAATATATAACTCGGTCTTTTCCTTTGAACTCTTGTACAAGGGCCGATCCAATAGCCCGCTCATTAGCCAATAAGTATAATTTGAACGGCTTCTTGTCTTGAGGGGGCATTAGGATAGGGGGAGACTTTAAGTACTGCTTGATGTTGTCCAAAACATTTTGTTGCTCTTTCCCCCACACAAATTTTTGATCGGCCTTGAGCTTCAACAGAGGTGTGAACGGCTGAATCCTTTCAGATAGGTTAGATATTAATCTTCTAATAAAGTTGATCTTGCCGATCCGTGATTGAAGCTCTTTCTTGTTTGATGGTGCTTCTATTTTATCAATTGCGCTGATTGACTTTTGACCAACTTCAATTCCTCTTTCATGTATCAAGAAACCCAAGAATTGGCCGGCTGAAACACCAAAAGCACACTTGTTGGGATTCATCTTTAAACCATGCTTCTTTGTGCACTCCAATGTTTTTCGTAGGTCGGCCAGATTCTCCTTGTAGCTCTTAGACTTGACAACTACATCATCAATGTAGATTTCCACTATCTTGCCGATAAGTTCATGGAAGATATAATTCATGGCTCTGTGATATGTGGCACCAGCGTTCTTCAACCCAAAGGTCATGACAATCCATTCATACAACCCGACATGACCAGGGCATCTGAAAGCAGTTTTTGCAATATCTTCTATAGCTATGAATATTTGGTTGTATCCAGCATTACCGTCCATGAAGTTGATGACTTTGTGTCCTGCGGCGGTATTGATCAATGCATCAGCTACTGGCATCGGATATCCGTCCATCGGCGTTGCTTTGTTCAAGTCCCTGAAATCAATGCACACGCGTAGTTTGCCATTCTTCTTGTAGATAGGGACTATATTAGAAATCCACTCGGCATACCGACATTGCCGAATAAAACCAGCTTCGAGTAATTTTGTTATCTCGGCTTTTATATCAGGGTAAATCTTGGGGTTGCATTACCTAGGATGTTGCTGGAAAGGTTGATATCCTGGCTTAATGGGTAACCGATGTTCAACGATGGATCGGTCTAAACCGGGCATCTCGTAATATTCCCAGGCAAAACAATCTTTGAACTCTTTTAATAATGCAATCAGCTCTTTCTTGTATTCTGCATCTAGCTTGGCACTTATATATGTCGACCTTGGTTTGCTTCCATCTCCAAGATCTATCTTTTCCAGTTCATCGGCCGATGTAAACCCGTGCCCAAGCTTCCCTTCATCTTCAATGAACTGATCCATTAAATCTTGTCGTCAGAGCCGACTGCTTGAACCGGCTTTAGTCTGAAATCGGACACCTTGAGATATTTGGTATCCCACGCTTTTCCTGATATGCAGCTTACTCGATCATAGGTCCATCCTTGTGCTTTCGTAGCTACTACTGTCAAAGAGGTTTCTCCCTTGACCATCTCCACTGAATCTCCGATCCATTGGATGATGCATTGGTGCATTGTAGATGGTATACAACAGTTGGCGTGTATCCAATCCCGACCCAGCAGTAAATTATAAGATCTCCTCCCTTTAATGACAAAGAAGGCGGTTGGAAGGGTCTTACTACTGATGGTGAGCTCCACGCAGATTGCACCTTGAGCCGGAGAGACGTTGCCATCGAAGTCCACCAGCATCATGTCGGTTTGGGTTAAATCTTCATCAGATTTCCCAATCTTGCGTAGCATGGTGTATGGCATTAGATTGACTGCCGCTCATCCATCTACTAGCATCCTGGTGACTGGTTTTCCATTGACAAAACCTTTGAGAAACATTGCCTTCAAGTGCTGTCTTTTTTCATCTTCTGGCTTCTCAAAGATAGCTTGTGTAGGTTCCAGTGTTAATTGATCCATCCCAAGTTCTTCATCGGACACATCCGAATCAACTGGAGCCATGAACTCTTTTGGTAGGAGGACAACCATGTTTATATCAGCTTTTGGTTTATCGTCCTTCCCATCATCGGCCTTAGGCTTTGGGCGCCAAACTTGAGACCGAACCTTCTTCTTGTCCAGCACACGTCTTTCTTCTTCTTGTTGTTGTTCTAGCTGTCATAGACACTGGACTCTCCTTTTCTGAGATTTAGTCAATCCATCTGGGCACCATTGTGGATTAGGCTTCTTATATGATCGGCTTGACTCTTCATCGTCTAGCTGTAGAGTGCATCGATGTTCAGGAGCTCGGCACATGATGTCCTCATCAGGGACCAGAGAATCAGCCATCTCTTCCAGCTGATTGTTTGACTTTTCATTGACTCGGCTTCCTAGCCGATCATGAACACTGGCCTTGCCCCCCAGCCGATCGTGGACGCTGGCTTTGCCCCCCAGCCGTTGATGAACTGGGATCCATTGATTGCTGAATTCACGGTGATCCCCAGCTGCAGGCCTTCTATCATTGAAGCAAACCCTCTTGGATGAGCTGTTATTGTTATAAGCCCCGTTGCATTCTTGACAATTTTCCGCCATCGGCAGCTTGATTCCTTCCTCCCAGCAGTACTTGAAGAATGGACATCTCCAATGTCCTTCATTGCACCGTGCCCACTCCTCTCTTCCTCTTGTCTTCTCTTGCCGTCGCTGAAACTTGTTGATCAGCATTTGGAACGTGACAGGCCGGCGTGGCTTCAGGTCTTTTTCTTCAAGCAGCAACCCTTTTCCTTTAACATCGGCAGTGGTTGCTTGTACTTTGGGAGCAACAGCTCCTTTATTTTGAGTTGATTCCGACGTCAGTAGCTTAACCATGATGTGTCTTTGCTAGACACCTCAACTGTATTAGTTGGGAAGGGGTGCTGATCAATCTTCATCGGCTTTTCAGCTTTGGTAGGGGTTTCAAACTTGAGTTTCCCTTGCTCAATAGCTGATTGAATCTGCTATCTGAAAATCTTGCAATCATTGGTATCATGCGAAGTTGCATTGTGCCACTTGCAATATTTCATCCTTTTGAGCTCCTCTGCAGATGGTATGGTATGGAACTGGGAGAGTTTGATCTGCCCTTACTGAAGCAACAGATCAAATATCTTATCGGCCTTAGTGATGTCAAAACCGAATTTTTCTGATTCCTTTTTACCAAAGGGGCAGGATACTGTCTTCTTGCCTTTGACCCACTCTGCAAGCCCTATCATATTGTCTTCATCTTCTGAGTCAGAACAATCCACATAGGACACCTTCTTTTGGAAGTTCTTCCTAGGCTCGTAAGATCTTGCAGTCTCTTGACACATCCGACTGACCAGCTGGCTGAGACTCTCGAAGTTATGTGATACATATTTCTCCCTCAAGGTTGGCAAGAGCCCTTGAAATGCCAATTCAGCCAGTTGCTTGTCTCCCAAGTTCAGACTCTAGCATTTGTTTCTGACCTCCCTGAACCTTTGAACGAATCCAGCAACTGTTTCATTGTTCCTTTGTTTGAGTCTGGTCAGATCAGTAATTTTCATCTCATGAATGCCAGAGAAGAAATATTTATGGAACTGTTATTCCAGATCAGACCACTTGATGATAAAGTTGGCCGGTAGTGACGTAAACCATGAAAATGCTGGCCCTGAGAGAGATGAAGAGAACAACCCTATCCTGAGTGCATCAACAATCCCTGCTTCTCCACACTGTATGATGAACCGAGTGATATGCTCCATCGTGGACGTATCATCTTGTCCAGAGAACTTGGTGAAGTCTGGCACTTTGAATCTTGGAGGGAAAGGTATTTGATAATAGCCAGATGGATATGGAGTCCTGTACATGTAAGTTTACTGCTTGGGTTTTATCCCAAATTGCTTTTGAAGCGTCTCTGAAAGATGGTCAATCAATTCTTGCTTCATATGAGACTTCAACTCAGCAGATATCTGTTCTATTGCTTGCATTTCAGCTGATGGGATCTCTGGAGGTTGTTCTTCCAAGGTTCTTGGCTGTGGATTTGGTACCGCTGATGCCTTTGCTCCAGAAGAACCTTGTGTATTTGATTGACTTGTCACAGGTGGAATCTGTCCGATCGGCTGACCAGCCGATGGAACTGGCTGATGCAAGTTCAACTGGCCTGAGATAGCCAATTAATTTAGGAGCATCTGCATCGTTTGCATAGGATCCACTTGCTGCTGTGGTGCTGTTGGCTGCCTTGTCATCCCCTGGTCAATCAGCTGCTGAGGCGACGATCTTGTTTGAGCAACTGTATTAGCTGGGGTTAAGACAGGCTGCATTGATGTTGACTGTTGCAGCGGAGTAGTTTGTACGGGTATCCCCAAAGTTGGCTGAGGAACCGGTCTCTGAGGTGGAACATGAGCTTTTCTTTCCATTGGTATAACCATATGCGCATGAACTGGACTGATCTTAACTCTTTCAAAAACTTTGCTCCCATGATTGAAGTACGTGAACTCCACTCCTTCCTTAGTCATATGCACAGTCCCTGGAGTACCTCCAAACATAGCTTGAAAAGATTTCGGGTACTTCACTTTTGGAATTTCTTCAGGGTGAGGCTCGAAGAAGTTTGAGATATCAGTCTCAAAGTGATCATGAGGCAGGCCCCACCCTACAAGTCGTGCATTCTGATCTCTTCTCGCAGGATACTGCTGGTGATGGTTCTGCACTGAAAATGTCTGATCTTGGACTTTGGACTATGCTGAATAGGTTTGAACTATTGGCACCGTAACAGCAGGGTCTTTAGACATATTCCCAGTATTCTGATTCTGAATCCGTTGGGCATCCGATGAAGAATCAAGAGTAGTTACATTGATCTGTGGAGACGATGTAGCCCCTACTGTTGGATCGTCAATAGACAGAGAAGTCGATTGGTCTTTTGGGAACACTGGAGGAGTTCGCCTTGGTTGAAAGTATGCAGGTCCCACGTATCCCTCTTCTATTCCCTTCTTGAGCGTCTCAGTCAGACAGTTTTGGATGGTATTGGCAAGGACTTTAGATTGATCGATCATCATCTGATGCATATCTTTGTTCATCATATCTTGAAGTCCTTGAGGATCAGCTGAGAAAGTGATCTGCTGAGGTGTTGGTAAAGGATTTTTCTTGTAAACTCCACCTTTAGTTTGACCATATGAAGCCAAGCATAGTTCTACATATCGCTTCATGTGAGCTTCAAACTCGGCTTTGTCTGCATCCTTCAGCTGATCTCTAGTGACTGTTTGAATGTTGTTCTTGTCAACTTCATTATTCTTCTAATTCTTCGACATAGTTGACTTTTTCGGGTCCCACTGGGCGTGCCAAAAGTGTGTTGACGTGAAAATAGGATGTCACCTCCGCGGGCGACACACGTGACTCCCCGGTCTGTAGCGAGGCGTGCCAGCCAATCTGACCTGTTGATTGACAATGGAAAATATTAGGGATCGACTAGAGAACTGATGGGCCTTTTTAGCGACACGTGTACCAGCCAGTCGGCCGATACGAAAAAGCGGGATCGGCCGGCTCGAGAGCGACCGAGGCGCGAGGATGTGGATAAGGGGATCGGCTGGATCGGTCGATCGTGACGTCAGCACTCGAGTAGGTCAGAATCGGCTGTGGTGTTAGAAGCCGACAGGATCTAGATCGAGTGGGATAAATTGGTGATAATAGCTAAAACCACAAGAATTGGTACGAAAACTTGTAGATCTAGCTAATATCGGTAAGGGGTGAATAAAGAACTAGACGAAACCTCAGCGATGCACCCGGAGGTTAAAGCCTAGGGTTATTCGGTAAAACGGTACTCACAAGCTTGCCAGAGATCGATCGATGCAGCCCGACGAACTTTAAGGAAGGCGTTGTAGAAAAGAGAAAAAACGCAATGGCGAAACCGCTGAAAAGTAGATGCTATAAAGTAGATGCTGTAAATTGTAAAGGGTTTGCTTGGAGGCGGTTTGTTTGATATTGGTGTGTACACTTTTTTCCGACCACGCAGGGTTGCTATTTATGTCCTGAGGACAACCCGACTCCTAGCCGATTATGGCATTGTTTACTTGCATCTAAAGACAACAAACACTACTAAAAATAGAAAAAGACTCATGCAAGAGTCAAATTCTCCTAAAACTGACTCTGACCCGCCACCAATCGTGGATTGACCCGCCTCTGCCGTGCTTTGCCTTTAGCATATCTTCTCAGTTTCTGCCTTCTTCCTTCTCATCGGCCAATTCCTTAGGTGACCATCGGCTGATTGGTTGACTCACCAGTCCATCGATAGAGTTGGACTCCTTTGACCATCAGTGAATCCTGCTGACCGTTCTTCTCTTTCTTCTATCGGTCGATTGCACTGTTATTTTCATCAGTTGCTCCTTCTTATCCCTTTTGACATGTTTTTTCCAAAAAATAGTGTCAACACATGCCCCCCAGTTTCGGAGTAAATAATCTTTTGCTCCGAAATTTACTCGAATCCGGCATCCTCTTCTTAATTTGAAAGATAGCCAAATCTCTCCATGTGGCCGATGCGATCAGTCTCCATTGCTTTCACCGATAGTGTCATATCCTTTCAATGTGACAGATCATCTGACACTTCTCTAGAACTATTCATCATGTGACACTTTTGGTTCTTTCGTTCTCCTTCCCTATAAGACTCACCCTTTTATCCAGGGTTTTTCCATGGCTTCTCCAGGCTTCCTGTGTAGGCATTGGCTCCTTTAGCTTTTAGGCATGAGAGGCATCTTTTCCTGGAAAACTCTTTCGGGGATAACGATTGCCACTGGTCATTGACAAACTCTTGCTTGAAATGGCATTTCTCCCGGGTTCTGTTAGTGAACTTGCCAACTCTGTCTGCGATGCTGGGCAGAAGATTTCTGTGAACCATGCTTTATAATTTGTAGATGTATCAGAGGAAATTCCCTACTGTTCGCGGTGTGTGTGTGCCAACCCTATTTTTGGGAATTGTCCCTCCGAATCGGTCATCCTTTGGAAACTGAACCATTCACGGGTCTTCTGTTTCCCTTTTTACCGGATCTAGCATCCCTGGCTTCCATCTTTTCTGATTTCCTCATTTTTATCTCTTCCGGCGCCTTGGCTATAAATAACTGCCCTCATCCTCCATGGAGAACACATCTCTCCTTTGCCCATGGCTCGAGATATAGATCCAGCGAGCTTTAGGTGCTTGCTCTTCAGTCCCTTTCTTCCCTCCTGACTTGTGATGGCTAGAAGAATTCTTGTGATGTAGTCTAGGGTATACTTCCCTCTCTAGTCTCTTTTTGTGAAGCCAGGAGGTCCAACAGCTAGAAGAATCCTTGTGATGCGTCTTGGGTGCATCAGCTGATGGAGGAGAGTGGAGGTCATCCCTGGGCGTTTTGGAAAGAAGAACAACCCTATGTCTTCTTTTCCAACAATCCTGACGGGGAGAGTCACAGAATCTAGTGATTCATCTTCGTCAAATTTACGCTTCCTTTTTTGTTTTTCTCTTTCTTCACCTCGTCACCCGTCCAGTGATGATGAATGTAATCGACCTGTCGTGATTCATCTCGACTTGTCTTCTCAATGTATTCTTCAGATATACACTGTAGCATCACCATTGTAATCGAAGATGAGAAATATATTTTTTTTGTTCTAAGGGCGATTTGTACATCGGCCATGGTCTGGAACCGAACATGTTTTGATGATCAGCTATTTTATACTGAAGACGATTACGCTTACAATCGTCTGTAACTTGAGTTCTTGATCGGCCGTTTAGGCTCTGATTTGACTAAGCGTCTACCCATATGCTTGAATAGTATTTCTTCAAGTATTTTCCATTTAGTGCTCTGGCAAACTTTTCTCCTTCCAACGATTCCAAGATATATGCATTGCCTGGCACACATTGGCTGGCATGATATGGTCCTTCCCATGTTGGCGACCACTTCCTGTACTTTGGGTCTCTAGAGCCGATTGGTAATATAAGTTTCCAAACCAGATCCCCTTTAATTTTTACTTTCTTATCATACCATCTGGCTATTCTCCTTTTATTCTTCTAAATATTCTCCAAGGCTCTCAGCCGATTACCAGCAAGGTCTTCCAGTTCTTCTTTCATCATGGTTGAATAATCATCAGCTGATAACTGATCTTGTAAAAAAGTCCTGCTGGATCCGGTTTTTAATTCCCAAGGCAATACAGCATCATGACCATACACTAGTTGATACGGTGACACTTTGGTTGCCCCATGGCATGCCATCCTGTACGCCCATAGTGCTTCATTAAGGATTGTGTGCCACCGTTTGGAATTCTCATCGATCTTACGCTTGATCAATTTGATAATGCCTTTGTTTGCTGCTTCTGCCTGTCTGTTTCCTTGAGCATAGTAGGGAGACGAGTTCAACAGCTTGATCCCCAGAGAGTTTGAGTATTCCACAAATTCCCCTGAAGTGAATTGACTCCCTTGATCGGTCGTAATGGTTTGAGGTATACCAAACCTATAGACAATATGTTCCTTAACAAAATCAATCATATTGCCTGATGTCACAGTCTTGATTGGGATGGCTTCAACCCACTTCGTGAAGTAATCCGTAGCCACTAGTACAAATTTATGACCTTTGCTCGATGGTGGATATATTTGTCTGATCAGATCGATTGCCCAACCCCTGAACGGCCATGGCTTGATTATTGGGTTCATTGCTGATGCTGGAACTCTTTGAATGCTTCCAAACTTCTAACACTCCTAGCATCCTTTGTAGTATTTGAAGCTATCTTCCAGTATAATTGGCCAATAATAGTTGTTATTTCTGATCATTCACTTCATCTTGAATGCCGATTGATGGGCCCCACAGACTCCCTCATGAATTCCCCCCATTAAGGTTTTAGCCTCCTCTTCACGCAAGGAGAAGAGGAAGGGATAGACCAAGCTTGGAATAGATTTAATGAGTTGATTGAACAAGGACCAAGACTCGGCTTCTCCGGTGACGTACTTTTGCATACATTTTTTTTCCCTAACCCCTAGTTGCATGGAACATGTTCAAATGTGTGCAGGTGGGGATCTCATGGAGAAAACACTCATGGAAGCCGCTCAACTTTTACAAAAGATTAGCAAAGCGGCGGCCATGCGAAGAGATTGGGAAACACGACTTTCGGGAGAGCCGGAACACGATTCCAAAAAGGCAACCCCGGAAGACAAGAAGGAGGAGCCAATCCCGGAAAAGCTTGAAGAAGTACACACTGAGGCAAGAACTACCCCAAGCGTTGACTTCGCCAAGTCAAATGAAACGAACAAAAGGAGTATGTCAAGCGCGAAGCCACTAAGGGAGTTCGAGCAAATGGATTGGGTTCCAATAGATTATGGAGAAGTTTTCAACAAGAGAAGACCGTTCCCTAACCAAAAGGGGATGGCAAGAGCATTAGAAGTGGATTTCCCACCAGAAAAGCAAGCGGAAAATCTTTATGATCTTGAAACCACCGGTGAGATCTTTCGAAAGCTCTTTAGCGATGATGAAGTGGATCCGGATCACATAGCCGATGTGAAAAGAATCATGGGCATCAAGCCCGAAGCATCGCCATACGCTCGCCTCACTGAAGTTTATGCAATAGGATCCGTCCAAGAAGAGAAGACGACACCACACTTGAGTTGCGAGATCAATGGAATTCAATGCAAGGCTTTATGCGACATCGGAGCTCAAGTGTCATATCCTCTAAAATTTACGATAAAGTTCAAGACCATAACCTAAACTTAGCTCCAACTTCAACAAAATTAATTATGGGAGATGGTAGAACTATTAAACCTCTAGGTATTGCTTGCAACATTAATGTAATCATCTCTGGAAAGTGCATACCAACCGATTTCTTTATTACAGATGCCTACTATGATAATCATGATCACATAATCTTAGGAAGGCCTTTCCTTTAGTTGGTTGATGCTGTGTTGGATGCCGGAAAAGGCAAAGTAACAATAAATCTTAATGGAGATAAGTACTGTCAGAGGTTTAGATCTGAACAGCCCACAGGAGGGTTAACCCCGGTGGTTTATTTGTTCGGCAGGGTGGAATCTAAGGCTAAGAACTCAAAGGTTGCGCACGAGCACACGAAACACAGAGAACACGGCGAGTTTATACTGGTTCAGGCCTCCGGAGAGTAAAACCCTACGTCTAGTTGTTGGTGTAGATTGCTTGAGGATTGCGTGATTGTACAAGGGGTCGTCCTGCCCGCCTTATATTGGCCAGCGGACAAGGTCGGTTCCCAGATTCCTGATCGGTTACGACCAGGAGACCTAAATCTAGTTGATTACAACACTTGCCATATCCGTCGATCTGCTTGGTCGGAATCCACCAATGTCTTGTCTTGCACGCCAAGTCTTGTAGTCATTCTGGATAAGGTCGTCTGGAATCTTCTGGAAGGTCTTCAGGAGGTCGTGTGGGCCACCAACTAGGTCGGTTGGGCCCACTGTCAGGTCGGCAGGTCTTCTGATAGGCCGTACCCACTTGTCGGGGACGGCCGTGAGCCTGGTCGGTGGGGACCTAGGGGTACCCATGTCTCACAAGCCCCCGAGCGATGTGTAGGCGCAGCGACCTTAGAAGGTCATGACAAAGTCATAGAGCTATCGACAGGTCGAATAGTGTGCACGTCGGTACAAAAGAAAAGAACAAATCAGCTTAGCAGCCGACCTGTTTGTAGTCTTGCCAAATGAAGAGAGGTCGAGTGACGACTTAAAGGAAGCAGGCTTCCAATAGATCGAAATGACGATGAAAAAATTCAGAGGGCGTCAAGGACGCACTCGTAGAGTAGTATCCGAGCAGCGTGGTGGGCAGGATGGCCGGTATGATGATCCAAAAAAGATAGAGAAGAGAAGAAAAATTAGGTCGAGTAATGACATGATGAAAAACAGGTTTCCCAACAGGTCGGTACGACGAAGAAAACAAGAGGGTGTCGAAGACGCTCTCGTAGAGTAGTCCCCGAGCATTGAAGCAGGCAACATGGCTGGTTTGATGCTCAAAAAAGAGAAGAAAACTGAATCATGGTCTTGACCGAACAAAGTGTAGAGACACCCAGATCTCCTAGCATAACTGCAAGGAGTCTAGCAGGGCCGACCTCAAGGAGGCCTTGTAGGCGTGCCGACCTCGAAGAGGCCTCAAGTCAATAGTGCCCAGTATCTGGGGATGCCTGGCAGGGTCATTAGACGCGCACTTGTTGGAGGGGTCGTCAATTATGTCGTAGCTGAAATTGTGATGTCCAGATTGGTCGACGATGAAGCCGTAGGAAAATGTTGATCTTCAGCGAGTGGCGTGTAGAGACACCCAGATATCTTGCATAGCTGCAAAGAGTCTGGCAGAGCCACCCGAGGCATGCCGACCTCAGGAAGGTCTCAAATCAGTAGCGCCCAACCACCCAGAGATACTTGGCAGGGCCATTAGGCGCGCACCCCACAGGGAGGCCTTCATTCCCAACGTAAAATCCTGGGGAGGTCTTCCGAGCTGGCGAAGGCGATGACGAAGCCGGAGGAATGTCTAGTGACCTGATGAAGACGACGACGGAGCCGGAGGAAGGTCTAGCAACCTGACGAGAGTGATGACGGGGCCGGAGGGAGGTCTAGCGACCTAATGCCGGCGACAATGGAGCCGCTGGGAGGGTGCACCGACCTGAAGCAGGCGGCAACAAAAATGTCGGGAGGTCTAGAGACCCGACGAAGGTGACGACGAAGCTGCAGGGAGGTCTAGCGACCTGAAGAAGATGACGACACAGACACTGGGAGGTCTAACGACCTAAAGAGGACGACGACAGAGCCGGGGGAAGGTCTAGCAACCTGACGAGAGCGATGACGGGGCCGGAGGGAGGTCTAGCGACATAACAACGGTGACGACGGAGCCGGAGGAAGGTCTTGGTCTTGACGAAGGCGACGACGGAGCTGTAGGGAGGTCCGCCAACCTAAAGCCCGCGACGATAGAGCCATAGGGAGGTTCGCCAAAGGCGACACCGGAGTTGGAGAGAGGTCTAGCGACCTGAAGCAGGCGACGACGGAGATGCCAGGGAGGTCTAGAGACCTAAAGACGGTGACAACGGATCTTGTAGGGAGGTCTAGCGACCTGACGCAAGCGAAGACGGAAACACCGAGAGGTCCACCGAAGATGACACCAGAGCTACAGAGGGGTCTAGCGACCTGACGAAGACGACGATGGAGCCGGAGGAAGGTCTAGCGAACGGACGAAAGTGATGACGGAGCCACAGGGAGGTTCGCCGACCTCAATCCGACGATGATGGAGCCACCTATTGATGGTGCAAAACCGTGCTCAAGTTCACCGCAAGCATATGGATGACTTGGTGCCTTTTTCACCAAGGAGGGTCCTCCCTAGATTTGTCAATCCAAGGATCGGAAGCAAACTCCCAGGATTCTCCGTCTACCTATCGATCTAACCTAACATGAAGCATTGATTGCATAAGAAGATAAACCTTAAAGATATATGAGTTATAGCATAAGGTTGATCGCATCCATGAACATCGACAAGGTAAGAAGCAAGCAAGGGAAACTAAGGCCTATCATCTTCTAGTCGTAGTTCTAGCCAAAAGAGCAAGCGCGACATGCATCTCATCCAAAGCCATCTTTAAACTACTATCCTCCGGTCCGATTCCGAAGACGCCCGCCTTTTGGAGCCACCGTTCTGTCACAACGCACTCCTATTCGTGCGGGTTAGCCTAGGGTGAGTTCGAGAAGAACAAGTTGAAAACACTTGGTCGATCCGGTATGCACCTCTAGCCACCATGACTACAAGAGCACCCCAAGCAATCTATCTATAGAATAGATTGAAGATGAAGCATAGCCAAGCGAGAGCAAAATCATAAAAGGAGGAATCGAGTCGCTAAAAGATCGGATGACATGAAGTACTTTACTCACAAAATAAATGCGTTTAGATCATCTCCATCGAGTACATACCATTGATGACCTCAACTAGCTCCGGAACTCCGCCATGGCTCAACCGTGCAAGGCGGCCATGGTGGCTAGGGTAGGCCTAGGCCATCTCCTAGACAACTTCGAGGACTTGCGGCGGCCATCGGCTTCCTCCCGTGCTTCTCCTTCGTGTCGGCGGCTCTCTGATGAATGGATGGATGTGGCGGCCGACAGAGGTAGAGGCAATTTCTAGAGAAACACCTAGGTCAAAGGGCGTCGCGAACCGGGACCGAAATAGGCCAGGCCGGCCGGCCTGGGCAGACCGGCCCAGGCCCATTTCACGTCGGTTCGGCCCCGTTTCGCTCCCCGACGCTTCTCGGTCAATTGTTGACTTGCTCCCTTCTGCATGTGGGCCCTTGACGTTGTCTTCTCCATGGTTTAGATAGAGCTCCTTGTCGCGCAAGCTTCAGCATCTTCTGTTTAGGTCCCTGGAGTTTTGTGCCTTCACGTTGTGGTCCTTGGGTCATTTGGAGTCATGTTCACCTCGAGTGTTGACTTGTGCCGGACTTCATGATCCTCTCATAAAGTGCTCATTGAACTTCTCCCGGAAGTGCTCCTTTTAGTGCCTAAATCTTGCGTAAACAACATACTCCAAATACCACATTCACAAGTGAACTTGTTACATCATTAGTATGCCTAGTGGTGGGTTAGTTGCAAATCATAATCAAAACCAATGTATAACAAGTACTCTAGGTTGACGGAAATTCACCGTCAACATCTCCCCCATGCTTAAACCTTGCTCGTCCTCGAGTAAGTTTTCAATGGATATCAGCATTGCCTTTCATTGTGCATACCCTGCACTTGATCACACATGAGAAAGCATAATGCTCTCCAAGTTTATATTTGTTAAAATTCCATAATATAACTAGCTTTCATCTCTATGGAGGGTAGATATAATTTAAGCTCTTTCCACAAGTAATCAATCATGCTCCACAAAATTCGAATAGGTCTTAGAAACTTTTGAAGTGAAGAATGAGGTGAATAAAAGAGCTAAACTAAGTACAAAAATTTAAACCTTCTTGCATCTTGCTCATGAACTCTCTCATCTCACAACTCTCTGAAGCCTATTTGATCTATATCCTTTCCCTCTCATGTTTGTAGGTGGAAGGGTTTTATTTGGAGCTCATAGGAAAGTTTTTATCCCTACCAAGATGTTAAAGTCGAGACTATTATCAAAACAAGGCAAGCTTCTCATGGACTTATCATGACTCGTCAAAAAGGTCATTGGAAAAATAATGTTCACAAGGAGGGGGGGAGAGAAAGAACTCACACTTTTAGATAGGTGGACATGTGCAAACGGCAAAGAATGATCCCGACGCCCCAATGAAGTCCTCGTTATCGGATTGCACATGGTTGGAAAAATGAGTATGGGTCTTGATCTTGAAGTCCTTGAAAAATCCTTAAGCAACTAGAGAACCAGGGGAGATTATTATTACTCTCTCTTTTTTTCTTTTTCTTTTTCTCCCTTCTTTTTTTTCTTTTTCCTCTCTTTTTTTTCTTTGACCGGTGCGAGGTGCTTTGAATTTTTTTTATTTTCTCCTCTCATCTTATTCATTTTTTATCCCCCCTAGAACTCTAATTTGCATAGTACCTACCTCCTCCCCCATGCTTAGACGTTTGCTCGTCCCCGAGCAAAGAGGAAGTGGTGTTAAGGTAGGTACTGGATGTCTTGATGAGAGGGAACTTGAATCTTCCCTTTGAAGCACCTTCTTGTGACGTGTCATCTCCATACTCAAGTGATAGGTAGGTCAAGGAGGTTAATACAAAAGATGATGTTGGTTTAAAGGGTGGATATCCGGCGAGGTTTGCAAAACTTCTGATGTGGGAGCTCACAATGTACAGATAGAATAGGCTAGCAAAAGATAAGTTACGCAAAAAACGGAATGACCAGCTTCTTAGTCACGAGCCAGAGAATCGAGCCTTGAATCAATTCACCCAACAATAACTCTTGTAATCTATGGTTGCACTCAATATATAAGGCTTTGGATAGGTAGAGCAAAATGCAAGAGGTATTAATGACAAGGTTAGCATGACTTTTAAAAGCAAAAAGTAATATGTCCTTCGACCCATCCAAAGTTGAGAGCATAAAAGAAACCATGGGTCTTTATTTTTATCATGACCTCCACAAAAGATTAAGCTAGCATTTAATTAATTTCAGATTTGTATTAGAGAGAGCAATAGCTTAATCATGCATAAACAAGCACAAAGTTTAAACAAAGCGGCAACGGTCATCATATATCAACGAGCAAGATCAAGCCAAAATTATTTCATCATGGTGAGCACAAGGTGATGACAATAAACAAAAACAAAAACTAGGTTGTACTCCTAGAAGCCATGTTATTTAACAAGAGAGACATACAAAAGTTGCATCTAAGGTTGTTGAAGGCATATACATATATACAAGCATTTAGAAAGACAAGGACAAAGAGAGGGTTGAGGAATTGTTACCGTCCTTTGATGCTTGTGATGTAGCGCGCCCTCCCCCATGCTTAAGCATTGTGCCTAGCATGGAAGAAGGAAGATCGGCATCCGCAGCAACCGTGATCCTTGAACTCCATGCGGTCTTCTTTCGTCCACCAAGTCTTCTCCCATGCTTAGCATGTTGCTAGGCACGGAAGATGATGAACCATCTTAAAATTCTTGAAGTCCTACCGCCATGCGAGGAGATCATCATCACATTGTTGCCTTTGTTCATCCTTCAATATCCGCCCTTTGCCACAAGCCTTGATCCCAATTGTTTCTCATCCCATCTTCTCCTCCTTCCATGTTGTTCCTTATTGCTGGTTCATCTTCCACGAGTTTTTCTTCTACTTCCAGAACTGAGTATGTATTGAATCATCGCTCCACTGCAAAGTTCTTGAAATTATCTTTCCAACGAGTGGTCATTCATCCCGATCGGACTCCGAACAAGAGAGTTACACCCTTTTTACTTTGTTGGTGCAAGCTGTCCCGGGCTGATTTCAAAATGTGTGACGCCCAAAGATTTGGTTGTAACTTCTTACACGTCCTAAAATGTTGATTCTTGATGCATTGGAAAGTATACTTAATGGAGCACTTGAATATCCAATTTTCCCCTTTTGTACATCTCTAAACATGTGCTTAATCTTGATGAAAACAGCAGTGCTCCTTTTGGGATTTTGGAGGTGTTGATGATCTTGATTTCAGCTTTTATTATGAACTCATGGGAGTGATTCGCCATGCCTGCAAACTAACTATAATGCACAAAGTACCCCCGAGGTGAAGGTCGGGAATACTCACCCTATGCCAACAAACCATGACATCCCTAAGATCTTCACTTGTGGCATAGTTAATCTAGCGAAAATCCTAATGGGTGTACGTGAGTGTAAGCGTGCATGGAAATGATAGGATGGTATAAAAACAAAACAATGTTTACACCAAATTCTAAGCTCCATTCTTACAAAGTGGTTGCCAAACTTTCTATTCCCATAGAGATTTATTAACCAAGGTCAAAACACCATGTTCCTCCCAAGATCAACAATTCTTTATAGTGCAAGAAAAGTAGGGCGCATTGCTGAGTTTATAAACCAACCAATGCAACATGATAGCTCGGGATATAAGACTAAATGATGGTGGTCTCCAATCATGTCTAAACACCATGGTTACACAAGATTGCAAAAAGTAGTAACGCATGTCGACAAGCATTAACATAGATATGAAAGTATTCATCATAAAATTTCACAAAAAGACCAAGCTAACATAAAGGTGATGATGACAAAGAGATGGATGCAAAATGCAAATGCAAAAAGTTAGTACAAACAAGCATTAGCAAGGTTTGAAAAACACTTTCGATGTGGTCTACAATAAGTAAAGGACAAAGCTTGATCTCACACTTCATACGAAGTAAGCATTGTCAACAAGGAAGTCACCCATCGAAAAGAATCAATCAACCAAACTAACAAGGTTTAAGGGTAGGTCATGGGTATCCTATATTTTTGGCACAAACAAGGATTTTGAAGAGAGGAAGTCAAGTATAGAAATTCTAACTAAGGTGGTGCTAGAGTCTTTCTACAAACCTATGGTTTTAGGATGTATATAGGTAGGGGAAGTTTTCCTAAGGGTTTTATAGGGAGGCTAGTCAAAGTTTATGACGATGAGTTCTACGGGGCTAGAGCATGATTCACCCCGAAAAGTATGGTGGCCGGCCATAATCATCAAAGCACCATCGTCTTTTTAGTTAGATAGGGGTAGACTTGGCCGACCCGGAGGGTGACAGCCCCTGGTCAACTCAAGCAATCCTACCTCTATTGGCTATGGTTTTTGGTGGAGGTTATAGGAAGGCTTAGGTTGGTTGGACAAAAAGTTAGATCAAATCAAACATGCAGTGCGATGCAAGGTGGATGAACAAAATGATATGACATGACATGCGGTGGTCTAAAACAAAAGCAAAAGTTAGCCTAAGTTAACTAGCCACAAGTTTAGAATCAAAGGATGGCACAAACTTCTTTTATCTCTATTAAAAAGGACACAAGAGAAAAAGACTCTAAACTCTAATAGGCACACAAAAAGGTCTACAAGTTTTCCAAGATCAAATAACAAAGCGCTCCCTCAATAGAAATTAGAACATACAACATGGTGTTGTGGTTTTTATTAGAGCAATGGTATAATGTTACTTGATGGTTCGATTAAAGAGCACAATGTAGACGGTCATGTATATATATAAACCAGGTTGCCTCCCGCAAAGCGCTTCATTTAAAGTCGTAGAGCTCGACTTTCTCACATACCTTCTTGTTGTTGCAGAGCCATGATCCTTCATGCAAGATTTGAAGGTGTTCATGCAGCCTTGATCCACTCTCCATGCTTGACACGATCACTTATGCTCGATGCGAGGCTTGCCCAATCGTCTCCTTGCATCATCATCATCACCTTCTCCATCGTACTTTATCGCTGCCTGTTCTTTCACAAATTTTCCTCTCTGTCCAGATCAGACCATGTAGAAAACAATAGCTTCCATGTGTGGCGCATGAAATTGTCTTTCCATCAAGTATTTATTCACCCCCAACGGACTCCGATCGAGTGAGTTATGCCCGTTCTACTCCGGCGCTGCAATCTGTCCAAAGCTGATTTCAGACTGCACATCGCTCAATGTTTTTGCCATATCTCCTTGTACGGGTCTTCAAATTCACCGATCTTGGATGCGTTGGAACTGGCACTTGATGGAGCTTCTGATTTTCAACTTTTTCTTCCTTGAACATGTCTGACCAGGTCCTCAAAATTGATGAAAACAGCGACGTCCGTTTTTGAGGTTCGGTGACGGTGATGCACGGGTTTGCAATTCCTTTGGGTATGACTTCTCTCCTCTTAATTTATGCTTAATGCCCTGCATGGTTAGTGAAACTTGGGATTTCTCCCACAATTTGCTCTTTTAAGGTCACTAGCTTGACCGAGCACAAAGCAAGACCAAGATTTACAAATCATATCGCAAACAAACGCATCCATAACCACAATTTATGACAAAGTAAGTTGTGATTAATTGTAGCATAAGTTTTCTTGCTCAGTGCTAAGCTCTCATTAGGCAAAGGTTCATTAGGCATGTAACAAAGTTTAAGCACAACAAAGCCTCTTTATCACTCTCAAGAAATTCTAGCCTATCATGATTATCATAAGAACAAGGCATAGAATTGAATCAACCTCACTATTGGATATGAATCATAGATATATCAAAGGAATATTATCAGCTCCAAAAGTATCTTGAGAGGTTAATTTGTACCTTGGCCTTCGAGCTTTTCATCGTGAGTGGTCTCTCGAAGTTGAAAGCAAACAATCTTCAATGATCGGTGGCTTGCATCGTCTTTTCGCAATTCCTTCGTTCGTGCCACACATCATCAAGGTTGCCTTGTGTGGACTCACTCTTCTTATTCATTTGCAGGACTTCACACATGTCTCAAATATCTTCATGTAACTCCATGATCCTTCGTGCGAGAGCCCAGAGTATCCGCGCCATTGGATGCCATCATTTGTGTGTAATCCATCGTGATTTGCTTCTAACATCTCCTAGCGTCGGATGTCGCCAACTTGTGCCTTCTTTTGCCAATGCTCTTAGGGTCTTTGTTTTGTTCCAAACTTCTGAATTTCATCTCGTGTGGTCTAATGGAAGCATTGCCCAAGCTCCTCTTCGTTGTCGTCGTCCTCATCTCCACTATCATGTTTTCATCGTGTTGCTGCTGCCTCTTTTTTGTGGATTTTCCCCTGTGTACATAACCAAACATATACCAAAATATTGTTCCTATTTAAAACTTTATAAAATTACCTTTCCAATGGGTACTCATTCATCTTAATCGGAGCCCAAATGAGGGAGCTATGGCTGTTTTGTTTCCGCTCTTGCTTGCTGTCCGTTTAGTTGCAAGTACTCTAGGCTGACGGAAATTCACCGTCAACACCACCCAAGGTAGGTTTGCCAAAGGCGACACCGGAGCTAGAGAGAGGTCTAGCGACCTGACTAAGGCGATGCCGGAGCAAAGAGCTGGTCCTGTAAAATAAAATAAACACCAGATCGGTGTATCAATCTGTCGAATATAATGAAAACATAGCCTGAGCTAAGTAAGCAGATGTTGTGTAATGTTAGCCGGAACTGAACATTCTTGTGCTATGTTTCATTTGAAAAAGGCATTCCCCTTATCGTGCTAGGCACACATTATTCGAATTCAAAAGCTCTGAAGCTGCAAAGTGTTTCACCCCTCTACAATGCTCAGCAGGGAGACTTAGATGTAGCCGACGCACGGGATGGGGCCTAGGACCCAGGTTTTGCAACCACACAACATCGAATGCACATAACGAGAGTCAAGCAGTTAAAGGAAGAACACACATAAAAGGGATAGACCCCTCAGGTCTTGCGACCCTTAGATTGGCATGGCCAAGCCCCCGAGCATGTCGAGGGGGAGGGGAACATAGCACAAGATAAAAAATTTGAACCCTCAGGTCTGGCGACCTACGTATTGGCAAGGCCAAGCCCCCGAGCATGTCGAGGGGGAGAGATCGAAAGAGCGGGCAAAAACATGTAGAGCAGGTCTACGAAAGAAATTGAAGCCGTAAAATATTTAATTGAAACTGGCACTTAGCTTGTGCATGTAGCTGAGGTCGGAGTGGTCGAGTTGAAGTCGTTGTAGTCGTCACCATGACCGGAGCCTTGCCGTGCTCGAGACGTCGAGGAGGTTGACGAGGTCGGACGATGAGCCGTGGTCGCGGATGAGTCCCTAAAGGTCGACGCATGGTTGCTGATGAAGCCGACAGGTTCATGAGGGCGTGCACCATGATGGCACACGACACCGCCGGGGAGCTAGCGCTCCAGGGACGGCAACAAAAAAATTTCCCGTAGGCTAGCTTGTGCTTGTACATGCATGTGCACGCACGTGAATAATGATTCACATACGTATACCTCCCAGGTCTTCATATGCACCTTGCTTAGCTTCACGTACACGCGTACATACGTATCAATCTTCTGGTATTGATCACGTGGCCTGGCGGCAGGGTTGTAGATTTTTTTTCTTGGCCGCACGCAACTGGACGTGGGGCCAACAGCAGATCAGGAATCCGCAAGGCCAAGCATGCAATCACCGTTGTATTGGCTCGTTTCCTTATGTATTTGCCCCAGGAGGTGTTCAAGTGCTCGATACCGCCGAGTCGACGAGTCCGGATTTAGCGGCTGCTCGTTAATCAAGTGAACATGTCGGATTGATTGAGTCGTCGTCAGGCGCCGAGTTGTAGTGATTCGCGATGCACGTTGACGAGGCCAAGTTGCATCTAGGGTACCGCACTCGGAGGTCGGTCCGTGGTGAATTTAATCTCGCCGAGTTGAAGAATCACGTCGTCCGTGACGATGAATCTGCCGATGGTCGTCTGGTGCGGGTGGGTGGGTTGCCGAAAATTTTTCTGGGTGCCATCTGTCACGACTAGATCGGAGGGTGGCGGCGAGCAGGTCGCTACGAAGATATCCTTCGTGTCGTCGCCGAAGATGATCGCCGGAGTGAACTGCCATGATGCTACACGAAGAGCTCCCAATCTGCCCCTACCTGGCATGCCAACTGTCAGAGGTTTAGATCTGAACAGCCCACAGGGGGGTTAACCCCGGTGGTTTATTTGTTCGGCGGGGTGGAATCTAAGGCTAAGAACTCGAAGGTTGTGCACGAGCACATGGAACACAGAGAACACGGCGAGTTTATACTGGTTCAGGCCTACGGAGAGTAAAACCCTACGTCCAGTTGTTGGTGTAGATTGCTTGAGGATTGCGTGATTGTACAAGGGGTCGCCCTGCCCGCCTTATATTGGCCAGTGGACAAGGTCGGTTCCCAGATTCCTGATCGGTTACGACCAGGAGACCTAAATCTAGTTGATTACAACACTTGCCATATCCGTCGATCTGCTTGGTCGGAATCCACCGATGTCTTGTCTTGCACGCCAAGTCTTGTAGTCATTTTGGATAAGGTCGTCTGGAATCTTCTGGAAGGTCTTCAGGAGGTCGTGTGGGCCACCAACTAGGTCGGTTGGGCCCACTGTCAGGTCGGCGGGTCTTCTGATAGGCTGGACCCACTTGTCGGGGACAGCCGTGAGCCTGGTCGGTGGGGACCCAGGGGTACCCATGTCTCAGAAGTACACATAATTTTCTTCGCGCTTCTAGTCATGCTACACCCTTTCCTCCCGAGGATGAAGAAGAGGAGGTAGGTAGTCTTTGTTTTGTTGAAACCCTTAGAGACCCGCTGCAAAGAGCGATGGAGAATCAATCCAATGATCAACAAGACGAGGAACTAGAGGAAGCATCAAAAGGATTAGAACCACAAGATGGAAGCGTGGAGGAAGAAAAATTCGAAGACATAGGAGATACTAAACCCGAAGAACCACAAGTGCCCGAGGTGGATCTCAAACCTTTGCCCAAAGGATTAAAGTACGAATTTTTGGGCCCAGACAAGACTTATCCAGTCATCATGAGCGACGAGTTGAGTCCCAAAGAAAATGAGAAGTTGCTGAATTTATTGAAAAAGCACAAGAAGGTGATCAGATATTCGATCAATGATCTCAAGGGACTTAGCCCAGCCATTTGTACTCATCACATACCAATGGAAGACCAATGTAAGCCCGTAGTGGACCATCAAAGGAGGCTAACCCATGCCATGCGAGAGGTAGTGAAGAAGGAGGTTATCAAGCTACTTGATGCCAGAATCATCCACCAGGTGCCGCATAGCGAGTGGGTGAGCCCCATACATTGTGTGCCGAAGAAAGGAGGCTTGACTGTGGTGAAAATGAGAAGGATGAATTAATACCGCAAAGAACCATGACTGGATGGTGGATGTGTATCGATTATCGAAAGCTAAACAAAGCAATGAAGAAAGATCACTTCCCCCCACTGTTCATTGACGAGATGCTCGAGAGGTTAGCAAACCACGCATATTTTTGCTTTCTCGATGGATACTCAGGGTTCATGCAAATTCCTATTCCCCCGGATGATCAACACAAGACAACATTTACTTGCCCTTATGGAACGTTTGCATATAGAAGGATGCCCTTCGGTTTATGCAACGCTCCGGCCTCTTTTCAACGTTGCATGATGGCGGTGTTCTCGGAATTTATCGAGGAAATCGTCGAGGTTTTCATGGATGATTTTTCCGTTTATGGGAAGACATTTGTGGATTGCTTGGCAAACTTAGACAAGGTTCTCACGAGGTGTGCGGAGGTCGATCTAGTGCTAAATTGGGAAAAGTACCACTTCATGGTAAAGCAAGGCACAGTGCTCGGACATGTTATATCCGAGAGAGGAATTGAAGTGGATAAAGCTAAAGTGGAGACGGTTGAGCAACTCCCGCCTCCAACAGATGTTAAGTCTTTGAGGAGCTTTCTAGGCCATGCCGGATTCTATAGAAGATTTATTAAGGACTTCTCAAAGATCACTAAGCCTTTAACACAACTTCTTCAAAAAGATGTGGCTTTTGACTTTGATGAGAAGTGCTTAGCGGCACTCCGGACCTTGAAGAACGCCTTAGTGAGTGCTCCCATCATTCAACCTCTGGATTGGAGCCAACCTTTCGAGATCATGTGCGATGCAAGTGACTATGTCGTAGGGGTAGTTTTAGGACAAAGAAAGGAAGGCCGAGTTCACGCCGTATACTACGCTAGTAAAACTCTTAGTGAGGCACAATTAAATTATGCCACTACGGAAAAAGAGTTGCTAGCGGTGGTGTTTGCTTTCGAAAAATTCAGATCTTACATCGTGAACTCGAAAGTCATTGTCTACACCGATCACGCGGCCATCAAGTATCTTTTGGCTAAGAAGGATGCTAAACCAAGATTGATTCGTTGGATCCTTCTTCTCCAAGAGTTCGATGTTGAAATTCGTGATAAAAAGGGGGTGGAAAATGTTGTGGCCGATCATTTGTCTAGGATGAACCGTGGACAAGATGACAAAGAGCCCATAGAGGATAAGATGAGAGATGACCACCTCTACCAAATACTCGACAAGGATACTTGGATGATTGATATCATTCGAGCAATTCGGAGAATGCCTCTCGATCACCTAGATAAAAACACTCAAAGGAGGATAATCTCCGAAAGCCAGAAATATTTTTGGGATTCACCTTACCATTTTAAACTTGGGAATGATGGAGTAATGAGAAGATGTGTACCAAGAGAAGAGAGGTAAGAAATTTTGAGGAAGTGTCATTCGGTGGAGTACGGTGGACACTATAGTCATTTTAGAACCCAAGCAAAAGTATGGTCTAGCGGATTCTTTTGGCCGGAGATGCGTGAAGATACTAAAAGATATGTTACATCATGCCCCGAATGCCAAATGACCGGAAACATATCTCAAAGGAATGCTACGCTCTTGAATTACAATCTACAAATAGATTTATTCGATGTTTGGGGAATTGACTTCATGGGGCCTTTCAAAAACTCACATGGATTTGAGCACATACTAGTTATGGTTGACTATGTATCCAAGTGGGTAGAGGCCATCCCATGTCGTAAAGCTTCCATGGAAGAATCCATTGTGATGATTAAGAGTGTGATTTTCTCTCGCTTCGGTACCCCGAGAATCTTGATAAGCGATGGAGGAAGTCACTTCACTGGGAAGAACTTTAAGAAGTGCTTGTCCAAGTTGGGGATCGAACATAGAGTGTCTACGGCTTATCACCCACAAACCAACGGACATACAGAAACATCGAATAGGCAACTAAAGAGCATCCTTAACAAGACTATAGAGAAGGGAGGCAAGGATTGGTCAAAGAAGTTGGATGGAGCTTTGTGGGCATATCGAACGGCGTTCAAGACACCGATAGGTATGACCCCATATCAATTTGTTTATGGCAAGGCTTGTCACCTTCCAGTTGAGCTAGAACACAAGGCATATTGGGCAATAAAAGAGATGAACCTCGATCTAGACGCCGCGGTAGTAAAACGGAGAATCCAAATTAGCGAGCTAGAGGAGATGAGGTTGAAGGCTTATGAAAATGCAAGCATCTACAAAGAGAGAATCAAAAGATGGTACGACAAAAGACTTAAGAAGGAGTTTAAAGAAGGAGATAAGGTCATCCTCTATAATTCGAGATTCAAAACTTCCGGAAAGAGGAAATTGCAAAGCAAGTGGGATGGACCTTACATTGTTCATTCGGTGCTCTCCAATGGAGCGGTTACCATCATGGATATGAAAGGAGATCAATTCATGGTGAATGGTCAACGACTTAAGCTGTATTTCGAACCCGATGTCGTGCCCCTTCACCATATTGATATTTTCATCATGGAGGATGAGCCCGAATGTCAAGCATAGGACGTAAAACAAGGTGAGCATTTTGTAAATAGCTCTTAATTTATTTTTCTGGAATTTCTCACGAAGTTTTACCAGGCCAATTTCTCTACACGGGCTAAACATCAAAAAATAGTGGAGTACGCGAAAAATCAGACCGAACCGGCCCGCGAAACAGGGCAGGCCGGCCGGCCCGGTCTGATCGGCCCAGGGGCCCAGGGCGGCGGTTCGCCCCCATTTTTCCCTGGGATGCGCGTTTTTGACTTCCAGGTTTGGTCAGAAAATTTTAGGGAAGTCAAAAGGAAAAGATGGGTTCTAGGGCATTCCTTCTCGGACTATTTAAAGGGACGAGATTGGAGCTCGGGAATCCATCCCAATTCACATCCTTTTGCCCCCAAGCAGCAGCCATGGCATCCCCAAGGAGTGAGGAGATCAAGCTAGTCGCCGAGAAGCCTTTGAAGCCGGAGGAGGCGAAGCGATGCGAGCTCAAGCCTACAATGGAGATCAAGAGGACCGCCCGCATCCGTTGCGGAGGGTGTGTCCCGACCGGGCCGATTGCATCTCGCCACCATGTCAAGGAGGAGGTCTCAACTCCCGTCCGAAGATCAGAGCGACTTCAGGGCATGATGAGGAAAGACTACAAGGAGGAGTCGCCCGAGCCGAAGGATTACGGGGGGAGTGATTACTCCAACGACCGTAGCCCAAGCTCGTGGGTAGCCGCTGGAAGGAACGACAATGACCTATTCTATTGGGAGGAGGTCCCTAAAGAGCTGACTCCCGAAGGTCCAAATGGCGATGGTGATCCTGATGACGGCAGCGACGGCGACAATGGCGACGACCCTGGCGACGACGACCCATTTGGGATGCATCCGTTATGTTGTGCGGCTCGCCGTCACTCCATCTCGGACCTCTACGCGTCGGTCGAGGAGTGTTTCCAAGCTATGGAGGTGATGAGGCAGAGAATGGAGAATTTGGAGCGGGTAGTCGATGACGACTACAAGTTCCTTAATAGAAACGTGAGGAAGCTATTCGGGATGGTCGGCAACATGAAGGAAAGGTGGTGCAAGGATTGTGGGAGGTTCTACTAGAAAGTTAGGGTTTCCCCCCCTTAGGATTTTTGTAAAAATACAACGAGGACGTCGTATGATTTTAGCGTGGGGGAGAGCTAGCTAGCTAGATCTTAAAATTTTTTGCCTTAGTGAGTTTAGTTTGGTTTGGCTTAGAGTTTGTGAGTTAAATTTTTAGGTGTGTTTTTAAATTTTTAGTTTGAAGTGTGTTAATTTAGTGTTCGAGTCAAAAAATCAAATAAAAAGTGTCCTTTAATTTTTGTCTCATGCGATGCTTTTTCTTTCTTTACTCGTATGTTTGTCTTTAATTTTTGATATATGAGCATGAGCATTTGGTTTGAAACGTTTACCGTGGTGCTTAGTGGAGTTTTTACCTTTAAAGTACCCGCTCCATACTTTGATCTAGAACCTTGTTTCGGTTGTTCTAAGTTTGATGCTAGCGTTGGAGGAGTTTAATTCTGAAAATTATATGAAAAACCCCTGTAATAAAGGTTAGCAAACACTCTTTTTTCCAAGTTGACAGGCAAAGAAAAATCCTATACAAGGCCAACTCTATATCCGCTCCACCATAAGAGCGGTTAGCATGATGAGTTGGGCTGGGATCCTTCTCTTTTGGAAGTTTTAATTTCGAGGAATGATCATGTCCTTGTATATATCTTTTATTGCTAGCCTCGTCATATATTTGGTAACGAGACTCTCACATCGAAAGTCTCGTACATCGCTGAATTCCATACCCAAACCATAATATCTCTTTTGTACATCGTATTCCTTGAACAAACCTATGTTCGAAGTTTCGTCTCGTTCCTAGCATGGTTTATATTTAAAATTCAGATTGTATTTATGCAAGAAAAGATGAGCAAGGAGCTTCGGAAGAGAGGTAAAGATGTCAAGAGAGAGAGAGAGAGAAGTAAAAAATATATATGTGTGTGTATGGAAAAGAAAAGAAAAGAAAAAGAGAGAAAGAGAAAAAGAAAAAAAGAAAAGAGAAGAGAAGAGAAAACGAAAGAAAGAAAGAAAGAAAGAAAGAGGGAAAGCAAGAAAGGTATGAAGAGGGATGAATCAAGTGAAGATTAAATGAAGTGTAAGGAAGGATGCCACGTTGTTGTTAAGAGACGAATCTTCTATTTTTCCAACCATGTGCAATCCGACAATGAGGACGTCATCGGTGCCTCGTAGTCTTATTTTCTTTTGCCCTTGCACATGTCCACCATTCTATATCTTCTTATCCTTGACATCCCCACATCATGGTTTAATTCACATGATCATTGGCTTTGAAAGGTAAACAACCATTAGAGGAATTTGTTAGTTTGACAATACTTGTGTTGATTACACTAGCCATACCTATAGCTCCACCTTACATGATATATGAGAGATTTGTGGGAGGTAAGAGTTTATGAATTGTTTAAGATAGCCACTTCAAATGAGCGACATGCGAGAACTTAGAGAAAGGTTTTTGTCTAATACTTGTTGCAGGAATTTTATTTTTTGAAAAATCATGAAAACCCTCCGATAGAAGCAAAGAAGTAAGCATGGCTGGAATTGAGGACCTCGAGTGAAAGGTATGAGTTGTGGGGTAAATCTAGATTTGGCAAAAATTCTAAACACCCATGTTTATGTATGATGATCATTGCTTTTTGCTTATTACATTAAAGATAAAAGATTGACTAACTTGTGAAGGAAGAATTAGCGGAGCACATTTTCAACACCATGGACAAAAGTTCTTTTACGAGGACTTGCTCGAGGATGAGCAAGATCTAAGCGTGGGGGAGATGTTGACGGTGTATTTTGGTACACCAAACATGTTCATTACACTTTGGTTTGAGCTTGATTATGAAACTAACCCACCACTAGGCACACTAATGATATAACAAGTTCATCTTTGTATGTGTATTTAGAAGTGTTATGTTTTTGCAGGAAAACATGGACAAAAAGGACAGAGCCACAACAAGTTCAAAGAAACAAATGAGGAGTCACGTTCGTGTTCGAGAGCATGATGAAACCACTCCCAAAGGTGCCAAGGACCGAAGTGTTACAAAGGAACATCCCCAAGGATTGAAGCGTTAAAGACTGAACTTCATGCGAGAAGACCCTGTATCTTGGACGCGAGGATGACATCGCCAAAGTGAAGGCCGGCCGACCTGGCCCATTCCCGAGTCGGTTCGGCCCCCCATTTCTTGAGCGTGAAGATGATGCAACCCTAAGTACGTGGAGGCGCCGCCATTCGCAGGGAGAGAGCCATTCGCCCGAGAGGCCGTCCACAAGCTAGAGAGGAAGGAGAGGAGAGAGATCATTCGCAAGGAGGATCGCTCTACTCGAAGGAAGCAACCACAAGTGGAGGAGGACGTCGAGGCCCTGCCACGACACCCCCGGAGGAGAAGGAAGACACCGTCGGAAGCGTCATCATGATCAACGGCGCCATGTCTAGTGCTTTGATGGGGTAATCTTCTCATTTGTCCATGGGTTGTAATCGATCTTGAGATGTAATCGCGACTTTTATGGTTTCAATCTATCATCTAGTGTTGAAGATGCTTTCATGTTTAAGGTTAGCTACCATGCCTAGTAGGGAGTATAGATCTCACTTCTCCCTTAGAACACTTCAATACACCGTGATCATCATAGGTCTAGTCACGAATACCTCCGCGTAGTGACAGTACAGGGGGAGGGAAAGGGCGAAACCGTGGTCACAACCCCCGGTAGATTAGATCAGTTTTCATATCTCTAAGCAGTTGCATGTTCAAGTATCGTAGACCCTTGGGCAAGTGTCTTTTATATATCTTGTGAGTCTCACAACCCTCTCTAGTGTAGCGTAGTGTTCTTTAGATTAGTCTTTAGTTAGGGTTTGGTTAGTTAACTAGGTAGTGCTAGATCAAACGCTTGTAATCCCCTTGCTTCGCGGATTGACAAGAACCTAGGGAATCCCCGTGGTGAAAAAGGTGTAGGTCCGTACGCTTGCGGATCGTAGGTGGATACGAGTTTTATCCGTCAACATTTACAGAAGACCCAGAGTCACTAGTAAGGAAATCTCGATCCCATTTCGACTCTCCTTGTCATACTCGTTCGGAAGTCGATCCAGCTTCCTTAGTGCCATCCACATCAAACGATATGGCCTAGAAGAAACTTCATGAGTATTCAGTTCCCTCAGCTGACTAGGTGCTGCAAGGCCCTGATGTGACAGTTGGGACTGAAAACTTTGAAATCAAGACAGGTTCAATCAGGATGGTACAGGCTATCCCATTCTGTGGCAAGCCTAATGAGGATGCTAGTGCCCATCTTCAGCAGTTCCTAGAGCTATGCGACACTTTCACCATAAGGGGTGGGAATGTGGATGCGGTTCGTCTTCGACTGTTCCCATTTTCTCTCTTAGGGAAAGCCAAGCAATGTTTCTATGCGAACCGTGAGGCTATTAATACATGGGGCAAGTGTTTAGAAGCATTCCTCAAGAAGTTCTTTCCGTTGGGTAAAACAAATGCCCTTCGTGGGAGAATTTCTAGTTTCCAGCAAGCAGCAAATGAATATATTCCAGAGGCTTGTCCTGGCCTGTCCTCACCATGGGATGGAGGATTGGTTTATTCTTCAGAGCTTCTACAATGGGTTGACTCCGATAGCCCGTGGTCATATTGATGCTACTGCTCAAGGAGCCTTTTTCTCACTTACTATTGATGAAGCAAAATCACTTATTAAGAAGATGGTTTCCAACCAAGGGTGGAGTGATGAATGACTCCAACCACGTCAAAGGGGTACTCGTATTGTCAAGGAAGTGGATATGCTTACCGCTAAGATGGACCTTCTTATGAAGAGATTGGATGATTACACCAGCAAAAAGGCTGTCATGGCCACCACTACTCTACCTATGGATTCTTATATGACTTGTGAGGTCTGTGGTAACATTGGGCATTCAGGGAATCACTACCCTGAAACTCAGGAGGATGTGATGTACATGAACGGCAATAACAATGGTTATCGTCCACAAGGAGGCCAAACGTGGAATCAATAATGCCCTTATTATCAGGGAGGTAACCAAGGTAATTCTTACAATCCTAACCAGCCCTCCTTGAGAGATCTTGTTTTCGGGCAGGCTAAAATTAATGAAGGAGTTACTAAAAAGTTAGTTGCCCTTGATAAATCTTTGGAGAACCTCAACATTAAGCTTAATAGTTTTTCTTCTACTCAAAAGAGTCAGTTGAATTTTAACAAAATGTTAGAAATGCAGTTGGCTCAATTAGCTGCTCTGGTTCCGTCTGCTGATAACGGGAGGATCCCGGGGCAACCCGTGTCCTCTTGTGAAAATGTTAGTGTAGTGTTGACTAGGTGGGGAAAGCCGCCTAGGCAGACATATGCTCCTAACTATGCAGGGAAGCCCATACACCAAATTCAAGATCCATGGGAGGAATCAGCAGTGTTGCATAGAAGAAATCCTGGCTATCCGACTATCACATGCACCATTTATTATAAAAAGATCAACCATGCCCTTTGTGACATTGGTGAAAGTGTCAATATCATGCCCAAGGCCATGTTCGAGCAGCTAGGATATCCAGCTCTTTCTCCAACTACACTGACTGACCAGCTTGTCGATTCATCGATCCGATATACAGAAGGAGCTATTGAGAGTTTATTGGTCAAGGTCAAGAATGTCTTTGCGGATTTCGTGGTCCTTGATATGGAAGATGACAGTGTAATGCCGCTCATTCTTAGGTGACCATTCCTCAGTGATGTCAGAGCCAAGATCAATGTGGGGTCTGGAGTGATCCGTTTCCGCATTGGGAGTAAGAACTTGATGTTCAAGTGTCAAGAAAAAGAAGAGCAGTGCTACTTAGTGCATGATAGTGTTGAGCAGCTTGGGGGCAAGGACGGAGCCTTCACCCCCACCAAAGCAACCTTCGTCCTCATCAAAGCAAAAGAAAATCCGAAAAGAGTGGTGGAAGGTTGAGAAGGCATCACCCTCTACTTCTCGAGAGTGGGATGTTGAGTGGTATTGATCGCCGAGATGAGTCCTGCTCGTCAGACTAAAAATGATGAGTCCTTTCTACCAAAAAGGTAAAAGATGGTATTTATCTCATATTTCCCTTTCCAAAAATTTATTTGATTTTCCAAAATGCATGTTTAATTTTTCCAACCTTGCATCTGCATGCTAGATTTATCTAGCCTTTTTTCCCTTCGAATAAAATTTCTAAAAATAATTCCTGAGTTTGAAAATCCTTGAAAATCTTTTGAAAAATATTTTTGGCAAATTTGGGCCGAGGCACTCAGGCATACCCCCAACTAGCCGGTGGGGGGCAACTGGCCAAAGCAGGGAGCAGGTGGGCCCTACTAGGGATCGGCCGATCCCTGGGTCGGCCGACACAGCCCAACGGCTGTTGGGCCCCACCTTGCTCGAACGGCTCCTAGCTGTTGCACCCCTTCCTCACCTTGATGCCCGGCGCCATTGGCCTATAAATAGAAGGGGGGAGATGGGGTGCTCTTCACCCATTCAACTCATTTCCATTACACTCCCCTCTCCACTCTTTGCTCTCTCGGTTTTCTTGAATTTCTTGCTCAAGATTGGATCATCAAGTACTCTCTCTATTGTGTTGCTGCAAGTATTGATTATTGGTGGAGCAAACTCGATAAGAATTTCATTCAGTTTCACTAATCCATCACCGAGTCGCTCTTGTTGTTCGATTGTTGTGAAAGCATGAGTTGGGCTTCCGGCATCTACCGGAGGGTGACACGCTCCCGCTCGCAGGCTATCACAAGTTCATACATCCCCTCTGAGCTGGTGCCAAGCCCATCAACGATGGACTACGAAGAGGAAGAAGATGAGCAAGAAGAGCAAGTCGCACCGCAAGTAATGGGGGAAGCCGCCAATGACGACCCCTACCTCGACTTGCGAGGTGCTCGAGAGAACCAAGCCTACGCTATCCTGAACGATCGAGTCTTCACCCACACTCGGGACTTCGACCCGACTCTTCTGGAAAAGACAGGTATGGACTCTGAGTTCACCTCTATTTGGTACACTCTTGGTTGGGAGGAGTTTGTGCCGGTCACAGAGCTAGGCTCTCAGCCCCTCACCATCCAGTTTCTTTGCTTGGTTGTTGAGGAGGCTAACGGTATCTATGACAACCCGCCCGGGAAAATACCGTACTATCGCCTAAACCAATCCACTTTGGTCATTAAGCAATACTAAAGTATCATCCCGTCGTAAGTTGCCGGGTCAAGCCTGGTGAAATCACTTACATAGCAACAAAGGATCGACATATGCATTAAAACTCACACGAAGGCGAGTCCAGAGTACAATACATAGATTAAATCCAAATCTGCCCCGAAGGGTTTAATTATTACAAACCAAGGTACTTGACATGATAAAAGAGGTTCAGAGTTCGAAAATAGCGGAAATTAACTAAGCAGTGCGATAACCATCACAGGAGGCCTTCCATGATGCCTTCACTCATCGTCTTCCACCCATTCCAGCTCCCAGCCGGGTGGAATCTCTCCAAGCCACACATCACTAAAAGCATTACCTGAAATCAACAATTTATAGCAAGGCTTAGTATACTAATACTCAGCAAGTCTTACCCGTCGGGTGACAATTACATCACCAAACTCTAGACATGAGAGGCTTTTTTGGCCAGTGGGGTTCTTTTGCTGAAAAGCAACAAAGAGTATGTCCTTACTTTCAATATTTTAGCTCAGATTCTAGTTGATTACTCTTTTCTAAATGAGCAAGCTATTGCAAGCATAAGTTGTGCAATACAAATAATCAAACATCAATATTGACAATATTCCATCATAAGGGATATCATGGCCAGTTGGATAAGTAGTCTCATATAACGGTGAGAGGCCGACAACCGATTGATTTATAACCTTGCAAGGTGGACCTAAACACACGGAAGAGTGCCCTCACAAAGAGTTCACCAACCAGGCGGTTCCCAAAAATCCTCGGTTCAGGATAAAAGATCACAGTCTTTGGTACAAGGCTATCTGGTACGCCTCACACTAGCGTCCAGCCTCACACATGCACCACCGGTAGCTAGCCGTGGGACGCATCCCAAGATTAGTGACGGTAAAATCCCTTACCGCCTCATCAAGGTACTAGGCTTACCGGTCTCATTCCCGACAAGTGCTTAGTACGTTCAAACACTTAACCCACAAAAGCCATTGGACCGGAGCCCAAATCCCATGCTCTTACCACATGAGCAATCCATTTATAAAGATCTTATGATTCCAACATAAGAACCTATTCTCGCGAGTGACGAACATCACTCGACTTGTATCGGTCCTATAGCATAGCCGCTATCGACCTAGCATACCAGTAAAGGACAAAGGTACCTAGGGATCATGCATCTAGGGTTTCATTCCAACTCCTGAACGTAAATGCACAAACATTCATAGATAGTTGCATAATTTCCAAAATACTTAGGTTAATGCTCCGGTGCTTGCCTTCGTCAGCAATGTTAGCCTGGGGCTCCTCGGTGTCCTGGTTCACCTCCACTAAGTGCAGCTCCGCGTCAGACCCTCCTTCCTCCGCTTCCGGCACGAGCGCGTAGTTACCGTCGGGAAGTTCTACACGGAATGCATATGCACAATTATTGTGGTGAAATTAATTAAATGAAATGCCATGCACACATACAAACATGGAAAGTATGTTTGGCCATAATCACCTTGACAAGTATATACTTAGTATTTTCTTTCTATTAAAGGAAGGTCATGTGGTGTTTACTATTTAATCTTTTTGATAGCGACTGTGTACATATTTAAGCAAATAAAACAATTTAAATTCACAAAAACAGCAAGGGTGGTTCTCAGCCCCAAAACATGCTTCACAACATATTCATAAAGTTATTAAGTGAGCAAGGGTGATTTTTCCTATTTGAAACTTATTATGGAGCTTATTGTGCTTCTAATGTTTTTAAACATAAATTAAATCGTAAAACATGGTGAGTGGTGTTTCTGAAGATCTATGGACCTAAACAAAGCCACTGCCCAAGATTTCACAATTATATGAGCTATAAAACAAATATACCAAAAACGACATTTCCTAGCTACCACAAAAATGAGAAATGCATATAAAAATAAATAAAGCACTTCTGGAGCCAAACTCACTCCCACATCATCTCTGACTGAAAACAAGGCTAGGGAAACAACAAACACATCAAGAGCTATTTTAAAATTTGAACTAGGCATTTATACATAAATCTAAGCATAAAACAAGAATAAATATTTCTGGCAGGGATAAAATCATGATAAATACAGGAATGGTGAATCTAGCCAATTCATGATCATAGCCAGAAGTCGAGCACAAAAATCTATTTATATATAGCTACAAAAATCATTAAGGCAGATATAGCATAAATGCAACATAAATCATATTAAAAGATCTGCTCAATAACTTTATGCCAATTTTGGTCCAGAGTCTATGCATGACATGTCTTACAACATATCCAAAATTCAGCTCCATAGCCTATCTAGATTGTGAACTACAGCAAATATGTGTCAAACTGAGTTTGAATTTTCATTCAAAATCTAGCAGTCAAAAGTATGGCCATGCTTTGTAGAAGTTGTAGATCTAGTCAAAATGAAACCAAAAAAATTGGATTTACATTTTTCCTATTTTTCTATGAGTTTCTATGCTTTTTCTAAGGTGCTGGACCTAGTTGCAAGAAAACTAAGATAAAGATCATTGCAATCTAGTCCCTGATTCACTGATATGCCCTCGGGGATTTACAACCGTGCCCTGCCGGCGGCGGTGAGCTCGCCGGTGGTGAACGGCGGCCGGAGTAGGGCAACAAATGGCACCAAGGCTCGATTGAGTTCACCGTGGTTCGATTGGTGGTGGCGGCGTGGCCGGAGGTGGCTCCGGCGAGCGGCGGCGGCGCGGCCGCGGCGGAGCACCCGCCTCGGCGCGAATTCCGGCGATGAAAGCAGCAATGCAGGGCAACAAGCGATGGGGAGAGCTCGAGTGTGGTCCAGGGGTGAGGCTCGAGCGGTGGGAGGACGGCCGGAGCGGACGGCGGCGGAGTTTGCTCGCGGTGGCGCTAATGGCGTCCGGCGGAGCGTGCGTGCGCGCGAGCTGCAGCGGGGAGGGCTATTTATAGCCGTGGCGTGCATGGAGGTGTGGAAGGCTTCGCGGCTAAGGCTTCCCCGGCGAATATGCCGCGGGTACGGCGGCTCTTCCCACGGCGGGCGTGCGCGGCAGGGGGGCTGACGTCGCGGGCGCGTATGCGCCGCGTGGCCTGCGCGGCTCCCCCGGCCGAGGCGCCGTCTCGGGGCGCGCGTGGGAGGCTGACGCCAGCACCGGGCGCGCACAGAGCCCCTAGCCGGCCGTGGTACGGCGGCGACACGTGGTGCCCACGCGCGCGTGACGTCGCGCCGGCACGCGCTCTGCCCCGATCAAATTCCATGACGCCATGTTTGACCGTGTTTTGTTCAACTTTTTGAATTCAAACTTCAAAATTTGTAGATAGGACATTTATAGATGAGCCATCCCTCTACACTATAGGCACAAACCGAACTTAAATTGGATCTGAATTGAGGTAGAAATTCGAATGCCAACTTGGTGAAAAACTTGGCTCGAGTGAATAGTAATTTTGAGTTTGACTTGCAAATTTGAACCCTTTCCTCTCCAAGTTTGAAATGCCACCCTGAAGATGAAATGTGTCCCATGAAATTCTGCACAACTTCTAGTTCAACATTTTTTTTAAGTGTTGAATTTTTTAGAACGTGGCAAAAGTTCCAGAAGTCAACTAGGGCATGCTAGGGTTTTGACTTGACTTTGGGGGTGTTTGACCCTAAGTTGACCATTAAAGCTTCCCTAGGGGTAATTAGGGTTAGTTTACTCTTAATTGGGTCTTAAACACCTGGGGTGTTACCGTATCAAGTTCCGATTTTTCAGGACCGAGTACCAGGTTTAATGGAAAGATCTTAGTCGCCACCTCAGTTTTAGTTCTCGTTGTGCTATTTCTTTTAAAAAGGCTTGTCGTGGTTTTACTCGACAGGCTTTCTGGGGTGATATCTCTAGTCGAGTTGGTGGTGGCAAAATTGTGCCTCGGTGCAATGACATTCTGCATCTGACTCTTCGTCTGTGGCACAAGTGGCTCGTTGTTACTCTCTTTCCACGAGAGGATGTTCGGCCTATGCGCGTCGAAGAGTTGATGATTTTATATGCTGCCGTCAATAAGATTATGGTATTGAGTGTACGTCTTTGGTTACTCATATTGCTCTTAGACTCGGGATTTTAGGCGAAGACCCCTTCCCCTTCATTGGGGCTCCCCGAGCTCTTATCGATGAGACATACTTGATCCAGGGGCATATAAGAGGGGTCCAAATGATTCTTTGACTTCCTTCTTTTCGGGTTATACAAATGAGATCTCGTTATCTAACCCGAGGTTTCAATTGTATAACTCTGAGTCGTTAAACATTCCCCTTGTTGCACAAGAGGAAGCCCGTCATGCTTGTGTTTCCGGCACGGCCACCAGAAGCGCGTCGAGGAGAGCACCCATGCAGCAGCAGCAATCGCAACCACCACCACACCCACAACCTACTACACCACCTATGGCAGGAGGGGCCCTGCAGGGTACTTGTTCGGAGTAACCCCTGGATATGCACCTGGTTGGGACCAGCCTACCTACCAGCAGGGTGCGAGTAGTACGGCTTGGGCGAGTGCGAGTAGTGCTCAGTGGGTAAGCCCACTAGTTCTAGCTTCGGTGGTCCTCCCACTTCGTCCTTTAGGCAACACTCTTCAGCCTCTGCCCAAGATGCTCATCTTGCGCAGCAGCTTGGAGAGCTCACCGTTCAGGTCACCGGAGTAGAGGAGTCCCTGAACACGCATGTCCAGTCCACTCAGGATTGGCAGCGACAGACTGGCGAGAGGATCAACACCATTCAGCAGATGCAGCAGCGACAGATAGAGGAGCAGGGGGCTTAATACACTAGTCAAGGGAGTGATCCTGAGGTGTCATCCGTGACAATGGCAAATGAAGAGGTGTCATCTGTAAGGATGGTAAATAGTTAAATATCCCTCTGGACATAGGCACGATGCCAGGAGATTGGTTGGTATGCATAGGGTAATTTTGTCATTTACTCTTAGAATATAGAGTTTAGTGTCCTACAACAATGAAGTGTAGTTGAGTAGTGTCTTGTGGCAAAGACAGGTTTTTTATGGTTTGTGGCAAAAGCCAACTTTGAAGAACGTTTCCTTGCAGTGTTCCTTTTTCTGCTGTAACTTATGGTTTAGATAGGTAGAAACTTATGCAGTTTTCCATTCTCAACACCAGCAAAAAGCATTCACAGTCAGGGCACATATGGTACAAAGATTCTCCACCAACCTCAGCAAGAGGAGAGCACATCCACATGTTTGAACTACATAAACCTCGTGAAAAGAGTTGTGTATCGCAGATATTAAAACACTAAGATGCAGTGCTCCTCTGTAAACTAAAACAGTTAGCTTGAAACTTGCAGAAAATGTTTTATGGTCACTGCTAATGCTGCAGTCGCGATAAGCAATTCATATCGTACAAGTCATCCCTCTCAAACAAAGATATTACAACTTTGATCATACACCGAGGATTAGAAAGCTTCACATGCTTACTTTACTGACAGCACCAAAGATGGCAGGTGTTGATTGGTCAAACAGTAATATGAGCTCCAGATTTGATGACACCAACGAAGCAAGGACCCTCACCCAGTCAGTCATCCTCCACAACGATCTGGGGAAAAACTTTTAATACTATAAACCAACTAACATGAAAAACAAATGCAAAAAACTCATAACTAAATGTCTTGAATCTATTGAATTGTGGACCATGTCCAACCACAAGCATATCAAGCCGCACTCACAAAAAATAGGAACTACATTTGTCCGAACATCAAATTCATGTGATTGAACTAGCTATATGAAAAATAAATGCTTATATGAGGCTGATTATGCTGCTCGTAGCACTTTGATGGAGTGGCAATATTAGTGTATAACAATTTAACAAGTTTTATATATCACAAAATTACACAGTTTGGGAAACGAATCAAGGATAATATAAAGAAGACAAAAGACTCCTTGCAGTGTTCCTTTTCTGAAATTTGCATAGCACAAGTATGAAAAATGAAAAACCAACATAGAAAAGGAATTTCAATTTGCTTCCCGTTTAACATTACAACAACTTTACTTGGTTATGAGCTATCCAATTCTAAGTGGAAGATTCTCTGAATTTTAAACAATCATTGACTGTAAATATTAACATTAAATGAAACCCAGCTCGTATATATACTATAGGGAAGAAATCCCAATCTATGGATATATGTACAACAGTTTCAGAATGGAAAGACCCCCGCCCCTTTCCCTCAAACTCATTGTGGATCTACAAGTTTGGAGAGGATGTTGTGCTCTAGGCTGGGACATCATGAAGACAGCTAGTACCAAACGAAAAACAACCAGCTATGACAGCTGCAGCTGCAAACTCGTTTCTGAACCATCATCACCTTGTCTCCACATGAAACAAAACAAACAAAATCCTCTAGGTACAACCTAAGAAAAGTAATCTTAATTGTCACTGCACACTAATCTACTATCTACCTGATAATAGCCCTTTTGAGTTCAGTAATTAGAACAGTACAGATATTGAAAGAACTTGGCTCCGGAAGTCTCATACATTCTTTCTCTTGTCCCTCGCATCCAGAAATAAAACAGGATGGAATCTAAAGTCTCGCTCGATCAAAGAGCACACTCACTTAGGCAGTTAGGCGTATGGGGTATGAGGCCTAAGGTTTATTAGAAATTCAGGACAGTAGAAACAGACAGCAAAAACCACTTAAATTCAGTCCCCTGCACCCTGAGTGGCGAAAACAGTCATCTCCTTGTAAAGAATTTCATGGATCATAAAGTGTACTACATCCATTCTTAAATATACAGTACATATGAACTAATCAACTTATCCTTAGTGTCATATATATGAGTGGATGGAGTATCATAAAATTATCACTTGGGCAACTTGAATAAATCAGAAAAGCATGGTAAGTCATCCGATAAATTCTAGAACATAATAAAAACATAGTAGAGCTAAGCCAATAATTGTAGCCTCTAATAACCTATCAAATCAAGAGCAATCAGTAAATTAGTCACTGACCTTAATTATATGACCTACAATATTCGCCTTTATTAATATGCATGATCTGAACTCTGTAGCCACTTAGGATTCTAAACTTATTCCTTGGCTCATAAAGGAGGGAAAGAGAGGATACTGACCTTTTTTAGGGGGTCTCGAACAATGTCATAGAAGTTATGCGTATAGTGCCGTGTATCTCTCCAAAACTGAAACAAAAATGCATGCATGCTAAGTTATTATTCACATTATTATTGAACTACACAAGTTCCTAAAAAAGAAAAGGTGTTCCCCATTTCTGCACCTGAGGAAGATAAGCAGTCAATCTTTCACATGCTTCACCAACAACCTAAAAGAAATCAACCAATAAATTTGATAATCAATTGAAGGCAATTAGTCAAAGACAAAGTAACACTGCTCAATTTTTTTCAAATAAACAGGAGAACTGAACTGCATCTCATTGTTTTAAGAAGGAAAAAACCTAAGATGACACACAAAAGTGGCCCCCAAGGATGGAAAAAAACTCTCCTGGGTGTTGGAGAAAAAAAATCACCAGAAAAAAAAAACCTACGACCAAATGACCACACTAACATTGACATCACCTCAGCTCAATTATTGGTGGAGATGATATTCCATGAGTTTTCACATGCACATCTATAGCATATAAAGGTAAGAAATCAAGAGAACAAAACATGATAATTGGCAGGTGCAATTCTACTTTTCTGCGAGAGAGATTATTACCAAAGAATATTGTTAGTATGTAGTGTATGGTTTGCATTGACAACAGGTAAGATCAAAAAACTGTGGGGTCTATGGTGTTAAAGACTAACAGACCAGTGTATACCACCTGTTCAAAGGATCGCTGAGCCCTATCCCTCCTCAGAGTTATTGTTCTATAATCCTGAAATTAGCAGAATTTGTACCTGGTATTATTACTTTTAAGTTCAAACAGAAGAGATAAATGGCAATGAAAAAACTTACAATGATCCCCCGAATAACATAATGTCTGGGAAGAGAATGCTCTGCGAAAACTTCAATACTGAACTTATCAACAAGCTCTGTGAAATGCTTCTTCTCCTACATAAGCAATCGATACACGTGAAAGTGCTGAACATAGAAGGTATCACATATTCGTGGAAAAGTATATACCCAATTGATACGGCAATTGTCAACGTCAAAAAAACCAGCCGCTTCAAGCTCACTCATCACATTTGCGAGACGATCTTGAAGCTGAAACGTACGGTAAAATTTTCGAATCAAGTTAATCAAGAAACAAAGGTCATAAAAGGAATTCATATTCCCAAACTTTGCTAGATTCTAAAGCTAAATACATCAATGAGGAAACAATTAAATATTGTTTGTTATTCATGTCTATGATAATTTAGATACTTCTGCTAAAATTGCTGTGTCAAATACTAGCATGTGTATTGAATCTTATCAACTATGTTACTTAAGGGAAAAGAAAAATGTACATACTTCCTAGGTTCATAAACATTTCACGCAGAACATTTTGTACCCAGTCTAGTTGATGGGTTCTGGCATGGGTGCTCGGCTGGGCCGACACCGAGCCTATTGGGCCTCAGATAGGGTTAGGGTTAGAGTTAGAGATAGAATTAGATATCTTACTTAGGGGTAAGTAAACCTCTCTATATAAAGAGAGAAGATGTATCGATTAAAGGCAATCAAGTAAGAATTATTAGGAGAGATCCTCTCTACCTCTGGGCCATGAGATTAGGCACAGCCGCTGCCGGCATGCCCAATCTCAAATGTCCGGCTCAGCGTTCGTTTACCCCACACAATCCCCTGATCCCTCCCGTTCTGCATGGCTCCCTGATCAAGGCCATGACAGGTTCAAAAGCTCACATCCACTAAAACACAGTAATATGATTCACCCTAATCTATGCAAGATTCCAGGATACTAGGCACTTGAAAAAGAAAGTTGAAGTGCCTACATGTTTTTTAGATTCCGTAAAGAACTAATATTTATCCACCTTGTACCAGGGACTGGTTTTTCAACTATACGTATAACAACATAATAAATTATCTCGTACAAAAATGTGCCTACTTCAATAATTGTGCATGGTACTCCAGTGAATTTTTTCAGATTGAACAGAGTTTCAACAAAGTTTTTAGGTTAACAATTATATTGCAAAGCAATAAACAAATATGAAGTCATGTTTGTATCCATACCAAATCATCTTCCAAGAGACATCTTAGACAATTCAAATATGCACAAACTTGATGATCTATTTGCACAATTGCAGCTCTTCGCTGCAAAAAGAATACACTTGATAAGGAATAATTCAACAAAAACAAACTTCCACATACTTCTAGAATATGATTAGCACCTTGAGAGATAATTTAATAAGACCATGGTCCAAATCTGAGAACTGATATGGCACTGCCCAACAGTCAAGGTCTTTTTCATAAAAATTACCCTGCAAAAAGAAGAACATAACTTGTGAAGTTGTGTATGAAACTGCAGTAAATATTTTATGTACATGACATAGTTAAACAAAATGTTATACCTCTAAGGGCATGGACTCATAGATATAGTCATCCAATTTACCAGAGCCCAAATAGTCATCATATTGTTCGTGCATCTGTAATTGCACTTCAGCAGTAGTATACTGAAGAAAAAGCAGCAGTTTTAAAAATGATCTTTCTTAGTTTCGAAGTAACTTAGCAAACTACAAGAAAAAGATCAATTGCAAAAATGAGGTTTTACAACCACAAACAATCTAACAGAAACTGGTGGAGAGATTAAAAGATCAGCTTACAACTTACAAGTTCACATCCCTACAAGAAAATATTTGCTTTTCAGTAGGGGGAGGGGGAAGCGAAGCTTACATGAAATTATCCAATTGAAAATCATGTACAAGTTGGCCTCACCAGGAAATAAAGATGAAAATGGTATAGTATTTAGCCAAGCACTCTCAAAGTACTTCACCAGGAAATCAAGATAAAAATAGCATGAATACTTGCCAAGCACTCTCAACATAACCAAGCATCACAGAGCATTGTTCTAATGGGTAATAAGTTTGTGGCCATCACAGTAGCCGGACGGAATGAACCAAAGCACAGCTTGTAAGAGCAACTTCAGCAACAGCCCCTACTTGAGGCCCGTACTTTCTTGAGTGCCTTCCTAACTTTCTGGGGCTGTATTTTTACTCCCAACTCCAGCAAAGTCCTTACTTCACAGCCCTTACTTAAAAAAAAAACTATACAGCAGGGGAGGCCCCCACTGTGAAAAGATATATATATTAAAACAAACAGGAAACTGTACAAGAAATTAACAAAAAGGGGCTGAAGTCCCCTCAATCCCCTCAAAAGGGAAAAGAAACAGCAAGAGAAAGCTATACAGGTTAAACTAAATAAATCAACCCAGTTAAGGAAAGATTGCCTGTTGCTTTCTTTGATTCTGTGAGCTTGAAGTCTGGTCTCATCCACAAAGTGTGAGACCCAGGAATTTAAGGATGGACGTTTTGTAACAACCCGTGGCTCCCTGTAGAGATCAAACCAGGAGTGTGAGGAATTACAGAGGAAATCGGAGGAGGGCATCTCAGATGACCTGAGGAGGAAGACCTTCCGCTTCCTCTGTCTCTCTGTTCTCTGAATTTCTTGTTTGATGCCCTCTCGATGTACTCTGCTCTTTCTTTTGTAGCTTGGGCCTTGGCTATTGGGCTGAACTGAAGTAGATAGGCTTGACAACCTTGGGCTTCTTCTGGGCCATATTTGGGTCATGACATGTTTCCTTACAAAAACCAGTGCGTTCCTTTGCTTCCAGATGTGCCAAGCAGCTATAATAATAAAGATTTCGTGAAGAAAGGGTTTTGGAACATGTCTTTTGCAGTCTTTAACATCCTGTAGAACGAAAGGTTGACGTGCCATTGTATGCCAATTTTGTTCCAACAGGCTGAACTGATGCTACAGGTAAAGAATAGGTGGTAAGCAGTTCCCTTTTAACATGACACATGGGTCCTACTTGTCAGTGGGCTAACTCTATTTTTTCTTCTCTCACCCCTTCTCTCCTACAGTACACTCCTCTCTCCCGACCACAAGACAACGAGATAGACAACGAGACAGACGGCGGAACCGCCAGCACGCCCTTGCCGTCCCCGTCCAAGCCCTGGAGCAGCATCTTCTCCTTCCTTGCCCCTTTCGTTGAGCAGCAACAGAGCCAGCCGTGCCTGGTTCTCCTTGCGCAAACTCGTCAATCAAGTAACAACCTTGCTGGCTTGCTCTTCTGCCTCCACCGAAGCCTCCTAAATCTATGTCCAAGCAGTGCTGCCCTCCACCCAAAAATCCAATCCAAACCACCAGCTAGCTCCTCCTCCAACAAATTGAAGCAAGCCCCCTCCTGTACCTCACCAATCAGCATCGCTCTTCCTTTCTCTCTCGGATGCAGCTCCATCCGACCTGCAGAACCACGAGAGCTAGCTGCTTTCTCCCTCTGTTTTCTCCACACAAGAACTGTCCCCAGCAGCTGAAGCACGCAACCAGCCGCTGCTCCTCTCCACTGATCCAAGCAGGCAAGCAACAGCAACAGCAGCTCCCCAAGCTCGTGGCGGAGGTGCTGGATCCGCCTGTGCTCAAGCTCTGGGCAGCCATGGCGGCACGGAAGAGCCCGAGCTCCGAGCGGCTGGCAGTGACGGGGACCCAACCTCCGGGCGATTCTGACGATACAGGAGAGGCCCAGCTCCAGCGACCGACGACAGCGTGGGACCCAAAGCTCCGGGCGACCGCGATGATGCTGGAGAGCCTGAGCTTTGAGCAGCCCGCATGGCTTTGGTGCATCAGGGGAGTTGGCATAGGCGGAGCTAAGTGTGGACCAAAGAGGGCCATGGCCCCCCCTTGCTTTATACAAAATTTTCATTAAGACGTAGTTGCAGTCCATTAGCACAAACAAACTACATGCAAATAAAGCATTTTAACACTACAAGTAACATGCACATCATTTAACTCGGTTTGTGCTCTTCTCAAACCGAAGCAATGAAGTACATGACTATTTCACTTTGCCTGACCCTTCCTTGACAGCTACAACCACCAGTTGTGCAGTGCGATTAAGCTAGCTGCTTATGCAAAGAGTGCCAATCTGAATATCATATAGTATGTTGACAACCGAGATGTCTACTAACTTTCATTTTCATTTGGATACAGAACTGGAGATGCTTAGGGATGATAATCATAATTTAATAATCATTTCCTTTACATTGTACATAGCTAACAGTGTAATTACTACAGAAAATTGAGTAATTTGGCCCCCTCTTTGGTTCGTTTCTAGCTCCACCACTGGAGTTGGGAGCGGCTGCGGCACTGCGAGCGTGGGTGGGGGAGTGCATGTGGTGATGGAGAAGGGCTGGCAGAGCACTGGCTAGCGAGCAGCGGCAGAGAAGGCACGGCGATGGTGATTTCAGAGTGGACAATGGTGATTTCATGCGTGCGTGGGAGGAGGAAACTGCAGCAACCACCGAGTAGGGGCCTCCCTACAGACCCGTGGGAGAAGGGGCCGGAGAGGGGAAAGTAGGGGCTCCCCAAGAGGACCTAAGTAGGGGCACTTGCTGGAGCACCTTTTTTTGCACTCGGTCCCTCTTTTTGAGTAGGGGCTTGAGTAGAGGCTTCGCTGGAGTTGTTCTAATGCAACAAACAAATCTGTCCAAGCTTGAATGAAGCATTGTCAATTGTGGTAGAGGATCTACGGCTATGGATTTTTGCTGGTGCTAAAGGAGTCTCACCCCCTTGCCCAGGCACCTTCAGTAGCCTAGATCAGTGCAGGTTTTGGTCTGGTATTTTTCCCTTTAGTACTAGTCTTTTGCTGTAAATAGGTTTTTATTCAACCCCTAATCTTCTTAATATATTGATACACAGCTCTCATGGGCGAAAAAAAACAAGCAGATTTATCGAATCTAGCAAACTCCGCAGTGATACTTGTGTAAAGCAACATAGTAACATCATTGCCCCAATTGGGTTAAGAGATGCTACCGACCTGAAATGTGAACCGGTATCTAAAATATAACACAAAGTCATTATGCCCAAGCATTAATAACAATATAACCGATATTTTGCAGACAAAGAGAAAAAACTTGGAAACCAAATGGCATACCAGAGATGTCTTCGTCTTCGTCACCATGTAGGACATTGCATAAGGTCTCAGATGTGGTAGGAAGTCTTCCACTTCTAGTACTAGTGGCTGAAAAGGAAAAAGAATAAAGAAGTGCTAGTGGTTGAAAAGAATAGAAAAAATAAGCAAATCTGATTTCACTGAATTTCTAAAAGGACTCCAAAATATTATAAGAGAAAACCTTAAATTTTTCAAATGCTTTTGACTTGGTTAACTGGCCAGTTATCCATAGAAGTAAATCCTTGTGTCCCTACACAATAAAAGCATTATTGCAATACAAAGGCAACTTAAAAGGAATGAAAACTACTTAGTTGTCCACATATTACCTCACGGATCAGAGGATGAAACTGAGGCTCCCAGAGATGCAGCACAGAATCAATGAGGAACTGAAAGGAAAAGAAATGGTTAGACTTGGAAAAGTATCAGTATAGTGATCTTGAAATAGAGTAATTAACAGGGATTCTATAAATAAAACTAAAAGTAAGAATTATCAAAGTGAACACTCACATGAACTGACTTTACCACATCATAAGCATCAAAAGTACTGGGTAGTGCCTCAGAATTTTGTTCAAGATGATCAATCACACTGTAAGGACAGCTAGAACCCTGAAATAGAATAATATAAAACATAGAGCATGCTGCTTGAAATTGATGAAAAACTAAAATAGAGAGAGAAGTACCTTAATGTATGGAGTGAGATCAATGAGTTTGCTAACAATCTCAAACATTGTTTTGTGGTTTCTAACTTGAATCATCGAAATAAACTTTCGCTTCATTAATAAAATATGCATGCATATGCACAAGTTAGTATATACATATGCATCATGGTATGTAAATATGCACAGGCTAGTAGTTGATGTACCAATATACAATACATACTCTTCGCATATAAGAGATGGCCATTAAATGAGGGTGCTCCGTACTGTCAATGGCATACTTCAGTTTAAATTCAGGCCTCAATTTCTGTAGGAGAACTCCCCGATCCAAATAATCATGCTGCGAATGTAGATTTAATCATCCATAAAACCCATCTTGTGCACAAATCCAAATGTAATAATCATCAAACAAAGAGATGACTATCTTGAATTAGCTTAAACCTTCCATCCTTTTACAATTTTATTGACCTAATAAAGCTTGAAGGAGCGCCTTTAATTAAAAAGGAAACACAATTGCTTTGGTTGTCATTGTTCTAAACTCATAAATTCCATATTAATAAACAAGTCATTTGGTATTAAAAATATCAAATGTAAGTATCTAAACTATCTGTAAACATTTTCTCACATAACCTCTTCTCAATATTCATTGAAAATTATATTTATGCATGAAAGCTACAACCACATAGACAATGGATAACATAATAACTACTGCATGTCACTTGTCCATAAACACCATCTTCAATTCAACAGCATCAGATGTGGCAAGCATAAGCATTTCTCTGGCCCTCATGTAACACTTATATTTACTGAACTAAAATAGCAATACCTCTGATGTGTTGTCCATTGCATCAACTTCTTTCAACATATCAATATAAACAGGAAGATATCTTCTAAATTCATCTTCAAACTGGATAAACATGAATAAGAAAATTAATGAAAAAAATAAGAACGAAAACAATACCTTATTATTCGACACTGAGATGCCCAAAATAGCAGATAAAAAAGAGAACTAACCTCCCAATTCCATTCTACTTCCATCCTTTTAAATTCTTCAGGAGCAGCACAGCATGCCTTCAAATAAAAATCTTCCTTTAGCTTTGCCAACCAAAACGTGAAGTCATCTGAAGCATTTTCTCTGTCCTTGTATTCAGCGACGAGATTCTGGTGCAGTTTACAAACAGCAAAAAGACTTGCATTAAGTTATACAACATGTGTAAATGGACCATTCTTGCCCTTTGAATTCTGATTAATTTAAAATTGCAATAAAACCATTAGTCACCTGACTTCGTGAATGAGAATTGTTGGACAAATAGTTGTACATTTCTTGAGAAAGGATGGTAAGATCCCGGTTCACATTATCACTTATACTTGAGTTTAACTTGCGACTTAGGTGTCTGATTGCACATGGTAGCTGATCATTTAGGCATTTGATAACAGATGGAAGTAGTTCATCTGAAACAAATAGCCTAAGTCCTTCATCTTTACTAACACCTGCAAGCTGAACCAAAGTACGGCAAAAGGGAATAGCTTTTGTGGCTGCTTCATCATCCACCCAATACCCAAAAAGACTCATCCTTAATCTCCCAAAGCAACCATTAACTAAAAGATACCTGCAACATAATGACAGATCTGTGTGTTTTTTCCATACTTATATTTAATATAAAACTAAATACAATTGAAATTAAGGTGTGTACCCAATAAGAGAATATGATGCTAATGATTCCAAATCTTGGAAAGTAGTCATATTTTCATTATTGACATCTTCAAAATATTTGTGTGAGAGGCCACTGTTTAACTCTGGGGAAGATGACCTTCCCAAAATTTGAGAGACATCACGTGTGAACTGAAGTAAGATAGTGTGTTCCGACTCCTGGATACGTTCTGCTGATCCAGGAAGTTTGCCAAAGTAATAAGAAACTTTAGCTCGACCTTCATGCAAAAGGCTGAACCAAGCATAGTACAGTACATCCTCACAATGCCTAAGTAAGGGTCCAAGGATATTCAACATCCATTCCTTCCAGAATTTGCGAGGGCAATTTTTGACCAATGGAAGAAGAACAAGACGGATAAGCTTGCTCAAATGCCTAAACTCCATTGAATCGAAATCAATAGAAGTAACAGTTAAATATGAACAGTCCAAGAGCTCATCAAATGCTCCATTAAGAGACATACATAGACCTATGATTCTGTACCTGCAACAACATATAAGTCAGCAGAAATTAGTTCCATAGCCAGTTACTAAAGGATTGCAAAAAGATAACTAGACTAAATCATAGACTTCTCGGAAATTACACTGTCATGTTATAAAAGATAAATTACCCAAAAATGAAGTGATGATATTGCAATTAATGGAAATGCAATATTGAAATTAGTCACTAAGTGCATAGTACAAAACTACCATATAGGTCGTAGAATAAATATGTCATTTAAATGCTCAATCAAGGGTGACACTGCCAGCAGAAATCGAAATGCTGACAGTGATGGCATAGAGATCAAAATCTCAATTTAGCTGATTGATTACCAAGTTATATCCTTTGGTATTTACCAATTTATCTATTGAGATTTAATTTTCTGATGTCCAAGTGGTGCCAATCCATATGTGGGACCTACGATGATCAACACAACCCTTCCCTCGCACCTTCCCTTCGCCTCCCTTCCAGCATTGTTCAGACTTCAGAATCCTCATTGCAGAGAGATGACATTTCAAGAAGGCACAATAGGCAATGACGTCCCTGAACTCTTGGCAAAGAGTCAAGTTCGTCCTCGAACTTCTGCAATGGCCAGTTTAGTCCTCGAACTTTTGTGATCCGCGTCCGTTAAGTCCTTCATCCAATTTTACCGTTGACGTCGTCACGCGGTAGCTGACGGACCTTTGGTTGCCTTTGTTCTATCGTTATCCCTCCACAGGACCGCAACCCTTCCGCCGCCAGCCCACCACAGCGAGCTGGGAGGGCGAAATAGCCCACCGCCCACCGGCTATCCACCGGCCGCCACTGCGAGCTGGTAGGGCGCAAGGCGGGGTGGATTTCGCTAGCGTCGCCGAGGGATAGCTTGGTGGTGCAGGCAGCAGGGTGGATTTCTCCAGGGGCGGCGAGCTTCCTAGAGTCGACAGCGGAGTAAACTTGGCTGGCACCGGCGGCTGTGCCTGCGGTGGCGACACCTTGGGGTGCTCGGGTGTCACCGGGAGCCAGGTGGAGTTGGGCGGCAGCGGAGCAGCCGCTTGTTGTGGCGTCGACGGCTACTTGACACGAACGACAAGCGCGGCCGGTGCCGGGCTTGGAGCCGACGGTCCTAACGGTCGATTCGGCGATGCTTCGGGCGGACCCGGTTGGTGAGGCGTCGACATCGCGAGCGTCGTCGGAGGCACCTTGACCATGGGCCGCCGGTGCGATGACTCGGAGGAGCAGCAGCGGCGGCGACCGGGCGGAGCAGCAACGCCTCCTCCACGACGCCAGCAGGGTCCCCTTCCAGACGCGACGGCGGGAGGTGCAGGGGCATGGCGCCAGCGTGGACTTCCTCTGCAGACGAGCAGGGCCCCGGTGCCCCTCCCTCCTCCGCCCATCCACACCCCGTGCGGAGCTCCTCTGCAGTGCTTGGGCACTCAAAGCTTGAACATACGGGAAACGGAGTGCACAGATGGCGTTGACTCATTCGTGAACGGCGTGGGCGTCAAGGACTTAACTGAAGCGAAGAAGGATAGTTTGAGGACTAAACTGGCCGAAGCAAAAGTACAAGGACGAACTCGACCCTTTGACAAAAGTTCGGGGACGAACTTGCCTATTTTGCCTTTCAAGAACATGGATGTAAGCTTCCATTTCTCTACTAAAGTGTATAAAAAATTGTCCAAGTCCATTAATTTCATTATATGGGCATCATTTTGATCTAACACTATAAAATGGATCCAAAATACCACCCTCCAACTTACAATATGTACCAGCATGCATGGTACTTACATAACAAAAATAAGTTTATTTCTATGAAAGATAGTACAGGAAATAAAACTTTAGTGGAACACATATATGCGATTTAAGCACAACAACCAGGACAAACTATGAAAGGGATAAGTTAGGTACAAATGTGCTATGTGGTGTTTCCTATAACAGCAAAGTACATAAAATGGATCTAACAAAAAAATGATATTATATCATTGTAAGGTTCCTGTTAGTTCCCCCACAGTTTCAACAGCACTTTATTGTTTGGCATTTATGTGTTTCTAATACGAAATGAAAAAAAGTAAGTAGATAATAGAGATAACACTTCAATTGCTATGACCAACATACTCACCCGCACTCTCTGATTTGATCCAATAATTTTCCTGTCTTGTTCTGTTGGGAATCAACCTCACAATTCAACAGAGCTTTAGCCTTTTCAAGTTCTTCAGACAGATTGCAAGCAATTTGATCTTTCCAGAGAGCGTGTATGCATCGAAGTAACTGCAGATAAAATGTTAAATATCAAACATGATAAATTTAGATGTTATCCAGAAATATGAAACAAACAAATTAATTAGTATGTGCATCTACTCAGTTATGTTCTTACAATCTTAATTTGGGGAAAACTTAAAAGTTCAATTTAACTTCTACCTGCATTAGCAAAGGAAGGAACAGGTCAAGGGATACAGAGGAAGTATCGTAAGATTGCTTCTCAGTGAAGTCTTCTTCTATGCTTCTTTTGAGCTCATCCTCATAGAACTTTACAACATTATTAACCATCTTCAAGAAAATACCATCAGAAAACAGGCATGATAGCCCAAATCCATCACCGAGAAATGTACTCTCCCAATCTGGTTGGTTCCATATCATGTTGAGAGGATGAAGCAACCAAGGAAGTATACCTTTGTAGATGGTGTCCCTACAAAGAAATTAAGAAGTAAAAAATTACTTCCTAATGCAAAGATGGTTGTGGCCATTATCCCTACTCATAAAGAGTATCTTAAGGTATAACTATAATCATTAGCTAACTTTTGAAGAAATTACGGAAGACAATCTAATATCATTCTATTCTTGGATTTAAACAAATTTAAACATTAAGGGTACATTGTAAAATCTATGAAAGGAAATATTTATACATACTAGTTAATTTGAATCAATTAACAACATACTTTAGACTTTAGTACATAAACACACACATGTGAAGAGAGAGTAGTTCCATTTAATCAAAAGATAATTATGCTATACCTCAAACGGGATATTATAACAAAAGCTTCACACAGTATGTTATGCTCTGCAAAGAGTAGACAGGCCTTAACTTGATGACTATAAGCTTTTCCATCCGAACCCTGTACCATCAACGAGAAGACTTTAAATAAGAGAATACAACTGATAGCATACTAGTGTATCAGATGAGTGAAAAGGACACTTACCAACATTCGTGGGTGAACAATATCAGCAACCTTTTTCGAGATGGTAATCCTATTACCAAAATCATCATGATCCTTAGGATCGACTATATCGTCAGGATCACCATCGACTTCATCATTCTCAAAGATGTCGATTGACATGAGCCTCTGTAATGCAAATAGAAGCGAATAGTAAGAATAGTAAAGGTTAAATTGATGCAGAGACCAAACTAAATAGAAAAACGATTTTGCTGCATAATCATTAGATCGTGATTATGATTTATGCATGAATCACTTTTTCTATCCCTTAAATGTGTTTTGTGAATTTCTCTATATAAAGTTGAACTAGAATTTTTCTTATGTGCAAGTCCCTCTTTATAACTTATGTTCCTGGGTAACAGCAAAATATTGTTTCCACGTACTACAAAATGTTCCAGCTTACATATTCAAATGGTCTAGAAATATGTGATTTTGTTCCATGAAATGTATCTAACAAAAAAGAAAAAAAAACTAGTCACATGCAGATCCATTGATGTACAAAAGTGACATGCGCATAAGCAAGAGCTAAGGAAAATACATACATCCCCAAAAAAGATCCAAGGAAAATACATGTAAACATTACAAGAAGTACCTGAACTTCTAATTCACTTTCATCATAGTCCACTTGGTCATCGAAAGGCAATACAAAGGATCCCGTACAAGACAGATTACTGCTCTTGCTGCTTTCACTATTCCACCAACTGCCAGTCTCAGATCTTGTGCCATCGGATCTGGTACCTGAGGTGGTTCTGCTGCTGCTGTGATTACTTTCATCAGATTCTGAGATGTAGATCAATCTTGTATGCTCCGATTTTGTACGTGATCCAAAATAAGAGATAGGTGCATGGCCACCAACTGGGGGAAAAGGAAGAGAATAACAGTTAGCATCTTTGGGAAACTGTAGAGTAGGTGTGTATGAGTTAGCATCCTGCCCAACTAACGAAACAATTCACAGGATAAAATTGAAGTAGACGAGGAAGGGGCAAAGATGTTGGACTGGAGTAAAATTTGGGGTAAAGAAAAACAGAGAAATAAATTCTTCCAGTTCCTAGTACACTGGGCCTCAGTGTTAATCTGACATATCAGGCCCACTTTTCATCGTCTATTAGGCCAACTTGCATCAGACAAACAATTACCATATTCCTATATATTCACCTGTTTCCTCCGCAGCTGGACTTCTCAAGCTGTTGTTTACAGAAAGCAGAAGTAAACTATTTGCATGCTTGGTCTTTTCCCCAGGATCAGCTGTTCTCAATGTATGATATTCATTGGGAGACTTAACCAACACTAGGTTCAAATTTAGAAGATCAGCGCTGCTAAGGTCCTCGCACCTGATTTCGAGGAGATGCTGAAAATAGCCAAGTAAAAATAAGCAAATAATTACTGTACAATTACCCTAGTAACATCAACAAATCATTATCAATAAAAATTATAGTGTTGTCACCCTAAAACAATACTCCTGGGTCCGCATATGCTAGAATAAAGGGCACCAAATCTTATGTAGTTAAAGGACATGTTTGAAAACCATAATCAACAGCCATGATCTATCAATTTTATTCCAATCAAGCATCAAAATACAGCAAATGGTGGCAGCAGTTAAACACAGTTTATCACTATCTGCTAAAATCCTAACAAACCATGTATATGAGAAAAGATTAGTATGTTTTATCTAGTCCAGTCCATAAGCATAGAGGTCATAAACACAAGCAAGAACAATGCAGCCCAAGTGCTAGCAATACACTGTGGGAACATGGGTATAACACTTTTTTGTCTTTTGATGCTTGACATGATGACAATTGATTTCAATTTAGGTAATTGTACATGCCAATTATTTTGTATAATTTGATTGAGTTTACATGTGATGATTGATGAATGATTATTCATGCATTAATTATACCCTGCAGGCCTGCACTAATGTGCAGGTGTGACATTACACACTGTTGACAAATGAAAGAATTTAGAAAGACCTTTATCATTTTAGCTCCATGGCACTGGACTTCAAGCGGGAAATCCTTGCTGACCAGCCGAAGTGACACTTCCACCAACAAACCCATGTAACGTTCCTCATTCTCTTTTACCTGTCACAGCAATCAGATATACCTAACAGTCTAAAAGGATTCTCGCTAGGGGCAAAAAGGGAAAAAATGATGAAGATATTCCAAAATTAGCAAGCAGCAACAATTGCATAAACACACAAGATAGTTATGTAACTGCACAAATACAGAGGATAGTGGAGGTTAATCAAAGGGGCACCAAACCTCTACAGAGGCAAATGAACAAAAGTCTAAATGTTCAGGACATAGGAGGACATGGAACGTGACTAACTATAGGATAAAGAGTATAATAACTATACATAAGTGGTGAGCGGCACAAAATCAAAGGGCCCGTCCTTTTAAAAACTACCCTACTACACTTTCCTTGGATGATCGTTTCATTTTACTTTATTCTATTGATGATCAATGCCATCAATTGCAGCATGCTCTGTAACTCTATTTAGGTAGTTAATTTTGAAGCATCTAATCAACCGCAAAGCCATGTCCGTGCACATTTTGAACTGATACAAAGAAATCAAAAGAAGGGGCCTACCTGTGGATCGAGAGAGATGGAGGCAGGGCTGGAATCCACTTGGACCATCGGGGATTCAGACTAACTCCCGGAATTTTTGGCAACGAAGGACCTACACGAACCCCACGGAGAATTTTATTAGTAGGGCACCATGCAGCACAAAAATTCGGAACAGCAAAAACGAGGAATTAGGGTCAGATCGAGAAATTAGGGTGACGGAACCCACCCAAAAGAAAAGCAAATTCCCTTCTGCTCACCAACGCAGCAAGGAATCAGACCTCGCCCATCCCCCACCACCAGAACGGGAGAGGAGGGGAGCAACCCTGCGGCGGCGGTAGTCGTCAGCGGAGGAACAGCGGGAGAGGTGGGGACCGGCGGCGCTGTCCGGACCGAGGAGCAAGGGTTTTCGGCGAGACGGTGCGAGTGGTGTGCGCGCGCGTGTGGGGTGGGGGTGGGGTGCTCCACAAAAGCGCAAGATAAATTGGAATTAAACTTTCTGTCCACAAAAATTTATGTGAATTCAGTCTGTTTGGCCGGCTGATAGCTGTGGGTTGGTGGCTGGTACTGATTTGTTCAAAGTATTGTTGACTTGTTGTTGGCTGGTAGCAAGTACTGATTGTTCTGAAAGAAAATGTATTGCTATCTGGTGGTTAATAATCTAGACGAACAAAGATTATTCTCTAATTTTTTAAAAATATGAGCTAATTTAATAAATAAAATTAGTTGTTAGACCAAATTGCTACTAACTATTGCTTACATTGTTAAATTTTAATCTCTCCTTAATTATAAACTTTCTAAAAATTTTGTTTAAAAATGTTGATCAACACTTCTCTATAAGAAGTTGGGCAAAAATTTTTAAAAGGGTAAAATGTTTGACCAGCATTTGTTTAGAGAAAAGTTGGATTTAACCTTTTGGAAAAAATGCACCAACTTTTTTCATGCAAAAGTTGATCAGCATTTTCAGATTTTTTTTCTTCTACACTAACTCTGGCGGGTCTGCGAGCACAGTAGGCGCCGCCGCAATAGCCTCTGAGCACCCAGAGCACGCGCGGGAGGGCCAGTTTCGGCGTCCTGTTCGTTTGGTTTATCAGCCACCAGCCAGCAGTTCGTTTCTCAGAACAAATCAGCCACCAGCAACCAAACAGCATTACTTTTCTCTCAAAACAAATCAGCACCAGCCATCAACCAAACGAACAAACTACAGATTGCTCGGCCGCACCTCCTCCGCTTGTGTCGCCACCTTTTCCGGGCAGCTCCTCCTCGTGCCCACCACCAACTACTCCTTTGTGCCCTGCTCTCAAGGTGTCATCGCGGGTCCTCCCTGCGCGGCCGCACCACCGCGGTGCTTCCTCACCGACCCTGCCCTCGGCGGTGCGTCACATGCCCCTACCCCTGTCCCCCACACGCGCAGCTCTCCCGTCCTGCCTCGGCGTTGCGCCCCATGCCCTTTACCCCTACGCGTGGGGCCAACAATTTGGAAAGCGAGCTTGGAGAGTGGGTTGGCTTGCCGAGTTTGGAGATTTGGCAAGTCGGATGGGATGGAGAGGAGGATAGAGAAATTGTTGGAGCAGTAAGCATCTCTAGCAGTTTGGCAAACTAACTTGGCATCCATTTAATTTTGGCAAAATAAGAAAATTTGACCTCCAACAGTTTGGCAAACCAACTTGGCAAAAATAAAAACTTGGCGCCCCGATCCCGGTTGGCATCGGCGTGGCCAAGCCAGGCGGGAGAGTGAAAAAAGAAATAAAGAATAAAAAAGGATTCCTGATACAAATTTTCAAGAGTTGGAAGGGCATAAACATAATTTTGTTTCTCTCTCAGGGTTCCTGATGTAAGTTAGATCTAGATTTGGCAAGTGAATTATAACAAACTGTTGGAGATGAGCTCATTTTTAGAGCATCTCCAAGAGTTTGCCAAATTTTACTGGTCAAATCTTGTGTTTTGTGAAAGGACCTTGATGTCGCCTAGAGAGGGGGTGAATAGGCGAGACGATCGAATTAAACTTTTCGTCCCTGAAAACTTGAACTGCCAGACGTCACCGGTCAGACCGGTGAGGCTAACCGGTCAGACCGGTCCCTGGCGCTGCTCAGCAGATGGCACCGGTCAGACCGATGCCCTTCACCGGTCAGACCGGTGAGCCACAGAGAACCTGCAAAAACAACTTCAAGCACCTCTTGACTTCTAGCACGAACCAAACTTGGTGAGTAGCCTTTGTAGATGATCACAAGTAAGGTAATGACCCCTGCACACACAAGTAGCACACCCAAGTAGGTCGAAGCGGAAGAAAATCAAATATGCAAGAAAAACAACTTAGAGAGGCAAACCACACAAAGATGCAAGGATTTGTTTCCCGAAGTTCACCGCCCACTAAGGAACGGCTACGTCTCCGTTGAGGAGCTTGTAAGGGAGAATTCCCACAACAAGCCGGGTCTCTTTCAACACTTTCCTCCTTTCCACTAAGGTGATCTTTTTCACGAAGAGGCAAGATCACAGCCCTCACAAACTTTCCGCTGCTCACCACAACTTGGGAGCTAGCCGGCGACGCCTAGCCGTCTAGGAGGCAGACCTCCAAGAGTAACAAATGCTTCAAAGCTTGTAGACGCGAAACCGAAGTGCTCAAGCTATGGGAATGCTCTTGTTAGCTCACAAAGTCGCTCTTGAGCTCACTCTCTCAACCCAACACAAACGATGTGGCTTGAATCCACAAATCTCATAAAGAGATGGTTGGGGAGAGCCACTAAGGCTTAGGGCTTGCAAGAAATGGCTTAGGACATCAGCACAACCACTAGAAACAGCAACCTTCAACTGAAGAAGGCTTGGGGTATGTATACCCCTCAAAGGAGAAAACTAGCCATTAGCCCTCAGGCGGCACCGGTCAGACCGGTGCCTCACACCGGTCAGACCGGTGTTTGAAAAACTAGCCGTTGGGCTAGCGGCACCGGTCAGGCCCGAGGCACCCCCAAAACCCTTTCTAGGAATCTAACACTCCACCAAAGAGATGAAGTAACTCAGGTTAGGTTAGGAGGGTTTGTTAGCACACTCTAAGACTCTCGTGGCTAGATCTCACTTAGGTCAACTAATGAGCACTTTGACTTTGGTCAACTTGCTAATGTTGCATCCCTCTTGATAGTACGGCATACCTATACTCAAGATTAAATAGAAACACCGTTACAACTTCTTGAGCTTGAATGTCTTCTATCTTGCCATACTTGAACAATATCCACTTGAGGGCTTTCAACATAGCCTATGTCTTGAGCACGTCCATACTTGAGCTAGTGACTTAAGATCTTTCCATCTAGCATAGGAATGCATACTTGGATCCATAAGTCACTCCATATTGTCAATCATAACATGTTGATGAGTTGCATTGCTTCCCTTGATAAGGTTTTGGATATGATACTTGAAGACCCTACGGATGCTAGAACTTCACCTTAGCAAAACACTAATGGCGGCTTAGCTACGGCCCCAAAGATTGCTTAGTCCCTTATCCTAGACATCTCGGTTGATCTCTTCATCACTTACCTAATCCACTTTGAGTTCCACTTTGCTTCATCCGTAATTAAATTTCATTTGAAATCCCACTTCAAATGCTTGATCTTGATTGACAACGAATATGCAAGCTTCCAATAAAGAACCATAATGTTTACACTCATCTTTGTGTCCTCTCTCAATTACCACATGAAGCCTTGCACTTGACTTAGAGAATTACCATCTTCTCTTTTTATGATCCTTGTAATTTTAATCAAGCCATGTCTAGTATGGGAGACTATGAATTGACCTTCTTAATTTATCCCAATATTTATCTTCCTTTATTGCTTGATATTTGTCACATATGCATTAGGATCAACTATATATATGTCTTTTCCAATGTGAGCCATATAATATGCATCCACAAATAAATACTCCAATAATTGCTCATGAATATCTAAATAAAATCTACTCACAATCTTAGACAACTACATTAGTCCTTTAATCGCTTTGTCATTCAATTCACCAAAATCCACTTAGGGGCCTAGATGCACTTTCAATCTCCCTTTTTTTGGTGATTGATGACAAATCGATTAAAGCTTACAAATAAAACATTAAAGCGTATTTAGATTCTTAGATATAGATAGAGCTCCCCCTTAATTTGTGCTTTGAATAGAATTTCAAAAACTTAGCTTCAAATGCCAATAGCACAAATTTGGGAGAAAGTGTGTGAGAGCTCCCCCTATATCTTAGAATCAGTGGAGTGCAACATATGTGAGTGACAAATAAAATTCGTGATGCGTATGACAAGTTATGCACAAATCAAAGAACAAGTGCACTGACTAGGCAGCACCGGTCAGGTCCAGCCAGCGCACCCAACTGGGCGGCACCGGTCAGACCGATGCCCCTGACCGGTCAGGTCCAGTCAGAGCGCAAAGCGAAAAAGGTGTGTGCTATTTGGTCCAAGGTGATCAGGCCGGGGTTGCAAGCCGGCTTATATCACTTTGCTCCAGTTAGCCAACACAAACAATACACCATACAACATATGCATCACAATCTAGCAATAATGTCACTTAATTATTAAAATAAAGGTTCAACACACAGTAGCACTCACACAAATGTTCTCAAGTCCACAGAGATTAAGTTCTAACTTATTACACGGCTGCTCTCACTCAGCCAGCAGGCACCGGTCAGACCGGTGCAGGACAACGGTCAGACCGGTGCAACACAGACAGACAGGGCAACTAGATGCTGAAGCTTTAATCCTCTCTTCTCCCCCTTTGTCATCAAGCAGCAATAAAGGCCTGGAGAGAAGATGTTGTTGCCGATCACTAGCCCTGCCATGAGTCTCATCCTGGATCACCGCCGGGGTGCGAGCTCCCTCCTATGTAGGAATATGAAAATGAGACAATGCATAGGAGAGATATGATAGATATGATGATTTTTAGAAGAAAGGACATGAAGAATATTATCCATACCACCATATAGAGGAGGATAGCCCGACCAACCGAAGATCTCCGTAGAGAATTGACCCGCCCAATCCGGAGGAGCCTCTGACTCCTCTGCAACATCTGGACCTGGAGGTGGGGCAACTGGGGCGCCGAAAGGAGGAGGGTACTCTGCTGGTCCCATCTGAGCACCGAAGGGCTGAGGGACCTCCTCTGAACCAGGTGGAGGAGGAGGTGCAGCTGAGGAGGAGCTACCCTCGCCGGACTCGAAGAACATGGTGCCATACTCGTTGATCATGTCTGAGTTTATCATCATTCTCACCCGCTGATCAAAGGAAGGGATCTCAACCTCAGGAGGAGTGGGAGAGATGGGTGAACAGGGCGGCTGAAATCCAAAGTGAGCATGGAGGTGCTTCATGGTGTCCCTCTCCTTCTTCCTCTCTATCCTTGTCCTTTGCTGCTCCACTTCTATATCATACTGGCTCTTACACATGCCAAAAATCAAGTTTAGAAACTTGCGGAGCGGGGAGGTGGACTTCTTCTGTCTTCCATACTGTCTAGGCTCCCACCGGTTAGATCGGTGAGAGGCACCGGTCAGACCGGTGTCGGTTTGGGCAGTAAGCTGCTGCTGGAACTGCAGCCAATCGACTCTTGCTTCTTTTCCTTCTTCCGCTCTAATTTCCGGCTCATGCATAGGAGAAGGAATGCTGGGATTCTTCACTGGATTGGGCCTTAGTGGCTTGTGAGTGACATCCTTCGGAAACTCCATTCTGGTCACCCTCTCGATCATATACATGATGTATGGGCTGTAGCTGCAGATCTTCTTAGGATCCTCTGATAAGTATTTGATCTCCTGCCAAATGTAATCCCCCACACTAAATGGAGGTGCCCCCGGTCTCAAAGCAATCATCAAGTTCTTCATGAACCTAGAAATGTCAGAGGGATTTCCATCCCTAGGAGCAATGGACGCCCGAAGAAGCCTGTTAAGTACTGAGTAGTAAGTGTCGAGCCCCTTCACGTGTCCAACATTAGCCCTCTGATCACTAGGGTACATGAAATACAACGTCTCTGGCTCAAGTAGACCACCATCATGCAACTTAGGATAAGTCTTATCCTCCTGCCCTAAGTCAAAGAGAGACAAAACCGGGAAAAGCGAATAGCATACTTGTTCCCATTAGTCATCCACTGCATAGCTCTCTCATCATCAGAGTGACCAAAGTGTACTGTGGCGTAGAACTGAGCAATGATTTCCCTGTTCCAATCCTGCCTAAAGCCCATGAGATCCTTCACTCGCTGGTGTCCACAAACACTGCTGATCTCATCAAAGATTGGGTCATTCTTGCTCTCCATGTAGGTCCAATCCACGTACTATGTCTGGTGGGTGATCTTGGGCTTCTTAATGATCATGGTGGCATAATAATCCTGCTGAAAAGTAGCCCAAAACCTCCTGTCCGAAGCTGTCCTCTCACTAGCATAGGGATTCACATCCCTCAACTTCTGCAGCTTCTTTGTCATTCCTGTACCATGATAATTCACTGCTTTCTGAGGGTACATGTATATAGGCTTAGTGACCTTTAGCCTACACGGACCGTCATCCTCATCCATAGGGTCATCATCCTCATCCCTTTCCTGACCACCTAGGTCCTCTTCCTCATCCTCATCATCATCACCATCAGTGGCTGGCCCCTTCCCATGATGCCTCACATGAAAGGCACCGGGATCGACATATGTCTCATCCTCAACATCATCATCACTACTCGTCCCCGTGTCACTACCCAAGTCTTCTTCTTGTTCCTCATTTCTTCTCTTAGGTGCACGCTCTCTCAGGTTGAATTTTTTTTATTTTTTAACCCTTTTTAATTTAATTTTTTAAAAATAACCCGTCCGCAACTAAATTTCCAAAAAGTAGCCCTTTTGGTCGCGCCTGGCCGCGTGGCGCGACTCCTTACTGAGTCGCGCCAGGGCATGTGGTGTGACTGAGCTGCCACGTCGGCCGGGCGCACGCGGGCAGCTGCTGAGGTGGCGGGTTGAGTCGCGCCACATGCTCTGGCGTGACTCAGTCGCGCCAGGCGGGGTGGTGCGACTCACTTAAAATACCCGGGACCGCCAGACCCTTCTTTCTTTCTCCTCCTCATTTCCCCCCTTCACTCCCAAGACCTAGCCCGAGCTCATCCCCTCCAATGGCGCCGCCCCCAACCCTCCCCCTCTAGATCCACTCCATCCCTCACCCGTTTTGAAGAGGAAAGTGTGGGAAATTGCTCCTGGAAGGTAACTCCTCCAATCTAACCAATTAGTTTTCGCGGATTCCATCGTTTTCGTTGGATTTGAGGTGGTTAGGTTTTGTGTATGATTTGAGATGGATAACATAATTGAGTACGAATCGAGTATGATTAAGTGTAGTGTATCGTGCAAGTGGCCGATGTTAACCTCTTCTTATCGTGTAGTTTCACTTGCATGGTAGGATTTTATCATTTCCATGTTGGATAGTGTAGATGCTATTGATAAGTGAGATGAGGGTTGGTATAATCAATTTAATTTGTGGTTGTGTGTAGATGGATCGTTTAGTTCGTATATTTTCGGGTGGCATGGTTGATGACAATGGGGAGTTTAAAAGCATGAGGCAACAAGTAGCAAGATTTGATAGTCCTCCAACATTTGAAGATATTAAAACCCGAGTGAATTCTTTGTTCAAGGTTGGAAATGAGGGGGAGGAATTAAGGATTCATGAAAGGTTTGATTCCGGTGACAAAAGAAGTCACTATGTGATGATGCCTATTAAATGTGGTGATGATTGGTTATTTTACAAAGAGTGTGTGAAAGAATCTCAAGTTCATTGTGCCGAGTTAGTTGTTGATGTTTACTCTGCGGTAAATTCACCGCATAATGATGAGCCCATGGAACACTTAACTCAGGAAGATATGGTACCACACAATGAGGTTCATGAGAATGAGGATGATGAAGAAGGTGGTGATGATGAGGAATGTTCTTATGGTTCAGATGGGGAAGATGACTTTGATAGATGTGGGTTGAACAATAATTTTGTTGAGTATGAGGATGATGAGGAAGAGGATGAGGATGATATATCTGTGAGCTCTGAAGAAGAAGAAGAAGAACCAACTCCAGTTATCCAACCAACTCCAACTCCAGTTAGCCAACCAACTCCAACTCCAGTTACCCAACCAACTCCAACTCCACTTAGGCAACCAACCCCAACTCCACTTAGGCAACCAACCCAACCAACACATGTGGTTTGAGTAAATCCTTTACGCCAATTTAGTCCTTTGGGTGAAGAGATTCCATTATTTGGTGAGAGGGTAGATGAGGCGTCTAGAGGATCGGTGTATACTCTTTCTGGATTTCGAGTGCCAGAATTCACTCCAACTGAGTTGAGGCAATTGGAAGCTGTACATGTTGATGTGCCTGAAGTTTCCATTTTCTATTCGGTTCCAAGGAAGGCATATTGTGATTCAGGGTTACGTCTTACTGAAGTTGATCCCGACAGTGGTCAATTGTTTATAACTAAGGGAATGCAATTTGATAACTTAGAAGAATTAAAGTTTTTCTTAAGGGATTACTCGGTGCGGCACCATAGGCCATATAATGTGATTCATTCATCGGCCAAAACAAGGTACACGGTTGCTTGCCAACAAGATTGTGATTGGAAGGTGTGGGCGCGTCCACTTCCTGATGATAGGAACAAATGGAGAATCACAAGAGTTGTCCAACCTCATACATGTGGGACGTCGGAAGTGGCACAAGAACATTCTCAATGCATGGCTCGTTACATTTGAAGACAGGTTGCTGGCATGGTTCATAATGATCTCGATGTTTCTATAGCTGCCCTCATTGAATCCATCAAAGCTTTCAGCAACTACACGGTGAAGTATGGAAAGGCCTGGTGAGAGCCTGTGTGGTTCGAGGACCGGTGGATGGTCGCTTCCTGGTGTGATGAGTGATTGACAATGTGGTGTGGACTGATTCTTGGCTAAGTATTGCAGGTGCAGGTTGCGACTTGACTGGTATTGGTGCAGGTGAAGAGCAAGCGCGAAAGGTCGTTGCCGGGTAGGCCTCCAGGTGTGGAGAAGACAAGTAGGCATGGCTCGAGGGACCCGATGGCCAGCGGGGTCAAGTGCGGGCCGCATGGTGGCAAGAACGGCAAGATGAAGTCATGGACAGTTCCTTGGTTGAGCCACAAAGCCAAGATCGAGCCGGGACTACGTGGGAGCCGAGTCATGAGTGGTGATTGGCGGAGGCTACACCGAGTTCGCGGGGTTTCCAGTGGTTCACCAGAAAACCACCGGGTTCCTTGGTTGATCCACAAAGCCAAGACCGAAGAACCGAAGACGGAGGTGCAGCAGCATCGGACCGGTCTGACTGGTGGGTCTGACCGTCTGACCGGTGGGTACCGGTCTGACCGGTGAGGAGCACCGGTCTGACCAGTGTGCGACGACGCAGTCCGGAATCTTCGAAGCGGAGGACACGCGTCGGGATCGCAAGGCTTGCGTTGAGGCTAAGCAAGTTTGCGGTCGCTGGACATCCGTCCGATGGTGCGAAGACAAAGACTTCCAAATTCACCCTTGAGGGGCATGTATCCCTAGTTAGCTAGTAAGGGTATTTTAGTCTTTCGGTTGCCTCCATATAACCCAAGGGGTGAGTGGATGGCAGCCATCTCTTGGAATCCTAGCTCATTTGCTTTGCTATTTTCCTCTTCCTTTTTCCTTTGGAATTTCTAGGACTAGCTTGAGAGCTTCATGGTGAGATCTTGTGAGAGGGAAGGATGATCGGGCGGAAGCTAGACCTTGTATGAACCTTTTGTGGTATGTATAGAAGATTCGGCGTGGTTCCTCAAGGCTTGGTGGTGTTCTTCCCGTTTCTCCTTTTTGGTGATTTTCGGAGCCTTTTCTTGATGATTTTCTTGTGGCGGTTTTGAGACCTTTCTCTTTGGGATTTGGTGGGGGATGTATGCATGAACCCCTCGTGGTTCTTTTCCCTTTGATTCCCCTTCCAAATCCGTGAGTAAAGGGGCTCAATTTTGGGGTTTTTCTTAGTTCTAGGGTTCGTGGTGTTCTTGGCGGAAATCCTTCGATTCCTCTCGATTTAGCAAGTTTTGGTGGACCAAATCTTGGCTATGGAGTGCCCATGAGGTGTTCCTACTATCCCCAAAGTCTTGTGCAAAACCGTGAAGCGAATCGGGAGATCGGGAGTTGGTTTTGGGGGAGTTGACCCGCGGGCGCTGTTCATCCCGAGCTGCCCAGGCCTGACCGGTCTGACCGGTGCTCTTGACTAGTCTGACCGGTGCAGAGTCCTTGTGGGTTTTGCCTCGGGTGAGTTGCCTCATTCGTGTGGTTTTGGCCCGTGGTGCTGCTGGTCCGTTCTTGACTTGTTTGGTGCTATTTTGCTAGGTTTTGTCTAGGGTTTTCTTCCCTTGCAGGTTGTGTTTTTTGGAGGTGTTTTTATTCCAGGGTCTAGAGAAGTCACTGAGGCTTCCTGGAACGTTTCTGTGCGGTTGCTGTAGCCACCGGCCTGACCGGCTCTGTCCACCGGTCTGACCGGTGTCACCAGTCTGACCGGCGTAGGCCATCGGTCTGACCGGTGTAGCACAGGCAGCAAGCCGTGCAGTTTCCGCTGTGCATGTGGGTGTGTTTTGGTTCGGAAGGTGTGTGTTGGTTCCTAGGACCAGTAGCACTCCAGTGGCTACATGGTCTTGGCCAACTTGGGTAGTTGAGTCGGACATGTGTTTGGTTGCCGTGTTCGTCTTGTTGGAGTAGCCATCTCCTTCGAGAAGAATTTTTATCGGCTCCCATTCACTCCCCCCCCCCTCTCTGGTCGCCAGTTCGGTCCTTCACCTGGAGAGCTAAGCAGCATGGAATATCCATGTTGTGGGGTGATTAGAAGGATACTTACGGTAGGGTGCCAAAAATCCTACAAGCAATAACACACTTCAACCCGGGTACGAAGTGGTGCACTCATACAACGGGAAAGGAGGAGCTTCACAAAGGTGTAATGAAGCCAGTAATGGAGCGGGTGTATTGGTGCTTCCCCCAATGTGTAGAGGCATTCAAGCACTGCAGATCGGTGATAAGTGTTGATGGCACATTCTTAACTGGAAAGTACAGGGGTGTTTTGTTGATCGCCACTGGTGTTGATGGTGAGGATAGATTGGTACCCCTTGCATTTGCCTTAGTTGAAAGTGAGAATATTGACAGCTGATCTTGGTTCTTGCATTTGGTCTGTCGGGACGTTGTGGGACGTCTAAGGAAGGTGTGCATAGTTTCAGACCGCCATCAAGGAATACTAAGTGCGGTTGAGGATTACATGGAAGGGTACCAACCTATCGTGAGTCGTTGGTGCATGCGACACTTTGCAGCGAACATATGGCATAGGCAAGCTAACAAGAAGGTGAGAGCGCAGCTAAAATTGGTGTGTGCAGCCAAAGCGGAGAGGACGTTTAATATTAGACTAGAGAAACTAAAACAAATGATGAATCCAGAAGCAAAAGAGTGGTTGGAGGAGCAAATGGTTAATTAGCATAAGTGGGCCAATGCATTTGATGAAGGTGGTTGGAGATATGGTGTGCAAAATACAAATCTATCAGAAGTACTCAACAAGGTCCTCAAAGGCATCCGTGCTATGCCAGTATCGGCTATTGTGGAGTACACATTCTACAAGATCAATTCATATTTTGTGCATAGGTGGAAAAAAGCAAAAGACCACATAGATAGGGGGTTATGTGGTGTAAATACTTTTGGTAAAGCCGCAAAGAAGCACTTAACCGCAGAAGGTTTGAAAGCTGCGGGCATGAGGGCTGAGTTGTTCGATCCCACATTGTATGTGTACTCAGTGAGGACAGCTTCCGCTTTGAATGTTGGAGGTGAGATGACGGGCGGACGCATATATAAGGTGGACCTCTCAGGAGTGACTTGCACTTGTTGTATACCTCAATTGCTACATGTTCCATGCTCTCATATGATGGCCGCATGCACTGTTAGAGGGGTGTCTTGGCTAGCGCCCGCGTACACGACACAATTATATTCTAACGAAACAATATTGAAGACATGGGCGGCTCGTTTTGAGCCAATACTAGACGAGACACATTGGCCTGAGTACAATGGTCCTGACTACGTCCCAGATGACGAGAAGAAGAAAACAGGTGTTGGAAGGAGGAAGAAAAAGCGATTACGCAATGAGATGGACCAAACAAGTGGGTACGATAGGGATATTTACGGTGCCAGGGAGTTTGACCAAGAAAAGACAAAGAACCGATGTAGTGTCTGCCACGAGGAGGGTCATCGGAAGGAACATCATAAATAATCTAGTGGGAGCGGGCATACGGTAGCTACTTAGGATTTCATGTCTTTATTTTTTAATTATGTAAATAATATTGTTGTCCTTTCCTTTTGTATAAATGATCTGATGCAATTTTATGTTTTTTTCAGGCCAATGGCGGCGAGCAGAGGCAGGCCTGATGATCCCGTTCCACCGCCTCTTCCGGTTCCTATGTGTCATTGTGGCATTCCAGCTCAAGTGAAGCAATCAAGGGATGAGGCAACAACTGGAAGGGCGTTCTACACATGTGCAAGAAAGTGGATACTAAATGAAGATGGCGGCCCAAGTCAATACAACATAGCACCTTGCTTTTTCCACCAGTGGATTTATGGACCGGAAAAATTTGACCCTAGGATCCGATTATTTCCGTGGCTACAATCGGTGGTGCAACCCTATCATGAGTTGAGACGGTGGGTGCCACCACCACCAAATCCACCACAAATGACATTCCAAGAAAAACAAGAGGCAAGATGCAAGTGTGTTAGCAACCCTCCATTGTGTCATTGTGGGAGGCCAAGCAAGTTGCAACTTCCTGATCTTGACCTTCCCGACAAATTCACGCCATTCTTTCGGTGCAAGCAAAGGACACATGTAAGCATCATTGAGCTCCCCGACAAATTCATTGTGGTCGATATTTTGACATATAGAGGTCTCATTGAATTTGTTGTGCAGGATGGATGGCCCCTATGTGATTTTCAGGAGGACATATACGGTCCAAAGTCTCATTGGCCGTCAGAAGAAGACGTGCAAGCATTCGAGAGTGGGGAGAAGCCATGGCCATGTGATGAGCCTTATAGGCCTCGTTGCAAGTGTGGGATACTCGCTCGAAAGGGTGTGGTTCCATCTGAGCTTGGATATGGATGGTATTGTGGTAACTCATATGGGGATTATTGGGTAAAGTTACTTTCCTAACTTTGTATCCATGTGTTGTGGCAATTTAAATGGTTACGTTGACTAAAAATTGATATTAATTTTTTTAGGAGGGGAGAACATGTGATTGGGAGAGCTTTGCAGGGAGGGAAGCACTCCGTCTACAATTGGGGCAATGTTCGGGGTATTTGAAAATCAAGGAAACAGCCGAGAGGAAAAATAAATTAAGAGAAAAATATGATGTCCCTATTCCATCGGATAAAGAGTTGTTTGGACCAATTGCTAAGGATAAACTTGCTAGAGAGAAGGGATGTTCACAAACTAGTGTTGGAGAGGGCATTAGAGAGGGCCTCATTGAATTTTGGAGGCGGAATAGGATGAACTATCCACCACCACTAAGTCCGGATGAGAGAAGGAGGAAGAGGTTGAGGGAGGAGGAAGAGGAGGAGGAGAGATGAGGGACATGCATGCGTAACATGAGGGAAAAGTGGCGCCGTGATTGGAGTGAGTTTGATCCATCTAGGATATTTGCTAAGGATTCCATAGCCGAGTGGTTCCAAATGGCGGAGGCAAAAAAAAGAGGGATTAATTTGAAGTTGGCTAGAATTGTGACAAAAATGGCGCAATTGCAGGCAATGAAAGCTCTTGTGAAAGAATTGCCGAAATTTACAACACAAAAAAAGAGTAGCAACAATGTAGAGGAAATGGTGGATGCGGCTACCAAATTTCAATGGGAGGCGATAAAGACACTTGCTACCAAGGCGCAAGAGGTGGAGGACAAGGGCAAGGGCAAGGCGCAAGAGGCGGAGGACAAGCGCAAGGGCAAAGGTAAAGTGATTGAGGTGGAGGATGACGACTGGGGTGACGATGAACTTTTGTATGATTTTGATTCAGAGTAGTGAAACTTGTGTTGTGTACCTCGTCGACTATTTTAATTATGCCATGTAATGAACTTCTGTCGTGGACCTTGTCGAATGTTTGAACACTATGGAGGCAATGGCCTAAGGGCATGTTGAATGTTTGGTGGATTTCAACTATTTTGGATCTATGGTAGTGCTTAAGACAAGTCCTAGTGAAACCCACTCAAATATGAACTACTGAATCTGTAAAAAAATTTAGCCAATTTCTCGAACTACTCTTATCTGCAAAATGAACAACGACAAAACTGTATCTGAGTATTCATTGGCGCGACTCCTTCACGAGTCCCGCCACGTTCCTTGGCGCGACTAAGTGTTGAGTCGTGCCACGCCGCATGGCGCGACTCATGAAGGAGTCGCACCAATGGAGACCTAGATACAGTGTTGCCCTAAGTCATTTGTCGAACAAGAGTCGCGCCAAGAGACGTGGTGCGACTCCACACTGAGTCGTGCCAAGACACATGGCGCGACTAAACGTTGAGCCGCGCCAAGCAACGTGGCGCGACTCGTGAAGGAGTCGCGCCAATGACAACCCAAATGCAGTACCGTCGTAGTTCAATTTCCAGATAAGAGAGTTTGAGAAATTGGCTAAGTATGTGACTTTTTTTCTTGAGTTCAAGATTGGCAAAGTCTGTGACTTTTTTTTAAGTGAGTTCAAGAGTTCGACCACAAATATTTCACATGATTTTTCAAACACAAATTCGCACATAGTTCAACACATATATATATCGATCACAAGCCTACATAGTTCCATTCGATTGACCACCTAGATAGTTCGACAACAAGCCACAAGCCTACATAGTTCAATCACAAGCCCGCCTACATAGTTCGACCACAAGCCACAAGTCTACATAATTCGATCATAATGCACAACCAGACATAGTTCGACCACAAGCCTAAAGGAACGTTCAACATATCAAACCGAGCACAAGCCTAAGGATTCCGAGTGTAGACTTTCTTCGCCTTTCGAGCCCACCCAGGCTGTGTGTCAACGACATTTTGGCTGCCCACATCCGCACGCTCCCGCCTCACCCGGGGCTTCGGTGGAGTTTCTTGTGTGCCAAGAGGAGCACCCGCAAGTTGAGAGGACCCAATCACAGTTGGACCAAAAGAAGGGTCTCTCTCCTCAGAGTCTACACTGGTCTCGGAGTCGGTATCTGGCTCTGGGGAACGTGGAGGCGATCTAATTACAATCCCCGGTGCACGACAATGAGATCCTCCTACAACAACCATATATGCATCATTGATGTCGCCAACAATATTAAAAAAAGAGAAACCTACAACTATCTACGCCACACACTTGAAGTGGATGCACTTTGTGCTCATCTCGTGGACCTTTGTGCGGAGTATGAAGGTCCAGCATCATGTTCGGGTCCCGGTGCCGGTCGTGCCAAGCAATTCAACTTGAATGCTGCTTTCCTACATCCCCGTCTGATCCTCTGCAAACCACACAATAAACAAGCTGAGCATCCACAAGTAGCAGTCAGAGAAAACTAGGCAACAAGGATATAAATTGCACAAACCCCCTCAACACACCCGCCTCCTCCGGAGATCCTATCAGGACAGCCAAAGCTTGCTCAGCCTCATTAGCAAATCTTCTGAGTTGTTGGCCCTATATGTGGTTAATAATAAATTAACATTATATCACAATACCAAGTGAGACTTCAAATTACTGATATGAGTGTCATCACTTACAATATAATCCTCGAAGGGACCACACTCTGGCTGCCTCCCACTTCTAGTGAATTCGTCGTACTCGGGGAAATCATCTTTCGGATCAGAAGGTAGATCCTCAATATACTCTTTATCCATTGCAACCCTTAGCTTTAAGCGGGTGTTTTGTTTTATCCAATCCAAGTACTCATTGAACGGGCCATCACGGTGTTGAGGCCCCCCACCCACTATGTTATTGGCTCTCGCATTCCATGCATTGACCGCGTGGATGTGATGCTCCATCCAATTCTTGGCACCTCTTTGCTTGCGACGGTCAGTTCTGCATTTACATAGTAAATAAACAACATAGTGAGTAATTTGTTAGAAAACCAACAATTTGAAGGGTATGCAAAATATGACAAATACGTACTCGTGGAGGTTGTGGCTGGTGTTGTAATACTCTGGAGGGTAGGTTTGAAGATGACCAAATTGCCGTGCCACTCTGTTAACGGTTGATTGTCGTATCAAAGTTCGTTTGGATTTGCAAGCGGACAAATCCCCCGTCGTAGTCAAGGGACCCTTCTTCCCTTAAGTGTGAGAACCCAAGGTATCGAATCCGCGGAACAATGTGCAACGCAAGGATTCAATCTAGTAAGGTAAAGAAACTCCTTTTGAAGAACCAAGTTGCATCTAATCTAAGAGATCATCAAGAAAACACATCTAATCTAATCTAATCTACTAAACTCAAGAGGTAGCAAGATAAAGCAAAGAGATAACCGATCTAGAGAGTCTAGATCATGCTTATGTTGTAGCTCCAAACAAGATAGATGAAGATAGAAAGCAAATCTCATTAAAAGCATCTTTAAACCGTGGCCTCCGATCCGATTCCGAAGACGCCCGCCTTTTGGAGCCACCGTTCTGTCACAACGCACTCCTATTCGTGTGGGTTAGCCTAGGGCGAGTTCGAGAAGAACAAGTTGAAAACACTTGGTCGGTCCGGTATGCACCTCTAGCCACTGCGACTACAAGAGCACCCTATGCAATCTATCTTAAGTATAGATTGGGGAAGAAGCAAAACCAAGGGAGAACCAAATCATAGAGAAGGCACTTGATCGCTAGAAATCGGATTCACTTAAAGACTTCACCATGAATGATTACATGAACAAGATCACCACCGGGATCCTACCTCGATCTTGATCCTTGCTCCGGAGCTCCGACGTGGTCTTCCATGCAAGGTTCCCACGTCGGCTAGGGAAACCCTAGACAACTAGCACGACCCTCCTCTCCGATATGGTGTCCCTCTAGCTTCTCTGCTCCTCGGCGGTGGATGACGAATGAATTGATGCGTGGCTCTTGGTGAGGGGGCTATAAATAGTCCGAATGGTGTCTAGGTCAAAGGGGGCACCGAACCGGGTCCGGAATGGGCTGGGCCGGCCGGCCTGGGCCTGTTTCGGCCCAGTTCGGCCCCGGCTTCCTCCCGGTTGCTTCTCGTGTCTTCTGGAACTTTCCACTTCCTGCATGTGGGCCCTTGGCATCAGTTTCTCCGCGGTTTGGATAGGGCTCCTTGTCTCGCAAGCTTCAGCATTTTCTGTTCAGGTCCTCGGAGTTTCACGGCTTCACGCTTTGGTCCTTGGGCCACTTGGAGTCATGTTCACTTTGTGTCTTGACTTGTGCCGGGCTTCATGATCTTCTCACAAAGTGCTTGATGAACTTTCCCGAGAGGTCTCCCTTTTAGTGTTAAAACCCTATGTAAACAATAAACTCCAAATACCACATGCGAGTGCGAACTTGACATATCATGAGGGTTAGGATCGTTAGTTTGGATATTAAATCAATGCCAACATCATAGGTAAACTCATGGCTAGGTTGACGGAAATTCACCGTCAACACACTCTATGTGCCAGATGGTACTCCACAACATAGAAGCAAATAAGAGGGCAAATGTTACGCCAATAATCTTCATCAATTGTGCACATTGGGCTAAATTCTCCATGAACAACCTCATCCCTTGCATATGGCTGCCAAGTGACCTAGATATACATATTGATTTGTCTAAGCAAATGTTGTAACCTAGATAATCAGTCCTTAGCAAAGAAGGTACTAGTGGTGAAGTATATCACTTACATGACTTGGCCTAAGGCAGTCCAGGACGTTGGTGTAGTCTGTGTAGCGCCGTCCTGGGTTCCCATGGACCCTCGCAATGTTGGTCCAAAGATACCCGACAGTAGCCAAGGGAACCTCGCCGTCATATTGCAATTCCTGCAACATAATACCAAATCTAAATAAGAACTCAAAGGACAAATGCTTAAGAATATTTGAGATGCAATTTATGTACACCAAATGCGTAGCACTCTGGTTGACCAATTGGAAGCCGCTCCCACATCCACAACTGGAGAAGGTAAACACACCCGCCAAGATTAGCATGAGGACCACTTCTCCTGCATGCATCACATCTGCCGATACAACCATGCAAGAGTTGCACTCCCCAGCTATAACTTGCAATGCCCTCCCATTGTTGCCCGATCATTGGTATCCACATCCAAGATATGGTATTCCCGCTAGAATCAGGAAAAGGAAATCCACCCACCATATGCCACAACCATGCACGAGCATGCATCTCAATCTGAAGGGCATTAGCATGTGGCGGTGGGCAATGACCAAAGTGATGGGCCAACCAAGACGAATTCGCTCCAGTGGTTTTCCTATCCTTCACACCTTGTTGGGGTTCATCTGGCCGTACTCCTAGCAATCCATCAACAAGGTCCCTCCATCCTTGTGGATTTATATGACCAGTCACAGCATACCCGTCAACACAAAGGCCAAACAACATGGCTACATCCTCAAGTGTGATAGTCATCTCACCACAGGGAAGGTGGAAGCTATGTGTCTCGGGCCTCCACCGGTCCACTAGCGCTGTCAAAGCAGCATTGTCCATCTTCGGCAGCCCCGTCTTGATCAATGTGGCAAGCGGGAGGAAACCCGCTCGGCGAAGGAAAGGCGTGTATCTATCATCCCATTGTAGAGGAGTGTGAGTGCGGGGTCGTAAAGGCTTCAAAACCTGCAAACAAATATCAACATTGACAACAAATGATTAGTATGTGACAATCCAATTTCATTCCATCCATCACAAAATTAACTAGTGATTCTCATCCTACCTCCAAACGCTCTTCAAGCTTCCTCCCACAGTGATTCTCATCATAGTACGTCTCAAGGAGTGGATACCATAGGTGGTACTCCGGTTGTTGCGCCATGGTCCTAAATAAAGAAAACAAAATTTATAACCCACCTAAACAATTGCATGCATATGTGAAATAAAATTAAAATTCATAAGAAAAGCTAGTGAATAAAATACTACTAGATGAGCACCAAGATGCATACTACTATCTCCAACATACATACAACTAGTGAAGAAAATACTACTAGATGAGCACTACTATCTCCAACATACATACTACTATCTCCAACATACACACAACTAGTAAAAAAATACTACTAGATGAGCACTACTATCTCCAATATACATACTTCTATCTCCAACATACATACAACTAGTGAAAAAATACTACTAGATGAGCACTACTATCTCCAACATACATACAACTAGTGAACAAAATACTAGTGAAAAAAACTACTAAGTCATGACTAAAGCTATTACCATCATACAAGCAAAAGAATTTACAACCCACTCATGAGCAAAATACAAAATTAACTACTAATTCTAAATCTTGCATTTCATAACTTGCATTTCATAAATGAGCATATGAGCATTGATTTAATAAATGAGCATATGAGCATTGATTTAATTTTATAAATATCAAAGCTACTAATTTCATAAATGAGCATATGACCATTGATTTAATAACTTGCATTTCAAATATCAAAGCTACATTTCATTTACACATGCTACATTGCATTTGTTCATAGTCAACATCTACACCATCCAAATTCATCGAAACCAAAACATGCATTGCAAACTACACGATAGATCGGTGTTACAATCATTCAATGCATCGATACAAGACAACTAACGGTGTCCGATTCGTACTCAATCCACCATTGGAGTCCCATAGTCAACAAACCCTAGCAATGAGTAAACCCTAGAATAACAACCGAATCAACAAAAACTACTCGGTTAAAGTGGAGGAGGTACCTTAAATGAGTGATTTCCCACCCAAATCCACTCGAATCCGGTGGAGGGGGAGGCGGATCTAGAGGAGGAGGCGGCGGGGCGACGCCATGGAGACCGGCTCGGGCGGGGTTGGGAGGAAAAGAAAGAAGGAAGGAAGAAGAAAGGGGCCCGGCGGCGCGGGGTATGTTAAGTGAGTCGCGCCACGCCGCCTGGCGCGACTGAGTCGCGCCAGAGCATGTGGCGCGACTCAGCCCGCCACCTCAGCACCTGCCCGCGCGCGCCCGACCGACGTGGTAGCTCAGTCGTGCCACATGCCCTGACGCGACTCAGTAAGGAGTCGCGCCATGCAGCCTGGCGCAACCAAAAGGGCTACTTTTTGGAAATTTAGTTGGGGACGGGTTATTTTAAATAAATTAGATTAAAAAGGGTTAAAAAATAAAAAAAATTCTCTCTGGTTCCTACCACCTGCACTGCCACTTCCACCTGCTTCATGATCATGCGGGAGCTCTCTAGGTGTCAATCTTGTTTTCTTGCTCCAGGATTGCTTCATCATTGGCATAGCCTCTGTCCTGGGTCATAAAGGATATGAAAAGATTTTGTAAGACACCAGGATTGAGATTTGAATTGAATAGAACATGAAATTTACAATTTGAAACAATTGGGTCGGTTCTGGACGTCACCGGTCAGACCGGTGAGGGGCACCGGTCAGACCGGTGCCATCCAGAACTGAGCCAATGGCCTCAAATGCCAATCTCAGCAGCTGAAATGACAAGATATGAATTTTGATGAACTAGAAGCATTCCTACACAGATATGTGTCGAAAACATGAAGAAAACAGGACTTAGGGTTGGACAGCCTCCACCGGTCAGACCGGTGCAAGCCGTCCGCCCCCAAATCTTGAGTTCTCACAATGTGTCCAACAAAAAGCTATGGATCTAAAGGTATGTCTTCTAGGGGTTCTCAAATATTGTTCTACCAAGGGAAATTCAAATCTTTGCACAGAGTAAAGAGATCGAGCAAAATAAAGATTTGAATACCTTTTGAGAGAGGAACTCGAAGGGAACTTGAAGAAGATGAAGGGGAACCAGTAGAGGGGCCTTGGGAGAGTCTTTCCTTCCAACCTTGAGCCTTCTTCTCGGTTGAATCCTTAGGAATCCATGGGGATTGAGAGAGGTGGAAGGAGGGAGAGGGATGGGTCTCCACGGGCTGAGGAAGAGTTGAGTGCTGGTGAATAATGGAGGAGAGAGAAGATAGGAGGGTAAAAAGATAGATTCTTTTACTGTGGCCCCACGGGTTGCTCCCGGGCGACACCGGTCAGACCGGTGCGAGCCACTGGTCAGACCGGTGATAGCCCTTGGTCGAGCCAGTGAGCCCTTATCAGTAGTTCCGACCCGAGCTCAGTAGTACCGAAGATTTTGATAAATCCAACAGAGAATTCATATCGGTAGAACCGACCTAGCCTCGGAAGTTCCTATCCTCCCTTTCCATCTTTGAGATTTTGCTTCTTAAAACTTCTTCTGGTATTTTATAAAACATTTTGCTTCCACTTAGGCCTCAGAAGAAGAAGATGTGACTTCAGGGGTACCACCGGTCAGACCGGTGGCCAGCACCGGTCAGACCGGTGCTCCCCTGAGAAATGACTTTAAGCCGACATTGCGAGATTTTGATCTTACTCCTTCACAAAGATTGGATAAAAGATATAGAGATGATTTTGATCCATATTTTGACAAATCTTGAAAGAATGGAGGATAATCCAATTTAATTGATAATTCTTGATTCTTCCAAGAGAGAAAGATAGATAAAGATAGATTTTATGGACTTGAGAAAATCTTCTTAATTGTGACTAGCCATCAATCAAACAAGGGGAACTATAGTCACAACTAAGTTGATTGGGTCACAAAGACCAAGATCAAATATTTTTCAAAAAGGGCACACTTCCTACACATGCTAGTTGATTTTTCGAAAAGTCTATCCTATGTCACAAAGTGAATGCATCCACTTCAAACAAATAACTTTTCAAGTATATTTAGCTCATACCCTCAACCACGAGACACAAAGTCAAGTGAGTGTAAAGGTATCAACCAAATATCTAGAGAAGCACACAAAGATTCACTTGAAGCAATTTCATGCTAAGGATGGCACACTAGCATGGTATAAAGGCCTAGATGCATTACTGTATTCAAAGAGGTTCAAGGAAACATACCTTTGCCTCAAGACCATTTTATTTGTGCATATATTAAATTTTGAAGGGCGCTAGCTCTTACTTGTTCTTTTGAGAGTACTACTAATTAAGAGCTTGCTTAGTGGTGCACAAATAAACGAGACTACAAGATCACTAGAAAAATTGTTAGTCCCACAAGTGACACAAGTGTTGCAATGAGCTCCCCCTTAAATAGTGCTAGAGATATTTGAATTTCTCGAACAAAGCACTTTATTTAATTAAGAATATGGTGAGGCTCATTCCACACTTGGTCAAGACACATAAATAGTTTGTCAATTGAAAATGTGTCAAGTATCTCATTACCTACAATGCCAAATCACCATTTTTCACAAAAAATGGTTCACTCCCGGGTCACCCGGTCATAGGGGTCGGGTCACCCGACAGCCAACAGAGGCGCACCGGGTCACCCAAGCACAGGGGCCGGGTCACCCGCCCCCCTGACTCACAAGGCCGGCACCGGTCAGACTGGTGCCTGTCACCGGTCAGACCAGTGACCGCCAGTGCTCACTCCTTTGGTGATTTTGCCCTTCTTGTCCCTTGATCGTGTGAGCACATCACTAATTTGAGGTCTGCAACAGAGACAAGGCAACGCTCTACTAGAGAGCCATTAAGAGCATCGAATGGCATGAGAGAGTAAAGTTTCATATATATGTCAAAGTCACTACCTCATGTTTCACTAGTACAAGATAAGTGTCACATCAGTGTTCACGAAGAACCAAGAGTGACTTAGACTCAACAAAGAGCACTAGTTACCGAGATGTCATTGATTTTAAGATTTATATAAATTTGCCCTCCACATGGCCACTAGATCAAAAGTGATTTCCAATTCTTCTAGCCATGTGTTCAATGCATCTCTTTCAACCTGCAAGCTCAGCAAACATTTCTTGGTACCCAACACTTGTTGGGTCCTACAAGGTTAGCCACAAGGTGCTTAGGAACCCAAATGGCTCTCATGCTAGTTTGAGGTGAACTAATATCCCTCATAGCACAAGTCCCATTCTTATCATTCCTAAGCTTACGGAAATCATAATGGACAAGGTTCGATTTCGGTACGTTACCATTTGGGCAATCTTTGCCCATGTGACCCTTTTGACGGCATTCATAGCAAATGCGGCTTTTGTTCTTGTTGGTCACATCATTTCTTGAAATTTCTTGTCCATGCTTGCTTCTGAGCCTTGTTCTTGGAGAAGGAGTCTTCTTTGCCTTGTTTGCTTGCGGTGGGGCTGCCCTAGCCGGCACCGGTATGACCGGTCACGGTCAGTGCCACCGCCCATTATTGTACTTGGGCAAGCGTCAGCAAAGTGACCCTTCTCTCTGCACTTGTAGCATACCCTCCACTTGTTTGAGCTTCTAGGCTTCTTGGAGAGTGATTCTTGTGCCTTGTGCTTGGTTGGGCGATGTTGGGACTTGACTTTCCCAACTTTGCTCTTTTCTTGAATCTTGTGTTTGTGGGTCTTTGCATGTTGTTGAGAAGTTGAGCTAGCGATGGTTGATCCCTTCTCAAGCTTCTTCACTATGTCTTCACGGTTATCTTGAGAAGGTTGCACTTTGCTCTTCTCCTTCAACACATACAAGTCTTTTTGAAGCTTTTTAACCTCTTGCTTGAGTTTATCATTTTCTTTAGCAATGAGGTCATCACAAGATTCTGCAAGTACATGCTCAATGCTAGATTGGCTTGCTTGAGACAAACAATCATTAGTGCAAGATAAATCAATTTGAACTTGTGAGCATGTGCATGTGTGAGATAGAGGTTGTATAAATTTTACCGATGAAAGTACAACCTCATGGGCTATCTCTAGTGTTGCATAAGAATCTACAAGCTTCTCATAGGAACACTCAAGTCCCTTGTGATCGGCTTGTAGAGCCATATGCTCACCAGTGAGCTTCCCTAGCTTTTTTTCAAGCCTTTCATTTTCTTGATCCACTGCAGCTACACAAGCAAAGGATTTGATAACCTTATCATATTTTCTAGCGAGTGAATCATACTTACAAACCAAGGAGGCATTCTCAGATTTGAGAGCCTCAAGTTCCTTGGCCAAGGAGCTTGAAGATTCATTCTTCTCAATCTTTCCTCCTTTGGTTCTTCTCTTCTTTTCCTTCTTGGCCATCAAGCAAGTGGTTGTGCCTCTGCCGGCACCGATCTGACCGGTGGGTGCCACCGGTCTAATCGGTCCCTACAGAGGGACAGGGTCTTCGCTTCTTTGGCCTTCTCCTTGCTTGGGAAGTGACACTTGAGGCTCAGTGATGTTGAATGAAGACATAGAGCTCTCCTCAAGTGCCTTCTCCATGGTTCGCTCTTGATCAATCCATTTGGGCTTTTCATATTCTTCTCTAAGGATTTCCCAAATGGTGTGTGCATCAATCTCAAATTTGTCATAGATGAATTCCTGCACATCACTACTCAAAGTACTACAAATGTAGTTAAATACTCGCTTGTTGCATTGCCAACACTCTACGTCCTCTAGGGATGATTTTAACAAGTCAATTTTGATTTCCCTAAGGTGAGGAGTTAGAATGCTAGCAACAACAATCTTCTCGGCAAGTGGACCCATGGTCCTAATGCAATTGAGTACATGAATTGACCAAGATGCATAGTTTGAGCCATCTAGAGCTAGAGGCTCAAACGTTACTTCACGAGTTGTCGACATCGAAGAACTCCAAGCGGTTAAGCTCGAATCGGAGCACCTAGCTCTGATACCAATTGAAAGGACCTTGATGTCGCCTAGAGGGGGGTGAATAGGCGAGACGATCGAATTAAACTTTTCGTCCCCGAAAACTTGAACTGCCAGGTGTCACCGGTCAGACCGGTTCCTGGTGCTGCTCAGCAGATGGCACCGGTCAGACCGATGCCCTTCACCGGTCAGACCGGTGAGCCACAGAGAACCTGCAAAAACAACTTCAAGCACCTCTTGACTTCTAGCACGAACCAAACTTGGTGAGTAGCCTTTGTAGATGATCACAAGCAAGGTAATGACCCCTGCACACACAAGTAGCACACCCAAGTAGATCGAAGCAGAAGCAAATCAAATATGCTAGAAAAACAACTTAGAGAGGCAAACCACACAAAGATGCAAGAATTTGTTTCCCGAAGTTCACCGCCCACTAAGGAACGGCTACGTCTCCATTGAGGAGCTTGTAAGGCAGAATTCCCACAACAAGCCGGGTCTCTTTCAACCACTTTCCTCCTTTCCACTAAGGCGATCTTTTTCACGAAGAGGCAAGATCACAGCCCTCACAAACTTCCCGCTGCTCACCACAACTTGGGAGCTAGCCGGCGACGCCTAGCCGTCTAGGAGGCAGACCTCCAAGAGTAACAAATGCTTCAAAGCTTGTAGACGTGAAACCGAAGTGCTCAAGCTATGGGAATGCTCTTGTTAGCTCACAAAGTCGCTCTTGAGCTCACTCTCTCAACCCAACACAAAGGATGTGGCTTGAATCCACAAATCTCACAAAGAGATGGTTGGGGAGAGCCACTAAGGCTTAGGGCTTGCAAGAAATGGCTTAGGACCTCAGCACAACCACTAGAAACAGCAACCTTCAACTGAAGAAGGCTTGGGGTATTTATACCCCTCAAAGGAGAAAACTAGCCGTTAGCCCTCGGGCGGCACCGGTCAGACCGGTGTTTGAAAAACTAGCCGTTGGGCTAGCGGCACCGGTCAGACCGGTGCTCCTGACCGGTCAGACCGGTCAAGCCCGAGGCACCCCCAAAACCCTTTCTAGGAATCTAACACTTCACCAAAGAGATGAAGTGGCTCAGGTTAGGTTAGGAGGGTTTGTTAGCACACTCTAAGGCTCTCATGGCTAGATCTCACTTAGGTCAACTAATGAGCACTTTGACTTTGGTCAACTTGCTAATGTTGCATTCCTCTTGATAGTACGACATACCTATACTCAAGATTAAATAGAAACACCGTGACAACTTCTTGAGCTTAAATGTCTTCAATCTTGCCATACTTGAACAATATCCACTTGAGGGCTTTCAACATAGCCTATGTCTTGAGCACGTCCATACTTGAGCTAGTGACTTAAGATCTTTCCATCTAGCATAGGAATGCATACTTGGATCCATAAGTCACTCCATATTGCTAATCATAACATGTTGATGAGTTGTATTGCTTTCCTTGATAAGGCTTTGGATATGATACTTGAAGACCCCACGGATGCTAGAACTTCACCTTAGCAAAACACTAATGGCGGCTTAGCTACGGCCCCAAAGATTGCTTAGTCCCTCATCCTAGACATCTCGGTTGATCTCTTCATCACTTACCCAATCCACTTTGAGTTCCACTTTGCTTCATCCATAATTAAATTTCATTTGAAATCCCGCTTCAAATGCTTGATCTTGATTGACAACGAATATGCAAGCTTCCAATAAAGAACCATAATGTTTACACTCATCTTTGTGTCCTCTCTCAGTTACCACATGAAGCCTTGCACTTGACTTAGAGAATTACCATCTTCTCTTTTTATGATCCTTGTAATTTTAGTCAAGCCATATCTAGTATGGGAGACTATGAATTGACCTTCTTAATTTATCCCAATATTTATCTTCCTTTATTGCTTGATATTTGTCACATATGCATTAGGATCAACCATATATATGTATTTTGCAATGTGAGCCATATAATATTCATCCACAAATAAATACTCTAATAATTGCTCATGAATATCTAAATAAAACATGCTCACAATCTTAGACAACTACATTAGTCCTTTAATGGCTTTGTCATTCAATTCACCAAAATCCACTTAGGGACCAATATGCACTTTCATTTTGTCAACTTCTAAAAAGATATGTCAAATAAAAAAAGAGTTCATCTCCAACAATTTGGCATAATTCACTTGCCAAACGCAGATCTAACTTACATCAGGAATCCTGAGAGAAACTAAATTATGTTTATGTCCTTCCACCTTTTGAAAACTTACATCAGGAATCCTTCTCTATTCTTTATTTTTTTTTCACCCTCCTACCTACAAGGAAAAGCCGATGGCAACCACGATGCGCGCGCGCATATATACCCGCGGAGAGGTGAGTTTTGCCAAGTTTCTATTTTTACCAAGTTGGTTTGCCAAACTGTTGGAGGCTAATTTTTCTTGTTTTGCCAAAATTAGATGGATGCCAAGTTGATTTGCCAAACTGTTGGAGTTGCTTTTACTTGGCATAACTTTTTAGAAATTGGAAAAACACAAGATTTGCTGAGTAAAATTTGGCAAATTCTTGAAGATGCTCTTATGATGTTGGGTTGCCAAATTTGGGTTTGGAGAGCCAAATGACAAATCTTTTGGAGATGCTCTTAATACTTTAAGGCTACGTTTAGAAGTTGTCTTTGAGGGCCGGAATAGTGAATTGACATTGAACACGCTCAATTCAGCTGTTTGGACGGCTTCGCATTGGCGGACAGAAACGATGCGCCAATGCCGTGAAGTATTCGGTCCTCCTAGCTGTGCCCGCCCACGATTCGAGCCCTCCCGCTTTGTATTGATTGGCATCTTTATTCCCCACCTCCCTGCGTATCGGTTCGCTCTCCTCGCGAGAAAACAAAAGAAACATGCGCCAGGAAGGGAGCAGGCGAGCCGCGAGCGCCGCCGGCGGTCCTCTCCTTCCTTGGTCGCGCTCCCTCCTCTTCCTCACCGTCACAGCCACCTCCATGCTGCCCCCTTCCACGCCGCCCATCTCCCTCCGCACCGGCCCCCCTCCGCGTCGGCCCCTTCGGGATCCCTCCGTTGGCCACCCCTTGAGCAACCTTCCTGCCCCTCGAGTTCCCTCCACCGACGCGCCTCGAGATCCCTCTGCCGCCCCTCAAGCTTCCTCAGCCGACGCGCCGAAGAGGGAGAAGGCCACAGGGCGAACGAGCAACCGCACCGCCCCTCCAGCTCCCTGCACCGACCGCGCCGGAGCCGGAGCCGGAGATGAAGACCGCGCCAGAGCTAGAGAAGAAGGTCGCGCCGCCTTCCAGTTCCATCCTTGCTTCCCTCCGCGGTAAAGCACGTCCCCTCCGCAGACAAGTCGTGTGGCTCCTTCCCTTCCTCCCTCTATGACTTGCTTATGCCCCTCCGCCGGCGAGGCTGTGGTGGTGGGTACTATGCGTGACCAAGGTAGAAGAAGCTAGCGAATAGCAATTCGATGCTTGTGTACATCCAAACTGAAAACGGAATTGCTTTCTTTCCTACAATTCCAAACTCCAATACAATGACATCCAAACAATAGAATTGAAAATGCATCCTATTTCAATACAATGGCTGATTTGGTATTGAACACAATTCAGTTCCATGCCCTCCAATGTCTTCTTCCAAATGCAGCCTAAGATATTTATTTTGTTTTTGTCATAGCAAAATTAGTTAAAAGTAAATTCTTAAGGACTATTTTTTATATTTGGTCCCACCAATTCAAGTACTTGCTACTTCTCGTATTTTCGTTGTTTCTACATTAGATTTGTCGGGTAGAATGACTCTTTTTCCAATCATTCTAAAATTTCTCATTTTTATAAGACAATGTAAGATACATGTGACCGGATTGGCCATCAAAAGTATTGTCAATAATTGAATTATAATCATTTGAACAACGGCTTCATACTCCCTCAGTTCGTTATTATATGACGCTAAATTCAAATTGAAATGTCCAAAAATATATGACGCTCCAGTTCGACCACCACATTTCCACTTTGGCCCCAGTGTCTGACGTTGTCTAGAAGCAGCAAGTGCAGTGGATGCTGGCACACTAGTGATTACACGCGCCGGCGAGGAGCGTTGCAATGAATTAGAAACGGGTGGGCAGAACAGTAAAAGCACGCCCCCCTTAATTTCTGCTAGCATGTCGGAAACGACATGTATTTCGGAACGGAGGGAGTAGTAATCATTGATCAAAGTTTCACCTAGTAGACTATGTCGATGTCCGTGCATATATTTTAAATCATACATTAATGCAGTATCATTATGCTACAAAGTCAAGTCTGTTCGGCTTCACAGACGAAGCCAACCGCCATACATCCTATCTTGGCCCGTTCCCTTCCACCCTAAGCAACCGCTCCTCAGCTCTCCTCTGCCCCCCCTCCCGCGGTCCCGCCCGCCTCCGGCGTTCTTGCCGGGGTGCACCAGGAGGGGCCCGACGCCATTAGCTACTAGTAGTTGTAGGTTTTTAGTAGATCTACCTTGCCTTGTGCTTCAGTGCCTTCATGGCTTCATCCCAGCCTCAAGTCGCCTCCGTCGCCGGAGTTGTTGCCTACGGGGTGTTCCTCGATGTCTTCCTCGCCGTCACCGCCGCCGACCTTCAGGTAAGTGGTAATAAAATAAATCCACCCCTCCTTCTCCTCGCCCACCTCATCTGCTGGCCAGATCTCCCGCCTCCCATCTCTGCCTTGCCAGATCTGGCCACTTCCGTTTCTCCTCCACCGCATCTCGCCTCCACCAGTACTATGTAGCCGCCGTTCCTGTGGACTTGGGCTTCAAACAAGCAACTCTGCATCCGACGCAACCTCAACGACCTCGTCTTCCCCCGGGTTTCGACTTAGAGCCTCTTCTTCAAACTCCGACGACGACTATCAAATCATTCTTTGGGCGCCCAGTGTGTGGCTCCTCTACAGCTCAGTTGGGCCATCTTCAACTGTAGCTCTTGTGCACGGTCCTTCCATCCGGGTGTAAGCGCCATGAGCGCCTCTACGGCCCGCCGCCACCGAGCTCGTCGGCGTTCAAGTCTTGGTTGTAGTTGTTGTTCTTATCCGGTCCAAGCACCTACATGTAATTAGGTCTTTTTTGGAGGACCTTATTGTAACCTGGCTGCTTAATATAGTTTATTTGCGGTTGTAAAAAAAAAGAGTCTGTTGGGCTTCTTTATTTGCGCAGTGTTTCTGACTCTTTATGCAATATTTTCCTCTCATAACAAATCAAAGGTACAAATAAGTAGAAGTCTATGCAATATTTTCCTCTCATAACAAATCAAAGGTACAAATAAGTAGAAACCGCATTAAGATGATAGTAATAAAAGAACAAACAAATCCATTCTACACGCTAAGAACAAAGAAATTCATTCTCAAATGATAGTGATAAAAAAAATGACAATTACATTCCAAAAGGCTAATTGTCAGTAAAGTTTTCGAAGTTTCACATTTTAAAATCCCAACACACCTGCTAAAATAGTAAAATGAGAAAAGGGGAGTAGGGGCCTCCCCTGCTGTATTTACTAAAAAAACTGAATACCGCTCAATTCATATCCTCCCATAAACAGAGCAAAAACTACAAGTCACGTTGCAGAAACAACAGCCACGTATGGCTTCACAAGCCGTGCCAATGTGTACTACGCATCTGCACCGTTGCAACGCTGTCATGGTAAGCCCAGCATGTCGATGCAGTTCTCATAGCCTACCAGATTACGACTGCTTCAACACACACCTGCCTTATCCATCATCCAAACCGTGGAGAGTGAGCAACATGCTGCAGCCTTGCAGGCAATCTGAGAAACCTTCAGCGTCATTTAGAGAGACCAGGCAACTTTTCCTTCCAGCACCAGCAGATTTTCCTAGACAACAATAATCGACGAAAAAAATGATCCTGTACAATAGGAGTGGCATCAGAGACAAAAATATATTCTCTTAAGATAAACAACATATTGGAATTGTAGGTTTATTTGAGAAGGCACCAGAGTAAATAATAATTCATAAATTCAGAACATGCGACTATGCGAGTGATTAAGACATTCTGTATTACCTGTATTCCCATTCAACAAATTATGGAACTCAACATTCACGCTTCTGTCCTGAAGTTTATTCAACAACTGTCCATTATTCAGCAGCAGTCATTTATTCAACAGTTCTCTTTTATTTGACGCCGCAACAACTTTTATTTTGACAATCTAGTATACAAGTAATTTACAGGGCCACTTCATCAGTATTTAAGAGCCAAACTTGCAGCAAACTTCTGAGAATAAAGGAAAATGATTGACCAAGCTTTCCGAATTTCAGACTCTAAATCTTTATCTTCATTGAATTGGGTCTCCCATGATGAGATTTTCGTTATTAGCTACAGCAATAGACAAACGAAATTATTGTATCTACAGTGAATCAGTAGTATAAAGCAATTTGGCTTCAAACAAAGTTAAATGATTCCAACCTCTGTGATCAAGTAGTTGTTCTCATGCTCGATTAGACACCGAATCTGCCACACAAATTCTCGCAGTGTATCTTCCTTTGGTAATTTGAAACCAAGTTCAAGGATTCTTTTTTTAAGCCATGGAGGTGTTTCTCCTTTCCATTGAACATCACAGTCGAGAAGGTTCTCAAAGGAAGCTGCTGTTTTAGCTTTATCTGAAGAGTTGCAATAGATCTTCTCTGTGCCAAAGTCGACTTTGGTAGCATTGTTAGGCAGTTGGCTTGCAAGCTTGCAATGTGCCAAAGTAAATGTATTTAAAGCAAGAACATTCTCAAATTTCTTTCGAACTTTGAGCAGAGCTGATTGATTCAAAATATCCAATCTACAAAAAAAATATTAACAGTTATAGCTTTTCCTCTTTCAGCAAAAATATAAGCAACTGTAATGTTTCATATTTCAGAGAAAAAAATGCTCCAGAGGAAGAATATATTTACCCTTTAAGAGTACCATTTTGTATATTCTGGAAAAGATCATCGATTTCTGGGGAGAACCATCCATGATTCTCGGCTGTCCTCTTAAGCATATATCCTAGCCTGCGCCAATCCTTATCTTTGGCATCCTCATTCCCTACAACAATAATCATGAAAGATTGCACAATAAGGCCAGCTCCAGTGTGTGGAGAAATCGAAAATTGGAACAAAACAAAACGAACATAGCACACTATGGCCATCGATGTTTGCTTGTCTGAAAATATGGTGGTGATGTCAGAAAATCTGGTGGTGATTTCAATGGGAGCTTATCTAAGGAAGTGGGTAAACATCTAGAGGTATTCTGGTAGGAGTCAATACCGAGTTTCTAGATTGAGCTTCTTCTTTGAAGGCCCTAGGAACATATATGCTGCAACTGAATCTATTCGATAAACAAATCAAGACCAAAAGGAACTTGATAAATAACAGTATATGTGCCGCTCAGGAGGAGAAAGATGCTTTCCTCTCCTAGTTAGCACTCTTTTGCAGTAAAAACAAAGAGCCATATTTTATTGGAGGTGATTTCAATATCAGATATGATTCGAGAAAAATAAAAAGAATGGAACAATAGGTACTCAGATATTTAATGCGATAATCCCCTGATTCTCTCTACTAACAGCGAAATTCCCCTAAAATGTGCCATTCCGTTTTGAGCTCTCTTGGTTTTCTCACCCTGAAATCTTAACCAAGGTGAAAGAAATACGGGATTCTCCCTGTCATGCTGAAACAGTATTTGACAGAATCCAGAAAAAAACTCAAAAAATTGAAGCAATATTTTGAAGGGTGGGGCTTTAATTAATCTTTAATGGGAGAAATGAAAACAGAAACAAAATATAAAAAATGAACTGTGAGTTCTTTGAACAATGTGAATAAGAATCTCCGCTACCAATTGAACAACTTAAAAATAGAGTCAGGCTCTGTAGTGATCTAATGGCTTTTCTTGAAGAAGTATATTGGTATAAAAGATCACATGAGACTTGGCTACATTACGGTCATAATAACACTGATCAATGGTAGGAAAAGAGAAAAACACCATTTTCTCACTAGAGAATGGTGAAAATATGATTGAAGGAAATGATGTTTTCTCCAACATGCTACTAAACACTATAAAAATCTCTTTGGTCCTGAAAATAGAAATACCATCCACCTGGACCCTGATATGTGGAGTGAAGCTGAGAAATTAAATAAAGAAGATAATGAGGTAGTATTGTGCAAGGCCTTTGCAGACGAAGAGATTAAGTTTGCCCTGTTTCAACTGGAACCTAATAAGGCTGCCACCTTGATAGCATTGCTATAGAATTCTACCAAAAATTTAAGGCAATAATTAAAATTGACATTATTGAGATGTTTGATGAATTCCTTCAAGGTAAACTGGATGTAAGTAGACTAAACAATGGCATAATTAACATTTACCCAAAGTGGCTGATTCAAATAAAATACAGCAATCCAGGCTCATTTGTCTGCTAAATTGCCTATACAAGTGAATTACTAAAGTTCTAACTTTAAGAATCTCCCCCTTTGCTGAGAAGATAATTGGCAGAGAACAATCAGCTTATATGAATGGAGGTCCATTATATCAGGGGTTATTGCACTCCATGAAATCTTACATGAAACCGAAAAGAAAATGTGGAGTAGTCCTGAAATTAGATTTCGAAAAAGCATATGATAAGGTCAGCTAGGTGTTACTAATGGATTGCCTGAAGAGCAGAACGACCAAATGGTGTGAATGGATGTCACTGTTGGTGTCGGGAGGGACAGTGAGTGTCAAGCTAAGTGTCAAGCTAAATGATCAGATAGGGCCTTACTTTGTGAACCATAAAGGGGTCAGGCAAGGTGACCCCTTGTCTCCTATTTTATTCAATTCATAGCTGACTGCCTACTGAAAATGATCAAGTATGATCAGGTGAACCACTTGATTACAGGTTTAGCTGAAAAACTCACACCTAATGTAAGTAAACCTCTTTCCTTTTTAATGAAATAATCTACAGCGAGGGCTTCCCTCATTGTTTTCGGTTCCGAAAAATGGCATAGCAGTTCTGCAGTACGCAGATGGTACTATTATCCGCTTAGATAATAATAATATAGAAAAGCCATGAAATATGAAGTTGTTGCTATACCTCTACAAAATCATGTCAGGCTTGAAAATAAACTTCGCAAAAAAGTGAAGTGGTGATGATCAATGTAGACGAACTTAACAAATTATTTACTACAGAGATTATACCTTTCTTCAATACTTGGAAATCCCATAACCTTGCAGTGAAATGAGACTTTTCCTCCACAACAGCAATATTTCTTCCATTTAATCTGGGGCAATAAAATCCAAGGCGATGTAACTCCAATAGTGCCAGAACCACACACCTGACAGATAAACAAAATCATTTAAACAAATCTATAAATGTCAGAACTTAACATATGAATGTAAAATAAACAAAAGTAGTTTCTAACATACCATATCAACTCTATAAACACCTCAGTAAATCTTCCAAATTGCATAGTACGATCATCTTTCTTCTCCATATAAGCTGCAAGGGTTTCTTTGAAGTGTGGAAATGCCAAAAATATATACTCTTGGTGCTGCCCACTTCCACTCTCGTAGCCAAGACTTGTCATGATGTATGGATGATTAACTAAACTTAGTCTGCAATGCAAACATTCTACGTCCTCTTTCTCTTGTATATCAAAGGCCAAAATTGTTGCCTCCTCATAAAATGAATCATCATCATCACCACACCTCACTTTACCATTATAGTGAAAAAATGGATTCTTAGAAGATCCTGTCTTTCTAGCTCTTGTGTCTGATATGACTATTTTTGAAGTTCCTCTAACCTGAGAAAAAAAACAACTAAAACTACTTAACATCCATATTAATTGGGTCATCTATTTAGCATTGTCATATTTGCTCTAATTGTAGTAAAAAATCACGCTTCATAAATGATAATATATGAAAAGATTTTTTTGACTGACAATTATATGAAAAGCTATTATACATCCAATATTAACATCATTGATTTAATATGAAGAAGGCTGCTTTTAATTATCACGTTCTTATTGCCTAAATTTGAGATGATAAAATAAACAAAAGATAATGATATTGATAGGATTAAATGAAGAAAAAATAAAGAATATTTGTTGCACTCGAGATAATACCTTCCCAGCAATTTGTTGTGGTGGAGATAATAACATCCCAGTTTCTTTATAAGGGGCAGAAGAGTTCATTGCAGCAATATTGCATGCCATGGTACCAGAGTTTAATACCAGCTGCTCAAAGAAATAAAGTAGAACGGATTATCAATTAACACTATTCAACATAAACAGAACCTTTTGAAATTACTTGAAGAAAAACAATTAACAATAGAAAAACATAGTGGCACATATTATTTGGTTAAACTGAGAGTGAGAACAGAACAGTAGGATAAGCAAATAACATAAACTTGTAAGCAACTCCTTATTTTCTTCCTTTAATAGTAAATTTGCCATCCAAGAAGAGTTAGGAGCTGCAAGACGGTTCTCTGGTGCACCAAAACTAATAGAAAGTCAGGGGCATTAGACAACAAGTGCAAGGCCAAACCATGCACAACAGCTTGTCAAAACATAACTGCTTCATTAGAATTCGACAGATATCCCTATCTAACAAAACTTAATACATCGTCGCTGCACCCGCGTCCTCGCTCCCATGTGCCCCTACAGCTACTCAGCAATAGAATAAAAAAAGGCAAGGAAAAAGATCTGATCTTCACACAAGTTCACAAACTGGTCACCGAGCTCTCAAGGCGTTGATGGCCGCACATGCCTCTCCTGTGGCACAACCTCCCTCCCCATTGGCAAGAAAGAGAGCCGGGTTCATGGCCAAGATAGAAAAGGGGACAACAAGAATTCTTCCTACTTCGTGCGGCAACAGACTGCATCAGCGCGCTCGTACTGCGACAGTCCCACCATGTCGGAGTCGCCGCATCGCCGGAGTTGAGCCTAATACAACATGGGAAGTGGCACCCACAAGAACCAAGAAGAAGGTGATGCAGGCCTTTGGCGTCATTAGTGGAAATTCAAAGCCACTATTAGAGGCCTACAAAGTTGGAGCCAAAAGAAAGTTCAGCATTTTAATTCTCTTTTGGGGCTTGCTAGAGAAATCCTCCATCAACTAGGAATTGCCCAGGATGTAAGACCTCTGTGCAGCCTTGAAAAGTGGTTGCACAATTAGCTTAAAGTCACTCCCTAGCGTTGTCATATCTGCAACAAACAATTGCTAGAAGCTGTTCCCGGTGAGGGTGACGCCAACACAGCACTGTTCAGTAAGCTCATTTCTGAGGAGGGAACGATGATCACAAATCGTGAAGAGAAGGAGCTTGGACAGTTTGGAATGATCGCAATCACTCAACGGAGAAGAGAAGGTGGTCACCGGAGTTGGAGTTGCTGATTCGTTACATTTCTTTTGGATTTGTTACTTTTCTTCTTCTTCTTTCCCTTTTGTGGCTTTCCAAATCAGGGGACTCTTGATTTAATCCTTAATCAAGAGGCCTCTCCCTTTAGAATTTATGTTTTCATATATCCTTACATATTTTCACGTCCCTTAACTGACCACCAAATACCAATCAGAAATGCAAATTGGTTTGGTTTTGAGCAATCCCGTCTTACTGATTAGCATCCCCAGTTCCCATTAATCAAGCAATGGCTGCAATGACCCTTTGCATCATAACATGGAGGCATCACAATTTGCAATGACCCTAAAAGCTAGTGGCAGGTGAAAAACTAATCACAACTCACAAGCGAAGAACCCTTACCAAGCTGGTGGTACAGGAGGAAGTCGATTCGTCGGAGGCTCACTGCTGATTGGTGGGCACGTCCAGACTCTTCTGGCAGCCGACGGTGGGGGCAGGAGCGGTCCGTACCCCGAAGGCGTCGTCGAGCAGCCTCGATGAGATCGTCGAGGCGAGTAGTTGGTGAAGCAGACGGCCGATGACGCGAGGGCGGCCGGGCCAGGACAGGAGGAAACCGGGTGGTGAGGTCGTCCGGAGGAAGCGGCGGCGGCGGCGGCGCGGCGGGATGGAATCGGCGCGTCGGAACGACGACGTCGAGGAAGCGCCCGACGATGATGAGGTCGCCGAGGGGGGCGACGAGGCGGACCTGCCGCCGGGTGACGAGCGGGGGGCAGCGCGGCGGGAGGGAATCGGCGCGTCGGAACGACGGCGTCGAGGAAGCGCCCGACGAATCGACAATGATGAGGTCGTCGAGGGGGGACCACGAGGCGGAGCAGCCGCCGGGTGACGAGCGGGCAGCGGCGCGGCGGGAGGCGTCGACCGTCGAGGAAGCGCCCGACGATGATGAGGTCGCCGAGGGGACGACGGGGCGAAGCAGCCGCGCGGGGTGACGAGCGGGCGGCGACGAAGCGGGAGAGAACCGGGGCGTCAGGGGGGCGCGGCCGCGGCCGCTCGCCGGCTCCAACGCCAATGTGACGTGAAAGGATCGCGTGCGGAGGAGGGGATTTTTTTTTTCCTGAATTGTGGAAATGGATTGCTCGGAAACCAGAAGGGGAGTAGCCAGAAGCTGAGAAGGCGAGACGGCGAGCGTAGTAGATGAGTGGAATTGTCAATTGTGAAAAGAAGGCGGCTGGAGCCTGGAGGTGGGAAGCGAACAAAACAGGGGTTCGGGGGGATCCTTCTTTCTTTTCTTTTTTCCACTTCTTTTCTCAATTCTTCTTTTATTTTATGAAATTTCGAAAGAAAAAGCTTGATATTGTCCTAGGCGGTAGAAAATGGACTGCATTTCTGCTGGATTCACTTAGTGGGTGATTGGCAGCCTCCATATACCTTATCCAGGTTTAGGAAATGCAGCCCACTGCTATTTGGCAGCCTGTATAGGACCTTATGCAGGCTTGGGTTGTGCAAAAGGTGCCCCCTAGCCTGCATGCACGGAAACTAGCAAAATGGGAGTTCCCGGTTGTGCAGGCTTGGGCTGTGCAACGACCTGCTTCCTCTCAACTTCCTTTTCGTTCAGCACTACAGAATGGCGACCCGCACGGCCGGTGGCGGCAGCCCTGCGCGGCGGAGCTCGCCTCCACTTCGGCCGACGACGGCAGCCCCGCGCACTGGAGTTCGCCCGCACAGCCGGTGGCAGCGGCCCCGCTCAGCGGAGCCCGTCCGCACGGACGGCTATTGGGCGCCGCAGGTCCTTGATCTCCTCCACCATGGTGGCCACCATGTCGAAGCTAGCCCGTGTAGGACCTGTACACGACGGCGGCGCGCGGAACACCCCCGCGGTGGCGAAGGGGAAGAAGGACGGTGCGAGGTTGGCGGCGTCGAAGTACGCGAAGCCGCCGCAGAGCACCGCGGAGAAGCCGGCGGCGAGTGGGATGGTTGGGCCGGCGTCGAAGCGCGCCTCCTGGCCGGTGAGGACGAAGGCGCCGGAGCCGACGACGGAGCCGAAGCCGAGGTCATCCCAGGAGAGACAATGGTGGAGCGGGTTCTCGCTCTAGGACATGGCTGACCTCGATTGAGCCTCACCGGAGATTTATTGGACCTCGATTCTGCTCTCACTCTGGGACATGGTTGACCTCGATTGAACTGGGAGGAAGGAAGAGGAAGCGCTGCGAGGGAGGTAGTGGCATCCGACACCGGAGTTGAGGATTGAGCAGGCGGACAAGGAGGGGAGAGAAGAGGAGAGATGGGTGGTAACTTCACCTATAGGAAATTCAGGGTCATCTTATCACATTGTGCAGCTTACCAAACACGAGCATAGCAAGTCAGACTATCTCTACCCACCCAACCAAACGCCAGCGAATTGCATTGATTTAGCCATGCTTAAGCTAGTCTGGCTCCAGATTCTAGCCAGGCTAAAGTTAGCCAGGCTGCCAATCACACCCTTAGCTACGTGCTCGACCTTTTCCTAAAATATTCTTCTTTTCATCATTTGCATGAAACAAAATCCCAATTATCTTATTTGTAGAAATCAGTCCTTATATGTTGCCAAAATCCCAATTATCTCATTTGTAGAAATCAGACCTTATATGTTGCCGGAAAGTGCTTTAACCTAGTGGCTAGAGCATCTCGATAGCAATAGAAGGCTTGGGTTTGAATTCTCGGATGAACAAATTTATAAGGTTGGAGACTTGGAGTTAAAATAAATCAAAGTTAGGATTCGGGATTTTTATCGACCAATAATACCCTCCCACATGATGCGTTTGTGGAAGTTGACATCTTCTTGGCCGGTCGAGTTTAACTATCAAAAGTAACTACTATGGAAATTTTTTTCTAGGACAGCCCTACGTGAAGTACCTCAGGAAATCGCATCGTAAAGTGGGTCTTGCAGGCGGCGCTTCTTGTTCTTGTTTGTTGACAGTGATGAACAGCTTCCTTGCCCACCCCGTTCCTATCCCCTCCTCCTCTTCGTTGTTGATTGGTGCGGAGGAAAACGCAGAGAGGAAGGTGGCGAGCTGCAACCGGTATGGGAGCCTGCTGCCGCTTGCTGGTTCGGTGTTGTTCGCTTGCTTTTCCTTTGGATCCTCCACCAAGAACGGATTCTTAATCTGTCTTTTTTAATGGGACATTTGGTTTCAATTCATGCATCATGTTTTGTTCTGATGCAGTCCAACTTGTTAGATTTGGATTCTTGATCTGCCTGCTCTGATTTGCAATGATGAACAAAATTACACTTTCAGAACATCGATTCTTTGTTCTTACTTTACATTTGAAGGTGTTTAAATAATATTACTACTCCCTCCGTATCGAAATATTTGTCACAATTGACTTTTTTTCTCAACTTTGTGTTAGTCAAAGCTAACAATTACTTAAAACATAAACATCATCAGGATCTACTAGTCTACCGTAGATCACATCTAGCACATTAAACCAATGCGGAAATAAATAGTAGGTTCGGTTTAATACCAGCGGCGGTGTTTTCCATCGCGTTGGTGGAGGCCGATTCAGCGGTGACGGAGTCGACGGCGAGAGCGACGTCGGGCTTGTAGCGTAGACGTTCCTTGAGCGTCTTCTGAGGGTATCAATGGCCTTCAGGACGCCAACGACACTGCCCAGGACGCGGAGCTCGAGCTTCCAGGCCTTCCAGCGCTCTTAGCGATCGGTGGGTGGATTAGGGTTCCTAGGTTCACGTGTAAACACGTGAAAGGCGTGAGGAACCGCGAGGGTCCCCCTCTACTTATATAGTCAGCGCTGTAGGCCTGGGGCTGAATCCGATTAGACTTAGGGTTTGCCACCCGATCACGGCAAACGGGCTTTATTCATGTTGGGCCGAATCCGAGTCTGGGGGGAAACGGATCACTCCCCCACATCCTTGGTTCGTCGGTTGACCGAGGTCAAACCAAAATATCCAACATTCTCCCCCTGACCGAAAGTCAACGACTTAAACTAAAAACTTATTTCAAAACTAAAATCCCTCCTTAGCAAATCAGCAAGTACCAGACCAATGCATCGTCAGCAGCACCACGGCACACTGGGACAACATTACCCATAGTCTTAACTGAAAAACTTCGTAAGGACACTTATTCTTATTTGGGGATATACTAATAGCCCTGAACCAAGACCTTATCAAAGGAATTCGCCAAACCCATGTTCAGGACATGTCTCTCATAAAGGGTTGGTGATAAACCTTTGGTGAGCGGATCCGCTATGTTTAACTTAGTGCTTATGTGCTCAATGTTGAGCGTGCGGTCCCGGTTTCTATCTTTCACGATACGATACTTAAGGTCAATGTGCTTGGAGGCACCCGTTAATTTATCGTTAGCGCAAAAGAAAACTGCAGCTTGATTGTCGCATTGCATTGTGATAGGTCTCGAGATACTATCAACAATCTTAAATCCCGGAATAAAATTCTTAAGCCACACCGCCTGCCCCGTGGCATCATAACATGACACAAATTATGCTTGCATTGTAGATGCAGCAGTTACTCCTTGCTTATGACTTTTCCAAGAAATAACTCCCCCTGCTAGCATGTAGACATATCCAGAAGTGGATTTTCTATCGTCTTCATCACCAGCAAAGTCGGCATCTGTGTAACATTCAACCGCAAGGTCGTTTGTTCTCCTATAAGTGAGCATGTAATCCTTAGTGCCTTGGCAATATCTCATTGACTTCTTAACGCCAATCCAGTGAGCCCAACCTGGATTTTTCTGATATCTGCTAAATACTCCGGTTGCAAGTGCCAAGTCTGGACGCGTACAGACTTGAGCGTACATCAAGCTTCCAACAGCTGATGCATAGGGAACGTTCTCCATCTTACTTTTCTCAAAATCATTCTTAGGGCACTGATCTTCATTAAACTTATCGCCCTTTTGAATTGGAGCAGGTGATATGCTACTCTTATCCATATTATATCTTATAATCATTTTCTCAATATATGCTTTCTGAGATAATCCTAGTACCCTTTGGGCTCTATTTCGGTGTATCTCAATGCCAAGTACATACGAGGCTTCACCGAGATCCTTCATATCAAAATGAGATGATAAGAAGTTCTTAGTCTCATGCAACATGTTCTTATCGTTGCTAGCTAATAGTATGTCATCAACATATAGTACTAGAATTACTAACTTTCCACCCTTGAACTTAACGTAGATACAACTATCTACATCATTCTCCCTAAATCCGAACCTCTTAATTACTTGGTCGAATTTAAGGTTCCACTGTCTGGACGCTTGCTTAAGTCCATAAATGGATTTCCTTAACCTGCATCCCATATGTTCTTTACCTTTAATAGCAAAACCTTCCGGTTGTGCCATATAAATGGTCTCATCTAAATCTCCATTAAGGAATGCAGTCTTAACATCCATCTGATGTAGCTCCATATCAAAATGGGCTACGAGTGCCATGACAATTCTAAATGAATCTTTTGTTGACACGGGAGAGAAAGTCTCATTATAATCTTTTCCTTCTACCTGTGTATACCCTTTTGCTACGAGTCTAGCTTTGAATTTATCGACGTTCCCTTTGGAATCTCGTTTAACCTTGTAGACCCACTTACAGCCTACTGGTTTGACTCCATCAGGAATTTCTACCAAATCCCAGACCTTATTAGAACTCATAGACTTTAATTCCTCTTCCATGGTCTCAATCCATTTAGTGGAATGCTCACATTCAACTGCCTGTTTGAAATTGGCAGGATCATCGATTTTTCCCACATTATATAAGTCCTCACTTAAGTATGTCTGATAAATTATGGTATCGATAGCAGCCTTCCTTACTCGTCGTAGTCTTACTAATGGCTGAGTCACAACTGGTTCTGCCTGATGAATCACTTGTGGAATTACTTCCGGCTCAACTGCAGTAGCTGGCGCCTCAGCCCCAGCAGCTGGCGCCTGATGCTCAGGTGCCGGCTCCACGTGTTCCTGCTGAACAGCAGCAGTTTGCGTGGTACTGCTTAACTGAGGACTGACTGGTGGTATAAATTGATATACTTCTGTTGTATCTGGAATTTCCGGATCGGGAAGCTCAACCCGTAGTTCTTCCAGACTTATATCCCTCTTCGGAAAGCTTCCACTAATGCCTGAGTCCTCTAGGAACACAGCATGTCTGGTCTCAACGAACTTAGTGTGACGACCAGGACAATAAAATTTGTACCCCTTAGACTTATCTGGGTAACCTATAAAGTGTCAGCTTATTGTTTTGGAATCTAATTTCTTTTGCTGTGGATCAAACAGCTTTGCCTCAGCAGGGTAGCCCCATACTTTTAAATAATTTAATGACAGTTTCCTCCCATTCCACAACTCAAAAGGTGTCTTGGGAACTGACTTAGATGGAACTTGATTTAGTATATGAGCAGCTGTCTTAAGTGCTTCCATCCACAGTTCCACAGGCAAGCTGGAATGACTGAGCATGCTACGTACCATGTTCATAAGTGTACGGTTGCGACGCTCAGCAACTCCATTTTGCTGTGGTTCGCCTGGCATAGCGTACTGAGCTCTTATGCCATTTTCTTCTAAGTACTGAGTGAATGGTCCCTTAATTTGACCATACTGAGCATGTTTCCCATAGTACTCACCTCCCCTATCCGATCTTACTATCTTAATAGGCTTGTTGTGTTGTTTCTCAACTTCCTTCTTATAAATCTTAAAAATTTCTAATGCATCTGAACGCTTACGGATAGGATAAATGTGTCCATAACGGGAATAATCATCAGTAAACGTTATAAACGAGTCATAACCATCTACTGACGTGACGGAGAGCGGGCCACAGATATCTATGTGAATGATTTCTAATACGCCCGTACTCCTAGTTGCACCTTTCTTAATCGTCTTAGCGTATTTCCCCTTAATGCAGTCGATGCACTGCTCTATGTCTGATAAATCTAATTTCTCGATTATTTCATCTTTAATGAGACGATCCATTCTCCCCCTCGAAATGTGACCTAGACGATAATGCCACAATTTCGAAGAAGTCTCATTCAATCGCTTACGCTTATTTGAAACATTAGTAACATTCATCACAGTATTATCACTAAGAGAGAGCATGTAAAGCTTGCCTTGCCTTTCAACAAGACCAACACTTATAGAATTGTACTGAATCACACACTTGTCTTTATAAAACGAACAAACATGTCCGGAATCTGCTAATGCTGAAACTGAATTTAAATTTCTCTTAAGGCTAGGAACAAAAAGCACTTCATCTAAACTAAGCTGGAAGCCGCTCGGCAACTCTAAGAGAAGACTTCCAACTCCTTCGACTTCAACGTCGTTTCCATCAGCCACTCTTAGATTTCGCTCCCCCCTTCTTATAGTTTGGATCGTACTGAATACCTGTAATGAAGTAGAGATGTGCACAGTGGCACCTGAGTCAATCCACCAAGTATTAGGGGAAAATCAGCTAAGAATAATTCATCAATAAAGGAGACAATGTTATACTGAATGTTACCTTTGGTTTTGCACCATTCCTTAAAGCCTGGACATGCCTTCTGCAGGTGCTGAGGTGATTTGCAGAAGGAGCAGAGCATTTTGCCATCCTTTTCCTGATGGGCACGCTTGAACTTAGTGTCGTTCCTGGGACCAGTAGACTTGTTCCCATTCTTCTTAGGGTGCTTGCGTTTGCCCTGCTTACTGCTGCCTGACTCATGCTGATTCTTAGGCGTGCCATTGAGAGAGAGATTTCCAACCATGTTGACCACATCCTTCATTTTCTTCTTCTCACGCCTCTCCTCTTGCTCAACACAGTAGCTGATCAAATCGCTGATAGACCAAATAGTCTTGTTGGTGTTGTAGTTAATCTTAAAAGCAGCGTACTGTGGTGAGGGGAGTGAGGTCATGATGAAATGCACAAGGAAACCATCAGAGATCTCCATCTGCATCTCCTTAAGCTTATTGACCATGTCACACATGTTAAGGATGTGCTCTCTTATGCCATTCTGACCATTATACTGAGAGGAGACTAACTTCATGATCAGTGTACTAGCATAAGTCTTAGATGAGCTCTTGAAGTTCTCCTCAATCTTAGCCAAGAGCTGCTTAGCGGTCAGATCATTGCCGTTAGTATCCTTAGTGGGGATAGCCCCCTTAATTCCAGCACTGATGGTCTGAGTCATGACCATGATGGCCATGCGATTAGACCTCTCCCACTTCTCAATAGCAGCCGAAGATCCTCCTCCAGCAGGTGCATCAGGCTTATCCTCCCTGAACGCCATGTCAAGTTCATTCCATGCCAAGCACGTCATGACCTTGCCCTTCCAGTCCGGGAAGTTCGCTCCATTGAGCGGCTCAATGTTGTTGAGGTAGGAGGCAACAACATTGACTTGAGTCACTGAAATCAAAGACAATAAACTTATCTTAGTACTTATATATACAATGAAATGCGAATAAAAGCATGATAATAACCCTACGGTGGTCTGATTAAAATCACGCATAAAATTCAACTTGCATCACCGGTGGGGATAACAATCGAATCTTATCTTATTACTCATGATCAAACAACGGTGGTCAGAAATAATCACAAGTTTACTCTAAATAAACTTCCCGGTGGTTCCATTTATTTAGAGGCATCTCAAGGTATATTGGTGGATTTAAACTTAAATTTCAGTGAATAATCATAACACCAACATCTTAAAATAATTAACTTATGCAGATTCAAAACTGAGATTAATAACAGTCATTAAACTTAACTGAAAACAATAATTAAACTGAACTTAAATGCAAAGTACTGAAATTCGTAAAGAAAATACGAAAATAAAAGTTAGCCCGAAGCAAAATCGGCCCAAAACGGCCTGCTAAGGCGCTGCACGCGCTCGCTCGGCCTGGCGTCCCAGCGCGGCCCAGCAGAGCCCGTAGGCGCACGGCCCGGCTTATGGGATGGCGCGGCTCGTCTCCCTAGCTTGGCTGGCGGCTCGGAAGTCGGCTCGGCTTAGAAGCTGGGCTGCAAATCTTAATGGGCCTAAAGCCCACAAACCAACGGGCAGGCCGGCGCGCGAATGCGGCCCAGCGGCGCTGCCCGCCCCCCATCAGCCCGTTGCGTTGATCTGCGACGTCCATTCTCATCGACGGCTGCGGTCGCGCAGCGGCTCATACTTAAGCCGAGTGTGTAAGGGGGAGTGAAAACCCTAACTCATTTCACTCCCTCCCCCTCACTGATGCTCCCAGGGCGGCGGCGCGGAGCGCTCGCCGGCGCGGTGAGAGAGGCGACCGCGGCGGCCAGCGAGCTGAGCAGGCCCGCCGCGAGCCCCTCCTCCCGGTGCTAATGCGGTGCCCGGCCGGCGGGCTCCCCTCTCCCTTTTCCTTTCTCCACCGCAGCTTTGAGTGATGCGAGGACTTATGGAGGGCCGGGATTGAGAAGAGGGGGTGACGACCGGCCGGTGCGCGGGAGCCAGAGGCTCTACCGCGGCTGTCCGGCGTCTCCCCGACGACCGGTCGCCGGAGGCCAAGGGGTTCCTCGCCGGCGCCGCGTGCAACTTATGTGCACGGCCCCGTCGAGGTCCTCCTGTGGTCTCCCATGGCGGCGCCGCCTTTTGTGTGAGGCATGGTGGTGGTGCAGCGTCGGCCGGTGGCAACTCATGCCCGGTCGGCGCCGTCCCCACGGCCTTTATCTGATTTTTTTGATGAATCTGATGGCGGCTATTCCGCCGAGGTCATGGACCTCTCTGATCTTATGGCGGCTATGCCACCGAGGCCGGTGGCCTCTTTTACTTATGCATTTACTTATTTGCATCTTATGATTGGGGTAAACTGAGATCGGGTTAGGGTTTCAGGGATGTTTGCTTATGTGTGTGTTGCAATATTCCCCTCCTTCTAAGTGCTTCGCTTAATCTAAGATGTGTGTGATGTATGACATGGCATGTATGTATGTATGTAAAGGACGTGTAGATCTAGTACACGCGAAACCCTAACTCGCAAAACTTAGGCTTAAACCGAAATAAAACTTACTGATTCTTACTTATCTAAGCATAAATAACTTAATTAATCATGAATAGCTTATAGATCCATCTAATCTAAACAAGAAAAGCTTACTGATCTTAAAAACTTATCACTAAAACTTACCGATCTAATAGTTCTAGCATATAAACTTACGGATCTACTAAAAACTCATCTTAAAAACATGACTAGAACATGAAATCACCTCTGAAAAGGCACTAACCGAACCAAAACAGATCTAAAACTGAGGGTTTGTGCTAGGGATCTAGGGTATCTAGATCTAGGCGACTGATACCAATTGTTAGTCAAAGCTAACAATTACTTAAAACATAAACATCATCAGGATCTACTAGTCTACCGTAGATCACATCTAGCACATTAAACTAATGCGGAAATAAATAGTAGGTTCGGTTTAATACCAGCGGCGGTGTTTTCCATCGCGTTGGTGGAGGCCGATTCAACGGTGACGGAGTCGACGGCGAGAGCGACGTCGGGCTTGTAGCGTAGACGTTCCTTGAGCGTATTCTGAGGGTATCAATGGCCTTCAGGACGCCAACGACACTGCCCAGGACGCGGAGCTCGAGCTTCCAGGCCTTCCAGCGCTCTTAGCGATCAGTGGGTGGATTAGGGTTCCTAGGTTCGCGTGTAAACACGTGAAAGGCATGAGGAACTGCGAGGGTCCCGCTCTACTTATATAGTCAGCGCTGTAGGCCCGGGGCCGAGCCCGATTAGACTTAGGGTTTGCCACCCGATCACGGCAAACGGGCTTTATTCATGTTGGGCCGAATCCGAGTCTGGGGGAAACGGATCACACCCCCACATCCTTGGTTCGTCGGTTGACCGAGGTCAAACCAAAATATCCAACACTTTGATCATTCGTTTTATTCAAAAAATTATGCAATTATCATTTACTTTGCTTGCTACATGATTTATTATTGTAGGTATTTTAAGCTTGATTTATCCTTTTACACATTTGCGATAATTTTTTGAATAAGACGAATGGTCAAAGTTGGAAGAAAAAGTCAACAGCGACAAATATTTCGATACGTAGGGAGTACTTTCCACTACTTTGCAACATTAGTGTTAGCTCAAAATTCAAGTGTTTCAGTCACCACCGCTCCGGGAGGACCCCAGTGGTATTCAGAAGACTAAGGAGTCTCACTTTACAGGTGAGAATACATGCAAATGATGACCTTGCTTGGGTAACTATATTGTTGGATGCAGCACCTCTACTTGACACGTTTTCAGATATAGATCCATGGGTAGGCCGCTGCCTTTTGCATTCGGTTTTGCACTGAGAGTGAGATCTCTTTTTTTTTCTGTAGCTGTTGTCCATGGATTTGCCGCTGAGGGGCAACTTTTCTTTTACGTAGCTGTTGTCTGCTGTCCATGTATTTGGAGAGTGAGATCGACGACTGCTAGCTTTGTATAAGTTGCATGTCTACACTAAGGAGGGGGCCAAATCAATCCATGGCATTTGGAGTATATGACACAAACAGTTATAGAACCCCTGAAAAGGATAGTGGATAACTGATTGTTTTTCAAATCCATATTTTTTTATGGTAATACATATTCTTCTGTTTTGTGTTTCAGATTTTGAATTAGCACTGAATTACGATATTTTGAATTAGCACTTCATCATGATGTAGGCAACTAAGTCGTTATCTCCTTAGTTGCTATAAATATGCTTGTGACCTAAACTAATATGTCTTCTTAAGGAGGGCATTGCAATTGTTTGTATGCCAAATACTGAGGGTGGGAAGAGTCGTTAATAATACTGATGTGCAAATAGATCTGTAAAGTAGTTAAAAAAAGTACTCATGTAGTTCTAAATTTGATGCGCAAATAGATCATTGCTCTCTTTGATATCATATCATTTTTATTAGGTTCATGTTCGTGCACATTTTCTTGCAATAGTCTCAAAATGTTCAGTATCTTTCCATACTCAAACATTCAATATGATTCCATGCGTATATGTTGATCAGTTTCCTTTGGAATGAATCTATTTTCATACAATTTCACATCTTTATTTATTTTCTTGTAATTACAGATGGGGCGTTAGTTTACCAAAATGCTGGTAACGTTCAGAAGAACATGGAAGCAAAACTTGAGAATCAACTTGCTTTCTTTTGTTGAGATGGCTTCAGAAAACTCAACATCCGTGATGTTATCGCTTTAGAGCAACTCCAGCAATAGCTCTTATTTCGAGCTCCTACTTTTCTGAGTAGGGGCTCCCCTTACTTTTGGGGTTATGATTTTTACATCCAACTCCAGCAACAGCCCATACTTTGGAGTCTCTACTTGCATTATGACAAATGGACCCCACCTGTTAGTGTCTATATTTTTATTTACCTTATCTCCCCTTCCCGCCTTCCGCTGACCACCGGCCACAACTCGTTCTCCCTCCATCATGTCTTCCTCTCCCTCTGTCTCTCTCCCACCGGTCTTCCCCCGCTCCCCGATGGCAACCGCCGCGGGCACTCAGGTGCAGATCCGCTCGTGCTAGACCTCCGAGCGGCCGGCCTGCGCGGCGGCGCGGCTCGCATGCCAGGCCTGCATGGCGGCGACGGCCAACACTGAGAGGGAGCCGCATGGCCGATTTGTGCCGCGTCGGCGCAGCAAGGGGCGCGTGCGGCCCGTACTCCACGGGCCTGCGCAGAGGGAGCTCCTCTGGAGGCGCGAAGGAGCGATGGCGGTGCTGCGGGCTGGTCCGGCTGGGCGAATCGAGCTCGAGGGCTAGCGGCCGACCGGGCGCGGAGGCGGCACCCGTGTAGCTGCGGCCGGGCCTAGAGGCGGCGACCGCGGAGCTGCGGCCGGGCGCGGAGGCGACGCTCATGGAACTCGTGGAGGTGGGAATCGAGCAGGCTCTTCTCCGACGCTAGATCCGGCGAGGTCCCTCGCCTCTCCTCCAGTCCGCCCTCTCCCGTGCTCGCACTACCAGATCTCGAGGCGTGGCCCGCACAGTCCGGCGGCGTGGCGGCGCAGGGAAGGGTCCGCACGGTGAGGGGTGGCTCTGTGCGGGGGCGCGAGCGGAAACGGTCGCAACGCCCGAGTAAGGGCTCCTCTCTCTCCACCCGCAGGAGAAGGGCCCGGAGGGGGAAAGTAGGGGCTGAACAGTGTTGGGAGTTGGAGTTGCTCTTATAGAATGTCCATCCTTTGTAGAATAATTACATATGCAGGCCAATATTTTCAGTTTGTGTGAGTGGTTAGCTTGTTGATAAGATATTATGATTAGTTGTGTGTAGATCTCACGCCAGGACACATTCGCAAGTTTCAGTTTCTGTTACTTTGTTTCTGCCTACCGGTGAATTTGCATGGAGGGTATGCAAACAGGTGAAAGAACCGAATTTGTTCTGTACCTGCATCGAATTTGTTCTGTACCTGCATCTGAAATATATATGCATCCAAGTGTTCTTCTACTAATCCAAAACTGTACAACGGAACAAAAATATTGGAATAAAGAAATAGTTCCCGAGGGTTAGTCCGGGGTTGTTATATATGTTTAGGGTTTGAGCGGAAATGGGCCGGCGGGATGATGGGTCTGCTGGCCCAATTGCTACTTTGTCAATTGCTAAATTTCGGCCCACATCAAAATTTTATTTTGTTTAAAATTGCATCAAATGCATTTAATTAGTTAAATATAGCAAATGAATTCAAAATTGTACCGAATTTTAACATAGAGTACCAAATGACGTATGTAGAGAATAGAAAAAGTTTTGAATTCAAATTCTAATTTGAACATCACTTTGCATACGAACCTAGCCACTTTCTTCGTAACTCTATGAAATTTCTTTGGAGATGTTTCGATTTCTAAGCATCGTGCGTGACAAAATGTGTGAAACTCACTCATTTTTTTTACCACAGCCTCTTTGTATGATATCATAAGATATTTACAAATTTTATTTAGACTTCATTTGTGTTTTTTATAATTTTAAATTTACTTGGGCTCGCGTTTGTGATCGTGTTTCCTTGACAAGATTTTGGAAATTTCTTTTCATTTTATGGGTAAGGTCTCAATTTTGGCTAAATAACATGAATATCATTTTTCCACTTATTATCTTCTATTATTTGAATAAATTACCGTTTAAATTTGACCTGACTCAAAAAATTGTGAAATACAATTAATTAGTTAAATATAGAAAAAATATAAAAATGTATCAAATTTTAACATTGAGTAACACATGTTGTACGAGGAGAGTAGAAAAAGTTTAGGGTACAGAAGATAAACATGGTTATGGGTTGCTTCACAAATATCCCGTCTATATTCAATCGAAAAAAAGAAAACACGTATTTAAATTGAAAATTTTGAAATACTTTCTTAATAAAAGTTGTAGATATTTTTTATATGTAAATTATGATATAATGTTTTTCTTCATCAAATGTTGTATGAAAAAGTTATGGAAACATTTTGAGGTGAGAAGAGGGTTTTTTTGCCGTCGGCTCAAAAAACACACGAGAAAATTAAATTTTGCCGTGTGCTGGCTTGCATGCTCACGGCAAATGGGTATTTTGCTGTGAGCCGGCCCTTGGGCTCACGGCAAATAGCCATTGTGCCTTGAGCCGACATTCAGGCTCATGACAAATAACTATTTTGCCGTGAGTCCTGATTTTACCGCGAGTTTTCGTCGTGGCCATCGGTAAAATGGGATTTTGCTGTGAACACGACAAAAAGCTCACGGCATACTCCTGTTTTCCGGTAATGTGGTGGCTGGCGCTGATTTGTTCTGAGAGAAAAATACTGCTGGTTGACTACTGGCTGGTGTCTGATATTGATTTGTTCTGAGAGAAAAGTACTGCTGGTTGGTGACTGATAGACAAACAGTAGAGCGAATGACTTCAATAGTCAAAGCATAACATTCTAGAAGCTAGAGTGACCCAAGCTTCAGTTTCAGATATTGTACCGGTACATTTCTTGGTACATTTCCTCATCGATTATGGTTGTGGCGACTCTGACAATACTTCCAGTTCCAGGAAGAATCTTCCTGATGCTGATCGCAACTCTGTCTCTTGTATCATTGTGTCTGCACTCCCGGCTGCACAATTACAAGCCAATTCAATCTCAGATTCTATTTTTCTTTTTCTCTGAGCCATCTATTTGCTATAGGAAAATTTCGTGAAACACATAGCAAGCATGGGAACGCAGAAATTAAGCACACCTCTGAATGTCCTCGTCCCTTAATCCACACCGAGGTAGAACCAGGTGCCTAGGCCGTGATCCTCGTCGCCGTGCAGCAGGCGGCGGTGGCACATCATCAGGTGCTGCATCGAGGCCCTATATAGCTCCTGCGCCACACAACAGCAGCCGGCGTCACAAGGCAGGTGCCGCTTCGAGGTCCTGAAATCCGGCCATATGCCATGCTGCAGGCAGCGGCGGTAGCAGGGCTAACTTCCACACAGTTAGAACTACTAGGTGGCTAGGAGCAGAAGCACGTGGAACCAGGAGGCAGGAGCACGGCGGGCGTTTCTCAGCGGCCGATGGCAGTGCTAGGAACAGGCTAGGAAAGAAAAATGGGAGAAGGGTTTTGATTAGCGCTTTTGGAGTTGAGGGGTTCTCTGGACATGCATAAATTTAACAGTAATGCTAACAACAAGACGTCCCGACGGGAGGGGAAAAACAGACGCCCTGCCCACCGTCTGGGCCCGCACAGCCGACACGCACCTGGCACATCCTTTTCCACAATTCACTCCATCCTTATCCACCCCATCCTCCTTCACACGCCGCCACACATCCATTCCCCTGCCCTCTTCTTCTTCTCTCGTAGCCCACCTCGAGCCAACCAGCTACCTGCGATGAAGGGCCATCCCGGCGACGGTGCACCTCCACGGCTAGCTTCCGGCGGCCGGCCTGGCTCCACTTCCCTCCCAAGCCCCGGATCTGGCGACGGAGCTCCCCTGCACGGAGTGGCACGAGCTCCTGCTCCTGTCCCGTGCATCGCCAACACCGGCGCTCCCTCAGCGCACGAGGACGCAGGAGCTTTGCGCCGGCGCACGGGGGCGCGGGCCGCCCGCCACGACGTCCTCGCGGGGAGGTAGCGGCGCGGCTGCTGCGCGGGAGGCACGACCGACGGGGCAGGACATCTCCGCGGGAGGTGGTGGCGCGGCTGGATGCGGTGACGCAGCGGCACCGCACGACCTTCCCTCCCCTGAAGCCTGCCGCCGCCGTGTCCCTGAAGCCCGTGGCCGCCCATCCATTCCTCCTCCCTTGAGCTCGTCGCCGGCCAGCCCTCCCTCCCCCTGCTGCTCATTCCTTCCTCATGTGCAGATCTAGCAACGAATGTCAAGCAACATGCTAGATCTCACTTCTCGGTGAGACGAATTGTTATGTTTCAACCATGATTTTGTGATGTTGCAATTGAATTTTTGTGATGTTGCAGCTATGTTTTTTTTGAAATAATCGAGGTGTTGCAAACATTGTTTTGCCATGTTGAAGTCATGATTCCGCGGTGTTGCAGCCATGTTTTTGTATTTTGAATTGATTTTACTAGGGATGTTGCAACATGATTGGGAGCTGCTCCAGTGCCGGCCGCACTTCCCCGCGGTGGGAGACCCACGCCGGTCGTGGCGACGAACCTGCCATGCTCCGCCGCGGGGCGCGGCTATGCACCGACGGGTGCCCCCCCCCCCCGCGGCCAAGGACGAATCGCACCGGCCGCCACTGCAGGAGCTGCTACTTCGTCGGCGCCAGTGTTCGCCCGCTAGGTTGCTGAGAGCACATGTTGCAATCGTATGTTTGAAATGTTCCTGATGTTTTCAGGATATGTTGCAAGTAAGTCTTGCCAATGTTGCAAAAGTAGAATAGATGTTGCATATGTTGCAATGGCTCTACACGAATGTTGCAAACGTTTATTCCAAATGTTGCATCAGTATTTCTAGACTCATGTTTTTTGAAGTGTTTCGGATGCATGTTGAAAATGTTTCAATGGTTTTTGAGCTATGTTGCAACTTTCAATAGTTTTTTACCTATGTTGCAAGTATCTTCATCTGCATGTTGCAAAACAAGATCTCAACGTTGCACATGTTGCAATGGGACCTAGCTACCAGGACCCACCTACCGAGCAGACTGGGACCCACCTGCCGAGCAGGCCAGACTTGGGTATGCGCATGGGGCCAGGAAAAGTACGGGTACCAGGGGGTCCCCGCGTGGAGTTCGAGGCTCCGGAGCAGCATTCGTGCTTTTTTTATGGTGGGTCCTGCATGCCACACGAGACGATGAGATCTGACGACTGATCGTCTACTAATCAGACGGCTGCGCAGGCGTCTGGACGCTCGCGTCTTTCCGGACGTCCGGGCGCTAGCAAGTCCGTAAATTTAATTGCCATGTAGGCGGCCGATCGATGTACCAATCTTATCAGCAAAACCGGGGTGTAAACCAGCCAATTATAAAAAGCTGTGATTTGACCTGGTTTATCAAAACCAGGGGTTTAAGTGGACCTTCTAAAAGGTTACGGGTTATTTGGACCTGCTCATACTTAGGGTAGTCATCAATTGGACTTTTTCCTATATTTTCTCTGTTTCAAAATATAGATTGTTTTGGTATTTGTAGATATATAAATTTTGCTATACACCTGATTAAAATAGGATTATGTCTAGATACGTAATGAAGTCTATGTATTTATCTAAATAAATAAAGTATATATATTTCAAGATGTTACCAATATCACTTTCATTTCAAATAAGTCGTGCTATATTGTTTTTTTTAAATGCATGTTTCAAGACGTTTCAGATTTTTTCAATATTTTATAATATGACAAAGAATCAACAACTCTGGAAAACACTAGGGGCGGTACCTTCTCTTTTGCACCACCAGGTGAAAATCAATGCAGATGGCAGTGTTCCATGAAAGGTGTTGGGATTTATAAAATTTCTGTAAATTTGAGGCAAGTGGAGGCATATTTGCGTGAATTTGCCGATGTATATATAACATTTTCCTCAAGACTTTATTACAAGGAGGCGACTAAACGGAGAGGCCTCTCCATTTAGGCTTAAATAAAGAGCTCTTCGAGGTTACTTCCTGCGACATAAAAGTTACTTCTCTCAACAGAAAGAAGCACATAGGAGGAAGTAAATTTTAGTCATACATGGAGAGCCCTCCCAGGTTACTTCCTGCAGCACAAAATTAGTTCCCTCAACAGAAAGAAACACACAGGAGGAAGTAACTTTGTGTCGAAAGAAGTAACTTTGCGTCGCGGTGTTGGGGAATTGTGTAAAAACCCTTCATCCTCGAAACTTCGGAAATGTCAAGATTCTAAAAGAGTTAATGAAAGCATGCAGAGAAAATCCAAGTGAAAGTGTCATTTTCATGATTTCCGAAAAGATTTCGCTAATCCTCTAACCGTGGGCGAAACAATCGCCGAATAATCATGAATTCGCAGGTCTGTCTGTTTATTTCGGGACAGGAGAGATTTCGGGAGTTGTGGCTGATTCGGGAAGCCTTGACGATGGAAACTGCGAATATCTCCATGAAGACGGGAAGGCTCCATTGCGCCTCCAGAATCTCTGAAGTTCGGTAAAGTTCAACTTCGGCGAAGGTTTCGGCGGCAAAGTTCGGGAAACTGTCTGCCTGCGAATCTTCACAAGAACAGGGCGAAAATCATGAATGAGCCAAGTCAAAGGAGCGGTGCCAAAAGTCCGGGTTCAAGGTGTGAACAAGTGGTCGGCTTGTAAATGTATGAAATTAGTTCCGCAAATCACGGAGTGTAAAAGACGTTCATGTACATGTTCACATTTGGAATATTCCCTAGATTCGAGGGTAATCTCGGAATGTAAAAGTCCCTTCGTCTCCCTATAAAAAGGGGGTCGAGGGCACGTGTAAAGGGGTTCACAACTTTTGAGGCGAGTACAGACTTTCGAGAATTTCTTGTCTCCGCGCTCTTACATACTTTCGCGTGATTGTCCTGGAATCTTGTTACACTTGTGTTTGGGGACCCTATCCGATTTTCGGACCCCCCAACACGCGGGAAGTAACTTTGTGTCGCGGGAAGTAACTTTGTGTCGCGGAAAGTAACTTTTGTGTCGTCGGAAGAGGCATCTCCGTTTAGATTTTGCGTTATTATAAATGTAGGCTTGCTAACGGGGTGGGTTGAAATAGATTCTATGGGTGGGTTGTGATGCATGGTATGTTTGAATGAGTTAAATGGAGTTTTAGTATATGATGGGTTGGAGCGGGCTAGGTATATCACAAATACGAGTAGGGACAAGCTGGAAGTGGTTTCTTTTTCTTTGAGATTGTACGGGTTTAACTCACAAGCTTAAGTTTCAGGGTTCGCCTATTAACATGAGATCCATATGCATGTAAATTTATATTAGTCACGCTACTTTGCACAAAATATTAGTGTGTCAAATTGAATCATTTTTTAATTCAATTTTTTGAATCATCTGCAACACTTTCGATTATGCTCAAATTTTAGTTTAAGGGAAAGTTATATATTAATTTAAGGTGTGAACCTGAGGTTTAGTTTTAAGATCCGACTCTTGACACAGGGTCCACATACAAGTCTAGCCGCACTACTTCACATAATGACACAAAGTAGTAGTCTAATTATTTTTCTAAAATTTTAAGGCGTGAATGCCGACGATTTTAGTTATATGGCCCAGCTGTTGACATTCATCGACAATTGCGGGCATAAGTTTCAGATTCAGTAAGAGCGTAAAAGTTACCCAAGCAGCCAGCGCCACGGCCTCCCGACTCCGAATCCTACAACCTATCGGACTCCTCTTTGCAACCTCTCGGACTCCGAGTTCACGATTTCATGAGCAATTGATCAAACATCACCCCATGGCTTTCCGAATCCGACCACGAACTAATCGGCAGCAGGGGTCAAGGGCTCCCTCCATATAATCCCCCGAATATCCCTCCGGTGATCACCAAACGCTTCTCCAGCTCCCAAGCGCGCAGTTGCAAACGCAAACAATTCTGTCCTCAATCGCCGTGTCCGCCGCCACAACAGAGGTAGATCTTGACACCGTCCCAAGCTCCGTGGCTGACGGCGAGCGCACCGGCCCAGCGCAAATGACCTCCGTCGCCACGCGGGTCGCGGCCATCTGCGACATGATCCAGGAGCACCGCCGCGCTGGGACAACGATCAGCGCCAGGCGAGCCGCCGTCATCTCCGCGATGATCGACGACGCCGCCGCCACTGCCGCCGAGGGGAGGCCGAGGGCCTTCAGGCGGAAGCGCCGCATGGCCAACGCTCGCGGGTACAAGCAGGAAGGGTGCAGGCTCGTCCAGGGCGAAAGCGGCATCGTCGTCATCAGGGCGCGCCACCGCGCCACGGGCCAGGCCGTCGCCGTGAAGTCCCTTCACCGCAGGAGTGGCCGGAGCCACGCCAGTGAGGCAGTGACGTCCTGCGCGAGGCCTGCTTCACGGCGGCCGGCGGTGGACACCCCTCGCTTCTTGCGTTCCGCACCGTCGCGCGAACGCCCGGCACAACGGACTACTCCATCATCACGGACTACGCTGGGCCGAGCTTGAGGGTCGTCATGGGAAACCGCGGCGGCGACCGGTCGTTTTCGGAGCCCGAGGCGCGCCGCATCATGCGGCAGCTGCTGGCCGGCGCTGAGGTGATGCACGGGAACGGCATCGTGCACCGGGACATCAAGCCCGAAAACATCCTCGTCGGCGGAGGTGACGACAGCAGCACCGTCACGATCTGCAACTACGGGGCGGCCAAGTCTATGGCCGAGAAGGACACGCCGATCCGCTTCGCCGGGACGATGGAGTACATGGCGCCGGAGGTGCTGGCGAGGAACGCCGAACACGACGCTCTCGTGGACGCGTGGTCACTCGGCTGCGTCATGGCGGAGCTACTCACCGGCAAACCGCCATTTGCGGGGAAGGATGAGACCAACCAGCTTTTCAAGATCTTCGACGTGCTCGGCGTGCCGTGCAAGAGGGTGTGGGAGGCCATGAAGCCTCAGGCCTATGATGACGAGGTGCAGATATGGCGGGCGCGGCAGCTGCGAGCGCGGCACCGCAACCGGCTGCGCAAGATGTTCAAGGAGGAGATGCTGTCAACTGAGGGATTCCAGGTGCTCAAAGGACTCTTGACGTGTGACCCCCAGAAGCGGCTGACGGCGGCTGCCGCACTCCGGTGCCCATGGTTCACCAAGGACGTCGACAGTGCTCCTGTGTCGGAGACGGATCGGATCACGGTTATTACCAAGATTGCTGCCATGGCCAGCAAGTTCAGCTCACTGGCCATATCTTCCGTTGGATGCGCTCTAGGTTTACTTAGGCCTAAGTCATTGGTCCAGTGATTGTCCTCTGAGTTGTGACGGAAGAATAATATATAGTGACGATTAAGTACCAGCTTCTTTTTAGTGATTTTTCGAAAAAAATCCTTTTATGTCTACTCTACTAGAATATGCCTTATTTTATTTTAATTAATGGTGTTGTAACTGTGTATTTTATTCATGGGAGTGTCTATTTCTCAATAGATTGAGATATATGTTATCTCTCAATTACTTACCCCCATCTTATTCTACCTCTTCCCTCCTTCCCCTTCTTCTAGTCGAGATGGCCACTCAACTCCGCCGCCGATGGCCGCGCACCCTGCCAGTCTTGGGCAGCGCGGCCGCTGGATCCACCATCACCGTCTCGACCGCTCCCACCCTAACCCATCGTTCGTACTCGCCCCTGCCGCCTCCACCGCCCAGCCGGGGTCCTCCGCCGCTTGGATTCGGCGGCACTCGCGCCACCTCTCTGCCCTTCCGCCATCTTTACCGCCGGCCCACGAGAGCCGCCCCCGAAACCTCCTGTAGGCCGACTGACCATAGGTAACCTCGAACCCGAAACCTGGAACCGAACCCTAAGGCTTGCTGGCGCCATTGTCGGAGCTGAGGGAGACAACTCACAGAAGTGATCGACACAAATTTAAGAAAAAAGCATTTGATCTATAGCAAATATCTTTAGTTAAAGTAGATGGTTGTTCTTTCACAAAAAACTTGTATACAATCATGTAAAAATTTTAACATATCGATTGTTAGTTGCCACTTGATACCGGATTGACAAAAACTTGTTTACAATCATTTAAAACTTTAACATGTGTTGATTGTTGCGACTGGAACAAAGCATTGACTTACCATGTTGCACTGATTCTTGATTTTTGTCGAAATAAGAGAAAAAATAGCAATGAATGATTCAATCATATTTTGCAAGTTTCATTTGAAAGCATGGTCAAAAAAAAGTATTAGGGCTACTAGCTAGTGGTGAACCTAGTAAAATATTTTTCTAACATCAGTATCAAGTTATAAGTCAAGTGCAAAATCTAAAATTTAAACTCAACTTGTACACTGAAGAAATAAAAAAGAGAAAACTAATTAGGGGTAGATTGGACCAAATGAAATATCTCAGGCCACTTTAAGTCAGGGCAGTTTGGTTCCATAAACGACTTATTTTACATTTTTTGCACTTTAAGTCATCATACTTATGGGAACGAAACATGGCCTATGTCTCAGCAATGGGTTTGTCCATAGTAAATATTTATGTCTTGGCACTTTAAATGTTTGTTTCATATTACAATCTTTTAGTCATGTAGTCTACTTTATATAATCTCACATGGACAACAAATACTATAGATTATAATCCATATTATATAATCTAATTATATAATCTATACTTCCATATTATCGTAATCATAAAGTACTCTCCCAGGATTATACATTATAATATATAAGAATATATAATCTTGGGTGGAAACAGACATTATATTGTCCGCACGGGCGATTGCGGGAAGCCCTCCGCCACACCTTCCTTCAGTAAACCGATATATCTTATACTTCATGTTCATCTCGTTTCCTTTATTCCTAGCGGGGCGGAGGAGCTCCTCTGTGGGTAGACGTGGCGCCTGGCGCAGGGCTCGCGCGCCCTATCACGCCCTCTCGTCCATGCTCGTAAGGGACGAAGGGAACTCTGGGAGCACCGACCACCGTTGCTTTCGCTACCCGCACACAAGTATCTAGCCGTGGGGTATGCAATAGTTGGTGACGGAGGTAAACGAAAAACAGGTCGCTCTCGTCGCTCTCGCGGGGGGCGACGAACCCTAGCCGCCGCCGCCCAAGCTCTCCGGCCTCCTCCCGCCGCGCCGCCGCCTGAGCGGGCCGCCGGAAGTCCGTGCGGCTCGTGGGGAAGGCGGTGGCGTGGCCCTTCTCCTCCCCGGTGGTTCTAGGCAGTCGCGACCGCCCCGGGCCCCGGAGGGCTGCTCGCCGGCGCGGATCTCCCCGGCGGCGGCGGCGGCTTCTGTCTCCAGATCCGGCGGTGCCCCGGCCGGATCTGGCGACGGCGCGGTGGAGGCACGCTTTGTGGTGTCGGGGGGGGGGGGGCGGCGGCCGAAGCAGGTGACGGAGACGGAGGTTTGTGGTCGGCACGGGCTTCGCCGGTGGCTGCTGCGGCCGGCGTTTGGCGACGGCGGCGGTGGCGTCAGGCATGCGTGGTGCAGAGGTGGTGGCCTGCTGCTGTGGTTGGGAGCCTTCGGCTCCATCTGTCCGTGGGTGGAGCCGGTGGCGTGGCCGTGGCCGCCGGTGTGCGGCGACGGTCTGCGAACAAGCTTCTGACACGAAGGCGAGGTGGGCAGCGCTTCCCTCCTCCTCTTGACGGCGTTGCTGGGTTCGGCGTCGCCGCGGTGGCGGAGCTGGGGTGGTCTGTGCTGGGCGTTCTTGCCTCCGGTACAGGGGCGCCTTCATGGCGCCGTGGTGGTGTTGTGGAGTGTGGTGAACCATCATCCTAGCAGGGGCATTGCCGGAGGCGGTGGGGAGCGGTCTCTGTCACAAGTCTGTGAGTGTGCAGTAAGCAAGGCATGTCGGGCGAAAGTCTTCACCGGCACTCTGGTCGGTGGCGATGGCGGCGGCGTCCTTGGGCGTCGTTCCCCTGTTGAGGGTGCCATTGCGGGGTGCTTTGTCTTGCAGCATGGGTTCTCAAGGTAAAAACCTTGTCCATTACCATTACTAGACTAGCGGCGGTGGCGCCATCGGCGTCACGTCCTCCTTGGAGGCATCGTTTCCCGAGACCCGTCGCGGATTGAGGCAGTGTTGTTGGTGGTTGCTTGGTGGTGTAGCTTGAGCGCAGAGGCCGTGGAGGTGTGCCACATTCGTGTTGGCGCGGAGGTGCAGAGGACCCTTGGGTGCTGGATGTCTCGAGTTGACGTGCAAGATGTTGTGGTGATCTCGGTTTCGGCTGGTAGAAGTGGTGCTCTTGAAGCGGTTTCAGATATCTGAGTCTTTGGCAGTGGAGTGTGAGGTGGTGGATGAGGCGAGGCCCCCACGCAGAGTGGCCAAGATCAGTGATTTTCAATGGTGTTGTGACGGGAGTGGTCTGCTGAAGCATCGCTGGAGCAGGGGGATCGACGATCGTGTGGGTTCGGCTTGAGAGTGATAGACTCTTGGTGGAGGAGTTCGAGTTGCCACTCAGTCTTGCAGCGGGCCACGACTTTGGAGTGGCACAGCGTTGGCGACGACGGCGCAGTTCGCAGTGGTTTGCTAGGGGCTCTTCTCCTAGGTTGTGGTGGTGTAGTATTTTGTTGTGTGCGTTGTTCGTGTGCGTTGTTTGTGTTGTGGTGGTGTTCGCTTCGGCTCGTGATGTAAAATTGCTTCTTCTTCTTAAATGACAGAGCAGTGCTCCTGCTATCTTTTAAAAAAAAGTATCTAGCCGTGGAGAGAGATGCCGCCAGCGGATGGCCGAGATATGCCCCCTACATCGTCGTGGAGCTTGGGGGCGCACGACGGAGGAGGTTCTGGCCTCGAAGCTCCGCACGACTCTGCCTCAGGCGCGCCTATAGAGGCAGAAGTTCAGCCCCTTCATTTACAGTCGAAGGTCGCCGAGCCGCCTCCGTTGAATTCCCCATCGTCATTGCTAGCCGCATCAGTTTGCCGTGTTGCCACGTCCGGCGCGCGAATTGGGCGATGTAGAGGAGAGAGGGGAGATCTGTTGAAATATTAGGCAAATTTCAGATTAAAACCAGAATATAAATCATGACGAACTGAGCAACTAAATTAAGAATGTGTAGAAAACTCATATCACAGATCATAGCAACTAGTGTAAGCACGATTCGTACACTAGACAGACAAGGCAGATTGATCATGATGGACAAATAAAACCACAGCAAGATGAGAGTGTACCCAAAGGCAGGGCGATTGCCGGGGGCAACCGATGCGCCGTTATCCTCTGGATTAGTCATACTAATCGTGGGAGGACCTCAGTTGATGTAGTCGTACAATGTCGATGCAGGAAGATGTACGCAGTGTAGTCCCTCGAATGACCGCCAGGAAGTAGTCGTACAGTAGGCCACCGAGAACGAGAAGTAGATGAAGTAGTCGTTTGGGAGCAGTCGCGCAAAGAGCGCTTCCCAAAAACCTTATTCGCCTTCTCCCAGTGCAGGATCGCAAAGACGACAGTTCCGGAGACCTGCTCGCCCGGTCGCAGGTGCACGCGAACGATCGGCCTGGAGTCTTGGCGGCGGCGGCGCAGCAGTAAGCAGAGGCAAAACTCTAGTTGTTGATTTGATATATTTTAGCGTGGCCGGTGTATAGTCCGGGAAACCGACCTCATGAAACACAAACACGAGTAGGACTCTAAGTTGAGTCCGTTTAGGACTCAGCAAACCAAAGGAACAAAAAACTAAAACTGCAAAAGGAGACCGCGCCCCCGCAAGGCGAGAAACCGGATTTCGGCGGACCATTCACGCAAGTGCTGTGCGCCCGCGCCCTTCGCCCCGCCCCACCCCGCCCGGCGAGGCGAGGCGAGCGAGCGTGCGCGTGTGGACTTCCTTTCTCCTCCTCATACTAGTCTTTAGAAGATGAGAACAACTTCCATATATAAGTTGGTTCCCTCCACCTTCTACTAGCAAGGTCACTAAAGGATTCCACTACTCCCATATGCACTCATGTGTATGGGCCTTTGAGATTTATTTAGGAATTTCAGAATTAATTGTTGGGCCAAGCCCACATAAATTCCAACAAGATCCTCCGCCGCTACGAAGCCCGCCATCTGCAGCCGTGTGGAGAGAGAGTTCGTGATCTTCGCTGTCGCCACCTCCGAGGGCCGCTGGCCAGGCGTGGTGCAGGGGACGGCCAGAGAGAGAGGGTGGGCCCCCACTCCTCACTCGTGCAGGGAGCTTTGCCTTCTTCGGCCCCCCAGCTCGATGCCAGAGTCCCCGTGGTGGTGGGGAAGATCAAATGAAAGAGAAGGGCCGGGGGCCAGGGGATCCGACACCTCCGTCCGTGCGGAGGGAGCAGGGGAGCCAACACGGGGAGGGAAGGAGGGCTATCAACACGGAGAGGGAGTGGCCAACGCTGTCGTTAGTGGGGAGGGGGCAGCAGAGCGGAGGGTGAATGGGAGAGGAGGGGTGGTTAAAAAAATTCTGGTGTGTGGGGTCCCATTGGTGGTTGTTGGTATAGAGGAGAAGATATAAAGGAAGATGAGTGCGGGAAAACTGGAATTAGAGGGATGAATGCCGATTATCAAGTTTGAATATTCCCTTTTAAAGGAAGATATAGAGAACCACGAGTGCTGACAGTCTTAGGTTGTACGCGCTGGCAAATTGGAAACCGTTCGCCAATGAACTTTTGTCGAAAAACATCTACACCGTAGGATGCTAATCGGGACGGTATCGTCCCGTATCTGCCTCCGAACAGTACATCCAGAGGTGATCCAGGAGGAGTGCTATGCGCCACGGTAGCGCAGGGCTCGTTGTCCCTGCCCCGCACGCCTGGCCTCGATTGAGCCGTACACTTCCTCCACTTGGCCTTCCCAATGGCGGCCGAAGAAGAGACGGGAGCCGCCATCAAGGAGAGGAGCCGGCCACCACCACCGAGGATAGAAGGGATGAGACTAGCTCGATGTTGGCACCACCCACCTCGGCACATCCTTCTCCGGGCTCCCCACACTATTGCAACTAGCTCCTCATCGACTTCCCCGTCGACGCTGCCCACCTTGGCACGTCATACCCTAGCCTCCGGGCGACTCTGCCGTCGTGGCCTACTCCGCGCAGAAGGAAGAAGGGGAGGGAGAAAGGAGGGATGCGCTCGCGGTGGTGCGGGGAGGGAGAAGGGTCATCAACGAGCTGCTGGGGAGGAGGGGTGCAAGGAGGAGGGCCAGCGCTCGCCGGCGGTGGAGGGAGCCATGCCGCCACACGTGTGAGAGAGGGGAGTTGGGGGCAGGGATGGGATGAGGAGATAAGGTTGACCAGGGTGGGTCCCACTCGTCAATCTCTATAGAAGGGATGGGTAAGATTTGAGTAGAAAATGCTGATGACTATAGGATAATTATCAAACTTTGTTCTTTATTACTCAAGCTAGTGCAATTACCAAACTTGCACCATGTGTAACCTTGCGCCGCCACTCAATTTTTTCCTAGGTCCGCCCGTTGGTGGCAGGGCGATGGGGGCATCAGTAATGCCCCATTGGGACTGCCGAGCAACTCCAAGAGCCTCTCTAAAAATCACTAGCTAAAACTCTGATTTGGCTAGTATGTAAAATGAAATAGCTAGCAAAAAGTTGATGAAATCCAACAAACTAGCTAAAATCAACTCTTCATATGCTCCACCGCTAGTGGGTCCCGCTTGCCATACTCATGTAGCGGGACTGGCTAGCCAAAGATGGCTAGCAAAGCCCCCGATTTAGCTAGCAGAGGATAGCGATGGCAAGTTTAGCTAGTCTGTTGGATTGAGTTTTTGAACAAATTTTCCGTTTTTTAGCTAGTTAAGCCAAAATAGCTAGTCTCTTGGAGTTGCTCTAAAAATTGATATGTTATAGCCAAAAGGAGTTTTCAATAAATATGTTTCCATCAAGTTAAACTAATATTTATACCATAAATATTGATGTTCATATAGAAAGAATACATTTTTTAGTCTATACTATAAAGAATACAGTAGGAACGCCGGCATACGATCCTAGTGCTCTCAAATAAAAAGAGAGAGAGAAGAACATCGGAAAGCCATGCAGCTGCTCGCTGATCTGTCTTCCTCCGCAGGGAACGAAGCTAATAATTTTCTTTATTCCCTCACATCGAATAGAGTTGGGAGGTCAATTTCATATTCGACACATATAGTAGTGGAAAATCTGTACATACTCTCTGCATCCCAAATTATTTGTTACTTTGAGTTTTTAGATACATTTATTTTGATATGTATGTAAGCATAAGTATATATCTAGGTGGATAACAAAATGAATACATCTAGCATAGCCAAAACGACTAGTAATTTGAAACGGAGGGAGTAACACATATGTGGCCCCGTTTAGTTGCATAAGTGAAATTTTTGGGTCCTCTTTCAAGTCTATTAGGAATATTGAATGTAGACTAGTTACAAAAATAATTACACGAATGGATCGAAAATTGCAAGATGAATCCCCTTAAGCCTAATTAATCCGTCATAAAAAATTGGTTACTGTAGCATGACGTTGTCTAATCATGGCATAATAGGTTCGTTAGATTCGTCTCAAAAATTAAGATAAGAGTTTTTTTTAGAAGAAACATGTATTGATCTTAGCGCATTACACCGGTCTGTCTACAAACAGGACCCGAAAGAAAAGGAAAATTACAATGAAGTTCAAAACTCCTGTGCATCTTCCTCGAAGACTTCAGCGATCCGTTCGTCGCCGCCGTCGAAGCCGCTTCCCAATCGTCGCCAGGCACCAGAGCCAAACTCCACAAAGTGGAGGCCGCAGAGGAGGGCTTACTGCTAGGCGAATCAGCCGAGTACGATGCCTCCTAGGCACATCGGCCAACTCCAATACCCACGACGCATCCTTCGATTCCACCGCCGGCAACCCGAGCAATGCTCAGATTTCCTCCAAAGATCATCTTCCTTGAGATTAACAGGGTCAACAACATCATCACTTGGAAAAGACGACGATGCGCCGGCCCTCGACTCCTAGACAGGTTTCCACAGCCTCTCCGTTGACGTCGGAGTAGATCGCCATCGGAGAACGGAAGAAGCTGGGAGAAATTATTCCTCTGCAATGCCGTCGCTTCCGCAACGCCGACGCCGCCAGGAAAACCAAGCCGCAGAGGAGCCACGCTCCACCGGCAGAACCTAACTCCACCGCCGAGCATCGGCGGCGAACAAACTCTAGACCTAAAAGGACTCGATCTACTAAAAGATAGACCCCTGTCCCCCTGCCACCGGCTAGAAGGCCGGAGGCGAGGAGGAACGGGGGGCCAGAAACCTGGCGGCGGCGGCGGCGAAGTAGGCACCCGGCGTCGGGCTCGCCTGGGAGGCGACGCGGGGGACGGTTTAGCCTTTTTTTTTGGCGTAGAATGTTTCCGACGTCAAATTAAGATAAGAGTTATGGAATGAGTTTTGTCATTAATTCACATTTAATACTCCTAATTAGTGTCCGAAGATTGATGTGACGGGTAGTTAGCGATTTTTTAAAAAACTAAATAGGGTCTAATTAATGTTATTGTATCTCCCACACATTGTAAAAGATTTGTTTGATGCTCATGTCACCGCACTGAATGTAAAGTGAAAAACGATCATATTGGCCCCGAAGTCATCTTCCCATCTCCTCCCTCACCATCTCATCTCCATGGGCATTGATGCCTAGAGTGTCTCCGCGCCGTTCAACCCTCATTCCCTCGTCATCAGCCAGCTCCATCATGTCTGAGAGACATGGGTACCAATATTGGCATCCGGTCCTGTTGCGACATATCGCTACCATGTCCCGCCTCGATCACCCCCTCACAGGACCCTACAAAAGGCCATGGATGGCAGATGGACCCTGCAAGCTAGGCACAACATGATGAACATGCCCAGGGCCGTGCCGTCGAATTTGTAGGCCCTTCCTAATTCTAAGTGAGGCCTTAACCAAGTTTCTAAATATAAACAAAGTAATGAATATAATGTAGAGCAAATGTGATATATTAAGAATAATAGCTTTCAAACTAACCTTTACTTGAATAACATCATTCTCTTAGTGTTTTTTGAAATAAAATCTTCAATAATATGCTCATAATTAATCTTCTCAAGCAATCCACTCTCAAGCGCTATCGTAGCCAAACTATTAAGTCTTTCTTGAGTCATTGTGGAACGCAAGTATGACTTCAATAGCTTCAACTTAGAAAAGCTCCGCTCTGCTGATGCAACAGTCACAGGAATGGTCAACAAAATTCTATATGCAATAGCTGCATTGGGAAAACAATCATGCCGCTTTAGAAAGTTAAGGATTTGAAGAGGACCCATATTTTCTCTTGGAATGAAATCCTGAAGAAAGGTCAACTCCATATACAGTTCGAGGCCATCAATATCAGATTTCCCATCTCTTTTAAGAACTGCTTCAAGATTGTCACAAAAAGATTTCAAGCTCTGCCTATCCAATGATCGCAATGAGTCGGATGTAAATAAGAAACCAAAATTCTTTTGATACTCCTGATATTGTTCAAACCTTCTTGTAAGTGAGGCAATAGCTTGATCAACAATAGGTATAAAATAGGTGGTTCTAAATAATTCCTCTGGAGACTGTGAGGCAACATTTGTGTCATCTGGGTTCTCATCAAAGACGGACGGACGTAGGGCCAGCCAGAGAGTGATGAATGATGATGTCCCGCGTTCGTCGTCCTTCCCTAATCCCTCTCCCTAGTCAATTAACAAATCGTTCAGTTTCCTGGCCAAAATTAGAACCGGTAAGGATCAAGGAAAATAGGGATCACCTCCTCTTTTTCTAATTCTCTCGGTGCCCTGATCAATCGCCCGGCGGTCGGCAGCGTTGAGCCCTAGCGAGTCGCCGAGTCACGAACAAGAACGGGCCTTGCGGAACGGGCGAACGGCGGAACACAGAGATCAGCAGATGACGATTGACGTCGGGACAGGGCGGCAGCGTGTTGCCTTCTGTCTGCTGCATCGGAACGACCTCATGTGCATTGTGCGGAGCCCAACATCACCTCGTCATGCCATGGCCCATGGGCTGCCGATAAGCTATATATATTATGTATGTTTGATTTTTTTGAGGCCCTATAAAATTGGAGACCCTGTTCCAGCGCACCGCTGGAACACCCCCATGCACGGCCCTGAACATGCCGCGCCACACGGCCACTCACCAGGTACGCGTTCCGTCCGCCGTCGACCATATCGACTCCCGCAATGGTGCTGAAGACGAGTTGAGCGCGGCAAAGTTGAAGATGGGGGCGACATTGCCACTTCTTGTGTTGGAGTTCGTGGGGAGGCGGTTGCCCGCGACGGGGGAGGGGAGAGAGAGGTGTATAAGGCCAGGGAGAGGAGAGAGAGGACGTCAGACTGAAAAGTAGATGGATGAAAGAGAGGAGAGAAATAAGATGATTGATGGGCCTGTTAAAAGCGGAATAGTTATCGGCGTCGCATGCAAGCTGAAAATATGGAGTATTATTATATTTGCATACTAAACCACCTTTTCATAGTGTGTGAAAGAAAAATCGTCATAGATTTTCCTATAACAATGGATGCTCACAGCGTGCAAAGTTCGGTTTGGTAAGCTCAAAAATGGATTTATCAGTACACCGAAGCGCTGTCGTGTCTTGCTAACATTACAAACCAATAAGGTTGGAGCGGTGCCGCGGCCTGGGAGCGTTTCCCGGGCATCCGCGCACGCTCCGCCGCAGGATCTCGCCCCGGGCCCCGCACGGACGGTCATGCCGCGTCGTCGCTCCCCCTACGCTCCCTGTCCGGATGGCCCCGCGGTCGCGCCCTTCCCCGGGTCGCCCTCCCCACCTGCCCTCGCGTTCCTGGCCTCACCGAAGTGACAGACGCGATGGCTGCCATCCCCCTCGCTTGCTTCTCGCTTCCTGCTTTTAGGTGAGCGCTGCGTACCGCTGCCTTCCACCCGGTGTCACTCTGGTGCCTCTCTCTCTCTCTCTCTTCCCTGAACCTGCTACACAAAATGAGCTGCAGAAGCAAGGTCAGGCAAGATGATGGCGCAACGAAGAGGCTGCGAGAGGCCATGGTTGCGCTGGAGTGGAAGATCCATTCGAGACCTCCAGCTCCGATGGCGTCACCTTCGCTGTCACTCTGGTGCCTCTCTCTATCTCTCTCTTCCCTTAACCTGCACACGTGCTTCATTCATCATCCCTCTGCTCTACACCTGCCGCTGATGCCACCTCCCAAATCCGCCTTCTAGCAACGGCGGACCTCACCACCAGGCACTCCAGTGCTGCTATCCATGCTACACTGGTCCTATCAACACCTATTTCCCTTTCAATTTGGGATCTGAGCTTCTGCGATTGCCAGGCAATAGGCCTTGCCGACGCTGCTCTGAGTGACGGAACTGGGCGCGTGGCCTCCCATGTGCGCGGAGAGCACGTGGTTGTGCCGTCGGGCGCGCCGACACTCCGGTGTGTTGCGCCGCCGCCGCCGGGACCGTGCCAGCTCCGCAGGTGAGTGCCTACTCTCTCCCCCTCTCCATCTTCTATCTCTCTTGCCTGCTTTATGTCCCCATGATGTGTTGAGCTGCTCTTGCTGTAATTTGTACTCTCGAGAAGTGAATGCATCGCGTTGACATCTCTCTCACACTCCCGTGCAACCTCCCATGGTTCAGAGCTTGCCGGTGGGTGCCCATCAGTAGTAGTGTCTGTCACCTGTCAATATGGATGATGCCTAGAAGGTGCTCGAGGAATTGCCTCAAAGGTGAGATGGTCACTGAATAATTAGTTTTTCCAGTTTTAGCAACTAGCAACTGACGTTTGCTCCGTCTGTTTTCTGCTCGCAGCGAAGATCCTTCATGAATCCATGTTCTTGCTGTTACAAGAATCAAATAAGAGCTCGGCATTCCCGGCTGTCGTCGTCGCCGGTCACAAGGTGGAATTCGAGAAGTGGCAGGCATCGACCGGCGTCATCATCGCCAGAGGCAGGTGCTCTGCAATGTGTATTGGATTTGGATTGGTAGGCCTATTAGCCGTCGATCTAATACAAGAAGTTTGGCCTTTAAGGCCGGAATTACCCTAGACGAACAACCCATTAGCCTATTATTAGCTATACCTATTGATAAAAAATATACTCTTAAAAATAGTGCTAGCAGCTCTGCTTTTTTGTCTGAAAAATCAATTGAACAATTACTTTTCAAGCTGTTCACCTGATAATTGGCCGATATGTTCATTGGGCAGAACGAAGTGAGATTGGCCGGCTACCTTTCTGTTTTTTGGGAGGCCAGAGGGAGGAATCGGATGATGGATCAATAAGAGTCCATTTTGACAGTCTGATTCAACCATTTCTAAAACTATAGGTATGTGCTATGCATTCTGACAAAGATAGATAACTGTTGAAACTTGCTAACTATATGTGTCCATTTTTGGACTAATATGATGGTTTCATGGTTTGTGTAGTAATTCAGACAGTGGGAGCACATGAACAATGCTGAACCTACATGGATTGAGAAAAATAGCTCAACACAGACCCATCCTACAGATCGTTTCGTGAAACTGCAAGATAAAAGGCTACTATCACAACCACTGAAAGTTGTAAATATGTTGTCTTCTGTGGATATATCTTATGGACTGATTTTGTGGGTCAATTCTTAAACCATGGCTCCTGAATTGGGATGTGTGTAATAGTTCTGAACTTGCAGTGCATTTCTAAGGTGCGGACATGATTTTGTAGAGGGAAAGAGTATGTGTGTGTTTCAAAGTATGTTAAGCATCTACTGAATGTACCTCCTCAAACTCAGTGTGTAAGTTGTGGTGTTTTGATTGCTTTCCATTGACATCTTCGATGAACCTTGAATGTGCTATACCAGTGTTATTTTCTTTTTAGTAATGCAGACACATGTGTCGTGGAGTACTGTCATGAGCAAGTAGTTTTCAATTTCCGACGTATAGACTGCAATTGACACACTAGCCACAATTTCGATCAACGAAAAAGTGAACCAAGAAAACCATCAGGGACTGCACCTATGACATACTCTAAATAAGAAAAGGATAAAATCAAAACTCCAGGAAATATCTGGACAGGTTACCAAACCCTGTCCAAGCCTATTGGACCGCCTTCCTTTGTGTTTTATGGCCGGCGCGCAGGGCGCGCCCCAACCTCTAGTGTCATTGAACGGCAGATCACCCATGATCAATCCGCTGCCGCGACGACTAGGGATGGCAACGGGGAATTCCCCGTCGGGGATCGACCACCCATACCCGTCCCCGCGGGGAGAAAAATCCCCCGCCCCCGTCCCCGCTAGAGCTCACGGGGGAGAATTTTTCCCATCCCCGTCCCCGCGCGGGGATAAATCCCTGTGGGGATCCCCGTCCCCGTTCTCATTCATGTGTTCAATTGAAGATTCATCTATTCAATGGAAGATTGTTTGAGCTTTTTTAGACAAATCAATTGCATCCGATTCAAATTTGCTTTTCCTTTCTCACCTGCATTCCATTCGAGTGGCTGTGGATTCAAGCAAGAATTGTCGAACCTTCTCAATAAAAAAATAGTCAAGCAAAGAAGAGGACAAAAGAGCTTTGCATTGCATCCGCAGCATTGAAAAATCAAAAGCAATACCAAAATAGCGAGAGGACAGAAGAGCTTGTGTCTCGATCTTGATCTGAAGCACTAGCATGCCTCGAATCTCGATCTGAAGCTCTGGCACTAGTCTAGCACGTCTGCATCGTGTAGCACCATGGGAATGAGCCAGGGCGGACTCTTAGCGCGAGCGACGGGAGTGCGCCTGATGCGGCCGCATAGGATGTCGCGCGCCCATGCTAGGAGTTGTTGTGGGGTCTCAAGGTCTGGGCAGCAGAGGACCGGTGTCCGGCAATGGCAGCGGGACGGCGATAGCAGCTGGCGGCTGCGGGGAGGTCTGGGAGGGGAGGAGTGGGAAGAGACGGAGAGGAATGAAGGACTAGCGTTAGCTGCTTCATCGTTATATACTGAGTAATTTACTATTAGGCTAGTACTGATGGGATGCTACTTGGGCCAGGCCACTTTGTTGGCGGGGCTGCGGGGAAACGGGGACGGAGGACGGTGGATTATCCCCGCCCCCGCCATCCCCGACGGGGACAAATTTCTCCTCATTTAACTCCCCGTGGGGATTAAATTGGTACCATCCCGTCCCCTAACGAAGGAATTCCCCGCGGGGAATCGGGGATCGGGCCCGTTGCCATCCCAGCGGCGACACAGGATCACAGTTCAACCTGTGCGGTGGGGCCAGCGAATCTTTTCCAAATCACTCGTCATGTCTGACCGCAGTTGACCATGGCCCCCTCCACAGCCGCTGCTCTGTCCGTCTTCCTTGCCCCCACCCCCCATGGCCGACGCCGACGCGCCGGTCCCCCGGCCGCCGCCCGCGTGGCGGTCTGGCGGAGCGTCGCCGCGGTCACCGCCGCCATCGACCTGACCCTGGCGATGGTGTGGCTTCTCTTCGCGAGCTTGGGCGTCAGGCGCATCGGGCTCGCCGCGTGCGGCGAGGGCTGCGCCCTGGTGGCCGCGGCAGACAGGATCTTGAGGGCCGCCGCGGCGTCCCTTGTGGTGCCCTGTTTCGTCGCCCTCGTCGCTGCGTTTTGCTCTATCTGCGTCGCTATCGGCAACGTCAAGGCAAAGGAGAAGGTACGGGGGAAGCCAATAGATTCGCTCTGGATCCAATTCCACTTGTGCCCGCTGCGAATTTAGCGAGTGTAATCTGTGAAATTTGGAAGTGTTGCTGCATCTTCACAAATTTGGTGTTTTTGTGGTATTTGGTAGTGTTGCTGCATCCCAACAATTTCAGTTCCAGAGCATGTCTTCCCCTCCTTTTCGCTCGCATTGAACTGCTTACCTTTTGTTGTGCAGCAGGGCCCTGCTCCGGACGATCTTATTGCACCAGAAGACGAGCCGGTGCTGTGTGTTCTCATGCTTGGATTGCTCGCCTTTTTGGCTTTGGTCTTGCTCACACTTGTAGGATTTCTGCTGAAAGCCTTCTCGCCCGTCAAGGGATCTCACACAGAGAGAAGTGGTTCAGTCATCATGGATGTTGGGGTCTTGAGCCTCGTGGTGCTGAATTGCTTCATTGTCCTTCCTGCTCTGGCACTGTTTGCATGGAAGAGGATGGTCGCAATATGGCAGCGCATTTGAGGTATTCACTCTTTACTGCAACACCCCAGTACACACACACAAACACACGCACACACCCTTTGTTTGTGTACCGGTTAATGTTGTGCACACTTGTCAATTAAGACTGCTTGCAGAATTAGGCTTCTTCATCCGTCATCCTTATGATTAGGCTGACGATGCAGCTAGTGATGTAGTAATATGTCTCTAAACTGCTTGTACAAAATTGTTCATAGATACCATCATCCTCTGGAGTTCTATTTTTTTGTTGAGTTTATTTCCACTGAACCTAGGAATACAGGGTAAATGTGGAAGCTTTAAGCACTAAGGCAATCAGAGCATTTTTGTTAAGTGAAAAGCTTCATTTCATTGCCCATTCTTCTGTTTATTACGTTTACCTCCATGCTCTTTGTACCTTGTGCCTACGCTAAGTGAACAAATGGAAATAAATTCAATTCCGTGTTATATTTAAAGAACATGGTGTTTGGTAGTACCTATCTTCTTTAGTGTTGTATCTAGTTATCCATTCAAATGCTGTTTGTTGTGTCTGTTACATGTTTCATTGCATTTAGTTGGAAGTGCATTTGAGCAGATATGCTCTTAGCATTTATAACAGTTATAGTAAGTAAGCTTGCTGACAGTTCTACGATTTATCTTTCTTTGTATTCTATCCTCTCCCAAAAAGCTAAGTAGTACAAAAATTATTAAAGCAAACTGATTTGTCTGTGAAAGCAAAGTAGTAATGGTTGTAACTCAAGCCCTCACACTGGCTTAGAAGTTCTGATACGCTACTTTACTGTGTAAGATATAACTGTTGGTGACCTCAGTCCATTTTCCCCATAACAACAAAACTGCTTTTGATTGTGTGAGACTACAGTTTTCCCATAATATTTAAGTACCACTGCATAGTGACAAATATAGCTTGCTAGCATCAAGCTCTACTAGGTACCAGCTTCAAGTTCCATTGCAAATTCCATGCTCTGATACAATATATTTATTGAGTTAATACCGATTTGGTATGTGGGGAGTGTTTTGCTTAGCTGTAACCATTATCCACCAATTCTTGAGTGCTGTATTCAGTTGTAGGACAATTGTAGTTGTCCAACTAACATGCCAAAAGGCTACTCCCTCCGTTCCAATTTATAGTTGTTTTGGCATCTCTAGGTTCATAAATTTTTTATTCATCTAGATATACACTATGTCTAGATACATAGTAAAAACTATGAACCTAGAAACGCTAAAACGACCTACAATTTGGGATGGAGGGAGTAGAAGAGAAGTGCTGTGAAGATAACAAGGAACTCTTAAGTACAAAATCTTTGCTGATGAAAAAGGCAGATCTGAGCAGAAAGTTCCAAGGAAAAAGAGATTTCATTACATATTCATGATGCTAAGAGCTTTATTTATGTATTTACCAACTTTACAATGTCAGCATAGATTTGTGTTGTGTCTCCCTATGCTATGAACTGAGAAAATTTGAAACGGTATCTGTGTTGCTGGAATCTTTACCCTGGCAAAGTGAGTGGATATGGCTTGATGAGCTTTAGTACCACTTTAATATGGCATCCTAGCAAAGATGATGCTTTTCTCGACACAATAATGTGCTAGAGATGTAATGATCAAAATCCATCCATGTTCTGGATACGACGGAGGACTAGATCGCCGACGTTGAAGTAGCGTTCCTTGACGTTGCGATCATGGTAGCGTCGGATACCCTCGAGGTACCTTGCTGATTGGACGAGGGCGGCGCAGCGGGCTTCTTCGAGACCGTCGATGTCAACCCGTCTGCTGTCTTCTGAGATGCCTTCGTCGTATTGCTCTACTGCCGGGGATTCCCACATCACGTCGGCAGGTAGAATAGCTTCGGAGCCATAGACCAGGAAGTAGGGCGACTGCACCGTCAGCTTGGTAGGCTGAGTACGAAGCTCCCAGAGTGCGTAGGGTAGTTCCTTGATCCACTTGCCTCCTTTGGTGTTAGCTGCGTCATGCAATCGCTTCTTGAGGGCGTCGAGTACCATCCCGTTAGCGCGCTCAACTTGGCTGTTGGCGCGGGGATGGGCGACTGAGACGTACCGGACGTCGATCCCGCTGTTCTCGTAGTACTCCCAGAACTGATGGTTGTTGAAGTTGGAACCCAAGTCCGTGATGATGCGATGGGGCAGCCCGTAGCGATGCACGAGTTCATCCAAGAAGTCGAGTACTCTGTCGGCCTTTGGGCAGGTGACCGGCTTGACTTCGATCCACTTGGTGAACTTGTCGATGGCCACCAAGACTCTATTGAATCCTCCTGACGCAGTTGGCAGAGGCCCAATCATGTCGAGCCCCCAGCAGGCAAAGGGCCAGGTTGGTGGTATGGTGACTAGCTTGTAGGTCGGGACGTGTTGCTGCTTGGCGAAGAATTGACATCCTTGGCACTTTCTGACGAGTTTTCAGCGTCGGCCAGAGCTGTGGGCTAGTAGAAAGCTCGTCGGAAAGCCTTGCTCACCAGCGTTCGAGAAGACGCGTGGTTGCCGCAGACGCCTTTGTGGATCTCCTCCAAGATATCCTTGCCTTCTTCTCGAGGTATGCACTTCATGAGTACTCCGGAAGTGGCACCTCGCCTGTAGAGCTTGTCTCCGACTAGTACGTAGGCCTTGGCTCGGCAGACGAGTTGTTCGGCCAAGTTCTTGTCGGATGAGACCTTCTGCTCGCGGATGTAGTCGATGAAGGGTTGTCTCCAGTCCACGTCAACCATCATGCCCTCCTGGCCGGATTGTGGTGGGACAGGGTCAGTGGCTGTTGGCGCCGACTCCGGGATGGATGGCGCGTGAAGCTCGTGGACGAAGACTCCAGCAGGTACTTGCGCGCGAGTAGAACCAAGCTTCGACAGGACGTCCGCGGCAACATTGTTGTCGCGGACGACGTGGTGGAACTCAAGACCGTAGAACTTGTTCTCGAGCTTGCGGACTTCCAGACAGTAGGCGTCCATGTTCTCCTTGTTGCGATCCTAAGACTTGTTGACTTGGTTGATGACCACTGCGGAGTCGCCGTAGACTAGTAGCCGCTTGATGCCCAAAGAGATTGCGAGGCGGAGCCCGTGAAGTAAGGCTTCGTACTCGGCTTCGTTGTTTGAGACCTTCCAGAAGATCTGCAGGACGTATTTGAGTTGTTCGCCCTTTGGAGAGATCAGTAGTACCCCTGCACCTGCCCCTTCGAGCTTGAGTGAGCCGTCGAAGTACATCACCCAGTGTTCTGGGCGCTCGGTTGGAGTTGGTAGCTGATTCTCCCGCCACTCTGCCATGAAGTCGACTAGTGCCTGGGACTTGATAGCAGTACGTGGCTTGAAGTCGATGTTGAGGGCGCCGAGTTCGACCGCCAACTTGGAGATTCTTCCAGTAGTATCCTGATTGCGGAGTACGTCACCGAGCGGGTAGTCGGTGAAAACAACAATCGGGTACTCCTGGAAGTAGTGTCGTAGCTTCCGCGAGGTGATGAGCACTGCGTAGAGTAGCTTCTGGACCGGCTGGTACCGTGCCTTGGACTCTGACAGAACCACGCTGACGAAGTAGACTGGTCGCTGGACTGGGTAGGCGTGGCCTTCTTCCTGCCGCTCGACGACGATGGCAGTACTGACCACATGAGTAGTCGCAGCGAGGTAGAGCAGTAGCTGCTCCTTTTTGCGAGGAGCCGTGAGGACCAGTGGCTTAGACAGGAAGTCTTTGAGCTGCGCCAGAGCTTGATCAGCCTCCGCGGTCCACGCGAACTTCTCTTGATGCTTGAGTAGTTTGAAGAAGGGTAGTCCCCGTTCTCCAAGCTTCGAGATAAATCTGTTCAGGGCCGCCATGCACCTGGCCAGCTTCTGGACATCCTTGATGCAGGTTGGAGCTTTCATGTTGGTGATGGCGGAGATCTTCTCGGGGTTGGCTTCGATGCCACGATGGCTGATGATGAAGCCGAGTAGTTTTCCAGATGGTACGCCGAAGACGCACTTGTTGGGATTGAGCTTCCATTGGTACTCTCGCAGGGATGCGAAAGTCTTTTCAAGATCGGCGATGAGCGTATCGGAGTTTCTGGTCTTGACGACCACGTCATCCACGTAGGCTTCGACGTTCTTGTTGAGCTGCTTCTTGAAGCAGGCCTGGATAGCTCGTTGGTAGGTGGCGCCGGCGTTCTTCAACCTGAACGACATTGTCGTGTAGCAGTAGGCGCCGAACGGGGTGATGAACGCGGTCTTCTCCTGGTCTTCTTCCTTGATAGCGATCTGGTGGTACCCAGAGTAGCAGTCGAGGAAGCAGAGCAGGTCGCAGCCCGCCGTGGAGTCGATTACTTGATCAATCCGCAGCAACCCGAAGGAGTCTTTGGGGCAGTGCTTGTTGAGGTCGGTGTAGTCGACGCACATCCTCCACTCGTTGGTGTTCTTCTTGCGGACGAGGACGGGGTTGGCGAGCCACTCAGGATGGAAGACTTCACGGATGAAGCCCGCCGCGAGTAGTTTGGCGAGTTCCTTCTTGATGGCATCCCGTCGGTCGTCGGCGAAACGACGAAGGTGTTGTCGTTTGGGGGTAGGTTTAGGGTCGACGTTGAGTGAGTGCTCGATCAGCGTCCTGGGCACCCCTGGCATGTCCACTGGCTTCTATGCGAAGATGTCTCGGTTAGCCCGGAGGAAGCTGACGAGCGCGTCTTCCTATTTCGGGTCAAGACCCGCCCCGATCATGGTAGTCTTGCTGCTGTCGTCCGTTCCAAGGTCGATGGCCTTCACTTGGACTTCCTCTGATGGCTGAGGCTTGTTTGCGGTGTCGGTCTTCTCGGGAATCTCGAGTTCGGTTGGGGCGAGCCTTTTGGACGCAGCAAAGATCTCCATCATTGTATTGGGTACTTGGTTGGTCGCTGCGAGTTCCACGGCTTCGGTGTCGCAGTCGAACGAAATCTTCAAGTCCCCTTGCAGTGTGAGTACTCCGGCAGGACTTGGCATCTTGAGTACCAAGTAGGTGTAGTGTGGTACCGCCATGAACTTGGCGATAGCTGGTCTGCCGAGGATGGCATGGTAGGAGGTTTCGAAGTCCGCAACCTCGAACTTGATGTACTCGGTGCGGTAGTTCTCCCTTGTCTCCCCGAAGGTAACTGGCAGGACCACTGAGCCCAGTGGAATAGCCGCGTTACCGGGGACAATGCCGTAGAAGGGTGACGCGCTCTTGGTGAGCATGTCGGTGATGTCGAGCTTCATCTTCTTCAAGGTTTTGGTGAAGAGGACGTTGAGTCCGCTCCCGCCGTCGATGAGGACCTTGTTGAGTCTGGAGCCCGCGACTACAGGTTTCAGGACGAGTGGGAAACGTCCTGGTTCGGAGAAGCTTGTCCATTGATCCGCGCGGGAGAAGGTGATGGGTACCTCTGACCACCTCAGAGGTGTCGGCACCGCTGGTTCGATGTTCAAGACTTCCCGTCGGGTGGCCTTCTGAGACCGTCTGGTGGGTAGTCCGCCGAAGAGGACATTCACCGTCTTGTCAGGTTTCTGGAAGTCACCGTTGCCCTCGTCGACTTTTTTCTTGCCCTTCTTGTCGTGAGGAGGCCGTGGGTCGGGAGTATCCTTGAGTGCTCGTCGGAGCTGGTAGCACTGCTCCGTGGTGTGATTACCATCCAGATGCCACAGACACTTCTCTTTGAGCAAGTCTCTGATGCCTTTTTCGAGTTGTCCTTTGCAGAGCGCTGTATAGCCGCGACTGTGTTGTCTGGCTTGCGATTGCGGTTGGAGCTCGAGTAGTTGTTGTTGTGGCGACCCCCTTTATCTTTGTTGTTGTTGTTGTTGTTGCCGCCCGTGTTGCTCTTGTTCTTGCCGCGAATGGAGTCGTACTTGGCGTTTGCCTTGTCCTCTTCGTCGGCCCATGACGTGATCATGTCTTTGAGCTTGGTGATGGAGCTCGGGCGGCGGCGACCGATGTCTTCGAAGGTGCGACGGTGATAGAGTCCGTCTTGGAAGAGGTCGATGACTTCTTTGTCGGTGACGTCGACTACGGTCGCGCGCTTGTCGAAGAAGCGCCGCATGTACTGGCGAAGCGTCTCGTCTTGTTCCTGTTTGACCATCGCCAGGTCCATGCGAGTACCCGAGCGGCCCATGGCGCCCGCGAAGTTGCTGGTGAACTGAGCCTTCAGCTGGTCTCACTGGTCGATCGAGTTCTTTTCAAGTGACTCGAGCCATGTGAGTGGAGCCTGGTCCAGGCAGAAGGAGAAGAAAAGGCACTTCGCGTCGTTGTTGCCACCAGCATTTTCGATGGCCAAGGCGTAGCACCTGAGCCACTGAACTGGATCTTGCCTCGCGTCATACTTGGAGATCCCGAGAGGTTTGAATTTCTCGGGAAGAAGAAGGTTGCGAAGTCTTGCGGAGTATGCGGGGAAGCCGTCGCTGTCGCTTGCTTCAGTAGCCTTCTTGCGGCGGATCTCGTCGATCTTGTGGCGGGCGTCGTAGCCACCACGTGAGTTGCCGATGGCGTGGTCGCGTGGCCTCGGCCGCCGCGATCGCCACCGCCACCAGCTCTTCTGCCGGCGTCATGGGATGAACTCCCGCCGCTGCTGCCACCACCGCCGCCGCTGCCGCGACTACCTCCGGTGTCACCCTGGCTGATGCCGGCCTGTGAGGGTCCTCCAGCCGAGGCCCTAGAGCGGTTGGGATTTGGCTGGTGTTCACCACAGACACGGTTGCGTCCGCCGTCTGCCGGGCTGCGGCTAGTGGCTTCGTGGTTTCTGGCGTCGTGAGTTCTGACGGGGGTACTTGAGCAACCCTGTTGTCGACCCACATGAAGTAGGCGTCTTCAGCGAGTTTGGTGATGACTTCGCCCACGCGGATCCCCTGGGCCTGCCGTGCTATCGTGGTGATAGACATGAGGCACTGCTCAGGAGTAGTGTGTACCCGGTTGGCAACTTGCTCCAGGGCCTCATTGAGGTTCCGGATAGGGAGAGTTTCCCGGAGACGTCTGCGTCGATCGTTCCGCTTCCTGTTGCGGTCACGCCGAGCGTTCTTGACTTCGGGGGTCTCGTTCGGAGGTGCATTGGCAGACAACTCATCCTCTGAGATGTCGTCAAGGTACCGGTCGGGTCGGTTCTCAGAAGTCCCAGCATCTGTGGCCGTCATGAAGACTTCACGGTCGGGAGTGCAGAGACTGGAGTCAGTAGTCGCCACCTCGGTGGGGGTGTTGTGACGCCCCAGGTTTTTAATTAGCGTTATTAACGCTAATGACCGTTTCAGCTGAGGCAAACCTGCTGACAGTGGTCAAACCTAGGTCAACCTGGGTCATCACCTCGAAAACCTCGCCAACAATCCCTAATGACCCTCTTGATCAAGTCAACACGCACTTGTGGTCAATCCTTGGTCAAAGGCACGGTCAAACCCCACTTAAACCCTGATGTCTTTGAACGTCTTCCGGAATTTTTGCCGCGTTCTCCGAATTTCACCTAAACACTTCAAAATCTCCCAATATAAAAGTTGTCCAGTTTTTCGAGAGGCACAACTTTCATGTTGGATGGAATTTGCAATTTGAAGTGGAAATAGGTGAAAAAGCTCGGTCAACGCCAGTCGGCACTGTTCACCGGCACCATGAAAAACAGGAACTTGGCGAGCAGTTTGTGCAAAAACCGTTGAGAAAAACACCATACAGCCTTTGCAAAAGTTGTAGAGGGTAGTGAGATCTACAACTTTGCTTTTTACCACTTAGTGCATTTCAGTTCAACAATTGGGAGAAAATCGTGGTCTAAGTGGCCTAAGAGGAAACGGTCGCGCCAGAACGCGAGCGTGCGCCGCGACGTCGCCCGCGCCGCGCCGTCCTTGGCGTCCGGGCCCACCCGCGCCTTCCCGAGGCCGCGCGCCTTCCCAAGGCCACGTGCGCACCGAGGCGTAGTGACGTCCTCCCTTGCCACGTGCCGCGCTCCCCCTCGCCGGTCGGCCGCCCGCCGTGTACCGCCGGTCCGTCCGCTGCCTCTCCCTGTGCGTGTGCGCCTACCAAGGCCGCCGCCGTACCACGGCCGAGATGCCGTCGTTCCCTTCGTCACGAAGCAAGCGGCAGCCGCCTATTTAAGGCCCTCGAGCCAACCACGCGTGCGCCGCCGTCCCCATCTCCCAGTGCGCGCCGCCGCTGTCCTCATTGGCCACCGCAGCCAAGCCCGCCCCTGCGCTCCTTCCCAGTGCCGACCAACCTTTGTAGGACCTTCACCATCCTTCCCTAGACCTACCCGTGCCACGCCTTGCCCCGCTTTGCGCCGCCCCTCGCCGGGCTGCAAGCCACCGCGGCCGCCGCTCGGGTGCGCCGCCGAGAGCCATCGCCGGCCCTTCCTCCGCCCCGTCCGAGCGGGGGAATCGAGCCCAGGCTACCTCCAGGCCACCCTACGCCCGCTCCCGGCCCACCATGGCTGCCGGCCTCGCCGGAATTGCGCCGGCCGCGCCGGCCACCGCACCCGAGGACCACATTGCGAGCCAAACCTTCTTTCCAGGGACCGGAGTGCAAAGCAAGGGCACTTCTGTAAGGCTTCAGATCTTTCCAGGGACTTCTTTGCAAAACAGCTTCTTAAATAGTAGTTGTGTTTTGCTGAAACTTGTAAATTCCGTAGAAAATTGTAGAAAATTCAGAAAAATGCAAACCTAATTTTGTTGGATTCCTGGTGAAAAATCCTACAACTTTTGTAAAGCATGTCTATAGTTTTTCCTGATAGTTTTTGCATGAAAAATAGAAGACTGAAAAACCTAGATCTGTTGTATCTCCAAATCCACATGTGATCTGTATCTACTTTTTGGGTATGTTGTGTGTTATGTCATACCTAGCTTCTGTACCAAAAATTGCACAAAGTTATGTTGTAAATCTTTTTATATAAATTGTTTTCTATTTATTCAGAATCTGTCCAAATGATTTTTTTAGCTAAAAATAATTAGATTTTTGTGCCCAACTTCTGCATGTTGTCTTTTTATGCCAAAATGCACCTCTGGTGAATTAATCACCATTTTATAATTGTCAGAAACATTTATTCTTGAAATATGCTTGTTTTTCTTGTAATTGCATAACTCAAGATCTATAGTGGTTCTAGGTGTATATGTTGCCTGCCTAGCTTAGATTTGGACCAGAGATCATGTGTAAGAAAGTTGGAACCATTTTGATGTGTATTTATTTTCATATGCATTTATCTTGTTTTGATAGCTAGTTTTTGTTATTTTCAGTATATTTAATTTCATAGCTCTCCTAAGCGTGCATGTGTGTGCAGTGACTTTATATAGGTTTGTAGTGCTTCATAACACACCTCACTAAATTTTATTAATTTATTTTATGAATAAAAGCAATGGTAGCCTTTTAAGGCTTAATAGTAAAATAAATTGGAAAAACCACCAAACACACCTCTAATGACCTTGTGGGTGATGTAAATCTTTTCAAAAGGATAATGACCAACCCATTTCTGTTTGTGGACATTAAATTAAATTATTTACATAAATATGTACACAGTCACTATTAAAAAGATTAAATAATAAAGAACCGCATATTGTTCCTTTTCGGAAGAGTATGCTGAATGTATTTCTTATCTAGGTGATTGTGGTCAACCATGCACCCCATGGTTGTCGTTTGTTGTTTGTAGTTAATTAAATTAAAAACCGTCAATTAAATCTTGCATTTGCATCCTCGTGTAGATCTTCCCGACGGTAGCTGTACGCTCGTGCCGGAAGGAGGAGACGAAGGTGCTGACGAAGAGTTGCAGCACGTGTTCGTAGCTCAAGACCTGGACCGAAGTCCAGAAGGGCCCAAGGCCAACCTTGCCAGCGAAGGCAAGCCCCGGTGCATTGAACCAAGTGTTTTGAAACTTTATGCAACTATCTATGGATGATTGTGCATTTACGTTCAGGAGTTGGAATGAAACCCTAGATGCATGATCCCTAGGTACCTATGTTCTTACTAGTATGATAGGTCGGTAGCTGTTATGCTATAGGACCGTTACAAGTCGAGTGATGCTTGTCACTCGCGAGAGTAGGTTCTTATGTTGGAATCATAAGATCTCCTTAAATGGATTGCTCATGTGGTAAGAGCATGGAATGTGGGCTCCGGTCCAATGGCTTTCGTGGGTTAAGTGTTTGAACGTACTAAGCACTTGTCGGAAATGGGTACGGTAAGCCTAGTACCTTAACGAGACGGTAAGGGATTTTACTGTGACTAATCTTGGGATGTGTCCCCCGGCTAGCTACCGGTGGTGCATGTGCGATGCTGGGTGCCTTGCGGGGTATACCAGATAGCCTGTACCGAAGACTGTTGCCTTTTATCCCGAACCGAGGACTTTTGGGAACCGCTTGGTGGTTGTCCTCGCGGGGGCACCCTACCGTGTGTTTAGGTCTACCTTGCAAGGTTTAAATCAATCGATTGTCGGCCTCTCACCGTTATCTGAGACTACTTACTCCACTGGCCATGAGATCCCGAATGATGAAAGTTGATGAATATTATGCTTGATTAATTGTTTGCACAACTTATGCTTGCACTAGCTTGCTAATTTAGAAAGGAATAATCAACTAGAACTTGTGCTAAAATATTGAAAGTAAGGACATACTCTTTGTTGCTTTTCAGCAAAAGAAACCCTATTGGCCAAAAGCCTTTCATGTCTAGAGTGGGTGAAGTAGTTATCACCGACGGGTAAGTCTTGCTGAGTATTAGTATACTCAGTCTTGCTATAATCTGTTGCTTCAGGTAATGCCTTTGCTGATGTGTGGCCTGGAGAGATCCCGCTTGGCTGGGAGCTGGAGTGGGTGGAAGACAATGAATGAAGGCATCATGGCAGGCCTCCCGTGATGTTTCCTCGTGCCGTTTAGTTTAATTCCGCTATTTTCAAAACTCTGAACTTCGTTATCATGTCAAAGACTTCGGTTTGTAATAATTAAGCCCTTCGGGGTAAAGTTGGATATTAATCATATGTTGTTCTCTGGACTCGCCTTCGCGTGAGTTTTAATGCATATATGTCGATCCTTGTTGCTATGTAAAGTGATATCACCGGGCGTCAACCCGGCAACTAACGACAGGATGATACTTTATTATTGTTTAATGACCAAAGTGGATTGGTTTAGGCGATAGTACGGTATTTTCCTGGGCGGGTTGTCACAGGTGCTTGTCGTTTAGAGCCAACGGGGTCCCCTCCTGGAATAGGAGTGAATCGAGGTAGGCGACGCAGCGTGAGTTGTCGTCCGTCAAGTCTGCGTGCTTGCGGTCGGGCCAGTAGACGAATCTGCCGGCGGGAGTGGATGTAATGACCAGGCCAGTGGCATGACCTGACAGCGGTTCCTCAGTCATGTTGAGCTCGGACTCGGACTCGATTGGGTCCGATCCGAAGTCGAACTCGTAGGAGGAGTCCGAGTAGTAGCCGGTTGCGGTGTTGGAGTCCGAGGAGTACTCGGAGGCGATCTCCTTGCCGGCCCGGCGTGTGGCGAGGGCTTCCACGTGGGCCCTGCTAGCATTGCAGAGACCGTATGGGAAGTGCTCGTGGAGGGGGACTGTCTCACACGATGGCTCAGGAGCCGGCTCGCATGAAACGATCTAGGGCGACGTCGAGTTCGGGTTGGAGGCGGATCCAAGCTCGAAGTCGGCGACTTGTTCGCAGAGCGAAAATTCGTCGAATTTTTCGACGAGTTGACCCGTGACGACTTCGGGAAGCGTCACGAGCCCGGTCTCCGGATCCGGAGTCATGGTGAGGTAGCGCTGGAAAGATCCAGCGCCGTCGGCGGTGCAGACCCAGGAGCCGAAGACGAAGGTGTCGCCGCGATTGAAAGCGGCGGTTGGCTTGATGACGATTGAAGCCGTCGAGTTCGCCATGTGATCTTCGGCGAGTTCCCCTACCTGGTGCGCCAGCTGTCGGTGTTTTAGACCGGCAACCTACCAAGGGGAGTACCCGAGGTAGATGAATGTGACCTCGCCGAGATCGGTAACTCGAAGGAGAGACACGTGGCACACAATTTAGACAGGTTCGGGCTGCGAGGTGCGTAATACCCTACGTCCTGTATGCTGCGTAGCTCTGGATTGATTGAGTGTGTTTACAAGATGATGCGGATGATGAGATAGGGGTCCTTGCCTCGCCTTATATAGTCCGGGAGGCAGGGTTACAAGCCGGTTTGAGGGGAGAGTACTAGTCGTGTATGGCTAGGAGTACTTTACATGAATCTGGACATGTGTAGCTTCCTAACCGAGTACTATCCCTCTGTAGTCCTTGCGCTCCACGCCAGCAGGTGCCGTTTTGCCCAAGTTGAGTAGTCCCAGGGGCCCACCGAGTAGTCGGTCCTGGTACCCACCAGAGTAGTGGGCCCAGGGATGTCCATACGACAAGGACGACCACAACCGCATTGACAACAACGGCAAAGAACGCTCTCCACCACCACCGCCAAAAGGGGGCAACCCCAATGGCGCGTTTCAGACCGCCAACCGGGAGATTAACTTCATTGTCGGTGGTCGCCAAGCTGCCAAAAGCAACAGGAAGATACGGTCGAACGCAAGGGAGATCGGCCAAGTCAATACTGAAACTCCACAACCCCTGCGTTGGTCGGAGTACCCAATCACTTTCTTCAGGAAGGATCATTGGGTTCATATACCTAACCCCGGGACCTACCCGCTGGTCGTCAACCCCATAGTTGATGGCGCGTTTCTGCCTAAGACCCTCATCGATGGGGGCAGCAGCTTAAACATCATCTTCACAGAGACACTGCGAAAGATGGACTTTGACTTCAGCAAGATGACCGCCTGCGACGAACCCTTCTACGGGGTTGTGCCCGGCAAGGCTGCGTACCCCATAGGTCGTGTATGCCTACCGGTCACATTTGGCACAGAGGAGAATTTCCGTACCGAGTACCTGACGTTCGAGGTCGCGGACTTCCGCTCCTCCTACCACGCCATCCTCGGACGACCTATGTTGGCTAAGTTCATGGTCATACCCCATCACACCTACCTCATCATGAAGATGCCAGCTCCAAACGGAATCCTTTCCGTCCTCGGTGACATAATGGTCTCCTACAACTGCGAGAGCTCTACCGTCGAGCTCGCCAAAGACTCTGCCTGCAAAGCTACAGCCACGGTCATGATCGCTCAAGCTGCCAAGATCGACCAAACCACTCTATAGGTGCCAGAGCAGAAGCGTACAGCCACAGCTTTGGACCCAAGTCCCGCTGTGAAGAAAGTTTGCCTCGGCCTGCCCGACGCGTCCAAGGAAGTCACTATCGGGGCCAACCTCGACCCTAAATAGGAATTCGCGCTCACCAGTTTTCTCAGGGACAACGCCGACATCTTCGCATGGAGTCCATCCGACATGCCCGGTGTCCCTAGGGAGCTGGCTGAGCACAACCTTGAAGTAAGCAAGACCGCTCGACCTATCAAGCAAAAGCTCCGGCGCTTTGCAAAAGATAGAAAGCAGGCTATAGAAACCGAAGTCTGCAAGCTCTTAGCTGCAGGATTTATTCGCGAATGTAAACACCCGGTTTGGCTCGCAAACCCGGTCCTTGTACCCAAAAAGACTGGAGGATTAAGGATGTGTATCGATTACACCGACCTCAACAGGCACTGCCCAAAAGATCTCTTTCCTCTTCCTCGTATCGACCAGGTCGTGGACTCCACGGCTGGTAGCGTCCTACTCTGCTTCCTCGACTGCTACTCAGGCTATCAGCAGATAGCTTTGAATCCCGACGACGAAGACAAAACGGCGTTCATAACGCCCCATGGCATCTACTGCTACAAGGTCATGACTTTTGGCCTGAAAAACGCCGGAGCAACATATCAGAAGGCGATCCAAAAATGTCTGAAGTCGCAGATCGGGAAGAACGTCGAAGCCTACGTCGATGATGTGGTCGTCAAAACCACCGAGGAAGACCAGCTCATCGCCGACCTCGTCGAGACCTTCACCAACCTACGAGAATTCCAGTGGAAGCTCAACCCGACCAAGTGTGTCTTCGGTGTTCCCTCCGGATTGCTCCTGGGCTTCATGGTTGGACACCGAGGCATTGAAGCCAACCCTGTGAAGGTCGACGCAATACGCAACATGGCCAGGTCATCTTGCAAGAAAGACGTCATGAAGCTCACAGGTATGATGGCGGCTCTAGGTCGTTTCATCAGCAAGCTCGGCGAGAAAGGTCTGCCTTTCTTCAAGCTATTGAAGAAGGCAGATAAGTTCGTATGGGACGAAGAAGTTCAGAAGGCGTTCGAGGCTCTCAAAGAGTCCTTGACCACACCTCCAATCATGACACCACCAATTCCAGGTGAAACACTCCTCTACATCTTCGCCACTACTAACGTGGTCAGCACGGTTCTCGTCGCAGAACGAGAAGAAGAAGGGCGGGCCTATCCTATTCAACGACCTGTGTATTACGTGAGCGAGGTCCTGGCCGATGCTAAAACACGGTATTCACAGCCTCAGAAGTTGCTCTATGCATTCCTGATCACGTCGAGAAAGCTACGTCACTACTTCCAAGCCCACAAGATCACGGTGCCCTCGTCATTCCCTCTAGGAGAGATCATCCGCAACCGTGACGCCAATGACCGCATCGTCAAGTGGTCGGTGGAGCTTGGAGAGTTCGACATCGAGTTCTGCCCCAGGCAGGCAATCAAGTCACAGATCCTCACTGACTTTGTGTCGGAGTGGACAGAAATCCAGATGCCCCCTCCCAAGGAGCGGCCTGAACACTAGATAATGTACTTCGACGGCGCCCTCAACCTCGAAGGCGCAGGAGCAGGTGTGCTACTCATCTCTCCTCAGGGAGAACAGCTCAAGTACGTCCTACAGATACACTACAAAGCCTCCAACAATGGAGCAGAGTACGAAGCTCTAATTCACGGGCTCCGTATAGCAGTGTCCCTTGGCATCAAGCGACTTTTGGCTTTTGGCGATTCCAAGGTCGTCATCGAACAAGTCAATAAAGAGTGGGATTGTGTCAAAGACACAATGGACGCATACTGCGCTGAGATCCGCAAGCTCGAAGGCCACTTCGAAGGAATTGAATTTCAGCACGTGCCACGCAACAATAACGTCGCCGCCGACGTACTTTCTAAACTAGGCTCCTGGCGAGCTCTAGTCCCAGTGGGTGTGTTCGTCCAAGACCTACGCAAACCCTCAATCAAGTTGTTAGACCCGGACAACCCAGACCAAGTACAGCCTGATCAAACCCCAGCACCTCCCCGTGATGTGCTAATGACAGAAAAAGAGGATGATTAGCACGAGCCTTTCTTAGCCTTCTTACTCGACCAACGAGTCCCAGAAGACAAGGCAGAACGCGAGCGTATCACACGACGAAGTGCCAACTACGTCGTGATTGGTACCGACCTATACAGAAAAGCCGTCTCTACTGGCGTTCTGATGAAATGCATTCTGCGGTCAGAAGGGATCCAGCTTTTGGCCGAAATTCACGGTGGAGAGTGTGGCTACCATGCGGCATCCTCCAATTTGGTCGGTAAAGCATATCGATCGGGGTTTTATTGGCCCACGGCCATGGCAGACGCCAAAGATCTCGTCAAGAGATGCAAAGGATGTCAGTTCTTTGCCAAACAACAGCACCTGCCAGCTCAGGTCCTGCGCACAATACCTCCATCATGGCCCTTCGCCATGTGGGGCCTCGACTCCGTGGGGCCGTTCCGAACTACCCCAGGCGGCTATAGGTATATCCTCGTGGCCGTCGACAAATTCACCAAGTGGATTGAAGTCCGACCTGTTGTGAAAGTAACATCGGAAGAAGCAGCGAAATTCATGCAGGACATAACACACCGCTTCGGTGTGCCCAACAGGATCATCACCGACCTAGGGACGGCCTTCACAGGGTCCGCCTTTTGGGATTTTTGTCAAGACAACACGATCGACGTCTACTACTCTTCGGTCGCCCATCCTCGGTGCAACGGCTAGGTCGAACGTGCCAACGACATGGTTCTCCAAGCTGTCAAAGATCGTATCTTTGACGACGCTTCAAACTACGCTACCCGGTGGTTAGCCGAGTTACCGCACGTAATCTGGGGTCTTAGAACCCAAGTTAGTTCTGCTACGGGCTTTTAGCCCTTCTTCCTGGTCTACGGCTCAGAGGCCGTCCTACCCACCGATGTCACTTTTGGAGCTCCACGTATACAATTCTACGAGGAGGGAGAAGCCGAGCAGACTCGTCGTGTCGACCTTGACAGCCTAGAAGAGCAGAGAATGGCTGCAGTCATGAGGCAAGCTCATCACGACCAGCAACTTCGTCGGTACCACGACCGCAACGTTAAAGAGACCTCCTTCAACGTTGGCGACCTAGTCCTAAGGCGCATCCAGAAGACCGACGTCATGCATAAGCTTTCTGCCCCCTGGGAGGGACCCTTCATCGTCACCGAAGTCATCAGCCCATCCACATATCGCCTCCAATGGGGTGACGGGCAAGGCGTACCCAACCCTTGGAACGTGGAGCATCTACGACGATTCTATCCGTAGAATAGTTTTTATTACAGCTATGTATTCCTCGACCTTGTACCTTTTTCAGTTTAATAAATATTAGTTTAAGCAGTCATCTACTGTGTCTTGAGCCCTACTTTCTCCTCTCTCATGTCATCAACCCTCCCCCTCGACATGCTCGGGGGCTTGGCCAAAGCCAGCACACGGGTCGTAAAGACCTGGGGGTTTAATTTTTTCTGTTCCTCCCCCTCGACATGCTCGGGGGCTTGGCTCAAAGCCAACCTAAGGGTCGTTCGACCTGAGGACATCATCCCTCATGACTACCCACTTTGTGTCGCTGCGAGCCTGCTTGGTCGTTAAGGTTGCTAAAACCTGAGTCCTAGACTCCTTCTCGCGCGCCGATCACACGTAAGCCTTCCTGCTGAGCCGTGGTGGTCGGTAAGCCAGCCTCTCCGTGAGTAGTGGTTAGCGAGGCAAGAAACAAGACGTCGTCACCTCAAAGGCTACCAAGTTCGCGCAGACACAAAGTCAGTACATCATGCAGGCAACAAAAGAAGGTTTCATCAAATAACATTGTACATGGCTGAGAGGAGGTGGAGGTACAGCTCCTAGACTAAGACTATTCTTCGCCGTCGTCGCCTTCATAGTCAAGAGCGTCCATCATCGCTGAAGCGGCGTTACGAACTTCAAGCTCCAGGGCTTTGAGGTCCTTTGTTGTATCTGTCCCCCCTCGACCTTGATCATGTCAACCTCGGGGTGGTGCGACTTCACCCGCACTAGTGCCTCCGTGGCGGCCGCTAAACTCGTCGCCTTCAGCAGCTCGAGAAGCTTCTCGGGTATGGCTATGAGACGGTCAAGAGCAGACTTCGGCTCCTCTCCCTCGACCTGCGACGCTATCATGTCTATTGCATAATGGGCAGCGTTCTTCAAGTCGTTCAACTCCACCTCTTTCCCTGCAATGGTTACTTGGTCATTCTGCAGTGACTTCAAAGCTACCGCGAGATTGACCTCAAGGTCCCGCCGAGCTTGTTTCTCATATGCCAGCTTTTGAGATACAGTGTACTCACTGTCAACGGTCTCCTTCATCATCCGTTTCAGCTCCTGGCCCCCAGCCTCGACCTCCCGGAGGTTCACCTCCAAGGTTCGAACCTTCTCCTTGGTATTCTTTAGCTCGTTTTTGAGCTCGTCTTCCCGACGGTGAAATTCTGCAACACGCCAGTAATATCCCGAGGTCAGAACCTCGGCAGTACAAGACTCCGGCAACAATGATGAAGCAAACTGTAAGCAAATTTCGATCTTACCGGTGCTCACAGTGTTAAATTGCGCATTAGCCTCCCGGGTCTTGCGCTTCTCCTCAGCCAGCTCGTCTTCAAGCTTCTTCTTGTCCACCGCCGCCGCCTCACGGACCTGCTTGAGCTCTTGCTCAAGCTCGACCACTCGCAGCTGTGTGGCTGCAGCATTCCTCAGCAGGTCGGCCCTGCCCTTCGCACGGTCAGCCAGCGACTACTCCCAGAAATCAGGTCATCAAATACAGTTTGAAATTACGTCTTAACAGATAACGCAAGAAGCTTACCGTTAACGCCTCGTTAAACGTCAAGATAGCGTTCCGGAGCGCCACCATATCCTCATGGTCGTCGAAGATATCCTCCTGCCAAGGAGTACCATTCCAGTCAATCTCCCTACGCCTCAACGTTGGCCCTGTTGATGGCGAACTCGGTACCTGCGCGCCGGATGTTTCTGGATTCTTTGGCGGCTGCTCGATTTGAATCGGGTCCCCAGTCAGGTCCTGATCTGACGTGCTGGGCACCGCGTTGATGGGGTCCACGTCGATGACGGGGGGAGAGGTCGACGCCCCGACGTCACCTAAAGAGCCCTGTGCCCCAGCATCAGCAGCAGGCGGAGGAGTTGCTGTCCTCGCATCGTCAACCAGGGTCCGAGCTCCGACCTCATGGTCATCCGACCTGGTTCGCGAAGGTGACCCTTGATCGCCCAGGGCGCGCTCAGGTTGGACAACCGGCCTGCAGGCGTCGTCGTCAGAAACAATGCAAAGAAAAAGAAAACCCAACAAAAGACCAACACATGAACAAGTTTCAGAAAACTGACCCTACCTCACAGTAGCTGGGGCGCGTAGCTTAGGCCTGAAAGGCCGAACTTTCACCAGCACAGGCATCCTTGCTTGCGCTCCGGCAGCAGCCCGCTGCGCCTCCATCCCTTGACGGAGGTCGTCCTCCGTCGCCTTCTGCGTCAACTCCCGCTGCCTCTAGGCCGCAGGACTCAGAGACCTCCTCGCCGTTCGGTCTTCAACAACCGGTGGGTCATCAGTAGCTTCATCTTCTTCATCTTCGACCTCCCTGGCCGAAGGGGTAGGAATCGTCGGCGTTTCAATCGCCGTGGGGGGACTTACCCTCCTCTTCCTCTTCTTCTTCTCCGCCTCGAGCTTGGCGGTCTTGGCCGCCCCGACCTTGGCAGCAGCCGTCGTGACTGACTGCTTCGCCGCTGCTGCCCTCGTTCTGCGCCTGGGCTTTGCGGTGGTGCTTGCCTCTTGGCGGTTCGCTGCATCATCACCAACCTCCGGGTCGGTGTCTTCATCAGCCTCCACTGATGAATCTTACTCATAATTCTCCAGCAGCCCGGCTGCTGGAGGTTGGTACTTGTCTGACCTCAACTTCCGACGAGGTTCTTCGCCTTTCGGAAGAGGGGTCGGGCACCAAAACTGCCTCTCTCATTCCTGTGACAAATAAAGAGCAAAGGAGTAAGAACGATGTAAAATAACGGAACAGAATAAATGACCTAGTAGTTCCAGGACTTACTGGGTCAGCTGGCCGACTCAACGAGTACGCCTTTGGGCACTTCTTGATTCGTGCCTTCCCAGCGTAGATCTGAGAAACCCTGGCCGCCATCTCCTCCTTGGGGACCTTGCGATTTACCTCGCGAGTGGGGTCTGATTGCCCCCAGTACTCATACGCCGGGTGCACCCGATCCTTGATAGGTTGGATCAGGCGCCGGCAGAAAGACCTAGCAACAGAACCTCCTGTCACGCCCCTCTCCTTGAGGTCGGTGACCAGTGCAAGTACCTCCTTGACGTCGTCTACCTCACGCGAGGACAGCACCAGGTCCCATTCCGGTATCTTCACGGGCTTGTGCCCAGTCCGTTTTGGGAGCGCCGGCCGTTGATCAGCGATGTAGAACCAATCCGACCTCCACCCAGCGGTGTTGTCCGGTAGGTCCGTATCAATCCACTCTGACTTGAGGCCCGACCTCAAGCAGAACATAACAGCCCCTACTACACCGGCGCGCTTGCCGGTGGTCTTCACACAGAAGAGATGCCTCCAGAGAAGGAAGTGGGGCGATATCCCCAGATACACCTCACAGAAATGAATAAACGTCGATACTACAGTTATGGAGTTGGGGACGAGGTGTACCAACTCCAGCTTGTAGTAGAAGAGAAGACCCCGGAGGAAATCACCGGCGGGGATGTTGAACCCGCGCTCGAAGAAGGAACCGAAGACGACCTGCTCCTTGTCGTCCTTCGTCAGGAAAGCCTCGCCCGTCGGCGCCTTCCACTCCACCTCCGCCTTAGGCCGCAACAGCCCGCGGTCCACCAGGGCTTGAATCTTCGCCTCCGTCATCGTTGAAGACTCCCACACCGTCCACGGGTCGGGAATCGCACGGGCCGGTGCCGCCATTTCTTGAGCTTGAATGGATCTGGATCTAAAGGTTACTAAGGTTTTTACGCGCATGCGCAGCAGAGTGGGATGAGAATGACGGGGCTAGCGCGCGGCCTGCTATCAATGGTAGCGGATCGAGAAAGCTAGGGCGGAGGCTGGATACGGGGCCGCGGCGGCTACGGCGCAGTGGCTCTGGCGGAGACAGCGACGGGAGGAAGAAGATGAAGAGTGCGGTCAACGATGGTCCCCGCCACCCTATTTATAAGGGCCCCACCGGGTCTGCCCGTTGCGGTTCCTTCTATTGTTCGGAGCTCGCCCTAACGGCTCTATGCCGATAATTTCGCGAGTCGATCTCGCCGGATTTTGCGCCAACGGATGGCCCAGCGACCTACACCCTGAGTTTAGGTCGTACGGAGCATCAACGTTATCAGGTCGTCCTGGTAACAATATTTCGATCTTCACAAGGTTGATAAGCCCCCAATCACGTCATTTAGGTCTTTGATGAATAATTTCGTTAGAACGACTAGTACATGACAGAAGAGAGCGAACATTACACGGGTCCTCCGAAGGTACACAAGTCGCCTGCGACCTTATTGGATCCAGAACCCGGCATAAAAATATAAATGTACTCGAAGACCTGATCTACCTAGAGCAATCCTTGAGGTGTACCCAGCTACAGCCGGGCACGTCGCAAGAATTCTTCTAGCCTCAGGACCTCGATGGTGGCCTTGCGGTCAGCAGCTGCACGACGCCGCACGTAGCAGGGCATGCTCTGTGCTGGACTATGGAATGCAGACACGAGCTTGCTCTACGACGCGGGGCACAAGCCTCTGACGAGCATCTGATGCTCACCAGCGACTTGCAGCTGCACCTCGAGCCTCTACAACATCACCTCCAAACTCTCATTGATACCTTGCAGAGACACGGTACAAAGAGTGGGTGTGCTGCCTACAATTCGCAAGAGTTCTTCTAGCTCCAAGCTTCTACAAAACACAACATCCTACAATCTGGTGGACGGACACATGCCCATGGCATGGCCTCAACACTACTCTGCAGCTTCATAGCTCAACAATGCTCGGAGCTTGCCTTCTTCAGTATCACGGTGCTATTTATAGCCGAAGCCAGACCTTGGGTGGTTGGCCAAGTGATGACACTGGCACCACGTGGTTTAGAGGGCCTGCAGACATGTGCACGATTAAAGGCGATGACTTTACCCCTGTCTCGCGACGTCTTTGTCGCTAGTGTATCAATGATGCCTGAGCCCGCCGCAGAGTCACATGGCTATAGTACCCCCCTTGATTCGTGGGCAGTTTGTCGTTTTCTGGGTGGCAAAGGAATCTCCGACCACTGTTGACCCGTGACCCTGCAGTCTACGGAAAAAGACAAAGCCTGGCTCTATGTCAGAGGGCTCTGCGCCTTGGTATATCTACAAGCGACGACAACTCAACGACCTCCTTTTATGACTCGACGTTTTTTACTCGTACCTGCTAGGCTCTGCGTCCTGGTGCACCCGCTATGGCTCTGCACGTAAACGAACCGATTCCAATCAGTTTATATTTCTGTTTCCTAAGCAGAATGGTCGTAGGTTTGATTGAAGACCTTCCGGGGTAGGCGTGCCTCGCTGCTTTGCCAGATCCGTCTGGGCGCCTGAAGATCAGAAGCTTCACGTCTATGATTTCGTCGGCCCCCCGTGGTCGGTGTGCCTATTGCTGAGGTCGTCAATACCTTAGTGCCATGGCTCTGCTGGATGGCTAGCAGCTATGTTGGTCGTCTAGGCACCAAAATGGCCTTCCTGAGGTCGGCGTGCCTTTATACCTAGGTCTTGCAATACCTCGGTATGTCTACGGCTCTACCAACCTAGTTGGGCGCCCTGGATGTGTGACCTTCTTGAGGTCGGTGTGCTTTGTACAGCTCTGCCAGCCTGCTCTGGACACCTAGGATTTTACGTCGGGAATGAAGGCCTCCCTGTGGGGTGCGCACCTAATGGTTCTGCCAAGTATCTCCGGGTTCTTGGGCGCTTTTGATTTGAGACCTTCTTGAGGTCGGCATGCCTCGGGTGGCTCTGCCAGACTCTTTGCAGTCATGCAAGATATCTGGGTGTCTCTACACTCCATTCGTTCAAGATCAACATTTTTCTACAGCTTCATCGATTGACCGTTTCGACCACTATAGAAGACCTCTTCATGCGACGTGCCGTTCAAGATCCTACTAAGTATCCTTGGATACTGGACATTGATTAATTTGAGGCCTCTTTGAGGTCGGTACGCCTACAAGGCCTCCTTGAGGTCGGCCCTGCCAGACTCCTTGCAGCCATGCTAGGAGATCTGGGTGTGTCTACACTTCGTTCGGTCAAAATCATGACTTAAGTTTTCTTCTCTTTTGAGCACCAAACCAGCCATGCTGCCTGCTTCAATGCTCGGGGACTACTCTACGAGAGCGTCTTCGACGCCCTCTAGTTTTCTTCGTCGTACCGACCTGTTGGGAAACCTGTTTCTCATTGAGTCGTTACTCGACCTCCTTTTCTTCTCTTTCTCTTTTGGATCATCATACCGGCCATCCTGCCCGCCACGATGCTTGGATACTACTCTATGAGTGCATCCTTGATGCCCTCTGAATTTTTTCATCGTCGTTTCGATCTTTTGGAAGCCTGCTTCCTATAGGTCGTCACTCGACTTCTCTTCGTTCGGCCAAACTTTAAACAGGTCGGCTGCTAAGTCGATTTGTTCTTTTCTTTTGGACCGACGTGCATGCTATTCGGCCTGTCGAAAGCTCTACGACTACGTCATGACCTTTCTAAGGTCGCTGCGCCTACACCTCGCTCGGGGGCTTGTGAGACATGGGTACCCCTGGGTCCCCACCGACCAGGCTCACGGCCGTCCCCGACAAGTGGGTCTGGCCAACCAGAAGACTCGTCGACCTGTCAGTGGGCCCAACCGACCTAGTTGGTGGCCCACACGATCTCCTGAAGACCTTCCAGAAGATTCCCCAGACGACCTTATCCAGAAAGACTTCAAGACTTGGCGTGCAAGACAAGACATCGGTGGATTCCGACCAAGCAGATCGGCGGATACGGAAAGTGTTGTAAGCTAGATTTAGGTCTCTTGGTCGTAACCGACCAGGAGTCTGGGAACCGACCTTGTCTGCTAGCCAATATAAGGCGGGCGAGGCGACCCTTGTACAATCACGCAATCCCCAAGCAATCTACACCAACAACTGGACGTAGGGTGTTACTCTCCGGAGGCCCGAACCAGTATAAACTCGCCGTGTTCTCTGTGTTCCGTGTGCTTGTGCGCAACCTTCGAGTTCTTAGCCTTAGATTTCCCCTCGCCGAACAACTAAACCACAGGGATTAACACCCCGTGGGCTGTCTAGATCTCACCATCTGACACCCTTCCAATGAAACAGCTGTTTGAGCCTTTGATAGGTAGCTTTGCCCCCAGAATGCCCTCCAATGGCTGAAGCATGGAATGCACTGATTAACTTAGTTTGTAGAGCAGAATTGTGAGCAATCCACACCTTATCATGGTATTTAATGAGCCCCTGGTCCAAAGAAAACCCCATTTCATTTGGACTGTGTATAGCCAGAGCAGCCAACAATTTCTGTGCTTCATCATCAGTGCTGTATGCATTGAACACCTCTTGAATCCATTGAGGTTGGACTTCAGAAACAGCTTGAAGCACAAATAAGTGATTTATCCTGGATAAGGCATCAACTGCCACATTCTCCTTGCCTTTTCTATAGAGAATCTTGAACTTAAGCCCCATCAATCTTGTCATTGCCTTTCTTTGCATTTCTGAATGTAGGCTTTGTTCACACAAATAAGAGAGACTCTTGTGATCAGTTCTGATAATGAATTCCTGTCTCTGGAGATAAGGTCTCCATTTCTCTACTACCATAATCAGAGCCAAAAATTCTTTTTCATAGATGGACAACTTGTGATGTACAGGTCCCAAAGCTTTACTCAGAAAGGCAATGGGTTGATCCTTTTGCATTAACACAGCCCCAACCCCTAGATCAGAGGCATCAGTTTCTATGATGAAAGGTTCTCTAAAATCAGGCAGAGCTAACACCGGGGTGGATACCATAGCTTGTTTGAGAGCTTCAAAGGCTGTCTGGGCTTCCTCAGACCACTGAAATTGTTTCTTTTTGAGCAGCTGTGTCATAGGTTTAGCAATCTGTCCATAGCTTCTCACAAATTTCCTATAATATCCTGTGAGACCAAGAAATCCCTTGAGTTCAGTAACATATGTAGGAACTGGCCAGTGTACCATAGCTTTTGCTTGGGTCAGTTGCTACCCCCTGATCTGAAATGATATGTCCTAAATACTCCAACTTGTTCTGAGCAAAAGAACACTTACTCATCTTCATATAGAGTTGATGCTCTCTCAATTGCTTGAGCACTTGCCTAAGGTGATCAATATGGCTGTCCAGAGTAGGGCTATATACCAGAATATCATTTTGTTTCATTCTAACTTGATGATACCCAGATCTCATATCCAATTTGGAAAAATATTTGGTGCCAGCCAACTCATCTAATATTTCATCAATCAGAGGCATGGGGAACCTATTCTTAATAGTGATGTCATTTAATCTCCTATAATCCACACAAAAGCGCCATGTTCCATCTTTCTTTTGAACTAGCAGTATTGGTGAAGCATAAGGACTAGAACTAGGCACAATAAGACCAGCAGCTAACAGTTCCTTAACTTGTCTTTCAATCTCATCTTTGTGTAAAGAGGGGTACCTGTATGGTTTAGAATTGACAGGTATTGCCCCAGGGATAGTGGAAATAGAATGATCATATGGCCTTTCAGGAGGAAGGCCTTTTGGTTGCTCAAACACATCATGATATTCATCTAATACTTCTTGGATTGCCGAGTGTATGGACTTATCTTGATCTTGAGGTGTCACTGTTTCCACTACGGCCAAGGCCCACACATCATTGCCAGCCATCCATTTCAGCATACTTTCAATGGACACTTCTGAAATTGCTAATTGATTGGATAGTTCCCCTTTCAGCTTAATCTCATTGCCTTTATGGATAAAGTCCATTGTCTTGTGCTCCTAATGGTGTTGAATGGGGCTATGTTGTTTGAGCCAATCATACCCCAAAATAGCATCATAGGCTGGGAGATCCAATACCCTCATTTCAGTATTGAAAGAGTGACCTTGTATCCACCACTCTAGATTAGGGACATAAGTATTGGAGAATAATACTTCACCATTGGCCACTTGCACTTGTTTTGGAGTTGTAGGTAATGGAGTGATTCCCACCGTCTCCAAAAACCTGGAGCTAACAAAAGAGTGTGAGCTCCCACTGTCCACCAGCATCAACAACACCTTGTTCTTCACTAAAGCCCGCAGCCGTAATGCTTCCCCTACTTCAGTACCAGCCATGGCATTTAAGGATAGGGAGCAAAAGTCAGCAGATAAAGCATCTTCCATCTCTAATTGAGCAAGGACTTCATCAGTAAGAGTGACATCCAAGTCATTCAACACCAAGGCATTCATCTGAGCTTTTGGTCTTTTGCTACATTTACTTGGGTGAGTAGAATCATATGGTTCCCTGCAGTAAAAACATGTGATCCCTAAGTTGTCTTTCCTTGCTCAACTGTGGTGGTGAAGTCTGAGATTTCTGATCCCACCTATTAAATGATAATGGTGGCTTCATAGTACCCTGCCCTCTGTTAGACATAAGGTTCCATGTGAACAATTGAAAATCTGTGTTAAGTGCCCAATCAGTCCTAGGTATTGTTAATATGATTAAATCATCTCTACTAGGAAACATTTAATATTTAGGCTTACCATGCTGACTGAAAACTGTCAGTAATACCTGTCGGGGTTCTCTACCGCCGGCAGTAAACTTGTATCGGATTGCGTACCGGGCCTCGGACGGTTGCACAAACGGGGGTACACAGGATTTATACTGGTTCGGGCCTCTGGAGAGTAACACCCTACGTCCAGTTCGTGCTGCTGTATTATTTGCGCTGATTTGTAGTAGGGGGTACAAATGGGCGAGAGAGGGACGAGTTCCCAAGTCTCTGTAGTTCGTAGAAGCCATGGCTGGCTGGAGGTTGAAGAAGAAAGAGAGAGCTCCTCTCGAGAGGAGATGGAGAAGGCAAAAAGTAAAAAGCCAGAGAGCTCCTCGAGAGGACCCTGCTCTCCCTTTTATTAGATAAGGGGAGCAAGTTACATTAATGCGATAGGACAAGCCAAGAGAGGGAGAAGGAGAGGGGGAGAGTGTGCATGATCAACAGGTGTACCGTGTACGGGGGGAGCTCTTCACTCATGCCGCGTGTCCCGCTGTCCCTGTTTGCTGCTGTTGTTGCATGTGATTGCCTGTCCTGGTGTTGCCTCTTCACATGCAAGTGACAGGAGCAATGAATGCCTCCAACACCTAGCACATGCATGGGAAATGAGGACCCAAAACTACTCGGGAGGGTTGCCAACTAGTCGGAAGTGGCCTGGCTGGTGTTGTACATGAGGTGAGAGCCTTGATTTTTGGTCGTTTTCCCTTACAGAAATAATTCCCGGAATACCAGTTGATTTGGAGCCGTTTTCCTTCATGAAAATAAATCCAGAAAACCACCAAAAAATATGCCGGGGGTCATCGTAGCTGTGATAGTCGTTCGTAATCGCTGTCTTTAGGTACCCATAATATTGGGTCCCGTCAGTAGCCCCCGAGCCTGGGAGGGAGTCGTAGACTCGTTCCCAGGTTCAGTCGTCGCAGCGGAGGGGTAGATCGTCGTTCGTAGGGCGGGGGCGCGCGAGCGCACCCGCCGGGTGTAGCCCCCGAGCCCGCGGGGGAGTCGGAGACTTGCTCGCGGGGTTAGTAATTTTGGAGCTGAACGTCGTTTCATCGGAGGTGTCGTCGCACCCGAGCTTGCGGGAGGAAGATGAATCTTTGGTGACCTCGCACGGCGCGAGACACTAGTCGGGGAGTCGGTTTCCCTTTTCGTTGTGTCTCCCTCCCGCATCCTCTTTGTTAGGAAGGAGGGGCTGGGTGACGTCGAAGCTTGCCTCGCTGGCCGAGCTTCGGCACCCCGTGAGCTGCGTGCGGGTGAGCTCGAGTGAAGTATCGGAATCCCATTCGACGGGTTCCGAACGGATCAGCTGGTGATCGACCTCAGATTCCTAATGGCGAAGTCATCTAGTTACCGAGCCCGTTCGGTTGGCCTCGTCGGCTCGTCGCCTTTCCGTCGGGGGAAAAACCATGACCTCATTTTCCATCAAGACTCGAACGCAGTTCAGGATGCCCAGAGCGCTCGTGCGCCTGAGTTCCGGCCGCTGGGGCCCATCCCTCGCCGCCCCTCGCTCGGGTGTCCGGGAGCGGCTATCGAACCCTTGACAGGCCAGCCTTCGAACTCCCGGTCATCGGTGTGTGGGGCCGGACCTCGGGCGCGGAGCCGCGAGGAGCCGATGGAGCCATCGGAGGAATGTCGCGTGGTCGTTGTGACAGACGATTAGTCGTTGTTGCCCAGCCCCCGAGCACGAGGGCCGAGTAATAGTAGCCTAGCCCCCGAGGGTAGGGGCCACGTAGTAGTCGTCTCACAGCTCCCGAGTACGAGGGCTGAGTTCACAGACCTGTTCCTGCAGGAAGGAAATCGGGAGACAGCAGTACATGGTGCGACAAATACTAACTTAAGAGAAAAAACTTTTGACAACGCACAACGAGAATTCTAAGTCCAGCTCTTTTAAATCTATTTAATTTCCTCGGGAAGTGTTCCTGTTGCGTTTAAGCACCTGACCCCCGACAGCCGCATCCGTAGCGCAGGGAGCAGGCCGCGTGCACGCGTGGGAAGTGTAGGCGTGGGGTCGAGGTTTCACGATGTAAGGCGTGTTCTTCCCGAGTACTTTTAGCGACTTGTGTGAGAGGAAAAAAATATTGCGCTGATGTGTCCCGGCGACGCGTGCCGGGGTGTGTTATAGCTGGAAAAAACGGTGATGCTAGGAGTATGCTTAGCTTGATTTATGTTCGAGTCGGGGGAGTCGGCGTGTCGTTCCCGGGCCCGTCCTGACCAGCCCCCGAGCTTCGCGTCGCCCGTGGTGGTCGAGCGGACGGCTGTCGAGGCGGTCGGCAATTTCGTCGGAGTCGTCGTTGGTCTCGCGCGGGAGACGTCCCAGGTTCGTTCGACGCGGTTGTCAGATGGCTGCCAGCGCCATTAACCGTTGTTGTTGATGGCGGCGCCGCGGTCGGTCGAGGTGCGCTCGTGAGCGATGAAGGTGCGAGCTGGATCGCCGCGGCGAGGTATGCGAAGAAGGATGAGGTACGACGACGAGTAGTGACGCGGCGGCTAGTCTCGGCTTGCCGCCACCCGTGGCACCGCTTGAAACGGCTTCGTCCTAATCAGGGTAGCGAGTGACCAACGCTGTGTCGGGATCGCGATCTGCACACAAGAACTAGGGCATTGACAAGGAAATTATGTTTTTTCGGTGAGAAAGGTGATACTCCCGAGTGGAAACTCCATTCACACGACTTGTTTTTCCGTTCCCGGGTAGTTTCTTCGAGTAGACTTGTTCGCACGACTTCCTTCCGCCTCGCACGGGAACTTCCGCCTCGCACGAGAACCCTTTCCGAGGAGTTCCTCTGAGAAGCCGCCCTTCTGAGAAGTTTCCGCCTCGCACGAGAAGCCCTTCCGAGGAGTTCCTCGGAGAAGCCCTTCCGAGAAATTTCCCCTCGCACGAGAACTTCCCGCCTCCGAGTGGGAGCTACTTGCACGAGGACTTTCCGCCTCACACGAGAAGTACGTCCGCCTCCGAGCAGCTTTTCCGAGTACTCTTGCCGTGATGCCCGAGCGTCAGTCCTGCAAAACAGTGGAAGAAATGAAGAAACGCATCTCCCGCGTGGGGACAACTCGCCGTTGGGATCGCTCCCCGCTCGCCTCGCCATCGCGCCTCCGCCTCCGAGGCCTAGAGTCACGGAGGAGATGTAGAAGGGGGGCGACCGCCGGTCATCGAGGAAGAGGCGGGTCAGCGGATGTCGGGCCGTCGCGCGACGAGGAGCAGGGACGGTCGCCGGCCGCGATACGTTGCGGAGGAGGCGGAGCGGGTCCGCATCTGCGTGGTGTCGGTGGAGGCGAGGCCGCGGCGATGAGGCGAAGAAGAAACGAGCCGCTGCGTCGGGGTACCGTCCGACCATCGCGCCGAGGTGGAGATGTGAGCCGGGGCGAAGGAGGCGAGGCGCCGCGACCGCGTCGGCCCCCGCGGCCTTGCCCAGTCCGTCGCGCGAGCGCCGCGGCCGCGCTGCCGCCCGCGGCTGGAGGGGGCGCGTCGTGTCGTCGACCGTGCTGCGGTAAAGAGGAAACGGGCGGGCCCGCTCCGAGGCCACCCGGCGCCCGCGGCGGGAAGAGGGGGCGCCGCGCGCCGTTGGCCGCGGGTGGCGCTGCGCAATCCGGAGGGAAAGGAGCGGCGGGCGCCGCGTCGCGGAGGTGGGGGGCCACCGGTCGTGCCGAGGACGAGGACGAAGCGGAGAAGCGGGACGCGGGGCCACCGGCCGTGGCGAGGGAGGCAGAGCCGCGCCGCCTGGGCTGACCGCGCCGAGTTAGGGGGCCGCGCGTCCCGAGGTGAAGGTGGAGGAGCGCCACGCCCGGGGCGGCGCGTCGATGGGCCGTTGACCGCGCCGTGACGGGGAGAGGGCGGCGGCCGCCGCATCGAGCCGCAGCGCGAGGAAGAGGAGGGGGGCCGAGTCGCCGGGCGCGAAGACGAAAGGGCGGCGGGCGCCGTGCCGAGTCGGGTTGCCGGGCGAGGAAGAGACGGCCGCGGGCGCTACGCCGCATCGAAGCTCGAGGAGGCGGCGCAGGTCGGGAACCGCGCGTTGAGGAAGTCGAAGCGGGACACCGCCGCGTGGTGAAGAGGAACGGAGAGCCGGATGAGGGACGGGTTGCGCTCGACCCACGCGTCCGCGGTGCCCTCGTCGCGGGAGTCGTGCACCGCCGGCTCCACCTCCAGCTGCAGGTGGGAGCCGTAGAGCTCGCGCCAGTCCTCCTGCTCGTCGTCCTCGTCGTCCGACGACGCCTCGCCGGGCTTGGTGGTGCGCGGCGGCGAGACAAGGGGAGGGAACCCGCAGCCGCGCACGGGCGAGTCGGCGCGGCGCGGGATGTGGCTCGCTGGAGGAGGGTACGCCTTGGCGTCGTTCGCCGTGGCTCCGCGCACCGCCTCCAGGCGGCCGAACTGCTGCCGCGGCTCGACAGAAGCGGCCATGGTGTCACGCGGAGAGGTACGGTACGGTGTGGCTTGCGTTCCGCCGCTGCGTGGCCTGCTGTCCCGAGCGAGGAGCCGAGGGAGGAGGCCGCCACTTCGTACGCCGGCCGGAGGGAGGCGGAGTCGTGGGCCTGCGCTCTCGAGAGGATATTGCAGCTGCAGGGATCCATCGGCGCTCGTGGCCGCTGATCCGCTCAGCTGATTGCCGCTGCAGGCACTTGCGATTGGAAGACACTGATGATTTTTTTTTTTTGCTTTTGCGTGGATTAGTACGATAGAGATGAAGCTTGCGATGGATTATTGCTCAAGGTTTGGATTTTTGAGCCGGCAACAGATTTTTGCTCAGTGAATCTGGCCGCAGCGGCTTCGAGGGTGGAGGAGTTGTAGTGGCCGTCTGCATTATCGCGGCTGTCGGTGCCGTCGTAGTCGTAGCCGGCGGTGTCGCGGTTGCCGCTGTAGTCGTCGCGGCTGTCGTCGTCGCGGCCGCCGTCGTCGTGGCCGCCGGAGTCGCGGCCGCCGTCGTCGCAGCTGGCGAAGTCGTCGAGGATAGCCGTCCGAGACCTGCCAAAAAACGTCGTGACACGCAAAGGCCCATACCTGGCGCGCCAATGTCGGGGTTCTCTACCGCCGGCAGTAAATTTGTATCGGATTGCGTGCCGGGCCTCGGACGGTTGCGCAAAGAGGGTACACAGGATTTATACTGGTTCAGGCCTCCGGAGAGTAACACCCTACGTCCAGTTCGTGCTGCTGTATTATTTGCGCTGATTTGTAGTAGGGGGTTCAAATGGGCGAGAGAGGGACGAGTTCCCAAGTCTCTGTAGTCTGTAGAAGTCATGGCTGGCCGGAGGTAGAAGAAGAAAGGAAAAGAGAGCTCCTCCCGAGAGGAGATAGAGAAGGCAAAAAGTACAAGCCAGAGAGCCTCTCGAGAGAACCCTGCTCTCCCTTTTATCAGACAAGGAGAGCAGGTTACATTAATGCGATGGGACAAGTCAGGAGAGAGAAGGAGAGGGAGAGAGTGTGCATGATCAACAGGTGTACGGGGGGAGCTCTTCACTCATGCCGCGTGTCCCGCTGTCCCTGTTTGCTGCTGTTGTTGCATGTGGTTGCCTATCCTGGTGTCGCCTCTTCACATGCAAGTGGCAGGAGCAATGAATGCCTCCAACACCTAGCACATGCATGAGAAATGAGGACCAAAAACTACTCGGCACCTAGCACATGCATGAGAAATGAGGACCCAAATCTACTCAGGAGGGTTGGCAACTAGTCGGAAGTGGCCTGGCTGGTGTTGTACGTGAGGTGAGAGCCTTGATTTTTGACCGTTTTTCTCGGAATACTAGTTGATTTTGTAGTCGTTTTCCTTCGTGAAAATAAATGTAGAAAACCACTAAAAAAATATGCCGGGGTCATCGTAGCTGTGATAGTCGTTCGTAATCGCTGTTTTTGGATACCCATAATATTGGGTCCTCTCAATACCCCTGTTAAAAATTTTCAAAGGACTGCCGTTTGGGTGTTTTTTATGTATAGCTGCATTTGCATCTTTATGTTACACCGAAAACCGTATTCTTTTTGCCACCTGTCAACTTAATTAATGTCTGTTTTTGTAGTTCTGTTTAATGTTATGTGTGTTTTGGTAGTTATGTTAATCTTCTGTCATCATAATTGATGGTTTGTGTTTTTTGTAGTTCTATTTATCGTCTGTTAACTTAATTAATGTTGTGTTTTTTGGCAGCTCTATTTATCGTCTGTCAACTTAATTAATGGTTATTTGTTTTTAGTATTAAGAAATTGAGCAATAAATAGTAAATGAATTTCATGCTCTTACTCTCAACAATTGCTTATCACAACAATGGAATATAGTTATTAACCTTGTCCATACTTTCATAACATGTTTCTTATAAAAAAATGTCATGCACTGGTAAGTGTTAAACTCAGATGTGTGTGTTCATGTCATTAACTGTAAATTCTAATTAAAGTTCCTTGGAGAAGCTACTATTGAAATAATAGAAAGTTGAGTTGCGTTATATGTACAGGTATACTTTATGATATAAATGACATTGATTTAGATCTTCCCAATTTGTTGTATATTGGGTGCTTATTTTGATGACAAAGTAGTAATTTATGCTGCTAAGAAAGCTCGGGCAGTCTCCCATGAGCGTCCCGTCCTCGCGCCCCCCACCGGGCGACCGCCCGCCGGCGGGCTCGACGGCCTCCCCGGTAAGGATCCTCCGCCGCAGCTCGAGCAAGAATCCAAGTGAGTTCTCCCCCCCCCACCTTCCCCACTAACCACCCCAGTGGAGAGCCTCCTCCCGGAGACGCCGCCGCCGCCGCCACGGAGAGGTCAACCCCGCCTCGATGCGGTCGATCTGGTGCCGGAATCGCCGGATCCGGCCCATACGGCCGCGGATCCCCCTCTCTCCTACGCGGAGGCTGTGAAGAAAGGAGCCTTCACTCCGCCGCAACGACCGCGCCGCGCTTCATTCAATCCGCCACCTCGACAAGACAACGCCGCCTTCAAGTCCCAGATCCGCCGCAGGGAGGCGTGCTCTGGCGCCGATTCGCTGCAGAGGGGAAGGCGCATGGCATGGATCCGTCGTGCAGAGCTTCCGCAGGGGCGCGGCGCCTCACCGCCTCGGAACCGGGCGCATTCAAGTCGCGCTGACGTCTCCGGCCAGAGGGGTCACTCCCGCGACGAGGTGGAAGAGGGGTGGACTCCAGCCGGGCGGCGCAGAGGACGTGCTGCACGGCATCCCCCTCTACGTGACGGCCGACGCGACCGGCCACCCAGGCGCCTTGATGAGCATTCAAGCCGTCGACATTCAAGTCGCCAACCCTCTGCTGCACGCCATGCCTTCCACCAAGCGACCGCCGGGCGCTGCTTCAAGTGCCTCGCCAGGGGCCACCGTGCTACTTCCTGCCACGACCCCGTGCGCTGCCTCCTCTGCTTCCGCTCGGGGCACAAGGCAAGAGAGTGTCGCCCACCTCCACCTCCCCCGCCACCGCCACCACCACCGCCGCCACCCCCTCCACCGCCGCCGCACCAACGCGGCATGGCTGTGGGGGACACGCAGAACCGGCTGGAGGAGGAGATGGTCTTCGTCCCCAACTCCTTCGCCACGGCACGCGACACCAAGGACTGGGAGTCCTGCACTCTCGTCCCATGGGCAATGCACCTGCCCCGCAACGCCGGCGCCAGGGACATCGAGCGCCTGATCACTAACGACCTCAAGCTGCAGCAGGGCGACGTCACCGTCACGCTCCACCAACCCGAGCCCTACTTGATCCGCGTCGTGCATGCTCACCATGCGGCGGCGGCGGAGATCACGGGGCGGTTCCAAGGCAGAGGTATCGACATCTGCGTGCGCCCATGGCGCAGCCTCTCCAATGCACTCGCCTTCAGGATTTTCTACAGGGTGCGGCTTTGCCTGGACGGGATTCCCTCCCACGTCTGGACGCCGAACATCGTCGAGAGAGTCATCGGCCACCGCCGTGCACTACAGAGCATCGTCACCGATCTCGTCCAGCCGGCGGACACTCGCCACATCGAGCTCTGGGCCTGGACAAGGGACCCGGACAGGATCCCGAAGAAGGTCTGGCTGAGCTTCACGCACAGGCCGATCGACGGCTCATCGGCGGCATTCGTCTCCACATCCGAGCCGCCGGCGGACCCCTGGTTCCAGGGGGTGCGCTACGAGGTCTTCCTCCACATGCCTCTGGTGGAGGACTACACGGCGGCGGCCAAGGACCTGCAGGCGGTGATCGACAACCCGGCAGACTTCATCCCCATACGCCGCCGCTACGACTGGAGATACGACCTGGTCGACTGTTCACCGCTGACTGCGCGTGCAAGGTTCCCGACCAAGTTACCGAGGCCGCCGCAGATGCGACAGGAGCGCAATGACGAGGGCGGCAGCAGACAAGTTGAGCGCCAGAATGCTGGGGAGGCGCACACGGTCCGGCGCTCTGAGCGGGACTCCTCGGGCGCCCGCGACCGAGACACGGACATGCGCGACGCCGACGTCAACCGAGCTGAGCACGGCGGGCGCGGCAGCCGCAGCCACGACCACGACGCCAGGGTCTTCAGCGGCGCTCGCGGCGCGGCGGCCGCGACTCTCAAGGGCGGGACGACCGCGACAGGCCGGAATGCGGCCGCGAGCGGAACCGTGGGAACAGCCAGTACGCCTGCAAGAACCTCTTCTCCTGGCCGTTCCACCGAGACGACGATGACAAGGACGACGGCGGTGACTACGAACACCCGGGACATGGGAGGATGTCCGGGGCTTCCTTCTGGGGCTTCGACGAAGAAGGCCCGATACGACGGGACCGGTCCCGTTCCCCGCCAAGACGCTCCTACACGTACCGGGGCCACGGAGAGGGCGGCCCAGTCCATGAGACGACAACCGAAGCCAGGCGTGCCTTGTTCACCGAGGCCTTGCGGAACACGCCCCGCTCCAGCAACGGGCACGACTCCGGCGACGCGGATTTCATCACCAACCTCTGCAGAACCCTAGACTCCGTCCAGCTCCGTTTTGCAGGGGATGCAGCCTGGTCCGTGCCGGACCCTGTGCCAGTGGCGCACGCCTTCGAGTGCATCCGGCGCTCCCTAGGAGGACCACGGGCGACGGCGCTGGGTGTTGCTACCCCGGCGCCCTCGGTGGACGACGTCGCGGCGGTGCTGACCAACCTGGAGCTCCACCTTGAGGGACGCCAACCGCCGCTGGAGGGGCACCAGTTGGAGGAGGTCGTCGACACGGGCGAGGAGCTGTCCCAGTTGCAGGAACCGCCCACGACGGAGAACGGCGACCACCAGGGTGATCACGGCGTCGAGGACCAGGAGGGCGTGAGTGCCTTCTTCTGTACCCCGCCGGCACCTCTGATCCAGCAGCCGGCCGTGCGCCGACCGCGTCAGCCGTGATCCTTCGACATGACTGCAGTCCGCCGGAGCACCATGCTTGCCGGCAAGCCGCTGATCCCGGCATTCCAGAAGGCACAGCGCAACCTGCACCGCAAGCTCGGCCTGGGCAGCAACGACAACATGACGATCGACGAGGTCCTGCAGGAGTTCATAGCCATGTTCCAGGGGCCTCTGCCGGCGCACATTGTGGCGGCCTTGACGGCCATCTTTGACATCGACGACGACGACGCCAACACGCTGGACAACGCGCTTCTACAGCACGCTGGGGAGGCGATTCAGGACCTGCAGCACGCCAACGACCTGGTCTGATGATCGACGGCGCCTTACCTAGTGACACATCCATCCCCAAATGTATCAGCACGACTTTTCATTCGTAACATCCGAGGGACTGCTCATTCCGCCCTGCTGGCTGCGACCTTCGGGCTTACTTCATACTCCGCCCTGCTGGCTTCGACCTTCGGGCTTATGCTTTCTGCGCTACTATATTTATTCATCGTCGATGTCGTCATGGTCGCCAGCATTCTGTCTCCCCCCACGCATCCTACCCGTCCACGAGTTGCATTGGTTGTTTAAATGGAACAAAAGGATCTTAATTTATTATCGTGGAACGTCCGAGGCCTCAACGCGGCTGCGCGTTGCCTGGTGGTACACGAGACCATCGCCGCCACACCGTGCCACCTTGTTTGCCTATAGGAGACGAAATTAAGCTTGATAGATCAGCCCCTTGCGGCCTTCCTTGGAGCCTACAAACTGAACTGCTTCGCTTTGAAGCCAGCGGTCGGAACTAGAGGCGGCATCCTTCTGCTGTGGAACGACCTAGAGGTTGACGTCTCAAACGTCACAATTGGCCGGTTCTCTATTTCGGCGAACATCACCCTACGTCCCTGCTTGACTTCTTTCCTTCTAACTGGGGTGTACAGCCCCTCGAGAAGAGCGGAAAAGGTTTCATTCCTCAACCACCTACGTAGCCTCACTCCGGACACTACCGACAAGTGGCTTCTTCTAGGTGAATTCAATCTAATCTACCGCGCAAGGGACAAAAACAACAGGAACCTAAATACCAACCTTATGAGACGTTTCAGACAAACGCTTGAGCACTGTCAGCTGAAGGAGATAAACTTGCAAAACAGGAGATTCACCTGGAGTAATGAGCGCCGCAGGCCAACCTTAGTGCGTCTTGATCGATTCTTCTGCAACCAAAGTTGGGATATGACTTTTGACTCTTGCAGTCTTCACGCACTATCTTCCACCCACTCCGACCACTGTCCCTTGCTCCTAACGAACCAGACTGAGGTCAGGCGGGCAAGACCCTTCAAATTCGAGAACTTCTGGTCAAAACTACCGCGTTTCCACGAAACGGTGGCCCAAGCCTGGAACACACAGACAGTTCATACCGAACCCTTCCACCGCCTCGGTCACAAACTCCATCAAACCGCGGAAGCCCTGAAGAGTTGGGCAAACTCTCTCCTCTCCGACGCCCGCATGAAACTTCACATGGCTCAAGAAGTTATCCTTCGCCTCGACGAAGCGCAAGAGTTCCGTCAACTTTTCGACGCGGAGTTCTCCCTATGAGCGAAACTGAAAAAACGCATCTTGGGCTGGCTGGTGGTAGAGAAGGCAAGGAAAAAGTAGAGCGCCCACATCTCTTACATCAAGGAGGGCGATGCCAACACCAGATTCTTTCATCTGCGGGCCAATGGAAGGCGTAGAAAAAACTTCATCCAACGACTACGCAATGAGGACGGTTGGGCCCTCAACCATTCCGAGAAGACGGAAATCATCCAGGACCACTTCGAGAAAGTCATGACGGACCCACCACCTCGCACTCGCGACTTCTCCTGGGACCAACTACAACTACAAACGCCGGGCCTCTCCTCACTCGACAGCCCTTTCACCGCAGAGGAAATCTGGCAAGCTATCTGTCAAATGCCCCAAAGCAAGGCGCCTGGGCCGGACGGCTTCACCGGTCACTTCTTCAGGGTGTGCTGGCAAACTATCAAGGCGGACATCATTCAAGCCGTCAACTCGTTCTACAACTTACGATGCCAACACCTAAACCTATTAAATAAGGCAAACGTCATACTATTACCAAAAAAGGAAGGGGCCGAGAGCATTCGCGATTTCCGACCGATCAGTCTCATACACGCGATCACCAAGATCATCACGAAAATCCTAGCACTGCGACTGCAATCGCTCTTAGACAACCTGATCTCCAACTGCCAGAGCGCCTTCATTAAGAGAAGAAGTATCCACGACAACTTCCTATACGTTTGCAACCTTGTAAGGAAGTTCCACAGAACCAAGACATCGGCGCTCCTTCTCAAGCTCGACATCTCCAAGGCCTTCGACTCGGTGCGTTGGGACTACCTGCTATCTCTGTTGGAACGCAGGGGTTTCCCCTCCAGATGGATAAGCTGGGTGGCGTCTCTACTCTCGTCTTCCACCTCGAGGGTCATGCTTAATGGGGTCCCGCTACTCCCGATCCAGCACGGCAGAGGCCTACGTCAAGGAGACCCTTGTCCCCCTTGCTTTTCATCCTCGCCATCGACCCACTGAACCGCCTTTTGCAGGTCGCAACGGACAGGGGCCTCCTTAGCCCGCTAAACGGCAGAACGGCAAGGTTCAGAATCTCCATGTACGCGGATGATGCGGTCATCTTCCTTAAACCGTCACTTGATGACGTGAACAACCTCGCTGAACTCTTGTCCAACTTCGGCCTCATGACCGGGCTGCAAACAAATCTGCAAAAGACGACGGTCTCTGCGATCAGCTGCAATGAAATCGACCTTGACAGTATCCTCGGGAGTCTGCCTATCGCCCGGGCGCACTTCCCGATCAGATACCTAGGGCTACCACTATCACCGAGGCGCCTGCGTAAAGTAGACTTCCAACCTCAAATCGACAAGGCCGCGAGCAAACTCTCGGTTTGGTATGGTCGCAACCTAACGCAAGCGGGTCGGGTCTGCCTCACCAAATCGGTCCTTTCTTCACAACCGGTTTATCTTCTCACGGTGGTTAAGCCACCTAAAGAGGTACTTGACGACATCGACAAGATCCGGAGACGTTTCCTCTGGGCGGGGGACAAAGCGCTATCAGGGGGCAAATGCAAGGTTAACTGGACCAAAACAACGCTACCCAAGGAGTACGGCGGCCTTGGAGTTCTCGACCTCAATAAGTTTGCCACGGCACTCAGGGTACGGTGGCTTTGGCATGAGTGGACTTCCCCAGATAAAGCATGGGTCGGCATGGAAGTGCCCTGCACGGAAAAGGATAAACTACTTTTCGCAGCCTGCACCACGATCACACTTGGAAACGGACAGAAGACGGCTTTCTGGAACTCCGCCTGGTTAACTGGACAGCGACCGAAAGACCTCGCACCTCTCCTGTTTGCAAAGACGCGGCGCAAAAAGCGAACGGTAGCGGAGGCTCTGCAGGGCAACTCTTGGATCAGAGATCTCAAACTTCGGGAGGGTTTCACCACAGCGCATCTCCTTCAACTGGTTAACCTCTGGCTACTTGTTTCGCCGACCCAACTGCAACACGAGCGGGAGGATAGCATCTCCTGGAACCTAACGACACACCACCTGTACACAACCGCTTCGGCCTACAAGGCCTAGTTTACTGGCTGCATCAGAACGCCAAAGCTGGCCACGATTTGGAAGACCTGGGCACCCCCTAAAGGGAAATTCTTCGCGTGGCTAATTTTCCAGAATAGGGTGTGGACTTCGGACAGACTGGCGCGCAGAAATTGGGACCACAGCCCGACGTGCCCACTTTGCCGAACGACTATGGAAACGGCACACCACTTAGTCTCCTCCTGCCGCTTTTCGAGGAGGCTGTGGACCCTCGTGGCCGAGTGGGTGGGTTGCCGTCATCTACACCCAAGTGAGTGGGCTCTTAGCGAATCGGTCCTGCAGTGGTGGAACAACTTAACTAAAGCACCTGACATCAACCGTCACGGCACACGCTCCCTTCTCCTACTTGTCCTATGGGAGATTTGGCTAGAGAGGAATGCTCGAGTTTTCAACCGAGTCGAGTCGTCAGTCCTAACTGTCTTCGCAAAGATCAAAAGTGAAACAACTTCCTGCATTGTGGCGGGAGCAAAGCAACTGGCGGCCCTCACAGCGCACGTGTAAATAATTGCATATTTGTAATTTTGTTTTCACTTGCTGGGTCCCGGTTTGTTCTTTTTCTTCTATGTCAATGAAATAGGCACGCTGTGCCCGTTCGTTCAAAAAAAAAAGTAATTTATGCTGCTGATCTAACCAAAACTTAGTTTGCTTCATTAACGGGCAAAGACAAGAAAGAGAGGGCATTCAATCATGATCATGAGGAGAGCTACAACACCTGGCGCTGGATGTTGCTGAAGTTTGTGGATCAAATTCAACTGATCAAAGTCAGTTTTATCGCTTTGTACAGCTACTAGACTATAATCCCTTTTATCTGCGAGCTTCACTATTGTGAGCCTAGGATGATATTCCCGTACAACAATTTAATGGTATGCTGCATACAAGAGGCTGGAATGTATATCTTGGAAACAGATGTTGAGTGGTGACATGGTGCATGAGGACACTGTGCTTTTCACGTAATTAAACCAAAGGCTATTTTGTACATATTTCTCTTGGATGAATATAGACTTTCGGTTAATTGACTCGGCTCCGCTGCGTAGTAGTTATCTTGTGGGCTCACGTGAAATCTTTGTTTTCTGTGTTGTGTTGAATGTGGTGAGTTTGGATTGATCATGTGCCTTCAAGTTTTTTTTAACCTTTTTCCTTTGATAATTCTCACTGTTGACCCAACTGTTTGCTGATATGCATTCCTTTCCCCTGTTGTTAAAACTACACTGTTAAAGTTTAGCGCCAAAAAGATGAGAGAGATGTGTGAACTATGATGTATTCAGAAGAGTTTTTATACGTGGTATTTCAGAATGGATGGCACTGGGAGTGACATTGAGCATACTCATGGAGATAAAACACATGCATCCAAGTCCCATTCAGGCATTGTTTGAAACTTTGAATAGAGGGTCCCTCTAACCCATATGTACCCGGAGGGGTTGACCAAAAAAAAAAACTCCCTCTGTACCAAATTGCACATTGGTTTGTTTTTTTTATGAACTTAAGTTAAAACAATCTACATTTTGAAATGGATTTGAAATGGAGGGATTAGCTCATTTCCACCTCCCTCGCTAAGCCATCCCTCTAAATTTCAAGAGGCTAAACCCCACCAACAATATCATGGACAAATCACTAAAATGTTGAAACATAGGTACTGTAGCTATAAATCTAGTATTATATGGACAAATGCATTGTCAGATCTTCCATGCAAGTAATTGTCCCTAACTCCCTATACTATACATCCATGCCATTTTGGAGAATCCCTCTTGTGTTGTGTGCAAACAATTGAGTGGCTCTATCAAAAGTCTCCTTAAACTGATCCGGGCACCTGCCCTTGCCCAGGGTTCCAATTACCACTACAGTAGCGGTTTTCTCAACCGAGAAAACCGTACCGGTATACCAGTCTTGCCGACCGGTTAACCGGTCGGACCGGTTAGATAGGCTCGGTAAGGCACTTGTTACTGGTCGGTTTTGCTACCGAGCCGGACTGGTATCACCGGTTACCGCGGTAAACCGACCGGTAACCAGCGGTAATTAAAACCCTGCCCTTGCCCCGTTTAACCCACCATTTTGGCCCGTAATCCACTCGTCTTGTTCCTCACTAATCCCATTCCCGTTCACACGACTCCCACCCGCCGGCCGCCAAAGCCCCGAGCGCCCGGCCTCTCCACTTCGAGAGGCTTCCAGAAGCTTCGAGCTCCGCTCCGCCATGGCGGACGCCGCTGCCGGCGGCGGCGCGGCGGCTCCCTGGCACCCCGACCTCGCGGCGGCGAAGGCGCTCGGGCTCCTGTGCCTGACCAGCCTGTCGGTCGGCTCCGCTGCCTTGGGCGCGGCTGTCGTGACGAACGCGGCCTGCGACTACGACGAGCCCTGCCCGGTGTACCACGTGCTGTCTGCGACCTCCATCAGAGCCGTCGTCTTCGCCGCGCTGCTCGCTCCCATCGCCCCGCTGCTGGTCGTCCGCGCCGCCGTGTGCGACCCAGGTTTCAGAGAGGAGTTCGTCGTCGGATGCATCAGGCACCTGCAGGTATGTCGCGCCGCTGGAGGAATTAACCTGAGTTCGTTTGCTTCGAGAATTCCTGGCTCGACTGGATTATTGTGCTAAATAATAGATTCCACAGGAAAAGGATTAGTATATGACGAGAATTCCTGGATTGACTGGATTATTGTGCTAAATAATAGATTCCACAGGAAAAGGATTAGTATATGAGCTGTGTGTTTGAGAGATGAGAACGGTTGTTTCCGTACCATCCCAGTTCCATTTTTGGCAGCTAATTAAACTGCTGATTGGTTGTGGACTTGCAGTCCTCAAAGAACTGCTTTATTGTCTTCCCACTTATGGCACTGAAGCTTTGGAGGATGAAGCTTGGTGCTGCAGCGGTACCTGACAGCAATGTTTGAGGTCTTCATCCTTTTCTTCACCTGTACTTGTGTTTATGTAGCATACAATCTTTTTTTTTTCCTGTTGTGACCTTGCTGTTTGACTTTGTGATCATTCATGTACACGTACTAGGACACGAATTGACCATTTAGCTTACAATTCCCATGTTGTTTGTGGCTTGGCAGCTATTACAGCATAGCTGTTTGCTTCAAACTGAAAACTTTGAGCAAGTACCACTGATTTAAAACTAGTTGTCATAGAGAATATCTGCATCGAGTCAGATGGAAAGCCCAAAATTTGCAAAGGGCTGGGTGGCATCCATTTAGTATTCCTGCACAGGGCACAGCCACATGTCCTTATGGACACAGTATCCCCTGTTTTATGTATGTTGTATATCAACTTAATTGGTGCCTTTTTGTTTGTTGTAATATATAAACATGGCAGTAAAACAGGATCCCAACATCAGAACATATCTAGTTACCCACTCGTCTGTGGTGATGCAATGCCAGTATATCATTGCATTTTCGTAGAAGTGGTTCACAACATACTTTATTAGCAGTAGGAGGTTAATTGTCTCATTGTTCACAGATTTCTACCGTTCTTTTTATTTCTATTAACCTCAACTTAGTACAAATATAAAACAATAGAAACTAGTAGATGAACTTGAGAAATTGTTAGATAAACTTGTCAATGTTTTCATAACATTGTTTCATGTAAGAAGTCATGGCGTATGGTTTGTGGTTAACTTAGGTTCATATTTTTTATCCCCAAGCTCCTGTAAATTGTTAATACTACATGTACGTGGAATGTTAGGAAGTTGAGTTGAGTGACATATACGAGCGGTATACTTGCATGTATAGCTAAATATTAGTGGCACACAAACACAATATGATTCAGATTTTGCAGAAAAAAAATCTTGTCGTGTGCTTACTGTTGATGCCAAAGCAATGTTATATGCTGCTGATCTAACAAAAACATAGCCTGTTTTTATTAGCAGACAACAATGACAAGAAAAAAGGACATAGAATTTGAAGATCGAAAGGAGCTACACCACCTGCTCCTGAATGTTGCTGAAGTTGGTGGCTAAACACAACTGACTAAAGTCCTAATTCCTCAGCTATGAAGCTCACTATTGTTATGGGTTTAGAATCAATACTTCCCTATATTACTTCCTATCACAATTTGCTGGCACAATGTCTTTCTTTTTTTTTGTTGGAAAAGGAAGCGGAGTCCTACAGTTACATGAGTTGATGCATAAGACTGATAAGAGTAGGTGACATGAGTTTCCCAGTGCTGGTATGCTGTACATATGATACAGGAATTGGTGTCCAGGGAATGATATATGATGTGACTTGCCATCATGTGGCTTTTACTCCCCTTCCCAATTCCCATCCACACTGAACGATATAGACCTTCATCTGCTGTCACCACTTTATGTTGACTAGCTTGCTACTACCTTATTTGCTAGTTGGCTCTGTGGTAGAGTATTTGTTATCTCTGTAATTGTGAGCTTGGAAAGATTATGTGTTAAAGTGTATTTTCCATTATAAAATTCTCAACATCTAATTGTTGGTTATATGCATTATTTTTCCTATATGTTACAGTGTCTTGAAGGAGTAGTAGTCATCACAACTTTGCTTGCTAATTGTTTTGTTTTTCTTATGCCATGCATTATGGATCTACTACTGCTAGCATAAAATGCTCTCTGCATATAGTATTGTCAGTACGAGAATGGTGACAATATCCATTATAGCTGCTGGGTAATCACCAAAACAAATTTGTGATGAATCTCGCTGATCTAGTGCCTGCCAATCCATGAACATATATGGCGCTACCCTCGTGGATATCGCCATCTCACATTATTGCTACCATTGTCTTGAATGCTCTAAGCTTATCCTCACTATGATCCTCAGTTGGCGTCACCACCTCTATTTCTTGCTGAAACAGGTGCAACAGAGCGCATCTCTCTTATAATTGTCTCAAACCAACAGGGAATTTTGATTCCTTAATGGTTTTTCCAGATCTGAGAAAACAACAACCCCACTTGGGTTCAAACTGAAAGCTTGGCCATAACCATGAAAAAGAACTCCAAACCATCTCATATGTCTTCTTTATTGGAGTATGCTTGGTATATCAAGATCCATGTAACATTTAAAGTGTGTGGGATAAATTAAAGTAGTTTAAATCTCTTTTTCTTCATCCAAAATAAGAATGAGGTAGCTCAACACTACAAAATAAGAACGAGAAGCTAAATAGAATACCTCAATTACCAACAATTTCACTCTAAAAGTTTATAGAACTAGAGATGACTAGCTCTAGAAATTGTTTAAAATGGAGCTATATCCAGCAAGGCATTTTAGTACCCGGAATTGCCGAATTGGTTAAACTAATGTGTCTGACCATATATTGGAAAATAAGAAACAGAACAGGTATAATACTGAAATCCACAAGTTTACTACTTTTACCATTGCCACAGTGCTTCCATGATTCACTTGGGTTAAGGAGTCATCAATTACTATTGTCCGAGAAACAGGTATAATACTGAAATTCTACATAAGTGTTAACAGATAATTGTCTGAGAAATGACAAACCTCAATTACTATTGCTGTATTTACTTTTTTTAACTTACATAGATTTTTTTTGGAAAAAAAGATATCACATCTTTTTTTAAAAAAAGTGGTATTGATGGTATAATAAAACTACCAGTATAATGCACATTATTGGTTGAAGTATTTAAAATGATGACTAAATAAATTATGTGCGCAATATATTAGGTGCAAGCACAGGAAAATGTGTGTAACAATTTGGACAATAGTAGCAACTTTAAGTCTCCAACTCACAAGTTTTCAAAAGGCCGAATTCGATGGCAAACCCCTTTGCGCCGCCGCCAAACAGCTCCACCTCCAATTCAAGAAGCCTCCCCACACTCCCATGATGGTGCCTTAAGTATATGGCATTTAGGATAAGTAAATAAACTATTTTAAACTAATTAGCTTGTGCTAAATTTCATATTGGTTAAGAAGGGTTAGTATTTCAGAAGAGCTATATATGGCAATATGGATGATATTAGGAGTGGTTTAGACATGTTCCTGGAGTATGCAATCGTATGGGAAAAAACATACTGGAATTGTTCAAATAAAAGCGTGTATACGAGGGATTGGGGAAGTCCCCCTGCGTCGCCCCCCTCTGCGAGCGACACGGGTGGAAACCCTAGCGCCGCTGCTACCGCCCCCTTCTCCCCCCTCCATCACATCACCACCACTGGAGACGGGCCGCCAGCAATACGTGCACACCCCCAAGGAAGGTGTTGACGGTGCAAAACCGTGCTCAAGTTCACCGCAAGCGTACGGGTGACTTGGTACCTTTTTCACCAAGGAGGGTCCTCCCTAGATTTGTCAATCCAAGGATCGGAAGCAAACTCCTAAGGCTATCCATCTAATCTAATGATCTAACCTATCATGAAGCGTTGATTGCATAAAGGTAACATACAAACACGAAGGGATGTATGGATCTCATCCACCTAGCCATAAAGGTAAACACCAAAGGGTAACCCTAGACTATCGTCTTCTTGTTGCCATTCCGGCCAAGGTGACAAACCAATCTAAACCTATACTATGATAAGGAGTACACTCGATATGGAGTAACCCGATATGGAGTGGTCCGATACACGTTCATTCGCCGCTTTCTCCTCCACCGTACTGTCACTACGCAAGGATATTCATCACCGAACGACAACCTCGGTCCGTGCACTACAACGATGTATTCGCAAGAGATAGACTAACCACCACGATTAGACCTATTCCTACTAAAAACGTATGCTAGCTACACATATGGATAAAACACTCATCGATGTAGATCAAGGTAAGACAAGATATGATTACATCACCATCGAATGTTGAAGGTACAAACGACTTGACGAATTCAAGTCGCGGCTCCGGAACTCCACCATGGCTTCACCACGCAGGGCCAACCATGGCGGCTAGGGCATGACCTAAGCCATCTCCTAGGCAACTCGAGGACTTGCGGCGGCCGTCGGCTTCCTCCCGGTGCTTCTCCTTCGTGTTGGCGGCTCTCTGATGAATGGATGGATGGATCACCCCCTTGGGGCGCCTAGGGGGTTGTATTTATACCCTAGGGGAGCCTTGGGGTGTGCTCCACCTTGTCTTGCACGAGATCTTCCTTGGGAGAGAAGAGAACTTGGTTTCCATACACTCAGTCTCGTCCAGATTTTCCTGATTCGCAGCCCTTCCTTGCCAGCACTATATCTCCCACGTACGGACTCCAAATAATGCAAATTCGGTGTCCAGGTTATGTGCCACGAAAGTATCTCCAACTTTGGTATTCATTGCTTTCGTTGGAAACGAAGATAAGATTCCCAAAACAACCTCGGAAGATAATCTGTCTGATTTCAGACTTGTCTGCGCAGCTGACATTTCGGGGGCATATCTCCTAGCTCCTTGACCCGAATTGGGCCTTCCATATGTCCAAATAGAAGCTATCGTCGAGTCCCACAACTTTGGTAGTCAAACTTTTACCATTAGAGGTCATTTAAGTCTCCGAATCTGCACCGAAAGATCATGCTGTCCTGGGCTGCGAGAATATCTCTTAGGCTGAGTTGATCTCGTTGGTAAACATCCAAGTCCCCGGAGTTTTACGTGTTGATGCTTCAGTCCTTGGATCATTTGGAGTCGTGTTCACTTCATGTCTTGACTTATGATGGGCTTCATGATCTTCTCATAAAGTGCTTGATGAACTTTACCCGAAAGTACTCCTTTAAGCGCTTAAATCCTGTGTAAACAACATACTCCAAAAACCACATGCGAGTGCGAACTTGTCATATCAAGGGGGTTAGTACCGTTAGTTAGGATATCAAATATGTGCGAATGTTGACGGTAAACTTATAGCTAGGTGTACCAAAATCGACCGTCAACATACCCCCATGCTTAAACCTTGCCCATCCTCGAGCAAGTCCAAGATCTTTGCTTAACTTGTAAATCAGCGTTGCCCTTCAATGTCTTCGCTGCACTTAGTTATACACAACAAGACATATTGGTCTCTCAAGTATTTAGTATTTAAGGTTCAAGTGTTGACCAGCTACTTCATTATGGAAGATAGACTATCATTAAAGAACATGCCACAATAAAACAAATATAGTGCTCTCAAACTTAAGCAAACTTTAAACCTTTACCTTGTTGCATCGTGAAGAGTTTTCAAAAAGTTGCACATCTAACATAAGTGAGGTTCTCTTGCAAAAGCTCATGGGAACACTCATCTCGTCAAGTCACTCAAGCCTACACTAGATTATTCTCAACCTATTCTACTCATATATGAAAGTGGAAAGCTTATGTGGAGCTTGGTAGGTAAAAACAATCCTAGCAAAACATTATACTTGAAATATTGTCAAACTAAGAGTGAGATCTATTGGAATTACCGAGACTAGTCAAAAAGGCTATGGAAAATAAATGTTGGAAAGAGAGAGATGGAACACACGCATTTAGAAAGGTGGACATGTGCTTGTGGCAAATGGGTGATCCCGAGACACGAATGAAGTTCTCGTTATCGGATTGCACATGGTTGGAAAAGATTGAGTATGGACTTGTCTTCAAAGCTCTCTAAGATTTTAAATGAAAGCTAAAAAGAACTGAGGAGCATTTTTATTTTTCTCTCTTTTGTTTTTTCCCTTTTCTTATTTTTTTCTTTCTTCTTCTCTCTTTTTTTTCCTTTCTTTCTTCTTTTTTTCTTTTTTTATTCATCATTTTTTATGCTCATCCGAACTTTTAAGCAATATAGTACTTGCTATAGCACTACTCCCCCATGCTTAAATGATTGCTCGCCTCGAGCATAGAAGTGAGGGGACTATGGTTGCTAGAGAAGTACAAAATCCTTGTCTTCCTTTATAAATCGTTTGAAATCTTCAAGGGCAACCTCCATGTCGAAACTCGCATGATCTTGGGTGCATTGATGAGTCCCTCCATATGTTATATGTCTTGAAATCTTGCCAGAAAATCTTCAGAAAATTCGTCGAAAGATCATCCATACTCAATTTGGGTTGTGGTCAAGGAGGTAATCAAAAAGATGTTTTGGGTTTAGGGTGGATGCCCAGCGAAGTTTGTGAAATTTCCAATGTAGAAACTCACAATGCATGGACAAAAATGGCTAGCATGAAAAAGATACGCAAAGGAATGACCAGCTTCTTAGTCTCGTACCACACAATCCTAATCCAACTCATCAAGATATAAGTTTGCAAACTAAGGGTTACATCATAAAAGAACTTGTATGTGTATAGGCTTTGGTTGGTAGATCCTTGCAAGAGATTCAGAAATGTAGATAGCATAATAATTTTAAATAAAACAAGTACAAGGCATAGGTCATCGGTAAACTTAAATCAAAGAGCAACATAGAGTATGTGGGTCTTAAAAACTAGTCATTTACCCTCCACAAATGAAAGAGCCGGTATTTAATCAATTTAAGTTCCTTTTAATAGAGAGCAAAAAGCAATGTCATATAAAACATCACGCAAGTAAAACAAAGCGGCAACTTTCATCACTTTTCCATAAGCAAGGCATACAAATGATATCCTCGTGGTAAGCTCAAAAGAGATGGTGATTCATTTGTTGAAAAATAAAACTAACAAACCTAGGTTGTCCTCCTAGTAGCCATGTTATTGATCGAGAGATAAATACAAAGGTTGTTTATGGTTGAAGGCATATATGTGCAAGCATTTAAAAGGAGATGAACAAAGATAAAGTTAAGGGGAGTTATCATCCTTTTCGATGCTCGTAGTGAAGTGCAGCGTGCCCCCCCATGCTTAAGCATTGTGCTTAGCATGGAAAAAGAGTGATGAGCATCTTGTGGTGAAGGTGATCCTTGTACTCCACGTGACCTTTTTCCCCTTCGTCCTTCAAATCCTCCCCCATGCTTAGCATGTTGCTAAGTGTGGAAGAACTTGAATCGCTCGTAATCCCCATTGCCATGTGTTTGAGAATCATCTTCACTTCCTTGCCTTTGTACCTCAGTTGTCCTCCAACTTCTTCTTATTATCATCAAGTTATGGTTCCAATCCTTCATCATATCGTCATCACCGACTTCCATTCCGTCCTTGTCGCTGCCTCATCTTCCACAGTTTTTCCTTTACTTCCAGAACAGAACATGTACTGAAACACCCCTCTAAGTTGAAGTTCATGAAATTATCTTTCCAACGAGCTACCATTCGCATGAAACGGGTTCCGAACAAGAGAGTTGTGTCTTTTTTACTCCGGCAATGCAATCTGTAATTTTCAGAATGTGCAGCGCTTAATGTTTCTGTCATATCTCCTTGTACGGGTCTTCAAAATTGATCATCCTTGATGCGTTGGAAAGAGGGTTTGAAGGAGCTTCTGAATATTAATTTTTCTTCCATTGTACATCTCTGAACATGTGCTCAAACTTTGATGGAAATAGTGACTTCTCTCTCAAGCCTTGTAGATGACTAATGATCTTAATTGCAATTGGTCAAGAACTCATGGGAACACTTCGTCATGCCTGCAAAACAAATCAAATGCACAATCTACCCCCGGGGTGATGGTCGGGAGTAGAAACAATTGCCAATAAACCAAATGCATCCCTAAGATCTTAACTTGTGGCATAACTTACCTAGTAAAAAGAAAAGTAAGAACCTAATGAGTGTACGTGCGTGTAGGTGAAAAATGCAAATGAAAGGAAAGAATATAAACAATGACAATGTTTACACCAAGTTCTAAACACCGTGTTTACAACTAGATTGCTTTATTTTCTATATAACCATAAAGATTTAACCAAGGTCTAAACACCATGTTCATTCCAAGGTTAATAATTCTTCAAGTTGCAAGAAAGTTAAAGCGCATTGCAAAGCTTGTAAGCCAACCTATGCAACATGAAAGCAAGGTTCGTAAAACTGAATGATGGTGGTCTCCAATTATGTCTAAACACCATGTTTACACAACATTGCAAAAGTAGATATGCTTGATCAAAGCATTATCGTAAACATGAAAGCATCTATCATAAAGCTTCATGAAAGGACCTAGCTAACATAAGGTGGATGATGACAATGAGGTGGATGCAAAATGCAAATGCAAGGGGTTAGTAAATAGGTTAGCAATGTTTGAAAAAAAGCTTTCGATGTTGTTCCTCAATAATGACAATCAAGTCACTTTATGAGAGGTAAAATCTTGTCATTTTTTTATCAAAAGACCTAACCAAACATGCTAACAAGGTTTTAAGGTAAGGCTTATGGGCATCCTATATTTTTGGCTTAAGACAAGAATTTTGAAAAGATAAGTCGGGTGAAGAAATTCTATCTAAGGTGGTTTTGGAAAAGAAGAAAAGAAAACAAGGGTTAGATTTTTGGATGAAAAACAACCCTACGGTTTTAGGATTACTAAAGGTATGAGAGGTTTTCTAAGAGTTTAGGATCAGGCTAGTCAAAATTTTAATTAGAAAAGGGATAGAGATAGACTTTGTCGACTTGACATAAGTCGATCCCCCCTTTTGTTGGCTTGGGTTATAGGTGTGGTTTGATAGGAAGGTTTAGGAAAAGTTGATATTTTTTTCTTAGGGTTATAAAAGATGAGATGCAACATGCAACACAATGCAAAGGTGGAGAACAATGTGGAATGAAGTACAACATGATATGAATGAACAAATGACATGACATGATATGGTGGTGATCTAAATAAAAGTTAGTCTAAGCTAACTAGCCACAAGTTTAGAATCAAAAGGGATCATGCTTCATATTTCTCTAAAAAGACACGAATAAAAAGACTCTAAATACTAATAAGCACACAAAAATAAGGGGTCTACAAGTTTTCCAAAAAAAATCAAGTAGCAAAGTGCTCACTCAATATCTATTAAAGCATACAAAATGTGGTTGTGACATTTATTAGAGCAATACAGTGTTACTTGAAGTTTTCAAATAAAGAGCACAATGTAGACCGTCATAGTTTATATAGATATATAAAAAGATTGGATTGCCTACCGCAAAGCGCTTCTTTTTAAGTCATAGAGCTCGACTTTCTCACGTACCTTTTTATTGTTGTGAAGCCATGGTTCTTTGTGCGAGAATCCAAAGTAGCCATGCAGCTTGATGTTGCCTTATGAAATCGGTCATGGTTCGCTTCCAACATCATCATGTGTTGAGTGGTGCCTCTTGTGTCTTCATTCATCCAAGCTCCAGAGGGTTTGTTTTAGTCCTTAGCTTCTGAATTTCATCATGTACGTGTTGTGGAACCGTTTCCCCATCTTCTCTTTATTGACACCATGTCCATCTCCTCTATCTTGTCATCATCACCTTGTTGCTGCCTCTTCTTCGTGGTTTACCCCTGCATCCAGAACAGAACATATACCAAAATATAGTTCTATTGAAAAATTTATAAAATTACCTTTCCAACGGGTACTCATTCATCTTAATCGGAGTCCGAATGAGGGAGCTATGGCTGTTTCACTTGAGCATTACTTGCTGTCCAGAATTTCAGCACGTGCAACCTTCGGTGATTCGGCCATATCCGCTTGTAGGAACCTCCGATTGCCTTGCCGCTTGATTCGTTGGAACGTTGACTTCATAGGGCTTCTGAAAATCCAAATATATCCAATTGTTTTTTCTGCTGAGGTTGTGCAAAGCATCTTGATGACATCATTATCCTTTTGTCCATTGATCTGGAGATGTACGTGTGATCTTCGTCTCGAAGTCTTTTAAGGCACCATGTCATGCATCCCTTGGCTTCAAAAGTCATTATCATCGCTGCATGAGATTGATGGTAATGGAATCCTTCTCCATCGCGCTTGACATGGTCGTTTCCAAAACCTATAGCTCAAACAAACAATCCTCCAAAAGACATTAGTCTAAAAACTTAATCGACACATAGGCATACCTTGTTCATCTTTGTTTGCTTTGAGTGGGGGCTCGATAGCGGATGTTGGGCCACTAACCAAGGTTAGCACCTACCACTAAAGAGCAAATCTTTGCGTAGCCATCAACTTGGTTGAGCGAGGTTGGACTTCTCGAAGTCCGAATGTTGAAAACTTCTCGATCGCTTTGTGTCTAGGGTTTTACCTGCATTCAAGGACGCAAACAAGAAAAACACAGGGTACATGCAATAATAAAATTAGGGTTAGTTAGAAAGAAAGATAGATCTCCCTAGGGTTCGAGTTCCAATCCCCGGCAACAGCGCCAGAAAAAGGGACTTGTTGACGGTGCAAAACCGTGCTCAAGTTCACCTCAAGCGTACGGGTGACTTGGTGCCTTTTTCACCAAGGAGGGTCCTCCATAGATTTGTCAATCCAAGGATCGGAAGCAAACTCCTAAGGCTATCCATCTAATCTAATGATCTAACCTATCATGAAGCGTTGATTGCATAAAGGTAACATACAAACACGAAGGGATGTATGGATCTCATCCACCTAGCCATAAAGGTAAACACCAAAGGGTAACCCTAGCCTATCGTCTTCTTGTTGCCGTTCCGGTCAAGGTGACAAACCAATCTAAACCTATACTATGATAAGGAGTACACTCGATATGGAGTAACCCGATATGGAGTGGTTCGATACACGTTCAATCGCCGCTTTCTCCTCCACCGTACTGTCACTACGCAAGGATATTCATCACCGAACGACAACCTCGGTCCGTGCACTACAACGATGTATCTGCAAGAGATAGACTAACCACCACGATTAGACCTATTCCTACAAAAAACATATGCTAGCTACACATATGGATAAAACACTCATCGATGTAGATCAAGGTAAGACAAGATATGATTACATCACCATCGAATGTTGAAGGTACAAACGACTTGACGAATTCAAGTCGCGGCTCCGGAACTCCACCATGGCTTCACCACGCAGGGCCAACCATGCCAGCTAGGGCATGACCTAAGCCATCTCCTAGGCAACTCGAGGACTTGCGGCGACCGTCGGCTTCCTCCCGGTGCTTCTCCTTCGTGTTGGCGGCTCTCTGATGAATGGATGGATCGATCCTCCTCTTGGGGCGCCTAGGGGGTTGTATTTATACCCTAGGGGAGCCTTGGGGCGTGCTCCACCTTGCCTTGCACGAGATCTTCCTTGGGAGAGAAGGGAACTTGGTTTCCATAAACTCAGCCTCGTCCAGATTTTCCTGATTCGCAGCCCTTCCTTGCCGGCACCATATCTCCCACGTCCGGACTCCAAATAATGCAAATTCGGTGTCCAGGTTGTGTGCCACGAAAGTATCTCCAACTTTGGTATTCATTGCTTTCCTTGAAAACGAAGATAAGATTCCCAAAACAGCCTCGGAAGATAATCTATCTGATTTCGGACTTGTCTGCGCAGCTGGCATTTCGGGGGCATATCTCCTAGCTCCTTGACCCGAATTGGGCCTTCCATATGTCCAAATAGAAGCTATCGTCGAGGCCCACAACTTTGGTAGTCAAACTTTTGCCATTAGAGGTCATTTAAGTCTCCGAATCTGCACCGAAAGATCATGCTGTCCTGGGCTGCGAGAACATCTCTCAGGCTGAGTTGATCTCGTTGGTAAACATCCAAGTCCCCAGAGTTTTAAGTGTTGATGCTTCAGTCCTTGGGTCATTTGGAGTCGTGTTCACTTCATGTCTTGACTTATGATAGGCTTCATGATCTTCTCATAAAGTGCTTGATGAACTTTACCCGAAAGTACTCCTTTAAGCGCTTAAATCCTGTGTAAACAACATACTCCAAAAACCACATGTGAGTGCGAACTTGTCATATCAAGGGGGTTAGTACAGTTAGTTAGGATATCAAATATGTGCGAATGTTGATGGTAAACTTATAGCTAGGTGTACCAAAATCGACCGTCAACAGAAGGCGGCGACGAGACCTTCGCTAGGAGGGCTGTGGACGCTCAGTGTCCATGCGTGGAGGGCGCTCAACGGCCATGGCAGCGGCGCTGCAGAGAGGCATGGTGGGACACATGGATCTACGGATGAGGGCTTGGAAGGTGGAGGGAGAAGGAGTACGGCGGTGGGATTCCCCCAGCTGCGGTGGTGGCAGTCTTCCCAACTGCAGCGACGTTGACAGCGGGCTTCGACGGTGAGGGACTTGGGGGGTGCAAGATCCGCCGCCCAGGTGGGATGATCTGGTACCCTCAAGCCTCGATCTGCATGCATTGGCCATGCTGTGGCTCGCCGTGCTGCGACCGTGTGCACGGCGGCGGCACAGCGGATGACGGTGATGGCGGAGGTGGTGGGGGGAGGTCAGCGTGATGCTCTGCTCCCCATTTTCCTCTTCCTCTCATCAGCGGGTGCCCTAGATCAGCCGCCCAGGCGGGTTGGTCTGGTGCCCCCGAACCTATTGCGTGCGCTGCCCTGCGATGACATGCCTGGCTGTAGGCAATTTTCTTGTTCAACAGGCTGGGGTTGCTCTGGGTAAATGCCTTGGTGACGGTGTCCTCTTGCGTAATTTTCCCCGTTAGGGGCACCACTGTGGAGCCACTCCTCCTGTTACACGAGATGTCTCTGGGTGAAAACCCTGTCCATTTGTGGACGAGCGTTAGTGGCGTCTTTGACGTCGCGTCCTCCTTGGAGGCATTGTCTCTTGGACTTGGCTTGCGGTGTCGGTTTGTTGTCATTTGTAGGAGAAGGTGACCTTGGGTGGTGTGGCCCATTTGGTGGTGGTGGTTCGTCCGTGGTTGTCATTGTGGAGTCAATCTGCGACGAAAGCAAGTTGTATCACTCCGCCCACCAAAGCCGCACCGCCCAGCCCTTCCGTAGGGGTGAGCACGTGTACACATAGCACTCTGCTTACACTTTCGTCCTCGCTTCATGTAAAAGGGTTAACCTGAGGGTGGTATGGCTGGTGGACAAAAGCTTATAAGTTGCTCCACCCTTGCTCAACTAGCAATGTGGCACTAAACACGCGCACCTGCGCTCATGGGCCACTCATGGGCCATCCAAATTGGGCCGGGTGTGACATTCACCCCCCCCTCAAAGAACCTGACGTCCTCGTCGGTCCAACTCACCCGTCCAGTGCCGACCCATACGCCATGCCGTGTGCCCCATCCCAGGCCCACACGCGCATGCATATGTCCGCACACTGACCCGAGCAAATGTCCAGGAACCTTCCCTCTTGGCGCACGACCGTACGTCCAGTGCCGACCCATATGCCATGCCGTGTGTCCCATCTGAGGCCCACACGCGCCATGCGCCCTATGCCCGCACACTGACCTGTACGCGCAACCACGAGGGTCGGCTCTGATACCATTTGTATCACTCCGCCCACCAAAGCCGCACCGCGCCTAGCCCTTCCGTAGGGGCGAGCACGCGTACACATAGCACCCTGCTTACACTTTCGTCCTCGCTTCGTGTAAAAGGGTTAACCTGATGGTGGTATGGCTGGTGGACAAAGGCTTATGAGTTGGCTCCACCCTTGCTCAACTAGCAATGTGGCACTAAACACGCGCACCTGCGCTCATGGGCCACTCATGGGCCATCCAAATTGGGTCGGGTGTGACACAAGTATCATGGCGAGGAAGATGGAAGACGAGTCCACTCGGTCCATTCTTGGTCAAACTTCTGGGTGAAACATGTCTAGTTACACAGCAGCTAGCATTTTGGACATGGTGGTGTTCGATCTGCAAGACACCAGGCTTGATCTTTTTCATCTATGATCCAGTTCTACGTCAGTTGTTGCGGTCATATATCATCAATGATTCTCTGATGGGTTTGATATTTGTGCAAAGTTTTAAAGCTGGCAAATTGGATCCGTGTGAAGAAGTTGGTCTTGATGGCGGTAGCCTTGAACTATGTTTTAAGGCTAAGGTGCGCGGAACACCGACATTTGCTATGTGCTTAAGGTTGCAGAAGATGTGTCAGGAGGATGGGTTGCACAACAGCACAGGACTTAGTGATGTTGGAGGCCTGGAACTAGTGGCTTGGAGCTAGTGGCAACCAGTTATAACTCAACTAATGCTTAGGCTAGACCCCTTGCCTTTCTGTTGTGATGGTAGTCACATGAAAGTAGTGGTTTGTTTGGTTGTCATTCTGTTGCAAGATAGATGCTTTTCTTATGTGCTTCTTTATTCCTTTGTTTGTGCTTTTAGGATCGGAGCTTTTCCCTTTGTAATAATGTAAGCTACATACATCTTTTGATGCAAAGGCTAGAATATCAATATATTCCCATTTCTAAAAAAATACGAGGGATTGGTAGAAAACTTACTTTCTACTCTAACCCACATGTATTACTGGGACGAATGAATGTTGATATCCAAAAGGAAAGTGTCCTTTGCGAAATGCACACATCAACATATACCACGTAGCAGTTGTATGAAGTTAGATTTTGTACTATTAGCTGCTCAAAGGACAATAAATATAATGACCCATGTGTACCATGCTTGGTCATTTTATCAATATCATCTTTTTTAAGGCGAACAACATGAAGGTTTGGCTTTCATTATCAGTCTTGAATTCCTCTCTGAAAATTAATTTCCACCAACACAAGGAAAGTGGTTCTCCATAAAAAATGATTGCATTTCGATGTTTCCAAATAGCCCAGCATCCAACAATGATGATTTCCCTAATTCTTGAGTTAAAATTTATTCTAGCTGCCGCAAGCATGGCTCTCCAGCAAGGTTCAGATACCAACTAATATTCAGAAATCGCCAGCACCATTGACTCAAAGAGCATTGGAAGAAAAGATGGAACAAAGATTCTTCTGATCCACTAGAGCAAAGAACACAAGAGTAGTCTTGTAGAATTCTTATTTTTCTCTGAAAGATATTTCTTGTGTTCAGTCTATCAAGTAAAAGAATCTAGAAGAAAAATTTATGCTCTCATCGGCAGCAAGAGCATGAATAAGGACTTGAGACGCCGATCCCTTTAACTGAGTGTATGATTTCTTTGTAGAGAATTGCTGAGACCCCCAAATGTAATGCCATTGATCTTCCAAAGATGGGTCTGCCACTAAACCCTGAACCAGAACTGAAAGTTCCTGCAGCTGATCACTCGCAATAGGTGAAAGAGGGGTGATAAAATTAGAGTAAGCATCTTGGGACAGAAATTTTCTGACTGAAACTTTTTGGCTCCGGCAAAAGAGAAGAGTTGAGGAAAACGAAACTCAATCACACCAGTATCCCAAAGATCTGTCCAAAAACATACTGTATTGCCTTGTTTGACATCTTAAAGAAATCTACTGCTAGGGCAATTACATCTTTCCACCAACATGACCCCACTGGCCTCTTAACATGTGGCACAACTGCAGATTGGTAAAAGCATCTCCAGGTGATTTGCACCCAAGGCAAGCCCTCATGATTGTAGAATTTGTGGAGAAATTTCAAGAGAAGGGAGGTGTTCTGATTTTTCAGGTCAATGATGCCAAGGCCCCCTTGCTCTTTTGATCTGCATGCTTTTTTTCCAAGCTACTAGGCAGCCACCCTTTCGGTTAATGTCACCACTGTCCCAGAGTAGATGTTTTCTATAACGGTCGATCTGATCAATGACACCTGCTGGTATTTTGAAGGCGGATAGGTAGAATGTTGGGAGAGAAGACAGAACTGAATTAACCAAAATCAAACATCCATCATAAGATAGCATTTTGTTGAAACCCCATCATTCTCTGTCAATTCTATTAAGTAGTGGCAAATAATCCTCAACTTTTGGTCTAGTTGTCCCTAACGGGAGTCCCATGAGGGTGAATGGCAATATGGCATGCAACCCACTAAGCAACCCATTGCAATATCATCTTTCGTTCTGATTTGCCCACATCCAAATGTTATCAACTCTGTTCTGGTCTAAGTGCTATCATGTTATCTCCTTTCTCCTCCCTCTCATCATCTTTTTCCGGAACCAAGCTGGCAAACATGGTGTGCTCAACCATATCAAGTTCACCTCTTACGGTACATCCACCACCTTTGGTTCCACTACCACACTAATCTATCTCAGTTGAGATATCCATCAAATCGTCATAGCCGTCCCAATACCATACTCTCCACTTCCTAGAGCAAGTATAATAAGCTGCGAAGAGCGGGCTAAATCCGACGTGGGAGAGAGAGAGAGAGAGAGAGAGAGAGAGAGAGAGAGAGAGAGAGAGACGAGTGAGTTCGGAGACGCCGACTCAAGCGGTCGACATGCGTGGAGCCGCAGCTGCCCCCACCTTTCTTCGGGCTCTTATTGGTTGCTGTCCACCAGGAGCATTAAAGAATGGTGGGATCTACCACTATAGCTCCTTGGGTTTGCATGACCTGGAGATTTCTAGCAGCCCGCTGCCGGTGAAATTGCTAACCTTTAAGGACCAGGAGCGTCCGATGACCGGTGGATGATCGCTCCTTAGTGATGAGTGATTGACAACGTGATGTTGACTAACTCTTGACTTAGTATTGCAGGCGTAGAATGCGGCTTGGTTTGCGTTGTTCCAGGTGAAGAACAAGTGCGAAGGGTCTTAACCAGAGTGGCCTCTGGGTGATCGAGAGGCAAGTAGTCTTGGTTCGAGGGACCTGGTGAACAGCGGGATCAAGTGCGGTTCACATGGTGCAAGAAGAGAAAGACAAAGTCATGAACATGGAGCCGGTGCATCGGTGGAAGCCAAGTCAAGGAACGAGGCAAGTGCGAGTAGACCATCTAGGAGCCGGAGGTGAAAGGCTTGGCGTGCTTGAAGCTTGGTGTGGTAAGGCTGTGCCATGCGTGCGGGGTTTGTTGGTTTGGCCACAAAACCAACCCAGCCCGAAGACTCGATGAGATATGGATGGCACTCCAGACCAGTCTGACTGCCTTGGCAGGGCGGTCTAACCGTGTGGGCCGCGGTGCGTCGAGGAGCTTCGAAGCAGAGGACATGCGGCGTGATCGAAAAGTTTGCATCGAGGCTAAGCAGGCTTGTGGTGGATGTGAGCCCGTCCAATGGAGAATCGACGAAGTTACCCAAGTTGCCCCTCGAGGGTGTGTGTCTTCTTTTCAAGTTCTAGAGGTAGTTTAGTCTTTAGCCTCCACCTATATATGTCTTCCAAGGGGTGGATGGCAGCCAAGTCTTCAGCTCTTTTCCATTTTGGACTCCTATGTTTTTCCTCTTCCTCTTCCTTCTCTAGGCTAACTAGTGCTTCCAGCCATATCTCAAGAGGGTAGGGAGATGGGAGGTTGCTAGCCTCTTTGTATAGACTCTTTCCTTCTATGTATGGAACATTCATGGTTGTTTCCCTTATTTCCGTTTATCTCCTGTTCGTTTCTCTTTTTAGGTGAGTTTCTTTGTGGTTTTCGTTGTGGGGATCACACATGAGCACTTGGTGTCTCTTTTCTTGGTGATCTTGCCCCTTCAAATCTGTAGAAAGCCCTCCGATTTGGTGGTTTTCATTGTTCCCCAAGTTCTTGAGGTAGATGCTCAAGATTTGCGATTCCTCATGATTGAGTGCGTTTTGGGGGTGTGAGATTTGAGCTAGAGGTTGCCCACGAGGTATTTCACCTTCCCCCAAAGTTTTGTTTCAATCCACTGGGTGAATCGGGAGATCAATCTGTTTGGGGAAAAGCAGGGGAGGGACCCCGGCTCCGACTCGGGCTCTGAGATCTCCGCCATGCTCGGAGGGAGGACCTCGCGGGGGAGAGGAAAGCCGCTACCGCCACCAGGGAGCTCCAAGATCTCCGTCGGAGTGGTGGGGTTGTTGGAGATGCATGGCCGCCTGGGCTCGACACCGCCACACCCCTGCTGCACGACAACTCCGCCTCCGCACCCCGCCTCACCTCGCGTCGGTTGCCCTCCTCCAGTGCGCCATTCCCAACCACGGAGCAACCACCGAACTCAAGCTGGGGAAGATGGAGCCACCATCGAGTTTGCCGTACCTAGGAGGAGGGAGGCCGTGCGGCCTCACCTCGCGCTGGAGAGGGAGGGTAGGGAGGCATCATCACCGCCGAGATCTTACGGCGAGTAGGCCTCGCGTAGGAGCAGGGGATGCTTGCATTGGAGGGGGAGAGGAGTGGGGCCTCTGTGCGCGGGCATCGCCACGTCACCGACCCCTCCTCCATCGATGTTGCTACCCGCACCCATGCCTGGAGGAGAGGGAGAGGAGGTGGACTGCATCGGGGACCGGATCGACGCGGACCGATTCCTCCACCACGACCAGCGTGGGGTGGGAGAGAAGGGGAGGACTGGAGGAGGGTGTCGGCACCGTTGTGAGGCTGCCCCTGCCCTGTTGCTCCGGCGCCGATGTAGGGAGCTACCACTGGGTGGATCTCGAGGCCCACCACGGAGAGGGTGAGGGTGTCGGAGAGGGGTGGCGCGAGATGGCGCTAGGAGGGGGAGGGGGGAGGAGCCACCAGGGCTCGCCTAGGCCATGTCATCGCAGGGGCAGGAGAGGAGGGAGCAGCGAAGCAAGGGAGGAGGAGCTGGGTAGGGACGGGGACAAAGAAAAGGAGGATAGGGGAGAGTGAGAGTAGTTGGAGATATATCAATAAAATATGAAATAGTTGGTATAGAGTATGAGATAGAGGATTACGAGTGTGGAAAAATTGGTAGTGGATTACAGAATCTTGATGACTAGGCAGGATATTCTCTTTTAGGGGATGGAAATGGAGTACGACGAGTGCAGATAGCCTCAGTGGGGCTGATGGGGGGGTCACCAGATCGCGTCGACATGGACGGCAGCGAGGGAAGTCGGGCCGCACCCCTGCTGAAGCTAGGGACTTCCCAATAATGGGGAGACGGGGTGGAGCTACGCATAGGGATTGGGCAGGAGCCAGTGTAGGGATGGCAATTTCCCCCGCGGGGGCGGATCCCAGCGGAGATCCGACCCGAACGAGGCGGGGACGGAGGCCAAATTCCCCCCGCGGGGGAAGCGGGGCGGGGACCCAAAATAGAATCAGGGCGGGGGCGGGGAGACAATTCTCCCCACAGAGACACTACGGGGACCTGAAACAATCTAAGCCCATGTGAAATATAAGGCCCAGTAGCCCAATCATGACTCCAACGTATATAATCAGCAGCTTGCTTCTCAAACCCTAACTCTATTGCCAATCCTCACTCCCGCAGCCTCAGGCACCAGGCAAGTCGCCAGCGGCAGCCGCCACCCACGCAAGCATGATTCAAATCGAGTCCTCGAGTTACGAGGGCGGAGGGTTGGATTGGACTCCGAAGGGCTCCAACATGCCGGAGCTGACGCCGCAGCGGTGACTGCTCCGCCATGCCGTCAAAGAAAGAGTGAAAGACGACGCTCCGTTGCTGTTACTCCCCAAATCCCATGCAAATATGTGTCCAATCAAAATTTGTGAGCATTGAGTAGTAGTAGGCATGTGCTAATCTGCTAGCTTTTGGGCTTGCATCGATTCGTTAGCTTGTGGCCTTGTGCTCGATCCGACTATGTACTTGAGTCATGTTTGTATCTGTGTACCTTTACTCGTTACCAGCTCTTCTCATTTTGAACTCATCTGCTGAAATTTTGTTGTTTTGGACTTCTGATTTGAGATCTATTTGCTTGGTGGTTGATCCCCACGGAGCCCCGTCGCGGTTCGAGGATCCGACGAGGTTAGGGATGGGGCAAGTTTTGCCCCCGTTTGAGATTTCAGGGCTGGGGCGGGGATCAGATATCGGGGATCGGGGCGGGGACAGAGGACGCTCCCCCGGCCCCGCCCCTCCCCGTTGCCATCCCTAAGCCGGTGGTGGTGCACAAGGGTAAACATGTATCATTGCATGGTCACAGGGCACAGAGGAACAGAGGAAAAAATGGGAGTGCAAGGACCCGGCCGCTGCTCCTCCTTCTCGGCTGGCCTACCCATCCCATGCACTTCCTCCCTCTATACCCCACATCTCTCTCTCCTCCTCCGTCGGTAGGCCCATGAGGCCGCACCACCCGGTTTCCTGCTCCACCAACTGACGAGCAGGCCCCTCCACGAAGCTCCCTGCCCTCGGCGGCAGCGGTGGATCCAGAGAGCCGCGAGGCCGCGCTGCCTCCTCGCCTGTTCCACCGGCCGGCGAGCCGCGGGGCTTCGCCTGCTCCCCCAACCGGCGAGCCATGGGTCTACGTCGCCTCTCCGCGAAGCTCCTTGCCCTGGAAGCTGTGGTGGATCTGGGGAGCCACTTAGCCGCGCCACCCCTCCATGGAGCTTCCTATTTCTAGGGGCGGTAGTGGAGCTGTTGAGCCGCGAGGCCAAATCCACTACAGCCACGGGCGTCGTCGGCGAGCAGACTCCAGCGCATGGGGAGGGAGGAGGCGAGGACCCCTCCCTCTCTCCTCTATCATGGATGCTGGGCTTCTCGGCGGCGCCCCTCCCTCTCTCCTCCACCGTGGATCCGCCGTGGCCTCTCGCGAGCGCGCTGGGATCCTCAGCGACACCCCTCCCTTCCTCCTCCGCCTTGGACCCGGCATCGCTGTGGCCGGGATGTGAGAGAGACTAGACAAAGACTCTTACAAGTGGGTCCAACTTGTCATAACGTACGTAAAAATAGGTAGAAACAATCCTTACTTTAATATTAGGTAGAGATATAGGTCCCACCACACTTACCACTAAAACCATTGAACAAAAGTTTTGTTCGACCTCCACGGACGGCAGTAGTTAGCGCAACACTAGAGGTACCTTAACGTGCGTGATATGCTAGCCAACGAACAAGGGATTAATATGGGTGTCTAGAAATTCAAATTATCTGAATTCATATCCTCTAAAAACACTAATATGGATTTCCGTATTAATATTTGTGTTAATTGTGGATATCAAATGGATGTATTCAGATTTGATTTTAAGTATTTTTCTCTATTCGATTCCAGATTCAAATTTGACAAAAATGTGAAATATCCGATGTCGGTATCTGATAGCACAATCTGCCGCAGAAAACTTTTCACCCTAAAATCATGTGTCGCATTTATATCATAACTCCTAAATTGATTAAATCATACTGATGAATTTATGAAACGCTAACCCAATTGGAACCATGTCAATCGGAGGTTTACAGCTCAATACAACCTGTCAGATGGTGTCGAGAATTAGCCGAGCCCTAATTTCGTTATTAAGCAAAAAATATATATAAAGGGTTAACTAATCAAAATTCTCAACTAATGAGTTCATAATCATGTATGTAGTAGCAGCACACTAACACATTGAGATACCATATGATTAAATATATTCCTTGCAGACATGAATCTTAATCACTAACGTTAGAGTCAAGTGATAGTAGCCCCAACCAATAAATTGTTTCTTACACTATGTGCCAGAAAACTGGCTCATTTGCATCATTGTTTCTTACATTACCTACGGTTCAAATTTGAAGTATGCAAAAAAAAAAAAATTCAACGAAACGAAAAAAACTAACGAAATATACCAAAAAAATCAAAATTACTCCAAATTTGAGCAAGGAGTTTTAAATAATGTGGGAAGGTCTCACAAAAAAATAGGGTAAAAAAAACAAAAATCTTCCCCGAGTGCCTTCTCTGGCACTCGGGGAAGAGACCCTTCCCCGAGTGCCAGACAACGGCTCTCGGGGAAGAGGCCTCCTTCCCGAGTGCCGGAGCAAGGCACTCGGGGAAGAGGCCTCCTTCCCGAGTGCCGGAGCAAGGCACTCGGGGAAGAGGCTACCTTCCCCGAGTGCTAGAGAAAGGCTCTCGGGGAAGATTTTTTTCATATTTTTTGCAAACGGTTCCATCCAATACCGCCGTCAAATGCAAATTTCCTTTTGCGAGTGCCCCTCTTCCCCGAGTGTTGCACTCGGGGAAGATGGTTTTCCCCGAGTGCGTCTCTTCCCCGAGTGCTATGCACTTTCCAGCACTCGGGAAAGTCTCTCTTCCCCGAGTGCAACACTTGGGGAAGAGTGGCTTCCCCTAGTACCCGATTTTTGGCACTCGGGGAATTTTGCTTCTCCCGTAGTGTGTGCAAAACTTTGTAATTTCTGAAAGACCTGCGGAGCCGATTATAACACACTGTGCAGTGTTTGGTCAGTTCGGAGGAAACCTTTTTCAGTCAGGTCGTAGAATCATCTGATGAGACCAGGTTGTTGCTTTTTTTTTTTTTTTGATGTGAGTATGTGAAGTATGAACATGAGAAGACCACTTATAATTCAGATCAATGAGACAGTTGTTTTCTCCAGCTGTAGTGCCGTACTCCAGTGACTACCCTGTCCAAGAAGCTGCTGATATATGCAGTGTGCCGGTGTTGATTCAGAAAAGAAATTTCCACACGGTTTCACACAGATGAGAACGGCACAGCTTAACTAAATAATCTATTCTATAGCTAGAGAAGGTTCCATACGAAGGCCTTATTTATCTCCATCGTCTCCAGTAGGGATGGAACCGGATACCAATTCGGATAGCATTTTTTAGCCGTTCTTTTTTGATTTTAGCTAAATTAGGCATAATATTTTGTATCTAAAAATTTATATTCTTGTTCTTGGCATTGTGTTAGTTAAGATTCATACAAAATAAACCCCAAATGTGTGCTATATTTTGATCAAATGATGAAAAGAAATTCGGATTCGGATTCGGATACGGATGTTTTTTCACCTTTTTCTCTATCGAAAGCAAATAATCCATAAAAAAATTGTAGCTAATTTTTTTTATTTTTTCCAGTAATTAGCTGGTTATAATGCATAAAAAATTAGCAGCAAATTTATTTTATTGTGATCTAAAAAAATCAATCTATTACACAATTCGGATGTTTTGGTTCCATCCCTAGTCTCCAGCCTTTTGCATTGCATGTGTACGTGCACAAAAATATAATCAATGGTTCTCAAAGCAAAAGAGGCCGAGCTGTTTCTCTAGTTACAGGCCTCTGTCGTCCCAGCAATAATAATGCAAAACCATGGGCTATCTTATTTTTTTTTTAAAAAGGAGATAAATCTGTTCTGTTGAAGTGTGTGTCCAGTATTATTTGGTGCCTAGATCAGTTTTATTTAGCAACAATAATATTTTCATGGTTGTCTAATAATAGTTCCTTTTCCCCCAAGCAGAAGCAGTGATAGGATGCATGATAGTCAAGGGAATCTTGGTACAAACAGTGCTAGGAGCTCCAATGGAACGCTTGTCATTAGTGAAACCTCAGATAGGATTCACAATACTGAACAATGTGAGGAAAGCAATTCTATTGAGTAAGTTTTCTCTTTCATGTACTTGTTAATTAACTATTGTTTAGTCAGGGGATACATTTCCAGGAATGCTAATATTTGAATATTTCACATCTATTTGATTTCATAGGGATCTGCTTGTTTTAGATGATGAAAGTGCCGCAGAAAAATGGCTGACTAATAAAAAGCTTAGGTCAAAAGTTTGGAAAGAATATGATCTTAAACTAGTGGAAGGTTCGGTGAAGGCTATATGCAAGCATTGCAGAACTTCATTAGTGGCTGGAAACAGAATGGGAACCAGTCACTTGAAGTACCATCTTAAGGCCTGCAATGTTCTTTGCTCTTCAAAGAGGAAAAGGACTGGTGGTACACCCAAGGCAGATATTCCAAAGTTTGAGCAGGAACAGAGTCGCGAGGACTTCTCTCGTATGATTGTTTGCCACAATTATCCATTTAATATGGCAGAACATTATTATACAAGACTCTTCATTACCCGTCTGCAGCCCTTCTTCAAACTAGGTCACAGAATTAGTGTCACAACATATTGCCATAAGCTTTATGAGTTGGAAAAGAGTAAGTTATATGAAACTATAAATGCAAATGCAAGCCGGGTCAGCATAACTTCAGATCTGTGGACAGCAACCGAAATGTCGTGCTATATGAGCATGACGGCTCATTACATTGATGCTGATTGGAAACTTCACAAGAAGATAATTGGTTTTGTACACATCGAGGGCCGTCATAATGGTGAGAATGTTGGTCATGAGCTTATTAAGAGGTTATACGATTGGAATCTGGACAGAAAGCTGTTTTCCTTTGTTCTTGATAACAGCAGTGTTAATGATGTAGTAGTTCACGATCTCCTAGCTGCTCTGTTGCCAAAGAAAGTTCTGCACCTCAATGGAGATCTTTTTCATGTTCGTTGTGCTGCACACATCTTGAATTTAATTGTCCAAGATGGCTTGAAGTCCATTCAAAGTGTCATAAAGAATGTGCGTGAGACTGTCAAGTATGTGAAAGGATCCACTTTAAGAAAAGAAAAGTTCAGGTTCTATGCAAATTAAGTCAATGCACCAAACATATCACTTGTGTCAGATACTCCGACAAGATGGAACTCGACCTACATCATGCTTGAAACTGCTCAGAAATTTCGTGAAGCTTTTAACAGAATGCAAGAACGTGATGTTGCATACAATCTTGCACCCTCTGATGATGATTGGAACAATGTAAGTATTGTGAGACAATGCTTGAAAGTCTTCTATGATGTCACAAAGAGAGTGTCCGGCACAAAATATCCAACAGCCAGTCTTTATTTCAATGATTTTTGCGGTATTTATCCTCTTTTGAGGAAATCGGAGCACAGCGAGAACAACTTTGTTGCTGAAATGGCAAAGCCAATGTTGGAAAAGTTTGAGAAATACTGGAGAATTGCGAACAAGCTATTAACATTTACTACCACCTTAGATCCTCGGTACAAACTGAAGTCCATTGAATATTACTACATATTGATATATGGTGAGTGACGAGGGCCAGGATTAGGACCCCTTTGACGGCGAGATAATTTCTCTTGAGGTGAAGTCTTTAGATACCATTGACAATGTGAAGGTCAAGATTGACAATGTGAAGGCCAAGATTCAAGACGAGGAGGACTAAAGACCACGGCCAAGACCATCACTGGCAAGACGTCTTATTCCCGACTAGTTGGGAGCTTCTCTGACAACTTCCCCACTAGAGGAACCCCCTCCGACGAGTCTCCGCCTCGCACGACGAGTCTCCGCCTCGCACGACGAGTCTCCGCCTCACACGAGCAGTCTCCGCCTCCGACCAAGGCGCAAGCCGCACCACGTGGCGCGATCCCGGCACGCGAACACCTCCACCACAGCGCGTGGGGGGCCGATTCCCCATGCCATGCAAACACACCAGCTGGCGGCCTGCGCAGGCAGCTGGCCCGACAGCGGTCTTAATATGGCTCTGCTCAGCCGCGCAGACGTCAAATGACCATCATCTCCAACCCTGCCGCACGCAAACTCCGCCCGAGGTACTCAAGCACCCCTACGACGAGCTCAGGTCTACGGTTAGGCCTTAATGTGGCGGGCTCATCCTGTGCTCGGACGGACTGAGTCACCGCCAAACTACTCGAAGGAAGCGCCAGGCGTCCCGGAATGAACAGCCCCGCCCGGCCACGCGGCGACCTCTACGACAACGTAACACGACCCCTCTTCAATGCGTCCTGGCGGACAGTGACACGCGAAAGGACATCCCAGCGACCGAGCACTGTAACTCTTATCTCGTTCCCCTTTTTGCCCCTCCCCTTGCGTCTATAAAAGGGAGAGGAGGGCAACCGCCACAAGGGTTAGCCGATGAACCGAACACTCATACTCAGGGACTTGGGCTCGACACCCTCTCCCGACCAGTTTGTAACCCCTACTACAAACAACCCTAGCATGGGAACACGACAGCTCGACACTGGACGTAGGGTATTACTCCTCGGAGGTCCGAACCATTATAAATCCCGTTGTCTCCTGCGCTAACCATCCGAGCCCGACACACGATCGATACAAATTTACTGTCCGGCGGTAGAGAACCCCGACAGTTGGCGCGCCAGGTAGGGGCACATCGTGTGTCTCGACGAACTTCACCAGCGGATCGGATGGAGGGCCGCAGGGTTTCATTGACCCCTGGGGCCACCTTGCGCTTCGGCTCCCTCGGCTTCGTCTACACCGGGCCGGCGGAGCCCGTCGCCGGGCGTACCTTCGCCCGGCCACCCCGTCCCGACGTCCTGACGGTGGCAGCGGGACGCGCGGCATTCGTCCGAGGCTTCTCAGACGAGACGATCATGGCCATGTTGGGGCCAAACCCAACACAGGAGCGTTTTAGGCTCGCCGCCTATTACCTCACCGACCTTGCCTTCCAGGCCAGTGGAGCCGAGCTGCTCGCCTGGGGGGAGTTCATGGAGTGGTACACCGCCATGTACCCCCGTGGGCAGCCGGGCCTCCCAGACGACCTGGTGACGACCTACATGAACGATCTACGCGCAACCTACGTCGCCCCCGGTACCGCGACTTCCCGGAGGGCATCGACGACGCGGCCGCGCGACCCCACGCGCGAGTGCAACGTCTGCGTAGCGTCAGCTTCGAGCAGCTCTGACCCGGAGCCAGCGCCACGTCACCACGCCACTGACGCCCAGCGCAGGGCACGCCTCGACGAGCTCGCCGAGGCTAGGCGCCAGCTTGACGACGAGCTGGCCAACCTCCACCGGGACTTCGGGGAATACCACGAACCCCGCAACCCCGCAACTGGCAACCCACCTCATTGCCGGCCGTTCAACTGGTCCCGGTGCAGGAACAGCGCCGTGAGGGGGACGGCGAGCGGCAGGAGCGCCGTGCTGCTGTCGAACAACCTCGAGCTCGCGCGCCGACGCCGCCGGCTCGGGGACGCACACGCGACAACGACTGACGCGCCAACGAAGGAGCGAACGTTGACGCCAACACCGACGGTGATGCCCCGCCGCTCTTTAGGCGGGCGTCGCAGAACCTGGCCGCCGCAGCCATGCTGCTGCGCGGCTGCCCGGAGGCAGCGACCTCCGAAGAGAGACGAGTGCACCAACAGCTTAAGGCGCTGCTCGAAGCAGCGGCGGCGCAACAAGTAGAGAGCTCCGCTTCACGCCAACGGTCGGAGCGTGGTCGGGCAGCAGCACCATCCGCGCACGGCCCGAACCCGCCCCCCTCCCGGCATCAGGACCGTGCGGGAGGGGGCGGGGCGGCGGTATCGGCGGTCAAGAGTCGGCTCGGGCCCGACTGCGATGCCCGGAACACCATCGAGGCTCGCCGACGGGCTGCGGGCGTCGACGGCTACCGCGACGACAACTGTGCACGCCACCACGACAACCGAGGGCGCGGACGACGCTACGACAGCGACGACGACCGTGACCGCAGCTGGTCGCCGAACCAGAGGGGCCTGTGAGCTTTTGGCCAGGGCGTGCGGGATGCGAGGTTCCCCTCGCGTTTCCGAGCTCCGACCAATGTCCCCAGGTACGACTGGGACACCAACCCCAGCGTGTGGCTCGAGGACTACCGGCTCGCATGCCACGCGGAAGGCGCGATGGACAACCTCTTCATCATCAAGAACCTGCCGCTCTACCTCGGCGACTCCGCGCGGACATGGCTCGAGCACCTGCCCTGCGACAAGATCAACAGTTGGACCGACCTACGCTGGGTCTTCGTCGGGAACTTCCTAGGCACGTACACCTGCCCCGGCAAGCAGTGGGAGCTGCGCAACTACAAGCAGCAGCCGGGGGAGAGCCTGCGTGAGTACATCCGACGCTTCTCCAAGCGCTGCACCGAGCTTCCCGGCGCAACCGACAATGACGCCATCTCGGCGTTCCAGAACGGCACGACCTGCACCTCCCTCATCCACCGACTCGGACGCCGCACGCCCCAAACCACGCGGGAGCTCCTCGACATCACGAGCAACCACGAGGACGGTGAGGAGGCGGTCGCGGTGACGCTCAACACCCCTCAGGGCAAGGGGAAACAGGTCCTGGACCACGGCGAGGGGACGTCCTCACGCTTCAAGAAAAAGAAGAAGAACGACAAGCGCCGTCACGACGACAACTTGGTCGCGGCGGTCAAACGCAAGACGTCGCGCCCCAAGGGCAACCCGTCCAAGCCCGGTCTTCCAAAGGACCACTTCGAGAAGCTCCTGGACGCGCCATGCCCGCACCACGAAGTCCTCGTCAAGCACACGCTCAAGGACTGCCGGTTGATCAAGAACTACATCAACGACACCCTCAAGCCAAGGGCGGCGGATCCGCCCAAGAAGGCGGCGCTGCCTCCCGACAACGATGACGACACGGGGGCTCAGTACCCGGGTGAAGATGGTGCGGTCCACATGATCTTTGGCGGGTCACCGGCGCGACCCTCGAGACGGCGGGAGAAGCTCATCCGGCGAGAAGTTTTCAACGCCGACTCCGCAAAACCGTCCTACCTAAAGTGGTCGGAGGTTCTGATAACCTTCGACCGCAAGGACCATCCCGACCATGTGCCCCAGCCGGGATCCTACCCACTATTGGTAGCTCCTCTATTCCAATCCAAACGGATCCACAAGGTCCTGATGGATGGAGGAAGTGGGATCAATGTGCTCTATGCGTCGACGCTTGACGACATGGGCATCCCGCGATCCAAGCTGCGGCCGTCGACTGCACCGTTCCATGGGGTCGTCCCTGGAATGGAGGCACTCCCCATCGGGCAGATCGATCTGCCCGTCACGTTTGGGGACTTGCGAAACTTTCGCACGGAAACCCTCACCTTCGAAGTGGTGGGGTTCTCGGGGACGTACCACGCCATCCTCGGGAGGCCGGCATACGCGAAGTTTATGGCCGTGCCCAACTGTACGTACCTGAAGCTGAAGATTCCCGACCCGAAGGGGATCATCACAGTAGGGACTACGTATCAGCGCGCATTCGAGTGCGACGCTGAGTGTTTCCAGTTTGCGGAGGCACTAATCCGGTCTGAGAGGCTCCACGCCGAGCCCCTATCCGAAGACCAGGATATCCCCGAGTCGTCCAAGCGAGCGGCCTACTCTTTCGAGCCCGCTAAGGACGTCAATGATGCGGCTGTCTCCGACGACGGCCGTACGCTCTGTATCGGGATGGCGCTCGATCCTAAATAGGAAAGTGTGCTCATCGACTTCCTCAAAGCAAACCTCGATGTGTTCGCATGGAGACCCTCCGACATGAAGGGGATCCCGAGAGAGGTTGCCGAGCACAAGTTAAACATCAAGCTGGGATCGAAACCGGTAAAGCAACGCCTTCGCCGCTTCAATGACGAGAAGTGCAAGGCGATCGGCGAGGAGATCAAGAAGCTCCTTAGTTCAGGGTTCATCCGAGAACTATTCCACCCCAAGTGGCTTGCTAACCCTGTACTTGTAAAGAAGAAGAATAAGAAATGAAGGATGTGTGTTGACTATACGGGCCTTAACAAGGCGTGTCCCAAGGATCCGTTTCCTTTGCCTCGCATAGATCAGGTAGTCGATTCGACAGCTGGGTGCGAAACCCTCTGTTTTCTCGATGCGTACTCCGGGTACCACCAGATAGTGATGTGCATAGCGGACCAACTCGCAACCTCGTTCATCACTCTGTTCGGCGCTTATTGCTACAAGACGATGCCTTTCGGGCTCAAGAACGCGGGCGCTACGTTTCAAAGATGCATGCGACGAGTCTTCGGCGAGCTTATAGGACGCATCATCGAGGTGTACGTCGACGACATTGTGGTCAAGTCGAAGAAGACCGGTGATCTGGTCCCGGACCTCACGGAGGTCTTCGCCAAGCTGAGACAGCATGGGGTGAAGCTTAACCCCGAGAAGTGCGTTTTCGGGGTTCCGAGGGGCATGCTCCTTGGCTTTGTCGTGTCGGAACGCGGCATTGAAGCAAACCCCGAGAAGATCTCGGCCATCACGGGCATGGGGCCGATCAAGAACTTGAAGGGTGTACAGCGTCTCACGGGCTGCCTCGCAGCTCTGAGCCGTTTCATAGCTCGACTCGGAGAGCGTAGCTTACCGTTGTACCGATTGATGAAGAAGTCCGACCACTTTTCGTGGACCCCCGAGGCACAAGAGGCGCTCGACTCCCTCAAGAACATGCTGAAGAGCCCACCGATCCTCACGGCTCCAACGCCTGAAGAGCCAATGCTCCTGTACATCGCCGCGACAACCCAGGTGGTCAGTGCTGCGCTGGTGGTCGAACGAGAAGAGCCCGGAAGGTCGCAAAAGGTGCAGCGCCCAGTATACTTCGTGAGTGAGGTACTCTTCGACTCCAAGACCCGCTACTCGCAGATGCAGAAGCTCGTGTATGCTGTCTTGATGACCAAGCGCAAGCTCCGACACTACTTCGATGCGCACCCCATCACCATGGTGTCCAAGTACCCACTCGGGGAAGTCATCCAGAACCCCGAGGTGGAAGGAAGGATAGCTAAGTGGGCGCTCGAGTTGATGGGGCAGAACATATCGTATGCACCTCGCAGTGCCATCAAGTCCCAAGTGTTGGCGGATTTTGTCGCTGAGTGGACGGAGATCCAAACTCCACCGGCACTGATCGAGCACGAGACGTGGATCATGTACTTCGACGGCTCGGTCATGAAGGAAGGAGTGGGAGTAGGCCTTGTCTTCATCTCGCCTCAGGGCGTGCGAATGGAGTATATGGTCCGACTACATTTCCCAGCCTCCAACAATGTCGCCGAATACGAAGCGCTAGTCAATGGCCTCTGAATAGCTGTTGAGATCGGGATCCGTCGACTCGAGATCAGAGGAGATTCAAAGCTTGTCGTGGATCAGGTCATGAAGGAGAAGAACTGCGTGGATCCGAAGATGGTGGCATACTGTCAGGCCGTTCGTGACCTAGAAGGCAAGTTCCACAGACTCGAGCTTCATCACGTACTGCGCGATTACAACAAAGCCGCCGACGTGCTTGCCAAGACTGCATCAAGCCGCAAGCCGGTACCGCACGGGGTCTTTGCGAGCGATCAGCATGCGCCCTCCATGCGAACAGAGGGGGAGAAGCCGCCCGAGGTTGAGGAGCCAGAGGTCATGGCGATTGACCAGCCGCCTGAGCTGAGCCTTGAAGATCCCGACTGGCGTTTTCCTATCCTCGAGTGGCTCGTCGAGGGAAAGCTACCCTCCGACCAAGTTGGCGACGGCTTCATGGTCCCTGGTCGGTGGAGGCGGGGGCACGGTCTGCTCGCCGGACACCATCACGACATCATCGCCCCCCGAGGCGGCCTCGACCTACGGCTCCGTCACCGTCCGGGAAGCAGCCGCCTCCACGACCGTCTGCCCCCCACCCAAGTTGTCAGCGCCCGACGACGGAGGGGGCGCCACCGGCTCGACCACCTCGGTGGCCACAGCCAGCCCGCTCCGGGCCTGCTCCGCCAACGGCTCGGCGAAAGGAGGCTGTGAGCAGGGCTCGGAGGATGGAGCACGCGAACTCAGCACCACGCGCTTCAGAGGCGTGAGGCTGAGCACACCGATGTCGGCGTGGCTACGGAAAACGTGAAGACGAAAGTCAGAAGACGAGCAAGACAAAGAATCAAAGACGACAAAAACACAATGGGCAGGGACTTACATTCTGGAACGGACGCGGGCACGCTTCACCGGCCGGTCAGACGGGCCCTGCTCGGGGGCTGACCGTTTGGCCCCAGCCAGCTCGGAGGCCGACCCCCGGCGCTCCGCCGACTCGGGGGCTGGTCCACTTCTCCCCTGCGGCTCGGGGACGGCGCTTCGCTCCCCTGGTTGCACAAGGGTTGTCCTCCCGACCTCCGCCGCGTCAGAGGCCGGCCCCTGACTCCCGCCGACGGAGAGGGGAACGTGCACATCTGGGGCCCCGCCGCCCCGGATGACTAAAGATTGAAGGCACCGCGGGGGAGCGCTCGTACCTGCCCCCTGCGGCACGCTCGGAATGGATGCCGGCATTGTCGACCTCGCCCTTGACGAATGCCTCTGCAGGGAGTCCGCGTCCGGGTGGTCGGAGCCATCGAAGAGATGGTGGGGCGAGGGCTCGTGCTCCACCAGTCGCCTGGGCAGATCGTCTCGGCGAGGTGGATCTCTCCGCCCCTCGGAGGCGCTCGGGCCACTGGGCGCTGTGCGGGAGCGGGTCACCCGCTGATCTTCTCGGACGGGGCGGGCCTCCGACCGCGAGCTCGAGCCCGCGCCCTTCTCTCGGGCGGCTGGCTCCGACCGCCGTGACGAGGTCACCTTCGCCGCCCGGGGTGGCGAAGGCGTGGACGACCCCGACATGTCACTCCAATCAACCGCGGCGCTGGGCTCGTCTCCGCTCCACGCCAGCTCAGGCGACGGGTCTTCATCAGAGGAAACATCATGCTCTCCCGCCTTACGCCGCTTGATGCGGCCGTCATTCCGATCGTGCTTGGCGATCTCCTGCTCCTTGTGCTGTGCCTTGCGCGCAGCACGCCGCTTCTCTGCGGCCGCCTGATTTCGCTTGAAGATCGCCTCCTCTGAGAGAGGCGCCTTCGCTGGCACGAGATGGGCGCACTTCAACTGAAAAGCAAGGGGCGGGCAGGTCAGCGATCATCAGGAATCCCCGATAAGATGAACACCAACCCAGAAGCCAAGTTTACGAGGAACTTGTCAAAAGAAGAAACAACTCACAAATTTTTCGGTCTCCCCGTTGGGGAGCATCGGAAGAAGCCGAGCTGGCGGCCACGAGAAGGTCGATTTCCCGATCGCTAGCGCCACACGGCACTGGATCTCGTCCAGCGACGGGGATGCAGGCGCGGTCATGGTCCCCATCCAGGGGGCTCTGTCGGCCGTCATCTCGCAGAGGCGCAGCGGCCGCCTCCGAAGTGGTACGACCCCCCGGGCGTGGTACTGACCAATGACGGTCGCCTGGGTGACCCCAGCTCCTCGGAGGCGGGCCAGCACCGCCCAATGCTCCTTGAGCAGCTTCTCCTGCTCCGCCTTCGGGGGGCCGTCGGTCCAGTTCCTTCGCGCCTGCTCGATGGAGTTCCCGGTGAACGTCGGCAACGCGAACTCGGGGTCGTTTCTCAGATTGAACCACCCCTTGTGCTAGCCGCTGTTCGAGCTAGTCAACGAGGACGGGATGCAGCTGTCGCCACGCCCTTGCTTCATCCATAGGTTGGCGCAGCCGATCGTCGCCGCCCTGGAACCATCCTTCAAGCACGTGAACACGAAGAAGTACTTGAAGAGGTGCCAATGGGCACTTATCCCCAAGTACCCCTCGCACATCGCCTCGAACGCCGCCATTTGTTGGATGCTGTTCGGGTTGAGGTGCTGCAGCTGAAGCCCGTACTCATAGAGGACCGCCCGGATGAACCGCCCGGCGGGGATGGAGAAGCCACGCTCGTGGAAGGCCACGAACGAAATGACATACCCCTTGGGTGGACGCGGCACAGACTCCTCCCCGGGCACCTTCCACTCCACAGCATCGGTGAGTGGAGGGAGCTGCCCGGCCTCGACAAGGCGGCGCAACATCGCGCGGGACACATTGGACCGCGTCCAGTTCGACATGGCGGCGGCAAGCTTTCTAGTGGAACCACAGCGCGAGCTGTGGTGGTGCTGCGGGCGTGAGAGAATGAGAGAAGCGGGACGCGAAGGCAGAGGAAGAAGACGAGGGAGTAAAATCCCAAAACTACGGCTGGCGCGCGGTTAAAAGGGAAGGAGCGCAGCAGCCAACCTTAAATGCCGGGCCCGCCGCGTCAGCGAAACGCCCGCCCGCGTGCGCCTGCCCCGGCGTGACTGGCGCCCACCCGCGTGACGCCTTGATTCCCGCTGTACCCGGGAGCCTGAACCGTCCCCGCACGGTCACTTCAAACCGTCTTGTCCGCCACGACGGCCGAGACGCCCACGCCGCCCGCATCATCCGCATCGCCCGCGTCGCCCGCGTCATCCACATCGCCCACGACGCCCACGTCTACCCCAACGGAACAATTTGGGGCCACAATGACAATAACGAAGCTTAAAAGCCCGCAAGCGAGTCTACAACTCACTCGCGGGCTCGGGGGCTACATCCGGCAGATGCGCTCGCGTGCACCCACCGTAAAGACCAAGGACAGGAAGCAACACCAAGCCTTATCGACTGAGCCTGTGCGCGAGTCCTTGACTCCCTCTCAGGCTCGGGGGCTACTGACGAGGGCCCGGATTAGGGCCCCCTTTGACGGCGAGATAATCTCTCTTGAGGTGAAGTCTTTAGACACCATTGACAATGTGAAGGCCAAGATTGACAACGTGAAGGCCAAGATTCAAGACGAGGAGGACTAAGGACCACGGTCAAGACCATCACTGGCAAGACGTCTTGTTCCCGACTAGTTGGGAGCTTCTCTGACTAGTTCCCCACTAGAGGAACCCCCTCCGACGAGTCTCCGTCTCGCACGACGAGTCTCCGCCTCGCACGACGAGTCTCCGCCTCGCACGACAAGTCTCCGCCTCGCACAAGCAGTCTCCGCCTCCGACCAAGGCGCAAGCCGCACCACGTGGCGCGATCCCGGCGTGCGAACACCTCCACCGCGGCGTGTGGGGGGCCGACTCCCCATGCCATGCAAACACACCAGCTGGCGGCCTGCGCAGGCAGCTGGCCCCGACAGCGGTCTTAATATGGTTCTACTCAGCCGCGCAGACATCAAATCACCATCATCTCCAACCCTGCCGCACGCAAACTCCGCTCGAGGCACTCAAGCACCCCCTACGACGAGCTCAGGTCTACGGTTAGGCCTTAACGTGGCGGGCTCATCCTGTGCTCGGACGGACTGAGTCACCGCCAAACTACTCGGAGGAAGCGCCAGGCGTCCCGGAATGAACAGCCCCACCTGGCCACGCGGCGACCTCTACGACAACGTAACACGGCCCCTCTTCAATGCGTCCTGGTGGACAGTGATGCGCGAAAGGACATCCCAGCGACTGAGCACTGTAACTCTTATCTCGTTCCCCTTTTTGCCCCTCCCCTTGCGTCTATAAAAGGGAGAGGAGTGCAACCGCCACAAGGGTTAGCCGACGAACCGAACACTCATACTTAGGGACTTGGGCTCGACACCCTCTCCCGACCAGTTTGTAACCCCTACTACAAACAACCCTAGCACGGGAACACGACAGCTCGACACTGGACGTAGGGTATTACTCCTCGGAGGCCCGAACCAGTATAAATCCCGTTGTCTCCTGCGCTAACCATCCGAGTCCGACACACGATCGATACAAATTTACTGTCCGGCGGTAGAGAACCCCGACAGTGAGTTTCTATCTGAAGTGAAGATTGAGGGTGTTAAGAAAAGTTTTGGTGAATTGTTCGACGAGTATGCAAGTCAAGTAAAACATTCTTCACCTACTGTCAACCCACCTAGAAATTTTGATGTTGAAGTTGATTTAGTACAGTCCGCCATGAGCTTATCTGCTATCAGACAAGGTTTATCAAGGTTTATTCACGAGAGTTACTCCAGCAAACACAAGAGGTCAGAACTAGAAGTGTATCTTGATGACCCTTCTCACCCTGAAATGGATGATGATGCATTTGACATCATTGCATGGTGGAAGTTGCATGGTCCAAAGTATCCGGTAATCTCTCTCATGGCACGTGACATTTTAAGTGTTCCAGTGTCTACTGTTGCTTCGGAATTAGCTTTTAGCTTAGCAGGATTGGTTGTTGATAAAAACCATTGTAGCTTGCTCCCTGAAACTATTGAGGCATTAATGTGTACACAAGATTGGTTACGAGATGCTATCCCAGGTATACAGTTTCACTCAAGTGTACTATAATGTTTTCTCATTTTGAAAGAAATTATATTGTGTTTGAAATAGTTGAGTCAAGGACAACTGATGACATTATTCCTGCTGAAACTTTGTCATCTAATCCACATCCAAGCTATTCTACTACAGAAGAGGTGATTTTCTTAGTTGTTATGATCTATCAATATTTTACTTTTTTTGCCTTCCTTTTTCATGTGCCTGAAAATCTGTATCTGTATAGGACTGTGGTGTTTCTCCAGCTATGGGTGATTGAGGCAGTACAAAGTAATGGCCCACAAGTTTTCCAAAGCTCTTGTCTATGCAATGTAGCAGGACTCTCCATCAAACTGCGTAGGTGCCATGGATCTTTTCTGTCTACTACTGTCATCTTTTCTGTATCCTCTTGATTAGATCTCATTGCAGGGTCTGCTGGATTCTAATCTCTATTCTACTACCGAGTTGTTGTCTTTCAATCTTTTGCTAACCCTGCTGGATTCTAATCTCTATTCTATTTCCAGCGCTTTACAAACTTCTGTCAAGGGAAGCTTACAAGCAGCCCATGGTCAGAGTTGGACGGTCTTCAACCAGAAGGGCTTCCTTACCATCAACAGCCAGCCTGCAGTAAATGGAGAGAAATCTGATTCGCCTACTGTTGGTATGTTAGAATTTATTTTGTTTTATTCTCGGTGGTCCTAGAGCAGTATTTTAAGCATGTCTTCCAGTTTATTATAGGGATATTCAAATACTAGTAAATCTTGTTTTAGTCTGTCTTAAAATCATAATTGTATATTGAGTCATCACTCATGGGTATCCATGCACATCAGATGCAGGATTCATGTCCTTGCAAGTTAATCCTTGGTTTGCTAAATCATCTGGAAATGCCATATAGATAGTTCCTGTCAAGCACAGAGTACTTGCTTGAGCTATTCTTTGATCCTTTCTGACCTTTTTTATTTATTTGTGCCCTGCTCTGCAGGTTGGGGTGGTCCAGGAGGCTATGTTTATCAGAAGGCCTATCTTGCAAAAGACGTTGTCTTGATTTTAAATTATTTAGCTTAAGAAATATCATTGTAATATAAAAGTAGTATTGCTTGTCATGGTGAATAGTACTTATCTTTTTTTAGCAATAGACGGTACCTATCTTGAGGACTGATTGATGTATTCTGAACTTTTTGCTCTCGGCTAGATCAACAAGGCAAGTAGCAGCAATGATGCTAGGCGTGAGTGATGCACAATAATAATAAAATAATAATAAGACAGCAGCCGCATGTTGCATTTCGTTACCCATTAGTTTGTCCGATTATCCATGGGTGTGGGAAAAATGGATTTGGATAAGTATGGAGAGGGTGAATGGTGGGCAAACAATATCTGGGTATGAATGTGGACAAGAGTGGGTACACCCATACCCTCCCCAACGGCAGGGTTAACTATATACACAATTCTAACTACCCATACTATGAAAAGTTCACTTCACTATGAAGCTACAGAAAATAAGACAAAAATAATGTAAGTGCCATATCACTAAAAAACGATTTGCATATGTGTATAGGATTTTAATAGTTCAGTAGCATTTATAGCAACAAGAAATAAACAAATAATACAATATCTTAGAAAGAGATATTTCATGTGGTTAAAGCATTTATCCATGAGATATCATCACTGAAGATGGTGTAATTAAATTTTAAAAACCAGACATGTTTTTTCGTAACACTATGAGCTCGAGAATGATCATATGGGTAGTAGTGGTGCAGTCATATGTACATATACACATTTGACCATGTAGTTAGACATGCATCCATGTGCCCCTAGATACAAAAATGGCTACGCGGCATCTATGTTTGTCCATTTGTGTACTAAGTCCAGTAGTCCTAGTCCTTATGGATGTAAACAAAACCATGCACATGTACATCTCCATTGTGGTCTGCGAGAGAGCTGCGAAGTTTATGTATCCATGTCTGAGATATGTGTTGGTAGTATATACATAATATCATTAGGATATATAATAATATGCATGCCACATCTTTAAGTTATCGCTAACAAATCATTGTCTCTGACTATCAGAGCTTCTTATACAATTAATTGAGACAAGGAAAAATAGATTCACTACAAGACCTATATAAATATCAGGCCTTATGGTTGCAATTCTCTCCATTCCAACATCCTATTCATAGTTCTTACAACCACTTATTGTGTAGTGCATTCTTAAACTCCGCAACCCATGGATCCCATGTTCAATGATGAATGGAGTGACACCAATACCAGTATGGTGAAATCACTCATTGCTAGTCAAGTTGCCAACAACAGCTATGCCAACGACACAAACAATACTCACAAAGCCATTATGAAGGAACTCCAAGCATGGTTTCCCCAAAAGGAGAAGAGTAAGTTAATTGAACTGTATGTTGAGCTCCTGGTGGAAATGATGCTGCCAGTACAAAGTGGAAACCACTCTGTTGTGGCAACCAACAACCTTGCAAATGACAACTTTGGGATTCCGATGGAGGATCCACCCATGAAAAACATGGATATGTTGCTTGCTTGCTATTTGACAGATAAGATGCCGAAGGCCACAGGGATGGTAATGGAAGTACCTCAGAGGCGAGTAATCGCTCTTCGCCAAGAGAAGCAGCACAAGGAGGGGCCTTGGACCATGGAGGAGCACATGTTAGTATTTTTAGTCATGAGTCGATCATCATGCATACACATAATTTTTATAAAGATTTCATGGCATAACACTCGTTAAGCATGCGGTGTAGGGTATTGATTATGATCAGATGTCGAGATCTGATTTTATTTGTTTTCATAGATCTTGAGATTATGATTCATGGGAAAGATCTAAAATATTTTCTAGCTCATCCATCCTAATAAATTCATCATATTTCTTACCACAGGCAATTTCTCTGTGGTCTAGAAGTGCACGGTCGTGGCAACTGGAAGAACATATGCAAGGATTTTGTCACCACCAGGACACCAACGCAGATCTCCAGTCATGCACAAAAGTACTTTCTTAAGATGAAGAACAAATCTGAGAAGAAACGCTACACTATTAATGATGTCGGCCTCTATGATGCTGAACATAACGACTCCATCAGCCGGGACGTCGACAATCCTCTCACATTTGGTGGTGCTTATTACAACCCAAACTGCTATGGATATGGCAACCAGCAGATTGCCCCCATGAACAACGTTGCACCAGTTTGGTCACCCTTCTTGTACAGTGCTGGCCAGGCGAGCACATTGGCTGGCCAGCAGGTGGGGACTAGTTCTTCTCCAACTCTAGCACTAGAGGGGCTCGGAAGCCACATGGACCTGACTGGTAATCCGCAAGGAGATTTTCTTCCTGAGCAGTCGGTGGACATAGATAACATGTACTAGTAACTTGTTACCTATGGTTTGAGTCTTTTACCTGTATGCCATTAAGAAAGTTGCCTCAAATCTGTGTGTCACTAAAAAGTTGGCTCACACCTGTGTGCCAAACTTGTTTGCCCTCCAAGCCATTCCGTCCACGGTCTGTTTGAATTTCAACGTTAAGGAGCCCTGATAGGTGGGACTGAGCATGCCAAATGTCTATCTTGCCCTCCACAAAAAAAAGCGCACAACGTTGTGGTGTCATTGACCGACTCGAGAAGACCCCAATGCCCCCCGTGTCTCTCCCGCTTGACTCATTCTCTCGCGCGCCTACTCCTCCTGTCGTGCTCTCCACTCCAGACCTAACCCTAGCGGCGTCGGTGACGATGCGGGTGGCACAACCAGCAGCAGCGACACGGGCGGGGCAAGCAGCGGTGGATCTGGTGGGGACACGGAGGCAGCTCCGGTGGGTACACAGAGGCGGATCCCGCGGGTACACAGAGGGAGGCTCATGGGTTAGAGGCACGCACAGAGGGCGGCACATGACGGCAAACAAGGTCTTATGCGACCGACCGTCTTGGCTTCCAGACGGGTGAGATACTTACTTTCCCCCTTCCTAGATTGTGTTTTTAGGTCACTGTTGAGATTGATGCATTGGTATTAGCTTGTTCATCGTAGGATGGATGCGGACTCTAGCTTCAACTTAGAAATCCAGATTGTTTCTCTCGATGACCCTATTCCTTTCCAAGTTTTGCAACCAGCCCATTTTCATGAAGGCTCGACTACTACAGCTATAGAACTAGTTCAGGCAGAGCCATTGGAGACTGTGCTACCTCAGGCTACACCAAGGAAGAAGATGGGGATGAAGAAGAAACTTACACCAAAGAAACTTAACATTGCAGCAACCAACACAACCAGCGAAGGCAGCTCTGCTTCAAATACCAGAAGCAAAAAAAGCCTTAATTTGTAGTGATGTGTGCCTGTTGTAATGTTCTTTGCTGTTTTAATGCATCAAAAACATGTGATGTCCAGTATTTTGCTATGTCAAGACCAAAACTTGTTGCTATGTACTGTAACACCCTGCCCACCAAAGCCGCACCACCCAGCCCTTCCGTAGGGGCGAGCACACGTACACATAGCACCTTGCTTACACTTTCGTCCTCGCTTCGTGTAAAAGGGTTAACCTGAGGGTGTTATGGCTGGTGGACAAAGGCTTATAAGTTGGCTCCACCCTTGCTCAACTAGCAATGTGGCACTAAACATGCGCACCTGCGCTCATGGGCCACTCATGGGCCATCCAAATTGGGCCGGGTGTGACATTCACCCCCCCTCAAAGAACCCGACGTCCTCGTCGGTCCAACTCACTCGTCCAGTGCCGACCCATACGCCATGCCGTGTGTCCCATCCCAGGCCCATACGCGCATGCATATGTCCACACACTGACCCGAGCAAATGTCCAGGAACCTTCCCTCTTAGCGCACGACCGTACGTCCAGTGCCGACCCATATGCCATGCCATGTGCCCCATCTCAGGCCCACATGCGCCATGCGCCATATGCCCGCACACTGACCCGTACGCGCAACCGCAAGGGTCGGCTCTGATAGCATTTGTAACACCCCGCCCACCAAAGCCGCACCGCCCAGCCCTTCCGTAGGGGCGAGCACGCGTACACATAGCACCCTGCTTACATTTTCGTCCTCGCTTCGTGTAAAAGGGTTAACCCGAGGGTGTTATGGCTGGTGGACAAAGGCTTATAAGTTGACTCCACCCTTGCTCAACTAGCAATGTGGCACTAAACACGCGCACATGCGCTCATGGGCCACTCACGGGCCATCCAAATTGGGCCGGGTGTGACATGTACCAGAACATTACATGCCGTCCACGGTCTGTTAGAATTTCAACGTTAAGGAGCCCTGACAGGTGGGACCGAGCATGCTAAATGTCTATCTTGCCCCCCCATGAAAAAAGCGCACAACGTTATGGTGTCGTTGACCGACTCGAGAAGACCCCCATGCCCCCGCATCTCTCTCACTCGACTCATTCTCTCGCACGCCTACTCGTCCTCTCATGCTCTCCACTCTAGACCTAACCCTAGCGGCGGTGGCGGCGGCAGTGCGGGCGGCACAACCAGCAGCAGTGGCACAGGCGGGGCAAGCAACAGTGGATCTGGCGGGGACACGGAGGCAGCTCCGGCGGGTACACAGAGGCGAATCCCGTGGGTACACAGAGGGAGGCGCATGGGTTAGAGGCACACACAGAGGGCGGCGCATGACGGCGAACAAGGGCTTGTGCGACCGACCGTCTTGGCTTCTAGACGGGTGAGATACTTACTTTCCCCCTTCCTAGATTGTGTGTTCTTAGGTCACCGTTGAGATTGATGCATTGGTACTTAGCTTCATTTGTGCTCCTTGTTCATCTGTAGGATGGATGCGGACTCTAGCTTCTACTTAGAAATCCGGATTGTTTCTCCCAATTATCGTGGTGGTGGGTGGTTCCAATGACCCTATTCCTATATAGTTTTGCAACCGGCCCATTTTCATGAAGACTCAACTACTACAGCTACATAACCAGTTCAGGCAGAGCCATTGGAGGCCGTGCTACCTCAGGCTACACCAAGGAAGAAAATGGGGATGAAGAAGAAACTTACACCAAAGAAACTTAACATTGCAGCAGCCAGCACAACCAGCCAAGGCAGCTCTGCTTCAAATACCAGAAGGAAAAAAAAGCCTTAATTTGCAGATGTGTGCCTGTTGTAATGTTCTTTGCTGATTTAATGCATCAAAAACATGTGATGTCTAGTATTTTGCTATGTCAAGACCAAAACTTGTTGCTATGTACCAGAACCTGTTGCTATGTGAGGACCATGTGTGGTTCGAGGATCGGTGGATGGTCGCTTCCTGGTGTGATGAGTGATTGACAACGTTGTGTGGACTGATTCTTGGCTAAGTATTATAGGTGCAGGTTGCGGCTTGACTGGTGTTGGTGCAGGTGAAGAACAAGCGCGAAAGGTCGTCACCGGTGAGGCCTCCAGGTGTGGAGAAGACAAGTAGGCTTGGTTCGAGGGACCCGGTGGCCAGCGGGGTCAAGTGTGGGCCGCATGGTGGCAAGAACAGCAAGATGAAGTCGGTGGACAGTTTCTTGGTTGAGCCTCAAAACCAAGGTCGAGCCGGGACTTCGTGAGAGCTGAGTCATGAGTGGTGATTGGCGGAGGCTACATCAAGTTCGCGGGGTTTGCGGTGGTTCACCAGAAAACCACCGGGTTACTCGGCTGAGCCACAAAGTCGAGGCCGAAGACCGGGCGTGGCTGTCAGGCCAAAACCGGCCTGACCGGTTTGGGAAACCGGTCTGACCAGTTTGGGGTCGCAGGGCGCCGGAAGCTTCGAAGCGGAGGACACGCGTCGGGATTGCAAGGCTTGCGTCGAGGCTAAGCGAAGTGCGGTCGCCGGGCATCCGTCCGATGGTGCTACGAAGACAATTTCCCAAAGTGCCCTTGGTGGGCGTGTATCCTAGTTTAGGCTTTAGGGGTATTTTAGTCTTTCGGCTTGCCTCCATATAACCCAAGTGATGAGAGGATGGCAGCCATCTCTTGGAACCCTAGCTCATTTTGTTTTGCTATTTTCCTCTTCCTTTTTCCTTTGGAATTTCTAGGACTAGCTTGAGAGCTTCATGGTGAGATCTTGTGAGAGGGAAGGATGATCGGGCGGAAGCTAGACCTTGTATGAACCTTCATGGTATGTATAGATGATTCGGCGTGGTTCCTCAAGGCTTGATTGTGTTCTTCCCATTTTTCCTTTTTGGTGATTTTCGGAGCCTTTTCTTGGAATTTCCGTGGGGAAGTTTTGGGGGTGTTTCTTTGAGGGATTCTTGTTGGATGTCACGTATGAGGACCTTGTGCCTCTTTGCTTGGTGATCTTGCTCTAACAAACCCTCCGAAACGGCTTCAATTTGGTGGTTTTCGGTGGACTCTATGGGAAGGTGTTCTTGAGGGTTGACTTCCGATTCCTCTTGATTGAGTAGGTTTTGGGGACCGAGCTTCTAGCCAAAGGTAGCCCAGAGGTACCCCAGCTATCCCCAAAGTCTCACTTTGATCCGTGGAACGAATCGGAAGATCGATCGAGGTGAAGGCTAGGTTTTTCCCGCGGGCTGAGTTCTTCCCGACTGTCCAGGCAAAACCGGCCTGACTGGTTTCCCAAATCGGTCTGACCGGTTTAGCCTCAGTGTGCTGTCGTGAAGGTTTTTGATCAAGAGAGTCTTGTTCGTGCTATGGCTTTTCTTGTTCAAAGGTGGAGAGGTTCCTGAGGTGGTTTGGGGCAGTTTTGGTCTCGAAGGTCTTTTGGGGATTTCCTGGACAAAACCGGCCTAACCGGTTTGCCAAACCGGCCTAACCGGTTTGCCAATACGGCCTGACCGGTTTCCCCTGCCTGCGAGAGGCTAAGTCCCAGAGAATCGGTCTGACCGGTTTCAGAAATCGGCCTGACCGGTTTTGGTTGCCAACAGCTCTTTCGTGTTGTTTTCCGCTGCGTGTTTTGTGTTGCTGTTGGTTGGATCTTGCTCCTAGGTTTAGTAGCACTCCAGTGGCTACGAGGACTTGGCAAGAGAAGCTTGCGGAGGTATCCGAGTGAAATTGGGTTCATAGGCCGAATTCTTGAGTAGAATTTTTATCGGCTCCCATTCACTCCCCCCTCTCTGGTTCGCCGTTCCGGTCCTTCAAGTGGTATCAGAGCTGGTTACGGGTCTTGATTGACTCTAACCAGTCTAAGATCCAAAGATTGCGTACCAGGAACGGGGATCGGGTCCTCCGCACTTCGATGGAAAGAACTACCAGATGTGGCAGAGACGGATGGCTGCGTTCCTCCGTGGTAAGGGACAGATCCTTTGGGATGTTACGGTGAACACAGCTTATGTTCATCCGATTAACTTCCTTGCTCCGGGATCGAGGGACATGTTCGACGCCAACAACAAGGCGGTCGACTACTTGTTTCATGCTCTGTGTCAATCCGAATTCGATCGGGTTCATACAGAGGACCTAGCATGTAGGATTTGGTTGGAGCTGAAGAATGCTCATGCTGGGAATGCTGAGGTTCAGGCACGGTTGTATGCAACTTACCGGAGAGAGTACGAGAACTTCACTCATCTCCCCGACGAGTCTATTGATGCCTTATTCCAGCGGTTCACGGTGGTTGTGAACAACATGAGGGCCAATGTCGACGTCCTCCCGTACGATGACCATGATAGGGCTGTGAAGCTCTTACACACGCTGGATCGTACCGTGTGGGATGGAAAGGTCGAGGCCATTCTTGAGTCTGAGAAGTACACCACTCTGACGGTGAACGACCTGTTTTCCAAGATGAAGTCTGCTGAGGTTGATCGGGGTTTGACAGCCTGTCTCGAGAGCCTGACTGATTCCCATAGTCTTGCTCTTGTCGGTAGCAAAGGTGCTAAGTCCAACGCTAACACATCTTCCAGGATGTACTCTTTGTCTTCTTTGATGACTTTGGCAGACGAGGAGTTCGACGTGCTTGGAGAGGATGAGCTGGCATTGCTGACCAGGCGGTTCGAGAGGCTGCACGAGAACCGGGTGAACACAAGGAGGACAGCACGAACATGTTTTCAGTGCGGCAAGCCGGGACACTTCGTCGCCGACTGTCCGGAGAAGATGGAGAGCAAGGACGGCTACAAGGACGGCTACAAGGACGGCTACAAGCACTGGTCGAGCAAGGACGGCAAGTATCGGTCGATGCGCGATCACAAGCACAAGAACAAACACAAGGACGAGCGACGGTCGAGGAAGAAGGACGGCCGCGGCAGAAAGGCCCGAGCGATGGTCGGAGCGAGCGACGTCGACTCCAGCTCCGCCTACTCTTCCTCAAGCTCGAGTAGCAGTGAAGACGAAGGTGATCGGCGCAAGAATAAGAAGTCATACAAGAACTTGAGCGGGCTGAGCTGCTTCGCACGAGATGGCTTCTGCGGCATGGCTCGTAGCTCCGGCAGCAAGAAGAGTCACCAGAGCGACTCGGACTCCGAGGATGAGGTACGTGACGAGCTTCCCTTCTTGCGTGAGGAGAACGGGCGTCTTGGCAAGTTGCTTGATAATCGTGATGACATGCTTAGAGAGGCAAAGAAGATGAGGAAAGAGCTTAGGGCCTCACTAGAAGATGCTAGGAACTGTGTGGCTGAGCTAGAAACCCAGAACCTAGATGCTAAGCTTGAGATTGATTCGCTTAAGGCTTCACCTGTGGTTTCTGATGAGATTGATTGTTGTGATTGCTCTGTGTACCTAGCTGATCTTACTGCTCTTAAGGATAAGCATGCTTCTACTTGTGATGAACTAGATGTGCTTAGGGTTGAAGTGGCTGAGCTTAAGTCTAGACCTGCTTTGCTAGGTGCTTGTACCTCTTGCCCTGTTTTGCATGGAAAGATTGATGAGATGCATGCTTATACTATTTCTCTTGAGGCTAAGTTGAAAGAACCTGTTCCCACTTCTTGCTCTACTTGTGAAGTGCATGCTATGAAAAATCTGGAACTTGCACATTATGTGGATTGCTTGCAGGATGAGAATGATGAGTTGAGAAAGATGATGGATTGGTTGTCGAGTCATGAACTGCAGCTTAGGATGATGATTGAGGCATACAAGCGCTATGATGGGCAAGCGCTTGGCTCAGAGAAAGTTGGAGAGTCTAGTGGTGAGGGAGGAGAGAAGATTGGTGATATCCAAGCTCCACCAAAAACCTTCCACAAAAATGCCTATGCTCCTAAGCCCAACCCACTGAGAAACAAACTTGACACAACCCCAGATCCTCCCATATTCCCTCACTCCACAAATGATTTCCAGAAACCTATCAAGTTCAAGAGTAACTTGGGGAATGAGTTCTTTGGGAAAGAGAGTGTGAAGTCTAGTGAGGAGAAGGTTGAGAAACCGAGTGGAGAGAAACCGAGTGAGCAACCCCAACCAAAACCAAAGCCAAAACCTATCCAGTTTCATTGTGACTATTGTGGAAGAGATGGTCACAAAGGAGAGTTTTGCTTCAAGAGGAAGCGAGAGGAGAGAATGGCTAAGGAGTGGGCAAACAAGGACAGGTACAACCCACCTCATGGTGTGCCTGAGTCTCGTATGCCACTGCCTAGGGGTAAGGCCATTATGCGCACAGTTCCGGCTTGGGGAGAAAAGAGTGCTTTGGGTGGAAGGGACCTTGCTGGAGGGATGAAATCGGCCAGACCGGTTTGGGCTGCTCGCACAGCGAAACCGGTCAGACCGGTTCCAGAACCGGTCAGACCGGTTTGGAGACAGCAGGGTGACCAGTTTGGTTTTCGTGCTCGGGATGAGGCTCGGTTCAGGTCCTTTGATCGTGGTCCAGATGTTTGGCATGGAGAGTCTGGTGGTGGTCAGTTTGCTAGACGTTCTCCACCTCGTGCTCAATACGATGGTGGGAGGAGTCATAGCTTTGAGATGGAGAGGAGGAACGGTCCACGGTCTTCCTTTTGTGGTTTTCGTTCTCCTCCAGCGAGACAGGGGTGGTTCCCTAGTGGTGGTTCTCGTGGTGGTTTTCGTGGTGGTAGCTTTGATAGGCGTGATGATTTGGTTTGTGCTAACCCCACTTTGGAGCAAATGGCTCGGCACTGGTTTTACTCTTTTGGTACTAACCCCAGTGCAGAGTCGTTTGTTCACTCACGTTCTCGTTTTTGAATTTCAGGTGGGAGACTTGAGGAACGTTTGGTTGATTGACTCCGGTTGCTCGAGGCACATGACCGGGGACAAGGGGTGGTTCTCAAGTCTCGTCCCGGTGGTGTCCAAGACATACATCACCTTTGGGGATAATGGGCGAGGGCGTGTGCTTTCAGAAGGTGAGATTAAGGTAAGTGACAAGGTCACTCTCAGGCGTGTTGCTCTTGTTCAATCGCTCGGGTTCAATTTGCTTTCGGTGTCCCAGCTTTTGGATGAGGGCTTTGAGGTGTTGTTTCGGCCTGGTGGTTCTCGGATTTTAGATTCTCGAGGGGACATAGTTTGCATGGTCGTTCCCGAGGGTCAAGTGTTTCGAGCTGATTTTTCTCAGTCTTCTGGTGTGGAGCGTTGTTTCTTGGCTGGATCTTCGAGTGAGTTGTGGAAGTGGCATAGGAAGTTGGGTCACTTAAGCTTTGACCTTTTGTCTCGCTTGAGTAAACTCAATTTGGTCCGAGGATTGCCACGGCTGAGGTTTGAGAAAGAGTTGGTTTGTGCGCCGTGTCGGCATGCTAAGATGGTAGCTTCTTCCCATCCACCCTCACTGATGTGGTGATGGAGCGTCCATCCGAGCTACTCCATATGGACCTTGTTGGCCCAGCTCGTGTGCGATCTGTGGGTGGGAAGTGGTACGTCCTGGTTGTGGTGGACGACTACTCTCGGTATGCGTGGGTTTTCTTTCTTGAGGAGAAAGGGGAGACGTTTGGTTTTGTTCGAGATCTTGTCTTGAGGTTAAGGAACGAGAGGCACGGAGATGCCATACGAGCGATTCGCAGTGACAATGGCTCTGAATTTAAAAACTCTCACTTCGAAACCTTTTGCCATGACTTGGGTCTTGAACACTAGTTTTCGAGTCCGTATACGCCTCCCTAGAACGGCGTGGTGGAAAGGAAAAACAGAACCTTGTGCGAGATGGCTCGGACGATGCTTGATGAGCATAGGACTCCGAGAAGGTTCTGGGCTGAGGCGGTGAATACCGCGTGCTATGTGTCGAATAGGATTTACCTCAGGGTTCACAAGAAGAAAACGTGCTATGAGTTGATGCACGGGCGCACACCCAAGGTGAGTCACTTCCATGTGTTTGGGTGCAAATGCTTCATCCTGAAGAAAGGTAAGAAGTTGGACAAGTTCGAGGCTAGATCTGTCGATGGCATTTTCTTTGGTTACGCATCTCATTCTAGAGCCTTTCGAGTGCTCAATCTTGAAACTAACCAAATCGTGGAGACTTGCGAGGTAACCTTCGACGAGACACAGCCACGTAGTCAGCTTGTTTTTGAGTGTGCAGGTGACGACGAACTTGGCGAGGAGATTTTCCAAGAGGAGGAGCATGAACATGGAGATGATGAAGATGGCGGTGTGGTGCCTGCGGCTGAGCATGTACCTACTACTTCGACTACGGTGGTGGACGGCCCTTCTCCCACACCTACAACGACAAACCCAGTTCAAGAAGAAGCTGTTGTTGAGGGGGAGGTAGCATCAAGGCGAGAACCTCCCCGGCGAGTGCAAGTGGATCATCCAGCTTCGAGGATCATCGGCGACATGAATGAACGTACTACACGGTCGAGGGTTCGGAGCAATTCTCATTTCGCTCATGCTGCTTTTGTTGCCACCTTTGAGCCCAAAGACATTGGACACGCGCTATCTGATCATAATTGGGTTAATTCGATGCATGAGGAGTTGGAGAATTTTGAGAGGAACCAAGTTTGGGAATTGGTTGACCCTCCCCCAGGGTGTAAGCCAATTGGGACAAAATGGGTGTGGAAAAACAAAGAGGGAGAGAAAGGAGAAGTGGTGAGGAACAAGTCGAGGCTTGTTGCTCAGGGGTACTCATAGAAAGAGGGGATCGACTACGAGGAGACCTTTGCTCCCGTAGCTCGTTTGGAGGCGATTAGGGTCCTTCTAGCCTTTTCCATGGCTAAAGGGTTCAAGTTGTACCAGATGGATGTCAAGAGTGCTTTCCTAAACGGTGTCTTGGAGGAAGTAGTGTATGTGAGGCAACCACCGGGGTTTGAAAGTGAGAAGTGCCCCCACCAGGTGTACAAGTTGAGGAAGGCGCTATATGGGTTGAAGCAGGCGCCTAGAGCTTGGTACGGCAGGTTGAGAGGGTTCCTGTTTGAGAGAGGGTTTGAAATGGGGAAGGTCGATCAGACCTTGTTTCTTCTCAGGCAGGGCAGAGATATCCTGATTGTGCAGGTATACGTGGATGATATTGTCTTTGGTGGCTCGTGTAACTCTCTTGTTGCAAGGTTTGCAGAAGACACGAGCAGGGAATTTGAGATGAGCATGATGGGTGAGTTGCAGTTCTTCCTCGGGCTACAGATCAAGTAATCAAAGGAAGGAACATTTGTGCACCAAGCTAAGTACACCAAGGACATTGTGAGGAAGTTCAAGATGGAGGACTCCAAGGCCATGGCGACGCCTATGAGTACGACTACAGCTCTTGATGCGGACGAGGAAGGTGAACACGTGGACCAGAAGGAGTACCGGAGCATGATCGGGTCACTCCTCTACTTGACGGCGACGAGGTCGGACATCCAATTCTCGGTATGTCTGTGCGCTCGTTTTCAAGCGTCTCCGAGGACTTCACATCGGCAAGCAGTCAAGCGCATATTCTGGTATTTGTGTCATACTCCCGACTTCGGCCTTTGGTACTCCGCGTCTTCTTCTTTGGCTCTTCATGGATTTTCGGACGCGGATTTTGCCGGGTGTCAGTTGGATAGGAAGTCCACTTCTGGGACTTACCAGTTTTTGGGTTCTTCTTTGGTGTCTTGGTCATCCCGCAAACAGTCGAGTGTTGCTCAATCCACTACCGAGGTAGAGTATGTGGCCACAGCTGGTTGTTGCTCTCAGCTCCTTTGGATCACATACACCATGAGCGACTTTGGTGAGGAGTATACCCATGTCCCACTTCAATGTGATAGCACAAGTGCCATAAACGTTGCAAAGAACCCAGTGCTCCACTCCAAAACCAAGCACATAGAAGTAAGGTATCATTTCCTGAGAGACAACGTAGAGAAAGGAAAAATCGCTTTGATCCATGTACCCACACATGACCAGCTAGCCGATATTTTCACCAAACCCCTAGATCAGGCAACTTTCACTCGTTTGCGGGGGGAGCTTGGTGTTTGTTTGATTTCTTGAGTTGGGTGTGTGGGAGCTCCTTTGTAGCATATATATAGTTTCCTTTGTGCATTGTTTGCATCTTGGCATGGCATATGTAACATGATGTATAGGCATCTTTGTATCTTAGGTTGCATGCATTCTGTATCATATGCATTTGGTAGGAAAAGGCTTCTCCTATATACATTGTTCACCATGTTGCATGCATTCTGTATCATATGCATTTGGTAGGAAAAGGCTTCTCCTATATACATTGTTCACCATGATATGCTAAATATGATCTTGTGAGCTAGTTTGGTATGATATGGCTTAGTGTGGCTTAGCTCTTGATGATCTTGATTTATATCCATGGTTGATAGCTATGTTTTTGAAAAATGTCACATGTATGCTCTCTTGTGAGTAAATGCCTTTATATGATCTTGACATGTTTTTGTGGCTTGGCTATGCTTAATTTGTGGTTGGATAGCTTATTTTGATCATATGGGGCCAAAGGCTCATTTGTCATCATGAATGTTTAGCCCCCATGCTTCATCTTGTGGAGGGCATAAGTTCCTTTTTGTCGCAAAGACATTTCATGTACCAATTTTAAATCTGAAAATGAAATGTAAATTGCTTGGAAAATGTGCTCCCATGTCATATGTGCTTAATTTACTTGCTTTTGGGTGCTAAACCGTTGCATGTTGCTTACCAATGAGAAGTCTCATACATAGAAGTAAGCACATGGCTCGGTATGCTTTGACATGACACGAGGTGCTTGTGGGTGTTTATGATGGTCTTATGCTTAGAATGGTTGTCCTAGCATGAAGTTTGTGTGGCTTTGCCATTTTGACATGTTTTGCTCATATTTAGGACTTTGCTCATGAGAGGGTGATTTTTCGCAAAAATGCTCAATTCTCTCTTAGCTTTATCCAATGGTTGTGAAACTTGGTGATCATGTAGTTGATGTTCATACGATGCTGTAGAGTATCTAACTTGCTCATTTGATCATGTGTAGCATCTTATGATGAATTTTGTCTATTTGAGAAGCTCTAGTTGCATCTTTTCAAAATTTGAGCCTTGATTCATGCATTGGCAACAAGGGGGAGAAAGTAAGGCTGAGAAAAGTTGCATTGCATCCCTAGAACCTATCCCAACAGTCAAGGGGGAGCTTGTGCATTTCTTTTGCATTTTTGGCTTTTGGGGGGTGCTTCTGCTGAGTTGAAATCGGCCTGACCAGTTTGGGAAACCGGCCTGACCGGTTTGTGCCCAGTGTTGGCACATGTCCAGGGGGAGTATGCATATGTGCAGGGGGAGCTATTGTATGCTTTGGTGGTTTGTGCTCTTTGCTTGAGCTTGTTTTTGACTCGGTTGTGTCGAGCCGTTGCCCTTGCCTAAGGGGACCGAGTCTTTCCTCTTTCAAGTGATCTTGCTCTTTGCTTTTGTTTGGCTTTCTATCGCTTGTTTGAGTTTTCTTTTAGTCGTTTCTTTTCTTTTCCTTTTCTCTTTGGTTACCAAATGTGTGTGTTGTCAATGCACTCATCAAGGGGGAGATTGAGGACCATGTGTGGTTCGAGGACCGGTGGATGGTCGCTTCCAGGTGTGATGAGTGATTGACAACATTGTGTGGACTGATTCTTGGCTAAGTATTGCAGGTGCAGGTTGCGGCTTGACTGGTGTTGGTGCAGGTGAAGAACAAGCGCGAAAGGTCATCGTCGGTGAGGCCTCCAGGTGTGGAGAAGACAAGTAGGCTTGATTCGAGGGACCCGGTGGCCAGCGGGGTCAAGTGTGGGCCGCATGGTGGCAAGAACAGCAAGATGAAGTCGGTGGACGGTTTCTTGGTTGAGCCTCAAAACCAAGGTCGAGCCGGGACTTCGTGGGAGCCGAGTCATGAGTGGTGATTGGTGGAGGCTACATTAAGTTCGCGGGGTTTGCGGTGGTTCACCAGAAAACCACCGGGTTACTCGGCTGAGCCACAAAGCCGAGGCCGAAGACCGGGCGTGGCTGTCAGGCCAAAACCGGCCTGACCGGTTTGGGAAACCGGTCTGATCGGTTTGGGGTCGCAGGGCGCCGAAAGCTTTGAAGCGGAGGATACGCGTCGGGATCGCAAGGCTTGCGTCGAGGCTAAGCGAAGTGCGGTAGCCGGGCATCCGTCCGATGGTGCTACGAAGACAATTTCCCAAAGTGCCCTTGGTGGGCGTGTATCCTAGTTTAGGCTTTAGGGGTATTTTAGTCTTTCGGCTTGCCTCCATATAACCCAAGTGGTGAGAGGATGACAGCCATCTCTTGGAACCTTAGCTCATTTTGTTTTGCTATTTTCCTCTTCCTTTTTCCTTTGGAATTTCTAGGACTAGCTTGAGAGCTTCATGGTGAGATCTTGTGAGAGGGAAGGATGATCGGACGGAAGCTAGGCCTTGTATGAACCTTCATGGTATGTATAGATGATTCGGCGTGGTTCCTCAAGGCTTGATTGTGTTCTTCCCGTTTTTCATTTTTGGTGATTTTCGGAGCCTTTTCTTGGAATTTTCGTGGGGAAGTTTTGAGGGCGTTTCTTTGAGGGATTCTTGTTGGATGTCACATATGAGGACCTTGTGCCTCTTTGCTTGGTGATCTTGCTCCAACAAACCCTCCGAAACGGCTTCAATTTGGTGGTTTTCGGTGAACTCTATGGGAAGGTGTTCTTGAGGGTTGACTTCCGATTCCTCTTGATTGAGTAGGTTTTGGGGACTGAGCTTCTAGCCAAAGGTAGCCCATGAGGTACCCCAGCTATCCCCAAAGTCTCACTTTGATCTGTGGAACGAATCGGAAGATCGATCGAGGTGAAGGCTAGGTTTTTCCCGCGGGCTGAGTTCTTCCCGACTGTCCAGGCAAAACCGGCCTGACCGGTTTCCCAAACCGGTCTGACCGGTTTAGCCCCAGTGGGCTGTCGTGAAGGTTTTTTATCAGGAGAGTCTTGTTCGTGCTATGACTTTTCTTGTTCAAAGGTGGAGAGGTTCCTGAGGTGGTTTGGGGCAGTTTTGGTCTCAAAGGTCTTTTGGGGATTTCCTGGACAAAACCGGCCTGACCGGTTTGCCAAACCGGCCTGACCGGTTTCCCCTGCCTGCGAGAGGCTAAGTCCCAGAGAATCAGTCTGACCGGTTTCAGAAACCGGCCTGACCGGTTTTGGTTGCCAGCAGCTCTTTCGTGTTGTTTTCCGCTGCGTGTTTTGTGTTGTTGTTGGTTGGATCTTGCTCCTAGGTTCAGTAGCACTCCAGTGGCTACGTGGACTTAGCAAGAGAAGCTTGCGGAGGTGTCCGAGTGAAATTGGGTTCATAGGCTGAATTCTTGAGTAGAATTTTTATCTGCTCCCGTTCACTCCCCTCTCTCTGGTTCGCCGTTCCGGTCCTTCACTATGTGATGACCAGAACAATCTGTTGCTTTTATGTGATGTAATGAAAAACTACCAGCTACAAGTGAGGTATCTGTTCTTTTGGTTATTGTGTGACGGATTTAAAAACACAAGATGTATCTATTATGCGCCTTATTATGTGATGAATGGATCTGAACACAAGAGACATATTTGTTATGTTTGTTATTATGTGATGAACTGAATTTGAAAGCAAGTGAGGTATCGGTTATGTTGATTATTATGTGATGAATGAATTTGAAAAAAAGTGACGTATTTATTATGTTTGTTATTATGTGATGAATTAGTTTGAAAATAAATGAGGTATTTTTTGTTGGTTTTTATGTGAAGAATTTAAAAAATGTTGGTTATTACGTGATGAAATGAAAAAAATCACGAGTTTGCTGCTGTCACCTTGAAAAATGGGTGGCATACAGGTAAAAGAATGATGAGTTTGTTGCTGATGGGTGGAGGGGTAAAATGGTCATTTCCTCTGTCTACTTGACACTGTTAACTGAGGAAACGGATGGAATGGCTTGGACATGAAAGAAGTTTAGGTGGATGGCACATAGGTGCGAGCCAACTTTTTAGTGGCATATAGGTTTGAGGCAACTTTCTTAATGGCATATAGGTAAAAGACTCCCATGGTTTTGTATGGTATCCCAAGATGCATGGCAACATAGCTCACTGAAGACCATATGTCAAGGTTGAATGTTACTGGAACTGCTGTTCTATGCAGGGCTATCAATATATAAATGTATCCCTAATATATCAATGCAATGAACTAGTATAAATGTATCTCTAATATATGTATTGCAATCCATGTCAATTATATTGTGATTTCTGATCGTGTTTGTCTTTCATATATTAGCAATGTGTCTATATCATATTTTTTGAGATAAACATGTGGGGAAATCCCTTACTGTGATCTGGTTTTTATATGTTGAATACATAACTCCAATTCCTCTCTATAATTAAAACTAACTTTGTTCCTGCTATATAATTATGTATTCTCATTACTGGACTTGTAATTTTCTTTTGATTTGCGTATGATTTGCCACCATCCAAATTACCAAAAAATTTAATATAAGTGAGATGATGTTGAACTGCGTCTTGTCAAAATCAGGATTGGTATTCAAATAGGACACTTGTTGTATTTTGATTAAAGTGGAGTTATCATACCGTGTCTCCATTTCATGTGAAAATTGACTTCTCAAATATTTGGGCACGACTGTAACTTTGACATATATGATCTAGTGGGCATATTGCACAAAACAAAAGAATATTAAAAGACACATAATATCAAAGAGAACAGAGATGTTGAGGACCATCCCAGAGCATGAACGAGGCAAAAACTCAGCGTAGCTACTAGCTAGGAATTTGCGTTGGCAAGATCATAACACCTCCAGCACAGAATTGTGGGTCTTCTACCGGTGTGTGTCTATATATATATATATAGAACTATTACTATGAAGCCGGCCATAGAATAACTGATTCTATGGCCAAGCCATCAGACGCACCAGATGAGCGCATCTAGATCAGTCAGACGAGCCAACAATTAATTCATTTAATCCACCTAGCTTTTACCTCCGTCAAGCTGTGCTGGAAATTGGAGCTGAGCCTTCATTGGCAGTAATTATGACTGATTGGTGTCTACTAGCATCAGTCAGCGTGCAATCGATAAATTCAGTGCCCAACGAATATAGGACAGGGGATTTCTTGGATGCTGTAATTGGTTCACGCACGCTGATTCTGAAATTTGGCTGCTTGGTACCTACGGTAACGAGAGTACGTATATATGTACAATTTAGTGTACATGTGCACACAAGTATGGACTTACGGGAATACTATGATGAGAGCGCACATACATGTAGAACTGATGTCTGCACACTACGGTATATTATTATCCGTTGTCTTATATAAGATATATTCTCAAAATGATATTTTAGAATTCTCGTAAGTATTGCATGATAAAATTTGACAGTATATATAGTAAATGGTTACTTTAGAAAAGCTTGATGTCAAATTGTGGTAACTCTCGAAATCTCCGAATCATTTTACATTTTATAGTAATTCATCTTCGTCATGTAGTACCTGGTTTCTTAGAATTTCATCAACGTCAAATTGTAGTAACTCACCATCCTAGCCATTCTAATTCTAGTAACTATTTTATTTTACATCTGTATTTTCGTATAGTAAATAGTTCCTCGGATTGCCTTGTGGTAATATTGCCGCATTCGTCATGTCGTCAGTAGCGTAAAATAGTTTCATTTCAAAAAAATATCGGAAGTACTTTCTTGGAATAGTGTGATGCCTAATTTCGGGTCACTTGCATGCACTCATTGAAAAAAGTGTAGCATATGGTTCACAAATTCACGTAACAGAGAAAAAGTATAGCAGACATGTTTTGGTAGTAGTAAATGCCGCTAATTACTCACTAGAGTAACGTCTGGTGGACTCGTCTCAATTAATTTGCACTCGTTACTCAGGACCGAGCTCTCGCGCTGCAAAACAGACGCGCCTAGGTAGTGTATAGTGTGTCGGTTGGACTGACTACAGAATAAGCTATTTTGTGGCCGACCACGGAGTATACTCTCCGTGTGTGTATATATATATATATATATATATATATATATCAAATAACCTCCTACCACCGGTGGTAGCTAACCACCTACAGGTGGCTGCTACCCCATCCACCTGCGACCGTCCGATCACCATGCAAGCCTATCTGATGGTTCACGTGGAGTAGACGGTGAGTAACAGCTTACACAACGGCGTCAGTCACTGTGTGATTGGTCCCCCCGGTCTCCAGGAGTGCAGGTCCAGCGGCGCAGGGTACTCACATGCATGCGTGCTTGGCTTCTGGCTGTCCTTCCGCAGGAGCGAGATGGCCCTACCACTACAAAATCGTTTGCTGGAGGCGCACTGCAACACGCAACAGCGTAGGAAAAATAAATCCGAGTTCTCAAATTATTTATTTGACATTCTTTACATTGAATAAAATAGTATAGATGCGTAAAAAGTTCTCCTTCAGCTGTGAGTGGACCATGGAACACTCCAGCTTCGTAAAAAGTTCTTTTTTATTCAGTCGTGCCGGTCAAGATAAAAAAATGTCAGAAATCTCGAAAAAAATAAAAAATACTTCAAAGTTCATTAGTATGTGTACGTACTGATTAGTTTCCCCTCAAAGTACATTCTACTAGTACTCCTACTAGTTTCATCTTTTTTTTTCAAAACATGTATACTGGCGCCCGCAGCAGCAGAACGCTGCCTTCTGTTGTGGCCATATGGCGACGCAGCAAACAATGGAAAGCTGAAGCACGCGAGCAACAGCTAGTAGTCATTTTATATTATACCGTCAAGTACTATATGGCTATATGAGTGACGTTTTTAGACGAATTTATATTAGTGTCGTTTTTTAAGGGAAATATGAGTGTCGTTGAGGAGCTCCTAGCTCCTACTGGTGGAAGGCAGCTCTACGGTGCTATAGCCAGCTACGGAGCACTTGAAAATAGAATGCATTGCCGTGAACGAAAAATAAAAACTCCATGGGGACCATAGCATTTGGGGGACGTACAGGCAGGGTAGCATGCATTGCCGTGAAGGAAAATAAAAAGCTGATGGGGACGCCGCGCTCATTTCACCTGCCGCGAGGCACCAATGTGAACTCATGATTTAACACTGCTGTACCCTTCCGTCATGCATAGAAACATCCTGTGTAACGAGTGAAAAGTTTCTGGATGGAGAATAAACCGGGCCTAAATATGATGTAGAAGATCTTTTTTTTTTGAGGAAGTAGAAGATCCTTGTTACTACTCCATAGTTGTTACTGAGCATGCATTCGGGCCACTGCTGGCTTGCGTGGAGGGAATCTGCATGCTGCCGTACGGGAAAATGAAAAGAGAGTGCAGACAGTACTTTTTGAAAAATTAGTGCAGACAGTACTTGCTTCTGCAACAGGTGCCCATTGCTTCCGGTCCGTGACCGCCGGAAAGGGACGGGCGCGCTTGCTTGTAGGTAGGAATGAAAGTGGTACGGATATTATCCGTCCGACCGACCGACCGAAAGAGTCAGACACTCAAATGGTAAGACCATATTCGAATCCGGACATTTAATATCCGTAACTATGCGTACTGCATTAGTATCCGGAAATTCAAAGTTGAATTTCTATGATCCAAATATGATGAATATCACTATTCGACAAAAAATATATTGTCCGTATCTGTATTCGATCCGAAAATTCTGTCCGAGAAAGAAAAATTATCTGTATCTGTATCCGCAGTATCCGTCTGTATCCGATCCGTTTTCATCCCTACTTGTAGTGATCCGTCTGCAAGGGCGAGAGACGGCAGCAAACGTCCGTCGCTGTTGTTAAACACGTGGCCGCTCCAGACTTCACGGGTAGCTACCACGCAGGGGAGGACATCTACCACCGGTGAGAGCAAATCCTGTCTGATATATATATATATATATATATATATATATATATATATATATATATATATATATATATATATATATATATATATATATATATATATATGCGCACACACACATCATATTACAATGACACTAATGAAACAAGGAGACATGTTGACTCTTTGTTCGGCAGATATTCTGCTAATTTGTACTAAGAGAAAAATACTACACGCTGATGTACTGCGCAAGAAGCTGAGAAAAGACAAGCCAAACACTGAGACACTACAAGTCTGTGAAGACAGAGGTAATCAATAAATAAAACTTTTATTAGCATAAGAAACATGTAAAAATAATATTTATTCTTGAATTTTTTGCTCGGATATGCCAATCTTCACAGCAGCTTATTCCCTTATGTCCCTTTTTCCTGTTAATTAGACAAAAAACTTAGGAAAGTAAGTTGCGTAAAAAGATCAATATGTTGATGTTTATTCTTTTTTTGAGATGTTTATTCATACAATAACCAAACAGTATGATATGGGTATGCTCTGTTTAATCAATCTAAAACAGGTTGTGCACCCAGATTGAGCCATGCAGACAGCTCTTCTAAAATTTTATTTGAGAGTTCACAATTAAATCTCTTTCTCCTCCCTTTGCATATCCGTTAGTTTCAGTGTATTTTCAATTATACCCACAGAAGAGAATATGAATGTAGGGTGCCAGATATATAAGTTGGGTTCACTAGCACTAGTTATCACCACAATATATAAGACCAGCAAGAAAATATTACATGAGACCTGACCTAATTATCTGAACTATGGAAGCATTTTTTTTCTTTTGAAAAAGCATCTGAATTAATTGGTTACTTGCTCCATATCTAAAAATCAACCATGATGGATATATTGCTAGTTATATATTAGGGCCATTTCTTCTTGTAAAAAAAATTGCTAGTTATGTATTAGGGCCATTTCTTCATTGTAACAAATGTGATGGTAGACTTGTTAATTTTATCAATGTATTGCTAGTTATGGACCATCTCTTCTTGTAACAAAAGTGATGGTGGAAACAAAAGAATTGTTAGTTTGATCAATATATTCCTATGGCTGGGCTAAGAATGCACAAAATTATATTTAGTTAGCATAAAAACAAATGGAAGGTGCAGAAAAGGGCACCTACCTTAATTGTGCTGCCACAACACCAACATACTACATGGCCAAAGCAGTACAACACAGCACTGCCTAAGGGCACGTACAACGGTCGTCGGTTTGCCGTCTCCGTAACAGACAATTTGCATAAAACCCCCTGTCATAGCCAAGAGATGAAGCTGCCGTCGGCTCGCAAAGGGACGACAAGGGCTCGTGCTCCCAAGTCGTATCGCCCGCCCCAGCAGCGTTGTACGCCCAGGCGACGGTGCCGCTCGATCCCATGCGGCGGCAGTGGAGATTTCGCACGGGGCAACGGTGGCCACTTTTTCATAACCTTCTTCTATGTTGTAACGTAAGCTTGAAGCCATCAAAATGAGTTCTCATCATCCTCCTCTCTCCCCTCATATCCTCAGATCTGAAAACGGTGACCGGAATCACCTTCCCGACGATGCTGCGGCGAGCTGTTTCCAATATCCCGGCGGCGCTGCTAGTTCCGGTGGTGCTGCTAGGGCAACTGCCAGTTTCACGATTTTTCTTCAATGGGCTAAAACGTAGAGGCCTTGTAGCCCAACCACAACAAACAAGGACAAACGCACACTAGCCAGCCAATCACGTGCAAGCATGATTATGAGTATACGAGAAATTTCTTTCTCGAGCTTTTTTAGAAAGTTTTTATTTTTTGGATATCAATACAATTTATATTGCCTTCGGACTTGTGAAAGAATATTGCATGTGACATGGTTGAATTGAAGGTGCATTCTCCCGGACAAGACAAAATGGTCACAAAGATCAAATGTGTACATGATCATCATTGATTTATGTGTCAAAGGATGAAATTAAAGTCTTGCAGACAGTTAAAAAGGCGACTCGTTGTACAAGTTGTCTATTTAGTTGTCTGTGTGTGTCAAATAGACAGCAGCCATCTAAACTGTTGTACATACCGTAAGGACGCAACATCAATCACTGAGCTAACAACGTCCCTGCAGTGAGATCCCTCGACAGAAGAGTGGTATCCTTTCAGCACAACACGTACCTGCAAATCCGAGCAAGAGGAAAGCCACAGTGGCGAGCATCCCAAGCTTCACAGATACACCATCTGCCTCTCTGCTGGTGTAATAACCTTTGGAGAATCATTCTGGGGCCTGGTGCACAGCGCCACAGCCAAATTACCAAACCAGTTAATTTCAGAAAAAAATTCGAGTGGCACTGAAGAGTTGCACAGATACAGAGAGGCTAACAGATCATATCGAAAAAATCCATGGAATTTGCAGCGATGTGAAATTGGACCCAGAATGGATTAATTTTCTCCGCACCTCTTGTACCCGGGTGTTGAAGGCCATTTCGCTGATGAGCCACGCCGCCGCCGCCACCACTGGAAGGACGAGCCAGAAGAACACCAAGCCGACAGCCATGGCCTTGGGCGCCGCGGCGGCTATGGGGCAGTCCGCGCCGCAGGCGATTCCCTCGAGGCGCAGGGCGGCCAAGCTCGCGAAGAGTGAACCACATGATTGCGAGGAGTAGGTACATGGCGGCGGCGGCTGCGGTCAGGCCTGCGCGGCTGCGAGCCAGCGCGACACTGCCATGTTCCGCCACGCCGTCTGTGGCGGCGACGGAGGCGGTGGTGGAGAAGGTGTTGGAATCACAATGGCGGCGTCGCCCATGGGATGCTCGTCTTCCCTTGCCACAGTCTGAGACAGTTGAGGCGGCGGATCGGAGTTGCAGAACGGTGGGTGGTGGCTTGACCTTACGATGGCTTGACCGGCTAGTCTCAGAATCTTTTTGGCTTAGACTTTACGTTGAAAATATTGTTTTTGGGTGGGTTTAGGTGAGGCCGTGAGGGAGGGGATCATGGCAGCCACAGCAAGCCATGATAAACTTGTAGCACGTGTTTTTATTGTCAATATTCCCCGAAGCACGTATTGTTTTGTGTGTGTGTTTGCCAAATTTTACCCAAGCTAGTAAAGCTAATATGTCTATTTTTGATCAATTTTATCACCATTTTTATTGTTGCCAAAAATTGCTTTGCAACCTTCTCTTTTGAAAACCTAAGTACATTTCGGTGGCCAAAGTTTTTATGGACAAATTCGGCTTGGCTAAGAGTTAGCAAAATTTGGTAAAAAATCAAATACAACAAAACTTTGATCATTACATTTTTTAGAGAATGGTAGTCCCACACACCGACACTTCATCGCCTCACCAAGGTTAGCCTCATGGTGGGGCACATGGCAGATACGTGAACGGTCAACCAAAATCCAGTCAGGCGAGGCCGTAGCTTCCTTGCGATTTATTTTTTGGTTGCTTGTCCTACAATTATGTGTGATATGAAAACTGAATTGTTTGGTCTCTTAAAAAACATACATATTCGAGTTAGGATTTTACCTTCTCTTGTTGCTACACGACCAACGTGGCCTACTCCATTCCAAGCACCAGCTTGCATTGACGAACAAGACAGCTGATTCCTAGACCCTTCAACCTTTATGATCCTTCAACGGGCGAGGGAAAATGAGGTTCTTGGGAAGCTATTTGCATGACTGTTCAAGGTTTTGTAGCCATGACGTCTTCCCATACATCAATTGTCGCATGGCTTTGTCATCTTTTACTGTTTAATTATTACGACCTGTCAATAGAGATAATGCATATGCACCAGCACCAGCCACACCTTCTTAGTCTACAAATGCTCAGCACATGTATTGTGTCATGATCAATATTATTCAATCATGTTTAATACGATCATAATTATGTTGCTCCTAGTTCCTCGAATGAGATAACTGCATTCTAGGATTTTTTTCATGTCAAGATTTATTTGATTAGGAATTTAATATTGAGTTTGCCTAATTCTTCAACATAGTGAAGGAGCACAATGCTAAATACCTAGTGGAAATAAATATAACTACATGTCTCAAAAGCGCTTTACCTTCCATGGAATGTAGACACCAAATATACAAATAGTGATGTGATATGACATATTAACTCTATATCTCCCTCAAAGGTGTTAACTAACTAACACAAAGCATCTACAAACTTTTGAAGGCAGGGACGGATCCAGGATTTCAAAGGAGGGGGGGGGGCTGAGTTTCCCTTCTCCCTCCTTCCTCCTCTCTTTCTCTTCCTCCTCCTCATTTTCTTCCTCCTCTTCCTCTATGGTTGAAATTTCTTGGGGGGGGGGGGTGGGGGCTCCAATGGAATGCGTGGGGGTAGGAGGGGCTCCAGCCCCCACGCAGGATTCGCCCCTATTTGAAGGCAAGATGTGTGGGATGTGGTTAAATAGTCATGAGTCTATGAGAAAAACACATTAATTCATGGAAATAATTTCTCTGCTAACCAGGTTAGTTGCTAAGTTAGGATTTATGTAGCACCAAATAAACTTGCGTGCATGCAAACAAAATTTTGCGGAAACACAATTTATAAATTTTTCCAACAACTAAGAATAAATAAAGTCGTTTTGGACAAGGTTTGAGTCAAACATTGGGAATATAATATAAATCATCAACAACTTTTAAGTCGTTGAGTTTGGAAATGTGAAAACTACATGAATAGATTTGTCTTACAAAATACTTTCATACAAGTATACATATGTTAGTTTTTAATAAATATTTTTATAAAAATAAAAAAGTAAAGTTGTACTTTGAAGACCGTGTCACTGTCTTAAATGACTTTATTTACCAAACCGGGGAGGTGTATATACACAATTCTAACTACCCATACCGTGAAAAGTTCACTTCACTATGAAGCTACAGAAAATAAGACAAAAATAATGTAAGTGCCATATCACTAAAAAACGATTTGCATATGTGTATAGGATTTTAATAGTTCAGTAGCATTTATAGCAACAAGAAATAAACAAATAATACAATATCTTAGAAAGAGATATTTCATGTGGTTAAAGTATTTAGTCATGAGACATCATCATTGAAGATGGTGTAATTAAATTTTAAAAACCAGACATGTTTTTTCTAACACTATGAGCTCGAGAATGATCATATGGGTAGTAGCGGTGCAGTCATATGTACATATACACATTTGACCATGCAGTTAGTTAGACATGCATCCATGTGCCCCTAGACACAAAAATGGCTACGCGGCATCTATGTTTGTCCATTTGTGTACTAAGTCCAGTAGTCCTAGTCTTTCTGGATGTAAACAAAACCATGCACATGTACATCTCCATTGTGGTCTGCGAGAGAGCTGCGAAGTTTATGTATCCATGTCTGAGATATGTGTTGGTAGTATATACATAATATCATTAGGATATATAATAATATGCATGCCACATCTTTAAGTTATCGCTAAAAAATCATTGTCTTTGACTATCAGAGTTTCTTATACAATTAATTGAGACAAGGAAAAATAGATTCACTACAAGACCTATATAAATATCAGGCCTTATGGTTGCAATTCTCTCCATTCCAACATCCTATTCATAGTTCTTACAACCACTTATTGTGTAGTGCATTCTTAAACTCCGCAACCCATGGATCCCATGTTCAATGATGAGTGGAGTGCCACCAATATCAGTATGGTGAAATCACTCATTGCTAGTCAAGTTGCCAACAACAGCTATGCCAACGACACAAACAATACTCACAAAGCCATTATGAAGGAACTCCAAGCATGGTTTCCCCAAAAGGAGAAGAGTAAGTTAATTGAACTGTATGTTGAGCTCCTGGTGGAAATGATGCTGCCAGTACAAAGTGGAAACCACTCTGTTGTGGCAACCAACAACCTTGCAAATGACAACTTTGGGATTCCGATGGAGGATCCACCCATGAAAAACATGGATATGTTGCTTGCTTGCTATTTGACAGATAAGATGCCGAAGGCCACAGGGATGGTAAAGGAAGCACCTCAGAGGCGAGTAATCCCTCTTCGCCAAGAGAAGCAGCACAAGGAGGGGCCTTGGACCATGGAGGAGCACATGTTAGTATTTTTAGTCATAAGTCGATCATCATGCATACACATAATGTTTATAAAGATTTCATGGCATAACACTCGTTAAGCATGCGGTGTAGGGTATTGATTATGATCAGATGTCGAGATCTGATTTTATTTGTTTTCATAGATCTTGAGATTATGATTCATGGGAAAGATCTAAAATATTTTCTAGCTCGTCCATCCTAATAAATTCATATATTTCTTACCACAGGCAATTTCTCTGTGGTCTAGAAGTGCACGGTCGTGGCAACTGGAAGAACATATGCAAGGATTTTGTCACCACCAGGACACCAACGCAGATCTCCAGTCATGCACAAAAGTACTTTCTTAAGATGAAGAACAAATCTGAGAAGAAACGCTACACTATTAATGATGTCGGCCTCTATGATGCTGAACCATGGGTACATAATGACTCCATCAGCCGGGACGTCGACAATCCTCTCACCTTTGGTGGTGCTTATTACAACCCAAACTGCTATGGATATGGCAACCAGCAGATTGCCCCCATGAACAACGTTGCACCAGTTTGGTCACCCTTCTTGTACAGTGCTGGCCAGGCGAGCACATTGGCTGGCCAGCAGGTGGGGACTAGTTCTTCTCCAACTCTAGCATTAGAGGGGCTCGGAAGCCACATGGACCTGACTGGTAATCAGCAAGGAGGTTTTCTTCCTGAGCATTGGGTGGACATAGATAACATGTACTAGTAACTAGTTACCATTGGTTTGAGTCTTTTACCTGTATGCCATTAAGAAAGTTGCCTCAAATCTGTGTGTCACTAAAAAGTTGGTCCACACCTGTGTGCCAAACTTGTTTGCCCTCCAAGCCATTCCGTCCATGGTCTGTTAAAATTTCAACGTTAAGGAGCCCTGACAGGTGGGACCGAGCATGCCAAATGTCTATCTTGCCCCCCCACGAAAAAAGCGCACAATGTTATGGTGTCGTTGACCGACTCGAGAAGACCCCCATGCCCCCGCATCTCTCTCACTCGACTAATTCTCTCACACGCCTACTCCTCCTCTCGTGCTCTCCACTCTAGATCTAACCCTAGCGGCAGTGGCGGCGGTGCGAGCGGCACAACCAGCAGCGGCGGCACAGGCGGGGCAAGCAGCGGTGGATCTGGCGGGGACACGGAGGCAGCTTCTGCGGGTACACAGAGGCGAATCCCGCGGGTACACAAAGGGAGGCGCATGGGTTAGAGACACGCACAGAGGGTGGTGCATGACGGCGGACAAGGGCTTGTGCGACCGACCGTCGTGGCTTCCAGACGGGTGAGATACTTACTTTCCCCCTTCCTATATTATGTGTTCTTAGGTCACCGTTGAGATTGATGCATTGGTACTTAGCTTCGTTTGTGCTCCTTGTTCATCTGTAGGATGGATGCAGACTCTAGCTTCTACTTAGAAATCCGGATTGTTTCTCCCAATTATCGTGGTGGTGGGTGGTTCCAATGACCCTATTCCTATCCAAGTTTTGCAACCGGCACATTTTCATGAAGAGTCAACTACTACAGCTACATAACCAGTTCAGGCAGAGCCATTCGAGACCGTGCTACCTCAAGCTACACCAAGGAAGAAGATGGGGATGAAGAAGAAACTTACACCAAAGAAACTTAACATTGCAGCAGCCAACACAACCAGCCAAGGCAGCTCTGCTTCAAATACCAGAAGGAAAAAAAACCTTAATTTGCAGATGTGTGCCTGTTGTAATGTTCTTTGCTGATTTAATGCATCAAAAACATGTGATGTCCAGTATTTTGCTATGTCAAGACCAAAACTTGTTGCTATGTACCAGAACCTGTTGCTATGTGATGACCAGAACAATCTGTTGCTTTTATGTGATGTAATGAAAAACTACCAGCTACAAGTGAGGTATCTGTTCTTTTGGTTATTGTGTGACGGATTTAAAAACACGTCATGTATCTATTATGCGCCTTATTATGTGATGAATGGATCTGAACACAAGAGACATATTTGTTATGTTTGTTATTATGTGATGAACTGAATTTGAAAGCAAGTGAGGTATCGGTTATGTTGATTATTATGTGATGAATGAATTTGAAAAAAGTGACATATTTATTATGTTTGTTATTATGTGATGAATTAATTTGAAAATAAGTGAGGTATTTTTTGTTGGTTTTTATGTGAAGAATTTAAAAATGTTAGTTATTACGTGATGAAATGAAAAAAAATCATGAGTTTGCTGCTGTCATCTTGAAAAATGGGTGGCATACAGGTAAAAGAATGATGAGTTTGTTGCTGATGGGTGGACGGGTAAAATGGTCATTTCCTCTGTCTACTTGACACCATTACCTGAGGAAATGGATGGAATGGCTTGGACATCAAAGAAGTTTAGGTGGATGGCACATAGGTGCGAGCCAACTTTTTAGTGGCATATAGGTTTGAGGCAACTTTCTTAATGGCATATAGGTAAAAGACTCCTATGGTTTGGTACGGTATCCCAAGATGCATGGTACCATAGCTCACTGAAGACCATATATCAAGGTTGAATGTTACTAGAACTGTTCTATGCAGGGCTATCAATATATAAATGTATCCCTAATATATCAATGCAATGAACTAGTATAAAAGTATCTCTAATATATGTATTGCAATCCATGTCAATTATATTGTGATTTCTGATCGTGTTTGTCTTTCATATATTAGCAATGTGTCTATATCATATTTTTTGAGATAAACATGTGGGGAAATCCCTTACTGTGATCTGGTTTTTATATGTTGAATACAGAACTCCAATTCCTCTCTATAATTAAAACTAACTTTGTTCCTGCTATATAATTATGTATTCTCATTACTGGACTTGTAATTTTCTTCTGATTTGCGTATGATTTGCCACCATCCAAATTACCAAAAAATTTAATATAAGTGAGATGATGTTGAACTGCGTCTTGTCAAAATCAGGATTGGTATTCAAATAGGACACTTGTTGTATTTTGAATAAAGTGGAGTTATCATACCGTGTCTCCATTTCATGTGAAAATTGACTTCTCAAATATTTGGGCACGACTGTAACTTTGACATATATGATCTAGTGGGCATATTGCACAGAGATGTTGACGATCATCGCAGGGCATGAATGAGGCAAAAATTCGGCGTAGCTACTAGCTAGGAATTTGCATTGGCAAGATCATAGCACCTCCAGCACAGAATTGTGGGTCTTCTACCAGTATATATATCATATTACAATGACACGAAAGAACATTAATTAAGCCAAATCACACTCTTTTTGCAAGGGTACAAATTCAAGAAACAAGGAGACATGTTGACTCTTTGTTCGGCAGATATTATGCAAATTTGTTCTAAGAGAAAAATACTGCACGCGGATGTACTGTGCAAGAAGCTGAGAAAAGACAAGCCAAACACTGAGACACTACAAGTCTGTGAAGACAGAGGTAATCAATAAATAAAACTTTTATTAGCATAAGAAACATGTAAAAATAATATTTATTCTTGAATTTTTTGCTCGGATCTGCCAATCTTCACAGCAGCTTATTCCCTTATGTCCCTTTTTCCTGTTAATTAGACAAAAAACTTAGAACCACATGATTGCGAGGAGCAGGTACATGGCGGCGGCGGCCGCGGTCAGGCCCGCGCGGCTGCGAGCCAGCGACGACGCTGCCATGTTCCGCCACGCCGTCTGTGGCGGCGATGGAGGCGGTGGTGGAGAAGGTGTTGGAATCACAACGGCGGCGTCGCCCATGGGATGCTCGTCTTCCCTTGCCACAGTCTGAGACAGTTGAGGCGGCGGATCAGAGTTGCAGAATGGTGGGCGGTGGCTTGACCTTACGATGGCTTGACCAGCTAGTCTCAGAATCTTTTTGGCTTAGACTTTACGTTGAAAATATTGTTTTTGGGTGGGTTTAGGTGAGGCCGTGAGGGAGGAGATCATGGCAGCCACGGCAAGCCATGATAAACTTGTAGCACGTGTTTTTATTCTCAACATTCCCTGAAGCACGTATTGTTTTGTGTGTGTTTGCCAAATTTTACCCAAGCTAGTAAAGCTAATATGTCTATTTTTGATCAATTTTATCACCATTTTTATTGTTGCCAAAAAATTGCTTTGCAGCCTTCTCTTTTGAACACCTAAGTACATTTCGGTGGCCAAAGTTTTTATGGACAAATTCGGCTTGGCTAAGTGTTAGCAAAATTTGGTAAAAAAATCAAATACAACAAAACTTTGATCATTACATTTTTTAGAGAATGGTAGTCCCACACACCCACACTTTATCGCCTCACCAAGCTTAGCCTCATGGTGGGGCACATGTCAGATACGTGAACGGTCAACCAAAATCCAGTCAGGTGAGGCCGTAGCTTCCTTGCGATTTATTTATTGGTTGCTTGTCCTACAATTCTGTGTGATATGAAAACTGAATTGTTTGGTCTCTCTTTAAAAACATACATATTCGAGTTAGGATTTTACCTTCTCTTGTTGCTACACGACCAACGTGGCCTATTCCATTCCAAGCACCAGCTTGCATTGACGAACAAGACAGCTGATTCCTAGACCCTTCAACCTTTATGATCCTTCAACAGGTGAGGGAAAATAAGGTTCTTGGGAAGCTCTTTGCATGACTGTTAAAGGTTTTGTAGCCATGACGTCTTCCTATACATCAATTGTCGCATGGCTTTGTCATCTTTTACTGTTTAATTATTACAACCTGTCAATAGAGATAATGCATATGCACCAGCACCAGCCACACCTTCTTAGTCTACAAATGCTCAGCACGTGTATTGTGTCATGCTCAATATTATTTAATCATGTTTAATACGATCATAATTATGTTGCTCCTAGTTCCTCGAATGAGATAACTTCATTCTAGGATTTTTTTCATGTCAAGATTTATTTGATTTGGAATTTAATATTGAGTTTGCCTAATTCTTCAACATAGTGAAGGAGCACAATGCTAAATACCTAGTGGAAATAAATATAACTACATGTCTCAAAAGCCCTTTACCTTCCATGGAATGTAGACACCAAATATACAAATAGTGATGTGATATGACATATTAACTCTATTTCTCCCTCAAAGTTGTTAATTAACTAACACAAAGCATCTACAAACTTTTGAAGGCAGGGGCGGATCCAGGATTTCAGAGGAGGGGGGGGGGCTGAGTTTCCCTTCTCCCTCCTTCCTCCTCTCTTTCTCTTCCTCTTGCTCCTCATTTTCTTCCTCCTCTTCCTCTATGGCTGAAATTTCTTGGGGGGGGGGGGGGGGGCTCCAATGGAATGCGTGGGGGTAGGGGGGGCTCCAGCGCCCACGCAGGATTCGCCCCTGTTTGAAGGCAAGATGTGTGGGATGTGGTTAAATAGTCATGAGTCTATGAAAAAAACACATTAATTCATGGAAATAATTTCTCTGCTAACCCGGTTAGTTGTTAAGTTAGGATTTATGTAGCACCAAATAAACTTGCGTGCATGCAAACAAAATTTTTCGGAAACACAATTTATAAATTTTTCCAACAACTAAGAATAAACTATAGAATAAGAACACAAAAACTTCTAGAAATAATTATATTTACACCTTATGTATATACATATTTTTCTAATTAACTATTGTCAAATTTTGACATTCACTCTCATGCTCATAGTAGACAATAAGACAAAACTAATAATAGGTGCCTTATCCATAGAAAAGATTTGCATATGCATAATTGGATTTGAATAGTTCCATCTCATCGCCATTGGTGCACACTAATATACCTCTCAAATTGCACAAGACTAGACATTGCATTTGTAGTACATATATTGGTTAGGTACAGTACTGCACCCACCAAAAGGCATTGCTTGGCATGAAAACCATCCTCAGATATCTAAAAGTCACTCAAGACCTTGGGTTGTGGTTTCCGGAAAGGAGAAGTATATTTTGACCATTCAACTCTTGTCAAAATTTGGATTTGGCCATCGAATTCAAAACCGGGTATCTTTGACCGTCAAACTGTCAATAACGTTCAAATTTGGCCATCGGGCTGTTTTGATGAATGATTTTATTTTTCAATGTATAATTTAGTCCTTATATCTTAAAATTATTATTACTTTTTGCTCTTACCTCTAATTTAGGTGATTCTTGCAGTCATACATTCATAACTGTTAGGTTTATATTTTAAAATGTTCGTTATACTATTTTATCTCTATTTGTTATATTATTTTTATATTGTTGTGTAAAAACAAGAATATAAGAAAAGTAAAATAAACATTTACAAAATAATATGAAAAATATTTTATAAGTTAAAGCTCATCCTTACAACGCATGAACACAACAGTTACTTAAATCGGAGATACGAGAAAAAAACTAGTAATCATTTCAAGATCCAAAGACTAAACAATAAATAAAATAGTCCTTTGATCTTTAAATGATTACTATTTTTTTCTCGTATCTCTGATTTAAGTTGGCTATGCTCTGTAACAATGAACTATATCTTTTAAAATGTTGTTCGTATTAATTTGTAACCTTTTGTTTTACTTTTTTTATATTATTATATTTATACAATAACATAAGAATAATATAACAAATAGTGATATAATACTATAAAGAAAATTTTAAAAGATAAACCTCACTGTTATGAACGTGTGACCACAAAAATCAACTAAATCAGAGGTAGTAGCAAAAAGTAATGACCATTTTAAGATCTAAAGGACTAAATTGTAAATAAAAATAGTTAAAACCACTCATGTAAACAGTCCGATGGCCAAATTTGAATGGTTTGATAGTTGGATAGCCAAAGATACCTGGTTTTGGATTTCGATGGTCAAAACCAAACTTTGACAATATATAGTTGAATGGTTAAAAATGAACTTTATCCTTCCGAAAAAGGAGGACATAACTATGGTGGGTTATGTAGATGCTTGCTATATGTCTAACCCCCATATATAACGCCAGATCATAGAATAGTTTTATGTTTCTCTGTGGTGGTGAAGCCATCTCCTAACGGTCTGTGAAGCAGACCATGATTATCACATCGACCAAACACTCATAGATAATTGCCCTATATGAAGCCACACAAGACTGTGTTTGGTTACGACGAGTTATTAACCAAGTGCAGAAGTCATGTGGTAAGGATGTCATCGACACCCCCACCATTATCTATGAAGTTAACACGGCTTGTGTTGCACATATGCACATGGAATATGTCAAGAGCAATCTCAAAAACACATTGCAACAAAATTCTTTACCCCCCCCCGAGCTAGAATAGTGGGGAGGTAAATATCTTGCAAGTAAGGTTGTGTGATAATCTTGCAAATTTATTCACAAAATCTCTGCCCACCCCTACTTCTACAAGTGTGTTCATGAAATTGGCATGAGGTGACTTAGAGCATCTCCAATAGTTTGCCAAACCGAGTTGTCATTCTTGATTTTTGGCAAAAACGGTGAGAACACCCCCTCCAAAAGTTTGGCAAAGGACTTGGCAATTTTTGGCAACTTGGGGGAAAACCTACCTCCAGCGCGCAAAGGTACGCACGCGTACTCGACTTGGCATCAACGTCTGTCCCGTGCATGAAGCCAGGTGGGAGGGTGAAAAAGAAATGAATAATATAGAATGATTATTGATGCAAATGTATAAGAGAGAAAGAATAGTTTGGCAAGTTAAAAACAACAAACTCTTGGAGATGCATTTTTTACTTGACAAATCTTTTTAAGATATGACAAATCACAAGATTTACCAAGTTAAAAATAGCAAACTCTTGAGATGCTCTAATTAGAGAATTGTAGGGTTCAGGGGGTGACAAACCCCGAAACCATAGTTCATGATCTTAATCCAGAAGATCACGAGTCGGTCCTGAAGACATGACTTGGACATCAACTATTGTAATTTTTTCCCTTGATGAGTTTATCCCCACTGGGTTTTCCCATGCAAGGTTTTTAGTGAGCCAACATGTGAAACATAGTTTGCTCATGAAATGTACTCTTTTCTCCTACCCTTTAAGTTTTCCCCATTCCTCCCTGTTTCCTGTGTCCCATTTTGGTTGTTGTGTTCTTGTGTGCATCAACGAACTTGATTTCTAACACCAAGATTAAGATGCAACATGCCATTAAGCGATCTATCATCTATTCCGACAGGATTAAATTAAGATAATTAAAGCAAACTGGACAACAAGAAAATGGATTAAAGACATATGGGCCGAAGCTTAATCAAGGAAGGATAATTTGTGAACATAAATAGAAATAGAGCTAGCTAGGAAGCCTACAATGATAGCCTAGATAGATCTAAGCACATTCGATAACTGGTGAATAAATTAGATCAAGATAAAAGCAATGCACCATAAATCATAGATCTAATGTACTCATAAATTGGATCGGTGGAACTTTGGACTTACCCCTCCATTGGATACCAAAACGATGCAGCCCCGCATATTAGGTGCCAAGTTCCACCAGTGGTAGATAAAAATGAAAAAGAACAAAAGGGTGGCCATGTGCCAAAAGTTGTATATTGATTGAGAGGACTGCTGCATTGAACCTGGGTACATATTTATACACTGAACTAATGATTTCTAGCATGAGCCATACAAGACTTGCTTAATACAAAATATCCAAATAAAAATTAATATTAAAATACAAAGACTGTAATTTCTCTTATGTAGAGTCCTTGCTAATATAACTTCTTCTGACCGGTCCATTAACATATCGATCTTCATCCACAATTAACATGGAATCCTTGATGCGGTGGTTTTCTTTTCAATTTTAATCACCTTCTCAGGCATCCATGTACCAGCCATGTCCCCTTTGCATGTACTTTATTTATTACCTCTCATTTACTTGTGCGGATTCCACTAATCCTTGCTTTAATGAGTTCCACAACCAGCACTTTAGGAATTATTGCTAACAAACACAACATCCCTTTGACCCCATGCCTTGTACGCACATCCACAACGCCTTTGGAAAGGACCACTCCAAACAGGAATCCCTAGCATCTCTTTGCACCTTGCAGATTATTATAAATTTGCCGATCGCTGTCTGTATATATGCAAGTTGACATCACTTTCTCATGTTACTCGTGCAGATATATACCAATACCTTTTGTTCCTCTTTACACTGGATTTTATCATCCAAAACCCAGTGTCAATAACATGGCATAAATTTATGGAAATATTTTCTCTGCCTAATTAATTGTGAAGCTAGCATTTATGCAACACAATATGCACTAAAAAACTTGCGTGAATGCAAAAAGAACATCATGTGCAGAAACACGCTCTGTACATTTTTCTACAACGGAGAATGAACTCTTAAGAAAAGAAAACCAAAGTCTTCTAGCAATAGTCATATCTACGCCATAAATATATATAGTTGTAACTACCCATTGTCAAAGATGACATCCACCCTCAAGCTCACAGTGTACATGCACATCATCACAATATTAATAAGTGCCATAACATAGAGAAGGCATGTAGGATAGAAGCCCTCTAATATAGCTATCAAGCGGGGAGGGTTGAATGATAGCACAAACTGCAGCAGAAAACTTTTCATCCAAAAAATAAATTATAGACAGTACACTAAATCATGTCTCTCTCTTATAATGTTACTTCTAAATTGATTAAATTGTCAGAAAATAACTGATGAAATATGAAGGTAACCCAATTGGAATCACGACAATCGCAGGTCTACAACTCAAGATATGAAATAAACAAGCATAACCTGATAGATGGTGACGAGAATTACACTACTCGAGAATCAAGCATTTGTCCCTGGCTGATTTTTCATTTGTACCGGGTATTTTTGCCCCCGGTACAAATGAGGGCATTTGTAGCGGGTGGGGAGGAGGAGGCCCCGACGTGCCCCGCAAGGAGACATTTGTACTGGGAGGTGGCTCCAACCGGTACAAATGTGCTGGCCTCACATTTATACCGGGCGGATCCACCACCCGATAAAAATGTGACGACATTTGTACCTGGTAAAAAGAAGACCCGATACAAATGTCATTCCATTGATCCCGTGGGGAGGACCTAGAAAAATTTCAACTGGCGCCTCTCGATCCCTCCGCGTCCCAGCTCTCCTTTAAGTCCGGTTGATGAGATGAGATGAAGAAAAGAAAAGAAAAGAAAAGAAACAAAAAAAAAGAAAAGGTAAGAAAAAAAGAAAAGGGAAGGGAAGGAGGGTCGGATGAGGTTGACAGCGTCAAAAAACATTTGTACCGAGGCTTGTTACCACCCGGCACAAATGTGTCCCCCTTATTGGTACCGGAGAACCTGTACCGGTTCAATAATCGGTACAAATGAGGGTTATCGACCGGTACAAATGAGCATTTTTCCAGTAGCGTTAGCCGCCCAGCCCTAATTTCGTGATTAAACAAAATATATAAAGGTATAACGAATCAAAATTCTCACCCTAGTGAGTTCATGGTCATTTATGAAGTGGTAGCACACTAACATATTCATAGATCATGTCATTAAATATATTTCTTGCAAGACATGGACCTTACCACCAAGGTTCGAGTTTAACTAATAGTAGCCCCAACCAAGAAATTGTTTCTTATAAACCTATGTGCCAGATATCCAGCTGATTTGCATCATTGTTTCTTAGATTACCTAGTATCAAGAAAAGAGAAAATTCCGAAACCATAAAGCTTGAATACCGTAAAAGAATCTCCAAATAATTAATATAGGTGCCATATCACTAGAAAAGGATTTGCATATGTATATAGGATTTGAATAGTTCAGTAGCATTTGTAGCAACAAAAAATAAAAAATAAAACAATACCTTAGAAACAGATATTTCATGTGGTTAAAGAATTTAGTCATGACACACATCATCACTGAAGATGGTGTAAATTACAAAAACCAGAATTTTTTCGGAATCCTACGTGTGCTTTTGAGAACCATGGGTAGTGGTGGTACTGTACAGTCATATGTGCATTCACACATTTGACCATGCAGATAGACAAAAAAAAAGGCTATGCGGCATCTGTGTTTGTCCATTTGTGTACTAATAAGTCAACTAGTCCCCTAGTTCGTATGGATGTAAATAAATCTACGTACATCTGCATCTCTATTGTTGCCTGCGAAAAAAGCTACCAAGTATCCATGATGTGTGCGATATGTGTCGGTAGTACATAATATCATTAGGATATGAATCCGCATGCCACATCTTTAAGTTATCACTAACAAATCATTGTCTTTGACTATCAAAGTTTCTCAAACAATTAATTGAGACAAGGGAAAATAGATTCACCACAAGACCTATATAAATATCAGGCCTTATGGTTGCAATTCTCCCCATTCTACATCCCATTCGTAGTTCGATTCTCACAACCACTTATTGTGTAGTACATACTCAAACTCCGCAACCCATGGATCCCAAGTTCAATGATGAGTGGAGTGCCTCCAGTATCAGGATGGTGAAATCACTCATTGCTAGTCACGGTGCCAACAACAATTATACCAACAACACAAACAAGACTCACAAAGCCATTATGAATAAACTCCAAGCATGGTTTCCACAAAAGGAGAAGAATCAGCTAATTGAACTGTATGTTGAGCTCCTAGTGGAAATGCTGCTGCCAGCAGAGAGTGTTGTGGCAATCAACAACCTCATGAATGATAACTTTGGGATTCCAATGGAGGATCCCCCCATGAAAAACATGGATATGTTTCTTGCTAGCTATGTGACAGATAAGACGCCGGAGGCCATGGGGATGGTGGAGGAAGCTCCTCATCAAAGGCGAGTACTCATTCCTCGCCAAGAGAAGCAGCACAATGAGGGGTCTTGGACCATAGAGGAGCACTGGTTAGTATTTTTTGACATAAGTCTATCATTATGCATACACATAATTTTCATTTTTAAAGGATTCATGGCATATATTTCTTATGGATAGAACACTTGTTAATAAGAATGCGGTGTGGGTTATTGATTATCATCATATTATGATAGGAAATTACAGATCTAAAACATTATCTAGCTCGTCCGTCCTAATAAATTAACCATATTTCTTACCACAGCCAATTTCTCTGTGGTCTACAAAAATACGGCCGTGGCAACTGGAAGAAGATATGCAGGGACTTTGTCACCACCAGGACGCCAACGCAGATCTCCAGCCATGCGCAAAAGTACTTTCTTAAGATGAAGCACACATCTGAGAAGAAACGCTACACTATTAATGATGTCGGCCTCTATGATACTGAACCATGGGTACAAAACAACTCTTTCATCAGTGGGGACAATCCCATCGCCTTTGGTGGTGCTTATAACACAAACTGCTTTGGATCTGGCAACCATATTGCCCCCATAAACAACGTTGCACCAGTTTGGTCACCCTTCTTGTACAGTGCTAGCCAGGCGAGTAGCAGTCAGGTGAACACATTGGCTGGGCAGCAGGTGGGGGCTTAGTTCTTCTCCAGCTCTAGCTCCACATGGATCTGACTGCTAATCAGCAAGGGGATTTTCTTCCTGAGCAGTGGGTGGACATAGATAACATGTACTAGTGACTAGTTACCTATGGTTTGGTATCCCAAGATGCATGGCAACATAGCTCACTGAAGACAACATATCAAGTTTAAATGTTACTGCAACTGTTCTAGCAGTGCTATCAATAATATATAATTCATTGTGATGCGAATGCAATGCAATGAACTAGTAGAAATGTATCCCTAATATATGTATGACAATCCATGTCAATTATATATTGATTAATTCTGGTCATGTCTATCTTTCATATATTATAGCAATGCATTTATGAACTTTCTTTTAGAGACAAACACGTGGGGAAATCCCTTACTAATTTTATTTTTATATACTCCCTCCGTCCCGTGAAGAATACAAACCTAGTGTTTGAAAAAAATCCCACAAAGAGTGCAATCTTAGAAAATAGATCTAACTACCTACCTAATTAAGTAATCATATCTTATCTGCATGCCAAACCTTACAACATTAGAGTCTTTTCGCGCCACCACTAATCTGTCCTAGAAAAACTAGAATTGCATTTTTTATGAGACGGAGGGGATATAGAACTCCAATTCCTCTCTATAATTAAAACTACCTTATTTCTTGCAATATAATTATGTATTCTCATTACTGGACTTGTACTTTTCATCTGATCTGCGTATGATTTGACACCATCAAAATTTCCGAAATTTTTCATATAAATGAAACATATTATGCTAGCAGTATACATCCGCAATGACAATACTTCATATACGAAGAGAAGTTGGATCGATTCAAGAAAGATGTGAAGACAGTCTAGTTTCCCTCCTTTCAGGACTTCTGTCTGCAGTGATTATTGGCCATGCATATTCATCTGCAAAATAGTATGTATACTTGTAGCTCATTGCCCGTCCTCACATCTTTGTCCACTTCAAGGCTTTTCCTGCAAGAGAAAAGCAACAATCTTGATCACATATTACGTGTAAAATGTTGGGTGTATAAATGTTGAATAATAGTATTCAATAAATATTTTAGACTTCGCTGAAGAACATTTAGTTATCTACAAAGCAAAATGTGTGGGTTGTGGTTAATTTGTCACGAGTCTGATAAAAAGATAAATTCATGGTAATATTTTCTTTGCTAACCCGATTAGTTAAGTTACCATACCAAATAAACCTGTGTGCATGCAAACAGAATATCTTGTGTGGAAACAGTGGCGGAGATGAGATTTGAGTTGAGGACCGAAATAAGTCAGATTCTATTCTACTTTTGTCAAGAATCACAAAGATGAAAAATGATCATATTGCCATCAACTTTTAACTATGCATACATGCATTAATATTGCTAGCACAAATATTAACATTGTTTGATCTACAAAAAGAAAAAGGACTCTAATTAAGATGTGAGAGGACAAACTACTAGCTGTTTTCAATTTTTTGTGGAGATATTCCAATTTTCATTCGGGGTGACTTCAAAATAAACATCGGCAAGTATTGCTTCATGAATTAATCTTAATGTAGACTATGAATGCATTGGAAGCTAAACATGTAGATTAGTATATTTTGGAACAAGATTGGGTTGTGTGCCAATTGTTGGTGTGCTTCTTTCCATGGTCGTGTGGGTGCGCAGGGCTTTTATAACACAGGCCAAATTTCCAGTCTGATGTAGGGCTTTGAATTACTACTAAGCAACGGTGATTGCTACTTAGTGAAAGATTGGCCCATAGAGAACAAAACACATTCTCAAACTCGTGTATCGCTTCGGCCGCCCCGTCTGCCCGGGAGTAGATCCTCTGCCTTTGTGTCCCTGTCACGTGGACCCGGTCTCATGCGGCATTGACTCAACGCTAGGGACGCAACGGTAGGCGAGACTCGCCCGTCTGCCCTCCTCGCAAGCGACGACCTTGCCACTGCCTCCTCCCCCTCAACCCCGGTTGCTCAACCCTCCAGCCTCCCTGTCGATGGTGAGGAGGAGAGGGGGTCCACCCCTTTAGCAGATCTACTATTTTCAGGGTTTTTTCCTTTTTCCTTTCCTCCATAATAATTTGGACTAGATTTTGGTTCGCCATTTCGATGTTTTCGATTTGGTTTACTAGTTCACACCATGGATGTTTTGTTATCTTTTGTGATGGCTTGCTCTTCCTAGAGAGATCGAGGTATGTTGACTTAGTCCTCCTCAATGCAGGGAGGGATTGGATATGTTTTCCCCCTTCTGTAGGATCATCTTTCTGGCTGCCAGTGATACTACTTGTGGCAGTGGTGCCCTTCCTGTTGCTAGTGGTGATGCTAGTGGCATCGGATCTAATGTTCATTCAACCTTCAGAAGATATGACCATTGTTCTTTCGGTGCTCTTTACTCCCCATAGTGGTTGAGTTTATCACGATCTTATGCGTGGTCTCCATGTTCATAGAGGTAGGGGCTCTGGCTCTCAGGTCCAGATTTGGTGTACTTCCATGGTCACGATGGAGCTTCATAGAGTTGTCGGGTGTACAACATTGGATGCGAAGAAGATGAAGTTTAGGGACCTAGTGGTGTGCTTCTATGTAATTTTATTTTATGTTGAGGTCTCAGTTGTAAAGGGGGTTTTAATTTAATGGAATCCAATCCCTTAAAAAAAGACTGGCACATAGCAAGGGGGGCCATGGCCCTGATTGGCCGGCACTTGGCTCCACCGGTGAGTGGAAACACAATTTATAAATTTTCAAACCACTGTGAACGAATTCTCTAGAAATAAGAACACCAAAACCTTCTAGCACCTTAAATATATATAGACCTGACATTCACTCTCAACCTCATAATGGATAAAAGATAAAACTAATAATAGGTGCCATATCCGTAGAAAAGATTTGCATATGTATATAGTATTTGAACAGTACAATATCATTTATAGAAGCAAAAATAAACTGATAATACAATATATTAGAAAGGGATATATTTGATGTGGTTAGGTAGTTTAGTTACGAAACATTATCTCTGGTGATGGTGTAAATTACCAAAACTGGACACGTATTTTTTTTTCAATTTTATGTGCTCAAGAACTCGCGTGGTACTGGCCATTTGTACATCCACACAGTTGACCGTGCAGATAGACATATATGCATCCACCTGTTCCTGGACACAAAAATGGCTAGGCTGCATCGATGTTTGTCCATTTGTACACTAAGTCCACTATTCCCTATGGATGGAAATAATACTAGTATATGTACACGTACATGTTCATTGTGGCCTGCGAGAGAGCTGCAAAGTTTACAATATCCATGTGTGTTATCAGTTTATCACACGTGTGAGAGATGGAAGCACATAATATCTTTAAGATATAAATATGCATGACTTTGACATCTTTAAGACATCACTAACAAAGCATTGTCTGACTATCAAAGTTATTCGTACAATTAATAGAGATAAGAAAAAATAGATTCACTACAAGGCCTATAAATACCAGGGCATATCGTTGCAATTCTCCTCATTCCAACATCCTATTCATAGTTCTTACAACCAATTGTGTAGTACGACGTACTCAACCCCGCAACCCATGGATCCCAAGTTGATTGGTGAGTGGAGTGCCTCTGATATCAGGATGGTGAAATCGCTCATTGCTACTCATGTTGCCAACAACAACTATGCCAATGATACAAGCATGACGCACAATGCCATTGTGAATGAACTCCAAGCATGGTTCACCCAAAAGGAGAAGAGTCAGGTAATTGAATTGTATGTTGAGCTCATGGTGGAAATGATGTTGCTTGCACAGAGTAGTGCAAACCCCTCTATTGTGGCAATCAGCAAGCTTGTGAATGAAATCTCTGAGATTTCAATGGAGGACCCACCCACAAAGGACATGGATATGTTGCTTGCTAGCTTTTTGACAGATAAGATGCCGGAGGCCATGGGGATGGTGGAAGAAGCACCTCAGAGGCAAGAGACCATTCTTCTCCACGAGAGGCAGCACAATGAGGGGCCTTGGACCCAAGAGGAGCACATGTTAGTAATTTTTAGACATAAGTCGACCATCATGCATACCCCTAATTTTATTTTATGTTTTCAAAATCATGGCATATATTTCTTGCGGATTAGAACACTTGTTAAGGATGTGGTGTGGGGTATTGATTCTGATAAGGTGTCGGGATCTTATTTTTGTTTCCACAGATCTTGATATTATGATGGAAAATATCTGAAATACTATCTAGCTCATTCGTCTTACTAATGACACCAATATTTCTTACTACTACAGGCAGTTCCTCTATGGTCTACATGCATACGGCCGTGGCAACTGGAAGAAAATATGCAGGGACTTTGTCACCACCAGGACGCCAGCCCAGGTCTCCAGTCATGCACAAAAGTACTTTATTAGGATGGAACGCACCTCTGAAAAGATACGCTACAGTATTAATGATGTTGGCCTCTATGATGCTGAACCATGGGCACAAAACTACTCTTTGAGCCAGGACCCACTCGCCTTTGCAGGTGGTGTTTATAACCCAAACTGCTATGGCTCTAGCAATCAGCTTGGCCCAATGAACAATGTTGCACCGGTTTGGTCGTCACCCTTCTGGTACAGTGCTGACCAGGCTAGTAGCAGCCAGGTGAACACTTGGTCTGGGCAGCAGGTGGGGGCTAGTTCTTCTCCAGCTCTAGCACAAGCGGGGACTGCAAGCCAGATAAGCCCGACTGGTAATCAGCAAGAAAATTTTCTTCCAGATCAGTGGATTGACATAGATGACATGTTCTAGTAACTAGCTATCCATGGTTTAGTATCCTAAGATGCATGGCATCGTATCTCATTGAAGACAGTATATCAAGGTTATGTGTTACTGGAATTGTTCTATGCAGGGAATGCATTGAACTAGTGAAATGTATCCCTAAAGTATGTATGACAATACATGTCAATTATATTGTGTGGTTTCTGGTCATGTCCATCGTCGTTCATGTATCAAAAATCTCTTTATGGACTTTTTTTAGATAAACATGAGGAGAAATCTTATATCGATCTTATTTTTATATATGTTCAAGGGATTTATACAAATAAATATAGCGAGGAAGATAAAAGAGCAAAAACAAAAGCCATAACCTAAAAGAAAAGAGTGGGTGCTTGTAGCTACTTGCCCATCTTCACATGCTCATAGCATTTTGTCCTATTTAATGCTTTGTCTATTAAATGGAAACCAAAATCTTAACAAAACACAGAACAAAAAAAACTTGGTTTTATAGATACCTATAAAAGCAAAATATCTATACAGAAAAACTTGGTTTTATAGATATTTCGGTTTTACAGTAAGAAGGTTTGCATAGAACCATAGACCTGATGGTACCCCAAGAGTGAAATTGACATATCATTGAGAACTTAATATAGAAAGCCGAGGGGAACTTGATATTAAGAACTTAATACAGTAAGTGAGTGCTAATTCAAAAATAGACAGTAGAGTTAATCGGTGCTATAACAAGTTAACAACCATTTATTAAATAAAAATTTTTAATAAACAAGTTGAGACCTTAGATCACCATTTATTTCTTGGTTACTCTCAACCAGTTAAAATATACTATATGACACCATCTAGATTTAGTACAAGTAGCTACAAACCTAAGGCTGACCTACTGACAATTAGATATGTTCTCGAGGACTAAGTGATTACAAATAAGCGCATTCCCTTGGATAGTAGGAGTGCTATCAATAGTTTACTCTTCACGCTATGCTGAATTTGAATGACGAAAAACAAATAAAGTTGCCCCTAATATGACTTGGTACCCTGCAGCTTGTTGTTAAGAAAGCCATTTCACACTATGGCATTGTTCAAGTAGAAGTGAAATCGCAAAAATTATATCTTTTAACACACAACCAGAAATTCTCCTAGTGATTTGTATGAAAACATGGAAGAGAGCATCAGAAAATCTCACATCCCACACAGTGAAGGTGGAAGCAAAATCGTTAAAGCTTATTGAGAACTTGATTGTGAAGGGAATACACACTGATTCACTCTTGAAACAACAGGAGACACATACGATTTGAGCAAATTGTATCTTGGAGATGCAGCATAGAGAAGCACTATTCTCTTATTTATTGTGCAAGGAGCTATTTTATCAAGGACTGCCTTATAGAATATAAAGAAGAGCACCCCAAAATGGTATTTTACATTAATTTATTGTTACAACAAAAAGGAGGGATAGAAAATATGGAAAAAGAGAGCATGTCAGACCATGAAACATATGTGCCAAAATGCAGTGGAAAAGAGCATTGTAGATGTCATTGGAGTGGAACTAATGATTAACTGTTTCCTCTCATTATTGTTTACTTACTGATAATTGACTTGAACTTTTATTTCCTTTGTCCACCGAGAGGTAGAGCCACAAAGTTAGGACCAAATAATCAGAAAAACAAGTTACAAGGAATGTAACATAGGACTCAGTCCCTAGGAAATAATCAGGCTATTGACAATATTGTGTTGTCCAAATTCTTGTTAAAATCTCACTAAGCATGGTCTTGGCAGAGATAAGGTATTTTGGTTTTGACCCTACAGATATAATTTAGAAAATGTTAATTACTTACTTTAAATAAGAACATGAAATTGCTTGCTCCTCTCTCCTTATCAAGAATCATCATTTGAAGAATCTCTTGTTTGGTACTACAGCTACATGGTTCATTGGTTCTCAATATATAATGTCTCTATTTTATGGAATCAGAGGAACTTTGATGTTTGATGCTTTTGTTAACAGATTACCAGTAGACACCAAGCACTGCCTAAAGCTTTTCGTAGACAACCATAGGGAGAACTGGATACTACAAATGTGTGATCCCAGCCAATTGCCTCTGTATACCTCCATATTTTCAGAGCCAAAGGTACGGTAGATCAAATGAGCATGTCAAAAAAGCATGAAAATTGCAACAAAGACACATGGAACCTAAAGTTCTTCATGGTTGCTAGTCATCTTGTATTCATATGAACAAATTGAGGTTTGATGTCTTTGAAATTATTTAATTTTATCATACAAAAGTAAACTAGCTGGGGCCACAAAATGTATGCAAACCTCTACTTTACCTTCTATTGAAAGGTGAGGCGCTTTGTGCTCTCTGACAAAAAAAAAGTTGTTTGCTAGAAATCTGTTTCTCTAAATAAAAATGTCCTGTATTATGCAAGATTCTTATATTTTATTATCTTGGACAGCATCTTTCTGCAAGTAGCTTTATACTTTGGACTTTAAGACACTAGATTTGTATTCAGTAGGATATTTGATATAATACAGAACTTGAAAATTGAAAGTAGATGGTACCACGCATGTTACCCATAGGGTTTCACACAGCTACACCATATATACTAGTATAATACTAAAAGCATGGTTGGCATACATATAAATTCAATGATCAGTCACAACGGCATGAATGAAGAAACGACAGAGTATATCATAGACATCAAAAGGAAAGCACCGGAGTTTTTAGCCACACAAAAATCAAAGCCAAGACCAGAAATGTTTGGTGTGGTGATTCATCATATCCAACTAGGATACATTAAAGTTGCACTCATGGTCACTTTGCCTGCATGGTACAAGTTCAAGGCTTCCAGCGGCATAGACACACTCTCACACACCAGGGTTTCCATCGACGTGCTACAATTAGTAGCATATATGGAAATAGAGGAATGCTAGTAGTAGATCCATAAGCATCAGCTCCAATTCACAGATGCTGAGCAGAAGTTGGAATCAAAACTTGCAGCCCCTTGACCATCTTATTCACAGCATTTTCTCCAATTCAAAGGCTATATATGTCTGCCAGAGGAAAAAAATTCAAAATTGTAATTATCACATTATTATGTCATCCAAAAGGTGAATATAGAGATGTTTATCAAAGATTATCATCAATAACTTAGACTTCTGTCAAGTACACCGTTTCAACCAGCAGCAGATTGGGGGGAGGGGGGGGGGGGGTGCGTTGGGGAGGGACGCTCAAGCCCCCCTACCCACACCGATAAGCAAAAGGAGCCCCCTCCATTTTTTTAGGAGAACGAAAGAAGAGGGAGAGAGCCCAGCCTCATGGCTGGCTTGTGACAGCCTGCAGCCGTCAGCGAGATTGAATAGAGACTTGAGCAGGATCCACATGGAATACACATGGTGACCTCTAAATGGGAGGATGAAGACAGCCTCATTTTCCTCTTTCTATTTTCTTCTTTCTTTTCTGTTCATTGACGGATAGAACAGGCAACTTAAGCAAATATAGTACACTTGTTCAGATAGCCTCTAGAACTAATTTCCCATATAAACAGAAGCCCTGATGCCATGTCATTGCTAGATCTATCTAATTAGGATAACAGATAACTGATGGTTCAATATACGCTATTTTATTTCATGTTAACAATATACACCGTTTCTGTAAAATGTTTGTATATCTATCTTGCCAACATCAACTATTTGAAGACCATCCTACAGCATGAATGAGACATAAGCTCTGTGTAACTAGGATTTTGGGTCAGCAAGAACTGTCAACAAGATTACATACTATAGTACTGTTAGAAATGCAGTAAGCTGTTGAAGGAAATATGAATGATAGAGAAAATGTGGAAAGGGATATCAGACTACAGCATATCTGCTCACATACACTTCAAACTAAATGCAATGAAACAGACCCAGCATACTCAAATGCAATGAAACACGTACAGGTAGTGAGAGGGCTTGTTTAGTCAGAGTATTCGTATCAATAGACTAAGAATTCAAAAGATTAACTAGTAGTTCACCTCAAATTCGCTGCCATATCACCAATATCCTCTTCCACACAAACAGAGCCAGGGCAGGAACGACAATGAAGCAATTCAGAAGCACAATGCACAAGACTCCAACATCAACGATAAGAGAACCAAATCCGTCCGTCTGAGATCCCCTGAAGGGCGAGAAAGCTTTGACCAGAAAACCTAAAACTGTGACCAAGACGAAAGCCATAAGGGCGAGCATTCCAAGCAGGAGAACAAGTAGCACCGGCTGGTCTTCTGGTGGAATCAGATCGTTGGTAGGAGCGACCTGGTAAGCAGACGAACGAAGAAATAGTATTCAGGAACAGAAATTGATTGTGCAGATGCATTCATGCATCAGCAATACGGAATTCGCAGTGCGCACGAGAGAAATTATTGGAACCAAAGTGAATGGATTTGTTGATTTTTGTGTTCGTACGATCTCGTCCTCCGTGTTGCAGGATACGAAGAAGGAGCACACCGCGGCGGCGATGGTGACGAGAGCGAGGACGACGAGGGAGACCATGGCGAAGCTCGAGACCCCGTCAGCCGCGGCGACTGCGGCGCAGCTCTCGGCGCAGGCGGCGCGCCCGACACGCCAGACGCCCAAGCTCGCGAAGAGGACCCAGTCCATCCCCAGGACCAGGTAGATGATGGCGGCTACCGCGGCGGCGGCGAGCGCGTAGCGGCTCGCCACCAGCTCCGCAGCGATGCTACGCCACCCGGGCGGCGGTGGAGGCGGCGGGGCGACCGCAGCGTTGGCGTCGGCCATGGGGGCGTGCGGGCGCGAGCGAAACCCTAGGTCCTCTCCTCGAGGTAGGTAGGCTGGTGGCAGAGTGGTCAGTTTGCTGACTTGCTGTGGACTGTGGAGTGTGGGCTGGGCCAGTGGGGGTGGGGCGACAAGGAAGATGGACCAGGGCATCCAGCAGCGACCGTGTGGAGTGGGCCATGGTCAACTGCGGTCAAACCTTGACGAGCTGGCGTGTATGACTTGTGGAGCTTGTGGCAGAGAATCAAATAACAACTACATAAGAAAGATGTGGCGTCATTTATTTGTAACGAAATGACTGGATCCGCAACAAAACCTAAGAACAAATCGGATCCAAAGACTAAAGAGAGACTTTAATATTGAGTTTAAATTTCGTAGTTTGTGGAGACCCCTATAATCCCGGTTTGTAACACAACACCGGATTGAAGTGTCCTGATTTGTTCTGCAAAGTCGACTAAGCCTCTCGTCCTACACGGGTACTACAAAACGAAAGTATATATTACTCCTTCACATGTGTTGTGTGAAGTAGTGCTTATGAATTGTGCTAACCTTTTCATCATCACAGTTAGTGCTTTAGTGGTATGATGCTCATTTAAATTTTGTAAAATATCCCCTTTTGGTTGTGGATACCATCCACACATGCCTATTCTACGTTAAGTGTAGATGTTTAGAAGACTTAGCAATAAGAGATTTTTATTTATATACCCAAGACACAATCCAGACATATATCTTTCTAGTATATAATTATAAGCATAATATTCCACACGCGTGCACGCTCCACTACTAAATACTAATACAATAGAAATGTTCTTGCCGGCAAATTTTATGATTGACAAAGTCTCGTTGAAAGAATTGCGAAGTGCTTATGAATCGCCCTAGCCTTGTCATCACCATCCATAGCCAATGATCACTAAGTCACAAATTACTGGCCATACTGCTGTGATGAAACAAATGGAAACTCAGCGTTTCTTCACGCTTCTGTCCTACGTAAGCAGTAAGTTGCATATCGCATAGGGTTTCTGTTTCACTGAAACTGGGCTGTTATTTACTAAGTTAAAGAGGATATATGCATTGTCATTTTGTCTGCCAATTAAGATTACTCCCTCCAATTGTTTTTATATGGCATATCGTCTCCAAATTTTCAAGGACCATTAATTTATTTTGTAATATTATTTATAGTAATAAACTTATAATCAAGGGAAGTATATATTTGATTAACTAGAAATTCAATCATTTCACATTTATATAATGAAATATAAATATATTGGTTAAATTATTGGTCAAAGAGAACAAATTTTAAGTATTGATATATGCATATGGCTTATAACACTACTACATAAAACATTTGTGAGAGCCACCGATTTTTTTTCAGGAACGGGCCGTTTTGCCGCCCGATCTAAGAAAAACGTGTGGCACTGTAGCAGTTAAACCCACACCTAAAAATCATTTTTGGTAGCGGGTGACCCCATTACCCGCACCTGGAAATCATTTTCAGGTGCGGGTGACGCCATGACCCGCTCCTGGAAATATCCTCATTTCTAGGTGCAGGTGATGACGTCACCCGCACCTCAAAATGATGTCACCTGCTCTTAGAAATGAATTTCAAGGTGTGGGTGATGACATCACCCGCCACTGGAAATGGTCTTGTGCCAAAAAATTCATAACTTCTTCATATTATCTCGGATGAAGACAAACATTATATCAAAATTGTATAGCTCGACGAGACCTAAAACTTTGTAGTTGACAAGTTTTTCATTTGAGATTGTTTATAATTTCAAAATATCCATTTAAGTACTATGAGATTGTTTCATGAAACCTATATCTCTTATATAGTTTCATGAAACTATATGATAGATGTCGGGGACAGCCATAAGGGTCCCCTAAAAAATCGGGGGAAACCCATTCACTTTCGCAAAAAATAAAACACAAACAAATTCACAAACCTAAAACACGCTCAAGATAGTCACGGCCCAGCGCCCGGGCCCACAGCCCTGGTGGCCCCAGCGGCCCACCAGAACAGTCGCCCCAGCCACCCCCGGGCGAAACTCCGCTTCGCTCGAGGGGCGCAGCGCCGCGCTAACGAGACTCCGCCTCGCTCGAGGGCCGGTCGCCCCCTCGGATGGGACTCCGCCTCGCTCGAGGCCCTCACGGGCTCGCCGCCCCCGCACCTACTCCCCCGACAGGGGCGTTTAATGTTCTGACACTTGCAGGCGCCCGGGTCAAAGACGAATCCACGCCGTGCCGTCCCTCTGACACGCCCGGGAATCATATTCCGGCGCTGTTCTGCCAACTCTCCTGGTGAGGCCATCCCCACCACTGTGCGGCAAGGCCAGTGTCAGCTCCGTGACACTGCGCCACCCACTCTCGTACGGCCAACGCGCCGCACCCTCGAAAGAGGACAGCGGAACTCTCGAAAAGGGGACGGACGCCTGCTCCGCGCCTGCCCGGGGGCACGCCATGACGTCGGACCAGTGAGGCGCGTCACCTCCATCACCGTCGGTCCTGCGCGGCCATCCCCGCCATCACGACGCCATCCCAGGCACTGCAGCGCCATCCCTGACGCTGTGGGAGTGCGGGGCGACAAGACACCGCCACGCCCGCGGCTGCGCCCCTTACGACCTCCCGTCAGCCGCACCCTCGAGTCAGCGTACGGACGACGACCACACGGGAAGCTCCTACGCCGCCACACTCGAAGCCGCTCCTGGACGGATACAGGGCACGCCATGACGCTCCGCCAGAAGCAAGATTCGCCAGGACGGCCGTCCACTCCGTTGCACTGTCCGCCATGCCATCACACGTAGCTAGAACAGTGCGGCACGCCTGTAAATTGCCTCCTCCTTGGCCTATAAAAGGAGGGGCAGTCCCCTGGCCGCAGGGGGACGACGGAGAGCACTGACCCACACGCTTTCTGCCTTCACCACGATATTGGCACTCGCCTCAATCAAAACCTCAGGGACCTGGAGGTCCGGCCTCCTCTCCCGCCCCGCTTGTAGCTCCCCTCTGCAAGCACCACGGTGCAACGCAATATAGTGCCTCGAGCACACCACTGCTGGACGTACGGCCCCGGCCGGAACCAGGATAAACTTGTGTCCCCTATGTTGTCATTTGCACCGACCATCGAGAAGCTGATCACAGCGTAACTTACTAGTTAGTGTCGGGACTACTTTCCGCACCGACAGTTGGCGCGTCAGGTAGGGGAGCTCGCGCTGTGATCGACCCCTCACCAGCATTCTCGATGGTGATTCGTACCGAGATGACGTCCCAGAGGTACGCCATGGGCAGCTCGGACCCTCTCCCCGCTGGATTCGAAATCCGGTTTGGGAGCCTGAACTTTCAGGCCACAAGGAACGGCTACCTCATGCGCCTCACCAACTTCGACGAACTCCACCCGTGGCGGTCGACTGGGCCGGGCCCAATGCCCGTCACGCCTGCTGCTGACGCTCCGGCACCCACCCGGGTGGCTGCCATGAGCGCCTCGACATCCCGGCGCCGCAAACGCCCAGGTCAGCGCTCGCGCCAGGCGCGCACGGAGCGACGCCGGGCAACACGCGAGGCGGCCCGGAACGACGCGCCCCCGCCGAGCGACACGGCGGCGCACCCTGCGGGGGAGCACGTGGCCGCGGGGCCGCAGTTTCCCCACGGGATGCGCAACCCTGCTGCGGCGTACGCCTCATCCGTCAGCACCGACATGGCCGCGTACGAGGATCTCCCGGGCCATCACCTGCTGTCGGTCCGGAACCTCATCGCCACCACCAACGACGAGTCGTACCACGGCTCGCCCAGCGAACTGCCACCCTCAACCTCGCATGGCTACGCAGAGTGGGACTTCTCCGGCGTACCGGACCCTGTGGTCTTCCGGCGATTCCTTGATGCCGCGGACTACTGGTTCGGTTGCTCCGACGACTCCAGCGAGGGGAGCTATGATCCCTCGCGCGAGTGCTTCGTTGTCGCCGCCAACGAGCAAGCTGACGGCGCAAACGGAGCGGGCGACGGGAACGCGGCCCAGCATCCGGAGCCGAACCCGCCACCGGCCCCACCAGCGGGCAATGCGGATATCAATGCGCAGCTGGCCCAGGCACGCGAGCTCGAGGCGAAGCTCGCGGAAGAGTACCGGCAGGTGCGGCTCCTGCGTGCAACTATCGCAGGGGAAGCCTCGGCACGCGGCGAACGCGCCCGAGAAGCCGGGAAGCAAGCCTGCGAGCGCATCAATGCCAACTTCAACGTGGACGACCCACACACGCCTCTTCGTGCCAGCCAAAAACTCATCGCGGCGGCAACACTACTTCGGGCCATGCCCGAGCCATCGACACCCGAGGCACGTAACCTGCGCCGCGAGGCGCAGACTCTCATCGAGCAAGCGGCCGTGCAGCAGGCCGAGAGCTCCGCGTCCCGCTTGCGCAACCAGTCCAGCGCGCGGGGCGACGGCGGCGCGAAGGACCAGGAGGCATCCGTCCACGCGGACGGCGCGGCGGAGCAGCCGCCAAATCGGGGCAGGACGCCTGTCAAGGAGCGGATCCTTGACACGCGCGGCGAGGCCCACGACGGAGACACCCGCAACGTCCTGAACGCCAAGAGAAAGGGCGACGCGGAGGCGCGAGTGGCGGCGGGCTACCACCCTCGACGAGGTGGTCGCTACGACAGCCGGGAGGACCGCTCGCCAACACCGAAACCCTCGGGAACCCGAGTGTTCAGTCGGGAAATCCGTGCGGCGAGTTTCCCCCAGCGTTTCCGCCAGCCCACCACCATCGACAAGTACACGGGGGAGACGGACCCTCGTGTGTGGCTCAACGACTACCGTCTGGCTTGCCAGCTGGGCGGAGCCACCACCGATGCGGTGATCATCCGCAATCTGCCGCTGCACCTTGCGGACTCGGCCAGAACGTGGCTTGAGCACCTACCGCCCAGCCAGATCCACAGCTGGGATGACTTAGTCCGCACGTTCGTGGGGATCTTCCAGGGCACATATGTGCGCCCTGGGAACTCCTGGGACCTGCGAGCGTGCACCCAGAAGCCCGGCGAGTCGCTTCGGGACTTCATACGGCGCTTTTCAAAGCGCTGTACTGAGCTCCCGAGCGTTGCTCAGTCCGAAATCGTGCACGCCTTCCTTGAAGGCACGACCTGTCGGGACCTCGTGCGCGAGCTCGGGAGGAGCCCGCCGGTCGACTCCAACGAGCTGTTCGACATCGCCACCAGCTTCGCCTCCGGAGAGGAGGCAGTGGGGGCCATTTTCGACGGCAAGAAAGGAAAGCGCTTGGACGACGCGCCCGCGGAGGGCAGCAAGTCCAAGGAGCCCGCGAAGAAACAGAAGCGGGGCAAGAAGGGCAAGAAGCCCCACCATGACGCACGTACGCACGGGCGCGGCGAGGACGACGAGGCCCTCGCCGTTGACCCTGCCCGTAAGGGCCCTCGAGGGGCCCCTCGAGGCCCCGGCGTATTCGACGATATGTTGAAGAAGCCCTGCCCGTACCACAAGACCCCAGTCAACCACACCCTCGAGCAGTGCGACATGCTCAAGAAGTACTACCGTCGCGTCGCCGCGAAGGAGGACGAGGCCAAGAAGGACGGGGGTGGCGGAGACGCTGATGGCTTCCCCGCGGTGGAGAACGTCTTCTTCATCTTCGGGGGACCGACGGTGGACATGTCCACCAACCGGCGCAAGCGAGAGCGGCACGAGGTCCTCGCCGCGGAGAGGGCACCTCCTTCCTTCCTCGATTGGTCGGAGGACGCCATCACCTTCAGCCGCGAGGACCACCCGAACCGCATCCCCAACCCGGGTCAGTACCCGTTGGTCGTCGATCCCATCATCGGCAACACGCGATTTTCCAAGGTGCTGATGGACGGCGGCAGCAGCCTCAAAATCCTCTACGCCCACACCCTACGGCTGATGGGGATTGGGTTGGACCAGCTGCGGCCCAGCACGGCGCCGTTCCATGGCGTCGCGCCAGGCAAGCGCGTCCAGCCCCTCGGGCAGATCGACCTGCCGGTCTGGTTCGGCACACCGGACAACTTCCGTAAGGAGATCCTCACCTTTGAGGTAGTGGGGTTCCGGGGCGCGTACCACGCCATCCTTGGCCGTCCGTGCTATGCCAAGTTCATGGCGGTCCCGAACTACACTTACCTCAAGATGAAGATGCCGGGGCCAAAAGGCGTAATCACCGTGGGCTCGTCGATCGAGCACGCATTCGACTGCGACGTCGAGTGCGTTAAGCACGCTGAGGCCCTGGCGCTCGACGAAACGCTTGTCGCGGACATGGAGAAGCTGGCCAACGAGGGCCCCGACTCCTCCGCCAAGCACGCGGGCAGTTTCGAGGCTGCCGAACAAACGAAGGAGGTGCCCCTCGACCCTGCAGCCCCTGAGGGCAAGGTGTTGAGGGTCAGTTCTACCCTCGACCCGAAATAGGAAGTGGTGCTCGTCGACTTTCTCCGCGCCAACGCCGATATCTTCGCGTGGAGCCCCTCGGATATGCCAGGCATCCCGAGGGAGGTCGCCGAGCACTCCCTTGATATCCTACCTCACTCCCGAGCTGTGCAACAACGGCTGCGCCGCTTTGACGAAGAGCGGCGCCGGGCGATCGGAGTAGAGCTGCGGAAGCTCCTCGAGGCCGGGTTCATCAAGGAAGTTTTTCACCCTACGTGGCTAGCTAATCTTGTACTAGTTAAGAAAAAGAATGGGAAGTGGCGGATGTGTGTAGATTACACTAGTTTGAATAAAGCATGTCCCAAAGTTCCTTTTCCTTTGCCACGAATCGATCAAATCGTTGACTCAACTGCAGGGTGTGAACTATTGTGTTTCCTCGATGCCTATTCCGGGTACCACCAAATAAAGATGAAGGAGTCCGACCGGCTTGCGACTTCGTTCATCACGCTGTTCGGAATGTTCTGCTACGTAACGATGCCGTTTGGCTTCCGAAACGCGGGCGCTACATACCAGCGATGTATGCAGCACGTCTTCGGAGACCACATCGGGCGAACCGTTGAGGCTTACGTAGACGACATAGTCGTGAAAACCAGGAAGGCGGACGACCTGGTTAGCGACCTGCGCGTGGCATTCGATTGCCTGCGAGCCAACGGGGTGAAGCTGAACCCCGAGAAGTGCGTCTTCGGAGTGCCGCGAGGCATGCTGCTGGGATACATAGTTTCCCAGCGGGGCATTGAGCCCAACCCCGAGAAGGTCGCAGCCCTCGAACGGATGGGCCCGATTCGAGACCTCAAGGGGGTCCAGAAAGTGTTGGGTGCCTCGCCGCCTTGAGCCGCTTCATCTCGCGGCTCGACGAGAAGGGATTACCCCTCTACCGACTCCTTAAGAAACATGAGCGCTTCTCCTGGACCGTCGAGGCCCAGGAGGCGCTTGACAAACTCAAGGCGACGCTCGCCCACGCGCCAATCTTAACGCCGCCCCAGGACGGCGAGCCTCTGTACCTCTACGTCACCGCGACCACTCAGGTGGTTAGCGCCATCATCGTGGTGGAGCGTACAGAGGAGGGGCACGCCCTACCAGTCCAGAGGCCCGTGTACTACATCAGCGAAGTGCTGTCCGAGACCAAGGCACGGTACCCACAGATCCAGAAGCTGCTCTACGCAGTAGTGCTCGTGCGGCGCAAGCTCCGGCACTACTTCGAGGCCCACCCGGTCACGGTGGTCTCCTCGTTCCCGTTGGGTGAGATCATCCGCAACCCGGACGCGGCGGGCAGGATCGCCAAGTGGTCTGTGGAATTGATGGGCGAGACGCTCGCCTATGCGCCGCGCAAGGCAATCAAGTCCCAAATCCTGGCGGATTTCGTCGCCGAATGGACGGACACACAACGGCCGCCGCCGCAAATCCAGGCCGAATGCTGGACCCTCTACTTCGACGGGTCGGTGATGAAAACGGGGGCGGGCGCGGGCCTGCTCTTCATCTCACCCCTCGGGGAGCACATGAGATACGTGGTACGCCTGCATTTCCCCGCGTCGAACAACATGGCGGAGTACGAGGCCCTTCTTTGCGGCCTCCGAATCACCATTGAGACAGGCATCAAACGCCTCGACGTCAGGGGGGACTCGCAGCTCGTGATTGACCAAGTCATGAAGATTGCGAGTTGTCACGACGACAAAATGGAGGCCTACTGCAACGCCGTACGAGCTCTCGAAGACAAGTTCTACGGCCTCGAGCTTAACCACGTACCCCGCAGGTACAACGAGGAGGCGGACGAGCTCGCAAAAATCGCGTCGGGGCGAATCACCGTCCCCCCGAACGTTTTTGCGCGGGACGTCGCCAGGCCGTCCGTCAACCTCAAGTCAACACCCTCGAGTCAAGAGGAACCCTCGGGGGCTCCCTCAAACCCAGCGGGCGCGGAGCCCATGGATGAAGACCCCTCGAACGAGGCGTTTGTGCTCTCCTTGCTCGAGGGCTACGGTGCGGACGAGGCCGAGGCCATGGACACGGAGCCAGCCCCCCGCGCGGAGGACTGGCGGGCCAAGTACCTCGCCTGGATGGAGCGAGGGGAGCTTCCCTCAAATCGGTCCGAGGCCAGACGCATCGCCAGGATGGCCAAGTCGTTCACCCTCGTCGACGGCGAGCTGTACAAGCGCGCTGCGTCAGGCGTCCTGCAGCGGTGCATACCCATCCCCCAGGGGCGCGAGCTCCTCCGGGACATCCACGCGGGCGTGTGTGGCCACCACGCGGTGCCACGCACCCTCGTGGGCAACGCGTTTCGCCAGGGCTTCTATTGGCCTACCGCGGTTGCTGATGCCAGCGAGATCGTGCGCACCTGCGAAGGGTGCCAATTTTACGCCCGCAAGACCAATCTCCCGACGCATGCCCTCCAGACGATCCCCATCACGTGGCCTTTTGCCGTGTAGGGGCTGGACATTGTCGGGCCCCTGCGAAAGGCGCCCGGGGGCTACACGCACCTGCTAGTCGCCATTGACAAGTTCTCCAAGTGGGTCGAAGCGCGCCCAATCACGAATCTCAGGGCAGAGCAGGCCGTAACATTCTTCACCGACATCATCCACCGGTTCGGGGTGCCTAACTCCATCATCACCGACAACGGGCCCCAGTTCACCGGCAGGAAGTTCCTGGAATTCTGCGACAAGCACCACATCCGTGTGGACTGGGCAGCCGTCGCGCACCCACAGACCAATGGTCAAGTGGAGCGGGCCAATGGCATGATCCTACAAGGCCTCAAGCCCAGGATTTTCGACAGACTGAACAAGTCTGGCCGAAAATGGCTCCAGGAGCTGCCGGCGGTCGTGTGGAGCCTCAGAACCACTCCGAGCAGGGCCACGGGATTCACCACGTTCTTCCTCGTCTATGGCGCGGAGGCCGTCCTCCCCACGGACCTGGAATACGGGTCGCCCAGAGTCAAGAGCTACGACGAGGGCACCAACCAGCGAGCCCGCGAGGACTCACTGGATCAATTGGACGAAGCCCGCACTGTGGCCCTGATGCATTCAGCAAGATACCAGCAGGCTCTGAGGCGGCACCAGGCCCGGAAGATACGACGCCGAGACTTCGACGAAGGGGACCTAGTCCTAAGGCTGCGCCAAGACAATCGAGGCCGCCACAAGCTATCACCCCCATGGGAGGGACCCTACATCGTTGTCAAAGTGCTCAAGCCCGGCACTTACAAGCTGGCCAACGAGGACGGCGAGGAACTCACCAACGCTTGGAACATCCAACAGCTACGTCGCTTCTACCCTTAGAAAGGATTTCCAAGTTTTTCTTGTCATTTACATACCCAACACCCCAGTTGGCTGTAATTTCCATCAAATTAATAAAGCTAAAGGGCGACTCGGTTTTCCCCCGAAAACCAAATCCCCCTCGGGGGCAGGGCGTCCCCCCCGCAAAATGGTCCCATTTTTTCGCAAAATTCGCCGCAAATGTGCTAAGTATGCCTCGACCCAAACTTTGGGTGGACTCACGCGGGACGCGAGTGGCCAAAGGGCGAAGAAGCGCGAGTTGGGGATAGCCCACGCCTCCGGCAGGATACGGCCCTTCCCCCTCGCCACTTTGCCTATAAGCTACTCGTGCGAACGAAAACGTTCCCAGCCAAGGTTCGCCTAAGAAAGCGGGGAGGCAGAACAACACAATTGCCGAAATAAACAACGAGTTTTTCAACTTACAAACATCGAAGTGTTTTAAACAGCAAATGTTTATTACAACAGCCGCGCGGCTCGAATTCTAACATCAAAAACATAAAGGGCACAAACGCCCAATGGTCTTCAGGCTTGGGGGCCGCCAGCCGGGGGAGCGTCCGGGAAGAGGAAGTCCATGAAGTCCTCGGCGAGGATGTCGGCGGCAGGAGCAGCGAGCGCATCCACACGGTTCATCGCCACCTCGTCGTCGACGCCGACGGGAACGACGTAGCCCGTGGAAACAGCCTCGAGGTCGACCTGGTAGTGGGAGGCCACTACGCCAAGAGCTTTCTGAACTCCCAGGTGAAGGGCACGGCGCACGCGCTGGGTAACGTGCCTGCCGAGAGCGCGGAGGCGACTCGCCATCGAGCTCCCAGCCTGCACTTCGCCCTCCTCGACCCCCTGGCACGCCTCGAGGGAGGCGGCCCGCAGCTCCTCCAGCTCCTGTTGTGAGGAGTTGTAGGCCGTCTGGAGGGACTCTGCCTGGGTCGTCGAGTTCCCAAGAGCGTTCCGCAGGCCTGAAACCCATGAACGAAAAACAAAAATTGGGAGCGGATCCCAAGCAAACCAAATCAACAAGCAAAATGCGAAGAGAGGCGACTCACCTTCGACCTGTTTCTTCTCCGAATCGAGGGCCTTGCGCGCGACCTCGGCCTCCTGCTGCAGGCTAAGGACCGTAGCTTCCTGCTCCACGACAGCCTGGCGCAGATCCTCATGGGAGACGCTGAGCTGGTTCAGCTCCCCGTCGAGCCGCGAGACTTCTTCGTCCCGTTGCTTGAGGGTTGCCTGCGCCCCCTCGAGTGCGGCGCGCTCCTGCTGAAGGAGGCCCTGGGCCTCTTCTCGCGCCAGGCGCTCGTGCTCGAGGGCGGCCCGAGCCTCAGTAAGGGCGGTTCGCTCCTGCTGGAGCTGAGCGTCCGCCTGTTGGCGCGCGTCCCGCTCCCGCTGAAGCTGCTCCCCCGCCGAGGCGAGGGAGGCGGCCTGGTCCGCCAGGCTGGTCCTCAGCTGCTCGGCTTCCTTAGCCCTTTCCTCGGCCTGGCTCTGCCAAGACCGTGCTCCCTCGAGGGCTGCACGATCCTGTTCGAGCTGGGCGCGAATCGAGGCCACCTCCGTCTCCCACTCCGCCGCCACGGTCCGCATCGCGGCTGCGTCCTCGCGCGCCTTCTGCAGCACCTCGTCCTGCTCCAGGAGCGCTGTCCGCACCTTCGCGACTGCAGAGGCATCTTTCGCAGCCTGGGCGTCCTGCCCCAGGAGCTCGTCCCGCACTGCCTGGAGCCGGTACTCCAGCCACCCGTTGTCGGTCCGCAGGGCCTCGACAAGGGCGTCTAGAGCGTCGTATTGGTCCCGGTACCAGTTGCGCTCGGAGCTCAGCCGGTCGAGGCGGCCGTACTTCTCCCGGGCTCGACCCTCCAATTCCTGTCACCGGCAGACAAGGCAGAAGAGAGTTTGAGTCGGAAAAAGCGCGAACGCGGGAGAGACGAGGAGGAAAGAAACTCCAAAATCCAACAGAAAGGACGCGTACCTGGAAAATCCGCCACGCAGGACCCCCGTGGATCCGCAGCGCCTCGTCCAGCGCGTTGTTGAGCGAGGCGCTGTGGTCACGGAACTCTTGCCACAGCGCCTGCTTGGCCTGGGCCTCGTTGCAGAGGGCAGACGGCACGCTGGCTTGCTCCCGCTCCACACGCGTCACGGTGCCATCGGGGGCAGGAGGGCCGGCACGAGACGACGAGGCCTCGGCGCCATGCGCCGAGGGCTGCGGCATCACGCAGCCATCCTCCCGCATCACTAACACCCCCGCCGCGGGCTCGGGGGCTGGCGCGGGCCAGTTCTCCCATTGGCCCCATCCAGGCGGCGGCGCGTCGTCGTCAGGGATCTCCACCACGGCTGCCTGACCACCCGCCGCTGGGACAGGCAGAGGTCGGACCGTCGGCGTGGCGGTTGTCGCTGTTGTAGCCGCCGTCGCGGCCGTCACCTCCTGCTGCGGCTCCGTGGCCACGGCCGCGCTGCGCGGTGGCTCGCCCGTCATCGCCGCGCTCCCGGCCGCCCGTGGCGCCCTCGACGAGCGCCGCCTCGTGGGTACGGACGCGTCCGACCTGAGCGCTTTAGCGGGCACGAGGGCGGGGACGGTCGGCGCCACCCTGCGAACACGGAGATAAAAAACTGAGCTCCAGCCCCTCGAAACCGGAACGTCTGGAGGAGGGACTGCTTACCTCAAGGTGGAGAAGCCTTGCTTCCTCTTCCTCGAGGGTTCGGCAGGCGCTGCTGCGGCGCCCGTCGTCGCCGCCGCAGCACTCCCAGACGCTTCCGCGGCGCGCGCTGGCGCTTTCGCGACGCGCACCGCCTCTTCCACGGACCGCCCGGCGGCGGGCGCTTCTGCGCCCACCACGGGTGTCTGCTCCTCTGCCGCCTCTGCGGCTCTTGGTGAGGGGGTCGAGGGATTCCACCTCTCGAGGGGGGCCCGCCCCCGATCGCTCTCCTCTTCTTCCTCCTCTCCCGACGACGAGTTCTCCGGAGTCGCCGGGGAAGAGAGTCCCTGCTGCTCGCGCAGCCGGTACTCCTCGTCCCGCTGCTCCCGGCGCTCCCGCCGCCGGATTCTCTTCTCCTTCCTGCGCGTCGCCCGCTCCTGCTCCCGTCGCTGCGCGGCGCGGGCAACCGCTCGGGCTCGGGGCGTGGGCGGGTCAGACCGCGAGGCGTCCACGGTCACCCTCTGCTAAAAAGCGACTGTCAAAACCATGCGGGTACGTTGCAAGGGAACGAGAAAGGGAGGAAGGCCTACTCACCGCCGGGGCGTCGGGGAGCATAACGAACGACCAGAGGTCGTCGTTGCTGTGCCGACCGGCCTTGAGGCTGATGGCGCGCCTCGCCCTCGTGGCCGCGTATTCCCGAGCGAGGCGCTCATTCAGGAACCGCGAGCGCGCCAACGACGTAGGGTTGGCCGCCTCGCTCATCTCGTGAATACGGAGCTCCCTCTCCATGAGGGGGACGATCCGCCGGTGGTGGAGGTTCGCGAGGACCGAAGCCGCCCCCAACCCGGCGTCCGCCAGGCTCTTCAACGCGGTTAGGAGCGAATCCAACCGCGCCTGGTGCGAGGAGGGAGACACACCGTGGTGCCAGGAGTCGGCCTTCTCCTTCAGCACCTTGTCGGTGTAGAGGGGAGGCCGGCGCCGTCGTTGCGGAGGTAGAACCACCCCCGCTCCCATTCCGCGTTGTTGGATGTCATCGTGCAGGGGATGTATAACTCCTTGCGCGAATCCCGCAACGAGATCGACAGGCCGCCGGCGCGCACCGCCCGGCGCACCCGTGCCTCGGGCGTAGTGAGCGTGTGCAGCTCCGCGCGGAAGAGGTGGACCCAGAGATCCCAGTTCACTGGGATCCCCAGGAATCCCTCGCAGACGCCAACGAAGGTGGCCGCCTGTGAAATCGCGTTGGGGGCGAAGTTGTGCAGCTCCACCCCGTAGTGGTGGCACAGTCCGCGCATGAAGCGGCTCGCCGGCGCGGCGAAACCGCGCTCATGGTGCCGGATGAAGCTGACGACGTAGCCGTGCGGCGGGTTGGGCTCCCGATCCGTCGCCGGCGGAACGATCCACGCTGGTGGCTGCCCCTCCACGTTCGGCGCCAGCTGGCCGCTGTTCACGAGCTCGCTCAGGGCGAGCTTCGTCACCGTCGAGCGGCTCCACGGCAGCGGATCCAGCACCGTGATTGGCTGGGGGGGAGCCATTGTGGTTAGCAGCGGCGCACGAAGACGAAGCTAGCGGCGGGCGAAACGAAAGGACGCACAGCCGAGAAGCGAAGGCAAGGAGCAAAGGGCGGCGGCGCTAAGTGACGAGGTAAGGAGCTTCTGCCTCCCTCTCCTTGGATTTATAGATCTAAGGGAGCCACGCTCCCCAAACCGCGCGCCGCGCGCATTAACTGCAGGCGGCTGCATCTGCCACTGACAAGCGGGGCCCACCGCACCGAAACGGCCGGCCGCGCGCGCATGCGCGATCATTACGGCGCGGCAACCGAAGAGCCGCGGCAGCCTGTCACGTCCGCCCCCCACGTCGCCCACTACGCGCGCGGCCGCGACGCCTGAAAAGGCGCGCCCGCGACGCACGACTGAAGCCACAACTGTGGGCATTTAAGGGCCTGGTCCCTTACTAAGTAAGCGTGACCCTCGCGCGGCCCGAGCCCAGTGCTCGAAAAACCAGACCCTCGAAGGGTGCGATTACTGACCAGTGGCCTCGAGACCCGCTCGGTGAAAGCGGGCGCCACAGGTGCCCTCGATTCTAGAGGATTACTGATCAGCAGCTCGGGAGTCGGCTCGACCGCGAACCCACGAATCCTGCAGATGCAATCAAGATGGGGGCACTTAGCTGCCACCCCGCAACGGCCCTACTGATCAGGGGTTCGAAGCCTAACCCTCGAAGGGTTCGAACAGGCACCCCAGATCAACAGAGTCAGGGACGACGAGGGCGCGCGCATTCGAGCCTATCCTCGAGCTCACCAGCTCGAGGGCGCCCCACATGTCGTATTTAAGAGCCAACGAGGGCAGCTAGTCGAGGGATCCCATCGAGGGAGAGCTTCCGCGCCCTCGGTCCCCAGCGAACGGGACCGAGCCCTGCCTAGCAAACCCACGTAAGCACTTTCATGGACGAGTCTCCGGACCACGAGCCAACCCTTATCGAACGGGGCATGGGCGTCCACTTGAATCACCCGGTAACAGCTCAATGAGGAATCCGCGATTCGTGACCCGCTTGATGGGAGTTGCGGAAACCTCACCCGCCGTCCCGCGGAGGGACGGCGAGGGAACGTACAAACAAGTCGGAGAGCCCGGCCCGATCGCCTCGAACGGGCCCAGGCTCGGGGGCTCGACGCGTGGCTACACCTCCTGGATATGCACCGAACGCACGCGAACGTCGGCACATGCGTACGGCACCGCCGAGGCCGGCTGAAACACCGTCGAGGCCGGCTGAAATAAACGCCTCGCACAATGACGACGCTGTGAAAAAAAACCTTGAAGGAGTACACACACTCCTCCAAGGCTTCGGGGGCTAGACCCGCGGGTCCGCTAGCGCGCCCCCACGGAATAGCACAGCAATCAGGAGGGAAGAAAGTCCCATCAGCAAGCGTCAGCATCTGCGGGATCCTAACGGATACACCCGCAGATGCTCGGGGGCTACTGTCGGGGACAGCCATAAGGGTCCCCTAAAAAACCGGGGGAAACCCATTCACTTTCGCAAAAAATAAAACACAAACGAATTCACAAACCTAAAACACGCTCAAGATAGTCACGGCCCAGCGGCCGGGCCCACAGCCCTGGTGGCCCCAGCGGCCCACCAGAACAGTCGGCCCAGCCACCCCCGGGCGAAACTCCGCTTCGCTCGAGGGGCGCAGCGCCACGCTAACGGGACTCCGCCTCGCTCGAGGGCCGGTCGCCCCCTCGGATGGGACTCCGCCTCGCTCGAGGCCCTCACGGGCTCGCCACCCCCGCACCTGCTCCCCCGACAGGGGCGTTTAATGTTCTGACACTTGCAGGCGCCCGGATCAAAGACGAATCCACGCCGTGCCGTCCCTCTGACACGCTCGGGAATCATATTCCGGCGCTGTTCTGCCAACTCTCCCGGTGAGGCCATCCCCACCACTGTGCGGCAAGGCCAGTGTCAGCTCCGTGACACTGCGCCACCCACTCTCGTACGGCCAACGCGCCGCACCCTCGAAAGAGGACGGCGGAACCCTCGAAAAGGGGACGGACGCCTGCTCCGCGCCTGCCCGGGGCCACGCCATGACGTCGGACCAGTGAGGCGCGTCACCTCCGTCACCGTCGGTCCTGCGCGGCCATCCCCGCCATCACGACGCCATCCCGGGCACTGCAGCGCCATCCCTGACGCTGTGGGAGTGCGGGACGACAAGACACCGCCACGCCCGCGGCTGCGCCCCTTACGACCTCCCGTCAGCCGCACCCTCGAGTCAGCGTACGGACGACGACCACACGGGAAGCTCCTACGCCGCCACCCTCGAAGCCGCTCCTGGACGGATACAGGGCACGCCATGACGCTCCGCCAGAAACAAGATTCGCCAGGACGGCCGTCCACTCCGTTGCACTGTCCGCCATGCCATCACACGTAGCTAGAACAGTGCGGCACGCCTGTAAACTGCCTCCTCCTTGGCCTATAAAAGGAGGGGCAGTCCCCTGGCCGCAGGGGGACGACGGAGAGCACTGACCCACACGCTTTCTGCCTTTACCACGATATTGGCACTCGCCTCAATCAAAACCTCAGGGACCTGGAGGTCCGGCCTCCTCTCCCGCCCCGCTTGTAGCTCCCCTCTGCAAGCACCACGGTGCAACGCAATATAGTGCCTCGAGCACACCACTGCTGGACGTACGGCCCCGGCCGGAACCAGGATAAACTTGTGTCCCCTGTATTGTCATTTGTACCGACCATCGAGAAGCTGATCACAGCGTAACTTACTAGTTAGTGTCGGGACTACTTTCCACACCGACAATAGATATACAAAATTTCTGAAGAATGTTACTACCACTATACCGAAAGACCAAATGACCAAAATAAAAGTTGTTCATCTTCAAAAGTCATAGAACTTTGTAGTTGAACCATTTTGTATTTGAATTACTTTTGTCAAGGTAAAGTACGTCTGTATTTTTGAAATTTGAAAATTTGAATTTTTCAAACGACCTCAAATGGAGAAACTCTCAACATGAAGTTGTATAGATCCTGAGAAGTTATGAAACTTTGTAGTTTACAATTTTTTATTTGAAATCATATTGTCAATGAAATTCAAATTTGAATCTCTCAAATTTGAAATTCAAATTTCATAAATGACCTCAAATGGAAAAACTCCCAACATGAAAGTTGTAGATATCAGAGAGTAATGAAACTTTGTAGTTGACAAGTTTTTAATTTGAATCCATTTAGAGGCTAAAAAAACGATTTACACTCTGTGTGGTATAATATGAGCAGAATGAAAACTAGATATGGACCCATATGAGTGTGTGGTGCAGTGGTAGAGGAGGCCTTGCGCAAGGCTGGAGGTCGCGGGTTCGCGACTGTGTAGCGTCGCGACTTTACGCACTTCATGACGGGGTACGGGGTGGGTGGCTGGCCAGTGGGGTCCCTCCCATAAAAAAAGATTTTTTTGCTATTTATTTTGAGCTTTTTAACGCATCCACGTTTTTGGTTGGAAATCCATTTCCAGGTGCGGGCTTTTTACACACTCCTAGAAAATCGCTATTTCTAAAACCGACAGCTAGGAGCGGGTCTCGTGCCGCACCTAAAAATGCGAATCTACCCGCTTCTACAAACGTTTTCTGTAGTAGTAAACATAAACGGAGGCGGTTGCTATTTATTTTGAGCTTTTTAACGCATCTACATTTTTTTGTTGGAAATCCATTTCCAGGTGAGATTTTTTTGCTATTTATTTTGAGCTTTTAACGCATCCACTTTTTTTTGTTGGAAATCCATTTCCAGGTGCGGGCGTTTTACACGCTCCTAGAAAATCGCTATTTCTAAAAGCGGCAGCTAGGAGCGAGTCTCGCGCCGCACCTAAAAATGCGAATCTACCTGCTTCTACAAACGTTTTCTGTAGTAGTAAACATAAACGGAGGCAGTAGTGTTCTAGACTTCTATACCTACAATACATATGCATCTGAAAACCATAGTAGTGTTCTAGATTTCTATACCTACAATACATATGCATCTGAAAACCATGTAAAGTTGCCGGAAGTTTAGTTTTTTTTTTTGAGATTACACAGTACAACGCAGAAGCTCACAACACGCACGCACACTCACCCCTATGAATACACGTACGCAAACCCTACCCCTATGAGCACCTCCGAAGGACTGAGCACCGGCAGATCTGGAGATTCTTGAAGCCACCACTGGCGCCTCGTCGTCGACGGGAACGTCGCTTACCACTTAATGCATAACGCCGGAAAATCCCGGAATAAATCCAGGAAAAGGTGCGAGCACCAGGATTTGAACCCTGGTGGGTAGCGTCCCACTGAATCGTTCTACCATTGGACTACAAGCCCATTCGCTGCCGGAAGTTTAGTGCTAGGGATGCAGGCGGGGTGGGTTGTTAACATAACCCGCCAGGACGGCCGCGCCGCAATAGTAGCCTTTCTGGTCGACGCGGACCAACTGCAACATCGTCGTGGGCTCGTAGCCTACACTTTTGTGGCTTGCAAAGTCCACAAGATAAAGCCGGCAAAACTCCCAAAGCTCCATCTTTCTTTCAATCTACGCTGTCGTTCATCTCCATCGTCCGCCTTGATGTTCCAGATGGGCACAGCAAGAAGACGGGCAGGGCAGCGCGCAGTGCGCTAGCCAACTGGCAGGCCGCAGTAGCGACGCACAGCAGTGATCGGCAGCAGCGGCTTGCGCGCTGAGCTCAACGAGCAGGCTCCACAGCAGCGACTGGCGGCTGCGGCTAGCGCGCTGAGCTCGACGAGTGTGGGCACTATACCAGAGCCCGAGAACACTGATGGGAGGTCAGTTGTTATAAACGGCTTCAACATTGGACAAACTGTGGGTATAAAGCTATAGCCACGGACCCAGGCAGTCGGTGAAAATGTATACCGACGGCCTGCACTTACACCGACGGACGGTCCAACACAACAAACATATACCCACGGGCAGCAGATAACATACTTTAGCCACGGACAGTTTGTTATACTGCCTTCTTTCACCCACTGACCATCCAAGAGAGCATGTAAATGAATAAAAATAATAATAAAGCTCATTTGGCTGCAATTTGGTTCAAAAGTGTAATAGAACAAACACATTATATTATCAGCCATACAAACTACACCCATTCATGACAAGTCCATTCTCCATAGAAGCCACTCACCACATCACATTAAGCATACAAACATTGTTCACATTTATGCTTGAATAGTACAAGTTAGCATCAAAACATCAACAGATCAACATAGGCTAGCCCAACATAGTTTGTCATGTCCATAGAAGCCATCAGAGTCTACAAAAGGCTTCACAACTATGCATATATGTTGTTTGGTTGCTAGCCATTACTTTCGTTGTACAAAAGGTATGATCTGTTGAGTCAAAAGTGACCAACTAGCATCTTGCATGAGCTTTATGGGTGGCTTGATGTCCACAACTTGCTCTTTCAGCAAGTCGACAAAAGGTGATTATCTAGCAACATGTAAATTGCTAGCAGCGCCCACTGCTTTTTGAAAATGAATTGCCATGTGATCACCTCCATATCATATATTAATTAATGCATTGAATTTTAAGTCACTTAATTCCAATTCATGATATGAATATAAACTTACAAAATGTAAACAAATTAGAGTATATATGTAGGAGCCAATGTCCAAGTAAGGTAGTAAGGTGACACGAACTTGGCTTCATGTTTGGTGGACTTGAACAATTCTAGTTTCCAACTGTACATGCATTTCCTAAGAGCATCTCCAAGAGTTCTCTATTTTTTCCTCCTAAAAACTTATAGTTTTGGAACTCCTAAAAAGGTATTGGAAGTAAAAAAGAATGTGGTCTCCAAAAGTTCCTAATAAATGACTTCTAAAAAAATCAAATTTGGGTTCCATGTCAGATTTGTTGCCGCTTTTTTCCGGACGGCACAACGGCATTTCTTCACCTGCACAGGCATTGTGTCCTCACCGCCGCCACCGCCAACTCCCATTCACCACCGCCACCACCTATCCAGCTGCCACCGCAGCTCAATTCCCGAGCGAAGCTCCATGCAGGTGGGTTGCTGCGCCAACGAAGGTGTGCTCTACTGTGCTTGCGACTGCCATGTGCCATGTCCCCCTTCCTCATCGTCAGGGTCAAGCTCATCAACCAAAGGAACTCAGGGACCGGGGGGTAGGAGCCGTGACGGGCGTTGTGGCGGCGGCGGCTATAGCGGCACGGGCCAGCAGAGAAGGCCGCGCGATCGAGCTTGGAGCTGCGACGAACACGTTGAGGCGGCGGTGGCCGCTTCGGCACGAGCGAGCAGAGGTCCGTGCGCTTGGGCTCGGAACCACAACGGACGCAGCGGCGGCAGCGGCCGCACTGGCCCGGGCAAGCAACAAAGAAGGCCACGCGCTCATGATCATGTAGTACTAAGCGAATCGAATCGACGAAGGAAGGGATGTGTTGATCTCCAATGTGGGTATGATCGAGGAGTATGCAATGTGACCTGCTCATAATCTTGTAGTACTAAGCGAATCGAATCGACGAAGGAAGGGATGTGTTGATCTCCAATGTGGGCATGATCGAGGAGTATGCAACGTGACGTGCTCATGATCATGTAGTACTAAGCGAATCCAATCGACGAAGGAAGGGATGTGTCGATCTCCAATGTGGGCATGATCGAGGAGTATGCAACGTGATGTACTCATGATCATGTAGTACTAAGCGAATCGAATCGACGACGAAGGAAGGGATGTGTCAATCTCCAATGTGGGCATGATCGAGGAGTATGCAACGTGACATGCTCATAATCTTGTAGTACTAAGCAAATCGAATCGATGAAGGAAGGGATGTGTTGATCTCCAATGTGGGCATGATCGAGGAGTATGCAACATGACGTGCTCATGATCATGTAGTACTAAGCGAATCGAATCGACAAAGAAAGGGATGTGTTGATCTCCAATGTGGGTATGATCGAGGAGTATGCAACATGACGTGCTCATAATCTTGTAGTACTAAGCGAATCGAATCGACGAAGGAATGGATGTGTTGATCTCCAATGTGGGCATGATCGAGGAGTATGCAAGGTGACGTGTTCATGATCATGTAGTACTAAGCGAATCGAATCGACGAAGGAAGGGATGTGTTGATCTCCAATATGGGCATGATCAAGGAGTATGCAACATGACGTGCTCATGATCATGTAGTACTAAGTGAATCGAATCGACGAAGGAAGATCTCCAATGTGGGTATGATCGAGGAGTATGCAACGTGGCGTGCTCATGATCATGTAGTACTAAGCGAATCGAATCGACAATGGAAGGGATGTGTTGATCTCCAATGTGGGCATGATTGAGGAGTATGCAACGTGACGTGCTCCTGATCATGTAGTATTAAGCGAATCGAATCGACGAAGGAAGGGATGTGTTGATCTCCAATGTGGGCATGATCGAGGAGTATGCAACGTGACGTGCTCATGATCAATTTAAGGGGAGAAGTACATAAACGAAATGAGTAGTTCCTAATAAAGGAATATCCTTTGTAGTAGTATCTTGATAAGAGGAACATCCTTTGTCGCCAGTATATAGCGCTGACCAGCCCCCAGAACAAACCGGTGCGCTATTCATATATTCAGAATTTCGAACACCCGGGCAAAAGCAGATGTTAAATGTCCTTTTTTTGCTTCCCCCTTCCCAATGCACCCCGTTTCAGTCACCACCATAATGAAATGGTATATTGGTAATCTGACAAGGCCCTCCTCCGAAATGGATAAATTACCCCCACCCTGTCTCTTCCCTCCCTTCTACTCCTCGCCATCTCAAATCTTTCCGCCACCATTTCCCCTTCCCTCCTCGCCGCCAGCCCAAATCTTCACCTCCTCCCCTCCATCGTCCCAAATCTACCACTCATAGCTTCAGCCCCTTTCCCATTTGCCTCTGTAGTACTAGCGGCGATGACACAATGGCACCAGGAGGGAAGGTCGTACGAAGGAAATATCCAGAACAAGGTACTATGTTTTCCTCCTCGGTTCAGCTTCCCCAGTGGATTCGTACTTGCGTGTTTTCCCATGTGGCAGATCCCATGTGTGCACTAGTTTTGTTTTTGATCAGGTAGATCCCATGTCTACACTAGTTCTTTTTAGGATCTTGTTTTGACTAGGAACATCTTTTCAAGATCTTGTTCGGCTAGGAATATCCTACTGGTTCTTATAGAAGTTTTTAGATCTGACAGATCCCATGTCTACACTAGTTCTTCTCAAGATCTTGTTTTGACTAGGAACATCCTTTTCAGGATCTTGTTTCGGCTAGGAACATCCTACTGGTTCTTATAGAAGTGTTTAGATCTAGTTTTTTTATAGTGGTAGGCCAACCTTAAGAAGTTTCTCTGCTTTCCTAACAGAAGTAGACGAGCGCTGCGATTACAAGCGGTAGAGGGACATTAATGTCTTGAGGAATCACACATTCTTCTCTAGTCTTGGCATCTAGAAAATTAAATCACTTTTACCACCTGACCGACCAAGCAGAAAGAGTACCAACGATACAAGAATACTAGATTCAGATCCGGAGTACAACCCGTCTGATGAACATGAATCTGACCCAGAGACATGTCAACAAGAGGTAATCTTATCATGAACTCGTTTCATGTACTAGTTATGCAGGATTGCTTCTGATCTTCTCTTGTTTTGTTGAATTTTGTGTAATCAGGTCACTCATAGGATACATGTCAGTGGAGGAAGAGGTGAAGGAAAGATTAGGCGACCATAGAGGGGGGGAGTGAATGGGAGCCGAAAAAAATTCTTTCCCGAAGGATGAACTCGGCCTATGCCTCAACTTCACAACCTAGGATTCCCGCACGAGCTTGCCAAGGTCATGTAGTCACAGCGGTCCTACCAACCCTAGGAACAAGCCTCAAACAATCCCTAAGCGAAAGCGCAACTCAAGAAGCAAAATACTTAGCAGCTCTGCGAGGCTCCGGGCGGACTGTCCGCGGGTCTGCGGCGGACCGTCCAAAAATAGCCCCCGAATCTCCAGTACTGCACCCCGAAAAATGGACTGTCCGTGCCCTACCTGCGGACCGTCCGCGCGGAAGCGACTGTCCGCACTCTCCTCGCGGACCGTCCGACAAACTCCAAGCAACCAAGAGCACTGGACAAAACGGATCGAAACACGAGCACACAAGAACACGCGAAGAACACGACGAACACCAGATCTGCCGGCTCCTCGCGGACCGTCCTTGTACCACGGGCGAACTGTCCGCCAGGCACGGGAACAGCAGCCCGAACTCGAAAACGAGAGGTCAACCTCTCCTATCCATCCATGGATCTCCCAAACGGCTTGAGCTCCCGAGGCAAGATTTGGGGGAGATGTGAAGCGTCCCTAGGAGATGCTATACCCCAAAACTTGAGACCTCAAACGAACTAAATCGCCGGGAATCGAATCGCAACCGATCTCTACCAAAAAGATAGGGTTCCAACCGAAATCCTTCAATCGGAGGCCAAATCCGGAGATTGGGGGGGTCAAGATCAAGCACAAAGATGCACAAGACATCAATCCATGATCCCCACCAACAAATCCGAACCCAAACACCTCAGAATCGAAGGAACAAGGCACGCACGAAAATCCAACGAAAATAGCTCGAAAAAGACACGAAAATCACACGAGCTACAAGAAGGAAATCAATGCAACCATGAATGCTTCCATACACTCGGAGGACAGATTCTCTACAAAGCGGTGAAGAAAATCTATGCCTATGGAGCGAGGAAATGAGAAGCAGTCCGGAAGGATAGTTTGCCCAGAAACCCTAGAGCTAATATAGATGAGTTCCTCTGGGTTGGGCAAATGACCAAGCTACCCCTAGCACTTAAGTTGAGATACAAACCCCTCAGGGGCAAATAGGTCAAGTAGCACTCCTCTTCATCGCACGGCCACGCCGTTGCCGCAGTCCGCGTCCTCCCGACGCAAGCCCTGCGATCCCGCCATATGTCCGCCGGCATCGAAGCTTCTCGGCGCGCCCGGATCCCGTCTCTGCCCGCTGAGCCTCCGGTCTTGGTTTTGTGGCCTGAACCAAGTAACCCGACGGTTTTGTGGTGAACCGCCGCAAACCCCGCATGCAGACTCCGGTTGTGAGCCGCTACCCTGCACCGGCTCCTGTCCACGACTTCATCTTGCTTTTCTTGCCACCATGCGGCCCGCACTTGACCCCGCTGGCCACCGGGTCCCTCGAGCCGAGCCTACTTGTCTCTCCACTCCTTGGAGGCCCCGCAAGGCATAGACCTTTCGCGCCCGCTCTTCACCTGCACCAACGCAAATCAAGCCGCAACCTGCACCTGCAATACTCGGCCAAGAGTAAGTCCACACCACGTTGTCAATCACTCATCACACCAGGGAGCGACCATCCACCGGTCCTCAGACGCTCCAGTCCTCAATCTCCCCCTTGATGAGTGCATTGACAACACACACAAGTAACCAATTCAGAGAAAAGAGAAAAAAGAAAAGAAACGACTGAAAAACTCAAACAAGTGATCAAATGCCAAACAAAAGCCAAAACAAGATCACTTGAGTGAGAAAAATCTCGGTCCCCTAAGGCAAGGGCAACGGCTCGACACAACCGAGATAAGATGCTCCAAAATTGCCGACTCCTCAAGGTGAGGCAAAAGGGCTCGACATCATCGGCAATAGAGCACAACTAAAATTCAGGCGAAAAACAGCTCCCAAATGCATGAATGCAAGCTCCCCCTGAACAAATGCATTTCTCCCAAATTTTCTTCCCTTGATGCAAAAATTCCCCCTGGAAACATGAATTGGGTACTTTCCTCCCCCTTGTTGGTAATGCATGAATCAAGTTTACAAATGCAAGCATGTGCTTCTCAAATATACAAAGAGCACTACGACATGCTAAAATTGAGACATAGACAAGCAAGATAGCCACAAATTTAGTACGAGCATCGCCAACAAGATAGATAGGGACATATAAGCATGTGATATAGCCATGATCAAAATAAAGCATTTTTCACAAAAAATTCCCTCTCATGAGCATAGGACCTAAACATGATCAAAATGAGCACAAACAACATGTAACTCACAAACTTCATGCAAGGTCACAAATTCTCATCACAAGATCATCACAAACATCTACAAGCTATCTCATGTCATGTCAAAGCCACCGAGCCATGTGTCCACTTCTAAATGTGACTTCTCAATGGTGAGCATCATGCAACGGTTTAGCACCCAAGATAAGGAATTTAAAGCATTTATGACATGGAAACATATTTTTCAAGCACAAACATTTCATATACCAATTTCAAGATTTACAAATTAAGCATGGTACATGAAGTGCCTTTGCGGCAAAAAGAAGCTTAGGCTTCTCCACAAGGTAGCATGTAGGCTAAACATTCATGATGATAGATGGATCTTTGACCCCAAATGAAAAGAACATGGTTCCAAGCACAAATTAAGCAAGGTATAGCCATAAGTGCACAAATTTAGCATGAAAGGCATTCAACTCATAAGAGAGGATCATATATAGCATTTTACAAAAGAAAGCCATCCACAAGCATATACATCCCAAAGCTATCAAGAGCATCGCTATCCATCATATGAGCATCACTAGCAAAGTCATAATCTCACATCCAGCACATCATGGTGATCCAAGTATATAGGAGAAGCACATCTCATATGATACAAATGCAGTCTATGATACAAAGATGCAAGCATGATATGATACATAAATGAAGATGCAACATGAGTATGTACATCAAACCCCCAACCAAGGCTCAAAAGGGAAAAACAACACCAAGCTCCCCTCGCAAACGGGCAAATGTAGCTTGGTCCAAAGGCTTGGTTAGGATATCAGCAAGCTGCTTTTTGGTTGGCACATGGATGAGGTCTATGTTTCCCTTCTCAACATTGTCTCTCAGGAAGTGGTACCTCACCTCTATATGTTTGGTTCTGGAGTGGAGCACTGGGTTTTTGGCAACACTAATGGCACTCGTGCTATCACACATGAGAGGAACATGGGTACACTCCTCACCAAAGTCACTCAGCGTGTATGTGATCCAAAGCAGCTGTGAGCAACAACTAGCGGCAGCAACATACTCGGCTTCTGTGGTAGACTGAGCTACACTAGACTGTTTGCGAGAAGACCAAGAAACAAGCGATGATCCCAAAAACTGGCACGTCCCCGAAGTCGATTTCCTATCGACTCGACACCCTGCAAAGTCGGCATCCGAAAACCTAAGAAGCAAAAGAGAAGAGGACGCCGAGTACCAAAGACCGAGCTCAGGAGTGTATCGAAGATACCTGAAGATCCGCTTGACTGCCTGCCAGTGTGAAGTCCTCGGCGACGCTTGAAAACGAGCGCACAGACACACAGAAAACTGAATGTCCGGCCTCGTCGCCGTCAAGTACAAGAGGGAGCCGATCATGCTCCGGTACTCCTTCTGGTCCACGGGCTCTCCGTCCTCGTCCGCATCCAGCACTGTAGTCGTACTCATCAGTGTCGACAGGGGCTTCGAGTCGTCCATCTTGAACTTCTTAAGGATGTCCTTCGTGTACTTGGCTTGATGCACAAAGGTTCCCTCCTTCGCCTGCTTTATCTGAAGCCCGAGAAAGAACTGCAATTCTCCCATCATGGACATCTCGAATTCTTTACTCACGTTCTCTGCAAACCTCACAACCAAAGAGTGAGACGAGCCGCCAAAGACAATATCATCCACGTACACCTGAACAATTAGGATATCATCGCCCTGCTTGAGGAGAAAAAGAGTCTTATCAACCTTGCCCATCTCAAACCCCTTGCTGAACAAGAACCCCCTCAAGCGGCCATACCAAGCACGGGGAGCTTGTTTCAGCCCATACAACGCCTTCCTCAGCCTATACACCCGGTGAGGAAACTCAGCACTCTCAAAGCCCGGTGGTTGCTTCACATAAACCTCTTCTTCTAAAAACCCATTCAAGAAGGCACTCTTCACATCCATTTGGTACAATTTGAACTCTTTAGCCACGGAAAAGGCTAGAGGGATCCTAATCGCCTCCAAACGGGCTACAGGAGCAAATGTCTCCTCATAGTGTATCCCCTCCTTCTGACTATACCCCTGAGCAACCAACCTCGATTTGTTTCTCACCACCTCACCATTCTCACCCTCTTTGTTCTTCCACACCCATTTTGTCCCGATAGGTTTGCAATGTGGTGGTGGCTTTACCAACTCCCAAACTTGGTTTCTCTCAAAGTTCTCTAACTCCTCATGCATTGCGTTCACCCAATTAGGATCAGAGAGGGCGTGTCCAATGTCTTTCGTCTCAAAGGTAGCAACAAAAGCCGAATGAGCAAAGTGAGAAACATACCTGGACCTGGACCGTGTCGTACGTTCATTGATGTCACCGATGATTCTTTAGGGAGGATGATCAACTTGAACGCGCCTCGGTGCCTCTCGCCTGGAGACAACCTCCCCCTCAGCTGTAGCTTCCACTTGATCTTGCTGGATCGTAGTCGGTGTAGGAGCTGGACCATCCTGCACCGTAGTCGTCGTAGTGGAAGTAGAGGGTACATGTTCGGCTGGAGCTTCACCATCATCACCATCATCCTCTCCAGCATCATCCTCCTCGTCCTCAAAGATCTTCTTGCCAATCTCGTCATCACCTGCACACTCAAAAACAGACGAACTGCATGGCTGGGTCTCGTCGAAGGTAACCTCGCAAGTTTCCATGACTAGGTTAGTATCAAGGTTGAGCACACGGAATGCTCGAGAATGACTTGCATAACCCAAAAAGATCCCATCGGAAGACCTCGACTCAAACTTATCAAGCCTACCCTTCTTGAGAATAAAACACCGACAACCAAAAGCCCTGAAATGGCTCACTCTAGGTGCTCGCCCGTGCATGAGCTCATAGCACGTCTTGTTCAAGAAGGCCCTAAGAAAAATCCGGTTCCCAACATGGCACGCGATATTCACCGCCTCAGCCCAATATCTCCTCGGAGTCCTATGCTCATCGAGCATCGTCCAAGCCATCTCACAAAGGGAACGATTTTTCCTCTCAACCACACCATTCTGACAAGCCACATAGGGAGAAGAGAATTGATGTTCGAGACCCATATCACGACAAAAGCTTTCGAAATGAGAGTTTTTAAATTCAGAGCCATTGTCGCTACGGATAGCTCGAATGTCATCTCCATTCCTCTCATTCTTCAACCTCAAGATTAGATCCCGCACAAAACCAAACGTCTCCCCCTTGTCAGCCAAAAAGAAGACCCAAGCATAGCGAGAATAGTCGTCCACTATCACCAGGACATACCATTTCCCACCCGCTGAGCACACACGAGCTGGACCAACCAAGTCCATATGGAACAGCTCACATGGCTTCTCTGTCATAACGGATGTCAGAGGCGGGTGAGAGGCGGCGACCATCTTACCATGTCTACACGGAGCACATACCAAGTCCTTTTGGTATTTCAACTTAGGCAATCCTTGGACCAAACCTAGCCCACTCAAGCGTGACAACAAGTCAAAACTCAAGTGACCTAGTCTCCTATGCCATTTCCAAAGCTCCGCCGAAACACTAGCAACCAAACAACGAGAAGAGCCAACACACTGAGAAAAATCAGCTCTGAAAATCTGACCCTCAGGGATGATCGTGCACACAAGATCACCTCGAGAATCCAAAACACGAGAACAGCCCGTTTTGAAATGGACTTCAAAACCCTCATCAAGAAGCTGGGAAACCGAAAGAAGATTGTACCCCAAAGACTTGACAAGAGAAACACACCTAAGAGTCACAGACTCGCTCACCTTCACCGTGCCCACTGAAAGCACTCTACCTTTCCCATTGTCCCCAAAAGTGATGTACTCTTTGGTCATCACCGGGGTGAGGCTGGAGAACCACCTTCGATCTCCGGTCATGTGTCGAGAGCAACCGGAGTCGATCAACCAAAAACCCTCCAAGCCTCCCACCTGCAAATCAAAAATGAGAGCGAGAGTGAGCAAACGACTCAGCACTGGGGTTAGTACAAAATGAATCAAACCAGTGCCGTGCCATTTGCTCAAAAGTGGGGTTAGCAAAATCCATCCTATCTCCCCTAGGTGGAACACCCACACGTCCCCTTGGAGGACTACGCGTACCACGAAGTGGAGACCGTGGCCCGTAGCTCCTCTGGGACCTAAAACTGTGATCGTTCCCCCCATACTCGTATTGGCCATGAGCGAAGGAACGTCTAGCAAACTCACCACGCCCAAACCCAACACGCCTACCACCTTCTCTATGTGGTGGCTCACCTCGAGGCACAAACTCACGTCTCTCCCGAGGGTAAATGGTACGCACCATACCTCGCCCCTTGGCACCAACCTAGGCTCTAGCACACCACGAGAAGGGCGGTACCTGTCCTTGTTTGCCATCTCCCTAGCAAACCTCTCCTCACGCTTCCTCCTGAAGCAAAACTCCGCAAGGTGCCCATCCCTCCCACAATGCTCACAATGGAAGGGTTTTGGTTTTGGCTTTGGTTTTGGGCTCTCTTTGGGCTGTGGTTTTGGGCTCTCTTTGGGCTGCGGCGAAGCACAGGCCGTTGATGTTCTTGCTTGACCGCTTGCCCTTGTGCCGGTTCTCATCTTCATCACTTGAGCTTGATGAAGAGTAGCAAGAGCTTGAGTCGATGTCGCTCGCTCTGGCAACCATCGCTCGCTCCTTCTTCTTGTGACCACCACTCCTCCTCGGCCTCCGCTCGGACTTGTTCTTGCCCTTGTGGTCGTCCCTCGAGCGGTGCTTGTGGTCGGTCCTCGGACGGTGCTTGTGATCGGGCTTGACCTCCATGGCTTCTGGACACTCAACGATAAAGTGCTCGTGCTTCCCGCACTGGTAGCACATGCCCGAGCTCCTCCGAGCGTTCTTCCGGTTCGTGTACATGCGCTCGAACCGCCTGCTCAGTAACGCGAGATCCTCCTCGCCAAGCACGTCAAACTCCTCATCTGGCATGGACACAAGACAAGACAAAGAAAAATGTCTCGAAGACATGTTAGCGTTAGTCCTTGATCTAGAAACAAGAGCCAGACTATGAGGGTCAGTCGGGTTCTCGATCTTTGCACGCACCCCACGGTCCACCTCGGACGACTTGAGCTTGGAGAACAGCTCGTCCACCGTGAGGGTCTCATATTTCTCCGACTCAAGAATGGCCTCGACCTTCTCACTCCACACGGTACGATCCAGAGAGTGCAGGAGCTTGATAGCCCTGTCATGATCATCGTACGGGAGCAGGGCCACATTAGCCCTCATGTTGTTCACGATCACGGTGAACCGCTGGAACATGGCATCTATGGACTCACCGGGGAGATGAGTGAAGTTCTCGTACTCTCTTCGGTAGGTCGCAAATAGCCGAGCCTGAACCTGAGCGTTCCCAGCGTGAGCATTCTTCAGCTGCTCCCAAATCCTGCATGCCAAGTCCTCTGTCTGAACCCGATCGAATTCGGATTGACACAGAGCACGGTACAGGTAGTCGACCGCCTTGTTGTTGGCGTCGAACATGTCCCTCGATCCTGGAGCGAGGAAGTTCACAGGATGAACATAAGCTGTGTTCACCGTGACATCCCAAAGGATCTGACCCTTGCCGCGGAAGAAAGCAGCCATCCGCCTCTGCCACATCTGGTAGTTCTTACCATCAAAGTGTGGAGGACCCGAACCCCGTTCTTGGTATGCCATCTTTGGATCTTAGACTGGTTAGAATCACAAAGATCCGTAACCGGCTCTGATACCAATTGAAGGACCGATTAGGCGACCAGAGAGGGGGGAGTGAATGGGAGCCGATAAAAATTCTTGCCGAAGGATGAACTCGGCCTATGCCCCAACTTCACAACCTAGGATTCCCACACGAGCTTGCCAAGGTCACATAGTCACAGCGGACCTACCAACCCTAGGAACAAGCCTCAAACAATCCCTAAGCAAAAGCGCAACTCAAGAAGCAAAAGACTTAGCAGCTCTGCGAGGCTCCGGGCGGACTGTCCGCAAGCACCGGGCGGACCGTCCGCGAGGCCTAGGCGGACTGTCCGCGGGTCTGTGGCAGACCGTCCTAAAATAGCCCCCGAACCTCCAGTACTGCACCCCGAAAAACGGACTGTCCGTGCCCTACCCGCGGACCGTCCGCGTGGAAGCGACTGTCCGCACTCTCCTCGCAGACCGTCCGACAAACTCCAAGCAACCAAGACCACTGGACAAAACGGATCGAAACACGAGCACACAAGAACACGTGAAGACCACAACGAACACCAGATCTGCCGGCTCCTCGCGGACCGTCCGCATGCCCCGGGCGGACTGTCCGCCAGGCACGGGAACAGCAGCCCGAACTCGAAAACGAGAGGTCAACCTCTCCTATCCATCCATGGATCTCCCAAACGGCTTGAGCTCCTGAGGCAAGATTTGGGGGAGATGTGAAGCGTCCCTAGGAGATGCTATACCCCAAAACTTGAGACCTCAAACGAAATAAATCGTCGGGAATCGAATCGCAACCGAGCTCTACCAAAAAGCTAGGGTTACAACCGAAATCCTTCAACCGGAGGCCAAATCCAGAGATTGGGGGGTCAAGATCAAGCACAAAGATGCACAAGACATCTATACATGATCCCCACCAACAAATCTGAACCCAAACACCTCAGAATCGAAGGAACAAGGTGCACACGAAAATCCAATGAAAATAGCTCGAAAAAGACACGAAAATCACATGAGCTACAAGAAGGAAATCAATGCAACCATGAATGCTTCCATACACTCGGAGGACAGATTCTCTACAAAGCGGTGAAGAAAATCTACGCCTATGGAGCGAGGAAATGAGAAGCAGTCCGGAAGGATAGTTTGCCCAGAAACCCTAGAGCTAATATATATGAGTTCCTCTGGGTTGGGCGAATGACCAAGCTACCCCTAGCACTTAAGTTGAGATACAAACCCCTCAGGGGCAAATAGGTCAAGTAGCACTCCTCTTCATCGCACGGCCACACCGTTGCCGCAGTCCGCGTCCTCCCGACGCAAGTCCTGCGATCCCGCCACGTGTCCGCCAGCATTGAAGCTTCTCGGCGCGCCCGGATCCCGTCTCCGCCCGCCGAGCCTCCGGTCTTGGTTTTGTGGCTCAACCAAGTAACCCGATGGTTTTGTGGTGAACCATCGCAAACCCCGCGTGCAGACTCCGGTCATGAGCCACTACCCTGCACCGGCTCCTGTCCACGACTTCGTCTTGCTTTTCTTGCCACCATGCGGCCCGCACTTGACCCCGCTGGCCACCGGGTCCCTCGAGCCGAGCCTACTTGTCTCTCCACTCCTCGGAGGCCCCGCAAGGCATAGACCTTTCGCGCCCGCTCTTCACCTGTACCAACGCAAATCAAGCCGCAACCTGCACCTGCAATACTCGGCCAAGAGTCAGTCCACACCACGTTGTCAATCACTCATCACACCAGGGAGCGACCATCCACCGGTCCTCGGACGCTCCGGTCCACAAGAGGGACCAAGAGAATTCGGGCTCCGGATGACCCTACTAGAATGCCTCCTAGACTGACTAGGACCAAGGCAAGGGAATTAGCTTTAGCTGATGGGAGTGGGACAACTCTTGATACACAAGAATTGCCCACTGAAGGCCAAGCAACAGCAACCCATGATGAGAACATCATCGACATGATGACTGCAGAAGGCAAGTCATTTGATCTCATATTCGAATGTCGTAATTACTAACCGAATAATTATTAACTTGTATGGCTGTAACAAACTTGTTAGGTGATGCACGCCCTTCCAGAGCACAACGGGGGTCGCAGGATTCAAGAAGATTGGGTAGAGATTTGGACCGAATTAGCCGAGGCTTAAATGGCAAGATCCCTATACACATTCAAGAAGGGCTCAAATGCCCAGAGGCACCAATGCAAGCTGCAAAGTTTGCATCAGAAGGTGGGATCATAGTGCATGGGCACATACCGATCCTTCCTTGCTGGAAGGACTACAAGCCAAAGAAGAACCAACAAGATGGTGAAAAGACTGAAGACCATCTCAAGAACTACATGGGCAAACTAGCATAGTTCACTCATCTACTACCATAGTTCTTTGCATCCATTCTTGTCATCCATTTTTCTGATAATTGTGTTGTGCTAGTGGCAATTCGACATTGACACCACCAGTGAGCCTATAAGGGTGGCATGCACTGACATGCTGAAGTCGATACAGGGACAGGTGAGGTATCGCCTGAAGCAAAAGTACTTCAATGATGTTCCAGCACATGCAGTCCCAACTAAATCTCCTGTGACCAATCTGACCGACGCCCAATGGAAGGCACTGGTTAACATGTGGTCTTCCCCTAAGCACAGGGTATGATAGAACTTCAATGCCACTACCACATTTTCATGTACTTATATATTGTTCTTAATCTTATTTCTTACATGAGTTCTTATTATTGTAAAGGCGAGGTGTAGTACAAACACCGGTAATCGAGGAAAGGTCAAGTACCATCAGCGCACGAGATCTCGAAGCTACATTGTACAAGCTAATCTTGTGGTAAGCAGATGAACAAGTCATGTTTTTGCTCTGTAGTTCATTTCATGAACCATTTTACAATGCTAGCACTTTAATAATTATGCATGTTTTCGAAACATATTTAGAGGCAGAAGTATACTGCTGAACCAGAAGGGCAAAGTCCACTTGATTATTTCAAGTCCTTCCACTGCAGCAAGAATGGCTTCACCGCTCCCGTACAGGCAGCCATTGTAAGTACTTGTCTGCTTTTGCATTCTTCTTTGCAACAATACTAGAAACATGTGTGAGTATTTTATTTTAAACCTTTCATTTTATTTCCTTTTTTAGGCTCGCATGGAACAAATTGTCGCTGAACCTCAAGGTGACCAACCAAGAAAGATTGTTGCTGAAGCAGTGGCAGAAGTTGTCCAATATAGGACTTTTCAGGAGATTGCTGGCATTCACCCGCCCTTCATGAAAAAGACTAGGGTTACTACTGCACTTCAGGTTCAGGAAATACGAGCTGGACTTAACAATGAGAAGCAAGGGGGGCACAACTATGGCAGAAGATTGTTGAACAGGAGGCCGAGATGAGCGAACTGAGATTGAAGGCTCAAGAACAGGAGACAACATTAAAGTCTCAAACAGAAGCGCTTGAAGCTTTCAAAAAGAGCACAAATGACATGCATAATCTGATCCAAGGCTTGATAAATTTCAGCCAGGTTTATCCTCCTCTCAACTCAAGTGTGGCCCTGGTGAACTTGTGTTGCTGATGACTTCTTGTACGTTGATTCGATTCGATGCTAACTTGATGTATGTTGCACAATTGTACTGGTTGAACTATTCCCTGAATATGGAAGTGGGAAATGTTCTATTTTGTTGTCTGATTATGTGCTGGCGAACAGCAGCAGCCAGAATAGTATACAGTGCCTTGCGAAATGCTATATGGGCGGATCTCAAAAAAAAAAGAAATATGGGCCGAGGCCCAGGAAAGGCCATGGGGATAATTGCCCAAAATAAAATGTCCCTGCATAATGCAATATGGGCCAAGTTCGTTAGATTGACTAGGGCTCAAAATAAAATAGCCCAATATGGCGTGCAACAAACATTTAGGAAATGGCCAAAAAAATAACACGAAAACCTGAAATGGGCTAAAATTCGTCCAACAATATTAGGCGCACAAAGGCTCTTACATGGACCGGGCCTCAATTTGTGACGAACCGAAATTGTTATAACCGCCTGCCACGTCGGAGCCTCGATGGATCTCGGTCCGACATGGCGCAACCGCCGAAACAGGTTTATGATGATAAGTGTTACGAATTTATACACGTCATTAAATTCATGACGCCGCAAATAAGGTCTCGTCATTAATCACTGTTTATGATGAGAAATGGCCGTTTTTTTGCGTCACTAGTTGGCATATTTCTTGTAGTGCGTGTGCTAATCTGCTAGCTTTTGGCCTTGCATCGATTCATTAGCTTGTGGCCTTGTGTTCAATCCGACTATGTACTTGAGTCGTGTTTGTATCTGTGTACCTTTACTAGTTACCAGCTCTTCTCATTTTGGTTCTAAAAAAAGCTCTTCTCATTTTGAACTCGTCCGCTGAAATTTTGTTGTTTTGGACTTCTGATTTGAGATCTATTTGCTTGGTGGTTGATCCCCATGGAGCCCCGTCACGGTTCGGGGATCCGATGAGGTCAGGGATGGGGCAAGTTTTGCCCCCATTTGAGATTTCGGGGCCGGGGAGGGGATCCGATATTGGCGATCGGGGCGGGGACGGAGGACGCTCCCCTGGCCCCGCCCCGCCCTGTTGCCATCCCTAAGCTAGTGGTGGTGCACAAGGGTAAACACATAACATTGCATGGTCACGGGGCACAGGGGAACAGAGGAAAAAATTGGAGTGCAGGACCCGACCATTGCTCCTCCTTCTCAGCTGGCCTACCCCATCCCGTGCACTCCCTCCCCCTATACCCCGCATCTCTCTCTCCTCCTCCGTCGGTAGGCCCATGAGGCCGCGCCGCTTGGTTTCCTACTCCACCAACTGACGAGCAGGCCCCTCCACGAAGCTCCCTACCCCCGGCGGTAGCGGTGGATCCAGGGAGCCGCGAGGCCGCGCTGCCTCCTCGCCTGTTCCCCCAACCGGCGAGCCGTGGGGCTGCGTCGCCTCTCCGCAAAGCTCCTTGCCCCTGGAAGCTGTGGTGGATCTGGGGAGCCACTTAGCCGCGTCACCTCTCCATGGAGCTTCCTATTTCTAGGGGCGGTAGTGGAGCCGTTGAGCTGCGAGGCCAAATCCACTGCAGCCACGGGCGCCGTCGGTGAGCAGACTCCAGCGCATAGGGAGGGAGGAGGCGAGGACCCATCCCTCTCTCCTCTACCATGGATGCTGGGCTTCTCGGCGGCGCCCCTCCCTCTCTCCTCCACTGTGGATCTGCCGTGGCCTCTCGTGAGCGCGCTGGGATCATCGGCGACGCCCCTCCCTCCCTCCTCCTCCTTGGACCCGACATAGTGACAGTGGACTCCGTCGGCGCCGCGGCAGTGCAAGATGGGCCAGACGGGAGGCATCACTGCGGCCGGGATGTGAGAGAGACTTAGACATAGACTCTGACAAGGGGTCCAACTTGTCAGAACGTACGTAAAAACAGGTAGAAACAATCTTTGCTTTAATATTAGGTAGAGATATAGGTCCCACCACACTTACCACTGAAACCGCTGAACAAAAGTTTTGTTCGACCTCCACAGACGACAGTAGTTAGCACAACAATGGAGGTACCTTAACGTGCGCGATATGCTAGCCAACGAACAAGGGATTAATATGGGTGTCTAGAAATTCAAATTATCTGAATTCATATCCTCTAAAAACACTAATATGGATTTCCGTATTCATATTTGTGTTAAATGTGGATATCAAATGGATCTATTCGGATTTGATTTTAAGTATTTTTCTCCATTCGATTCCAGATTCAAATTAAATGTGAAATATCCGATGTCGGTATCTGATAGCACAATCTGCCGCAGAAAACTTTTCACCCTAAAATCATGTGTCGCTCTTAACTGATGAAATTATGAAGCGCTAACCCAATTGGAACCACGTCAATCGGAGGTTTACAGCTCAAGATTGAAAATAAACAAGTACAACCTGTCAGATGGTGTCGAGAATTAGCCAAGCCCTAATTTCGTTATTGAGCAAAAAAAATATATAAAGGGTTAACAAATCAAAATTCTCAACTAATGAGTTCATAATCATGTATGTAGTAGCAGCACACTAACACATTGAGATACCATGTGATTAAATATATTTCTTGCAGACATGAATCTTAATCACTAACGTTAGAGTCAAGTGATATTAGCCCCAACCAATAAATTGTTTCTTACACTATGTGCCAGAAAACTGGTTCATTTGCATCATTGTTTCTTACATTACGTAGTATCAAGAAAGGGAGAAAATTCTGAAACCATAAACCCCGAATACCTGGACTATAGTAATCCCTCCGGTTTGGTAAATGAAGTCGTTTTGGACAAGGTTTGAGTCAAACATTGAGAATATAAATCATCAACAACTTTTAAATCATCAAAAACTGCATGAATAGATTTGTCTTGCAAAATACTTTCATAAAAGTATACATACGCTAGTTTTTACTAAATATTTTTATAAAAATAAAAAGTTAAAGTTGTACTTTGAAGACCGTGTCGCTGTCTTAAATGACTTCATTTACCAAACCGGAGGGAGTATGTACACAATTCTAACTACCCATACTGTGAAAAGTTCACTTCACTCTGAAGCTAGAGAAAATAAGACAACATGTAAAGTTCACTTCACTTCACATAGATAACATGTACTAGTAACTAGTTACCTATGGTTTGAGTCTTTTACCTGTATGCCATTAAGAAAGTTGCTTCAAACCTGTGTGTCACTAAAAAGTTGGCTCACACGTGTGTGCAAAACTTCTTTGCCCTTAAGGAGCCCTGACAGGTGGGACCGAGCATGCGAAATGTCTATCTTGCCCTCCACAAAAAAAGTGCACAACGTTGTGGTGTCGCTGACCGACTCGAGAAGACCCCCCATGCCCCCGCGTCTCTCTCGCTCGACTCATTCTCTCGCGCGCCTACTCCTCTCGTGCTCTCCACTCTAGGCCTATCCCTAGCGGCAGCGGCGGCGGTGCGGGCGGCACAACCAGCAGCGGAGGCACGGGCGAGGCAAGCAACGGTGGATCTGGCGGGGACAGAGGCAGCTCTGGCGGGTACACAGAGGCGGATCCCGCGGGTACACAGAGGGAGGCGCATGGGTTAGAGGCGCGCACAGAGGGTGGCACATGACGGCGAACAAGGGCTTGTGCGGCCGACCGTCTTGGCTTCCAGACGGGTGTGATACTTACTTCCCCCTCCCTAGATTGTGTGTTCTTAGGTCACCGTTGAGATTGATGCATACTTAGCTTCGTTTGTGCTCCTTGTTCATCTGTAGGATGGATGCGAACTCTAGCTTCAACTTAGAAATCTAGATTGTTTCTCCCAATTGTCGTGGTGTGGTGGGTGGTTCCAATGACCCTATTATTCCTATCCAAGTTTTGTAACCTATCCATTTTCATGAAGACTCGACTACTACAGCTACAGAACCAGTTCAGGCAGAGCCATTGGAGACCGTGCTAGCTCAGGCTACACCAAGGAAGAAGATGGGGATGAAGAAGAAACTTACACCAAAGAAACTTAACATTGCAGCAGCCAGCACAACCAACCAAGGCAGCTCTACTTCAAATACTAGAAGCAAAAAAAAAGCCTTAATTTGCAGTGATGTGTGCCTGTTGTAATGTTCTTTGCTGATTTAATGCATCAAAAACATGTGATGTCCAGTATTTTGCTATGTCAAGACCAAAACTTGTTGCTATGTACCAGAACCTGTTGCTATGTGATGACCAGAACAATATGTTGCTTTTATGTGATGTAATGAGAAACTACCAGCTACAAGTGAGGTATCTGTTCTTTTGGTTATTGTGTGATGGATTTAAAAACACTTGATGTATCTATTATGTGCCTTATTATGTGATGAATGGATCTGAACACAAGAGACATATTTGTTATGTTTGTTATTATGTGATGAACTGAATTTGAAAGCAAGTGAGGTATCAGTTATGTTGATTATTATGTGATGAATGAATTTGAAAAAAAGTGACGTATTTGTTATGTTTGTTATTATGTGATGGATTAATTTGAAAATAAGTGAGGTATTTTTTGTTGGTTTTTATGTGAAGAATTAGAAAATGTTGGTTATTATGTGATGAAATGAAAAAAATCACGAGTTTGCTGTTGTGATATTGAAAATTTGGTGGCATACGGGTAAAAGAATGATGAGTTTGTTGTTGATGGGTGGAGGGGTAAAATGGTCATTTCCTCTGTCTACTTGACACTGTTACCTGAGGAAATGGATAGAATGGCTTGGACATCAAAGAAGTTCAGGTGGATGGCACATAGGTGCGAGCCAACTTTTTAGTGGCATGTAGGTTTGAGTCAACTTTCTTAATAGCATATAGGTAAAAGACTCCTATGGTTTGGTACGGTATCCCAAGATGCATGGCAACATAGCTCACTGAAGACCATATATCAAGGTTGAATGTTACTGGAACTGTTCTATGCAGGGCTATCAATATATAAATGTATCCGTAATATATCAATGCAATGAACTAGTATAAATGTATCTCTAATATATGTATGACAATCCATGTCAATTATATTGTGATTTCTGATCGTGTTTGTCTTTCATATATTAGCAATGTGTCTATATCATATTTTTTGAGATAAACATGTGGGGAAATCCCTTACTGATCTTTTTTTATATGTTGAATACAGAACTCCAATTCCTCTCTATAATTAAAACTAACTTTGTTCCTGCTATATAATTATGTATTCTCATTATTGGACCTGTAATTTTCTTTTGAGTTGCGTATGATTTGCCACCATCCAAATTACCAAAAAATTTAATATAAGTGAGATGATGTTGAACTTCGTCTTGTTAAAATCAAGATTGGTATTCAAATAGGACACTTGTTGTATTTTGAACAAAGTGGAGTTATCATACCGTGTCTCCATTTCATGTGAAAATTGACTTCTCAAATATTTGGGCACGACTGTAACTTTGACATATATGATCTAGTGGGCATATTGCACAGAACAAAAGAATATTAAAAGACACATAATATCAAAGAGAACAGAGATGTTGAGGACCATCCCACAGCATGAATGAGGCAAAAACTCAGCATAGCTACTAGCTAGGAATATGCGTTGGCAAGATCATAACACCTCTAGCACAGAATTGTGGGTCTTCTACCAATATATATATCATATTACAATGACACGAAAGAACATTAATTAAGCCAAATCGCACTCTTTTTGCAAGGGTACAAATTCAAGAAACAAGGAGACATGTTGACTCTTTGTTCGGTAGATATTCTGCTAATTTATTCTAAGAGAAAAATATTGCACGCTGATGTACTGTGCAAGAAGCTGAGAAAAGACAAGCCAAACACTGAGACACTACAAGTCTGTGAAGACAGAGGTAATCAATAAATAAAACTTTTATTAGCATAAGAAACATGTAAAAGTAATATTTATTCTTGAATTTTTTGCTCGGATCTGCCAATCTTCACAGCAGCTTATTCCCTTCTGTCCCTTTTTCGTGTTAATTAGACAAAAAAACTTAGAAAGGTAAGTTGCGTAAAAAGATCAACATGTAGATGTTTATTCTGTTTTTGAGATGTTTATTCATACAGTAACCAAACAGTATGATATGGGTATGCTCTTTTTAATCAATCTAAAACAGGTTGTGCACCCAGATTGAGCCATGCAGGCAGCTCTTTTAAAATTTAATTTGAGAGTTCAGAATTAAATCTCTTTCTCCTCCCTTTGCATATCCGTTAGTTTCAGTGTATTTGTAATTATACCCACAGAAGAGAATATGAATGTAAGGTGCCGGATATATAAGTTGGGTTCACTAGCACTAGTTATCACCACAATAATATATAAGACCAGCACGAAAATATTACATGAGACCTGACCTAATCATCTGAACTATGGAAGCATTTTTTTTTCTTTTGAAAAAGCATGTGAACTAATTGGTTACTTGCTCCATATCTAAAAATCAACATATTGCTAGTTATGTATTAGGGCCATTTCTTCTTGTAAAAAAATTGCTAGTTATGTATTAGGGCCATTTCTTCATTGTAACAAATGTGATGGTAGACTTGTTAATTTGATCAATGCATTGCTAGTTATGAACCATTTCTTCTTGTAACAAAAGTGATGGTGGAAACAAAAGAATTGTTAGTTTGATTAATATATTCCTATGGCTGGGCTAAGAATGCACAAAATTATAATTAGTTAGCAGAAAAACAAATGGAAGGTGCAGAAAAGGGCACCTACCTCAAATTGCGCTGCCGCAACACCAACATCATCTTCCACACATACAGGGCCAAAGCGGGGAGGATAATGAAACAGTACAACACAGCACTGCCTGTAACATCCTGGATTTTTGTTTGAATGCAAAATTGAGATTTCTAAAAATTTTGATTTGAACTTGAGTGATTAATGAAAATCATAAGAGTGTCTTCTATGCATCCCTCCTTTATTCCTAGATTTACTTTAAGCCAAATAATAATTTTAGGACTTATGAAAATGCTAGTGTGAGAAGTTGGATTTTATTTGGGTTTAATTGGATTTTATTGAGTGGGATTCAACTTTGAATTGTAATTCAAATTTGAATCATAGGTTGAATAGAAGAGTAGGGTTAAGGATAATAGGAAAATCTTTAAACCCAGCGTGGGCCAAGTCCAAGCAGTTTAAGTCCTAAAGACCCCCCTGATCTCGTTTGCTGGAAGCACCGAACCACCTCAAGCTTCGTCGGCCCGCTAGCCGACCGGCCCGCTAGGCCTGGCATCCCTTTGCTTCTGCCTGAGTCGCCGACAGGCGGGCCCAACCTGTCAGCCGCCACCTCACCCCCTTTCTTCCTCCTTTTTCCCCTTTTCTCTCGCTCGGCTCTCACCCGCGCCGCGCCGCCGTGGAAAGGGAGCAGCTGTGCGGCCATGTCCGCCGCCGCGGATGGCGTCCACGCGTCCCGCGTCCCATTGCGCCGTCCACCCTACCTACCTCGCCTATATAAGCACCACCGCGGCCCCTTGCCCTAACCCTAGCCACTCCGGGGGATTCCTCCCCCAATCCGCCGCCGGTGACGTCAGGGAGAAGGAGAGGAGGGGAAGGAGGCAAGGAGGCTGTCCGCGGGAGCTGTCGCCGTCCGTCGCGAAGACCGGAGGCCGTCCATGGAGGAGGAGCCGTTCGGGAGGATCGAGCCGTCCGTGTGCCGCTCTGCTTCCTCTGCTTCCCGCCGCACTGAGCCGTTCCGCCGCCGCATACCTTCACCCCCGCCTCGCCGCCGCGATCAAGAAGCACGAGGTGAGCACCACAAAACCTCTCACCGTGTTGTGGATCCCGGACTTCGAGCCGTGGACTGGGATCGAGCCTTGTGTGCTCGTCGGGCCTTGTGAGCCCGCCGTTGTTCCGTGTCGCACCGCGCCGCCGCGCTCTCGCCGTCGCCTGTGATGCCGGCCTTCGAGCCGTGCCGCGTCTCGCTTGCAGGTGCCGCCGCCTTCACCCACGCGCGCGCCACGCCTAGATGCTCCCCTATTTTCCCTGTTCGTTCCCCGTCGGGCGCGCTCCGTCGCGACGTCGCCACGCACCCCAGTGCGCCGGCATACGCGCACACGCCGTGCGAGGCCAAGGCCGAGCCTTTTGGCCGCCTTTTTCCAAGACGCCTTAGTCCAGCTGTGCACCGCCGTGCCCTCTTTTTCCAGTGTGCGTCGCCGGGCTCGCTGCCGCGGTCAAGCCACCGGCGCTCGCCTGCGCGCAACGACACCGCACCGCACCGCCGCTTTGCGGCCATAGCTTGATCCAGGAGTGACCCGTTCGCGTCCTCACGCCCGTGCGCACCCACGCGCACACGCGCGCACGCGCGTCCTCGCTGGCAATGGCCACCCCAGCCGCGCCGCCGTGCTCCCCTGCTACGAGCCCGCCGCGCCGACCCGCATCTTGTCGCCGTGAGCCGACGCCCGGCACAAAAACCGCTCCTTTCTTTGCCCAAGCGGAACCGTAGGGTCACCTCACCCGTGTCGATTCGCTTGTCGTTCAGCAGCCGCACCACCTCGCCGCCGGTGAGCTTTTCGTCGAGCACCTGGCGCCCTTACCCAAAACCCGGAGGGGTTCTTCTTCGCACACGTGCCCACACCGGCCGCTGGCCGTAGCGGATCCACCGGATCCCGTGCACCCGGCCACTCCTAGCCCATGGCACACGCAAGCCCGCACCGGCCGCTGGCCGCAGCGGATCCTCCGGATCCCGTGCGCCGGCCACTTGGGCTGCTCCGTCAGCTGCCACAGGTGCAAGGGCCGGCTTATAGCCACCTAGGTGGTAGCCGCGTCAGCGCTAGGAGCTGGCCAGCAGTCAGCTTATAGCTGGGTTCGAGCCCTTTAGAGTCAGCTTATAGCTAGCTTCTAGTAAGTAATATTGTATATGCGTATTTTATTTCCATAAAACTATTTTATCTTTGGAAAATCGTAGTAAATCCATTTTAACTCCGAAAAATATGAAACCTTTTCCGAAAATCTTCTAAAATCTTAAACTTCGAGTAGGACTAGTGTTTGCTCTCTTTTGGCTCTTAATCGGTGTTCATTTAGAGTTAATTGCAATAGGACCCGTCTTTATTTTAATTTACGTGTTATAGGAGCAGCTGGAGCCGGGGAGCTGAACCCGGAGTACGACTACACCGACGACTACATCGCCGACGACTACCCGACCGCAGGTTCATGCCTGACTGATTCTGAATACCTATTAGGCATTGCTATGTAGATTGCTAGCGCTTTACTTTAAATGCATGATGGTGAACCTTGCACTGCCTTCTTTAATTACCCTGTCCTTGTTTACCCTACTACTACTATATATATATAAGCGTGTATATACGCTGAGCTTCACGATGCATGTGTTGGGATGAGAATAGTGGTTCTTGGCGTGCGTGGGGTAAAAACTGGCAGAAGAAGGCGTTTTGGGTACTTTGGCGGGGGTGAGCTCGAAACAACCGGTCTGGGATCGGGGATGGGGGTGCACTCCTCAGTGCGTCCCCACTTTTACAGTTTTTGGAGCACAGGTGTTGGGGTTTTACTTACGCTTGGAGGACATGATCTCGCTCCGGTCTGAAAGCGAGTGGACAGACCTTTTCATGGGACCTTTACGTACACACCACCGCGCCGAGAGTGGGGTTAGGGCCGAGTTGAGCTCGGCAAGTGTGGAACCATACCTGCCAGCAGGATAGAGGGTATCAGTGGGGGAGAGGTGGGAGTGAGACCACCTTCTCTCAGTGCGTCGCCCGTGTGGCCACACGGGGGCATTTCACAGTTCCAGTGCAATTCCCTTTGCGGAGGGGATCGCTTTGAGGGCCGGATGCAGGATGGGACCGTAACTACCGAGAGTTCACACGGTAGGATGGGCTCGGTCGACCGTACACCGACCGGGTTCCATTCCGAGTTGGGTATTGGTGTACACGCTCTGCAGAGTTGTTTGATCTATAGCTATAGCCGCGTCCTCGGTCACGGACATGTCCCCTGATAGCTTTGTTCTCATGTTTTGGGATTTCTACCTTCCCCCTTAGTGAGAGTGTGGTGAGCCGTGGTTGCAGCCGGGGAGAGGAGAGTTGCTCCCTCTACCTCGCGGATCCGATTGCAATCATTGAGGTGCGAGGAGAGGAAGTTCTCGCATCGACCCTACATGGAGATAGGATGTGGAGACAGGGCCCTGGGGTAACAGGTGTTTCCGAGCTGTGTTGAGAGTTTGGGATGGGGATCTTGATGGAGATATCTTGTTGTTACTTTGCTGCTGCTGCATAGGGAACCCGAGCTTCTACCTTGTCTCTTTTCTTACCCTTTAGAAGTTAGGCCACCTAAAGCTGCATACAGTTGGTGACGTGCACCTATCCCACTCCTTGGGGATAGACTTTGGGTGTGCAGGATACGAGTCCGACTATGACAACAACGCCAACGGATGGTACGACTGAGGGATGCGTCGCTTCGCTCAAGGATGCCTGTGGGCGAGAAGAATAAAAGATGGAGACCCTTCTGAGAGGCTAGCTACCGCTGCGTAGAATTTTCACTCTGATTCAGCAAGAGGCTTGTAATGATGTACTCCATAATGGACATGTAATAAATTATGTACTGATATTTCTGTGATGCGATGTATGACTTTGTTTTACCTTCTGTGATGCGTTCTGTACGCGATAGCTACTGATCCAGGGACTATCGCAAAGGTACAGGGATTCGGATTTTCTTCACCGAAAATCCGGGGCTTTACACTACCTAAGGACGCAATATCAATCACTGAGCTAACAATGTCCGTGCAGTGAGATCCCTCGACAGAAGAGTAGTATCCTTTCAGCACAACACGTCGTACCTGCAAATCCGAGAAAGAGGAAAGCCACAGTGGCGAGCATCCCATGCTTAACAGCATACACCATCTGCCTCTATGCTGGTGTGATAACCTTTGGAGAATCATTCTGGGGCCTGGTGCACAGCACCACAGCCAAATTACCAAACCAGTTAATTTCAGAAAAAAATTCGAGTGGCAATGAAGAATTGCGCAGATTCAGAGAGGCTAACAGATCATATAAAAAATCTATGGAATTTGCAGCGACGCAGATGTGAAATTGGACCCAGAATGGATTAATTTTCTCTGCACCTCTTGTACCCGGGTGTTGAAGGCCATATCGCTGATGAGCCACGCCGCCGCCGCCACCACCAGAAGGACGAGCCAGAAGGACACCAAGCCGACAACCATGGCCTTCTTGGGCGCCGCAGCGGCGATGGAGCAGTCCTCGCCGCAGGCGATTCCCTCGAGGCGCAGGGCGGCCAAGCTGGCGAAGAGAAGCCACATGATTGCGAGGAGCAGGTACATGGCGGCGGCGGCGGCCGCGGTCAGGCCCGCGCGGCTGCGCGCCAGCGACGACGCTGCCATGTTTCGCCACGCCGTCTGTGGCGGCGACGGAGGCGGTGATGGAGAAGGTGTGGGAATCACAACGGCGGCGTCGCCCATGGGATGCTTGTCTTCCCTTGCCACAGTCTGAGACAGTTGAGGCAGCGGATCGGAGTTGCAGAACGGTGGGCGGTGGCTTGACCTTACGTTGGCTTGACCAGCAGCCACGGCAAGCCATGATAAACTTATAGTAATTTTTATTCTCAACATTCCCCGAAGCACGTATTTTTCCCCTCTCCATTCTCTGTTTTGGAGATGTGTGTGCATGTGTTTTTGCCAAATTTTACCCAAGCTAGTAAAGCTAAATTATGTCTATTTTTTATCAATTTTATCACCATTTTTATTGTTTCAAAAAAATTGCTTCGCAGCCTTCTCTTTTGAAAACCTAAGTACATTTCGGTGGTCAAAGTTTTTATGGACAAATTCGACTTGGTTAAGAGTTAGCAAAATTTGGTAGAAAATCAAATACAACAAAACATTGATCATTACGTTTTTAGAGAATGGAAATCCCACACACCCACACTTTCTCGCCTCACCAAGCTTAGCCTCATGGTGGGACACATGGCAGCTACGTGAACGGTCCACCAAAATCCAGTCAGGCGAGGCCGTAGCTTCCTTGTGATTTATTTTTTGGTTGCTTGTCCTACAATTCTGCCTCGATATGAAAGCTGAATTGTTTGGTCGCTCTTAAAAAAACATATCTGTTCTCTTCGTTGGAGGGAGGGTGAAATGAGCACTATTTAACCATCACATCCCTCATATTTTCTCTCACGAGAAACACTATTCCAGCATTGTTCCTTTGCAACGAAGTGAATGGGCCCATATATTCGAGTTAGGATTTTAGCTTCTCTTATTGCTACACGACCAACGTGGCCTACTCCATTCCAAGCACCAGCTTGCATTGACGAAGAAGACAGCTGATTCCTAGACACTTCAACCTTTATGATCCTTCAACGGGTGAGGGAAAATAAGGTTCTTGGGAAGCTCTTTGCATGACTGTTCAAGGTTTTGTAGCCATGATGTCTTCCCATACATCAATTGTCGCATGGCTTTGTCATCTTTTGCTGTTTAATTATCACGACCTGTCAATAGAGATAATGCATATGCACCAGCACCAGCCACACCTTCTTAGTCTACAAATGCTCAGCACGTGTATTGTGTCTTGATCAATATTATTTAATCATGTTTAATACGATCATAATTATGTTGCTCCTAGTTCCTCGAATGAGATAACTGCATTCTAGGATTTTTTCATGTCAAGATTTACTTGATTTGGAATTTAATATTGAGTTTGCCTAATTCTTCAACATAGCGAAGGAGCACAATGCTAAATACCTAGTGGAAATAAATATAACTACATGACTCAAAAGCGCTTTACCTTCATCGAATGTAGACACCAAATATACAAATAGTGATGTGATATGACATATTAACTCTATTTCTCCCTCAAAGGTGTTAATTAACTAACACAAAGCATCTGCAAACTTTTGAAGGCACGGGCGGACCCAGGATTTCAGAGGAGGGGGGGCTGGGTTTCCCTTCTTCCTCCTTCCTCCTCTCTTTCTCTTCCTCCTCCTCCGTCCTCATTTTATGCCTCCTCCTCTTCCTCTATGGCTGAAATTTCTTGGGGGGCTGGGGGGGGGGGCTCCAAAGGAATGCGTGGGGGTAGGGGGGCTGCAGCCCCTACGCTCGATTCACCCCTGTTTGAAGGCAAGATATGGTTAAATAGTCATGAGTCTATGAAAAAACACATTAATTCATGGAAATAATTTATCTGCTAAGCCGGTTAGTGTTAAGTTAGGATTTATGTAGCACCAAATAAACTTGCGTGCATGCAAACAGAATTTTGCAGAAACACAATTTATAAATTTTTCCAACAACTAAGAATAAACTATAGAATAAGAACACCAAAACCTTCTAGCAATAATTATATTTACACCTTATGTATATACATATTGTTCTAATTACCTATTGTCAAATTTTGACATTCACTCTCATGCTCATAGTAGACAATAAGACAAAACTAATAACAGGTGCCTTATCCATAGAAAAGATTTGCATATGCATAATAGGATTTGAATAGTTCCATCTCATCACTATCGGGGCACACTAATATACCTCTCAAATTGCACAAGACCAGTACATATATTGGTTAGGTAGTACTGCACCCACCAAAAGGCATTACTTGGCAAGAAAACCATGCTCAAATATCTAAAAGTCACTCAAGACCTTGGGTTGTGGTTTCCGAAAAGGAAAAAGTATATATTTTGACCATTCAACTCTTGCCAAAATTTGGTTTTGGCCATCGAATTCAAAATCGGGTATCTTTGACCGTCAAACTATCAATACCGTTCAAATTTGGCCATCGGGCTGTTTTGATGAATGATTTTATTTTTAAATGTATAATTTAGTCCTTATATCTTAAAATTATTGTTACTTTTTGCTCTTACCTCTAATTTAGGTGATTCTTGCAGTTATACATTCATAACAGTGAGGTTTATATTTTAAAATGTTTGTTATACTATTTTATCTCTATTTGTTATATTTTTTATATTGTTGTGTAAAAACAAGAATATAAGAAAAGTAAAATAAACATTTACAAAATAATATGAACAATATTTTATAAGTTAAAGCTCATCCTTACAACGCATGAACACAACAGTCACTTAAATCGGAGATACGAGAAAACTAGTAATCATTTCAAGATCCAAGGACTAAACAATAAATAAATTAGTCCTTTGATCTTTAAATGATTACTATTTTTTTCTCGTATCTCTGATTTAAGTTATTCTTATGGCTATGCTCTGTAATAATGAACTATATCTTTTAAAATGTTGTTCGTATTATTTTGTAACACTTTGTTTTACTTTTTTATATTATTATATTTATACAATAACATAAGAATAATATAACAAATAGTGATATAATACTATGAAGAAAATTTTAAAAGATAAACCTCACTGTTATGAATGTGTGACCACAAAAATCAACTAAATTAGAGGTGTAGTAGCAAAAAGTAATGACCATTTTGAGATCTAAAGGACTAAATTGTAAATAAAAATAGTTAAAACCACTCATGTAAACAGCCCGATGGCCAAATTTGAATGGTTTGATAGTTGGATGGCCAAAGATACCTGGTTTTGGATTTCGATGGTCAAAACCAAACTTTGACAATAGTTGAATGGTTAAAAATTGACTTTTTCCTTCCGAAAAAGGGGGACATAACTATGGTGGGTTATGTAGATGCTTGCTATATGTCTAACACCCATATATAACGCCAAATCATAGAATAGTTTTATGTTTCTCTGTGGTGGTGAAGCCATCTCCTAACGGTCTGTGAAGCAGACCATGATTATCACATCGACCAAACACTCATAGATAATTGCCCTATACGAAGCCATACAAGACTATGTTTGGTTACGATGGATTATTAACCAAGTGCAGAAGTCATGTGGTAAGGACGTCATCGACACCCGCACCATTATTTATGAAGTTAACGTGGCTTGTGTTGCACATATGCACATGGAATATGTCAAGAGCAATCTCAAAAACACATTGCAACAAAATTCTTTACCCCCCCTTGAGCTAGAATAGTGGGGAGGTAAATATCTTGCAAGTAAGGTTGTGTGATAATCTTGCAGATTTATTCACAAAATCTCTGCCCACCTCTACTTCCACAAGTGTGTTCATGAAATTGGCATGAGGTGACTTAGAGCATCTCCAATAGTTTGCCAAACCGAGTTGTCATTCTTGATTTTTGGCAAAAACGGTGAGAACACCCCCTCCAAAAGTGTGGCAAAGGACTTGGCAATTTTTGGCAACTTGGGGAAAACCTACCTCCAGCGCTCAAAGATACGCACGCATACTCAACATGGCATCGGCGTCTGTCCCGTGCATGAAGCCAGGTGGGAGGGTGAAAAAGAAATGAATAATACAGAATGGTTCCTGATGCAAATGTATAAGAGAGAAAGAATAGTTTGGCAAGTTAAAAACATCAAACTCTTGGAGATGCATTTTTTTATTTTTGACAAATCTTTTTAAGAGTTGACAAATCACAAGATTTACCAAGTTAAAAATAGCAAACTCTTGGAGATGCTCTTATTAGAGAATTGCAGGGTCCAGGGGGCGACAAACCCCAAAGCCATAGCTCATGATCTTAATCCAGAAGATCACGAGTCGGTCCTGAAGACATGACTTGGACATCAATTGTTGTACATTTTTCCCTTGATGAGTTTATCCCCACTGGGTTTTATCATGCAAGGTTTTTAATGAGGCAACATGTGAAACATAGTTTGCTCATGAAATGTACTCTTTTCTCCTACCCTTTAAGTTTTCCCCATTCCTCCCTGTTTCCTCTGTGTCCTATTTTGGTTGTTGTGTTCTTGTGTGCATCAACGAACTTGATTTCTAACACCAAGATTAAGATGTAACATGCCATTAAGCGATCTATCGTCTATTCCGACAGGATTAAATTAAGCTAATTAAAGCAATCTGGACAACAAGAAAATGGATTAAAGACATATGGGCCGAAGCTTAATCAAGGAAGGATAATTTGTGAACATAAATAGAAACAGAGCTAGCTAGGAAGCCTACAATGATAGCCTAGATAGATCTAAGCACATTCAATAACTGGTGAATAAATTAGATCAAAATAAAAGCAATGCACCATAAATCATAGATCTAATGTACTCATAAATCGGATCGGTGGAACTTTGGACATACCCCTCCATTGGATACCAAAACGATACAACCCCGCATATTAGGTGCCAAGTTCCACCAGTGGTAGATAAAAATGAAAAAGAACAAAAGGGTGGCCATGTGCCAAAAGTTGTATATTGATTGAGAGGACTGCTGCATTGAACCTGGGTACATATTTATACCCTGAACTAATGATTTCTAGCATGAGCCATACAAGACTTGCTTAATACAAAATATCCAAATAAAACTAAATATTAAAATACAAAGACTGTAATTTCCCTTATGTAGAGTCCTTGCTAATATAACTTCCTCTGACCGGTCCATAAACATATCGATCTTCATCCACAATTAACATGGCATCATTGATGCAGTGGTTTTCTTTTCAATTTTAATCACCTTCTCAGGCATCTATGTACCAGCCATGTCCCCTTTGCATGTACTTTATTTATTATCTCTCATTTACTTGTGCCGATTCCACTAATCCTTGCTTTAATGAGTTCCACAACCAGTACTTCAGGAATTATTGCTAACAAACACAACATCCCTTTGACCCCATGCCTTGTACGCACATCCACAATGCCTTTGGAAAGGACCACTCCAAACAGGAATCCCTAGCATCTCTTCGCACCTTGCAGATTATTATAAATTTGCCGATCGCTGTCTGTATATATGCAAGTTGACATCACTTTCTCATGTTACTCATGCAGATATATACCAATACCCTTTGTTCCTCTTTACACTGGATTTTATCATCCAAAATCCGGTGTCAACAACATGGCATAAATTTATGGAAATATTTTCTCTGCCTGATTAATTGTGAAGCTAGCATTTACGCAACACAATATGCACTAAAAAACTTGTGTGCATGCAAAAAGAACATCATGTGCAGAAACACACTCTGTACATTTTTCAACAACAGAGAATGAACTCTTTGGAAAAGAAAACCAAAATCTTCTAGCAATAGTCATATCTACACCATAAATATATATAGTTGTAACTTGTAACTACCCATTGTCAAAGATGACATCCACCCTCAAGCTCACAGTGTACATGCACGTCATCACAATATTAATAAGTGCCATAACATGGAGAAGGCATGTAGGATAGAAGCCCTCTAATATAGCTATCAAGCGGGGAGGGTTGAATGATAGCACAAACTGCAGCAGAAAACTTTTCACCCAAAAAATAAATTATAGATAGTACACTAAATCATGTCTCTCTCTTATAATGTTACTTCTAAATTGATTAAATTGTCAGAAAATAACCGATGAAATATGAAGGTAACCCAATTGGAATCACGACAATCGCAGGTCTACAACTCAAGATAGGAAATAAACAAGCATAACCTGATAGATGGTGACAAGAATTACACTCCTCGAGAATCAAGCATTTGTCCCCGGGCTGATTTTTCATTTGTACCGGGTATTTTTGCCATCGGTACAAATGAGGGCATTTGTAGCAGGTGGGGAGGAGGAGGCCCCGACGCGCCCCCGCGAGGGGACATTTGTACCGGGAGGTGGCTCCAATAGGTACAAATACCTCACATTTGTACCGAGTTGATGAGGACATCACCATGCTGAACACACATACGCCACGACCTTTCCCATGTTGGACTTCGTCTCCGACTCAGCTGCCACGTCCATCTCGGATTCAGCCTACACTTACGCACGGTTTCGGCGATAACTCCATCATACGACGTCGAAACGAGGCGTATAAGTACTCGTTGGAAAGAGGACGACGACACCGTCGATTTGGTTCTGGTCCTAGCTCCAGAAGTCGCGTGGATCATGCTGTGTGACCACGATAAGGTGCTGCACCACCTATTTTGGGCCAACTTGGCCGTGTATCAAGTCGGGCCCTTGGCCCAAGTCGTGGGTGCCCCCTCCTGGTCTCCCACAACCCTAGGACGACCCTCCCTCTCCATAAACTCAGTAGCCGCCGCCGGTTTAGAGGCGGGTTTTGCTTAGAGTTTTCTGTCGTCGAACAGTCGCCGTTATCGGTTTGTGAAACCCCAACTTTCGTGTGTTAATCATTCATCTGCAGAGTCACTATTTTGAGAGCTGCTTCTTTCGAGTTCTTGCTTGTGTTCTTCGTTTCGCAGGCAGGGATTAGCCTTCGCGGCGAGGTCAACCGGATTGTGATACGGTTGATAACCAGAGGAATCGTGGTGCTAAGATTGCAGGGGTCCAGGTCTTTGGATCTGAAGCCGGATCGGTGCGTCACATCCGCCCTAAACGAGTTACCTTTCACCTGACGGAAGATCGGGCACCCACGTCCCCATCAAGTGGTAATCAGAGACTCAGGTATTCCTGTCAGGATTATCCCCAGTTTAGATTTCGCCTTCGTCCTATAGTCCACAAAAATCCTACAAAAAAAATTCCGCTGTCCTAGAACCCTTGTGTTAGCCTTGCAATTTCGTTTCAGTTTCGCATTGTTGAGTTTGTGTCCGTGGTCGAGTCTTGTTGCTGGTTTAGATTTTGTCTTGGTCGTAGTTCAACTGCACCGTCGCTGTGTTTGTTTCCGCCGCTATCCCATCCACCGTCATCCAGATTACAAGTCGTGTCACTACACTACTCAACTTGCCCTCGCTAGCCGCCTTGTGTGAATTCTCGCCGTGCAAGCCCTAGATAGGTTGCGAGCTGCCTTGTGTTTTTTGCCTTGCATCACAGCCCCCCATTGTTTCATCATCTGGCAAATACCTATTGCAAATACTAGGGAAGCTTTGCCCTAGCCGCCGCTGAATTTCCTGCCGAGTTGTGCCTCTCAAAAACGTAACTTGAGGTACCTTCAGTAAACAGGGCATAACTTTTCGCTAGGTGCTCCGATTGAGCTCAATTTTTTACAGCAGATTCGTGACTCCATTTGGGGTAGGGTCCAAACTGACAATGTCGGTTTGGCATTCTCAAAAAATTCAAAAACAATCAGGAAGATAAAGAAAAAATTCATTCAAGTTGATTTAGGGTTTTCGGTGAACCTTGCTGTTTTTCCCTAGGCCACAATACACTTCTATTTAAGGTGAATTTTTGTGAGCTTCTATCTTTTGTGATAATTGTTCAGTGGTAAAAAATTCAGAAAAAGATCAGGTTGTTTGATTCCTTTCTTGGAGGTCACTATCAGCAAAAATAGTGAAAACATGTGCATTGCTTGCTTCTTTGCTAGTTCTTTGAGCTTTTTCCATTGTTCTTTGTTCAGCCAGCAACTGTGACTTGTACTTTGGATACTTATTGAACTTTGCTACTCTGTATTCGATAATTGTTCCACATATACTACATATTGTGCCATCCTAAGCTCCACATACAGATTCTTCGGATCAGTACAGCGAAGGACCCTTGCAATCTTGGTACCACGTGCGCACAGGTATCACGACCAGCCACCGGTTGTACCATCCCTTGCTTGCATTGGTAAGAACCTGGTAAGAACTTGGTAAGACGTGTGTGAGCGTGTGATTCCATTAGCCAACCACCACATAGTGCATCGGGTCTTTACTAATCCTTAACCATGCCAGACGATATTCCTGTGTTGTCTAGTCAATTGCAGGAGATGCAGAATGAGATGAAGGACTTTTTCATGAAGGAGTTGAGCAAGCTCACTAAGGAGGTCCAGAACAACAACCATACTGTTGAGAGTGTGAACAAGCGCGTCTCCACACTGACCACAAGAATTGAGCAGCTTGAAAGCAACCCTCCCAAGCATGATGGCACTAAGGACGAGGAGGACACCTTCGATGATGCTGACCATCCTGAGGATACTGTTTATTTCCCTGATGGTACGGTCGACCACAAGATGACAAGTGAGAACCGTGCACACCGCATTCTTGCATTCAACACTCGCGGTATGAAAGGTAAAGGTTCTCGACATAATTATGGTAACGATGACCCTTATGCTAAAGTTAAATTTACCATACCTACTTTTTATGGGAGATATGATGCTGAGGAATATCTTGATTGGGAGATGACCGTAGAACAAAAATTTGCTTCACACCTTGTTCCTGATCGTCATAAAGTTAGACAAGCCACTAGTGAATTTAAAGATTTTGCTATTATCTGGTGGCAAGAATGTGCTTCATTAAATATACAACCTACTACCTGGGATGCTCTTAAAATTGCTATGCGTGATCGTTTTGTTCCTGCTTCTTATAAGCGTGATTTGCGTAAGAAATTACAACGTTTAGAGCAGGGAGATATGTCTATGCAGGATTACTATGCTGAGTTACAGAAGGGTATGATTCGTTGTGGTGTAGTTGAGGATCTTGAGGATAAAGTTTGTCGTTTTTATGGTGGTTTGAGACGTGAAATTCAGGATATTGTTGACTATAAAACTTTCACTACCACCAACCAGTTGTTCCAGCTTGCTATACTCGCAGAAAAAGAATTGCAGGGACGACGCAGGAGCTCATCCATGCCTACGACCTTCACGCCATCAGTAGCTCGATCGCCAGCTACCTATTCTTCCACACCACCAGCAGCTACGACGCCTTCTTCTGAGGTGAGCAAAGTGTCTAATGTAGAGGTCCAGCAGAACAAGACCCAACCTACTTCCGCTAAGAGTTCTTCGAGTAAATCTGCCCACATTGTGTGCCACCGCTGCAAGGGGATGGGCCATATCAGCAAGGACTGTCCAAGTACTCATGCTTTCATCGCTTCACCGGATGGAGATGGCTATGTAAGTACTAGTGACGTTGAAGATGATGATATTTTTGCCGCTAACACTGCTGCAGGTTCGGATACGAGCAAGGTGAACGCCATTAACTCCGAAGATGCATCCGCCGGCTTTCCTAGCCTTCTTGTGCAGCGTGTGCTCTCCGCACAGGAGCAACATGAGGACGACACGAAGGCCCAGCGCAACAACTTGTTCCACATGTTTCTTGTCGTTCAGGAGCGATGTGTTCTCACCATTATTGACACTGGGAGTTGCAACAACTTGGTGAGTTCAGATTTGATCCGCAAGCTTGGTTTGGAAACTCGACCTTTACGCTTTCCGTACAACATTGAATGGTTCAATAATTCTGGTAAGGCGAAGGTAACTCACTCCGCACGCATACACTTTTCATTTGGCTCTTATCATGATTATGCTGATTTTGATGTCGTACCTATGGAAGCATGTTCGCTTTTATTAGGACGTCCATGGGAATATGATAGAGATGCTGCACATCAGGGTAGAACTAATACATATACCTTCACACATAAAGGCCAGGACATTACTTTGCTTCCTTTATCACCTGCTGCTATTAGGAAACATTTTAATGACCTTGATGAAAATAATAAGAAAGAACCAAGTGACACTGAATCGTCTGATGTTAAACATGAAGGAATTAAATTAAAAGGGGGTGCTTTTCTTGCTACTACATCTGCTCAAGCTGAACTTTGTGATAATCCTGATGCACCTTGCTATACTATGCTTACCCGAGATGTTTCTTTCGCCAATACACCTATGTCTATATCACGTACTTTGCATCGTGCGGTTCCTAACCTTTTGCAGGAGATTGATGATGTGAAGGAGTCGAGGACGACTCAGATTCAAGAAGGGGGGATGATGAGGACATCACCATGCTGAACACACATACGCCACGACCTTTCCCATGTTGGACTTCGTCTCCGACTCAGCTGCCACGTCCATCTCGGATTCAGCCTACACTTACGCACGGTTTCGGCGATAACTCCATCATACGACGTCGAAACGAGGCGTATAAGTACTCGTTGGAAAGAGGACGACGACACCGTCGATTTGGTTCTGGTCCTAGCTCCAGAAGTCGCGTGGATCATGCTGTGTGACCACAACAAGGTGCTGCGCCACCTATTTTGGGCCAACTTGGCCGTGTATCGAGTCGGGCCCTTGGCCCAAGTCGTGGGCGCCCCCTGAATTTTTTTTTATATTTATTTTATCGCGATTTTGCAAAAATATATGGTCCGCCACAAATTTTGCAAAAATATACATCTGCCGCCGTGGGCCACGACGTCAGGGACATAACGCCGCGGCCCACGGCGGTAGGAGCCACCAGGAGTGGGCCCTTAGCGTGGGTGAAACATAGCGCCGTACGCCACGGCGTCAAGAGCCTAGCGCCGCGGGCCACGGCGTTAGGTCCTAGCGCCATGGGCCACGGCGGCAGCAGGCCTCCTAGCGCCGTGGGCCATGGCGCTAGGGTCCAGCTGCCTATATAACACCGAAATTCAGCCGAAAATGTCATAATAATTCGAAAAAAAAGAAAAGAGAGGGGTTAGAGGAGAAGGGAGTGAGGAGGAGGTGGTGAAGGTGCGAAGCTCTGCCGGTTTTTCGTCTCGTTAGAGGTAATACTCTGATACTTAATAGTTTTAGTGTAGATGTGCTTAGTAGATATATAGTTTTAGTGTAGATCTGCTCAGTAAATACATAGTTTTAGTGTAGATCTGCTTAGTAAATACATAGTTTAGTGTAGATCTGTTTAGTAAAATTAAAGTTGTAGTGTAGATCTGCTTAGAAAAATTATAGTTGTAGTGTAGATCTGCTTAGTAAAATTATAGTTTTAGTGTAGCTCTGAGTAGATATATTTTGTAGTTGCAGATCCACTTCTTAATAGCGTTTTATTTTTTCATGCTGTCAGACATGTCAGATGATCTCATTGTCAAGTTGTATTTCGGTAATGGGCAGATTAGATATGGTGAACATGGAGTTGACTTGTCAGAATTTGATTCGGTTGACCATGTGATTAGAAGAGCAGCCTCAAGAACTTGGGGGTCCATTACCCAGTTTTTTTTAGGGCATTTCATGTTGATGAAGAGCAACATGACTTGTCCATTATGGCTCTAATCAACAGGAGTGAGTTATTATATTGGGAGCTTATGCCACTTCAAGGCACTGAATATTGGAGGAGTTATATCAAAACAGCATGTGAAATTGGTTTGCCTGTGATGCTGTTTATCCAAGTTGTTCATAAGGCTGGGTCTAGTAGTCAAGTGCCTGTGAGTGATGCTCACCAGGGTGAGGCTGAACTACAAGCAGGAGATGGTCCTGCAACTGAGCCACAAGAAGAAGGAGATGGTGGTTCCAGTGAGGAAGAAGAAGGAGATGGTGACACACACTTTGAGGGTGCAATTGACGAGGGGGAAGTTAATGAAGAACTACTCAGGCGGTACGAAATGGAGGCCAATGGGGATGAACGTGGGTTGGAAGAGGACTCCTCAGATGATGAGGATGACCCGCTAGTTCCAAGGGATTGGGACAGTTATAATTTCTCACAGCTATCTGTCAATCCTGGTGAGAATGTGGCCTGGGAGTATAGAGAAAATACAGTTTCTGTTGGCGTCATGTATAAGAGTGCAGTAGAGGTGAAAGATGCAGTGAAGAGGTGGTCCACCCTTACTCTGCAGAGAGAGTTCAGGGTAGTGAAGAGTTCTCCACATATATATGATGTACAATGTCTGAAGCCCAACTGTCCTTTTCGAGTGTATGCTTCCAAGGGCAAGTGGAAAAATTATTGGGAGATCAAATCTGTTGTGGATCACACTTGTGTACTTGAGCAGCTGGATGCAAGCCATCGTAATTTGTCATCCGGTTTTGTGGCTAGCCAGATGTTTGCTAAGATTGTGGAAAATCCTGCTTTTGAGCCTAAGTCCATTATCTTGGCAATTGAGGAGAAATTTAGGTATCAGATAAGTTATGGTAAGGCATACATGGCAAAGAAGAAGGTAATGGAGATGAGGTGGGGAACTTATGAAGCATCCTATGACAATCTGCCTCGATTGCTGAACACAATTGCCACGCTAAATCCTGGTAGTTATTATGATATCAAGACTTATAATATTGTATCAAGGCCAGGGAAGCAAGTCTTGCAGCGGGCATTCTTAGCATTGGGTCCTGCTATTGCTGCATTCAAACAGTGTCGACCAGTGATTTGCATAGATGGCACATTCCTAACAGGAAAATACAAGGGCACAATCCTTACAGCTGTGGCTGCAGATGGCAACAATCAGTTGTTGCCATTGGCAATTGCTTTTGCAGAGGGAGAGAATGGTGACAGTTGGTATTGGTTTCTGGAGAGATTGAAGCAAATGGTGGTGGGAGATGTGTCAGACGTGTGTGTGATACACGATAGACACAAAGGTATTTTGCAGGCCATTAGTGATATCAAAGAAGGTAGTGAAGAGCGTCACAGAGCAGCACAATGGCCAGATGTGCATAGCAGGTGGTGCATGAGGCATATGGGAGCAAACTTTCATAGCCAGTTCAAGAACAAAGAACTTACAAAATTGTTCAAGCGCTTATGTTCGACCAATCAGGAGAAAAAATTCTTCGACCTATGGCAAAAATTAGATGATCTGACGAAGAAAGCATCAGAAGAGATAGCTAAGAAGCCTGTAAGTACTGAACCCGGGGAAGAGCCAGTTTCTCTGGAGGACGTGGGGCTAGATGCTCCAAATGTCAGAAGGAGAAGGGGACGTGCTGTGAAGACCTTCAGCCGGTGGATTCAGAATGAGCCTAAGGAGAAATGGTCCCTCCTGTTTGATAAGGGAGGTGTGAGGCATGGGATAATGACAACAAATTTTGCTGAGGTCTACAACGCTGTTTTGCGTGGTGCCAGAGCTCAACCTCTTGTTGGTATCATTGAGTTCTTCTTGTACCGCACAATGAAGTATTTTCTTGACCGTGCTAATGCAGCACATGCAGCAATGCAGGACCCTCAGAAGGTGTATTCAACATGGATGACTGAGTACTTGAACAAAAAACAGAAGGCTGCTCTCTCCCACAGAGCTTACCCACAACCTCTACGTCGTGATCCTGGCGAGGAAGTGCAGTGGAAATATCAGATAAGTTGTCAGTCCAAATCACAAAAGGCAAATGGTGAAATAACAATACAGAAAATAGTGATTGGGAATCAGACATGCTCATGCTCTTGCCAGAAGCCACTGCTGCTACACTACCCCTACTCACATGTGATCGCTGCATGCCTTGCAACAAAGAATCAGCATTGGGGCCGCTACGTGCCTAAATACTTTCTGAAGCAAACCGTTCTAGACACTTGGAACCACACTATTGAGGGTTACCTGCATCTTGGAACTTTCACTCAAGACCCCAAAGACAGTGCGTTGTACATACCAAATCCAGATCCAACCATGTGTCAAGGTGTCGGTCGACGCAAGAAGAAGAGGATTAGGAACAACATGGATGAGGCTGAAGCTGGACGTCAGGGGCAGATATGCTCCAAGTGCAACAATCCTGGACACTCCTACAAGAAATGCACCGAAGCATCTTACTTTTCCACTCCCACTTCTACACCACCTGCAGCTAGTGCACGTGGTCGTCGTTCCAGTCGCTACAACGAAGGAATGCAGTGACCGTACTTGTGCATGTTGTCGTCTTGTAATATTTGAACAATTTTATCTTGCAAGGTCTTGTAATATTTGAACTTATGCATGTTATCGTGTTGTAATAATTGAACTACCTTTTAATTTGCTTGTTGTTTTATTCTTGTCGTCGAATTTCTTATCATATCCGGTTATGTTTTGTTCTATGATTTCAAATGAAACAAGTAATGAATTTATCATATTTCTCATCTGTTTTGTAGGCTTTCAATGGCTTCAACGGGTCCTGAGTTGGATTTGGAGTTGCTCACCAGTAGGAAGGACAAGGTTGAGGTGCCAAAGGGGATCCACACTCCTATGTGCTACTGCGGTGACAACTGTAAGCTTGTCAAGTGCAACGTTCTCGGGTACTGCTACGGGATGAGGTTCTTCATGTGCGAGAACTACGAGCATGACCCCCTCCCACCATGTCGCAATGTTAGACCAAAAGTAAGAACTAACTGCATTACTAAATAAATATTATGTCATTGCTATTTTATTATGTGCTAACTTGTCTTTGAAAAAAGACTCCACCTCCTCTCTGTGATTTCATGCAGTGGCTAGATTGTGAGCAGTCCGAACAAGACAAGCGTTACGTCGAGGAGACGGGTCGTTCAGCACGTGAGAGGTGGCAAAGGATGGTTGAGGTAGAAAAACAAGAACAAAAACGTAAGGAGCAGCAGAAGGAAATTCGCATTCGGCGGGAGATCAAAGAACGTGAAGCGGCCGCGGCCCGTGAAGCAGATAGAGAGAGGAAAAGGGAGAGAGCTCGCCGGGCTAAGGAAGCTGGGCCGGATGCTATGAGGAAGGGGAAATACCCCTGTTGTACCCAGTAGACGTAGAGTACTCGACGCCGAGTGCTACTGTATCCATAAAAAATTATGATTTCATTTCATCATTCTTTAGAGTCGGGTTGTATCTTTAAGAACTTGATTTCAGATGCATTTCAGATGCGAACAATAAAACTCGTACTAGGGTGTGTTTTCTGTGAACTGCACCAAACAGTGAACACATAGGGTGTGTTTTCTGTGAGTAACTGCACCAAACAGTGTACCTAGTACTAGGGTGTGTTTCCTTTGAGTCACTGCCCGTTTTCTTGCCCCGGATCGAATGGCCCACCATCCAGTCTGCGCCTACATATATGTGAGCACTCTTCTCCAGTCTCACTTCACAACACAACAAGCAACAATGAGTTCCTGGACTGGGGATGATGATGATGACTCCCTCGGTCCAGCACTGTGGAGCCAGCAAGATCCAGAGTTCAACAGCAATTTTCCAGTCTTAGACAAGAGAGATTTCAAATCCATGCGTGATGTTAGGAAGTACGCACCAAATCAAACGGTGAACTGGCCAAGGTGTGCACACGGTGAGTTCTGTGTGATGCAGGTTTATCAGGGATGGGACAACTCTGGTCGCCGCTTCTGGCATTGCTCACGAGCATGGGCAGGCAGGCAAAACTCCATGACCTCTGTCCTTCATCATTTTATGATTTACTAATGTAATCACGGTTTATGCAGTACTCTGAACAACCAGATAACTGCGGTTTCGTGCAATGGGTGGATCCCCCAGCTATTCACCCGTATCAAGAGTACATCAACTACCTCGAGGATGTTGTCATCTTCAACCTGAGGCAAGAACTCGTGTCGGCATTGGCTTCTCCAGATCCGACATCTACCAACGGCGACGACGGACCGGTGACCAGACCAATGGTGGTGAAGACGAACACCGGCTGTGAGGACGAGTACTGCTGTTGTCCGTGCCACGAAAAGAAGGACAACACTCCACCAGCAACTCCACCCCCGCCACCATCTGATCCAACTCCACCCCCGTCGGGGTACATGCCCTCCCAGCACTCCGGCGGGTCTATGATGTCCGGGTTCTCCGGGTATTATTCGTACAACTAGACTACAATTGTTGTAATAGTTTATTTAAATCCCCTAAGGCACGTTAGGACTAGCAAGAGCGGCACAAAGTTAGGGTAATTGTGTCGCACGTGCCATTGCAAATGTTGTAATCGTTTATCTAAATTCGTCATTAAGTATTAATGGTTCGTCGTTTTATCCAACAATTGAAATTTAAAAAAAAAATTCCTACCGCCGTAGCCCGCGGCGGCAAGGAAGACATAACGCCGCGGGCCGCGGCGTTAGCTCAGCGCCACGCTGCCGCCTGGCGTTGGACCCCTAACGCCGTGGCCCACGGCGTCAGGGTCGTAACGCCGTGGCCCTCGGCGTTAAGGGTACGGGCCCACTCCTGGCAGCTCCTACCGCCGTGGGCCACGGCGTTATGTCCCTGACGCCGTGGCCCACGGCGGCAGATGTATATTTTTGCAAAATTTGTGGCGGACCATATATTTTTGCAAAATCACGATAAAATAAATATAAAAAAAAATTCGCGCCCCCTCCTGGTCTCCCACAGCCCTAGGACGACCCTCCCTCTCCATAAACTCAGTAGCCGCCGCCGGTTTAGAGGCGGGTTTTGCTTAGAGTTTTCTGTCGTCGAACAGTCGCCGTTATCGGTTTGTGAAACCCCAACTTTCGTGTGTTAATCATTCATCTGCAGAGTCACTATTTTGAGAGCTGTTTCTTTCGAGTTCTTGCTTGTGTTCTTCGTTTCGCAGGCAGGAATTAGCCTTCGCGGCGAGGTCAACCGGATTGTGACACGGTTGATAACTAGAGGAATCGTGGTGCTAAGATTGCAGGGGTCCAGGTCTTTGGATCTGAAGCCGGATCGGTGCGTCACATCCGCCCTAAACGAGTTATCTTTCACCTGACGGAAGATCGGGCACCCACGTCCCCATCACGAGTGGTGGCTCCGTCTGGTACAAATGTGTTGGCCTCACATTTATACCGGGCGGATCCACCACCCGATATAAATGCGACGACATTTGTACCGGGTAAAAAGAAGACCTGATACAAATGTCATTCCATTGATCCCTCGGGGAGGACCTAGAAAAAATTCTGCCGGCGCCTCTCGATCCCTCCGCGTCCTAGCCCTCCTTTAATTCCGGTTGATGAGATGAGATGAAGAAAAGAAAAGAAACAAACAAAAAGAAAAGGTAAGAAAAAAGAAAAGGGAAGGGAAGGAGGGTGGGATGAGGTTGACGGCGTCAAAAAACATTTGTACCGAGGCTTGTTACCACCCGGTACACATGTGTCCCCCTCATTTGTACCGGAGAACATGTACCAGTTCAATAACCGGTACAAATGACGGTTATCGACCGGTACAAATGAGCGTTTTTCCAGTAGAGTTAGCCACCAAGCCCTAATTTCGTGATTAAACAAAATATATAAAGGTATAACGAATCAAAATTCTCACCCTAATGAGTTCATGGTCATTTATGAAGTGGTAGCACACTAACATATTCATAGATCATGTAATTAAATATATTTTTTGCAAGATATGAACCTTACCACCAAGGTTAGAGTTTAACTGATAGTAGCCCCAACCAAGAAATTGTTTCTTATAAACCTATGTGCCAGATATCCGGCTGATTTGCATCATTGTTTCTTAGATTACCTATTATCAAGAAAAGAGAAAATTCTGAAACCATAAAGCTTGAATACCGTAAAAAAATCTCCAAATAATATAGGTGCCATATCACTAGAAAAGGATTTGCATATGTATATAGGATTTGAATAGTTCAGTAGCATTTGTAGCAACAAAAAAATAAAAAATAAAACAATATCTTAGAAACAGATATTTCATGTGGTTAAAGAATTTAGTCATGACACATCATCACTGAAGATGGTGTAAATTACAAAAACCAGACATGTTTTTTTCGGAATCCTACGTGCTTTTGAGAACCATGGGTAGTGGTGGTACTGTACAGTCATATGTGCATTCACACAGTTGACCATGCAGATAGACATGCATCCACGTGTCCCTAGATAAAAAAAGGCTATGCGGCATCTGTGTTTGTCATTTGTGTACTAATAAGTCAACTAGTCCCCTAGTTCATATGGATGTAAATAAATCTACGTACATCTGCATCTCCATTGTTGCCTGCGAAAAAAGCTGCCAAGTATCCATGGTGTGTGAGATATGTGTCAGTAGTACATAATATCATTAGGATATGAATCTACATGCCACATCTTTAAGTTATCACTAACAAATCATTGTCTTTGACTATCAAAGTTTCTCAAACAATTAATTGAGACAAGGGAAAATAGATTCACCACAAGACCTATATAAATATCAGGCCTTATGGTTGCAATTCTCCCCATTCTACATCCCATTCATAGTTCGATTTTGACAACCACTTATTGTGTAGTACATACTCAAACTCCGCAACCAATGGATCCCAAGTTCAATGATGAGTGGAGTGCCTCCAGTATCAGGATGGTGAAATCACTCATTGCTAGTCACGGAGCCAACAACAATTATGCCAACAACACAAACAAGACTCACAAAGCCATTATGAATAAACTCCAAGCATGGTTTCCACAAAAGGAGAAGAATCAGCTAATTGAACTGTATGTTGAGCTCCTAGTGGAAATGCTGCTGCCAGCAGAGAGTGTTGTGGCAATCAACAACCTCATGAATGATAACTTTGGGATTCCAATGGAGGATCCCCCCATGAAAAACATGGATATGTTGCTTGCTAGCTATGTGACAGATAAGACGCTGGAGGCCATGGGGATGGTGGAGGAAGCTCCTCATCAAAGGCAAATACTCATTCCTCGCCAAGAGAAGCAGCACAATGAGGGGTCTTGGACCATAGAGGAGCACTGGTTAGTATTTTTTGACATAAGTCCATCATTATGCATACACATAATTTTCATTTTTAAAGGATTCATGGCATATATTTCTTATGGATAGAACACTTGTTAATAAGCATGCGGTGTGGGTTATTGATTATCATCATATTATGACAGGAAATTAAAGATCTAAAACATTATGTAGCTCGTCTGTCCTAATAAATTAACCATATTTCTTACCACAGCCAATTTCTCTGTGGTCTACAAGAATACGGCCGTGGCAACTGGAAGAAGATATGCAGGGACTTTGTCACCACCAGGACGCCAACACAGATCTCTAGTCATGCGCAAAAGTACTTTCTTAAGATGAAGCACACATCTGAGAAGAAACGCTACACTATTAATGATGTCGGCCTCTATGATACTGAACCATGGGTACAAAACAACTCTTTCATCAGTCGGGACAATCCCATCGCCTTTGGTGGTGCTTATAACACAAACTGCTATGGATCTGGCAACCATATTGCCCCCATAAACAACGTTGCACCAGTTTGGTCACCCTTCTTGTACAGTGCTAGCCAGGCGAGTAGCAGTCAGGTGAACACATTGGCTGGGCAGCAGGTGGGGGCTAGTTCTTCTCCAGCTCCAGCACTAGAGGGGCCTGGAAGCCACATGGATCTGACTGCTAATCAGCAAGGGGATTTTCTTCCTGAGCAGTGGGTGGACATAGATAACATGTACTAGTGACTAGTTACCTATGGTTTGGTATCCCAAGATGCATGGCAACATAGCTCACTGAAGACAATGTATCAAGGTTAAATGTTACTAGAACTGTTCTAGCAGTGTTATCAATAATATATAATTCATTGAGATGCGAATGCAATGCAATAAACTAGTATAAATGTATCCCTAATATATGTATTACAATCCATGTCAATTATATATTGATTCTGGTCATGTCTGTCTTTCATATATTATAGCAATGCATATATGAACATTCATTTTGAGACAAACACGTGGGGAAATCCCTTACTAATTTTATTTTTTATATACTCCCTCCGTCCCGTGAAGAATACAATCCTAGTGTTTGAAAAAAATCCCACAATGAGTGCAATCCTAGAAAATAGATCTAACTACCTGTCTAATTAAGTAATCATATCTTATCTGCATGCTAAACCTTACAGCATGTGTCTAAAAAAATAGGGGTACTAGAGTCTTTGCGCGCCACCACTAATCTGTCATAGAAAAATTAGAATTGCATTGTTTATGAGACGGTGGGAGTATGTTGGATATAGAACTCCAATTCCTCTATATAATTAAAACTACCTTATTTCCTGCTATATAATTATGTATTCTCATTACTGGACTTGTAATTTTCTTCTGATCTGCGTATGATTTGACACCATCCAAATTACCGAAATTTTTCATATAAATGAAACATATTATGCTAGCAGTATACGTCCACAATGACAATACTTCATATACGAAGAGAAGTTGGATCGATTCAAGAAAGATGTGAAGACAGTCTAGTTTCCCTCCTTTCAGGACTTCTGTCTGCAGGGATTATTGGCCATGCATATTCATCTGCAATAGTGTGTATACTTGTAGCTCATTGCCCGTCCTCACATCTTTGTCCACTTCAAGGCTTTTCCTGCAAGAGAAAAGCAACAATCTTGATCACATATTACGTGTAAAATGTTGGGTGTATAAATGTTGAATAATAGTATTCAATAAATATTTTAGACTTCCCTGAAGAACATGTAGTTATCTACAAAGCAAGATGTGTGGGTTGTGGTTAAATAGTCACGAGTCTGACAAAAACATAAATTCATGGTAATATTTTCTTTGCTAACCTGATTAGTTAAGTTACCATACCAAATAAACTTGTGTTCATGCAAACAGAATATCTTGTGTGGAAACAGTGGCAGAGATGGGATTTGAGTTGAGGACCGAAATAAGTCAGATTCTATTCTACTTGTGTCAAGAATCACAAAGATGAAAAATGATCATATTGCCACCAACTTTTCACTATGCATACATGCATTAATATTCCTAGCACCAATATTAACATTGTTTGATCTACAAAAAGAAAAAGGACTCTATTAAAGATGTGAGAGGACAAACTACTAGTTGTTTTCAATTTTTTGTGAAGATATTCCAATCATCATTCTGGGTGACTTCAAAATAAACATCGACAAGTATTGCTTCATGAATTAATCTTAATGTAAACTATGAATGCATTGGAAGCTAAACATGTAGATTAGTATAGTTTGGAACAAGATTGGGTTGTGTGTCAATTGTTGGTGTGCTGCTTTCCATGGTCGTGTGGGTGCGCAGGGCTTTTATAACACAGGCCAAATTTCCAGTATGCTATAGGGCTTTGAATTACTACTAAGCAACGGTGATTGCTACTTAGTGAAAGATTGGCCCATAGAGAACAAAACGCATTCTCAAACTCGTGTATCGATCGGCCGCCCCATCTGCCTGGAAGCAGATCCTCTGCCGTTGGTCCCTCTACCATTGTGTCCCTGTCACGTGGATCCGGTCTCACGTGGCATTGACTCAACGCTAGGCACGCAATGGCAGGCGAGACTCGCCCGTCAGCCCTCCTCACAAGCGACGACACCACCACTGCCTCCTCCCCCTCAACCCCGGTTGCTCTCACCTCCCGCCTCCCTGCCGATAGTGAGGAGGAGCGGGGGTCCACCCTTTTAGCAGATCTACTATTTTCAGGGTTTTTTTTTCTTTTTTCCTTTCCTCCATAATAATTTGGACTAGATTTTTGTTGGCCATTTCGATGTTTTCGATTTGGCTTTCTCTTCCTAGAGAGATCGAGGTATGTTGACTTAGTCCTCCTCAATGTAGGGAGCGATTGGATATGTTTCCCTCTTCTGCAGGATCATCTTTCCGGCTGCCAGTGATACTACTTGTGGCAGCGGTGCCCTTCCTGTTGCTAGTGGTGATGCTAGTGGCATCGGATCTAATAATGTTCATTCAACCTTTAGAAGATATGACCATTGTTCTTTCGATGCTCTTTACTCCCCATAGTGTTTGAGCTTACCACGATCTTATGTGGTCTTCATGTTCGTAGAGGTAGGGGCTCTGGCTCTCAGGTCCATATTTGGTGTACTTCCATGGTCACGATGGAGCTTCCTAGAGGTGTCAGGTGTACAACGTTGGATGCAAGGAAGATGAAGTTTAGGGATTTATTGGTGTGCTTCAATGTAATTTTATTTTATGTTGAGGTCTCAGTTGTAAAGGGGGTTTTAATTTAATGGAATCCAATCCCTTAAAAAAAGATTGGCACATAGCAAGGAGGGCCATGGCCCCGATTGGCCGGCAATTGGCTCCACCGGTGAGTGGAAGCACAATTTATAAATTTTCAAACCACTGTGAACGAATTCTCTAGAAATAAGAACACCAAAACCTTCTAGCACCTTAAATATATATAGACATGACATTCACTCTCAACCTCATAATCGATAAAAGATGAAACTAATAATAGGTGCCATATCCGTAGAAAAGATTTGCATATGTATATAGTATTTGAACAGTACAATATCATTTATAGAAGCAAAAATAAACTAATTATGCAATATAGTAGAAAGGGATATATTTCATGTGGTTAGGTATTTTAGTTACGAAACATTATCTCTGGTGATGGTGTAAATTACCAAAACTGGACACGTATTTTTCTCAATCTTATGTGCTCAAGAACTCGTGGTACTGGCCATTTGTACATCCACACCAGTTGACTGTGCAGATAGACATATATGCATCCACCTGTTCCTGGACACAAAAATGGCTAGGCTGCATCGATGTTTGTCCATTTGTATGCTAAGTCCACTATTCCCTATGGATGGAAATAATACTAGTATATGTACACGTACATGTTAATTGTGGCCTGCGAGAGAGCTGCAAAGTTTACAATATCCATGTGTGTTATCAGTTTATCACACGTGTGAGAGATGGAAGCACATAATATCAGCAAGATATAAATATGCATGACTTTGACATCTTTAAGACATCACTAACAAAGCATTGTCTGACTATCAAAGTTATTCGTACAATTAATTGAGATCAGAAAAAATAGATTCACTACAAGGCCTATAAATACCAGGGCATATTGTTGCAATTCTCCCCATTCCAACATCCTATTCATAGTTATTACAACCAATTGTGTAGTACGACGTACTCAAACCCGTAGCCCATGGATCCCAAGTTGATTGGTGAGTGGAGTGCCTCTGATATCAGGATGGTGAAATCGCTCATTGCTACTCATGTTGCCAACAACAACTATGCCAATGATACAAGCAAGACGCACAATGCCATTGTGAATGAACTCCAAGCATGGTTCACCCAAAAGGAGAAGAGTCAGGTAATTGAATTGTATGTTGAGCTCATGGTGGAAATGATGTTGCTTGCACAGAGTAGTGCAAACCCCTCTATTGTGGCAATCAGCAACCTTGTGAATGAAATCTCTGAGATTTCAATGGAGGACCCACCCACAAAAGACATGGATATGTTGCTTGCTAGCTATTCGACAGATAAGATGCCGGAGGCCATGGGGATGGTGGAAGAAGCACCTCAGAGGCAAGCAACCATTCTTCGCCAAGAGAGGCAGCACAATGAGGGGCCTTGGACCCAAGAGGAGCACATGTTAGTAATTTTTAGACATAAGTCGACCATCATGCATACACCTAATTTTATTTTATGTTTTCAAAATCATGGCATATATTTCTTGCGGATTAGAACACTTGTTAAGGATGTGGTGTGGGGTATTGATTCTGATCAGGTGTCGGGATCTTATTTTTGTTTCCTCAGATCTTGAGATTATGATGGAAAATATCTGAAATACTATCTAGCTCGTTCGTCTTACTAATGTCACCAATATTTCTTACTACTACAGGCAGTTCCTCTATGGTCTACATGCGTACGGCCGTGGCAACTGGAAGAAAATATGTAGGGACTTTGTCACCACCAGGACGCCAGCCCAGGTCTCCAGTCATGCACAAAAGTACTTTATTAGGATGGAACGCACCTCCGAAAAGATACATTACAGTATTAATGATGTTGGCCTCTATGATGCTGAACCATGGGCACAAAACTACTCTTTGAGCCAGGACCCACTCGCCTTTGCAGGTGGTGTTTATAACCCAAACTGCTATGGCTCTAGCAATCAGCTTGGCCCAATGAACAATGTTGCACCGGCTTGGTCGTCACCCTTCTGGTACAGTGCTGACCAGGCTAGTAGCAGCCAGGAGAACACTTGGTCTGGGCAGCAGGTGGGGGCTAGTTCTTCTCCAGCTCTAGCACAAGAGGGGACTGCAAGCCAGATAAGCCTGACTGGTAATCAGCTAGGAAATTTTCTTCCAGATCAGTGGATTGACATAGATGACATGTTCTGGTAACTAGCTATCCATGGTTTAGTATCCTAAGATGCATGGCAACGTAGCTCATTGAAGACAGTATATCAAGGTTATGTGTTACTGGAACTGTTCTATGCAGTGAATGCATTGAACTAGTGAAATGTATCCCTAAAGTATGTATGACAATACATGCCAATTATATCGTGTGGTTTCTGGTCGTGTCCATTGTCGTTCATGTATCAAAAATCTCTTTATGAACTTTTTTTAGATAAACATGAGGGGAAATCTTATATGGATCTTATTTTTATATATGTTCAAAGGATTTATACGAATAAATATAGAGAGGAAGATAAAAGAGCAAAAACAAAAGCCATAACCTAAAAGAAAAGAGTCGGCGCTTGTAGCTACTTGCCCATCTTCACATGCTCATAGCATTTTGTCCTATTTAATGCTTTGTCTATGAAATGGAAACCAAAATCTTAACAAAACACGGAACAAAAAAATTTGGTTTTATAGATACCTATAAAAGCAAAATATCTATACAGAAAGACTTGGTTTTATAGATATTTCGGTTTTACAATAAGAAGGTTTGCATAGAACCATAGACCTGATGGTACCCCAAGAGTGAAATTGTGCCTGCTCAACATACACTATCTTGTGTATTTTTCCGGTACCTTGTTATATATATATACATGCACCCATATTCTGAAGATTTTTATCAAGCAATTTGAAGTACAACTAAAAAATCAAGAACTAAGAAATTAAACGAGATAGTGGTGTGCTAGTAGTACCCGAGGTGTACATGTACATAGATTCACATTCATTTTATACAAATGGGCACAATCTAGCAAAGAGGGATGAGTTTGGGTACTACCTGGATCATAGGCTGAAGCAAAATAGGAAAAACACCTCGGTCTTCTACCTCAAGTTGAAGCCAACGCTCAGTCCATTTTTTCTAAGTCAAGAATATATTATTCACCTAGCAGCCCTGCATGCCGCTACCCAATCACGACGTGGTAAGGTCTCATCAGACTGTCATACCTCTGCCACCTCCTACCACTAAACACTATATAAGAACACAATCAAAGAAGACACCATCATAAGAAACGCGGTTCTAACCCACGTCTCTAATGACTCATAGGAGACGCGTGTTAAGTTAGCATGCATCATACATGACTTAATTTTGACCACCTGCCACCTCATGCGGATCTCGAAATGTACCCGAAGTGCTTATTAATGGCCTATCTTCCTTCAAGGTGTACAAAGTTTGTGTCCAATTTTGTATGGCCAGCTCATGGGATGAGCCATTGCTAAAAATGAGAAGGATCCAATGTACTCTTACGCGAGCTTAACACATCACTCAAATGCTTGAGGCCACATCATTTCTTCCAATTTTATTGTTAAAATATTTAGTACCATGTTACAAATAAAAGTTAGCATCCTGGGTACAAGCAAACTCATCAACTTTCAGCAATGGGCTCCGATGACACCAGTTACCAAATTGTCTTCATTTCCCTCGTGAGTCGTGACCGTACTTATGACGTGTTTTTAAACACTGTCACTTCAGTATGTGGTACCGTAACGCCAACCATTGAGTAAAAGAGCCTAAGCATGAAAAGAAGCAAGGTATTTTAAAGAAAAAACATATCAACACACGTGATTCACTATAGTGGTTGGCCGCCATAGAAATAAGGACCGGCATATGAGCCTTTTATACACTACTAGAAAAACAGGTATTTGTACCGTGTGGGAACCCTGAAAGTGCATCTGGGCCCCTAAGTGGATTTTGGTGAATTGAGTGATAAAGCGATTAAAGGACTAATGTATTTGTCTAAGATTGTGAGCAGGCTTTATTTAGATATTCATGAGCATTTATTGAAGTATTTATTTATGGATGAATATTATATAGCTCACATTGGAGAAGACAAATATATGGATTATCCTAATGCATATGTGACAAATATCAAGCAATAAAGGAAGATAAATATTGGGATAATTTGAGAAGGTCAATTCATGGTCTCCCATAATAGACATAGCTTGATTAAAATTACAAGGATCACAAAAGAGAAGATGGTAATTCTCTATGTCAAGTGCAAGGCTTCATGTGATAATTGAAAGAGGACATAAGGATGAGTGTAAACATTATGGTTCTTAATTGGAAGCTTGCACATTCGTTGCCAATCAAGATCAAGCATTTGAAGCGGGTTTTCAAATGAAGGTTAATTATGTATGAAGCAAAGTGGAACTCAAAAGTGGATTGGATAAGTGATGAAGAGATCAACCGAGATGTTTAGGGCGAGGGACTAAGCAATCTTTGGGGCCGTAGCTAAGCCGCCATTAGTGTTTTGCTAAGGTGAAGTTCTAACATCCGTGAGGTCTTCAAGTATCATATCCAAGCCTTAACCGAGGGAAGCAATGCAAGTCATCAATATGTTGAGATTGGCAATATGGAGTGATTTATGGATCCAAGTGTGCACTCTTATACTAGATAGAAAGATCCTAAGTCACTAGCTCAAGTATGGACGTGCTCAAGTCAAAGGCTAAGTTGAAAGCCTTCAAGTGGATATTGCTCAAGTATGGCAAGATTGAAGACATTCAAGCTCAAGAGGTTTACAAAGTGTTTTTATTTATTCTTGAGTATAGGTATAGGTATGCCGTACTATCAAGAGGGACGCAACATTAGCGAGTTGACCAAAGTCAAAGTGCTCATTAGTTGACCTAAGTGAGATCTAGCCTTGAGAGCCTTAGAGTGTGCTAACAAGCTCTCCTAACCTAATCTGAGCCACTTCATCTCTATGGTGAAGTGATAGTTTCATAGAAAGGGTTTTGGGGGTGCCTCGGACTTGACCGGTCTGACCGGTCAGGGGCACTGGTCTGACCGGTGCCGCTAGCCCCAACGGCTAGTTTTTCAAACACCGGTCTGACTGGTGTGGGGCACCGGTCTGACCGGTGCCGCCCGAGGGCTAACGGCTCGTTTTCTCCTTTGAGGGGTATAAATACCCCAAGCCTTCTTCAGTTGAAGGCTGCTGTTCCTAGTGGTGTTGCTGAGGTCCTAAGCCATTTCTAGCAAGCCCTAAGCCTTAGTGGCTCTCCCCAACCCTCTCTTTGTGAGATTTGTGGATTCAAGCCATATTCTTTGTATTGGGTTGAGAGAGTGAGCTCAAGAGCGAATTTGTGAGCTAACAAGAGTATTCCCATAGCTTGAGCACTTCGGTTTCGCGTCTACAAGCTTTGAAGCGTTTGTTACTCTTGGAGGTTTGCCTCCGAGACGGCTAGGCGTCGCCGGCTAGCTCCCAAGGTTGTGGTGAGCAGCGGGAAGTTTGTGAGGGCTGTGATCTTGCCTCTTCGTGGAAAAGATCGCCTTAGTGGAAAGGAGGAAAGTGGTTGAAAGAGACCCGGCTTGTTGTGGGAATTGTCCCTTACAAGCTCCTCAACGGAGATGTAGCCGTTCCTTAGTGGGCGGTGAACTTCGGGAAACAAATCCTTCCTTCTTCGTGTGGTTTGCCTCTCTAAGTTGTTTTTCTAGCACATCTGATTTGCTTCCGCTTCGATCTACTTGGGTGTGCTACTTATGTGTGCAGGGCTCATTACCCTGTTTGTGATCATCTACCAGAGCCACTCACCAAGTTTGGTTCGTGCTAGAAGTCAAGAGGAGCTTGAAGTTGTTTTTGCAGGTGCTCTGTGCTAGACCGGTCTGACCGGTGACACGCACCGGTCTGACCGGTGTGAGGCACCAGTGTGACCGGTGCCGCACGAGGGCTAACGGCTAGTTTTCTCCTTTGAGGGGTATAAATACCCCAAGCCTTCTTCAGTTGAAGGCTGTTGTTCCTAGTGGTGTTGCTGAGGTCCTAAGCCATTTCTAGCAAGCCCTAAGCCTTAATGGCTCTCCCCAACCCTCTCTTTGTGAGATTTGTGGATTCAAGCCATATTCTTTGTGTTGGGTTGAGAGAGTGAGCTCAAGAGCGAATTTGTGAGCTAACAAGAGCATTCCCATAGCTTGAGCACTTCGGTTTCACGTCTACAAGCTTTGAAGCGTTTGTTACTCTTGGAGGTTTGCCTCCTAGACGGCTAGGCGTCACCGGCTAGCTCCCAAGGTTGTGGTGAGCAGCGGGAAGTTTGTGAGGGCTGTGATCTTGCCTCTTCGTGGAAAAGATCGCCTTAGTGGAAAGGAGGAAAGTGGTTGAAAGAGACCCGGCTTGTTGTGGGAATTGTCCCTTACAAGCTCCTCAACGAAGACGTAGCCGTTCCTTAGTGGGCGGTGAACTTCGGGAAACAAATCCTTGCTTCTTCGTGTGGTTTGCCTCTCTAAGTTGTTTTTCCAGCACATTTGATTTGCTTCCGCTTCGATCTACTTGGGTGTGCTACTTATGTGTGCAGGGCTCATTACCCTGTTTGTGATCATCTACCAGAGCCACTCACCAAGTTTGGTTCGTGCTAGAAGTCAAGAGGAGCTTGAAGTTGTTTTTGCAGGTGCTCTGTGCTACACCGGTCTGACCGGTGCCTCCTGTGAAGCCCAGTGCGCGACCGGTCTGACCGGTCACCTCCACCGGTCTGACCGGTGGACACTGACAGCTCAAGTTTTCGGGGAAGAAAAGTTTAAGTCGGTCATCTCGCCTATTCACCCCCCCTCTAGGCGACATCAAGGTCCTTTCAATTGGTATCAGAGCACGGTGCTCCGGTTCGAGCTTAACCGCTCGGAGTTCTTCAATGTCGACTACTTGTGAGGTACCGTTTGAGCCTCTAGCTCTAGATGGCTCAAACTACTCTTCTTGGCGTTCCAATGTTCTCATTGCACTTAAGGTTTTGGGTCCCACCGCTGAGAGCATTATGGTTGCGAGTATCCTTCCGGAGGATGAGACATGTGTCTCTCCAAAGGAATTGGAGAATAAGCAACTCAATGCCGTTATTACTAACCTTTTGTGTAGCTGTGTATGTAGAGAACTCAAGCTCATTTGGGAATTGCTATTTGAGATAGTTCACACCAAATGGGATGAAGTTGAGAGTGATGAAGAAGATGAACCAGTGGAGATTTGCCCCACAACCTCTACAACATCCACTGATCATCAAGCATCAACTCTCAAGCAAGGAGAAGGCCAAAGAAGCGAAGACGATGCCCCTCTGCAGGGACTGGTCAGACCGGTGGCGCCCACCGGTCAGACCGGTGCCGGCAGAGGCACGACAACTTGCTTGATGGCCAAGAAGGAAAAGAAGAGCAAGAAGAAGAGGCAGGCCAAGGGAGCGAAGAGCCAGAAGATTGAAGCCTCAAGCTCTCCGACAAGAGAACTTGAACTTCTCAAATCCGAGCTCGCATCCTTGGTTTGTAAGTATGAATCATTGGCTAACAAATATGATCATGATATCAAATCCTTTTCATATAGAGCTAAGGTAGAAGAAGAAGCCAATGATGTGTTAGAAGCTCAACTAGCGAAGCTCACTAGTGAGCATATGGCTCTACAAGCCGATCACAAGGGACTTGAGTGTTCCTATGAGAAGCTTGTAGACTCTTATGCAACACTAGAGATAGCCCATGAGGTTGTGCTTTCATCGGTAAAATTTATGCAACCTCTATCTCACACATGCACATGCTCACAAGTTCAAATTGATTTATCTTGCACTAATGATTGTTTGTCTCAAGCAAGCCAATCTAGCATTGAGCATGTACTTGTAGAATCTTGTGATGACCTCATTGCTAAAGAAAATGATGAACTCAAGCAAGAGGTTGAAAAGCTTCAAAGAGACTTGTATGTGTTGAAGGAGAAGAGCAAAGTGCAACCTTCTCAAGATAACCGTGAAGACATGGTGAAGAAGCTTGAGAAGGGATCAACCGATGCTAGCTCAACTCCTCAACAACATACAAAGACCCACAAGCACAAGATTCAAGAAAAGAGCAAAGTTGGGCAAGTCAAGTCCCAACATCGCCCAACCGAGCACAAGGCACAAGAATCACTCTCCAAGAAGCCTAGAAGCTCAAACAAGTGGAGAGTGTGCTACAAGTGCAGAGAGAAGGGTCACTTTGCCAACGCTTGCCCAAGTGCGATGACGGGTGGTGGCACTGACCGTGACCGGTCAGACCGGTGCATGCCACCGGTCAGATCGGTGCCGGCCAGGGCAGCCCCACCTCAAGCAAACAAGGCAAAGAAGACTTCTTCTCCAAGAACAAGGCTCAAAAGCAAGCATGGACAAGAAATTGCAAGGAATGGTGTGACCAACAAGAACAAAAGCCGCATTTGCTATGAATGCCGTCAAAAGGGTCACATGGGCAAAGATTGTCCAAACGGTAACATTCCTAAATCGAACCTTGTCCATTATGATTTTAATAAGCTTAGGAACGACAAGAATGGGACTTGTGCTATGAGGGAGATTAGTTCACCTCAAACTAGCATGAGAGCCATTTGGGTTCCTAAGCACCTTGTGGCTAACCTTGTAGGACCCAACAAGTGTTGGGTACCAAGAGATGCTTGCTGAGCTTGCAGATTGAAAGAGATGCATTGATCACATGGCTAGAAGAATTGGAAATCACTTTTGATCTAGTGGCCATGTGGAGGGCAAATTTATATAAATCTTGAAATCAATGGCATCTCGGTAACTAGTGCTCTTCGTTGAGTCTAAGTCACTCTTGGTTCTTCGTGAACACTCATGCGACACTTATCTTGTACTAGTGAAACATGAGGTAGTAACTTTGACATTTATATGAAAATTTACTCTCTCATGCCATTCGATGCTTTTAATGGCTCTCTAGTAGAGCATTGCCTTGTCTTTATTGCAGATATCAAATTAGTGATGTGTTCACACAATCAAGGGATAAGAAATGGAATATCACCAAAAGAGTGAGCACTGGCGGTCACCGGTCTGACCGGTGATTGGCACCGGTCTGACCGGTGCCGGCCCTATGAGTCAACTGGGTGGGTGACCCGGCCCCTGTGCTCGGGTGACCTAGTACGCCTCTGTCTGCTGTCGGGTGACCCGACCCCTAGAGCCGGGTGACCCGGGAGTGAACCGTTTTTCGTGAAAATGGTGATTTGGCATCGTAGGTAATGAGATACTCGACACATTTCAATTGACAAAGTATTTATGTGTCTTGACCGAGTTTGAAATGAGCCTCACCAAGTTCTTAATTGAATAAAGTGCTTTGTTCGAGAAATTCAAATATCTCTAGCACTATTTAAGTGGGAGCTCATTGCAACACTTGTGTCACTTGTGGGACTAACAATTTCTTCTAGTGATCTTGTAGTCTTATTCTTTTGTGCATCACTAAGCAAGCTCTTGATAAGTAGAACTCTCAAAAGAACAAGTAAGAGCTAGCATTTTTCAAAACTTAATATATGCACAAATGAAATGGTCTTAAGGCAAAGGTATGTTTTCGAGAACCTCATTGAATACCGTAATGCATCTAGGCCATTATACCATGCTAGTGTGCCATCCTTAGCATGTAATTGCTTCAAGTGAATTTTTGTGTGCTTCTCTAGATATTTGGTTGATACCTTTGCGTTCACTCGACTTTGTGTCTCGTGGTTGAGGGTATGAGCCAAATTTACTTGAAAAGCTATTCATTTGAAGTGGATGCATGCACTTTGTGACATAGGATAGACTTTTCGAAAAATCAACTAGCATGTGTAGGAAGTGTGCTCATTTTGAAAAATATTTGATTCTTGGTCTTTGTGACCCAATCAACTTAGTTGTGACTATAGTTACCATTGTTTCATTGATGGCTAGTCACAATTAAGAAGATTCTCTCAAGTCCATAAAATCCATCTTTATCTATCTCTCTCTCTTAGAAGAATCAAGAATGATCGATTAATTTGGATTATCCTCCATTCCTTCAAGATTTGGCAAAATATGGATCAATATCACCTCAACATCTTTTATCCAACCTTTAAGAAGGAGTGAGGAGAAAAAGTTGTTCAAAGTGTGACTCAGGGGAGCACCGGTCTGACCGGTGGAAACCCTAAGTCACATTTTCTTTTTCCTGAGGTCTAAGTGGAAGGAAATTGCTTTATAAAATATCTGGTGAAGATTTAAGGAGCAAAATCTCAAAAAAGGAAGAGAAGGATCGGAACTTCCGAGGCTAGGTCGGTTCTACCGATATGGACTCTCTGTTGGAATTATCAAAATATTAGGTTTTACCGATCCCATGTCAGAACTACCGATAAAGCTTCACTGGCTGGACCTGGAGGGTCACCGGTCTGACCGGTGCCCCTGACCGGTCTGACTGGTGTCGCCCGGGAGCAACCCGTGGGGCCACAGTAAAAGAATCTATCTTTTTACCCCCTCCTTTCTCTCTCCTCTATCATTTCACACAGCCATTCACCCTCCTCAAGCCGTGGAGACACCCTTCTCTCCCTCCTTTCACCTCTCTCAATCCCCATGGATTTCTAAGGTTTCAACCAAGGAGAAGGCTCGAGATTGGATGGAAAATACTCTCCCAAGGCCCCTCTACTAATTCCCCTTCAAGTTCTTCGAGTTCCTCTCAAGTTCCTCTCTCAAAAGGTATTCAAATCTTCGTTTTGCTCGATCTCTTTACTCCGTGCAAAGATTTGAATTTCCCTTGGTAGAACATCAACTGAGAACCCCTAGAAGACATACCTATAGATCCATAGCTTTTTGTTGGACACATTGTGAGAACTCAAGAATTGGGGGGGGGGGACGGCTTGCACCGGTCTGACCGGTGGAGGCTGTCCAACCCTAAGTCCTGTTTTCTCCGTGTTTTCGACACATATCTGTATAGGAATGCTTCTAGTTCATCAAATTTCATATCTTGTCACTCCAGTTGCTGAGATTGGCATTTGAGGCCATTGGCTCGGTTCTAGATGGCACCGGTCTGACCGGTGCCCCTCACCGGTCTGACCGGTGACACACAGAACCGACCCAATTGTCCCAAATTGTGAATTTCAATTTCTATTCAATTCAAATCTCATTCCTGGTGTCTTACACAATCTTGGTATATCATTTGTGACTCAGGACAGCGGCTATGCTAAAGATGAAGCAGTCTGGGAGCAAGAAAACAAGATTAACTCCTAGAGAGCTCCCGCATGATCGTGAGGCCGGTGGCAGTGGCAGTGCAGGTGGTAGGAACCTGAGAGAGTGTGCACCTAAAAGGAGAAATGAGGAACAAGAAGAAGACTTGGGTGGTGACACGGGGACGAGTAGTGATGATGATATTGAGGATGAGACATATGTCGATCCCGGTGCTTTTGATGTGAGGCATCACGGGAAGGGGCCAGGTACAGACGAGGGTGATGATGAGGATGAGGATGAGGACCTAGGTGGTCAGGAAAGGGATGAGGATGAAGATCCTATGGATGAGGATGAGGATGATGGTAAATGCAGGCTGAAGGTCGTCAAACCTATCTACATGTATCCACACAAGGCAGTGAACTATCATGGTACGAGTATGACAAAGAAACTGCATAAGTTGAGGGATATAAATCCCTATGCTAGTGAGAGGACAGCCACAGATAGGAGGTTTTGGGCTACGTTCCAGCAGGACTATTACGCCACCGTGATCATAAAGAAGCCCAAGATCACCCACCTGGCACAGTACGTGGATTGGACCTACATGGAGAGCAAAAATGACCCTATCTTTAATGAGCTCAGCAACGTGTGTGGACACCAGCGAGTGAAGGAGCTCATGGGCTTTAGGCAGGATTGGAACAGGGAAATTATTGCTCAGTTCTACGCCACGGTTCACTTTGGCCACGTGGAGGAAGAGAGAGCTATGCAGTGGATGACTAATGGGAACAAGTATGCTATTCGCTTTTCCCGGTTTTTGTCTCTCTTTGGCTTAGGGTAGGAGGATAAGACATATCCTAAGTTGCATGATGATGGTCTGCTTGAGCCATAATCGTTGTATTTCATGTACCCTAGTGATCAGAGGGCTAATGTTGGACACGTGAAGGGGCTCTACACTTACTACTCAGTACTTAACAGGCTTCTTCGGGCGTCCATTGCTCCTAGGGATGGAAATCCCTCTGATATTTCTTGGTTCATGAAGAACCTGATGATTGCTTTGAGACCGGGGGCACCTCCATTTAGTGTGGGGTATTACATTTGGCAGGAGATCAAGTACTTATCAGAGGATCCTAAGAAGATCTGTAGCTACAGCCCATACATCATGTTTATGATCGAGAGGGTGACTAGAGTGGAATTTCCAAAGGATGTCACTCACAAGCCTCTGAAGCCCAATCCAATGAAGAATCCCAGTGTTCCGTCTCCTGTGTGTGTGCCGGAAATTAGAGCGGAAGAAGGAGAAGAAGCGGGACTCGACTGGCAGCAGTACTAGCAGCAGCCTACTGCCCAGGCCGACACCGGTCTGACCAGTGCCACTCACCTGTCTGACCGGTGGGGACCTGGATAGTATGGCCGACAGAAGAAGTCTACCTCTCCGCTCCGCCAGTTCCTAAATTTGATCTTTGGCATGTGTAAAAGCCAATATGATATAGAGGTGGAGCTGCAACAGACGAGGATAGAAAGGAAGAAGGAACGGGACACCATGAAGCAGCTCCATAATCACTTTGGATTTCAGCCGCCCCATTCGCCTATCTCTCCCACTCCTCCTGAGGTTGAGATCCCTTTGTTTGATCAGAGGGTGAGTACAATGATAAACTCAAACATGATCAATGAGTATGGCACCATGTTCTTCGAGTCAGGCGAGGGTAGCTCATCCTCAGCTGCACCTCCTCCTCCACCTGGTTCAGAGGAGGCCCCTCAGCCCTTCGGTGCTCAGATGGGACCAGCAGAGTACCCTTCTCCTTTCGGCGCTTCGGTTGCCCCACCTCCAGCTCTAGATGCTGCAGAGGAGTCAGAGGCCCCTCCAGATTGGGCGGGACGCTTCTCTACTGAGATCTTCGGTTGGTCGGGTTATCCTCCTCCATATCAGGGTATGAGTGATGATCTTCTTGTTTTTTTTCTAAATTCACCATATCTAGCGTCTCTCTCCTATACATTGTCTCATTTTCACATTCTTACATAGGAGGGAGCTCGCACCCTGGCGGTGGTCCGGGGTGGGACTCGTGGCAGGGCTAGTGTTCGGCAACAACATCTTCTCTCCAAGCCTTTATTGCTGCTTGATGACAAAGAGGGAGAAGAAGGATTAAAGCTTCTGCTTCTTGTTTAGCCCTGTCTGTCTGTGTTGCACCGGTCTGACCGGTGCTGGCTGTTGAGAGCAGCCTTGTAATATTCTAGAACTTTATCTTCTTGGACTTGAGAACATTTGTGTGAGTGCTACTGTGTGTTGAACCTTTATTGTAATAATTAAGTGACTTTATTGCTAGATTGTGATGCATGTGTTGTATGATGTATTGTTTGTGTTGGCTAAACGGAGTAAAGTGATCTAAGCCGGCTTGCAACCCCGCCCTGATCACCTTGGACCAAATAGCACGCACACCTTTTGCTTTGTGCCCTGGCTGGACCTGACCAGTCTGACCAGTCAGGGGCACCGGTCTGACCGGTGCCGCCCAGCTTTGTGTGCTGACTGGACCTGACCGGTCTGACCGGTCAGGGGCACCGGTCTGATCGGTGCTGCCTAGTCAGTACATTTGTTCTTTGCTTTGTGCATAACTTGTCATACACATCACGGATTTTATTTGTCGCTCACATCTGTTGCACTCCACTGATTCTAAGATATAGGGGGAGCTCTCACGCGCTTTCTCCCAAATTTGTGCTATTGACATTTGAGGCCAAATTTTTGAAATTCAACTCAAAGCACAAATTAAGGGGGAGCTCTAGCTATATCTAAGAATCTAAATGCGGTTTAATGTTTTATTTGTAAGCTTTAATGGAGTTGCCATCAATGACCAAAAAGGGGGAGATTGAAAGTGCATCTAGGCCCCTAAGTGGATTTTGGTGAATTGAGTGACAAAGCGATTAAAGGACTAATGTATTTGTCTAAGATTGTGAGCAGGCTTTATTTAGATATTCATGAGCATTTATTGAAGTATTTATTTATGGATGAATATTATATGGCTCACATTGGAGAAGACAAATATATGGATGATCCTAATGCATATGTGACAAATATCAAGCAATAAAGGAAGATAAATGTTGGGATAATTTGAGAAGGTCAATTCATGGTCTCCCATAATAGACATAGCTTGATTAAAATTACAAGGATCACAAAAGAGAAGATGGTAATTCTCTAAGTCAAGTGCAAGGCTTCATGTGATAATTGAAAGAGGACATAAGGATGAGTGTAAACATTATGGTTCTTAATTGGAAGCTTGCACATTCGTTGTCAATCAAGATCAAGCATTTGAAGCGGGTTTTCAAATGAAGGTTAATTATGTATGAAGCAAAGTGGAACTCAAAAGTGGACTGGATAAGTGATGAAGAGATCAACCGAGATGTTTAGGGCGAGGGACTAAGCAATCTTTGGAGCCGTAGCTAAGCCGCCATTAGTGTTTTGCTAAGGTGAAGTTCTAGCATCCGTGGGGTCTTCAAGTATCATATCCAAGCCTTAACCGAGGGAAGCAATGCAAGTCATCAATATGTTGAGATTGGCAATATGGAGTGACTTATGGATCCAAGTGTGCACTCTTATACTAGATGAAAAGATCCTAAGTCACTAGCTCAAGTATGGACGTGCTCAAGTCAAAGGCTAAGTTGAAAGCCCTCAAGTGGATATTGCTCAAGTATGGCAAGATTGAAGACATTCAAGCTCAAGAGGTTTACAAAGTGTTTTTATTTATTCTTGAGTATAGGTATGCCGTACTATCAAGAGGGATGCAACATTAGCGAGTTGACCAAAGTCAAAGTGCTCATTAGTTGACCTAAGTGAGATCTAGCCTTGAGAGCCTTAGAGTGTGCTAACAAACTCTCCTAACCTAACCTGAGCCACTTCATCTCTATGGTGAACTGATAGTTTCATAAAAAGGGTTTTGGGGGTGCCTCGGGCCTGACCGGTCAGGGGCACCGGTCTGACCGGTGCCGCTAGCCCCAACGGCTAGTTTTTCAAACACCGGTCTGACTGGTGTGGGGCACCGGTCTGACCGGTGCCGCCCGAGGGCTAACGGCTAGTTTTCTCCTTTAAGGGGTATAAATACCCCAAGCTTTCTTCAGTTGAAAGCTGTTGTTCCTAGTGGTGTTGCTGAGGTCCTAAGCCATTTCTAGCAAGCCCTAAGCCTTAGTGGCTCTCCCAAACCCTCTCTTTGTGAGATTTGTGGATTCATGCCATATTCTTTGTGTTGGGTTGACAGAGTGAGCTCAAGAGCAAATTTGTGAGCTAACAAGAGCATTCCCATAGCTTGAGCACTTCGGTTTCGCGTCTACAAGCTTTGAAGCATTTGTTACTCTTGGAGGTTTGCCTCCTAGACGGCTAGGCGTCGCCGGATAGCTCCCAAGGTTGTGGTGAGCAGTGGGAAGTTTGTGAGGGATGTGATCTTGCCTCTTCGTGGAAAAGATCACCTTAGTGGAAAGGAGGAAAGTGGTTGAAAGAGACCCGGCTTGTTATGGGAATTGTCCCTTACAAGCTCCTCAACGGAGACGTAGCCGTTCCTCAGTGGGCGGTGAACTTCGGGAAACAAATCCTTGCTTCTTCGTGTAGTTTGCCTCTCTAAGTTGTTTTTCTAGCACATTTGATTTGCTTCCGCTTCGATCTACTTGGGTGTGCTACTTATGTGTGCAAGGCTCATTACCCTGTTTGTGATCATCTACCAAAGCCACTCACCAAGTTTGGTTTGTGCTAGAAGTCAAGAGGAGGTTGAAGTTGTTTTTGCAGGTGCTCTGTGCTACACCGGTCTGACCGGTGACACGCACCGGTCTGACCGGTGCCTCCTGTGAAGCCCAGTGCGCGACCGGTCTGCCCGGTCACCTCCACCGGTCTGACCGGTGGACACTGACAGCTCAAGTTTTCGGGGAAGAAAAGTTTAAGCCGGTCGTCTCGCCTATTCACCCCCCCTCTAGGCGACATCAAGGTCCTTTCAAACCCTCATTTGTACAGGTATCCACCCGGTACAAACCATCTGGTACAAATGTGGGAATCACATTTGTACCAGCTGGAACACCCGGTATAGATGCCCTTCTCCGTCATGTCCGTCTGCCTCTCCTTCCATCCCATTCTCTCCGTCACGTTCGTCTCCCTCTCCTTCCATCCCCTCCGTTTCCTATCATCTCCTGTTCGTCCCCTCCATTTCTTTTTCTTTTTATTTTCCCACCATACTTCTCAATCACATATTCATATCACACATTCTCAATCATCTATCTATATTTCTAGTAAGAATCGGTCACAAAAATCACATGAATACATTTACAGGACAAACACAACCACATGAATCATAGTCTAGGAATCACAAATTTACAAGAATCACAGATCATTCACACAAGCAAGAACACATGAATATGAACAAGAATCAAGCCTCCAGGGACGGCGCTGCCGTGCTCACACCCGCACGCCCCAGGCCGGGAGGCCGAGCTCGTGCCAGGGAGCTCCGCCGGCCCTGTGCTCGCACCGGCCGCCGGCTCACCGTGGCCCCGCGGCCCTGCGTCGGCTCGCTGTGGCCCCACGGCCCTGCGCCTCTAGGCCGGTTCGCCGCGGCCCCGCGGCCCTGCGCCGGCTCGCCGTGGCCCCGCGCCCTCCCAGCACTCACCGCCGGCTCGCCTCAAGTCCTGCAGATCGAGAGTGTGAGATCCAGGAAGAAGAGAGGAAGAAGAGAGGGAGAGAAAAATGAGATAAGGACGGAGAGGGAGAAGAGAGAGATATTTTAGGAGGGCTGCGGAGGAGTCGGAGAGAGATGTTTTTTACAAACAGTTGGAGAGAGTAGTTGGTGACGCCGTTAGGGGTGGGAATATTTGTACCGGGTCAAGAAGCGGGCCGGTACAAATGTGCCCACATTTATACTGGGTGGAGGCTTGGCCCGGTATAAATGTGAGGCCAACACATTTGTACCGGGAGGAGCCACCACCCGGTACAAATGTGAGGCATTAGTACCGGTTGGTGGCTTCGCCCGGTACAAATGTCCGCTCACGGGGACGCGTCGGGGCTTCTGAAGCGTCCCCTCATCAGAGGTGACTAAATGTGATACAAATACCAGTCCCAGGAGGCTGGTAACACATTTATTACATCAGATGGTTCATCACCGTACAACACGTCGAGGCTGTGGGCAAGAGAGCGCCATTGCCACGAGAAGCAACATAAGAACTACTGACCAAACTACGATAGCAAAGGCACCTAAGATATCTTCAGAGTCTTGCACCATGGAAGCTTCCTGTTGAGACCCTGAATCCACAGGCACGGGTTGGGTGCAGGACAGCAACCTACTCGACGTCTTCGGGGACAAAGTCGGGATCCTCCTCTGAAAAACAGTTAATCAAGCAAGGGTGAGTACATACGTACTCAACAAGTTCAACCCCACCCACGGAGGGGCTAAAAAGCAGATCATGCACAGGATATATCAAGGATCAGGATAAGGTTTATTTTGCAAACACATTTACTCATGCAAGGGTTTGTTTTCGAAAAGGTTTTTGCTAACAGCTTTTATAACCCAAGTAACTTAGTTGTCTTGAGAAAACCAGTTGAGGACTACCGGACTCCCCGTCCGCAGTAGCCCAGGCACACAGCCACACACTTTTCCAGAAATCAACTCACACCATGAAAACATCCCTTAACCCAAACACTAGTTTTGTGACCACACCGTGACTCGTCCAATACCGTGGACACGGCTATTCGAATAGGTTTTACACTCTGCAGAGGTTGTACATCTTTACCCACAAGTAGGGTACCGCCACACGAACACCTTAGTGTCGGCGCGGATCCTATCAAAGCCATTACCCACCTTAGCTAACCCTACTAGCCACCACGGAAGCAACCAAGGGGTTATCTCACATAACCAGGGTGTAACTCACACATATCGTACCCCTACTCCTTGATCTCCCACTGCTCACCCGCACTCCTGATGGCCAGTAGATTAACTAGTGGGATTTATGCTAAGCCGTTGCCACATACAACGGTCGAGTGGTAGTACGATAATTGGGCCAGGTGAGATGTCACGCAACCCGGTCCTTAACGACAAGATGGACATCTCCAACACACTCAACCACAAAGGTACGAGCTCACCCATACTCCTGACACACACGTCCATCCCGTCTACCCAGTTCTTTACTCATTTTCCAAAATATCCCATTCCCATTTTTAAAGCACTCACACATTTTTAAAGCAATCATTTAGGCCAAACAAGGTTCAATCATAGCAATCAAGGGTGGCTATACTACCAGGTTTTTGCAGTAAAACAATATGCAATTTATAAAACGGGTCATAGGGTTGTGTTTATAAAACTGGGACCAAAGCATGCAGCAAAGGATGAGATTGAACTTGCCGTCTTCGAAGTCCTCGGGGAGTTCCTGCTCGCGGTTCGGGACCTCGGTCTCCTGCTCGTAGTACTCAGCTCCAAGCTCCGGCTCGCGGTACTCCTCCTCGTTCACTCCGTCGGCTACGGCACACACAAGCAAGCACACAATCAAGACAAGCACACAAGATTTACCGGCTGAGCTCGAGGGAGAAAATAAATAGATAATGGGGAAATAATATTATTTATGGATATATGGTTCGGCGGAAAAGGTGAAGGCCGGGGCAAGAGCTGGGATTGATCGGGCGGAAATATGAACATGAAATGACGCGTTAAAGGCGTCATTAGGATTGATTTAGAGGGATTAAGGACTTAGTTGTAATTATGTTTAAAAGAAAAGGGGCCTAATTGTAATACATCTATAAGGTGAGGTTTAAATAAAATAGCCTAAGGATCTATTTGTAATTAACTTTGGAAAAGTAGGGCTGGTTCGTAAATTCGTTTATTGGATAGGGTTTATTTTGAAAGAAAGGAGAGAGAGGGAATAAAGGAGAGAGGGGCTCGGTGTAAAACAGAGGAAGGGGAGGGGTTCGTAGCAAAACCGCCATCTCCTTCCTCCCCCTCGATTCAGAATAGAGGAGGGAGAGATTGGGGGCGGCCGGTTCGGCCGGCGTCGGCGATTGCCGGCGCTCCCGGGCACGGCAGCGGTCGGGGTTAGGGGCAAAAGGGAGAGGAGCTCGTGGAGGTTCAATTCCCACCCTCACCTTGGGTTGAGGTCGCCGGTGGAGGCGGCTCCGCGTGAGTGGGCGGCGGCCGGTGTGCCTCGGCGGCGGTGGTCAGGGGCGACGGCGCTGGAGGGCTCGGGAGAGAGAGGGAGGTTGCTGTGGAGGTGGATGGCGTGGAGAGTGGCGTCGGCCTCTATTTATAGGCGCGGGGAGGCGGTGGAATGGCCGGGCCGAGCACGCGGTCCTCGTGCGGCCGGTCGGCGATGGCGGTTCGGGAAAAAAATCTCGGCGTCGCGACGGCGGCTCGTCCGGCGAGGCCTCGGTCGCGGCAGGGGAGTAAATGCGGCGCTGTGGACAAGGCCCGTCGGGCAGGGGTGAGCCAGGCCGTGGCAGGAGTAGGTGGCGACGCGGAGCGGACGGCGGCTTGCGGCGGCGCCGGCCTGGAGGCGACGGCTCGGGGCAGGTGGAGTAAATGGCGGTCGCGGCGTCTAGCAGTGCGTGGTCACCTCATGGGGTCGGCGCTACAGCGGTGATGGGATGGCTCGGGCAGCCGTGCAAGGCTGACGACACAACTCATCAGGCAGGCGCGGCGGCGGTGTCCGGCGGTCCGCGGCCGCGGGGTCGGCGACGCGACGGCAGTGGCAGGCGAGTTAATGGCGCGGGCGAGCTACGCGGCGGCCACGCGGTCTGCGGCAATGGATTGGCGCGGCAGCGGCGTGCCTGGGAACGGCAGAGGAGGCCGAGCACGTGGGCCAGAGAAGGAAGAAAGGAGGAGGAAAAGAAAGAAGGGAAAAAGAAGATGGAGAAGGGAAAATAAGAAAAGAAAAAGGAAAATGAGAAAAAGGAAAAAGGAAAAGGGAAAAAAAAGAGGAAAGATAGGAGAAAAAGGATTAGAAAAATTTAGGAAAAATCCTAAGAAAATTACGTGAGAGGGGAAGGGATTTTTGGTGGGGTTTTTCCCGGGTTCGAGCACTCGCGGGGCTGACGCGGTGTCGGCGGTGAAACGGGTCGGCTGGCGGGACCGTCGCGGGCTCGGGATTCCCGGCGAGGTGGCCGACAGCGGCGCTGCAGCGGTGCTATGCGACACGACGCGATGAGCAGCGGTGGCTCAAGTGATGGCGGGCGGGATTGGCGGTGCCGGCGGGATTCGCGGCGTGCATGCCGAGGGAAGGAGAGAGGGAAGAGATGATCGGGGTTTTGGGGGAGACGATCGAGCTCAGCAGGAGGGTTTTGGAAAAACACGTGTGATTTAGTAGGTGATTTATTAGAGGCTAAAACGCGGGCGTTACAAACCTACCCCACTTAAAATGAATCTCGTCCTCGAGATTCGGCTAGTTCCTGAACAAGTGGGGAAACTCTTTCTTCAGCGCGTCCTCTCGTTCCCACGTGGCTTCTTCTACTCCGTGTCTGCTCCATTAGACTCTGCACACCCGTACTTCTGATGTCCTTGTCCTTTTGACCACTGTGTCCAAAATCTTGACGGGCACCTCCTGGTACCTAAGATCTGGCTGTAGATCAATTGTTTCTACCGGCACTCGTTTCTCTTCGAGTACTTTTAAACACCTTCGCAACTGTGAGACATGAAACACTGGATGTATATCTAACATTTCCACTGGTAGCTCCAACCGGTATGCTACTGCTCCAACTTTCTTCAGAACCTTGTATGGTCCAATGTACCGAGGGGCTAATTTCCCATGTACTTGAAATCTTCGAGTCCCGCGGATAGGTGAAACCTTGAGGTAAGCGAACTCTCCAGGATTGAAGCTTACTTCTCGCCTCTTCCTGTCTGTATAGCTCCTTTGTCGGGACTGGGCAGCCTTCAATTTTTCTCGGATCTCGGCTACTCGTTCCTCAGCTTCTTTTATGAGTGCGGGCCCTACCAAGGCACGTTCTCCTACTTCTGACCACATTAAAGGTGTTCTGCATTTTCTTCCATATAGAGCTTCAAATGGTGACATGCCTAGGCTGGCTTGGTAACAGTTGTTGTACGAAAACTCTGCATATGGTAAGCTCTGTTCCCAATCTTTGCCATAGGTAAGGACACACGCTCTCAACATGTCTTCCATAATCTGGTTCACCCTCTCGGTCTGTCCATCCGTCTGCGGGTGATAAGCCGAACTAAAATCCAACTTGGTACCCATGGCTTTATGCAAACTTTTCCAAAACCTAGAGGTGAACTGGGTCCCTCTATCTGAAACTATCCTGCTAGGTACTCCATGCAGCTTCACTATGTTTGCTATATACAGCTTGGCCAACTTCTCTCCGCCATAATTATTCCGTACGGGTATGAAGTGAGCGACTTTAGTGAGTCGGTCCACTATTACCCATATGGAATTATATCCCTTCTGTGTCTTGGGCAAGCCTACTACAAAGTCCATGCCTATCTCATCCCATTTCCGTACCGGGATGGGTAAGGCTGCAACAGTCCTGCGGGCTTCTGGTGTTCTGCCTTAATCCTCTGACAAGTTTCACAGTGGGCGACGAACTGTGCAATGTCTGCTTGCATTCCATTCCACCAATACTTCTGCTTTAAATCCATATACATCTTAGTGGATCCCGGGTGGATGGAATATGCTAATTTGTGTGCCTCATCCATGATGGTCTGCCGGAAAGCTCCGTCTTCAGGTACGCATATCCTGTTCTTATACCATAGTGTACCGTGACTGTCCACCCTAAAGTCTGGGGCCTTATTCTCCCCCGTGTGCTTGCGGATCTTCATTAACTCCTTATCGGACCCTTGGGCTTTTCTGATTTTGTCTTCCAGGGTGGGTTGGATACTTAGTTGGCGGACGTAGCCCTGGGGAACAATGTGCATATTGAGCCGTGCCATTTCCTCTTGCAACTGGGCACTCTTAGGTACTGCTTTTCCATAGGACTTTCTGCTTAAGGCATCTACCACTACATTGGCTTTTCCTGGGTGGTAATGGATTTCTAGGTTATTGTCCTAGACTAATTCCAACCACCTTCTTTGCCTTAGGTTCAGGTCAGGCTGGGTGAAAATGTATTTCAAGCTCTTGTGGTCCGTGTAGATCTCGCACTTATTTCCAATCAGGTAATGTCTCCAAATCTTAAGGGCATGCACTACGACTGCAAACTCCAAATCATGGGTGGGGTAGTTCTGCTCGTGGGGCTTGAGTTGGTGGGAAGCATACGCCACTACTTTCCCATCTTGCATAAGGACACATCCTAGTCCTTGTCGGGATGCATCGCAATAGACGACAAAATTCCGTTGAATGTCTGGCAAGGTTAGCACTGGGGCGGTTGTCAGTCTTCTTTTCAACTCCTGAAAGCTCTTCTCACACGACTCGGTCCAGACGAACTTCTTCTCCTTCTTGAGCAACTCTGTCATGGGTCGGGCAATCTTGGAAAATCCTTTAATAAACCTCCGGTAGTATCCCGCTAAACCAAGAAAGCTTCTGATTTCGCTCACATTGGTTGGTTGTCACCAGTTGGAAACTGTTTCAACCTTCCCGGGGTCGACTGCTACTCCTTCTGCTATCAGAATATGTCCAAGGAAGGATATTTTCTCCAACCAGAATTCACATTTGCTGAACTTAGCGTACAGCTTGTGCGCCCTCAGTTTCTCCAGTACCACTCGAAGGTGTTGTTCATGTTCTTCTGCACTCCTGGAGTAAATAAGTATGTCGTCGATGAAAACTACGACAAACTTGTCTAGCTCCTCCATAAACACCTTATTCATGAGGTTCATAAAGTATGCTGGTGCGTTAGTGAGTCCAAAGGACATCACGGTGAACTCATATTGTCCATAACGGGTGACGAAGGCGGTCTTTGGGATGTCACTCTCCCTAATCTTGAGTTGATGGTATCCTGACCTTAAGTCGACCTTCGAGAAATATTTGGCTCCCTTCAGTTGGTCAAATAAATCATCTATTATGGGGAGAGGATACTTGTTCTTGATAGTGACTTCGTTTAGTGAGCGATAGTCCACGCACATCCTCAGGCTTTTATCCTTCTTTTCGACGAAGAGCACTAGGGCTCCCCATGGTGATGAGCTTGGTCTGATGAACCCACTTCGCTGAAGTTCTCTCAGCTGCTTCTTTAACTCTGCCAACTCAGGGGCTGCCATCCTATAGGGTCTCTTAGCTATGGGAGAGGTTCCAGGGATGAGGTCGATGACAAACTCTATATCCCTATCTGGTGGCATTCCGGGGAGTTCTTCAGGAAACACATCTGGGTATTCCTGTACTACTGGGATTTCTTCTAGGGACTTGGCCTCCATGCTAAAAACCATTATGTCTGGTCTGCTTCCTCGGGTACGGCAGGTTACTTGCACTCTGTCTGGGTTGGTTAGGTGTACTACCTTATCGGCACAACTTATAAGGCCGTGGTGAAGGCTTAACCAGTCCATCCCAAGAATCACATCTATCCCTTTTGACTTCAGTACAACTAGGTCCGCTAGGAACTCTACCCCACTTAAAATGATTCTTACCCGAGGGCAACCTAGTTGACACTTGATGTCACCTCCGGGCGTTCGGGTTAACAGGGGTGCTTTTAGTAGTACTGTAGGTATGTTGTGTTTTTCCACGAAACTTGACGGTATGAATGAATGTGATGCTCCTGAATCAAATAATATGGTGGCCAAGACTGAGCTGACCAGGAACTCACCGAGCACTACGCCTTGTGCTTCTTGAGCCTCTTATGTGTTGATGTGGTTGACGCGGGCTCGTCCATAAGACTGCTGGGGCTGCCTCATCTGCTGGTTGTTGTTGTTGCCAAAGTTGTTGTTGCTGCGAACCGGCACGCGGTTGGCTCCAGATACAACCGGTCTCGGCCCGTTCACTGAGTTGGAGAATGCTGAAGCTGTTGGCTTTTTGGCGTATGGGCAGTTGGCAATGAAGTGTCCGGTCTCACGGCAGTTGAAACATACTCTGGAGTTGTTGTTGTTGGCAGTGGCCTGGCTAGTGTTGCTCTGTGGGGGCTTCATGGTGCTCTGGTTGTTGTATTGTTTGAACTGGGTTCTGGGGCCCTGAGAGCCCGTGGCTTGTGACTGGGTTTTGTACTGCATGGGGGCATGGAACCTGGACATGGGGTGACCGAAGCTTCTCTGTCTCTGGGAACGTTCTTGCTGTTGAGCCTTGTTCTCCATGAATTTGCGCTTGTTTTCCTTCTTCTCTTCTGCCCTGGCTCTCTCTGTGAGGATGGCCATGTTCATGAGGGTGTTGAAGTCTGGGTAGATCTGAGGGGTAAGCAAAGTCCTCAGTTCCGGAGTCAAGCCCTTCTTGAACATGTCCTGCTTCTTCGAGTCCTTGTCCACTTCTTCGGGGGCATATACTCTATGAACTGGTAGGTGTATTCCTCCACGAACTTGTTGCCTTGGCGAAGTTCACGAAACTCGTCTGCCTTGCGCTTCAGTGTGGCTTCTGGGATGTGGTAGCGACGAAACTCCTCCACAAACTCATCCCAAGTGATGGTGGAGGGGTCTTTGGCTGCTGCACAATAGTTTTCCCACCAAGCCAAGGCTGTCCCGGTGAGCTGGTGGGTGGCCAGGAGAACCTTGTCCCGATCTTCACAGTTGAATGACTCCAGTTCCCTTAGGATGGCCCTCAGCCAGTCATCTGCATCCAAGGGATTTACGGATCCGCCAAAAGTGGGTGGCTTCGTCCGGAGGAACTCTATCAGTTTCTCATTCATGCCCAGAACACGGGGCTTTGGGTGGTTGATGGCATTGGCTATGGCTTCCAGCAACAGTGTCTGGTTGGCCAACACTTGCGCCAGGTCTACGGCAGGTGGTGGTGGTGACGGGACTTGGTTTTCTCCTCCATCTTCGCCCTGATTTACTTCTTGGTCGTTAGGGCACTCCCTTCGTTCAGCTTGCGATCCTTCCACGTTTGGGTCCATTCAACCGGAGCCTTGGAAGGTCCTGGCGGGACGCCTTGAAACCATTTGTAGGGGAGCGGGTTTCTATGAGATTTAGATTTTATGTGATGTTTAAGTTGATTAAGACGGATTTTTGAAAAGACAGGATCTGATTCCTGCCATCAAGCACTCAACAAGCACACATGACAAACAAGCACAAACAACTTTATTTCAACCATGAGAGGAGGATACACCGAACTACTCGACTGGTACAACGCTGGTACACTACACGGCTTGGCACTACGACAAAAGCTAAGGGTGCGACTCTAAGCTCGGACCAACACGGCTTCATTCCTTGGCAAGGGCTTCTTGGGGCATGCTACTCGCGGGGCGAGCCATCTTCCGGGGCGGAGTGTGCTTCCAGTGGAATGAGTAGCTCATCACCGTCATCGTCCTGGGGGTTCCCGTTCTCTTGGGGCTGAGCGGAAGTTCCTTCTTCGGCGGTTGATGTTGGTTGCTCGGCGGCTACAGACGGTGTTGGGGTCTCAGGAACTCCTCCCCATCCTATGAGGGGTGTCCCAACTAGAACTTGTGCTTCTCCCACAGCCGGAACGGGTGTTCCACTGTTGGTCCATTCCTGTATGCGCTGATCCTGGATCCGCCTGAGGCTCTCATGGGCAACAGCTTCACTACTTATGGCGGCCGCGGTCCTTGCTTCAGCTTGGGCTACTCGAACTTGGTGCGTCCTTACCGTGACTTCCGCTTGCTCAGCCCGACCAATTTGCTCTCTCAGGAACTTGGCCTGATCATCAAAGAGTTTATCCAGGGAGACGAGGTAGGCAACTACATGGTACAAAAGATCTTCTTGGTGACGGCGCCGTTCCAGGTTTCTCATGTGGGCCTGCCAGACTGGAGTCCGGATGGCGGGAGGAAAAAGCCTCATCGGTGTGGAGATGAGGTGCTCCTCGTAGATCCGGCACAGGTAGCGGAGAGTTTTCCGGAGGGCCAACGGATAGGTATCCCGATGTCGAAAACCTGTGGTGGTCACGCGCCACGGCTCGATGTTGGGGTAGCGGTTGCTTCTGGCGATGGAGAGGACCACCCTACAGCGAAGAGTGCCGAGTTGCTCGTACTCTCTGCTGTAGTACCTTGGGTGCTCAGTGATACCGAGGCGCTCCAGGGAGTTGATGAGAAGGTAGGCAAAACCAGGCTCCTCCTGGCACACGCCTTGGGTCCATCCATCTTCGGCCATCTGGAACCAGATAAGGGCCAAGGTAAGAGGTTTTGTGGAAAGAGAAGTTAAGCAGGGAAAAGATTTAGGGAAAGGCTTAGAAAAGGTCTCGGGTCCTAGGGGTCGCGTCCTACGGCCAACCTACGGCTCTGATACCACCTGAAGCGTCCCCTCATCAGAGGTGACTAAATGTGATACAAATACCAGTCCCAGGAGGCTGGTAACACATTTATTACATCAGATGGTTCATCACCGTACAACACGTCGAGGCTGTGGGCAAGGGAGCGCCACTGCCACGAGAAGCAACATAAGAACTACTGACCAAACTACGATAGCAAAGGCATCTAAGATATCTTCAGAGTCTTGCGCCATGGAAGCTTCCTGTGGAGACCCTGAATCCACAGGCACGGGTTGGGTGCAGGACAGCAACCTACTCGACGTCTTCGGGGACAAAGTCGGGATCCTCCTCTGAAAAATAGTTAATCAAGCAAGGGTGAGTACATACGTACTCAACAAGTTCAACCCCACCCACGGAGGGGCTAAAAAGCAGATCATGCACAGGATATATCAAGGATCAGGATAAGGTTTATTTTGCAAACACATTTACTCATGCAAGGGTTTGTTTTCGAAAAGGTTTTTGCTAACAGCTTTTATAACCCAAGTAACTCAGTTGTCTTGAGAAAACCAATTGAGGACTACCGGACTCCCCATCCGCAGTAGCCCAGGCACACAGCCACACACTTTTCCAGAAATCAACTCACACCATGAAAACATCCCTTAACCCAAACACTAGTTTTGTGACCACACCGTGACTCGTCCAATACCGTGGACACGGCTATTCGAATAGGTTTTACACTCTGCAGAGGTTGTACATCTTTACCCACAAGTAGGGTACCGCCACACGAACACCTTAGTGTCGGCGCGGATCCTATCAAAGCCATTACCCACCTTAGCTAACCCTACTAGCCACCACGGAAGCAACCAAGGGGTTATCTCACATAACCAGGGTGTAACTCACACAGATCGTACCTCTACTCCTTGATCTCCCGCTGCTCACCCGCACTCCTGATGGCCAGTAGATTAACTAGTGGGATTTATGCTAAGCTGTTGCCACATACAACGGTCGAGTGGTAGTACGATAATTTTGCCCGGTGAGATGTCACGCAACCCGATCCTTAACGACAAGATGGACATCTCCAACACGCTCAACCACAAAGGTACGAGCTCACCCATACTCCTGACACACACGTCCATCCCGTCTACCCAGTTCTTTACTCATTTTCCAAAATATCCCATTCCCATTTTTAAAGCACTCACACATTTTTAAAGCAATCATTTAGGCCAAACAAGGTTCAATCATAGCAATCAAGGGTGGCTATCCTACCAGGTTTTTGCAGTAAAACAATATGCAATTTATAAAACGGGTCATAGGGTTGTGTTTATAAAACTGGGACCAAAGCATGCAGCAAAGGATGAGATTGAACTTGCCGTCTTCGAAGTCCTCGGGGAGTTCCTGCTCGCGGTTCGGGACCTCGGTCTCCTGCTCGTAGTACTCAGCTCCAAGCTCCGGCTCGCGGTACACCTCCTCGTTCACTCCGTCGGCTACGGCACACACAAGCAAGCACACAATCAAGACAAGCACACAAGATTTACCGGCTGAGCTCGAGGGAGAAAATAAATAGATAATGGGGAAATAATATTATTTATGGATATATGGTTCGGCGGAAAAGGTGAAGGCCGGGGCAAGAGCTGGGATTGATCGGGCGAAAATATGAACATGAAATGACGCGTTAAAGGCGTCATTAGGATTGATTAGAGGGATTAAGGACTTAGTTGTAATTAGGTTTAAAAGAAAAAGGGGCCTAATTGTAATACATCTATAAGGTGAGGTTTAAATAAAATAGCCTAAGGGTCTATTTGTAATTGACTTTGGGATAGTAGGGCTGGTTCATAAATTAGTTTGTTGGATAGGGTTTATTTTGAAAGAAAGGAGAGAGAGGGAATAAAGGAGAGAGGGGCTCGGTGTAAAACAGAGGAAGGGGAGGGGTTCCTAGCAAAACTGCCATCTCCTTCCTCCCCCTCGATTCAGAACAGAGGAGGGAGAGATTGGGGGCGGCCGGTCCGGCCGGCGTCGGCGATTGCCGACGCTCCCGGGCACGGCAGCGGTCGGGGTTAGGGGCAAAAGGGAGAGGAGCTCGTGGAGGTTCGATTCCCACCCTCACCTTGGGTTGAGGTGGCCGGTGGAGGTGGCTCCGCGTGAGTGGGCGGCGGCCGGTGTGCCTCAGCGGTGGTGGTCAAGGGCGGCGGCGCTGGAGGGCTCGGGAGAGAGAGGGAGGTTGCTGTGGAGGTGGGTGGCGTGGAGAGTGGCGTCGGCCTCTATTTATAGGCGCGGGGAGGCGGTGGAATGGCCGGGCTGAGCACGCGGTCCTCGTGCGGCCGGTCGGCGATGGCGGTTCGGGAAAAAAATCTCGGCGTCGCGACGGCGGCTCGTCCGGCGAGGCCTCGGTTGCGGCAGTGGAGTAAATGCGGCGCTGTGGACAAGGCCCGTCGGGCAGGGGCGAGCCAGGCCGTGGCAGCAGCAAGTGGCGACGCGGAGCCGACGGCGGCTTGCGGCGGCGCCGGCCTGGAGGTGACGGCTCGGGGCAGGTGGAGTAAATGGCGGCTGCGGCGTCTAGCAGTACGTGGTCACCTCGTGGGGTCGGCGCGGCAGCGCTGATGGGATGGCTCGGGCAGCCGTGCAGGGCCGACGACGCGACGCGTCGGGCAGGCGCGGCAGCGGTGTCCGGCGGTCCGCGACCGCGGGGTCGGCGACGCGACAGCAGCAGCAGGCGAGCTAATGGCGCGGGCGAGCTACGCGGCGGCCACGTGGTCTGCGGTGATGGACCGGCGCGGCAGCAGTGTGCCTTGGAACGGCAGAGGAGGCCGGGCGCGCGGGCCAGAGAAGGAAGAATGGAGGAGGAAAAGAAAGAAGGGAAAAAGAAAATGGAGAAGGGAAAATAAGAAAAGAAAAAGGAAAATGAGAAAAAGGAAAAAGGAAAAGGGGAAAAAAAGAGGAAAGATAGGAGAAAAAGGATTAGAAAAATTTAGGAAAAATCCTAAGAAAATTAGGTGAGAGGGGAAGGGATTTTTGGTGGGGTTTTTCCCAGGTTCGAGCACTCGTGGGGCTGACGCGGTTTCGGCGGTGAAACGGGTCGGCTGGCGGGACCGTCGCGGGCTCGGGATTCCCGGCGAGGTGGCCGACAGCAGTGCTGCAGCGGTGCTGTGCGACACGACGCGATGAGCGGCGGTGGCTCGAGTGATGGCGGGCGGGATTGGCGGTGCCGGCGGGATTCGCGGCGTGCATGCCGAGGGAAGGAGAGAGGGAAGAGATGATCGGGGTTTTGGGGGAGATGATCGAGCTCAGCAGGAGGGTTTTGGAAAAACACGTGTGATTTAGCAGGTGATTTATTAGAGGCTAAAATGCGGGCGTTACAGCTTCCTTCTTCCCACCCGGTACAAATACCCTCATTTGTACCGAGAGCAAAAATACCCGGTACAAATGAAAAATCAGCCCAGGGACAAATGCGCAATTCTCTAGTAGTGATAACTTTTAATTCGTGATTTGGCAATTGTTTGGCATGTCAACCTAAAAGTTTAAAACATGTTAAACCATGACAAATACACGTCACATCATACTAAAACTTCTATTCTAAGAAAGAATGCATACATCCATTGAACTTTACAAACATCGAGATAGGTATCTGCAGCCAAACTTGAAACACTGGTAGAGAGCGAGGCTTAGGTACGGGCCTTTAGTCCCGGTTCAACTTTGGAGTCGGTACTAAAGGCCTTTCGTCAACGTGGCCGAAATAGCCTGAGACGCCCCCTACCTTTTAGTCCCGGTTGGTATTACCAACCAAGACTAAAGGGGGGCATCCAACTGCTGTTTTGAGTCAATTATTGGCGTCAACCTTTAGTCCCGGGTGGTGTTTCCACCCGAGACAAAAGACCCCCCCTTTAGTCTCGGGTGGATTAGTCCCGGTTGGTGTTTCCACCCGAGACTAAAGGGGGGGTCTTTTGTCTCGGGTGGAAACACCACCCGTGACTAAAGCCCTCTGGCACCCACCAGCCCACTGACGCCCCTATATTTTTCCTCTCCCCTCCCACAGTGCAAGTCATTATTTCTTTCTTCTCTCCTTTCTATCTTCTTTCTCCATCCATCCTTATCTCTTCTGCTCTTCTTGCTCAAGGACTGCCCGGGGCGAACCGGTCGGCGGCGCGTGGCGCGGAGGGGCGGCGCGGCCGGCGGCGCGCGGCGCGGGGCGGCCCGGACGGCGGCGCGCGCGGCCTGGCCGGCGGCGCGCAGCGGAGGGGCGGCCTGGCCGGCGGCACGCGGCAGGGGGCGGCTTGGCCGGCGGCGCGGCAACCTGGCCGGCGCCGGGGACGGCTTGGCCTGGGAGGGGCTCTGGTGGCCAGACCGGCAGGGAGAGGCAAGACTTTTTTTTCTGATTTTCTTGTGATTTTCTCTAGTGATGAATCTGAGTTGTATGGTGGTGATATTTTTCTTGTGATGAATCGTGTTGTATGATGATGAATCGAGTTGTATGATGAATTGATGACGAGAATGAGATGAGCATGTGTGATAGTGTCTTGATTTGATTTGATTTGAGTATGTTGTGGATGTAATTTAACTCAATTTGCGAAGTTCCATTCTTGTTCTTGATTTGAGCTCGAGCCCCTGTGAGATTGAGAGATGGGAGATGGAGTATAGGGGATGGGGGATGGGGGCGGGGACGGGTGCAGGGACTTTTTTTTTGTTTTTTGCAAACCCTTTTGGTCCCGGTTGGTATTACCAACCGAGACTAAAGGCCCTATTTAGTCCTGGTTGCTCACCCAGGACTAAGGGGGGGGGCGGGGCCTTTTGTCTCCATCATTAGTCCTGATTGGACATGAGAGACCTATTCCCCTTACCAACCGGGACTAAAGCCTCTCTCCCTACCGGTGAAACCTCTACAGCACAAATGATGCTTTTGCACGTGATCAAACTAAAACTGTGGTGTCACTTTGGTTGGTATTCACGTGGCCGGATCAAGGTATGACGAGAGCCAAATCACAACCATAAAACTGTTTAACACATCGTACTAACTTTTTAGCCTATGAATGGATACAACCATAAAACTTTACAAACATATCCAGATATGTATCCCACAATTATTTGAAACCTCCACGGCACCACCGATGCTTTTGTGGGATTCACTTTGTTGGGTACTAGGTGATTCCATGCGCATTGCTACGGGATTTGAAATAGTTTCTCGATAAACTATGATAACTGTGATTGTTTAGTTGCTCGCGTAAAAATAGTGCACTTGTAGAGATTACCCTGAGAGTCATATGAGCTATCTATCTCTTGATGAAAATTATAAGCTTTTATGTTACTTTTGAATAGATAAGAAAAAACTTAGTTTAGAATTCAAGATGATGCACACCATGTAAGAGAGAAAAAGCAATTAATGCATCTTAGTGAGGTATTAATACATTTTAGTGGAAGATCATGATGTGGCTTCATGAGAGTTGAGAGAAATACTTAGTGGGGTGCTCCTATATAGTTATACTAGGTGATTCCCCGCGCGTTGCTGCGGGATTGAAAGAGTTTTTCGATAAACTATGAATCATTGTGATTGTTTAGTTCCTCGTAAAAATAGTGCACTTGCAGAGATTATACCCCGAGAGTCATATGAGCTATCTCTTGATGAAAATCATAAACTTTTATGTTACTTTTGAATAGATAAGAAAAAACCTTCCAGAATTCAAAATGATGTGTACCACGTAAGCGAGAGAAATAGCAATTAATGCATCTTAGTGGGGTATTAATGCATCTCAGCGAGAGGTGATGATGTGGCTTCATGAGAGTTGAGAGAAATCCTTAGTGGGGTGCTCCTATATAGTTTTATATATGATATGATATGATGATTATTGACCGGTTTATTGAAGCCTTTGAGGATGTTAATCTCTAGTTTTATAGTTGGCATACTAAAATCATACTTGTTAGCTAGGCCATTCTCAATGGTGGTTTCACATAGGATTTCATGAGCACTAATTTGCATGTTACCATCACTAATTTTGCTGATTTGACACAATATTTATGATGAGATAGAAGGATAAGTTTAATGATATGTGAGAGGAGTTTTATTCTCATGAAAATCCTATAACACAAATACCTAATTATCAATTTAGGTAACTATACAATGAAACTGTGCACGAATAAGAATGGTCTTAATATCCGAATGAAGGGTGAGAAATATACTTTTGTCTAGCTTCAGCGTGTGGGTGCTCACAAGGCCACCAGGGGACTTCTCGATCGCAGTGTAAAACTATTGGGGACGTGTGAGATAGATCCAGCCAGTTCAAAAACCATGTATTGTGCTGTTGAATGGAAGGATTATGAACTAACAAAGGGTATGGTAGGCAATTGTTTATGCATTATATTGGTTTGCCGAGTGCCCGATTCACTCGAGAAAGACCGATTTACTCTCAGCAAAGGGTTCACCTAGAGTAACTCTCGGCAAAGCCCTCACGGCAAACGATTTCACGACAAAGAGCTGTATGCTGTGAGCCTTGTTTCCTACACTCGGCAAAGCAGTGCCGTAGGCATACTTTAGCTCTCGGCAAACATTTTTTCACAAGAATAAAAAACAAAAAAAAACCATATCGGCAGGGGACCGTGGCCCGCAGCCACTGCCACCACCGCGCGCCTAGGGTGGAGTCCGCCATGCCTGAATGAAGAGGTCGTGACACCACCATGCCACTTGACCTTGGGAGGATGAGGAAGCCGCCGTGCCACAGATCTCGCGCCGGGAAGAGGAGCTCGCCGCTGGGAAATAGCGTCCGGGGAAGGAGCTCGCCGCAGATCTTGGGCCGGGGAAGGAGCTCACCATAGATCTCGAGCGTCCGTCATTGCTACTCACTGCCACATGGACCTCCGGCTGCCGCCAGATGTTGCGCCGGCTACCGAGGGGAAGGAGGTCGCGCCCGCCGCCATGGAATCACTACCGGGGATGGAGCTCGAGGTGAGAAGGCCATCACCGCCACATCGGAGAGGAGGCTGAGCTCCACCTTATGCGCCGCCGGCGCACCTCGCACCGCCACTGCTAGCTCCTCATTACCGGTGAGGGGCGAATGAATGGGGGAGGCGAGGGGAGGCAAGAGGGCCCGTGGGCCTAATCGCTGTTCATGCGCTACCGCGCGGGCACTGCCTGGGCTTGGAGGGGAGGGAGAGGAGGGGGCGGCGGCGGATCTGAATGCGGGGAGGGAAGAAAGCGGCAGAGGCAGGGAGGAAGGGAAGCGGCGGCGGCAGAGACAGAGGGAGGCAGCGGAGGCACGGAGGAGGGCGGGGAGAGAGGGAGGCGCCAGATCTGCGGGCAGTGTCACACCCTGAAATTTCCAAATTTCAGGATGTGAATAGGAAGAAAAATTAAACAATGATTTTCTCTTAATTTTAATTTTTTCCCAACATTTATTTTCTTTACAGGGAATATGGTATAGGAAAAAAACAATTGTTTGCTTTTCTAAATTAAATAAGTGGCTTGATGTTTGTTGCATACATGCGGGTGCATTTATTTTGGTTACTTTAATTCAAATTGCGTGAACCCTTTTGAAAAATGCAAAACACTTTCTTTTTCTCCCTCCCCCTTCTCTTTCTTTTTGCGCGGCCCATTGCCTGAAGTCCGGTGGAGCTCCCTGAACTCCCCCGCTCTTACCTTGCGACAACCCTCAGCTTTGCAGTGGCACAACAGGCCGGCCCGTCAATAGCCCAGCAGTAGCCCGCTCCGCCTCCCCCCTTTCGCAGCTGCTGACGAGCAGGCCCGCTCGTCATCCCCGAGCTCCCGCTGAGCCGGACTCTGGCGCGAGTCCGACTCCTATTCCGCACCACGTCGCCTTATCCTGTGGCCCGCATGCCAAGGCGCTGCACAGCTGGCCTTTATAAGCAGCTACCGCCGCTCGTGCCCCGCTTTCCTCCAAAACCCTAGCTGCCCTCGAGCTCTGCGCCGTAGCCGCGAAATCCTAGCTCGGTCGCCGCCTCTCCGTCGACGAGGAGCAGCTCTGGGGAACCACAAAAAAGAGAGGAGGTTGCCGGTGCCGCTTGTCTTAGTCCCCGTGCACGCCCGCGCCTGTACAAGCTCGCCGGAGTTACACCTTCGTGAAGCTCCGCCTCGCCGAGTCGTACGCCGCCGTCCTCGACCCTAAGGTTGCCCCGTTGCCTTGCTTAAGTTTCTTTCGTCGCGCGCTACATTCTGGTGAAAACACTGTCCCAAACCGAGCACCCCAGCTCGTTTTCAACCGATGCTGGCGAGTCCGCCACAACGCGCCGCCGCTCGCCGTCGCTCGCACACCGCTGCTCGCCTTGCGCCGCTGCCAGCCATCCACCTCGAGATCGACAACCTAGATCGATCCGGACCCCGGATCAAACCAGAGGGTACCAGTCAACCCAGCCTTGCGCAGCGTCTTTTGCATAAGAGCCCCTAGGTTTCTTGGTTTTGTAGATTAGTCCTTTCGCAGTGCGCAGATCCTTACGGGTAAGTCCTTTTCTTTATGGTTTAGGCCCCATGCTTTCTAGTTTTAGCACCCGAGGCCCAGATCTTGAGTTTTGCACCGCAACCCTTATGTTTTTACACATGATTAGGTTTTAGCCCTCGGTTTCTTGCATTTTAACCCCTGTTAGTTTAGTTTTCCTTTAGTTAAGCCCCTGTACCTTGTTTTAACCATAGAATATGCGTCTGTTTTTAGCGTTCTTTATATCCACATGTTCGTCTTGACGAGTAGTTTATTTTTGTGTTGTTTTGTTTCTGTTTGCAATGATTGGTGTACCGTTTCTTATTTTATTGTATTGCTTCGTTGCATGTGAATGTGTGATGCGTAGAGAACGAGCCGTTCGAGAGATTTCCTGAAGGTGAAGACTTTGCAAACTTTGATGACTCTGAGCAGTTCCCGGATCTTGTGGAAGGCAAGGGTCCTTGATCATACCCATTTTGTCCTATATAAGGCTATATCCAACAAAAAGTAGGCAAACACGAGACCCATTCCGAGGTCTGGGTCACGCATAGTGAAATCGAGGGAACACAAACTTTGTCAGCCTCCAATAGCACGCACCCAGATTTGCCTCCCTCCCTCCCAGATGGCGGGCCCCGCAACGAGCATGTTGAAGTGCGTTGCCTGGTGAAGAGGACGCTTTTTTGCCTTCCCGTCCGTCTGGTATGCAAAATGAGATGCTCATTTGCACGTTCCATTGGAGGCAGGATTTGATATGCAAAACACTGTATGTGACCCATTTTGGGTTTGGATCGCGGTTTGCATGATCTGTTGGAGACATTCTAAACATGCATTTAATCACTTTACTTATTTGATGCTTTGCATTAATGTTGATGGGTTCCTATTAAGGATGATGCCTAGTTTCTTTTGACTATTGCCTTGTAACTGGGTTGCTCAATTAATCTTTATGGTAGATGCTACTTAGTTTGCTTAACTGGGTTGGTAATAATCAACATGGTTACTCTTTATGCTCTATGTTCCTGCTACATGATCGTTTAATTACAAGAACACATTGCTTAATTGGAACATGGAGAACCATGTAGGAAAACAGTATTACCACAAGACATATGGCTCTATCTTGGCCGAATAATTAGGGACCTTCGGGTGGCCTTACTAAAAGGACAAGGGGCGGCGGCAGATGGGGTATAGCCCGGCCCTCGGTCTGATCTGCTCTATGGTAGCTTCGCAGATTTGGGAGGGGTTTATGCTTTGCTACTGATCCGGTAACCTTGTGGGTCATCACTTTCTGGGGAAACTTTGTAAAGGCCTCATAGCGTTTCTATGCAGCCACACCTCGGTAGTGTGGTATGATGCTTGGCCGGCATCGCATGGTTGGGTCTAAAGTTTCTAGAACTTTTATATGACTTGTGGGTAAAGATGTACAACCTCTGCAGAGTGTAAAACTAACCGGTTAGTCGTGCCCACGGTTAAGGGCGGCCTGGACCCTCACATGATTAAGCTATGGAAGATGGAATTTAAACATGTGCACTTCATTTTATGATACTGATGCATATGTTAATTTGGGTTTGGTATATACTTATACTTGCTAGTAAATAGCTGCTTAATAAAACTTTGACCAACTAAAAGCGCTATCGCTTTAACCTTATCAGCCTTCAACTATAAAGCCTTGCATGTTGTTGTAGTATATTCCCTTATCGAGTACGACATGTGCTCATGCTTGTCTTTATTTATTGCATCTACACAACCCGGCTGCTACTCAGACAGACGCTTTGAAGACTTTCCTGGAGAGTTCGACGAGTTCTAGGCGCACGTTCCCTCAGTCGACTGCCTGTGGAGAACGTCTGTGTTTACTTATCCGCTGTAGCTACTCTATTCGTGTGTTAGATTAAAGACTATCGGTCATGTAATAATGTTACTACTCTTTCTCTTTTCGTTTTAGCACTGTCTTTTGGTATACACTAAGTCAACTCATGTGTGAACTTGATCCTGGCGCACATGTATTCTATGCATTCGAATTTGCCTTCAAATTTGTGTGTGACAGGCAGGGAGGCCGCGGCGGAGGAGGAGAGAGAGGGAGGAGGATGCGGGGTGGGAGGGAAGAGGCAGGATCAGGGTGTCTGAGGTTGGACGCTGTCCATACAGCGGTTTGACGCATGGATACCATTTCTATAGTGAACGGTAATGTATGGGGACGCTTTTGTCATATTGTATGTGAAGAGTAGAAAAAATTTTGAATTCAAATTCCAATTTGAGCGTCACTTTGCTTACAAATCTAGCCGCTTCCTTCATAACTATATGAAACTTCTTCACAGATGTTTCAGTTTCTAAGCATCGTGCATGACAAAATGTGCGAAACTCACTCAATTTTTTACCACAACCTCCTTGTATGATATCATGAGATATTGAAAAATTTCATATTTTCACTTCATTTGCGTTTTTAGAATTTTAAAATAATTCGGGCGCGCGTCTGTGATCGTGTTTCCTGGACAAGATTTTGAAAATTTCATTTCATTTTATGGGTATGGTCTCAAATTTGGCTAAATGATATGAATATTATTTTTCCACTTATTTTCTTCTATTATTCAAATCAGTTGCAATTCAAATTTGACTTGACTCAAAAATTACTTAAAATACAATTAATTAGTTAAATATAGACAATAAATATAAAAATGTGCCAACTTTTAACATGTAGTAACACATGTTGTACGAGGAGAGTATAAAAAGTTTAGGGTATAGAAGATAAATATAACTATGAGTTGCTTCACAAAGGTCCCTTCTATATTCAATCAATAAAAGAAAACACATATTTAAATTGAAAATTTTGAAATACTTCCTCACTAAAAGTTGAGATATTCTCCATATGTACAATTGTAATATAATGTTTTTCTTCATCAAAAGTTCTATGAAAAAGCTATGGAACATTTTAAGGTGGGAAGAGGATTTTTTTTTGCGGCCGACTAAAATAAAAGCTCACTGCGAAATTCAATTTTGCCGAATAGCAATTTTGCTGAATAGCTATTTTGCCGTGAGTTTTCGTCATAACCGTCGGCAAAATCTCAGCCATGCAAAAACTCACGGCAAAACCTAATCTCACGGCACACTCCCGTTTTTCGGTAGTGGCACATCGTGGTGAAACTTAATGCCAGAGGTTCAAAAAAAAAACTTAATACCAGAGGTTTGAACTTATAATCTCAACCATTGCAACTTTGTCCTATATATAGTAAGTATACGACCATTGTTTTTTACTTTTCTCTAATTTACATCAGCTTTTTCTCGAAATGTATAACTATATACTCCCTCCGTCCCATAAAAAGTGCAATTCTAATTTTTCTAAGACAGATTAATAGTGGTGCGAAAAAACTCTAGTACCCCTAGTTTTTAGCCACATGCAGTAAGTTTTGGCATGCAGATCAGATTTGATTACTTAATTAGGAAAGTAATTAGATCTATTTTCTAGGATTACATTCCTTGTGAGATTTTTTTCCAATGCTCGGATTGCATTCTTCACGGGACAGAGGGAGTACATATAAGTACACTACTACATAAACGATTTGTTTGTGTACCTCATTTTTTCAAGGGCGGACAAATTTGCCACCCGCACTTGCAAAAGAAGTGGGCTATTGTAGCATCCTAGAAATCATTTTTAGGAGGCCCTAGAAATGGTCCACGTGCTCCATGAAATGATTTCCAAGGGCGGGTGCTGGTATTACCCACTCCCAAAAATGGTTTCATGGAAAAAATCATAACTGTTTCATATGATATCCCGGATGAAAACAAACTTTATAAGAAATTATATAGCTCGACGAGACCTAAATATTTATAGTTGAAAAGTTTTTCATTTAAATTCTTTAGTTTTAAAATCTAAAACTTTTGAATTTTCAAATGACTTCGGCTATTTAGAAGGGCAACATCAAACATGAAGATCTCGACAAGACCTAAAATTTTGAAGTTTAGAAGTTTTCAATATAAAATTATTTAATAGTTAAAATATCATCATAGTTTCTCTAGTTTTGAAATACAAATTTTCAAATGACTTCCACTATAGCAAAATTGTAGAGTTCAATGAGATGTCACACCTGGTTCTATAAAAGCAAACCAAGTACATAGCTATATGCATGTCAGGATCTAGTTTCACACATATAGTTGACATAAGTGAATAACAAAAATAATATCACGTGAGAAAAAATGAGATTATCAGAGTATTACGCTAACTTCTGGAAACGAAGGCACCAAACATCCACAAGCAGTCGACTATGGGTTGCGTACGCCTAGCACCAGCAACATCTTTACAACAACTTCATAGTAGCATCCTCTCTCTGAGCAACATTATTTATAGCAAGGGTGAGCACATGTCGTACTCAGCAAGTGTGGGGAAAATATGAATGCAAAGGAAAGGCTGACAGGTTGACTGCATTAAGCACTTTTAGTTAGTCAAATTTTATTAGCAGCTGATTACTAATAAAGTATAAGTATATACCAACCCACAATTAACATAAAGAGATACGCCATAAGCATATGGCTAACATAACTATAACCACAATTTAAGTCTATCTTCAAGTTCAATTATCATGTGAGAGTCCAGGCCGCCCTTGACCGTAAACATGGCTAACCGGTTAGTTTTACACTCTGCAGAGGTCGTACATCTTTACCCACAAGTCGCGTAAAAGTCCCGAAGAACTTTGAACCCAACCATGTGATGCCGGCCAAGCATCATACCACACTACTGAGGTGTGATTGCATAGGGACGCTACGAGGCCTTTATAAATATTCCCTAACGTGTAGCAACCCACTAGGTTTCAGGACGAAGCAGGGCATAAAGCTCCCTAGTGGGTACCGTGTCTTAGCAAAGCCTAACTCCCCACTAGAGCAGGTCTATGCCCCATCAACGCCTCCCCATTTGCCCCTTTCAGGTAAGATCACTACAACATCAAAGTTTCTAATTATTCGGCCAAGACAGAGCCATATGTCTTGTGGTTGTACTGTTTTCCTGGGTGATTCTCCATATTCCAATTAATGCATACTGATCTTGTATTAACTAGAAGTATACATAAAAGTAAATCAGGTTCACCAATAATGTTCATATTAACCACCATAACCCAAGTATAGCAACTAAGCATAGCTACCCAACATAAATGTAAACCTAGGTTGTCAAGGAATGATAATAAAAACTAGGATGAACCTTATTGGGACCATCAAATTAAATGCAGGCATATGCAATAGTGATTAATAAAGTTGTTAGGACAAAGAACAAGGACACTTTTGCCTTTAACCAGAGTAATGATGTTGCTCAAAATGTCTTCAACTTCTTACTCTCCAAAGCTCGCATACCACGTTCATTCTACTCGCATCAATCATGGAGCGCAAGCATGCAAAGCAAACAAAAAGTACAACTAAGAACAATACACCAATCAAAAGAAAAGCTTTAAAAGAATGCACTAAAGGATAGGCTCGATTCTATGGATCACTAAAGCACATAGAACGTGTTGAGAAAAGGAAAGGCTTGGTTAGTTTTATGAAAGACACTAGGTTTGAGCATGAACTAGGATAAAAAAGATCTAGAGCTTGAAAGAGGTCTAGCTCTACAATACAAACACCTAGAGACAGAGCTTGATAAAGAACGGCTAACGATCGATTTGCATATATGAGAGAACAAAACTATGAGCTAGGTTTATTTTAATTAGCAAAAGGTATGTAAAGGATATTTCATAAAAAAATACCCTAAGTTGGAATTAATTCAATATAAACTTTACTTGAAGAAACCGTAGAAAGAACCTAGTAAAGTTTTATTCATAAATGTTTATGTATAAATTATACCAATTACACACTTTACTTTAGAAAAATTAGAACAACTAATCTAATTGAAGCATATGACGTGTTGAGCTAAACAAACTTTATTTAGGAAAACATGCATATTAACATTAGTCAAGTTAATGTTTATTTATAAAAGCCGATGTAAAAGCCTAATCAACTTTTAATTATAAAAAATTAATTAAATATTGAATATTAAGCAAGATTAGCATTAGTTTAAGAAAAACTGGGATGTGGCACACTAATCACCTTTTATTAAAAAAACATATGAAGTGATCATTAATCAAATTAACATTGATTATGAAAAATAGTGTATAACACTATATATCTTTTATTTAGAAAAGGCATGCTTGATAGACATTAACAAAATTAATATTAAATAATTTTCAGAAAACATACATGATGAAAACTCACCACTAATGTGTGCTTTACATTATTATGAACCTAACACAACTTGAACGGATTAAAACGGATCTAAAACATGAAAGATATGGATAAAACAAGATTAGAAGGACCTAACTATAGATTTTAGGGGCTGGCAGACAAGATTCACGAGACACATGAAACAGTGCTCGCGAAACTGATAAAGCTCAGGGTCTGAAAAAGGTCATGGGTTGGATTGGATCTAGATAATCTAATCTGTTCACGGGTTTTCTGCAGATCGGCAAGACACAAGATAAACAACTGAAGATTACCGGGTTTCTGAGGGGCCTACGTACAAAACAACCACATCTTCTTCTTCCTCTAGTTCATGGCAGACGGACGGACAGGAAGCTTCTGGCCGGCGGGGATTGAGGGGTTCCGGCGGCCTAGAGATTTGATTGAGAGGCACAGGAGGTAGATGAGAACGAAGGTAACTCATGGAGGTGCTCACCACGGGTGGAGGTCAAAGGAGTCGGCCGGAATCGGTGGAGGACGACGGACGGTGGTCGGCTCGGGTGTCGCACGGGCGGTAGCGTTCTAGTGGCTTCCTGGCAACGAGGAGATGCTCTCCGGACGCGGCTCGGCATCGCGCAGCTTCTAGTGTCGATGACTCGGCTGGTGTTGGCGGCCATGGAGCACGGCTCCGCGGCAGACGACGTGTGGCGGCGCTGCTCACAGGCGAGCTAGGGCAGCAAGAGCGGCATCTAGGGCGTGCGGGAGGCCTCGGACGGCGGCTTTATAGGGCGCGGGTTCCCCGGCCTAGCGTGGTACGCAGGCCAAGGGGAAGGCAACGGTGCGCTGGCCATGGAGGCCGTGGCCTCTGGCAGCCGGGCCCGGATGGGCTTTAGTGGGTTGGCCGCTGGGCCGGAGCGGATCGGCGGAGATGGGTCAGGCTCGCAAGTGTGGGCTCAGCCCAAAAGGAAAGGGTTTCTTTATTATTTTCCGAAATTACTTTTCAATCCGAAAACAATTCCAGTAAAGACTAGAAAATGTTTTTAAGGCAAGAAAATACTCAAAAAATTCCCAAAATTCCAGGAAAATTCCTAGAGATTTATTGGGACATGAATAATCCAAATAAAGTATTTGGAGTTCATGAAAAAGATTTTGGAGCCTTCTAATAAATAGAAATAGTGAGAATAAATTCCAGAAAAAGCTGAAACATTTGAAGAAGGATTTGGTCAGCACCTAAACGTATTTTTGAAACCTTTTACACTCCACAAACATCAAGATGCATTGGTATGAATGGAACACTCATTGAACCAATTTATTTATTTAAAAACAATCAATAGCATTTTCCTATACTATATTTCCTATAAAGAAAATAAATGTTGGAAAATTTTTAAAAGAGTGAAGTGCATGACCGGTCCTTAAACTTGTCCAGTTGTGTCACTTAGGTCCCCATACTCTCAAAATGCATTTTTGGCTCCCTAAACTTGAGCTCGGGTGTCATTGAAGTCCATATACTCTCAAAGTGCAGATCTAACTCACTAAACCTAACTTTGGGTGTCATATAGATCCCTAAATTTGAAATGCATTATCATCCAACAAATATCATTAATACGATAAGATCACATTTTATGTTTTAAAGAAAGCCATCATTTTCATTGGCATATTTTCTTATTTTATTGCTTCTTTAGCTTTAACCTCTATTCATCTAGTGATTTATTTAAAAAATCCCTGATTTTAGTTTAGTATTGTGCAACCACTGAGTTATTCGAGTTTTCCAAGAAAAATTGAGCATGACTGTCATGTGCACCTATATGATATTACCTCCAAGATAAAAGAATATCAATCTTTATGGATTCATCATATATATCAATATTCTACACATATGGTGAGTTGAAACACATTTTATTTTACTATAGTTAAATTATATAAATGTGTAAAATTAATTTTTTATCAATTTAATTGAGATGGGCAAAGCCTATAGAAAGTATATGGACCTAGATGACATTTGAAACCAAGTTTAGAGGTATAAATCTGAACTCTAAGAGTAGATGGACCCAAATGACACCCGAGCCCAAGTTTGGGGAGCCACAAACGCATTTTGAGTGTACGAGGACCTAAGTGGCACAGGTTGACAAGTTTAAGGACTGTCAATGTATTTTACTCTTTTTAAAATTATGAGATAATGTTGTTTAATTATTCTTTCTATTCACATCCTGAAATTCAGAAATTTCAGGGTGTGACATGAGACCTAACACTTTGAGTTGGCTTGTTTTTCATTTAAGATTATTTTCTACCCCTAAATATTATTGTAAGTTATCTGATTTTATTATATACAAATTTTAATTTTTCCAAGGACTTCGGTTATAGATAAGCTCTATTTAAAAGTTGTAATACTTAATGAGGTATATAAATGAGTATATGCTCAAGTATTTATTATTGGATAAGTATATGTGTGAGTACATGTGAATGAGTTTAGTAGATGTATTTTTAATACAAACCTTTTATGTCAAATCATATGAATAAACACTTTATATCAAAATTGTGGAGCTCCACGCGACATAAAACTTTTGTAGTTGACAATTTTGCATTTGAGATCATTTAAAAGATCAAAATTTTATTTGTAAAGAAAAACAAATAATACAAATAATTGTAGGAATAGGTGATGGCATCACCCGCACCTAGAAACCATTTCTAGGCGCGGGTGATAACTGACCCGCTCCTAGAATTGTTCCATGCAAAAAATAATCATAACTTTTTCATACAATCTGGAATGAAGAAAAACTTTATATCAAAATTGTAGATATTGACGAGATCGAAACCTTGTAGTTCACACTTTTGTATTTAAGATCGTTTGATGGTCAGAAAATAGTTATCAACACATTACAAAAACACAGACTGCCACATCAGCAATCAGGTATTCCAAAATGGAGCTCTCTCAGTGGCTGACTCACACACCTTATCCTCCCACTCACTCTCCACCCTCCACTGTCCCCTCCTCCCTCCTCCCTCCCTTCATCTCCCCTTTCCATAGGCAGGTACCTAGTCTGGCCAGCAGCGGCGTCAGCCCCGGCCAATTGAAGGAGAGCTTGTTACAGTGATCCCGTGGGTGGTTGTCGTTGAACTAGTCAACATCGATGGTGAAGATGTTGGGCTTGGTGCCACTAGTGCCCACGGTGAGGATGTACATGCCTAGGAAGAAGACTCTCAGCTGCATGATCATCGCCTCGTGCGTGCAGGAAGTCACCTACGCCTGGAAAAGCTCTTTCCAACAGGGGTGACACCGATGGCAATGGGTACCCGCCACCTGTTTACCCGCGGGTAAAAACCCTATTAGGGTGCGGGTTTGAGAGATTTTGCCCCCCACGGGTCTGTTAACTGGTGAAAACCTCACCCATCAGTTGAAATGGGTGTGAGTGCGATTTGGAGTACCCCATACTCGTCACCCGATGGGTCCCCCGTTTGAGTATGACAGGCAGGGACATCTGGTCATTCACTGAGACATATACAGTATAAAATATGCAAAACCCTAGAATCCATTCCATTCCAACCCACCAGTTGTCGCCACCCTCTCCCAATCTTTCTCTGTCCCCTGCCCCTAGCCCCATAGCCCCAAATCTTGCGTCGGTCAGGGCACCGCCGCTCTATGCTCGGCGGCCAGGTTGCCGCGTCCCTAGCGCTTGACACCCAAGCCGCCGCCGCACCCCCAGCGCTCGACATCCAGGCCGTCATCGCACCCCTAGCGCTCCACACCCAGGCCGCCGCCGCTCCCTACATGGGCCAGGCCGCACATGCCCCCTGTGCCTGGTTGCCACTACGCCCTGCGCTCAGGTCGCCGCCCCAGGCCGCAGCCGCTCCCTACACGGGCCAGGCCGCGTGCACCCCTACGCCTGGATGCCGCCGCGCCCTGCTCCCAAGTTGCCGTCGTGTCCTACGCCAGGCGTCCCGGTCGCCGCCACTCCCTATGCAGGCCAGGCTACCGTTGCGCCCTCTGCGTCGGCCAGGCTGCCACGGCCAGACCCCCGTCGCCCCGTCCCTGCGCCGAGGTACCACCGCAGGCGGGTCACCCAATGGGTACCCGTTACCCACGCGGGTGGCGAGTGTGGGGGATTTATAGACCCGTGACGGGTGGTGGGGCGGGTGACGGGTGTTTCAACCTTAACGGGTGGCGGGTGTGTTCTTCTTACCCCCACCGGGTTTCCCACCCGCTGCCATCTCTAGACACCCCCACCTGCAGGTTGCAGTTTTTGAATAAGGAAGTGATTAATATGGGATTAGAACTCAGGAAAGCGGAGGTAAGGGGGCCGAAAAGCACCTAGCCCCCACGTTGCTCCCTGGCTGGCGACTCGGGCGGCCCTCGGTCTGCGCCGCCGCCAACAGCGGCCCACCCCCAACCCCGCCTCACCGCTGCCCGAGCAGGCTGCCAGAGGCCCGGCAGCCACAAGGACAACCTCGAAGAGGAGTTGCACATCCTCGGCACCATGTTTCTTCCTCTCTCTCTCTCCTCTTCCAACGCTTGCGTGACGGGTGGCATCGCCCGGCCGTTTCTCGGACGTGGAGGTGGCAGATCCGATCCGGCCCTTTCCTCCACGGATCCGACCTCCCTCCACGTAGATCTAGCGCTGGAAGAGGCGGATTCGGCGTGGGTCGGGGCACACAGCTCTGTCGGTCGGCGGGCGTGCCTCCCTCTGGACGCGGGTGCTCTAGCCGCGGGCTTCGACACTGCTTGGGCTTGGCCGCACCTCGGGACAACTTCCTATCATGGGGCGGCACGCCGTCGACTGCCAACAACTTTAACTAAGGTCGTCGTTTGCGCTGCGTCGCTGCCGGCCACCGAAGCTGTCGGTCGTCCACCGCTTCCTTCACTCCCTGGCCAAATCCGTAGCTCCAGCGCCTTGCGGGCCTTTCCACCACCGGCCTCATCCCTGCCATCGTCGCCTCTCCACCGCCAGTCGCTTTTCAGGTCATTGCTGCCCGCTAGATCCGACGGAGGCGGCTTCCCTCCCGAGTGTCCCATTTCCGGTGCTCCCCTCCGTCACGGGCGGACCTCGCGACTGCTCGCCTGATGGTCAGTGCTGCTACGGTGTTCGGAGCACGCCGCCATGGGGTCCTTGCTGCCGGGCGACAGTAGGCTCCGCCTCTCGTGGCCATGGGGTGCCTCGTGGGCCTCATCCCCGGTGCAGGTCCCGACACCTCCTCTTTTCTCGCTTTGCTGCCCCGGCCTGGGCGGACGGGCGCCAGCGGGGGCTGCTCCGAGCTCTTCCGCACTACCGGTCGCCTGGGTCTGACGTTTCTGGTCGTCCGCGTCGCCTGTGATGTGGACTGCCTCCGGCCCTTAGTGGCGCCATCAGTGAGTCCTTGCGATGCGTTCCGCGCTATGGCTTCTAGGGGCTTGGTCGTGCCGCCCTCGCGGGCGCTTGTCAGGCACCATGGGTAGGTTCCTCAAGATCCCACCTTGGGCAGTCAAGCTTTGTCGAGACGTCGCTTCGGGGTCGCGAGACGCCCCCTGGTGCGGGTCCCTGCCATTGCTAGTGTTTACTGTGACCGCGCATGGTAGTTTGGGTCGGCGGTTGCAACTGCTCATGGTTGCGACATCCGTTGGTTTGGTTGTACCTGTGTCGCTTCAATTTTACAATGTCGCCTTTGTTGCCTTGGTCGGGGCGGTTATCTTCCCACCATGTTCTCTGACGGATGCTTCGCGCTTGGCAGATGCTTTGCCACCGTTCTTTTTCTCTAACGGATGCTTTGTCGTCGTGGTCTGGTTGCTTCGAGCTTGGCAGATGCTTTGTCGCCGTTCTTCTACTCTGACGGATGCTTTGCCGTCATGGTGTTGATGTGTGCTTCGAGTTTGGCGGATGCTTTGTCGTCGTTCCTCCACTCTATTGGATGTTTTGCCATCGTTGTCGTGCTCTTTGATGGAAGCTTGGCCATCGTTTCGTGCTTGCTCTTCCTCGGCATTTTTGGCGACGGATTACCCTCTTCTTGCAGGTTCAGCTCAGTGTTATATAGTTTTGGTCTGTTGGTCATTGCGGTCGCTTCTAGTCATTTTGGCATTTGCTGGCCTACGGATACTCCCTTCATCATCACCGTGGAATGCTCACTGACTTTCCATCGTTTGGCTCTCATCCATGTTATGGAGGTCTGCTGCTTGGAGTTGGGTTTGGAAGCCTTGGTGAAAGCTTTGCCCGGCATTCGTCGGTGTCAACAACGGTTGCATCCCTGAACGTAGCTCACCGTGTTGGGGTGTTGTTGCGGCCACCAAATTCATTTGGTTTTTCCAGGTGAAGACTTGGTCTGCCTCATGTTGACAAACAGGCGATGGTGCATGGCGTTGACGTCACTCCCTTCTTGAAGGTATCATCTTGCATGACATCCTCGCTCTTCTTTCGTGAGCTCTAGGTTGGTATGCATTCAGTGATGTGCGAGTGTTCTCAGCGTTCTTTTTCATGCAGGTTTCAGCTGCCTTAGATCATGATAGTTTGAGTTTCTCCTGTCGTGGTTGTAATTTGGTTGTCTGAGTGTCTTTGTTTTATATTATGTTTGTAGCTAGGCTTCTAGTTGGTGGTGAACTTTGTAACCTTGCATTTCAGGGGCTCTCCTGAAGTTGCGTCATTGTACTTCTCTTCTTCTTAATGAAAAATGTGTTATGCATGTCTTAAAAAAAAGAGCGGGTGACGCTGTCACTCGTCCCTGGAAACGGTTTACAGGAGCATGCCTTTTACCTAGTCATGCAAAAGCTTTGTAGCTGCGAGAGCTAGCTAGGAGCGGGTGGCCTGTCCGCCCCTAGAAATGTTGTTTTTCAACCGCACCTACAAACCATTTTTGTAGTAGTGGTACATGAAAAGAATCAAAGATAGATATAGAAGTATGCATATATAGTTAATATGTTAATATGGACAACAATGAAGCAACCAGAAAATAGAGGCACAAAACAAATAATTCTTATTTAGTCCAGGGTTTCAATTTTATTTATGATGGTACCATATAAATGAACAATACAATATGTGAATAGTATTGGCATATTGTGGAACGCCATCCATAATTCAAACAAATCATTCATGACCATCATATAGTCATCAATCTAGCACATAATTCATTATTCATCTTTTATTGGCTTATAATTATTTTAACGATGCAGAGCTTCATCATGGAAAAACCTCAATGATCGATTGAAAACCAAATATCGGTGTAATCTTGTAATCGCTGAATCCAGCTTCCAAGAAGATCTTTTTCCACTCGTGCTCTTCTCGCTGAGCCCCACCATACCGCATCATGTAGACATCAAACAATACCTGCGTCTCCATGGCAACACTGTCCTGTGCCCCATATCCAAGCACACAATTCACAATTATCACTTTTCCTCCTGCATCTCTTGCAGGAATTGCCCTCTTGCACTGTCGAAGTATCTTAACACTGTCTTCGTCATCCCAACAATCGAAAATTAACTGAAACACATGTAGATAGCATCCCCATTAGTATGTGTGTGTCTAGAAGACCACTACTCCCAGTCCCACTGACATATAGGAGTATTATTGTTGAAACTGAGCCAGCTACTTACCTTTAGGAAAACAGCATCTGCAGGTGGAATATACTCAAACATGTCACCGGTGACGAACTCCACCGTGCCATCAGAAGAAGGTGCTTGGCTGATCACCTGTTCGAGGTCCAGCACAGTGCACTTGATGTGCGGAAAGGCCCTAGCGATGGCCATGGCCGCTACGCCAAGGCCCCCGCCGACGTCGACCAGCGACGTGAGCCTGCGGAAGATATCTGCTGTGCCGCCGACCTCCTTCAGCATGATATCCATGAGCACGCCGCTGTCGATCACCATCGAGTCGTTCACGGCCTTGTTGTACTCGGGGTCGTTCTTCGTCAGGGTCCACGGGTGCACGCCGTGTGCCACCTCGAAGAGCGTCCTGTCGCCGGCGTCCCGGAACCACGCCTCCAAGCTGAAGAACGTGGAGACCGCCGTGGTAGGGCGCACGATGACGCGGAGCAACGGCGACATGTCGTAGGGAGTGGAGGAAGAAGAAGCCCTGTCGTCTTCAACTAGGATCTGGGACACAGGAGTTAGCTTGTAGATGGTCTCTCCGTCCTCGTGGTTAGGCTGATCGGCGGCGAAGATGCCGCAGAAGGCGAGCATGCGCATGAGCCGTCGGAGGTAGGGCAGCTTGGACGGCTGGACGCCGGTGTCGGTGACGATGTCGGAGATTGTCGCTGCACCACCGCGCCGGTGGATGACGCTAGGGATGCCCAGCCCAACCGCGCACAGGAGCGCCGAGGATTTGACGTGGAAGAGGCCGTGGTGCCATATCTCCACGTAACCTTGGTGCAAGTTCTGGGTGCTCACCTCTTCCTTGGCACACGACATTATGCTTGTTTGCGTGTGGCAAGGCTTGGTAGCTGCCATGGCTATTTATAGAGCTTTCCGTTTTATATAATATATGTTATAGACTGATAAAGGTCCTTAATTCGATGGAAAGGATAGAGTACATCGGCAGTCTGGTGAGAACGTCGCCAGCATGCAGTTGATAGCTCGTACTCACTCCGTTTCAAATAGTAGATCGTCTTGGCTTTTTTAGAAGAGTAAATTACGCTCATCATACAACAACTTGTCAGATGAGTGCGGATTAGTCCAATAACTTGTAATATGCTCAATTTAGTACAATAACTTGTCAGGTGGGTGCGGATTGGTACAACAACTTATAAAATGATAAATCTAATACAATAACTTGATATGTGGGTGCAAATTGGTCCAAAAACTTGTAAAATGCTTAACTTAGTGTCAAAATTGATGTATCTACACTCTAAATGTTATCACAAACAATTTTTTTTTAATATCGGACAAGAATATATTCCTATCGAAACAAATCATTGTGCATTATGATCATTGATATTTGTGTCGTGATGGTAACATATTCAGCAAGGACAAAAACCTTCATTGTTTAGACAATTATTATTATGTCGTTGTTAACTATTTTTATAAAAATAAATTATGATCAGGAATATTTTTAATTTCATATTCAATAGTGATTTCAAGTTTTATTATATGCATTTTTGTTTAGCTAAGAAATAGAATATAGTAATACGTACTAACAATTGGTACCTTTTAGAAGTTTGACATAAATATTTTTAAAGTCTCATGTACTAGTTTAAAGAAAAAATGAGCTAAAAAACGAAAATGTGCATGCTTTAAAGTTGTTGAATACATGAGCAAAGGTGTAGAAGAAAATCTAAGGTCATAGGGTCTCTTATGAACTTTAGTCTCTCGGGTAATTTAATGATGTAATTCTAAAATTTGATTCAATTTTAAGTAATAAACAAATAAATAATGTACATAGTTGATTCATAATTAACAACTTTAATTAACAAAAAAGTATTGGTTGGAAGAAAAATAGAATACTATCTGATTTGTTCATACACTGTCATTTGTAAATATGGACCTCAGGTGCACCAATTTCTAAGTTATATTGCATTAAATTGAACATTTTACACAAGTTCTTGGACCAATATACACCCACCGATAAAACTTTTGTATTACATTGTTTATTTTACAAGAGTTTGGACCAATTTGCATCCACCTGACAAGTTATTGTACTAAATTAAGCCCTTCACAACTTGTTGGACCAATCTGCACCCACCTGACAAGTTAATGTAGTAGATTGAGCATATTACAACTTGTTGGACCAATCTGCACCAATTTGACAAGTTGTTGTATGATAGGCGCAATTTACTCTTTTTAGAATGATAGATTTTACTATGTATCTAGATGTGCATAATACAGTATATATTTAGGTTCCATATCAAAAAAAAATCATGTACGTAGAAAAGCTAAAAGAATCTACAGTTGGAAATGGATGGAGTATATTTTGTCAACAAGAACAAAAGCCCACTTCTCCAATGATCTAGCTAGCTCTAAGCCACCATTGTGGATCCTATACTTTGGATTATTTTATGAGAAATCAGAGAGAGGCATTATATACCATAATCCATAATTACCTTGGTGGCCTAAAATTAATTGAAACATAATTAAACCATCAAGATAGTAATACATTTATTGGTAATTATTCTCAGTTTCTCACACAAAATCCACCAAGGGAGTGCCAAGGAAACATGATTTATTGCTTGGTGCTCGACTTCAAAAAAGGCTCTTTCCTTTGGCTAGTACAAAATGTGGAAATGAGACGTGTGTGCTAAATAAGTGAAACATGTTAGCAAGGCACTACACGTATGAAAAGAAGATAGGTGATGACGCACGATTGGTTACGGTTTTGGCTTTACGTCACTGATAGGAGTCAGCATATATATAATTACTGCAGCGGGTTCTTTCGTTGTCAACTATCAATAATGGCGGCCCCACGTCCGGTAGTGATGGTTAACTACTGACCCTCTCTCCGCTTGTGTTGCACGCTCGTGTGGTGTCACGGGCAGTGTGTGATGGTAATATCACCGGCTGACGGTACGTGCTGGATCGGAACCCGTGCCTAATTGTGTCTAAGATAGCGATGGGTGTGGTGTTGAAAAAAAATCTCCATCACTAGTATCCAACTTGTGGACCCAAATGTGTCAGGATGATATGGGATTTTTTTAATTTTAACCTTTTTTTTAAATTATTTGTAAAAATAACACCACCCAAAAATTATTTGCACCGCATGACCCTTTTGCCCGCGCCAGGCCACGTGACGCGGCAGGATAACGTTGCCGCACCACATGCAGCGGCGCGGCAAGCCCGTCACGCTGACACGGTGGGCTTACGAGGCCTCCTCCTGCCGCGCCACATGCATCGGCGTGGCAACGTGATGATGCCGTGCCATGTTGGCTGGCGTGGTAGGAGGTTCTCCAATTCAATTTATCAACTTTGAACTATCTAAATAAAAATAGTATTTGAATTCCAAAGGTCGCAAAATTTAGAATGTGTATTGTATAAGATGCAAATAATCCATTTTAGTAATATACATGAGGATAAGTATTACATAATTTGAAATATATAATTTTAAAGTAGGCTATGTATTATCTCTAAATTCATGTTGGGGCTGCCGTTAAATCTAACCAATTTTGGACCATCTTAATAAAATATCATATGAACTTTAATCATCACGAAACTTGACATGTATATTGTATAAGTTGTAAAGATTCCATTTTATTAGTTTGCACAAGGTCAAGTGTTACATATTTTCAAATATATAGTTTTAAACTATGTTATGTATTATCCCTAAATTCATGTTAGGGGATGTTGTTAAATTTAACCAATTTTGAACCATCTTAATAAAATAGTATATGAACTTTAAATGTCACGAAACTGAACATGAATATTGTATAAGTTGTAAAGATTCCATTTTATTAACATTTACAAGGTCAAGTGATACATATTTTGAAATATATAGTTTCCAAATAGGCTATGTATTATCCTTAAATTCATGCTAGTGACACCATTAAATTTAACACATGTTTGCACCATCTTAATAAAATAGTATATGAACTTTAAACATCACAAACCTCCACATGTATATTGAATAAGTTGTAAAGATTCCATTTTATAAACATTCACAAAACTAGATGTTACATATTTTGAAATATATCACTTAGCTTAGCTTTGTAGCACGTAGCTTCATGAATATTAATAAAAGGTGTGCACAAAGGGTTGACGTCCCTACAGAAATGTGTCTCATGATCAATGTGTATAGTGTATAGTATAATATATCTGTCGAGTTTTATCGAGTTTCATGATGTTTGAAGTTCATATATATTATGATGTACCATACTTAAAGTTTTGTGACATTCAATGTTTAAATGTATTTCAAAATATGTAGTACTTGATTTTTCTACATATTAGTAAAATGATATCGTAACATCTTTTACAGTGTGCATGTTAAGTTTCGTGACATTCAATGTTTAAACGTTATGTAATTGAGATTATCCTAAGTAGATAACCATTTAACGAGAGCCCTAAGTGAGATATATGGATAATATATAAGCTACTTCGGAACTAAAAATTAATAAGTATAATTGAAGTAAGGGAGATAAAGGAGTAATACACAGCTTACTTTGAAATTATGTAATTTAAAATATATAGTAATTGACTATTTGCATGTTATTAAAATAAGATCTTTACAACTTGTACAATGTTTATATAACGTGGATATCAAATTTTGCGACATTTGGAATTCAAATACGATTTTATTTAGATAGTTTAAAGTTGATAAATTGAATTGGAGAACCTCCTGCCACGCCAGCCAAGATGGCGCGGCACCATCACGTTGCCGTGCCGATGCATGTGGCGTGGCAGGGGAGGCCTCGTAAGCCCACCGTGCCAGCGTGGCGGGCTTGCCGCGCCGGTGCATGTGGCGCGGCAACGTTGTTTTGCCGCGCCACGTGGGTCGGCGCGGGCAAAAGGGTTAGATCTGCAAATAATATTTTGTTATTTTTAAAAATAATTTTAAAAAAAGGTTAAATTTTTTTAAAAAAAATCAGATGATATGGGTGCTTGTTTGGCATCTGAAAATAAATAATAGCAGGTTATAACATTTGTGTGTTAAAATCCCCTTGATAAGGACTTATGGACTTTTGGAAATTAAAAGCTCCTTTTAAAATTAAGATCTTTATGTGGTATTTGCGAAGAGTAGTCTTAACAAAAGATAACTTAGCAAAGTGTAATTGGTATGGAAGCAAAAAAGGTTATTTTTGTCATAATTAAGGAGGAAACAATTAAACATCTTTTATTTGGATGTCGTTTTGCTCGTACTGTGTGCTTCATTTAGGAGATAGAGTACCCATATACTATCCATACTTCTCATTCATACTACCTATATATACTACAACTAAAGGTTTTAGTAGTAAAGTATACAATTAATTTCAACCGTCGGATCCTTACATACACATCTTTTTTAACAGTAGTATATGATAGTACGTTGCACCGTAAAAGTCCAATCTAGATAAGCATGCTAGCACGACGATCCCCAATGCTACCTTTGCTCACCTATCTATGTTTGGTTTGGAGCTAATTGATATATACCAGGCATTGGGAGAGTTTACATAGGGGAGGTTAAAAAACTGTCTTTTTGTTTGGTAAAATGGAATTTTTCAGGGAGGGAGAATTACCAAATAAAAAATAGTCACCATCAGCGCCCTTCATGATCATAAAAATCTATTGGTGCCTCTTTTTAATTAATCCCAAATAATCCCATGGCAAATGGTCAGCCCTGGTAGAGCTTGAAGCAAATAACTCACACAATCAATTCAAGGGGAGGGATGATAATTGGGTGTCAATTATTGTTTAAGTGGAAAATATATGGATATACGATTTCTCACATGTAAATATATCCTCACAGCAAACAAAGAATATGAACTTTTTAGAGACTCCTATTCTTAAATTTCTACAAAAACAAACAAACAAGAGAAGGGGACTAAACATATCCAATTTTCCTATGAGTGTGATTTCCTACTCCAACTAGTTACCATAATATAATACAATATGTCAATAACCTATCCAATATATCACAGTAGTGGGAGTTGTTGGTCTATGTGACTTAGTAAGAGTGAGGCGAGTCTAACTTATGATATTCGTCGCTCCAAACGTAGACCTATATAGAGATAACCCTTTTACATGAAAAGAAGGTACGTAGTAGAAATGTAATAATGGAGTTATGTATACAAGGCCCGACCTGCTCTATATATGTGATGATAAGATGTGTAACACAGAATTTGGACGTAGTATAGCACTGAAAGCATTTTCTCCCCTCGCGTCACTCTTGCAAAGGGGCGACCCGGAGGTTCCAACCCTGCCGCCTGAGGCCAACTCAAGCTGCCCTGCGGTGGCCGGCGCTGCCCCTTCCCCCGACGGTCATGGTGGCCAGCGGCAGCTCCGAAGTCGGTGGCCGCATGCCCTCTCCTCTTTTTCCCCTTCCCTCCCTCTATTCTCCCCTCACCCCACCACACCGAGGTCGCCTCCCACGGTCATCTGCTGCCTCTCTCTACCCCACCCCTAGCCTGCATCAGCGGCGCCCCTCGACGTCGGCAGCCCTCTCCACCCCGCTCCAACATCTCTGCCGTCTTTTCCCCTCTGAACCTGAAAACCCTAGATCCGGTGGGTCTGGGGTCGTCGCCGCCTCTGCTGCTGGTGGGCTACGTCGTTGGGGTCGAGGTCGTTCTCCTACTTCTGGTGCTCGAGGGCTGGCGCCAAGTCCGTCATCTGCGGGCAGCGCTGTCACCGTTGCTCCCTGCCTCGGTAAGGGCGGACTCGTACGTGATGAGTCGGCGGATGCCGGCGTGCGGCTCGAAAGCGCCTGACCTACCCTCCAGGATGGTCCAGGCTCTCGCCTTCGGTGCTGGCGTGTTGCGCCTCTAGGATCGGGTGCCACCTCTCCTACCTCCGGCTCAGGTGGTCCACAGCGGCCGTGTTGCCTCAGGATGGGGCTACCGCCTGCGCACCCAGCGCTAGTTGACCACCAACGTCTTGGTGGTTTGGATCCTAGTGGCTATTCCCTTACCTAGCGTCTCATCCTGTGGTCATGTGGTCCAAGGTCACTCATTTTTCCCTCCCCCTCATGTTGGCCTGCTTGTATTTGGTTTGTCGTCGCTCGTAGAGTCATGCCTCCTCTGGCCGACTGCTTCGCTAGCGGGGATGGGAGGACGGGTCTTCATCCTCCCCATGGTGATCCGGGTCATCGCCGCTCCACGACAGATGTCATTACTTTGGGTCGTTCCCTCTCTTTGTCATCTCAGGATTGTTATTGGGCAGACCCCTCTTTTGGCGCCGCTCAACGCTCTTCACCTCCGGCACTCTTCTCGCTCCACTCGACGTAATTAGGAGGGCTCAAAACCTACACCTCTGCAGCGGGTGCCCATTCACCCGTCCTCGGTGCGATGGCTTCAAGTGTCCCTCTCCTCTCGGTGGTCAAGGGCCATCCTAGCAGTCGCGCCCACCGCTCTCCTCCGCACACCTTTCCGGTCATCTTCGTCACCCCATTGGCTGTTTTTGCTCTTGGGATTACCTTCTTCCTTCTTCTCGACGGTGCCTACAGGTGTTCCTCGTTGTCATCGCCAGGGGTTCGCACTGCAAATTCCATTGTTTTGGCTCTCATCTTGGTTGCGTCGGTCTGCGGTGTGGATTGGGCTTTGGAGGCCTCTGGCGAAAGCTTTGACTAGCGGTTGCTAGTGCCCACAACAATTGCGCTCTATTCCATAACTTATTCTGCTAGGGGTGTTGTTGCGGTCTCCAAATCCCTTCTTGGTTTGCCAGGTGAAGACTTGGTCTGCTCCTCCGTGGGCGAGCAGACGATGGTGACGTTGTCGTCACTTCCTTCTTGAGGGTGTCGTCTTGCAAGACCTCTTCACTTTGTATCCTTTGTTTTCAGATTGTTAGCCAAGTGGTGACGTGCGTGTATGCCTTGTGTCCCTCTTCTCTGTAGTCATATGTCATGCTAGGTTGTTTTTTAGTGTGGTGGTGCTAAGGTGGTTTTCTCTTCATTCCTGTTGTTGTGTTATTTTTTCTTCATTGATGAGGACTCTTGTAACTCTGCACTTTGGGGATTCTCCTAAAGCTATGTCATGTAACTCTCTGCTACTTCTTGATGAAAAATGTGCTATGCATGTGTTAAAAAAAGACGTAGTATACGTTTGTTGGCGTTCAAATATGACACCCCTAAGGCACTTGTTACACTTTGGTTTCGGCTTTGATTTGTAACTAACTCACCACTAGGCATACTAATGATGTAACAAGTTCGTCTGTGCATGTGCTTTTGGAAGTGTAATGTTTATGCAGAAAATCATGCGCTTAATGGATAAATTCGCATCAAGTTCGGAGGGTGCTATGCAAGATAATCAAGGAGCCCCATTTGTGTATGAACTTACTTCCAAAGGTGGAAAGGACCAGGATGCAATGACAAAATATTCCCGAGGACCAAGACAAAAGAACCGGAGTTTATACGACAAGACCCCTTATCTTGATCGCGGGGACAATGACGTATAAAGCCCACATGCAGAGGAGCAGAAGGTTCTAGGGCCAAGAGAAGCACACACGAGTAAGATGAGCCCTAGCCGAGCCAAAATGGGCCAAGGTCGGCCGGCCCAAGCCAACCAGCCTACACCCTTTTTGGATCGGTTCGTCCTCCCCTTTCTTGTGTGCAAAGTTTGGACGAAACCCTATCTCTGCCCCGGCCGCCATTCTCCAGAGATGCTGATAAAAGCCCCCGAGGTCGACCACATCGGGGATTCGATTTTCAGAGATAAAACAAGAAGAGAGAGCCACATAGAGAAGAGGAGAGCAATGCCCGGAAGCCCTAGCGAGGTAGCTTCGGTGCCGCCACAAGATCAAAAACAAGAAGAAGAATGGATCCCTAAGGGAGGAAGCAAGGCGGAGCTCGAGAGGAGGAGGAACACCCCTAGCCATCCCGGTGTAGGGATTCCTCTCCCCCGGATCATCTTCCTCGTCGGTCTACATCTACTTCGGAGGATTCTACACCATGTTCAGCGCTACAATGTGTAACATTATGGGGTAAAGTCCTTGTTTGTCCTTGGGGTTGAAGGGACACCTTCAGTTGTAACCATTGAACCTATATTTTGGATCTATTTGCTATCATATTCATGTTGATGGTGCTTCAATCTTAATGGCCGGCTGGCTTGCTTTGGGGATGCATCACTCGTAGCTTCACGTATCATGTTCCTTTTGTTCGTTATTTGATTACCGTCGTGTACTGACAGTACACGAGAGGGAAAGCATATTGAACTTGGTTCACACTCTTAGTCTTGCATACCTAGAACACATCAACATCTTGTGCTCTTGATGTTTAATCACGGATTACCCTCGTGTAGTGACTAGTACGCGAGAGGGAAAGGGTTGGACTCAGTGCATCTTCACCTTTGATAGATTAGATCGGGTTGTTCTTGCTAGGTGGTTACATCTCTAAGTGATCCTATATCCCTTGGATAACCATTCTACATATCTTGTGATCTCCATACCATTGCTCTCTACGTTAATCTCTTTAATCTAGATTAGATTAGATTAGTTCTTTACTTATACATACTATCACTTGATAAAGAGCTTTAAATCAACGATATTAGGGCTCAGTTGAGCGTAGCAATCCACTTGTTCCACGGATTGATTAACCTTGGGGGATACTCTAAGGGAAAGGTTACAACCGATCCGTGCACTTACAGTTCGTAAATTGGCGCGTATTCTACCGCCAACAGCGTTATATGATATGCTGAAATTAACCTGCAGCTCGTACATGTAGAACACCAGTGGAAAAAACGCTATCATAAAAAAAAGATACGATGCCAGCAATAATTTCTAGTACATTTTCGCCAAAAAAAATTGCTAATCACATGTTGAAATGATACGATGCCAGCAATAAGTGAAACTGTGAAAGCTATTTATGTATCAAGGTAAGATTTTTCGTCTCATGTTTAGCGAGTTACGTGGCACAATTACGGCCCATTAATAGTGATAAGAAAATAATGAGTCAGCTTAATAATTGTTACGTACATCATGTCATTTTGTTGTCACCGTCGTCATAGTGATTAACGACCCATTACTGGCGCTGATGTTATGCACCACCGGCACTGAAGTGAAGGTCCTGGTCATATGCATTTCTCGCAGGCTTTTCTAGTTAACATCACCAGCACTGCTGCACTGGCATATAAAGCTAAGACCAGCATACCGCTCCCTAAGTGGAAATGTGATATGAAATGTATTCAGCAAATTAAAGGGAAAGATTTTTGTTTTCGACTTGTACGTGGCGCACATACAGCAGGGATGGTCCATGATCGGTGACAGCAGGTTTGATTTCTGACCCTCACTGATGACTCAACTTAATTTGTGCATAATAATATCTATGTGAAAAACCAAAATAACTTATAATTCGAAACAGAGGGAGTACATGCACTACTAGAGAATCGGGTATTTATCCTCGGGCTGATTTTTCATTTGTAACGGATATTTTTGCCCCCGGTACAAATAAGGGCATTTGTACCGGAGCCACCAACCGGTACAAATGTCATCCCCTCACAGGGGTGCGTCGGGGCCTGCTCCTCCCAACCTGGTACAAATGCCTCACATTTGTACCGGGTGGTGGCTCCGCCCGGTACAAATGTGTTGGCCTCACATTTATACCGGGCGGAGCCACCACTCGGTATAAATGTGGAGACATTTGTACTGGGTAAAAAGAAGACCCTGTACAAATGTTATTCCATTGCTCCTGCGTGGACTTAGCAAAATTTTTGCGGGCGCTTCTCCGTCCGCGTCCACCTCTCCTTTAATTCTCTATCACCGGTCTCTCTGTACTCGATCCTTATCTCTTTCTCATCTCATTTTCTTTCTCTTCCTTCTTCCTTTCTCATTTTTCTTCTCTTCTCTAGTACTGATCCCTTCTCTCCCATTGCACCCAGGGCAGAGGCTGGCGCAGCGCGGGGCGGCGCGCCCGGGCCGGTGCGAGGCGGGCGGAGCCTAGCCAGCGCAGGCTAGGCGGCATGGCCAGCGCGGCTCGACACGGGGCGGGCGGGTGACTGGGCCGGCGCGGCGCGGGGCGGGCGGCCTGGCCGGCGCGGCGCGACGCGGGGCGGGCGGCCGGCGCGGGAGGCTGGAGGCCGGCGAGCAGAAGAGTTCGAGTTCTTGTGATTGTGAGTTCTTGTGTTCGTGTTCATGTGAATTGTGAATTTGTGATTGTGAGTTCTTGTGTTCGTGTTCATGTGAATCTTGACTCGGTGTGCTGTAAATCTTATTGTTTTGTTATGCAAACCTTATGAGATGTATGAGATTAATGTAAAATGTGATGTGATGTGTAGAGATTGTGATTTGGAAACTGCTTGTTGTGAATTTTGTGATTGAATCTTGATTTGAGACTTGTAAAATTTGTGATTTTGAATCTGGATGAGATGAGATGAGGAAAGGAAAGAAAAAGAAAAGAAAAGAAGAAAAAGGGAAGGGAAAGAGGGCTCACGGGGGAAAACATTTGTACCGGTTGGTAACACCACCCTGTACAAATGTTCACATTTGTTGGTACCGGAAGACTTGTACCGGTTCAATACTGTACAAATGAGGGTCACGGACCGGTACAAATGAGCATTTTTCCAGTAATGATGGTGTAGTTATCGAGTTGACTCATTGTCATCATCACCAGTAAATGTCCCCATCACTGGCAGTGATGCACGTTGCACGTACCACCGCCACACACGAGTCCGTGACCTTATCTACACCGTACCTTTCGCTGATGTATACTCCTGTGGACTCTAATTCTTTTATACATTTTGACCAAAGAGTAGTGAACTTGTGTGACAATATATGTGAGTGTCATCTCGATCTCTCTCTCACAGTCTCACTCTCTAGGCCAGATCGATGTAGGGCGGGACGTGACAATTGCGATGGAAGATGATGATCCTACAGTTATTACTGCACGGTGCAGACAGAACTCTCTCTATATATGTGTGTGTGCGCGCTTTTTTCAAGACGTGCATAGCACTTTTTTCATTAAGAAGAGAGAATTTTGTAACCACGCTCGGCCCAAGGCACGAGCAAAAGCAAAAAAAAAGTAAAGTAGCATGACAACAACAAACAGAGACAAAACAACGTCTAAGGCACCACAACCCGGCGGCGATAACCCAATAGTGCGGCCACCGCCGCGAAACCCGCTCGGGCCCAAAGACGTGCCTCCTCCAGAATGGCCCCTGCGAGAGCAACTGGCTGCAAGGCCGCCCGCTCGTGGACGCGACGGTTCCTCTCTTTCCAAATCGACCAGGGCGATCAACCAAACCAGGGTGTCGAAACCCTTACGGGAAGGCTTCGCGACCGCCTTCCGCGCCTGCAACCACCAGACCGCGACCATATCCTCCTGTAAGGGGGCCAAGGCCCCCATGCCGAAGAATCGAAGCACACGGAACCAAGTTTCCCGACTGTGGACGCAACCAATGAGCAGGTGATCCAAGGTCTCGACCTCCTGAGCACAAAGAGCACAGTCGTCCCTGTCACTCAGGCCATGACGTCAGAGTCTATTGGAAGTCAAACAGCGATCATGCAAGACAAGCCAACCAAAGAAGCGCACACTATTCGGCGCTTGAGTCTTCCAAAGCTGCGAGGCTCCCAGGAGAGGCGACCTACCAAAAAAAGCGCTCGGTAAGCAGAGGCCGAGGAAAATTCTCCAGAGGCTGTCCACTTCCAGATGAAGCGATCCGAGGTGTCCGTGAGAGTGAAGTCTAGCAGGAGGTCCCAGACCCTGATGTACTGAATGATCACCTGAACCATCGTGGCCCCGGTGATGTCACGCACCCAATCCCGGTGCAAAATACCATCTCTCACTGTGTGAGTATGTCGAGCCTTCGGAGATCCAAGTGTCTAACCAAAATAGGATCTTCCTTCCATCTCCTACCGCGACCGAGATGGAAGCGGTGAAAAAGCTTTCTGCCTGGGTCTCGTTCCCAAACTTGAAACCAGACCAGGTTCTTTGCGGATCTGTTCTTGCGAATTAGAGCCACCGCATATGGAGCACCATGCCCATCAGCTGAAGTTGGGAATACCGAGGCCGCCCAACAGTTTGGGGCAACACGTGTTAACCCAAGCTACCGCACACTTTCCCCCTGAAGCTACCTCAGTCCCGCACCAGAGGAAGCCTTTGATCAGGGTAGTAATAGTCTTCACTACCCAAGGTGCGACCTTAAGGGCCATCGAGATGTGCACCGGTATGGCGCAAAGGGTAGATTGCACAAGAACCAGCCTACCGCTCTTGTTGAGCAATATGCCCTTCCAAGCTAGGATCTGATTAGCGACCTTGTCGACCAGCGGCTGCATCGCCGCCCTCGGCAATCTCCCCGGCGAGAGAGGTACTCCAAGGTATGTGCAGGGGAAAGAAGCGACCACACAACCCAGTAACTCCGAAATTAGATCCGTGTGCTGGGCCTCGCAATGGATGGGGAACGCCTGGCTCTTTACATAGCTCGCTGCCAGGGCCGTGGCCTTGAAGAACAGGTCCAAAATGGCCTTAATAAGAATTAGGTCCAGCTCGATCGGTGAAACAAAAATGACCACATCGTCCGCATATAGGCAAATATGATGCTTTTAATCGCGGATGTCCCCAAGGGCAAGAACAACCCACGGGCCTCCGCAGTTGTGACGAGCGCACAGAAGCACTCTATCACCAACACAAATAGCATGGGAGATAGCGGATCCCCTTGCCTAAGTCCGCAACCATGGAAAATCCTGCGACCAGGCAAGCCATTAAGAAGGACCTTCGTGCTAGCGATGGAGAGAATTGTGGAGATCCAGTTAGTCCAGGTTCTCGGACACCCAAGAGCCGACAGGAGGTCCAAGAGGAAGATCCAGCCGACCGAGTCAAAAGCTTTCGCTAGATCGATCTTCAACATGACTTGTGGACTTCTCTTAGCAGCCAAAGCTTTTGTTGTCCCAAGAACACAACGTAAGTTATCATGAATCTGGCAACCTTCGATAAAAGCACTCTAGTTCGGGGAGACCAAAACGGGCAGAATCAGAGCAAAGCGGTTAGCTAGCGCTTTGGAAAAACTATATATGGAGACATTCCATCCTACAACGAAGGATTGTGCTGCCAGCAGGAACATCCACTACTAGAGAATCGGGGCATTTGTCCCTGGCCCGATTTTTCATTTGTACCTGGTATTTTTGCCACCGGTACAAATGACGGCAGTTGTACCGGTTGGAACCACCGACCGGTACAAATATCATCTCACAGAAGCTCGTCGGGGCCTGATGCAACCCACCTGGTACAAATGCTTCACATTTGTATTGGGTGGTGGCTCCGGTGCAAATGTGCATCGGCTATATCTCCTTCTTCTTTCCCCTGCCCGAGCCCCCCTCCCCACTCTTCTTCCTCTCTCCAACTCGAGCACTCCCTCCCCAATGGCAATCTAGGGAGCTTTTGCCTGATTTAATTTGCGACGATTTCTCCACGATTTCACTCATGGAAGTGGTGTAGAGGTTAGTTACTTCATCCCCCCTTGATATATGGTTGCCATTTTAAGTATTATGCTTTTTACATAGAGTATTTCATTAAATTTTGAATGAGCTAAGAATGATGATTTTATTTATTTAGATCCATATTTGTCTATGTTCTAATAGAAAGAAGGTGTCATGATAGAGGTATGAGATGTTGTATGTGTAGATAGATTTTTTTCAATTTATTTATTTATATTTATATTTTCATCATTAGAAAATTAGTTTACTCAATAGAAAATTAATTTTCCTCATTAGAAAATTAGTTTTCTTATTAGAAAATTAGTTTGCATCATTAGAAAATTGATATTCTCAGTAGAAAAGTAGTTTCCTTATTAGCAAATGAGCACGTGGGAGAAATTGATATAATTTTTGTAGAATTTTATCATGTGGATTGTACATGAGCACTTTATATTTATGTAAAGTGATCTTATTCCATAATTAGGACTTGTTGCGAAATAATAATATATTTTGTCTGGTGATCCTTTTGTAGATGGATCGACAATGGATGTACTCAAACAAGAGGATCTCATCGGATTACATTAAGGGAGTGAGTGGATTTCTACAAGTGGCTGAATCCAATAGGCCCTCGTCCGGTTTCATTATCTGTCCATGCAAAAAATGCAAAAATGAAAAGGATTACTCGTCGATAAAGAGTCTTCACGATCACCTATTCAAATGGGGATCCATGCCAAACTATTTTGTATGGACAAAGCATGGGGAAAGAGGGGTTATAATGGAAGATGACGAAGAAGAAGATGACACTATTCCTGACTGGTCTCAAGGTGGTGCCTTTGCAGATGTGAAAGGACCTTGATGTCGCCTAGAGGGGGGTGAATAGGTGAGACGACCGACTTAAACTTTTCTTCCCCGAAAACTTGAGCTATCAGTGCCCACCGGTCAGACCGGTGGCCGTCACTGGTCAGACCGGTCACGCACTTCACTTCACAGGAGGCACCAGTCAGACCGTTGCCTATAACCGGTCAGACCGGTGTAGCACAGAGCACCTGCAAAAACAACTTCAAGCTCCTCTTGACTTCTAGCACGAACCAAACTTGGTGAGTAGCCTTTGTAGATGATCATAAGCAGGGTAATGAGCCCTGCACACACAAGTAGCACACCCAAGTAGATCGAAGCGGAAGCAAATCAAATATGCTAGAAAAACAACTTAGAGAGGCAAACCACACAAAGATGCAAGGATTTGTTTCCTGAAGTTCACCGCCCACCAAGGAACGGCTATGTCTCCGTTGAGGAGCTTGTAAGGGGGAATTCCCACAACAAGCCGGGTCTCTTTCAACCTCTTTCCTCCTTTCCACTAAGGCGATCTTTTACACAAAGAGGCAAGATCACAGCCCTCACAAACTTCTCGCTGCTCACCACAACCTTGGGAGCTAGCCGGCGACGCCTAGCCGTCTAGGAGGCAAACCTTCAAGAGTAACAAATGCTTCAAAGCTTGTAGACGCGAAACCGAAGTGCTCAAGCTATGGTAATGCTCTTGTTAGCTCACAAAGACGCTCTTGAGCTCACTCTCTCAACCCAACACAAAGAATATGGCTTGAATCCACAAATCTCACAAAGAGATAGTTGGGGAGAGCCACTAAGGCTTAGGGCTTGCAAGAAATGGCTTAGAAGCTCAGCACAACCACTAGAAACAGGAGCCTTCAACTGAAGAAGGCTTGGGGTATTTATACCCCTCAAAGGAGAAAACTAGCCGTTAGACCTCGGGCAGCATCGGTCAGACCGGTGCCTCACACCGGTCAGACCGGTGTTTGAAAAACTAGCCGTTGGCTAGCGGCACCGGTCAGACCGGTGCCCCTGACCGGTCAGGCCCGAGTCACCCCCAAAACCCTTTCTATGATTCTAACACTTCACCAACGAGATGAAGTGGCTCAGGTTGGGTTAGGAGGGTTTGTTAGCAAACTCTAAGGCTCTCAAGGCTAGATCTCACTTAGGTCAACTAATGATCACTTTGACTTGGTCAACTCACTATTGTTGCATCCCTCTTGATAGTACGGCAACCTATACTCAAGAATAAATAAAAACACCTTGTCAACCTCTTGAGCTTGAATGTCTTCAATCTTGCCATACTTGAGCGATGTCCACTTGAGGGCTTTCAACATAGCCTTATGTCTTGAGCACGTCCATACTTGAGCTAGTGACTTAGGATCTTTCCATCTAGCATAGGAATGCACACTTGGATCCATAAGTCACTCCATATTGCCAATCATAACATGTTGATGACTTGCATTGCTTCCCTCGGTTAAGGTTTGTATATGATACTTGGAGACCCCACGGATGCTAGAACTTCACCTTAGCAAAACACTAATGGCAGCTTAGCTACAGCCCAAAAGATTGCTTAGTCCCTCACCCTAAACATCTCGGTTGATCTCTTCATCACTTATCCAATCCACTTTTGAGTTCCACTTTGCTTCATCCATAATTAAACTTCATTTGAAATCCCGCTTCAAATGCTTGATCTTGATTGACAACGAATATGCAAGCTTCCAATTTAGAACCATAAAGTTTATACTCATCCTTGTGTCCTCTTTCAATTACCACATGAAGCTTTGCACTTGACTTAGAGAATTACCATATTCTCTTTTTATGATCCTTGTAATTTTAATCAAGCTATGTCTAATGTGGGAGACCATGAATTGACTTTCTCAATTTATCCCAATATTTATCTTCCTTTATCGCTTGATATTTGTTGCTTATGCATTAGGATCATCCATATATTTGTCTTCTCTAATGTGAGCCATATAATATTCATCCATAAATAAATACTTCAATAATTGCTCATGAATATTTAATTAAAACCTGCTCACAATCTTAGATAAATACATTAGTCCTTTAATCGCTTTGTCATTCAATTCACCAAAATCCACTTAGGGGCCTAGATGCACTTTCAAGATGAACCAATGGAAGAAGATTACAAAGAAATGGGAGACAATCAAGGACCATATGATGCTCTCGGTGAGGTGTTGCGAGAGGCAAAGGAAAATTGCAAGGAAAAGGTGAAGGAGTCAAAGAAATTTGAACATATGTTAGAAGATCACAAAAAACCGTTGTACCCAGATTGCAAAGAGGGGCACAAGAAGTTGGGTAGCACATTGGAAATGCTGCAATGGAAGGCTAGTAACAGAATTTCTGACATGACTTTTGATGAGTTATTGTTGATCGTGAAGGACATGCTTCCGAGGGGAACGAATGGCCGACGTCAAAGTACGAAGCTAAAAAGGTTGTTTGTCCTTTGGGCTTGGAGGTAGAAAAGATACATGAGTGCCCTAATGACTGTATCCTATACAGAGGTGAAGAATACGAGAAATTAGAGGCATGTCCCGTGTGCGAAGCACAACGTTATAAGATCTCACGAGATGTTCATGTTGAGGGGTGAAGAAGAAGAAGAAGAAGAAGAAGAAGAAGAAGAAGAAGAAGAAGAAGAAGAAGAAGAAGAAGAAGAAGAAGAAGAAGAAGAAGAAGAAGAAGAAGAAGAAGAAGAAGAAGAAGAAGAAGAAGAAGAAGAAGAAGAAGAAGAAGAAGAAGAAGAAGAAGAAGAAGAAGAAGAAGAAGAAGAAGAAGAAGAAGAAGAAGAAGAAGAAGAAGAAGAAGAAGAAGAAGAAGAAGAAGAAGAAGGAGAAGAAGGAGAAGAAGAAGGAGAAGAAGAAAAAGAAGAAGAAGATTCTTGCGAAGGTGGTGTGGGCCAATGATACCACGGCTGAAGCGTCTATTCAGGTGCAATGACAAGATCAGGCACCCTACTAATGGGTCGTAGTGGAGATTAATTGATAGAGAATTTCCCGAGTTCGCAAAAGATGCGAGGAACATTCGGTTTGGGTTAAGTACGGATGGATTCAATCCATTCGGTTAATTTAGTAGTGGTCATAGCACTTGGCCTATGACCTTATGTATGTTCAACCTTCCTCCCTGGATGTGCATGAAGCGGAAGTTCATCGTGATGTCAATTATCATCCAAGGCCCAAAGCAGCCAGGCAATGACATCGGTGTGTACCTAAGACCATTGATTTATGAGCTTAAAACGTTATGGGCAAAAGAAGGTGTACCTATGTGGGATGAGGAGGAGAAGGAGACCTTTCATCTACGAGCATTGGTGTTCGTAACCATCAACGATTGGCAGGCACTTGGTAACCTATCAGGACAAACAAGCAAGGGATTCCGAGCATGCACGCACTACTTAGATGATACTTGCAGCATGTATCTAAAACACAGTAAAAAAGTTGTGTATTTGGGCCATCATCGATTTCTTCCTCATAAGCACCCGTTAAGAGAAGAAGAAATAAAGAATTTTGAAGGTGTTGGAGAAAAATGTAAGAAGCCCTTGCACCGTGTAGGTAAACTTGTATTTTCTATGGTTAAAGATTTGAAGGTAATGTTTGGGAAGGGTTCTCGTAGCCAATCTGTTCCAAAAGACAAGGATGGACATGCAGCGATGTGGAAGAAGAAGTCGATATTTTGGGAACTACCTTATTGGGAAATCCTTGAGGTTCGCAACGCAATTAATGTGATGCACGTCATGAAGAACTTTTGTTTGAACTTGCTTGGCGACCTAGGTGTATACGGAAAGTCAAAAGATACAATTGAATCACGTCAGGATCTTAAATTGATGAAACAATGAGATGGTCTGCATCACGAAAAGAGAGGTAATGGAAATAATTACTTGGCCCCTGCTAGTTACACCATAAGCAAGGAAGATAAAAAGAAGATGTTTGATTGCTTTAATAGTATCAAGGTCCCGACGGGATACTCCTCAAATATACAGCGGATAATAAATTACAAAGAGAAAAAATCACAAAATTGAAGGCTCATGACTGCCACGTGTTGATGACACAATTGTTGCATGTTGCACTAAGGGGTATTCTACCAGAGAATGTGAGATTGACAATCGTCAAGGTATGTGCATTCCTCAACCAGATCTCTCAGAAGGCAATCCATCCAGACAAGCTAGTGCAGATGCAGAAAGATGTCGTGCAATGCCTCGTCAGTTTTGAGATGATCTTTCCACCCTCTTTCTTTACTATCATGACCCACCTTCTTGTCCATCTTGTTAAAGAGAGTGTGATCCCCGGGTCTGTGTATTTACACAACATGTTCCCTTTTGAGCGGTTGATGTCTGGTTTTAAGATGTCTGTAATCGTGCCCGTCCTGAAGGAAGCATTGCAAAGGGATATGCTATAGAGGAGGTCATTGAGTTTTATGTTGACTTTATTGATGAGCTTGCTCCGATTGGACTCCCTGTATCACGCCATGAGGGGAGACTCAGGGGAAAGGGCGCACTAGGGAAGAAATCTCAGATGGATATGGATGAAATGTTATATCGTAAAGCACATGCCACTGTCCTGCAACAATCATCCCTAGTGGCTCCATACAGGGAGGAGCACAAGTCCATTGTACGGGCCTCAAACAAAGGGAAGACAGATGCCTGGATTACACGTCATCACGTTGATAATTTCGGAATTTGGTTGCGACAAAAGATGATCGGTGATAAAACTATTGAAGAGCAACTCCAATGGTTGGCTAGAGGTCCATCTATCATAGTGCTTACATTCCAAGGCTACGAGATAAATAGGTACACATTGTACACGAAAGCCCAAGACCAAAAGAGCACAAAACAAAACAACGGTGTTCGTATAGATGCAATAATAGACGACAATGGAGAACTAGAAACATATTATGGTGTCATTGAAGAGATATGGAAACTTGACTATGTACCTCTAAAAATCCACCTTTTTAAGTGTCAGTGGGTAAAAAATACTGCAGGAGGTGTAATGACAGACAAATATGGGATGACAATAGTGGATCTCAACAAGATTGGATACAAAGACGAACCATTCGTGCTAGCTAATGATGTGACTCAAGTTTTCTACGTGAAAGACATGTCAAGCATACCGCAAATAAAGAAGGCTGATGATAAGAATATTATTGATAATGAGCCAAAGCATCACATAGTTCTACCGGGAAAAAGAAAAATAGTTGGAGTTGAGGACAAGACTGACATTTTAGAAGATTATGATCAGTTCGATGATATTCCTCCATTTTCAGTCAACGTTGACCCAAGCATCCAGTTAGCCAAAGAGGACACTCCATACTTACGTCGTGATCACAACCAAGGGACATTTGTGAAGAAGAAGATTGTTAACATTCCCTTAGATGCAGATGTATAATAAGTTTCATAACTTTGTGCTCATATAACAAAGAATTGTAATATTTGGCTATGATTGCGAATATGAATTATTTTCAGTAGTCAATCATTTTATCTGGCCCCGATCTTCCCATTAAATAGTAACCATATCAATTTTTTAGCTTCATTAAATATAATAAATAAACTACCAATTTATGATATCTAAATCAAATTAAAAGGAAAAGGACGAAATGCATATTTGCACTGAGCCAGATCTGGTCAACATGGTCTACAAGTGTCAAGACACTATATACTATTCACTAGTCAATTTTTGTAACTATATCTTAATAAAAATAGTAACCATATCAATTTTGTAACTTCATTAAATGTAAAATAATAATTATGTAGAAATATACACGAGCAAGACCAAATTATGATTACCATATTAATAACACTATATGTTCTACTTAAGGAGGATTTTGCATGAAAAGAAAAAATTTATTTATAGTTGTTGCAATGAAGGAAAAAATAATACCCATTAGAAGATATTACTTGTTGATGATAATAAAGTTGTCATTTTGACTATTAAATGTATTATTGCATAGTATATATGTAAATTAAGAATACTATATTTTTTCTGCCATTTTATGCGTTGTATACAATTTATCATAAATAAACTACCAATTTATGATATCTAAAGCAAATTAAAAGTAAAAAAATCAAAAAAACATTTGTATCGTGCCTTATCTGGCCCCGGTACAAATGTGCTTTTCGTTATATCCCCTGCCCTTCTCTTCCTCTTCTCTTCCTCCCCGATCCAGCGCCGAGCTCACCACCATCCTCTCCGCCAGCCGCGCGCGCCGTCCTCATCGTCATCTCCGCCCCGTCGCGACACCTCCGACCGCTGCCCCCGCCGTGTGCACCGTCCTCGACGTCCTCGCCGTGTCCTCGCCGCATCGCCGTCCTCGCCGCATCCCCGCCCGCCATCTCCGCCCCGCCGCGCGGCCCCCGCCGTCCGTCCTCGCCGCATCCCCGGCCGCCATCCTCATCGTCCTCGCCGTCTGCGCCGCATCCACGCCGTCCTCACCGTCCCCGCCATCCTCGTCGTCCCCACGCCGTCACCTCCGCCGCGCCCGCACCACGCCGGCAGGTATTGCCGGCCGCCGCGCCTGCGCGTCCATTGGGGGCTGACGTCAGCCCGATGGTGGCTGACGTCAGCCCCCCGTTTTTTTATTAGTTATAATTTAATTTATTTAGTTTAAAATTTTAAATAGTTTTCAATTTAGATTTTGTTATAGATTTAAACTTGATTTAGATTTTGTTATAGATTTAAATTTATATTTAGATGTTATTTAGAATTTAAATTTACTATTAGATTTAGAATTACATTTAGAATTACATTTAGATTTAGATGTAAATGTTATTTAGAATTTAATTTAGATTTAGATTCACTCGACTCGACACGTTCGACTCGCTCGATACGTTTGACTCACTCGACAAATACGACTTGCTCGACATGCGTGCTCGACACGTTCGATTCGCTCGACACACCACTCCCGACTCCCGACTCGCCTGACACACTCGATTCGCACACGCACTCACCTAACTTCCGTCCAAAGAGATAAATAGTTTCCTCATTAGAAAAGTAGTTACTTCATTAGAAAAGTTACTTCACTAGAAAATCAGTTTCTTCACTTGAAAATCCATTTCTTCACTAGAAATTAGTTTTTTTACTAGAAAATCTATTTCTTCACTAGAAAGTTAGTTACTTCATTAGAAAATTAGTTTCTTCACTGGAAAATCTATTTCTTCACTAGAAAATCCATTTCTTCACTAGAAAATTAGTCACTTCTTTAGAAAATTAGTTACTTCATTAAAAAATTAGTTACTTCACTAGAAAATTAGTTTCTTCACTGGAAAATCTATTTCTTCACTAGAAAATTTGTTACTTCATTAGAAAATTAGTTACTTCACTAGAAAATTAGTTACTTCACTAGAAAATTAGTTACTTCATTAGAAAATTAGTCACTTCATTAGAAAATTAGATTCTTCACTGGAAATTAATTACTTCATTACAAAATAATTGTTATTTTATTTATTCTTGTTATTTAGTGACAAAGGATCCAATAGCGGAGGAGCAATGCGAAGAGGCATTGTTAATGGATATAATTGCTAACAACAATGGTTTGAACAATCTGGTAAATGAACAAGATCAGCGGGAGGCTGACAGCTACCTGAACATGTCTGGTGATGGCATCGATGCGGAAGACCAACCAATTGCCGAGACAAGTAACAATGGGCAACAAGCAGAGGTATAATTAGTACAAACTAGTACCACGTTACGCTTTAAGTTTAATTACTAATTAATAGGAGCAATCAGTTGATAGTCCTTCAATTTCCAGGAACCGTCATCGAGCAGCAAAATGCCTCGTGGGAAACGTGGTCCGAAGGCGAAGCTAGAGGGTCGTTTAATCATCATAGAAGTTTCTGACGAAGGCATGCTATTAGCTCCACATGACAATGTCATCAAGTTGACAAACCACATTGGGGCTCTTGTTAGGTATAACATCCCAATAAGCTTTCGGTATTGGAAAGGAGCTGAAGCTGTAGATGAACTTCAAAATGAAGATGAAGAGGAACATGAGAATGCATAACAATATGTAGTCTCGGAAACAAAGAAGAACATGATTTGGACCGAGATGCAATTACACTTCTTGTTTCCAGAAGGTACAAATCTGGCAAATGTGCAGACTTGGGCCATGCAGAAGGGTGCAATAGCCTTTCAGTTGTATAAGAAGCGGCTGAACAAAGACTACATCAAGAAGGGACTTGCACCCGATTTCACAAAGAAAGGAAATGCAAAGTTACGAGATCATTGGGATTCATTTGTGCAGTACAAGCAAACGCAAGAAGCCACCAAGATGATTGCAACAAACACCATCAATGCATCTAAAAAAAGAATTTCATAAGCTTAGGTCTGGAGGTTACAAGGTGGTTATGCCCAAATGGGACAAGATGGAACATGATTGTATTGCACGTGGACTCATACCGGCAACTATAGATTGGCCCAAACGAGCAATGACTTATTATTATGCACATGGTGGCACGATCAATCCTGAAGATGGAACATAATATTAGTATCGGGCGACCAAAAAAGCGAGATGGCGGCAAGGCTTGTTGACTTGATCCGCATGACTGCTGATGGAACATTTGTGCCTGATCGAGAGAGAGAGAGAGACGAGCCTAGTGCTGCAATAGGCACTCGAGAACACGGTGGACGTTGCCGAGGCAAAGGTGCAGTTCCATGGAAACTTGGATGGCGTGAGCACATTGACTCGTAAAAGTCGCAAAAGGGCTAAGGACCAACAAGAATGGCAACTAAAAGAGTTGCAAGATCGCATAATCAATACCGAGGCAAGAATGGAGAAAATCATTGACGAGCATGTGGCTCTTGCTCTTAGCAAACAATCATCTCATCAGCAAGGTCCTACTGATGAAATGAGCCCATCTTCTATGGGGAAGAGCAGCATCGCTTCAACAGAACATGCAGCAACAACCACAGAAGCAGCAGCAGCACCAGCAGTTGAAGCAGCAACCCCAGCCTCATCGCAAAACCGGCCACACTGGCCCGTGGATGACATCACCGTGAGGTCAGCGTGTGAGCTTCTTGATCAATGCAGAAACAAGAGGCTTGTGGTGGCATATGGAGTGGCTGAGAAAACGGTAGAAGGGGATAGCATCAATGGCCACCATCGTGGAATTGAATATTACACCAGAATTTTTGTGGACCAAGTGGTCGACGGATTGGCTGACTTGGAGCTGGAGATACCGGGACCTAATAATGGGGAAGAGATTCTTCAAGATTCTGTGCATACTTGGATTTTTTGGCCCAAGGCTCACATAAGGATTACGCAACAGCCACCTTCTCCTCCAGCTGACTCACCTACATCACCAGCCGACATGCCTGAACGCCAAGATCAAATACCGCATTCACCAGCTGCAAGGGCAGAGCGCAGCATGAGTCCTGTAGGTGACAGGGACCCAAGTGAGAGTCCATCTCTTTCTCCACCTCCTGCACATGTTAAGGGCAAGGGCAAGCGACAAGCTCCTCCTCCGCCTCCAAAGAAGCAGTAGAAAGCACAGCAGAAGAAGCCTCCACCAAAACTTGCTTATGAGAAGACAAACGAGGAACTTGACCAATCAGTGAAGCAAGAATTGGATAGATAAATATTCAAAGTTAAGAAGCCTCCAGTTGAGAAACCAATTGAGGAAAATAGAGGAGGAAAGAAGAAAAAACCAGATGATATTCCCAAGCCATTGACTGACTACGACTGACAAGTACTCAAGACTCAACACGTGAAGAAGAAAACTGCATCTAGTGTTCCACAACTAGGGACCCTATCAAAATAATCTATCCCTGACCTCAAGGTGCTTTCAACGTATGAACAGCAAGTGGCTGAATTTAACAAAGAAACAGATCTGACTGAAGCTCAAATTCGAGGGGATGATGCAATCCCAACTCATGAAGGGACATATAGGGCAACTAGACCACTTACAATGTATGAGCAACAATTGCTTGATTTTGCCAAATCAGCGGGTCTGGCTCCAGCACAACTTCTAGGGGATGAGGAAATTGCACCGCATAAAGGGGCAAATAGACCAAAGTATGTGGCTGGGTGTGAGCTTGTGTGGTCGCGATTGCTCCAGTATCTTGCAACGAGGATGTATGAATTGCACAAGTGGCACATGTTCCAAGTTGTCGGCGGGATGGAGTTGCTCTATGTTCGCATCGAGGACCATCATTATTTCCGTGGGCAACAGGTCTTCACTATTCCCATGCAGGAATTCTGGTTCCTATTCAATATGGATGCACTTGACGTCTCATTCATCAGTTGCTGGACTCTGTAAGTGTTTATTCTACTATAAGTTAAAAATCAATGCTCTAGCCACTTTATCCCATATCTAAACTTCTATATTTTTTGTGTCATACAGTTTTGTGATGCAACGGAGCAGGTGGAAAGGAATCATGAGTGTGGGCTACATGGATCCTTTGATGATAACTCAAAACACTCTCAAACTTAATGAGAGGGAAACACTTAATCACATCATCAACTTTCTAGACAAACACCATGATAAGGCTGTCATAGAGCTACCATACAACTTCGGGTGATCAACGTATATCTCATTTCCTTATCTTTTTGAAATTACATTGTATATTTTAAGAAACTAATACTTCTGCATCTATGGACAACTTCCACTGGATTATCTTTAGTTTTTGTATGGCGCGAAGCAAGGTCTTTGTCTTCGATTCTTTGTACAAGACTACAGATAAAAGTAGATACCAAGATACCGTAGAGCTGATTAAAACCGCATGGACTTGTCTCTGTGAAAAGTACCCCGAAAGTCCAACAAAAACCTTTATGTCCACTATGACTGGCCAGTATGTGTCTTAGCTTATTCAATTCTTACAATACAATAAAAACTTATTTCATTACTTGGTTTTTCCATATGTACAGGTCATGACGCAGCCTTCCGGCACCAATCTATGTGGATGCTATGTTTGTGAGTACATGCACCATGATACAGCCTGCGCTGATGGTAGCAAATTCGAAGAGAAGGTGCGTGCACACACAACTGCGACTACATGTAGTTCTTATTGTTCATATTCTCCGATCCGATTCTTATTCTTTTGTTCATATTCTCTGGTAGATTGGCAACATCAAGGAAGGATTCCTCGAGACAGAAAAAATCCAATTGATTCAAGAACAATATTGCGGATTTCTTCTAGACGAGGTTATTAAGCCAGGGGGAGAGTTTTATGCAGGCTTATCTTGTATTACTATAACAGGAGCGACGACCAGGGAAGGGACAAGTCAGACCAACAAAGAAGTATCTGGAAGCAAAGACCAAACATCTGGAAGCAAAAATTAAATTCTGCTAACATTTCATCCAACGTATATTATTAATCTAAATTCCAGTATGCACAATATGCTAATGTGTAATATTATTTCCAAAGTTCTTCAATTTTCAGGATTTGAGATGATATATTCTACAAGAAAGAGATAAAGAAAAAAATATGTATGAGAAAAAATATATATATGTGTATGTATAATAAAGTGAACTCCCCGGTTCTCTAAATGCATTAGGAATTTCAAAAGCTTCAAGATTAAGATCCAAACTCATCTTTCCAACCATGTGCAATCCGATAACGAGGACTTCCTTAGTGCCTCAGGATCACTCTTTGCCATTTGCACATGTCCACCTATCTCAAAGTGTGTGTATTTTTCTCTCCCCTCCTTGATATAATATTATTTTCCAATAACCTTTTTGACGAGTCTCCGTAAGACCATGACAAGCTTGTCTTGTTTTGACAATATCTCATTTATAATATCTTGGTAGGACTAAACTTTTCCCAAAAAAACTCCACATAGAGCCTACCACATATATATGTTTTTGAGAGGGCAAAGGAGTAGAATAAATAGGCTTGAGAGACAAGATGAGATGAGAGTTCATGAGCAAGATGCAAGTTGGTTTAAATTTTTGAACTTGGTTTAGCTCTTTTTCATCTCATTCTTTATTTAAAAATTTCTGAGATCCATTTGAATTTTGGGAGCATGTTTAATACTTGTGGGAAGAGCTTAATTAATATCCACCCTCCGTAGGGATGAAGGCTAATACACTATGGAACTCTAATGAATTAAATTTTTGAGAGCATTATGTTTTCTCGTGTATGACCAAGTGCAGGGTTTGAGCAATGAAGGGCAACACTGATATCCATCGAAGGCTTACTCGAGGACGAGCAAGGTCTAAGCATGGGGGAGATGTTGACGGTGGATTTCCGTCAACCTAGCCATGAGTTTACCTTCGGTGTTGGCATCAATTTTATATCTTATCCATTGGTACTAACCCCCTTGATATAACAAGTTCGTTCGTGCATGTCGGTTTTGGAGTTTAATGTTTATGCAGGAATTTAGCGTTAAAAGCAAGACTTCCGAGTAAAGTTCATCAAGCACCTAGTGAGAAGACCATGAAGCCCGGCACAAGTCAAGCAATGAAGTGAACATGACTCCAAGAAGCCCAAGGACCAACCCGTGAAGGTAGAAAACTCCGAGGACCTGAACAAAAAATGTTGAAGCTTGCACGACAAGGAGCTCTATCCAAACCGCAAAGAAACTGACGCCAAGGGCCCACATGCAGAGGAGGGAAAATTCCAGAAGACACGAGAAGCATCACCGACGAAGGAGGCCACGAGATGGGCCAGAATGGGCCCAGGCTAACCCGCACAAATAGGAGTGCGTTGTGACAGAACGGTGGCTCCAAAAGGTGGGCGTCTTCGGAGTTGGAAGGGAAGCTGCGAATTAAAGAAGCTTTTTATGAGATTCGATTTGGTTTGTTCATCTTTGCTTGGAACTTCAACAAGAGCTTGATCCAATCTCTCTAGATTGGTTTTACCTATCCCTCTCTATCTCTTGCTACCTCTGGTTTTCATAGATTAGATTCGTTTTCTTGGTGTTCTTTAGATTAGATGCATAAGAGTTTCCTTTGAAGATCTAAGTGTTCTCGGCTATAATAGATTGGTTCTTGCATCACACATTTGTTCCACGGATTCGATACCTTGGGTTCACACTTAAGGGAAGAAGGGTCCCTTGACCACGATGGAGGATTTGTCCGCTTGCAATTCAAACGAAGTTTGATACGTATATACACCGTCAACAAGCCCTTTTTTCTGGTGCCGTTGCCGGGGAACAAGTGATCAAGATTCGATCTTTTATTGCTTTTTGTGAATATTTTCAGTTTTCTTTTGGTTTTTCTTTTTGCATCTACTAACTTTTGATCATCCTCAAAATCAATCTAATCTAGTTTTTGACTAACCCTAGTTTTCTTAGAATTGTTTTTATTTTTGTTCTTGTATATATTTTGTTTATTGCTAACCCTAACAGGAGATGGAGGGCTACCTCTCCAATAAACCTGAAAATTTTGTGGATGATCCAGAAAAACTTTACAGGCTAAGGAGACGTGAAGCACAAGCTAAAAAGCTGGAATTTCCAGATCCAAAAGCTGAGGCCGAAGGATCGTCGGAATTTCCAAAGGAATCACCACCTCCAAACCCTAGGGGAAATCAACTTCAACCGCAACCAATGGGAGAACAACCGCAGCTGGAGCGCAAGATCGGGGAGCTATGCACCCCGAACATCGTCGACCTACCAATCTTGAACCTCGCGGAGATCGGAAGGCCATTCGAGATCAAGACCTCAACAATCCGCACGGTGCAACATTCACCCTTCACCGGTAAAGAGGATCCCAACCTTCACCTCCAAGCGTTCATTCAACTTTGTCAGACATTCAACATGGACGGGGTGACTCAAAACCAAATGAGGGCAAGGCTCTTTCTGTTCTCGCTACTCGGAAAGGCTTTGCAATGGTTCTACACTCAACCAGCGGAGACGGTGCAAAATTGGGAAGCTTTGATGAGAGCTTTCATGAAGGAATACTACTCACTGGGTAAGACTCAAAGCTTGCGCAATAAGATTGCTACTTTTGCTCAATATCTTACGGAGACCATATCGGAAGCTTTCGAGCGCTTCATTGAGTACACTCGGGTGGTGCCACATCATAAGTTCCCGAAGGAAGATCTTGTTCAAAAGTTCTATCAAGGACTCACCATGTCATCAAGGACGATCATTGATGCATCAGCGGGAGGATCCATCATCGAGCTTACACTGACCGAAGCGTTCACTCTATTCAAGAAGGTCGTGGACAATGATACATGGGCGTCACCCGGACACTTACTTCCGGTTCAACTCACGGGGAACATCAAAGGAGTCTTGCAAGTGGAGAAGGAAGATCTACTCGAAGGCAAGATTGACTCGCTTATGAGGAGGTTGGAGAAGATGGAGATAGAAAAGAAAGAAGCTCAAGATTTAAAGGCTGCCGAAACAAGATCCACATGTGAAGAATGCGGGGAGTATGGCCATGTCGAAAAAGATTGCCCGGAGGAAGCCAAGATGCTCGACTACATGAGGAAGGGAGATTTGCCGAACTTCCGCTACAGGCAAGGTAGACCTCAATTTAATGCAAGTTCGTCCATTCCGAATTCGGTTCCTCTTCGTATGCAATTGAAGGACTTCATGGACAAGCAAGCTAAGATCAACAAGGACACCGTCACTAAGTGCAAAGCCATAGACAAGGTGTTGGAGAACAGCGATAGCAAGGTGACGGAGGTCCGAAGCTCCAACCATCAAGTGATCAACATGATGAAAATGCTCGAGACACAAGTGGGACAACTTGTTGGGCGCCTATCCGCTAATGAAGGGAAGCTTCTAGGACAACCTCAAGGTCCCGAGATGGCGAAGGCCATTCAAACTCATTCGGGGAAGGAGACCGAAGATCCGGAGCATTCCGCGGGAGCTAGAAAGCCTAAACCATCTACCGAGGTGGAGGAATTTGCTAAGGAGAAGGTTACCGAAATCATCACCGAAGAGCCCGAGTTTGAGATGCCGGGAGAAGACACGAAGATACCGCAACTCAAGCCACGCTACTTCCGAGGTAAACTTGATAATCATTTTGAGAACATTGTGGAAGTTGTGCGTAGGTTGAGCATCAACATGCCGCTATTGGACGCTCTTCAAGTTCCTACATATTCTCGCTACTTCAAAGATATACTTGCAAACAAGTATGAGATAGCAATACTCGGGGTGGATCACGTCAAGATGTCCGAGCTGTGTAGCGCTGCTATTGCAAACGGACTAGAGAAGCAAGGAGACCCCGGATGCCCGACGATTCCGTGTTCCGTTGGTTCCTTCAAGTTTGAGAAAGCATTGTGCGACCTTGGAGCAAGTGTGAGTGTCATGCCAAGAGACATGTTCGAGAAGCTACGCCTACCGGAGCTAGAGCCTATGGCCATGTGATTGGAGTTGGGGGACAACTCCATTCGCTATCCTTTGGGCATCACCGTGGATGTGCCAGTGAAGGTCGGACACCACTTCATCCCTGTCGACTTCGTGGTGCTCGAGATGGGAGAAGGGAGAAGCCGCCGCTCATCCTTGGGAGGCCTTTCCTCAAGACCGTCGGAGCTACGATCGACGTCGGCAAGGGGGAGATCAAGTTCGACATCAACGGCGAGAGGAGTTCCTTCAAGTTTCGACCACGCTTCGAGGTATGCAACATGATCAAAGTTAAATATATTCCACCTCATCATCGCGTTAGTAAGGAAGAGCCAAGGAAGAAGGAAGAGCCGGAGAAGAAGGAAGCGAAGGAAATCAAGGAGGTTGTTGCATTCGTCAAGATCAAGGAACAAAAGCCGCCTGTGAAGACCAAAAAGATGACTAAGCCGGAGAATAAGCATGCGCCAAAGATGGTGCAGAAGTGGGTACCCAAGATTGCAACGCCCACAAAGAGCGTTGATCCAAAGTAAACAAGTGAAGAAGTCTAGCCATGGACTATAAACGAAGCGCTAGGCGGGAGGCAACCCGTTCGTCGAGTCAAGAATAAGCTACCGGGAGGACAACCCGATCAAGATTTTTCGAGTCTTTCAAGTAAGTTGGTTTTAGAATTTGCTACACAAGACATTCATAGACTCTTAAGTGGTTGGATAATGTTTAGAGTTATAAATCTTGTTTGGATATTTTATTTGGATCATAAACCCCTTACATGAGCCGTCCTATGTGTTATTTGCTTCTTTTTGAGAAACCAAAATCAAAAAAAATTCAGAACCTACCTTAACCTTTCATCCTCTTCATGATGTTATGGTTGACTTGTTTTTACATGCTATAAACACACGAGTAGAGCCACTCCATGTACCTAGTTGATATTTAAATTTCAGCGCATGGTAGGACTCGCGTGAACCTAGAAACTTGACTTTGGTTTGTTTCAAATTCATATCCTTGGTTTCTCTAGAGTTAGAATTTTTCTAAGCCTCATTTAATTTTATTTCATTCAAAATCTCTCTCACATTTAGCCAAAATTAGAACCTAAACCTATGCCCCCACGATCAAGCCGGGAAAAGCTTGCTCTCAACTAATGGAAGCAAACAATACCGGTGAGACCAAAATAAAAGTAGTTGGAAAACATTTTCGACTTACATTTGTTTTTTATGCTTAAAAACTCCTCTAATCATATTTGAACTCATTGCAAGCTCTGAGTTTAATTTTATTTTTCGAAATTAGAGGAGTGCTTAGCATTAAAACATGATTGGAGGAAGGTAATTGAGTTAACTTAACCCCACATGCACCATGATGCATCACGGGATGCCCCTCCAACTTTTATCATCAAAACACATGCAAAGGACAAGCATGGGGGGCAGCCAAGACTTTGTTTTGCAGGATTCTCATGGAAGCATGTGAGGCAAGGGAGCATGGAGGTGACTCAAAGCAAAGCAATCAAGTGGGAGGATCAATCATGCAAGCAAAGGAGTGGACGAGAGCATTTGGACGGTGCAACCCCATGGAGCATGTGGTCACAAGGCAACAAGCGAGCATGGAGTGCACTGGAGAAAGTTGGAGACGAGAGGGGAAGCAGAGGCCCTAGGCCGGTCGGCCCAGGCCGGCCGGCCTCCCCATTTATTTCACCCCCTGGCGCCTGTCTTCCCCAGGTGAGTCCCTCGTCCAGCTATCTCTTCGTGTTCTTGAGCTCTTAGTTCAAAACCTCTAGAAACATTGCTTCCCACTTCGAGCTTTAATCCGTCCATCAAAATATATCCTAAGTCCACTAAAAGTCCACACTCCCATAATTTTTGTGTGCCTTGCTACCGGTTCAAAACACCGGATATACTTGTGAGGAAGAGTTCAGCAACCATGTGTTGTCTCTTCACCAAGAAGAAAGGTTCTTCATCATCCAAGCCATCATCAACAAGCTCTTCGAGGAGGCACTCGGTTTTCGAGTCTCCTCAGAGCATGGAGGAGGACACGGCACCGCCAAGGAGGAACGATACCTTGCTCCTTGGTGGCATGAGGGCCACAGGAAGCTCGTCTATGAGGTTCACCGAACCGCAAGGACGTACGGAGGAGTCGCCCGTCCGACCTCGTCGCTCGACACGATCATACACTCCGCGGTATTCCAAGTATGGGTTTCTTATCAAGACGGAGGAGGAGGAGGAGAAGCTCACTCGCCTTGAGAAGAGGCTTGTGGCGAATGTCGACTTCGAAGACCAAGCTCTCCAAGTGTTGGGCTTTCACACGGACATTTATTACTTGTTGGGAAACCTAGGTTGGGTACAATTTTCCAACGGAGTGTCGGCAAACACCCACAAGGAATTCTCCCTGGAAATTCTCATGACCATGGCGCCGATACTTGATGAAGGAGTGTCAAGTCTCTCATTCCGTTTGGAAGGAGATGAACAAGTGGTTCCCTATGAGTACATTAGGGAGTTGCTTGGTTTTCAAAAGGGAGCCCCGGAGCAAGTAGAAGTGCATGGGGGTACATTGGAAGGATTTTGGAGAATGATCGCGGGAGAAGCTAACCGGCAAAGGAGTAGTATCCGGAACTGTGACAACCCACCCAGGAAAATACCGTACTATCACCTAAACCAATCCACTTTGGTCATTAAGCGACAGTAAAGTATCATCCTGTCGTTAGTTGCCGGGTTAACGCCCGGTAAATCACTTGGAATTCACACAGAGGATTGAACATATATGCATTAAAACTCATGTGAAGGCGAGTCCAGAGTACAACACAAACTAAATCCAATTATACCCCTAAGGGTTAATTATTACAAACCATTGTTCATGACATGATAAGTAAAGGTTCATAGTTCGAAAACAGCGGAATAAAATAAACTAGCACAACGGTAAACATCACAGGAGGCCATCCGTGATGCCATCACTCATCGTCATCCACCCATTCCAGCTCCCAGCCGGGTGGTATCTCACCAAGCCAAACAACACCTGCAACAACATTTATAAAGCAAGGCTGAGTATGCTAATACTCAGCAAGACTTAACTGATGGGTGATAACTACATCACCAAACTCTAGACATGAGAGGCTTTTTGGCCGGTGGAGTTCTTTTGCTGAAAAGCAACAAAGAGTATGTCCTTACTTTCGATATTTTAGCACCAAGTTCTAGTTGATTACCATTTCTAAGTGGACCAACTAATTCAATCAAGAGTTGTACAAACAATTAATTCAAGCAGTAAACTTCACCAAGTTCCATCATTAAGGGATATCATGGCCAGTTGATTAAGCAGTCTCAGATAACGGTGAGAGGCCGACAATCGATTGATTTATAACCTTGCAAGGTAAACCTAAACACACGGTGGGGTGCCCCCGCGAGGACAACCACCAGGCGGTTCCCAAAAGTCCTCAGCTTGGGATCGAATCTTACTGTCCCGGGTACACGGCTATCTGGCGTGCCCCACACAGTACACCCAGCTTCACACATGTACCCCCCTCTCCCGGTAGCTAGCCGGGCAGGTGATTACTCGAGATTAGTAATAGTAAGTTCCCGCGCCGTCTCATTAAGGTACTAGGCTTACCGGTCCCATTCCCGACAAATGCTTAGTACGTTCAAAAGCTTAGCCCACGAAAGCCACTAGACCGGAGCCCAATCCCATGCTCTTACCACATGAGCAATCCATTTATCAAGATCTTATGATTCCAACATAAGAACCTATTCTCGCGAGTGACGAACATCACTCGACTTGTACCGGTCCTATAGCATAGCAGCTATCGACCTAACATACTAGTAAAGGAACATAGGTACCTAGGGATCATGCATCTAGGGTTTCAATTTAACTCCTGAAACGTAAATGCGCAATCATATCAAACATAATTGCATAATTTTAAAAAGACAGGGTTAATGATCCGGGGCTTGCCTTCGTCGGCAAGGTTGGCCCTGGGCCCTTCTGGACTTTGGTCCAGGTCTTGAGCTACGTCCACGTACTGCAGCTCACCGTCAGCTCCTCCTTCTCCTCCTTCCGGCACGAGCGTATAGCTACCGTCGGGAAGGTCTACACGAGGATGCAAATGCAAGATTTAATTAACGGTTTTTTAATTTAATTAACTACAAACAACATACGACAACCATGGGGTGCATGGTTGACCACATTCACCTAGATAAACATATTCAGCATACTCTTCCAAAAAGGAACAATATGCGGTTCTTTATTAATTATTCTATTTGATAGTGACTGTGCACACATTTATGTAAATAAAATCAATTTAAAAATTTCACAAACAGCAAGGGTGTGATACTTAGCTTCTTAGCAAGATTAACATCACATACATAGGGTCATTTGGTGTGGATGTGGTGACTTTCCAATTTACTTTAATATTAAGCTAAACTTGGCCTCTATTGCTTTTATTCATAAAATAAATTAATAAAATTCAGTGGGGTGTGTTATGAAGCACTACAAACCTATACAAAGCCACTGCACACACATGTACACTTAGGAGAGCTATGAAATCAAATATACCAAAAATAACAACAGCTAGCTACTAAAGCAAGATAAATGCATATGAAAATAAATACACATCAAAATGGATCCAAAATTCCTCACACATGGCCTCTGGTCCAAAACTAATTTAGGCATGCAACATATACATCTAGAGCTACTATAGATCTTGGGTTATGCATTTACAAAGAAAATTAGGCATAAAACAAGATTAAATATTTCTGACAGATATAAAATCATGGTTAATTCACCATAGATGCATTGAGGCATAAAAAGATCACATGCAGAAGTTGAGCACAAAAATATATTTATTTTTAGCTACAAAATCATTTGGACAGATTTATCATAAATACAAAAAAATTCATAATAAAAGATCTACAGCATAACATTGTGCAATTTTTGGTACAGAAGCTAGTCATCGCATAACACACAACATATCCAAAATTCAGCTACAGAGCACTTGTAGATATTGAACTACAACAGATCTAGGTTTATCAATTTTGTATTTTTCATGGAAAAACTATCTAGAAAAAGCATGGTGATGCTTTACAAAAGTTGTATTGTTTCTTACTAGGAATCCAAAAAAATTGAGTTTGCATTTTTATGATTTGTCTATAATTTTCTATGGATTTTCCAAGATTCAGCAAAACTTAAATCACTATTTAAGAAACTGATTTGCATGGAGGTCCCTGGAGGTTTTGATTCCTTACAGAAATGCCCTTACTTTGCAGCTTGGCCCCTAGGAAGATCTTGGGCTCTGCAATTGGGTCCTCAGGGAGGTGGGCGGCGCGGCCGGCGCAATTCCGGCGAGGCCGGCGGCTGTGGCCGGCCGGGAGCAGGCAGAGGGTGGCCTGGGGGTCTCCTAGGCTCGGTCTGAGGGCTCGATCGGGGCGAAGGTGTTGCCGGCGAGCCCGCACGGCGGAGCCATGTGGCGGCGGCCGCTGGAGTCCCTGCTCCGGCGAAGCTGCGGCGAAACCTCGACAACACACGACGGTGTGAGCTCCAGTGGGTCCTAGGGGACGCGCGCGAGGGGTTGGCCGGCGCTAGGAGCGAGTGGGGAGGACAGCTCACCGCGGCGGCAGTAATGGCGGCGGTGGCGCGGCTGGCACACGTGAGGAGGAAGTACGGCGAGGTGCGTGCACACGCGGGAACCCGCCTGCGGCTTTTATAGGGGCGCGCGGGGTGGAGACCTGTGCTGTGACGCGAAGGAGGGAGGTGAGGGGGCCGGGCATGGTCGGCGGCCATGAAGGGCGCGCCGTAGGGGCCGGCGCGTCGACGTGCGGCGCATGGCGCGCGTGGAGGAAGAGCGGCGAGGGGTCCGGTGCATGGGGGAGCGTGCGGCCTCGGGAGCGCGGCCCTTGGGATGCGCGGGCGCCCTGGGGGACCCAGACGCCGAGGCAAGGAGGCGCCACGCATTCGGCGTGCGCGGTCGCGCGCTCTGGGGCGCAGACGCGTCGGCGCGGCGCGACGTCGCCCGCTCGGTTTCGTTTACCCCTGTTCAACTGCAAATAACTCCAAAATTCCAAACTAAAGTGCACTAAGGGCTAATAAGGAAAATCGTAGAACAGGCTACCCTCTACAACTTCTAGAAAGGCTCATAGGGGTTTTGAGCGACGGATTTTGCATAAACTGCACGCAAAGTTGCTGGTTTTTATGACTCTGGTGAATAGTAAAAGCTGAGTTTGACTGAGAATTTCACCAATTTCCACTCCAAATCTCGAATGCCGCCAATTATGAAAAGTGTGTCCCTCGAAAAGACGAACAACTTTTATATTGGCCGATTTTGAAGTGTTTAGGTGAAATTTGGAGAACGCGGCAAAAGTTCCGGAGGGAGTTCAAAGACACCGGGGTTTTGACCGGGGTTTTGACCAAGGGTTGACCACAAGTGGGTGTTGACTTGATCAAGAGGGTCATTAGGGCTTGTTGACTCGGTTTTTGAGGTGATGACCCTGGTTGACCAAGGTTTGACCAACGTCAGCAGGTTTGACTCGGCTGATTCGGTCATTAGCACTAATGATGCTAATTAAAAACCTGGGGTGTCACAGGAACCCCATAATCAAGGTGTTTCACTCATGGATGTGCAAGAGGATGTTTGGGAGAATTAAAGAGACCAGATAACCGACATGGAGTTGAATTGGCTATACTCGGCTTTGATTGTTGGGCAGCCAATCGACCCCTCTCACCTTATGATCAACCGGTGGTGTTGCGAAGCAACATCGGGATCCGGAGATATTGGTTCGGGGTGTTACCTCTCCATGTTGGCTATCTCATTGATACCGGGACTAGGAATTTATTATTTGAAACAAGGTAAATATATAAGTGGAGATGAGAGAGGAGGCTTCAAATTGGCCAAAGTGAATTTACCCCTACCGGATGCAAGACTAAGATTATTTTTTGAGGGGAAAGAAGATTGGTTAGAGGAAGGACTTCTTGTGCCGGCGAACAAGAACAAGAGAGGAAGGATTGTAGAAGAAGGTTCTTCCGCAGCCCAAGAAGAAGAAGGTGCTCCCCAAAATTATGTGCCACCATATGGAGGAATTCCTTTGCCGCCAAGACACTACGGAGGTGTACCAATGCAAGCATGTGGGAGTGGTGCAGCCATGCCACCACCAAATTTTGTGGTACCCAACGTAGCCTTTGCGGAGCAATATGCACACCTCCCTCAACCACAACAAAGTGTGGCCATCATTGGAGGATATGCTGCAAGAAACATGCAAAATATTGCAGCCATCCAAACCAATGCAAATCAAATGGGTGAAGGGAATGCAAACATCGCTTTTGAGCTTGGCCGCCTTCACCTAGCACTACCAGAACAATTCATAGGAGGAGTGGTGTAATCCTATTATGACCAAGGGTACAATAATCAAGATTACCAATATCAACCACCGGCGGAAGATTAGAGAGAGGAGGAATTTGTTTTACTTTGTTTAATTTTTCCTTTTTCCTTTTCCTTAATTTTCAGCTTGTGTGCGCCTATGTATGCGTAGTATTTTCAGTTTTTATTTATTTTCAGCATGTGTGTTAGTTTTTATTTCATCATGAATAAAATCACCACCTTGTTTTTACCGGCAAAGATAAAAGGTTTGTGCCATGTTGATATATGATGATAGTTGCCACTTTGCTTATCTTTGTACTTGTTTTTATGCATGATTAAGCTAATGCTCTCTTAAAATACAAATCTGAAATTAATTTAAATGCTAGCTTAATCTTTTGTGGAGGTTATGATAAAAATAAAGACCCATAGTTTTATATATGCTCTCAATTTTTAGATGGGTTAAAGATGATTTGTTTTTGTTCTTAAAGTAATGCTAGCCTTGTCAATAATACCACTTGCATGTTGCTCTTCCTATCTAGAGCCATATATTTATTTGAGTGCAAAAACTTAGTATACAAGGTTTATTTTTGGGTGAGTTAATTCAGGGCATGATTTCTCTGGCCCGAGACTAAGAAGCTGGTCATTCTGTTTTTGCGTATCTATCTTTTTGCTAGCCTTTTTATCCGTGCATTGTGTATCCTCACATCGGAGATTTCACAAACCTCGTCGGATATCCACTCTTAAAACCAAAAATATCATCTTTTGTGTTTACCTCCTTGACCACAACCTATTATTTGAGTATGGATCATCAACTCAAGGAAGATCGCAAGATGGTGCCAAGATTGAAGATTTCAAAGTATCTCTCCAAAGAAAAAATATTTCTAGTACCTACCTTATCTCTATCACCTCTTTGCCCGAGGACGAGCAAACATCTAAGCATGGGGGAGGAGGTAGGTACAATGCAATTTAGAGTTCAAGGGGAGTAAAATTAAAAAAAATGTGTGTATAAAAGAAAAAAGAAAAAAGAGCAAAAAAGAAAGAGATAAAGAAAAAAATATGTATGAGAAAATATATATACATATATGTGTATGTATAATAAAGTGAACTCCCCGGTTCTCTAAATGCATTAGGAATTTCAAAAGCTTCAAGATTAAGATCCAAACTCATCTTTCCAACCATGTGCAATCTGATAACGAGGACTTCCTTTGTGCCTCGGGATCACTCTTTGCCATTTGCACATGTCCACCTATCTCAAAGTGTGTGTATTTTTCTCTCCCCTCCTTGATATAACATTATTTCCTAATGACTTTTTTGACGAGCCTCGGTAAGACCATGAGAAGCTTGTCTTGTTTTGACAATATCTCATTTATAATATCTTGGTAGGACTAAACTTTTCCCAAAAAACTCCACATAGAGCCTACCAAATATATATGTTTTTGAGAGGGGAAAGGAGTAGAATAAATAAGCTTGAGAGACAAGATGAGATGAGAGTTCATGAGCAAGATGCAAGTTGGTTTAAATTTTTGAACTTTGTTTAGCTCTTTTTCATCTCATTCTTTATTTCAAAATTTCTGAGATCCATTTGAATTTTGGGAGCATGTTTAATACTTGTGGGAAGAGCTTAATTAATATCCACCCTCCGTAGGGATGAAGGCTAATACACTATGGAACGCTAATGAATTAAATTTTTGAGAGCATTATGTTTTCTTGTGTATGACCAACTGCAGGGTTTGAGCAATGAAGGGCAACACTGATGTCCATCGAAGGCTTACTCGAGGATGAGGAAGGTCTAAGCATGGGGGAGATGTTGACGGTGGATTTCCGTCAACCTAGACATGAGTTCACCTTCGGTGTTGGCATCAATTTTATATCTTATCCATTGGTACTAACCCCCTTGATATAACAAGTTTGTTCGTGCATGTCGGTTTTGGAGTTTAATGTTTATGCAGGAATTTAGCGTTAAAAGCAAGACTTCCGGGTAAAGTTCATCAAGCACCTCGTGAGAATACCATGAAGCCGGGCACAAGTCAAGCAATGAAGTGAACATGACTCCAAGAAGCCCAAGGACCAACCCGTGAAGGAAGAAAACTCTGAGGAGATGAACAGAAAATGCTGAAATTTGCACGACAAGGAGCTCTATCCAAACCGCAGAGAAACTGACGCCAAGGGCCCACATGCAGAGAAGGGAAACTTCCAGAAGACACGAGAAGCATCGCCGACGAAGGAGGCCACAAGATGGGCTAGAATGGGCCCAGGCTGGTCGGCCCAGGCCGGCCGGCCCAGGCCGTTTGGCCCAGCCCATTTCTGGGCCTATTCGTCCCCTCCTTTGACCTAGACGACCCCGGGCTATTTATAGTCCCCCTGCCAAGAGCCACGCATGAATTTATTCGCCATTCGCCGCTGAGGAGCAGAGAAGAGAGGGACACCATTCCGGAGAGGAGAGGGCCGAGCTAGTTGTCTAGGGTTTCCCTAGTCGGCGTGGGAACCTTGCAAGGAAGACCACGTCGGAGTTCCAGGAACTAGGAGCAAGATCAAGGTAGGATCCCGGTGGTGATCTTGTCCATGTACCGTTTATGATGTTGAATTATCAAATTGCAATCCAATTTCTAGCGATCAAGTGCTTCTTCTACAACTTTGTTTTCGATTGGTTTTTCTCACTTTAAGATCTATTATAGAGATAGATCACATAGGGTGTTCTTGTAGCCGTGGTGGCTAGAGGTGCACGCCTGACCTACCAAGAGATTTCATCTTGTCCATTGGACTCGCCCTAGGCTAACCCGCACGAATAGGAGTGAGTTGTGACAGAACAGTGGCTCCAAAAGGCGGGCGTCTTCAGAGTTGGAAGGGAAGCAGCGATTGAAAGAAACTTTTTATGACATTCGATTTGGTTTGTTCATCTTTGCTTGGAACTTCAACAAGAGTTTGATCCAATCTCTCTAGATTGGTTTTACCTATCCCTCTCTATCTCTTGCTACCTCCGGTTTTCATAGATTAGATCCGTTTTCTTAGTGTTCTTTAGATTAGATGCATAAGAGTTTCCTTTGAAGATCTAAGTGTTCTCGGCTATAATATATTGGTTCTTGCATCACACATTTGTTTCACAGATTCGATACCTTGGGTTCACACTTAAGGGAAGAAGGGTCCCTTGACTACAACTGAGGATTTGTCCGCTTGCAATCCAAATGAACTTTGATACGCATATACACCGTCAACAATATCCCAGGCCCTTTTTTGATTTGTACCGGGTATTTTTGGCCCCCTAATAAATAACTACATTTGTACCGGTTGGAGGCACCGACTGTTACAAATGCCCTCTCACAGGGCCCCGTCGACGCCATCTCTCACCCACCCGGTACAAATACCTCACATTTGTACCAGGTGGTGGCTCCGCCCGGTACAAATGTGAGTCTAGCACATTTGTACCAGTTGGAGCCACCGCCCGGTACAAATGGGAACACATTTGTACCGGCCCTTGTGGTGGCCCGGTACAAATGTGCAACGGCTATTTTTCCTCCTTCTTCCCCCTGCCCGAGCCCCCCTCCCCACTCTTCTTCTTCCTCTCTCCAACTCGAGCTCCCCCTCCCCAATAGCGCCCAAGGGAGTTTTTGCCCGATTTGCGACGATTTCTCCACGATTTGACTCATTGAAGTGGTGTAGAGGTTAGTTACGTCATCCTACCTTCATATGCGGTTTCCATTTTAAGTAATATTCTTTGTACTTAGAGTATTTATTACATTCCCAAATGAGCTAAGAATGATGTTTTTTTATTTAGATCCATATTGGTTTATGTTCTAATAGAAAGAAAGTGTCATGATAGATGTATGAGATGTGTATGTGATGATAGATTTTTTTTCATTTATTTATTTATATTGAAAATTAGTTTACTCAATTTATTTCATCATGAGAAAATTAGTGTCCTTATTAGAAAATTAGTTTTCATCATTAGAAAATTGATATCTTTATTAGAAAAGTAGTTTCCTTATTTCAAAATTAGTTTTCATCATTAGAAAATTGATATCTTCAATAGAAAAGTTGTTTCCTTATTACAAAATTAGTTCTCATTATATTTTCGTATATATATATATATATTCATAAGAAAAAAAATAATATTTCACAGTTTAGTCTTTCACTAGTATTTAATAATTAGGTATAATTGATATTAAATTTTAAATTTCATAGTTTAGTTTTTCACAATTTTTGCATAGTTTTTAATTATATGTACAAATACACAGCCAGTGGGAGTGGATGGTTGTTTGGCTACAAATTATTAAATAAAATTTTGTGCATATTTTAGGTATAACAATGGCAAGTCACTTTTTTGGTCGTGGTGGCGGCCGTCGAGGTGGTCGTGGTCGTGGCCGTGGAGGCGGTCGGGGACTACACATTGTTGACGACCGCCCACCGTTGCCTCGTCCTCCAGTGATACACTTCACCCATGACGTCATTAACTTGCCTAACGGTGATCGACGTCAAGGATCTGCTCCAAACATAGTAATATTCTTTCCCTCTATAAAAAAGGTTTTTTTACAAGAATAATAATTTTCATTTCATAACATGCAGAATATCGATCATATGAAGTGGTTCTGACATGTTCTTGATAAAATTGGTGGTACCCCTCCTGTTGTACAATGTGCGATTGTCAGTACAAACAACACCATTCAATTAAAAATCTCTTTTGACATACCTGTTCGAGAACCATTTCGCTCCTCGCTGTCATCAGAACCTCCCACTCCAATGCTATCGATTGTTGAGTAGGGTAGCCCTTCACCATTTAAGAGGACTTTTGAAAGGACAACCATGCAGAAATGCTTAGAACAACTTAGAGCAAATGGGTACTTTCTGCCAGATTACTCTTATTTTCTAATCAAGGCACTCGAGGAGGGAGAAAGTGTGACCACGACCGCAGAGAGACTTTGTCGCCTGAATGAAGATGACATGGTATGGAGCATAGAAATATCATTGAGCATTTTTTAATTTAACTAGTTGTGCTACATTTTTTAACATTCGTATTTTTCTTAACTTTAGAATATCTTTGGTGAAACCTTTGCGGCAATGAGTTTTCATGCAATTCTAGAGCAAGCGTGCGATGTTTTGGGATTTTCTTACGAGGAACCAAATCCGGAACGCACAAGAGGTGGGAAGTTCCAGGCTCATCTTTCATTTTGCCCGCCATATCAATTCAACTCTCCACTGTTTCAGATTTATGGAAGTCCATGTGACCGTTCATGTGAAGCTAAAGAGAGTGCACTAATTCATGCTCTAGCATATATTAGTGAAGTTCTAGACTTCAAGATTGGAGACTTCAACTATATGGCTTACCTGTTTAAGAAAAATGGAGGATCAGTATGAAATATGTTGTGCGTGGATGTACCTTATGTTAAGACTTAAGTATTGATGTACCCTTTTAATTTCTGTGGATTTGAACTTGTTGTCTTTGTTAATTAAGACTTAAGTATTGATGTACCCTTTTATTTCTATGGATTTGAACTTGTTGTGTTTGTTAAGATCGACTTAAGTATTGATGTACCCTCTTATCTCTTGAATGTCTTATTACTTGTGAGTTTTGAATTACGTGAAATCGATCCGAGATCGGGTCAACATGTTCTACAAGAGTGTCAAGGCACTGTATACTATTCACTAGTCAATTTTTGTAACTATATCTTAATAAAAATAGTAACCATATCAATTTTTGTAACTTCATTAAATTTAAAATAATAATTTTACGTACAAATATACACGAGCAAGACCAAATCATGATTACCATATTAATAACATTAGATGTTCTACTTAAGGAGGATTTTGCATGAAAAGAAAAAAAAATATTTGTAGTTGTTGCAGTGAATGAAAAAATAATCCCCATTAGAAGATATTACTTGTTAATGATAATAAAGTTATCATTTTGATTGTGAAATGTATTTTTGCATAGTATATATGAAAAGTAAGAATATTAAGATTTTTCTGCTATTTTATGCGTTGTATACAATTTATAATAAATAAACTAGAAATTTAGGATATTTGAAGTAACTTAAAAGGGAAAACAATGAAAAGCACATTTGTACCGGGCCTTGTCTTGCCCCGGTACAAATGTAGTTTTCGTTATCGCGCGAAACGAAAAGCACATTTGTACCGGGAAAAGAGGAGGCTCGGTACAAATGAGAGCATTTGTACCGGGGCTCAAGCCCACCCGGTACAAATGAGGTTATTTGTACTGGAGCCAGCTATGTCCCGGTACAAATGTGGTGGGGGTATTTATGCCCCGGCCACTTCTCCCCTTCTTCCTCCTCAGCTTCTTCCTCGCACACACGTCGCCGCCGCCTCGTTCGCTCCGATCCCCATCCGCCGCCGCCCTCTCCCGCCGCCGCCTCCACTCCGCCGCGTCGCGCCCCGCCACACCGATCGACGCCCGGCCAGCTCCGTCGTGCCGCGTCGAGCCTCCCTCCCCACCGTCGCCTCCCTCTCATCAGCGGAGCCCGCGCCGCGCCAGCCCGTGGCCCTCATCATCAGCTCCGCCGCCGTTGCACTGCGCCGCGCCCTCACCAGATCCGCCGCGTCACGCCCCGCTGCGTCGCCCTCCCCGCCGTCGCCGGTCGCGCGCGCGCCGTACCTCGACGTTGTCCCGCCGCGCCGACGCCACCCCGCCACCACTCCGCCGACGCCGTCCTCGATGCCGTCCCCGTGCCGTCCTCGACACCGTCCTCGCCACCGCACCGCCGACACCGTCCCCGCGCCCGCGCGCGCCGTCGTACTTCGACGCCATCCCCGCCACGCCGATCGACGCCGCTCCGCCACCGCGCCGCTGACGCCGTCCTCGACGCCGTCCCCGCCGCCCGCACGCTGTCCTCGACCCCGTCCCTGCCACCACGCCGCCGATGTCATCCCCACGCCGCCGTAAGCGCCGCCGACGTGCTTCATTTGGGGGCTGACGTCAGCCCGATGGTGGCTGACGTCAGCCCCCGTTTTAAATGTGTTTTTTATTTAAATTTAGTTTTAATTTAGTTTTAAATTTAAATTTATATTTAAATTTGTTTTAGATTTAGATTTTGGTATAAATTTAAATTTTTAAACTCGATTTAGATTTTGTTTTAGATTTAAATCATATTTAGATTTTGTTATAGATTCAATTTATTTTAGATGTTATTTAGAATAAAAAATTAGAATTAGATATAGATCTAGTTACATTTAGAATTAGATGTAAATGTTATTTATTATGTAATTTAAATTTAGATTCGCTCAACTCGTTCGACATTTTCAACTCGATCGACATGCTCGACACGTTGGACTCGCTTAACATGCTTGACACGTAGGACTCACTCGACACGTTGCACTCGCTTAACACGCTCGACTCACTCGTCACTCGCTCGACACTTTCAACACTCGCTCGACACGCCATTCCAGACTCCCGACTAGCCCGACATGCTCGACTCGCACACTTACTCACTCGAGTCCCCTTAGAAAATTAGATACTTTATTAGAAAATTAGTTACTCAATAGAAAATTAATTGCTTCACTAGAAAATCCATTTCTTCACCAGAAAATTAATTACTTCACTAGAAAATTTATTTCTTCACTAGAACATTAGTTACTTCATTAGAAAATAATTGTTATTTATTCTTGTTATTTAGTGACAATGGATCCAATTGCAGAGCAGCAACGCGAAGAGGCATTGTTAATGGACATAATTGCTAACAACAATGGTTCCAACAATCCGGTTAATGAACAAGATCAGCGGGAGGCTGACAGCTACCTGAACATGTCTGGTGATGGCATCGATGTGGAATTGCAACCACTTGCCGAGACAAGAAACGATGGGCAACTATCAGAGGTATAATTAGTACAAACTAGTACCACGTTACGCTTTAAGTTTAATTACTAATTAATAGGAGCAATCAATTAATAGTCCTAAATTTTCCAGGAACCGTCATGGAGCAGCAAAAAGCCTCATGGGATGCGCGGTCCGAATAAGAAGCTAGAGGGTCGCTTCATCATCACAGAAGTTTCTGACGAAGGCATGCCATTAGCTCCACATGACAATGTCGTCAAGTTGACAAACCACATTGGGGCTCTTGTCAGGGATAACATCCCAATAAGCTTTTGATATTGGAAAGGATCTGAAGTTGCAGCTAAAGTTCAAAATGAAGATGAAGAGGCACAAGAAAATGCACAACAATATGCGGTCTCGGACACAGAGAAGAACATGATTTGGACTGAGGTGCAATTACAATTCTCATTTCCAGAAGGTACAAATCTGGCAAATGTGCAGACTTGGGCATTGCAGAAGGGTGCAATAGCCTTTCAGTCGTACAAGAAGCGGCTGAACAAAGACTACATCAAGAAGGGTCTTGAACGCGATTTCACAAAAAAAGGACTTGCAAAGTTGCGAGATCACTGGGATTCATTTGTGCAGTACAAGCAATCGCAAGAAGCCGCCAAGATGATTGAAACCAACACCATCAATATATCTAAAAAGAGAGAATTTATAAGCTTGGGTCTGGAGGTTACAAGGTGGCTATGCCCAAATGGGATAAGATGGAACATGATTGTATTGCACGTGGACTCATACCGGCAACTATAGATTGGCCCGAATGAGCAAGGACTTATTATTATGCACATGGTGGCACGATCAATTCTGAAGCTGGAACATTAGTACTGGGCGACCAAATAAGAGATTGCGGCAAGACTTGTTGAATTGATCCCCATGACTGTTGAAGGAACATTTGTGCCTGATCAAGAGAGAGACGAACTTAGTGCTGTAATAGGCACTAAAGAACATGGTGGACGTTGCCGAGGCAAAGGTGTAGTTCCATGGAAACTCGCATGGTGTGAGCAAATTGACTCCTATAAAAGTCGCAAAAGGTCTAAGGACCAACAAGAACGACAACTAAGAAAGTTGCAAGATCGCGTAATCAGAACTGAGGCAAGAATGGAGCAAATCATTGACGAGCGTGTGGCTCTTGCTCTTAGCAAACAATCATCTCACCAGCAAGGTCCTACTGATGAAATGAGTCCATCTGCTAAGGGGAAAAGTAGTGTCACTTCAACAGAACATGCACCAACAGCCACAGAAGTAGCAGCAGCACCAGCAGTTGAAGCAGCAAACCCAGGCTCACCCGAAAATCAGCCACACTGGCCCATGGATGACATCACTGTGAGGTCAGCATGTGAGCTTCTCGATGTTTGCAGAAACAAGAAGCTTGTGGTATGAGTCCACGTGGATGACATCACCGTAAGGTTTAGCGTGGCTGAGAAAACTATAGAAGGGGATAGCATCACGGTCCACCATTGTGGAATTGAATATTATGCCAAAGTTTTTGTGGACCGAGTGGTCAATAGTTGGGCTGATCTGGAGCTGAAGATACCGGGGCCTAATGGGGAACAGTTTCTTCAAGATGTTGTGCATACTTGGATTTTTTGGCCCAAAGCTCACATAAGTTTTACGCAACAGCCACCTTCTCCTCTAGCTGACTCACCTACATCACCAGCCACTAAGCCTGAACGCGATGATCAACTACTGCATTCACCAGCTGCAAGGGCAGAGCGCAGCATGAGTCCTGCAGGTGACAGGGATCCAAGAGAGAGTCCACCTCCTTCTCCACCTCCTGCACCTGTTAAGGGCAAGGGCAAGCGACAAGCTCCTCCTCCTCCGCCTCCAAAGAAGCAGAAGAAACCAAAGCAAAGAAGCCTCCACCAAAACTTGCTTATGAGAAGACAGACGAGGAACTTGACGAGGCAGTTCAGGCAGAATTGGATAGACAGATATTCAAAGCTCCCAAGCCTCCAGTTGAGAAACCAATTGACCGGGTCAAATTTCATCGTTTCATCAGGAAAATAGAGGAGGAAAGAAGACAAAAACCAGATGATCTCCCCGAGCCATTGAGTGACTACGACCGGCAAGTACTCAAGACTCAACGCTTGAAGAAGAAAACTGCATCTAAAGTTCCACAACTTGGGACCCAGTCAAAACAATCTATCCCCGACCTCGAGGTGCTTTCAACATATGACCAGCAAGTGTCTGAATTTAACAAAGAAAGAGGTCTGACTGAAGCTCAAATTTGAGGGGAGGATGCAATCCCAACTCATGAAGGGACATATAGGGCAACTAGACCACTTACAACATATGAACAACAATTGCTTGATTTTGCCAAATCATCGGGTCTGACTCCAGCACAACTTCTAGGGGAGGAGGAAATTGCACCACATAAAGGGGCAAATAGACCGGAGTATGTGCCTGGGCGTGAGCTTGTGTGGCCATGATTGCTCCAGTATCTTCCAACGAGGATGTATGAATTGCACAAGTGGCACATGTTCCAAGCTGCCGGCGGGATGGACTTGCTCTATGTTCGCATTGAGGATCATCATTATTTCCGTGGGCATCAGGTCTTCACTATTCCCATGAAGGAATTTTGGTTCCTAATCAATATGGATGCACTTGACGTATCATTTGTCAGTTGCTGGGCTCTGTAAGTGTTTATTCTACTATAAGTTAAAAATCAATGCTCTAGCCACTTTATCCCATATCTAAACTTCTATATTTATTGTGTCATACAGTTTTGAGATGCAACAGACCAGGAGGAAAGGAATCATGAGTGTGGGCTACATGGATCCTTTGATGATAACTCAGAACACTCTCAAACTTAATGAGAGGGAAACACTTAATCATATCATCAACTTTCTGGACAAATACCATGATAAGGCTGTCATAGAGCTGCCATACAACTTCGGGTGAGCAATGTGTATCTCATCTCCTTACCTTTTTCAAAAATTACATTGCATATTTTAAGAAACTAATACTTCTTCATCTATGGACAGCTTCCACTGGATTCTCTTTAATTTTTGTATGACAAGAAGCAAGGTCTTTGTCTTCGACTATTTGTACAAGATTACAGATAAAAGTAGATATCAAGATGTCATAGAGTTGATTAAAACTGCATGGACTTATCTCTGTGATAAGTACCCCGGAAAGTTCAAGAAAAACCTTTATGTTCACTATGATTGGCCAGTATGTGTCTTTGCTTATTCTTCAATTCTTACATTACAATAAAAACTTATTTCATGACTTGGTTTTCCTAGATGTGCAGGTCATGACGCAGCCTTCTGACATCAATCTATGCGGATATTATGTGTGCAAGTACATGCACCGTGTTACAGCCTGCGCTGATGGTGGCAAATTCGAAGAGAAGGTGCGTGCACACACAACTGCGATTACATGTTGTTCTTATTGTTCATATTCTCCGATCCGATTCTTATTCTTTTGTTCATATTCTTTGCTAGATTTCCAACATCAAGGAAACATTTCTCGAGACAGAACAAATCCGATTGATTCAGGAATAATTATATGGATTTCTTCTAGATGAGGTTATTAGTCCAAGGGGAGAGTTTTATGCTCGTTTATCCTCTATTCTTAGTATGGGAGCGACGACCGGGGAAGGGACAAGTCAGAACATGAAGGAAGCATCTGGAAGCAAAGACAAAGGCCAAGCATCTGGAAGTAAAAAATTAAACTCTGCTAACATTTCATCCAATGTATATCATTAATCTAAATTTCAGTGTGCACAATATGCTAATGTATAATATTATTTCCAAAGTCCTTCTATTTCAGGATTTGAGATGATATATTCTACAAGCATTCGTATATATTTATTTGTATAATATTAGAGATAATATTATACAAATAAATATATATGAATGTATGTAGAATATTATCTCAAATATAACATTTTATATGCCACGCGACTTTATATTACAGCGTATTACGATTAGTATTAGTTCATTAAGCAAATACGTTAGAGAAAAAAAATATTAAAAAATTAAATCATCATTTTTACCGGGTGGTACCTCCACCCGGTACAAATGCCCCCTGCCACGTCGGAGGGGGGACGGCACATTTGTACCGGGCCGAGGCTCCACCCGGTACAAATGTGAGGCATTTGTACCGGGTTTCTCTCCCGGTACAAATACTCCATCACATTTGTACCAGATGCTTTGTACCGGTTCAATACCCGGTAGAAATGAGAGTTATGAACCGGTACAAATGCCCGTTTTTCCAGTAGTGTCCCTTGGACGACAGCTTGCTGTGAAGACGATAGAGTTCGTGCATCATTTTTTTTCAATAATCAATAGCATGACGCTAGCTGCTACTCGATCTTGCCCGTGCCTATATATCATCGCTTTCTCACGATGTGCATGGCGCTGTCGCCGCGCAGGTAATTAAAAGTCCAAGCTCGACACGGGCAAGCAGTTATCTCGATCATCATCGACAAAAACTCCATCCTGAAATAGCACACACTACGGGAAACCGGGCGTGTGCCGTGAGCCAGGGACTCACAACACAGGTGCCTTTACTCACGCCACAGGCTTGCTCATGGCACCATCTGATCGGCAAACGGCAGTTTGCCGACAGCCGCCCCCCAGCACCACGGCAAAGGTGTGCCATGAGTATAGTTTGGCTCTCGACAAACAATTTTCAAAAATAATAAAAAACAACCGCCAGGCACCGTGGCCCCCACTGGCCAGGGACCACCGGCCGGCCACCACCGCCGCCAGCACCAGGTCATCGCAGCCACCACCACACGGTGGCAGATCCGGAGGGAGGTCGAAGCCGCGCCACCACCACCACCACTGCCGTCCTTGACATGTGGCACCAACGGCCTCGTACATCCCACCGGAGTGAAGGAGTGTGGTCGTCGGCGGGGAGGAGCCGGCCACCGTCGCACGCAGACCTGCGGCCACCGCTACTGTGCCTCATCCCGCCACGCCTGGAGGAGGTGGTCGTGCCGCGGTTGTTGTAGCTCCCGCACTGCGCCGCCATCAACACCGCTCCTCCACAGCCGCCCCTCACCGAATCTGAGAAGGACAAGAGAACCTAACCTTGGTCGTCGGATCTGAGGAGGAGGGAGAGTGCGTCGGCACACCGTACCTCCTTGTGGTCGCGGCCGCTGCTCCTTGCCCTGCCGCCCCTCCTCACCAGTCTAGTGAGATGCGAGTGGAGGAGGGAGGAGAGGAGCTGCTAGAGGGAGAGGGTCAGGACAGGGAGGTGTACGCCATCCCGCTGTGCGGAGCGAGGGAGGCGCCAACGAGAGAGGAGAGGAGGGTGTGCCAGCGGTAGGGAGGGAGGCGGCGGCGACGGCCCTTGGGAAGAGTGAGGAGCGAGGGAGGCGGGTGGGAGGCGTTTTTAGAATTTTAAAATCATTCGGGCGCGTCAGTGATCGTGTTTCCTGTACAAGATTTTAGAAATTTGTTTTTATTTTATGGGTAAGGTCTCAAATTTGGCTAAATAACCTGAATATCATTTCCATTTTTTCTTCTACTATTTGAATCACTTGCAGTTCAAATTTGACTTGACTCAAAAAATTGATTGAAATGCAATTAGTTAGTTAAAAATAGAAAACAAATACAAAAATGTACCAAATTTTAATATGAAGTAAGAAATGTTGTGTGGAGAGAGTAGAAAAAATTTAGGGTATAGAAGACAAATATAGCTATGGGTTGCTTCACCAAGTGTCTCTTCTATATTCAATCGAAAAAAGAAAACACATATTTAGATTGAAATTTTTGAAATACTTTCTTACTACAAATTGTAGATATTTTCGAGATACACAATTGTTATATAAGGTTGTTTTTCATCAGAAGTTGTATGAAAAAACTATGGAAACATTTTAAGGTGGGAAGAGGGTTTTTTGCCGATGGTCTAAACAAAAGCTCACGGAAAAATAACTCTTTGTCGTGAGCTGGCTTAAAAGCTCTGGGCAAAGCCGAATTTTGCCATCAGCCGGCCTCGAAGCTCTCGGCAAAGTCCAATTTTGCCGTGAGTTTTCGTCATAGCCGTCGGCAAAGAGGCATTTTGCTGTGAGCCCAAAAAAAGCTCACAGGATACACACGTTTTCCGGTAGTGACAGGCGACGGTGGCAGCCGGTGCGACGCGAAGTTATTTGATGATGGACAATGCAGTGTTGGATTGGAATGGCAAGCTCGTTTGTCATTATTTTTAAGCATACCAAGAGTATTTTTCATTAAGAAGAAAAGAAGTAGTTGTCAAGATGATGACGGCTTTGGCGCTGGGAGCACGTCCACGCCGCACACGAGAGCAGCCACGCGAGTAGTCCACGATACGGTAGCGCATGTTCTGCCATGGAACGGGTGCGGCGACGCACTCCGATGCGCAGAGGAATGTTGTGGACGGCTGACACTGGAATAATCCATGTACGCTACATATATGGTCGTAATCGTAATCGAGTAGTCCTGTTCTAAATCGGCTGATCGTAGTAAAAAAAAAGTTAACTGTGGCAAATATAAAAAAAATTCTGACAACCGTGGTTAGGTGCTTCTTTCCCCTTAAGCTAAAATAAAAAAAAATGAAATGAAATACTCAAGACAACTTAGGGAAATACCCGTTGCAGTGTGGTGACCTAGCTGCACTTACCTGCTCGCCACGCTACCATCGATACCTCGTCCATCGCGGTCGGAGAACACCACCTTCCATAGGTACAAGGATAAAACAGCATGTCACTTTGAGTATGAATTGTGTCCTCCGTTTAACTGGAATAAGGGACATACTGTTAACTATCTCCTTAAAATTGTTGACCCGGACAAGCCCGAAAACACATTTTAAGCCTACACTGGATGCAACAGTGTAGCAAACATTGCCTCATATGTCATTAGTTCGAATATGATTTTGATGATTCATGACAACATGATCAATGGGACTAACTATATTGTTGAGCATATCTTTGCAGGCATTCCTTTTTTTTTTTGGGAAACATAGCTTTCATTCATTAATCATAATGATTACAATCACGTTGGAGTGAAGGTAGAAGAAAATTAGGTGGCGCATACCACACCGAACTAGCACTAGGTGATGTTACATGTTTAGCACATATATGGGCTGTTTCATTCGCACTCCGCCTAGTATGCATACACTCAAGAGAGGTCATTGTCCCTGCCAACTCATGCATTTCCTCCAAAATGACAGCAATTTCAGACCTTTGTTGCCTGCGGTTCTTCCATAGGGAGACAAACTGGAGGGAGTCAGACTCGATTACCACCCTGCTATAACCTTGTGCCAGCGCCAGTCGCATACCATCACGGTACGCCTCTGCTTCAGCAGCCAGAGGTGACGAAACTGATGACGGAAGCCCTCTTGATGCGGCACATAAAAAAGAACCCTCTGAATTGCGTATCACTACACCAGTTGAGCCAGACATGTTGTCAGGGCAAAAGCCACCATCACAATTCACTTTCACTACACCTTGCGGAGGAAATTTCCAATGCTCCTTTTGCCGCCCAGCAGGAGCCTGCTGTTGTCGGGCCGGCAATAGTAAGAAACAAGTGTCTAGCGCCCATTGAACTGCCTGTCTTGGTGCAATTGGTTCTTTGCCATGGTTCCGATCATTTCTTGCAGACCAAAGCGACCACATGCCACACATGATCACAGTCCTATTCTCCTCTCTGCAGACGCAATCATCGAGTAGGTCGACTGCCCATGTTCTTGGGCATAACAGTGGTAGTTTAATCCCCCCAATTTCTTTCAGCTTCTTCCAAAATGACTTCGCCAAAGTACATTCCACCAAAGCCTGGAAGGTTGTCTCCTCCGGTGTTCCGCAGATTTCACAGTTGGCAATTTGATCTATGTGGCGTCGTTTCAGGTTCGCACGACAAGGCATATAGTCATGCATCACCCGCCACCAGAAAGCACGGACCTTTGGAGGTACTTTTTGTTTCCACAATTTCTTCCAACTCGGGTTACAAGCTGCAACAGAATGTGACGACTGACCACTAGCAAAGGCCCGCTCTTGTGCATCAATTTCTGACAGCAAACGGTATGCAGATCGTACAGAGTAAAAACCATGGCGTTCAGCTGACCAAGCCCAGAAGTCGTCCTGCACTCTTCCTAGCGGAATTTGCTTGGCAGCTTCAACATCAAATGGCAAAAGATTAGCATGCAGGGCTGCCTCATCCCAAGAGTGGCTATCTTCAGCTAGCAATTCAGCAACATATGTGGCTGTTGCTCCCTCTTTCTTGCAAACTGGCTTATGACCCATACCTGCAGGCAACCATCGATCATTCCAAATGTTCGTCGATGCACCGTTTCCAATTCTTCTTATCAACCCCAACTCAAGCACTTTCCTGCCAGCTAGGATTGCACGCCATGTGTGTGACGAATTCTTCTTCTTCCCAGCTGTCATAAAGTCTCCTTGAGGGAAATATTTGCCTTTCAGTACTCTTGCACATAAAGATTCAGGGTTCATCATTGGTCGCCAACCTTGTTTGCCCAGCATGGATATGTTGAAAATTTTCACATCCCTGAAACCCATCCCTCCATGGTTCTTTGGCAAAGTAAGATCAGTCCATTTCTTCCAATGAATGCTCCTTTTGTCTGCCACACCACTCCACCAATAATTCGATGTAGCTGAGGTGATCTTCTTACATGTATCAGGGGAGAGGATAAAACAACTCATTGAATATGTTGGAACTGCCTGTGCAACCGATTTGATCAGAGTTTCTTTTGCTGCTCCACTAAGTTTCTTCTCACTCCACCCTCACATAACATTTCTAATTCTGGTAGGGATGTGTTCAAAGGCTTCCTTCGTGCTTCTTCCCACCGCTGTGGGCAACCCCAGATACTTCTCACTCAGAGCCTCATTGTCAATGCCAGTGATCTGCAGCACCTCAGTTTTCACCTCATCCTGGCAGTTTGAGCTGAAGAAAATCGCAGATTTCATTATATTAACCATCTGGCCTGATCCATTCTGATATGTCTGTAATATATCCATCAGTCTGTTTGCTCCACTTGCACTAGCCTGTGTAAACAGTAGGCAATCATCAGCAAACAAAAGATGGGATATCCATGGCGCATGGACACCCACCCTAATGCCTTTTGCCAGATAATTTGGACCAACAAACTTGAACATGCAAGACAGTCCTCAGCACAAAGAAGGAATAAATATGGCGATAAAGGATCTCCTTGACGAATCCCCCGCGACGGTAAGAACATCTCTGAGAAGTGGCCATTAACCCGTACTGAGAACCTCACCGACTCCACACATTTCATGATTCGCGCCACCCACTCTTCACTGAAACCCAATTTCAGCATAATGCATCTGAGATAAGCCCATTCTACACGATCATAAGCCTTAGCCATGTCCAGTTTCACTGCACATGCCCCCGGTCACCCCTTTTTTCCTGCTCAGATAATGTACACTTTCATAGGCAACAAGAACATTGTCAGTGATTAACCGGCCAGGAACAAAAGCTGACTGTTCTTCCGAGATGATATCATCCAAAACCAATCTCAACCTATTGGCAATGACCTTGGAACGAATTTTGTATAGGACATTACATAGGGCAATAGGTCTGAATTGCGATAATTCTTGGGGTGTCTTACCTTTGGGATTAACACAAGGACCGTGTTGTTGACAATATCCGGCATGTCACCACCATTCAGGAAGGCTAGGATTGCTCTGCATACATCAGGCCCAACCAACTGCCAGTGACATTGAAAAAAACCGGCTGTGAATCCATCTGGCCCCGGCGCTTTATTTGGGCGCATCATGAACAGAGCCTTCTCCACTTCTTCAGTTGTGAACGGAGCATCCAACATTGTGTTCATGGCAGCAGTAACTTTCTGTGGAACATAATGCACCACCTCCTCAGGTGTGGTTTGCGCTTGTGCTGAGAACAGATGCTGAAAAAAATTTGCCGCCAAGGACTCCAATTCGCTTTGTTCTGTACACATGGAGCCATCTGGACGTTTCAAGGCTTTAATCTTGTTGGTTCGGTTCCTTTGCCTTGCTTTCGCCTGGAAGAACGCTGTGTTGCGATCCCCTTCGTGGAGCCATTCCACTCGGGAACGTTGCTTCTCCATCGTTTCTTCCCGGGTTAGTATCTCTGACAGTCGGCGCGAGATGGTCTGTTCCTCTCTTGATGGGCCCGAATTCAGATTATTGCTCATGACAACCTCAAGCCGACGACGCAGAGAAACAAGTTCTTTCCTCACAGAGCCAAATTGATCTCTGTCCCATACTTTCAGGGGTTATTTGGTTCTAAGCCATTACTATTTTCCAAAGTTGGAGAAACGTCATTACTATTCGCGTATTTTGAAATTTGCCATTGTAATTCTTGACTTTCCTCAAATATGCCACGGAATACGTATGAAGACGACTCGGGTCCACCTGCAGGCGTATACGAATACGTATACTTCGTTGTTATTGCTCTTCCCTGTCACTGATGCGCGGGCCCCACTTGTCATCTCTTTCTTCCTCCTCTGTTTTACCTTTGCAACCGAATCAGGCTGTCGCTCCTAGGCGCCATTCGGGGGTTAGGAGACCCCGCTGCAACTCCGCCGTCACCGCAGCTGGTGAGAGGGCGCGTTCGTCAGGGAGGGCAGTTGGCGGGAGGAGGCGCGGGCCACGGGGAGGGCTCCCGCGTGAAGGCACAGGCGCCGGGGAAATCCGGTGGTGGGAGGGGTGCGTGGTCGACGGGAGGGCGCTCGCCGTGGAGGACCGCCGGTGGCAATCGAGGGCACCAGTGGGAAGTCGCGGCCGCGGTCCCCGGAGAAGTCCAGCGGCAGGAGGGGACGCGGTCGACGACCGAGCTCCCCCGCGAGGGCGGCGCGCGGCAGAGCTCGCGCGCAGCGGCGCCCCACGCGCGTGGCGGAGCTCGCCCGCAGCAGCGCCCGCGCGCGAGGCCGAGCTCGCCCGCGGCGCGGCTGCAGCTCGCCATCAACGACGGCGGATGCTGCTGGTGAGAGGATGGGAGGAAGAAGATAATGCTGACAGGTGGGGCCCGCATGTCATTGAGAGGAGAGCGGATATGCAATGAGATGTACGTCTTCGTATACGCCTGCAGGTGGGCCCGAGTCATCTTTATACGTATTCTGTGGCATATTTGAGGGAAGTCCAGAATTGCAATGGCAAATTTCAAAACACGCGAATAGTAATGGCGTTTCTCCAATTTTAGGAAATAGTGATGACCTGGAACCAAATAACCCTACTTTCAGTGTGTTTTGCATTTCACTCAGAGAGGACTGAACATCTAGCAGGGAAGTGCAATTCTTTGTCCATGCGGCTGCAATCATTTCTTCGTAGTTCTCATGGCGTTGCCACATATTCTCATAACGAAACGGTTTTGCCCTGCCCTTTCTTCCCATCTCTCCTGACTGACACACCCGTGTAAGCAAGACACAATGATCTGATTCTGTAGTTTGCACATGATGAACAGATGAGTCACCATACAGGTTGAGCCAATTACCATCTGCCAAAACCCTGTACAGACGAACTTTCACATTATTCCTTCCCCCTCTTTTGTTGTCCCAGGTGTATGGTAGGCCTGTGTAACCCAGGTCGGTAAACCCAGCATAGTCGACCACATCCCGAAACCCCTCCATTTTCCACTCTTCGCGCTCATTGCCACCAAATTGTTCATGATCATGGAGGACCTTATTAAAATCCCCTGCACATAGCCATGGGAGATCAGTCTAGTTACGAAGAAATCTGAGCATTCGCCATGACTCCTTCCTCCTCAACCTCACCGGGTCACCATAAAATCCAGTAAAGCGCCATTGTTGTCCACGCCCCTCATCCTCAGTCACCCAAACATCTTTGTGAGATTTGGAAAAGGTTTTTAGGTCCACCACAACATCCTTGGTCCACAGTAATGCTAGACCACCACTGAAGCCCACACAGTTCACACCAAATGCATTAGCAAAGCCCAAACATTGTCGCAACTCCGTTTCAGCTTTTTTGGCAGCCATCTTCGTCTCTGACAAAAATAGCACCTTGGGATGATTCAGCTCCACAAGATTGCGGAGCTCACGAACTGCCTCGGACCTCCCACAGCCCCGGCAGTTCAGACACATGATATTCATTGTGCCCGGCGGGGACTGCTTCCTGCAGCCGCCGCCGATCTTGCACTTTGAGTGGGTGATACTCTCTTTTTCTTTGGAACTTCTCTTCTCTCCTCAACCCGGCCAGAGGTATTACCGAGCTGAGCAAGTCTGTCATTGACCAGATCAGAGGGAACCACATCGCTCTCCTGACCCGGCCTCTGCGGTCCAGGATGTGTGGAGTTTGCATTGGATTTCCTTTTCCTCGAGTTGTCGCAAACTGGCCTCCCCTCATGGGTGTTCTTGATTGACACTGAATTCTTGACATCCCTCCCCTTCTCCTGCTGTGTTTCTTCTGTGGGGATTTCTTCTTCACCAGCATCCTGGATACCTGATTTGCCTAGCTCAGGGCCCCGCCGATCGCCCCCACCGTGTCGAGCTGGGTTGTGCCGAGGTGACGAGGCCCGCCTGCTAGTTTCGGTTGAGTTGCCAAAGGTTTCTGCTGCTGCTGCTCCAAAACTTTGTGGCTTCTTCTTCCTGTCTTCTGGAGCACGCAATTTGATGTCATAGGGAAGTTTGCCACAAGCGTTCCGTGGAGCCAGAGTCGGGCATTCCAAATCCATATGCCCCATCAGACCACAAGATTTGCAAAAAAAAGGCAGTTTCTCAAATTGGATATCAAACCATTCCGGTGGTGAGTCTTTGCTCGTTTTCAGCATGACGCCTCTTCTCAATGGCTTCTTCACATCCACCGCCACCCTGGCTCGAAGGAAAGGGCCACTGGCTTTCCCATCAGGACCAGCGTCCACCTTCACTACATCGCCAATCAACCCTGCAGCTCTGGCTCCCTGCTTTGCCTCCATCCATCCGAATGGCAAGTTCAGAATGTGCACCCACATCTCCATGCGAGCGAAGCAAACATCAGAGGGTTTCAGAGTTGCATCGTACTCCTGTAGGATGACCGCATGCTTCCCAATCATCCACGGTGATCCATCCAGGGCCTTGCTTTTGTCTTCAATGCACCCAAATTCAGCGATGAACAGATTTTCAGCTTTCTCCCCAATAGATCGCAATTTCAGGACATGTGGGTTGCCCCAGGCCGGTCTCATTGCTCCCGCGATCGTGTTGATGTGGAGAACAGATGGGGTCAGGGCTTTTCCGATCAGCGTCCATCTCGTCGATCCACCTTCAGCTTCCTCTTCATCGTCACTTAGAGCAGCAAACTCACCTTCATCTGTGGTGAGGTTCAGGTTCTCCAAGAGGGACGCTACACGCGCTTCATCCTCTTGCGATCTACCAAATCCCGATCGGTTGGCACTACCTCCGGGCACTGCCATGGCAGCAAGCAGCAGGCAAACCGGGGAACAGAGGTGTGACCACAGGAATCTCACTGCAGCACAAGAATTGTCGGGTTCCTAAGCGGCGCTCTAGCCCCAGTTGCGCTGAGGTTTTGGTGGCCTCCGGCACGGAACAAGCTAACCGGAACTATTTGCGGTGGTCGACCGTGACCGAAGGGTCACCGGCGATATGAGCAGGGACACCGCGGACCTGTTGGCCATGGCGGAGCAGGAGTCTTCGCCGGTGGTGGCTAGACCCAGGAGTAGTTGCACGATCGCCTCACAATCGCCAGGGGAGACGTGGAGCGCAAAAAACGGAGGGTCGGTTCCATCCTGCTTAGTGATGAGGAAAGCTGGGACTAACCACCTTTGCAGGCATTCCTAGGTCCCATAGATATTACCACAAGTTAACATACCATGCCTAAGTTAACATGTCATACCATAAGTTAAGCGAAGTTAACATACCATGCGCAAGCTAACATGTGCATAGCAAAAATAAGAGGCTATAAGTGATAGTATGTTAAGTGGTGGTATGTTAAGTTCAAGTGATGGCAAGTTGAAGACGCAAAGAAAACAACAAAAGACACCATCGGATGATCCGACAGTCCAATTTCTACATACGTCGGATGAATGGAAGAGACGAAGCGGCAGAAGACAGTAGCACCGGATGAACTGACGGTCTGGTTGGTTCGACCGTCGGTCTATCTGATGATCAGTTTGAACAAGACAGAGACGCGTCAAGACAAAAGCAGTAGCACCGGATGAACCAACGAGGAAGCAGCGGTTCATCCGACGGCCCATGAAGTCAAGACAGAGAACAGCGAGTTGTAGAGGCTTAAGCACCGGATGAACCGACGGTAGTAGCAGCGGTTCATCCGACGGCCTCGAGGAAGGTGACAGTAAGGTTTTGGCTGCGAAGTCTTTAGCACCGGATGAACTGACGGTGCGTCGGATGATTTGTGTCAACGGTCGTGTACAGTGGAGGGTAACGGCTAGTAGCACCGGATGAACCGACACCCGGAAAAGCATAGCGTCGGATCATCCGATGGTACTACTTTCTGCAGCTTTTAGCCAACGCTCTTTGGACGCCTTGGGCTATTTATACCCCCTTCCACCCTGGCCATTTGAGGTTACTGGATAGTGCTGGATTGTGTGGAAGTGCAGAGGAGTGCAAGACACTTAGAAGATCATATCCAAGCCATCCAAGTGCTAAATTGCTCATCCATAGACTTGCACATGCTTTGTGTGTGTGCTTAGTGCTAGGCTTAGCTTAAAGCTGAGTGAGTGCAAGGTTGTGCCAACCTTGTGAGGCGATTCTTGAGTGAATCAAGTTGTACAAGGTACGCCGGAAGCCTTGGGGCCTAAGTGACTCACCGGCAATCGTCTTCGACCCTCCGGCTTGGTGTGAAGTGGCGAGGACACTTTGTACGGGAGACATGGAGACCCCCTTCCTAAGTGGAGAAGCTCCTTAGTGGAGGCGGCATCAAGGTGACCAAGGGAGCTTGGCAAGTGCCTAAGTGGCGAGGTTTTGTGGCGAGTCAAGTGGTGCTCTTGGGAGAGACTTGGTGTGACAACCCGCCCAGGAACAAACCGTACTGTCGCCTAAACCAATCCACTTTGGCCGTTAAGTGACAGTAAAGTATCATCCTGTCGTTAGTTGCCGGGTTAACGCCCGGTGAAATCACTTTACATAGCAACAAGGATCGACATATATGCATTAAAACTCACGCGAAGGCGAGTCCAGAGAACCACACATGATTAACATCCGAAACTACCCCGAAGGGTTTAATTATTACAAACCGGAGTTTTTGACATGATAACGAAGTTCAGAGTTTTGAAAACAGCGGAATTAAACTAAACGGCGCGAGGAACATCACAGGAGGCCTGCCATAATGCCTTCATTCAGCATCTTCAACCCACTCCAGCTCCCAGCCAGGCGGGATCTCTCCAGGCCACACATCAGCAAAAGCATTACCTGGAACAACAGATTATAGCAAGGCTGAGTATACTAATACTCAGCAAGACTTACCCGTCAGTGAAAACTACCTCACCAACTCTAGACATGAAAGGCTTTTTGGCCACTGGGGTTTCTTTTGCTGAAAAGCAACAAAGAGTATGTCCTTACTTTCAAGATTTTAGCATAAGTTCTAGTTGATTATTCCTTTCTAAATTAGCCAGCTCTTGCAAGCATAAGTTGTGCAATACAATTAATCAAGCATAAATATTCATCGACTTCCATCATTAGGGATCTCATAGCCAGTAGGATAAGTAGTCTCAGATAACGGTGAGAGGCCGACAATCGATTGATTTAAACCTTGCAAGGTAGACCTAAACACACGATAGGGTGCCCCCGCGAGGACAACCACCAGGCGGTTCCCGAAAATCCTCGGTTCGGGATAAGAGGCCACAGTCTTCGGTACAGGCTATCTGGTATACCCCGCAAGGCACCCAGAATCGCACATGCACCACCGGTAGCTAGCCGGGGGACGCATCCCAAGATTAGTCACGGAAAAATCCCTTACCGCCTCATTAAGGTACTAGGCTTACCGTACCCATTTCCGACAAGTGTTTAGTACGTTCAAACACTTAACCCACGAAAGCCATTGGACCGGAGCCCACATCCCATGCTCTTACCACATGAGCAATCCATTTATAAAGATCTTATGATTCCAACATAAGAACCTATTCTCGCGAGTGACAAGCATCACTCGACTTGTAACGGTCCTATAGCCAGGTAGCTATCGACCTATCATACTAATAGAGACATAGGTACCTAGGGATCATGCATCTAGGGTTTCAGTCAACTCCTGAACGTAAATGCACAAACATCCATAGATAGTTTTGTAACTTTTCAAAAACACTTAGGTAAATGCACCGGGGCTTGCCTTCGTCAGCACAGTTAGTCTGCTGGTCCTCGGTGTCCTCGCTCACTTCCACGTACTGCAGCTCCGCGTCAGCTCCTCCTTCCTCGGCTTCCGGCACGAGAGCGTAGTTACCAACAGGGAGTTCTACACGGAATGCAATGCAGGGTTCAGGTGGAGTGAGGAATCATTTTATCCAACTCTTGTTGGCCATATTCACCTAGATAAACATTTAATTACTAATTCTTTTTCATTAAGGTTATTATATATATACAAATGCTTATTATTCTTTTAATCTTTTTAATAGTGATTGTGTGCACATCTATGCAATTAATTTAATTTAAACTCACAAAACAGCAAGGGTGAATTCATAAACCCTAAATAAGCTAGGCAACCATTTAAAGGGATTACAAGATTACAAAGATTAATTTTTCCTAATTAAATTCTAATAGGAAGCTTATGTGTAACCGAACTTTTAATTGCACAAATCAATCATAAAAACAAGGACAAAGGTCCTAGCTGGCCCTAAAGATTATAAACATGCCACTGAGCCAACTTCAAGTTTAAAAGAGCTACAATTTAAACACATCTAACAATAGCATGTCCTAGCTATAACTATTATGAGAAAAGCATAATTGAATAAATAACGATCTCCTGCACCCTAACTTTTTACCACAGCTACTCTGGCCCTAACTAAGCTCAAGAAACCAGCGAGTTCACCCCACAAGCATTTGAAATTTGAGATATGAATTTAAATGTAAATCTAAGCATAAAACAAGATCACATATTTCCAACAGAGATAAAATCATGATAAACTCAGAAAAGTTGTATCTAGGTATAACATGAACATAGCCACAAGTTCAGCACAAAAATCATTTTACATTTTGCTACAAAAATCAATAAGACAGATATGGCATAAATACAAAGTAATTTATATAAAAAGATCTACACAGTAACTTTATGCAAATTTTTTCCCAGACCCTACAAGTGATATAACTAGCAATATATCCAAAGTTCAGCTCCATAGCTCTTCTAGATTTTGAACTACAGCAAAATGAGGTCATACTGAAATTGAATTTTAATTCAAAATTCTTAAGCCAAAACTATGGTCATGCTTCGCAAAAGTTGTAGGTCTAGTCTCACTGAACCCAACAAAATTGGTTTTGTATTTTGCTGATTTTTCTAAAATTTTCTAGGATTTTCCTAAGTCACTGGACTGAACTGCAAGGAAACTAAGATTCAAACTATTACAACTAAGTCCCTGGGTTCACAACTATGCCCTCGCGAATTACATCCGTGCCCTTGCCGGCGGAGGGGAGCTCGCCGGTGGCAAACGGCGGCCGGAGAAGGGCAACATGTGGCCCGGGGGCTCGATTGAGCTTACCAGAGAGCGATTGGTGGTGGTGGCTCGGCTTGAGACGGCTCCGGCGAGCGGCGGCGGCGAGGCCGGGGCGGCGCGGCCGCCTCGGCTCGGTTTCCGGCGAGCGCAGGCGCAATGCCGAGCAACAAGCGGCGGGGGAAGCTTGGCCGGGTCCTAGGGGAGCGGCTCGAGGCGTTGGCTTGCGGCGGGAGTTGGCGGAGAGGGGTGCTCACCGGGGCGGCGGTAATGGCGGGCCGGCGGACGTGCGTGTGCGCGCGGCGGTCGGGGGTTTGCTTTTATAGGCGGGCGAGTGAGGCCGTGGGGCGCTGGACTCGGTCTTGAGTCCGCGTGTGCGGGAGGAAGGACCCGGGGACGGCGGAGCCGTGTTGGCTGCCGGCCGGCCGACCGAGGCGCGGTGGGGCTCGGCGGCGACGTGTTGGGCATGTCCTCCGCGTGCGAGACGATCGGGGGTGGGGGCACGTGATGATGGCGTCCCCGTCCTCGCCGGACTGTGACCGGTGGGGACCCGGCCGTCGAGGCTCGGCGGCGACGCGCCGGCTGCCGCGTGGCGGCGCGGGCACGACGCGCTCGGCGCGGGAGCGCGGTCCAGGCGCCGGTTCAAACAACTTGGCCCTGTTTGGCTGCTCCAAACTTTAAATTTCAAACACAAACTCAAGGACGTATAGATAGGACTTCTGTAGATGGTTCAAAGCTCTACACAATAGACCCTAACCGAGCTCCAAATGATCTCTAATTGATGGAGAAAATCCGATGCCAATCTGAAATAAAACTCGGCCCTGGTGAACAGTAGCCTACAGGGTTGACTTGAGTTTTTGAGCTATTTCTCCTCCAAATCTCAAATGCCAACCTGAAGATGAAATGTGTCCCTCCCAATTCTACACAACTTTCATATTGGTAGAATTTTGAGTGTTTAGACAAAATTTGGAGAACGCGTACAAAGTTCTAGAATGACATACTGGCATCAAGGGTTTTGTCCCCCTTAACTAGGGTTTTGACCCATGGAACTTTTATTGGCTTGCCTAAGGTGCTCAAGGGGGTGTGTTGGGGAGGTTTTCAAAGTGATGGCCCAGGTTGACCATGATTTGACCACAGTCAACTGTGTTGACCAGCACTTAAGGTTAATTAAAAACCTGGAACGTCACAGCCTACCCCCCTTAAACGGAATCTCGTCCCGAGATTCGATTCAAGAAAAACAAAGTAGGTAGAAGAACTTACGATTTCGAGATTGCAGAAAACCCGGGTACTTGGTGTTGAGATATTCCTCAGTCTCCCAAGTGGCTTCTTCTTCCGTATGATGACTCCATTGTATCTTGTACATCTTCACGGTGTGCCTTCGGGTCTTTCTCTCCTTTCGGTCTAACACCCTCATAGGATGCTCGATGAGCGAGAAATCCGGCTCAATCCAAGATTTGCTTCTGTGATCACTTCGGTTTCAGGCACAGGCACGCCTTTCTTTAATTGAGTCACATGAAACACATCGTGGACTGCGGAGAACCACTCCGGGAGTCGGATGCGATACGCCACGGGCCCACATACTTCAATGACTTCATAAGGTCCGATATAGCGTGGAGCTAATTTTCCTTTAACACCGAACCGTTGCACACCTTTGGTTGGCGAAACCTTTAAGTAGGCATAATCACCAACTTCATACTGGCGGGGTGCCATGCCTTTATCGTGATAGCTCTTTTGTCTCATTTGAGCTAACTTCAAGTTCTCCCTGATTACTTGCACCTTTGCTTCAGCGTCTTTGACCAAGTCGGGACCAAAGAGTGTTCTCTCTCCGGCCTCTGACCAATTCAAAGGAGTACGACATCTCCGCCCATACAGAGCGTCAAACGGTGCCATCTTCAAACTAGCCTGATAACTGTTGTTGTACGAGAACTCTGCCAAGGACAGACACTTGTCCCAACTCTTATCAAAATGCAAAATGCTTGCCCGGAGCATGTCTTCTACAATTTGATTGACCCTTTCCGTCTGACCATCGGTCTGCGGATGATAGCTGGAACTACGGATCAATTTGGTTCCTAAACATTCATGCAATTGCTCCCAGAAACGAGCTACAAACTGAGTTCCTCGATCAGAAATTATGGTCTTCGGAATTCCATGCAAGCGGACTATTTGGTCCATATAAATCTCTACATAGTTTTGCACTGAGTAAGTAGTGTGAACTGCAATGAAGTGAGCAGTTTTGGTGAGTCGGTCCACGATAACCCAAATAGAATCCTTCTTTCTAGCAGTCAGGGGTAAGCCCACAATAAAATCCATGCTTATGTCATCCCATTTCCACGTAGGTATCGACAGGGGTTGGAGTACACCTGCCGATTTCAAATGACTTGCTTTCATTCTGTGGCATGTGTCACATTCTGAAACATACTTTGCTATGTCAACCTTCATATTGGACCACCAGAAACTTTCTTTCAAATCCTGATACATCTTGGTACTTCCGGGGTGAATCGAGAATTTGGAAAGATGAGCTTCATCGAAGATTTCCTTCTTAAGATCCGGGTCGGCAGGAATCACAAGACGCTTCCCGAACCATACCACATCTTGTGCATCCTTCTGGAAACAAGTGTACTTGGGATCTCCTTCTGCTAACTTCTGCTTTATCTGCTGCACTCCCTCATCATCGCGTTGAGCAGTGACAATCCTATCATAAAGATTAGACTCTGCCACTATAGCATAGAGATGCCCTTGTTCCACGACTTCCAATTGAAGCTTCCTCATGTCTTCACATAAGGCGTCACTCGAAGAGTCCAATGCTACGTGATTGCAGTGAGCCTTGCGGCTAAGAGCATCCGCAACCACGTTGGCTTTACCGGGGTGATAGTGCACTTCTAGATCATAGTCCTTAATCAACTCAAGCCATCTCCTTTGCCTCATATTCAGGTCTGATTGGGTGAAGATATATTTGAGACTTTTGTGATCGGTGAAGATATTGCAACGATTGCCCATCAGATAGTGTCTCCAAATCTTGAGGGCGTGAACAACCGCTGCTAACTCTAGATCATGGGTGGGATAATTGATCTCATGGGGTCGAAGTGCACGGGAGGCATAGGCAATGACTCGGCCTTCTTGCATAAGCACGCAGCCGAGGCCAGTGCCTGACGCATCACAGAAAACTTCAAAAGGTTTGGAATTATCCGGTTGTACTAGCACTGGGGCGGAAGTTAAGTGTTGTCTTAACGTGTGAAAGGCTTTCTCACAGGCTTCACTCCACACAAATTTTACCCCTTTCTTGAGCAGTTCGGTCATAGGTTTGGCAATCCTGGAGAAGTTCGGAATGAATCGGCGATAATAACCCGCCAGACCTAGAAAACTGCGAATTTGGTGTACGGACTTGGGTGGTTTCCAGTCCATCACCTCCTGCACCTTGCTGGGATCTACGGATATTCCCTCTTTGGAAATAGTGTGACCTAAGAACTTCACACTATCCAGCCAGAATTCGCATTTGGAGAACTTAGCATAAAGCTTGTGATCTCGCAAGCGCTGCAGAACAATTCGAAGGTGCTCGGCATGTTCTTTTTCGTTTTTGGAATAGATCAGAATGTCATCGATAAAGACCACTACAAATTTGTCGAGCTCCGTCATGAATACGGAGTTCATGAGATACATGAAGTAGGCTGGGGCATTTGTGAGACCGAAGGACATGACCAAGAACTCGTAGAGACCATAACGAGTGGAGAAAGCAGTTTTGGGAATGTCACAAGGTCGAATTTTGATTTGATGATAACCAGAACGAAGATCGATCTTGGAGAAAACTTTGGCTCCAGCCAACTGATCAAAAAGAACATCAATGCGGGGAAGAGGATATTTGTTCTTGATGGTTACCGTATTGAGGGGTCTGTAGTCAACACATAACCTCAAGCTACCATCTTTCTTCTTGACAAAGAGTGCGGGGCAACCCCAAGGAGAAGAACTTGGGCGGATGTAGCCCTTGTCTAACAATTCCTGGAGTTGATTTTTCAGTTCAGCTAGCTCTTTGGGAGGCATACGATAGGGTCGTTTGGAAATGGGCGCAGTGCCCGGTTGAAGTTCAATTACAAACTCAACATCCCGGTCTGGTGGCATGCCAGGCAACTCATCGGGAAAGACATCAGAATACTCACAAACTACTGGAATTTCATCAAGACGAGAAGTAATGGTCACATAGGCACAAGGGTTTGCACCGTCCTTGAAAGGTAGGTACAATGTGGTGTGCCCGATAGTAGGTGAATTGATTGCTACAACTCTACCCGAGATATCTAGAACCACCTTATGACGGGTCATCCAATCCATACCCAAGATAACATCCATACCCTCCGAGCCTATGACAATGAGGTTGGATTTAACTGCCTTACTTCCCAATTTCAATGGCACTCCGCGGACTAAGGTACTAGAAGAGATTTTCCCTCCGGGAGTGATAATTTTATAAGCCGGGTTAGTATGAGACCCCATCAAACCCAATTTGCCTACTAGCTTTTCACTTATGAAACTGTGGGTAGCTCCAGAATCGAACAATATCTTAACGGGGGTGTCATTGATAGAGAATGTACCCGTGAGCACTGAAGCTCCCTCTGGTATGTCACTCATGGTGGTGAAGTTCAGCTTGCCCTGGCGGACTTGCACCATCGGCTTCTTGGCTGGGTTGACCGGCTTGGTCCCTGAATCTTGATTCTGCTGATTGGGCTTACTCTGCCTCGGCTTTGGGCATTCACTTATATAATGCCCAGGCTGTCCACAGTTGTAACAACGGCGTTCACTGGCGTTACGTGGGGGTGCATTAGGCTTGGGAGCCTGCTGCTGAGTATTGCGGAACTGGAAGTTCCCGGAAGGCTTGCTCTGTGAAGGCTTCATCGTCCAGCGTCCAGTTGAAGATTGCTGGGACGAGCTAGGGACAGTCTTCTTCACAAAGCGAAACTTTTTGTTAGTCCCGCTGCCCGAAGCAAAGCCAGCCTGCCTCTTTTTGTCTCTCTAGGCCTTTTTCATAGCATCCTCTTGGGATATAGCCTTGTTCACCAACTCATGGAAGTTGTTGGGCTCGATCAAGTTCAGCCGCTCATACAACTCACCATCGAGGCCATCACGGAACCTCTCCATCTTCTTTGCATCGGTATCCACATGATGCCCACCATACTGGCAAAGGCTATTGAACTTCTGTGCATAATGATACACAGTGTCACTTCCCTGTCTGAGGGCCAACAGTTCCCTCATCTTCCGATCCATTAGTCCCTTAGGAATGTGATGGTTTCTGAAAGCTTGCTTGAATTCATTCCAAGTGACCGCATGCCCCTGCTGCATGGTCTTGAAATGATCCCACCACATTAAGGCTTCACCCCGCAGTTGCAGATCTACGAAGTTGGCCTTGCTTTCCTCTGAGCATGGCAGCACAAAAGCAGAGAACTTGGCCTCAATGGCCTTGATCCACGCCTCAGCTTCAAGGGGGTCTCCCGCCTTAGTGAAGGTCGGGGGCTTCATCCCGATGAACTGAGGGTAGGTGGTGACATGATTTGGCCCCTCATTATTCGCTCCATGGGGTGGCCTCTGGTTCAGCTGCTGGGCTATCTGCTGCTGCGTCTGCAGGATCTGGCGCAGCACTTCGGTTTGGGTGGCCATGAATGCTTCCGACGGCGTCATGGGTGGTGGTGGTGGTAGTTCACCACTGCCCGATGCTCCAAAGCCGTTGGGAGAGCTGCGCGTCGGTCCCACCATCTGAAAATGCGAGCCCTCATTAGACACATAGCCATAATCTTGCTTAGGAAGAAATGGCAAATGTAAAATATGCATGACAAGGCTCATTCGTGCAAAGTTTTCAAATTGCAGCAACACGTCATATTAAACATTTCATATCCAACAGCTCAGTCACCGAAACTTCTCTCATTTCTGGTCGATAGGTGGAGGATTCCATGCCTTTCAAGGTTGGTGTTCAATTCCGCCGCGAACTTCCAAGTCCGTACGCCCGAAGACTAGAATTGCGAAGGATTGCCTAGCTGTCCTGGCAGCAGGCTGTCATTTACCGAAATCCTCGTAACTCTCAGTACTCTCATGCAAAAATGCTGCAATTTGGTGAGTGCGGTCATCACAATATTCCGCCCAACTTTGGTATTCAGCGCATGGAAAGATTCCGACGTTCGACGGCTCGAAAAATTGCATTTCACCGGTTCGGCCTGGCTGTTTGGACAGCAGACAGAACTGGAGTAACAATTGCATAACTCTTAGCAGAAAAATGCACAGGTGCTGAATTTTTGCGAGCGTGATCGTCATAAAATTCCGAGCAAGTTTGGTATTCAACACAGGACTTGAATCTGACCACAAACGGCTTAAATACTTTCTTTACAACAGACACTATAGGAATGGTGTTCGCCAAGCATTACACGGATGCCAAGTCTTGGAATCACCACATACACCAAGGGTTACAATGCAGTCGAGCTGCGCAAAAGAATACTCCTACGTTAGCCTACCACAAAAACCAGCCAACGGCTACACACTGGAGTATGGAAACCCTACTACAACACTATGGCAACCTAGTTGCCGACTGAAGCGTCACTAGCGGCAGGCGAAGCAGGTGGGGTCGGTGGCGGTGGTCCGGCCTGACTCTCCTGGTCGAGCCCAGACTGGCCCTGCTGCTCCTCCGGTGGTGCCTCCACCGGGGGTGGTGGCTGCAGAGCCACGATGGCCTGCAGAGCTGCCACCTGTACCTCAGCCTCCTCAACCTGCTGCTGCATCTCGGCGATGTTCTGCAACAGCGTCAACCTCTCGATGTCCCTAACGTCCACGTCCTCCTGGAGGGTAGTGGTCTGCGCCTCCAGGTCGAGGATCCTCTGTAGGTGGTCTCCTCGCTCCAGCTCCAACTGGAACCTCCTGGTACGAAGCCAGTCGTTCTCCTGCTAGGTCTGGAAGAGCGTGAAACTCTGCTGCTGGTAAGCTGCGGAAAGACTGTGCCAGGCCAGCCGAGCAGACCCCAAGCGTTGGCTGATCACTGTCGCGGTGGTGTAGCGCAGCCCCTGAAGTGTGAACAAGACGTCGAGGCAACGAGTCAATGTCCTCGTGACGTCCAGCAGCTCCGCTAGCAACAGCAGCTCCTGAAGGTGGTCCACACGGTCCAGCCACGCTGGGTCGTGCGGGCTCACTGCTGGAAAGAGCCCAAACGGTGAGAGGGCTACCACTGTCGGGTTGTGGTCGCAAAAGTCCGTCAACACCCGGAGGGTGGCTGACTCAACGGACTCGTGCCCACGAAAACCCCAGTACACAAAGCTCAGGTCAAACCACTCGGGGTGGACTGGGTGAAGCGGCACGGTGACGATCACCCTGCAACGGGGAACGCCAAGGCGCTCGAACTCGGTCACCTCGTAGACCGGTGGAACGGTGTAGCCAGCCGCGCTGAGTGCTTCCCACGCAAGGCGTGGAAAACCCTCCCAGTGCAACCCGTTGGTACGGATCGTACTGTCAGCGTCGTACTCGAGAAACATGGGGGCAGCCATCTGTACAAAAGATGTAACGCATGTCAGGACTCAAAAGAGAACAACATGTCAAATGGTGCAAAATCTGGCAGCTGTGAATAAAATTCATAACTCAAAAACCAGAACCCCAAAAATTCTCAAATTTTACCAGCTATTCCGTAAGGTTTTTATGCACAATTTTGGTATTCAAAGGTTGAGCTAGATCATTTAGGAACAAGGTCGAAAGATGCAAAGTTCAAGGCTCTGTTCCCTGAAAAACAGCAGGACCTTAGTTCGCTAAAACGGGTACAACTCCAGATTTACAACCGCGATGACCATGAAATTTTGCGAGCAAAAACTAGATTAGATATGGAGCAATTTTGGTGAAGATCAACTAGTCTAATTACTCCTAGAACATGGTGCAAAAATTTACCTAACAGCCCCACAACAAAAATTGGACAGCATAACGCCTACACATGAGAGGTAAAGCTAGAATATAAAAACTTCACACTAGCAAAATATCCCCTTAGAGAGCATACAAAACCTATTTGGGTCCATTTTTAAGTTGTTCTCGATTTTTAGCATGATGCAAGACAACCTACTCGTCCTCACACGGCGATCAAGCCAAAATCGCAGTTAGTGCCGGTGGCAAGGCTTTTATTCGTCTCTCCCTATAATAACTAGTCGAGAACTATTCGGTACTCACTTAGCGACTAACGAAGCGTTGTTATGTACCTGCAGAAAAGAACCTTCCGTGCCAGCACGTCACGGAAGCGTCCACATACAGTACCGTTCACTTATAGAAACGGTATCCATGCGTCAAGCCGCTGCATGGACAGCGTCCAACCTCGGATACGCTCCTTTTGGAATGAAGCGGACCCTTGCCTCGCATATACAAAATGCGGAACGTCCACGTATGGCAAAACGTGGCGAGACACAGACGCGACGGTGGGTTCCCTTTGGATTAGGTCCCATCCATCCCTCACAGGACTTTCCTGTGGTACCACCACGTATAGCAAAACGTGATGAACTAGTATGGTTGTACAGAAAGTAAGTTCTGACAAGAAATAAAAAGTGCTGGGAGTTAGCAAAATAAACCATATATTAATAAGCCACCTGAAAGAACCCAAAAATTCCCTCTAGGGCCTCTCGGTCTAGTTTATCCTTAACGGGCCAACGTATTTTGCAAATCCAAACAATCTTGGCAAATTTTATTTGAAAACCAGGGATTAAAATTATTAATTACTCTCAGGTGCATATAATTGCTCTGATGCCAGCTGTGACAACCCGCCCAGGAACATACCGTACTGTCGCCTAAACCAATCCACTTTGGCCGTTAAGCGACAGTAAAGTATCATCCTGTCGTTAGTTGCCGGGTTAACGCCCGGTGAATTCACTTTACATAGCAACAAGGATCGACATATATGCATTAAAACTCACGCGAAGGCGAGTCCAGAGAACCACACATGATTAACATCCGAAACTACCCCGAAGGGTTTAATTATTACAAACCGGAGTTTTTGACATGATAACGAAGTTCAAAATTTTGAAAACAGCGGAATTAAACTAAACGGCGCGAGGAACATCACAGGAGGCCTGCCATGATGCCTTCATTCAGCGTCTTCAACCCACTCCAGCTCCCAGCCAGGCGGGATCTCTCCAGGCCACACATCAGCAAAAGCATTACCTGGAACAACAGATTATAGCAAGGCTGAGTATACTAATACTCAGCAAGACTTACCCGTCAGTGAAAACTACCTCACCAACTCTAGACATGAAAGGCTTTTTGGCCACTGGGGTTTCTTTTGCTGAAAAGCAACAAAGAGTATGTCCTTACTTTCAAGATTTTAGCACAAGTTCTAGTTGATTATTCCTTTCTAAATTAGCCAGCTCTTGCAAGCATAAGTTGTGCAATACAATTAATCAAGCATAAATATTCATTGACTTCCATCATTAGGGATCTCATAGCCAGTAGGATAAGTAGTCTCAGATAACGGTGAGAGGCCGACAATCGATTGATTTAAACCTTGCAAGGTAGACCTAAACACACGGTAGGGTGCCCCCGCGAGGACAACCACCAGGCGGTTCCCGAAAATCCTCGGTTCGGGAAAAGAGGCCACAGTCTTCGGTACAGGCTATCTGGTATACCCCGCAAGGCACCCAGAATTGCACATGCACCACCGGTAGCTAGCCGGGGGACGCATCCCAAGATTAGTCACAGAAAAATCCCTTACCGCCTCATTAAGGTACTAGGCTTACCGTACCCATTTCCGACAAGTGTTTAGTACGTTCAAACACTTAACCCACGAAAGCCATTGGACCGGAGCCCACATCCCATGCTCTTACCACATGAGCAATCCATTTATAAAGATCTTATGATTCCAACATAAGAACCTATTCTCGCGAGTGACAAGCATCACTCGACTTGTAACGGTCCTATAGCCAGGTAGCTATCGACCTATCATACTAATAGAGACATAGGTACCTAGGGATCAGGCATCTAGGGTTTTAGTCAACTCCTGAACGTAAATGCACAAACATCCATAGATAGTTTTGTAACTTTTCAAAAACACTTAGGTAAATGCACCGGGGCTTGCCTTCGTCAGCACAGTTAGTCTGCTGGTCCTCGGTGTCCTCGCTCACTTCCACGTACTGCAGCTCCGCGTCAGCTCCTCCTTCCTCGGCTTCCGGCACGAGAGCGTAGTTACCGTCAGGGAGTTCTACACGGAATGCAATGCAGGGTTCAGGTGGAGTGAGGAATCATTTTATCCAACTCTTGTTGGCCATATTCACCTAGATAAACATTTAATTACTAATTCTTTTTCATTAAGGTTATTATATATATACAAAAACTTATTATTCTTTTAATCTTTTTAATAGTGATTGTTTGCACATCTATGCAATTAATTTAATTTAAACTCACAAAACAGCAAGGGTGAATTCATAAACCCTAAATAAGCTAGGCAACCATTTAAAGGGATTACAAGATTACAAAGATTAATTTTTCCTAATTAAATTCTAATAGGAAGCTTATGTGTAACCGAACTTTTAATTGCACAAATCAATCATAAAAACAAGGACAAAGGTCCTAGCTGGCCCTAAAGATTATAAACATGCCACTGAGCCAACTTCAAGTTTAAAAGAGCTACAATTTAAACACATCTAACAATAGCATGTCCTAGCTATAACTATTATGAGAAAAGCATAATTGAATAAATAACGATCTCCTGCACCCTAACTTTTTACCACAGCTACTCTGGCCCTAACTAAGCTCAAGATACCAGCGAGTTCACCCCACAAGCATTTGAAATTTGAGATATGAATTTAAATGTAAATCTAAGCATAAAACAAGATCACATATTTCCAACAGAGATAAAATCATGATAAACTCAGAAAAGTTGTATCTAGGTATAACATGAACATAGCCACAAGTTCAGCACAAAAATCATTTTACATTTTGCTACAAAAATCAATAAGACAGATATTGTATAAATACAAAGTAATTTATATAAAAAGATCTACACAGTAACTTTATGCAAATTTTTTCCCAGACCCTACAAGTGATATAACTAGCAACATATCCAAAGTTCAGCTCCATAGCTGTTCTATATTTTGAACTACAGCAAAATGAGGTCATACTGAAATTGAATTTTAATTCAAAATCCTTAAGCCAAAACTATGGTCATGCTTTGCAAAAGTTGTAGGTCTAGTCTCACTAAACTCAAGAAAATTGGTTTTGTATTTTTCTGATTTTTCTAAAATTTACTAGGATTTTCCTAAGTCACTGGACTGAACTGCTAGGAAACTAAGATTCAAACTATTACAACTAAGTCCCTGGGTTCACAACTATGCCCTCGCGAATTACATCCGTGCCCTTGCCGGCGGAGGGGAGCTCGCCGGCGGCGAACGGCGGCCGAAGAAGGGCAACATGTGGCCCGGGGGCTCGATTGAGCTTACCAGAGAGCGATTGGCGGTGGTGGCTCGGCTTGAGACGGCTCCGGCGAGCGGCGGCGGCGAGGCCGAGGCGGCGCGGCCGCCTCGGCTCGGTTTCCGGCGAGCGCAGGCGCAATGCCGAGCAACAAGCGGCGGGGGAAGCTTGGCCGGGTCCTAGGGGAGCGGCTCGAGGCGTTGGCTTGCGGCGGGAGTTGGCGGAGAGGGGTGCTCACCGGGGCGGCGGTAATGGCGGGCCGGCGGACGTGCGTGTGCGCGCGGCGGTCGGGGGTTTGCTTTTATAGGCGGGCGAGTGAGGCCGTGGGGCGCTGGACTCGGTCTTGAATCCGCGTGTGCGGGAGGAAGGACCCGGGGACGGCGGAGCCGTGTTGGCTGCCGGCCGGCCGACCGAGGCGTGGCGGGGCTCGGCGGCGACGTGTTGGGCATGTCCTCCGCGTGCGAGACGGTCGGGGGTGGGGGCGCGTGATGATGGTGTCCCCGTCCTCGCCGGACTGTGACCGGTGGGGACCCGGCCGTCGAGGCTCGGCGGCGACGCGCCAGCTGCCGCGTGGCGGCGCGGGCACGACGCGCTCGGCGCGGGAGCGCGGTCCAGGCGCCGGTTCAAACAACTTGGCCCTGTTTGGCTGCTCCAAACTTTAAATTTCAAACACAAACTCAAGGACGTATCGATAGGACTTCTGTAGATGGTTCAAAGCTCTACACAATAGACCCTAACCGAGCTCCAAATGATCTCTAATTGATGGAGAAAATCCGATGCCAATCTGAAGAAAAACTCGGCCCTGGTGAACAGTAGCCTACAGGGTTGACTTGAGTTTTTGAGCTATTTCTCCTCTAAATCTCAAATGCCAACCTGAAGATGAAATGTGTCCCTCCCAATTCTACACAACTTTCATATTGGTAGAATTTTGAGTGTTTAGACAAAATTTGGAGAACGCGTACAAAGTTCTAGAATGACATACTGGCATTAAGGGTTTTGTCCCCCTTAACTAGGGTTTTGACCCATGGAACTTGTATTGGCTTGCCTAAGGTGCTCAAGGGGGTGTGTTGGGGAGGTTTTCAAAGTGATGGCCCAGGTTGACCATGATTTGACCACAGTCAACTGTGTTGACCAGCACTGAAGGTTAATTAAAAACCTGGGACGTCACACTTGGTGACCGGGAAGAAATACTCTTGTGTGAGTGCTTCAACAACGTCGACTAGGGGTGGCTTAGTGCCTACCGATACCACAGGATAAATCGTGTGTCAAGAGTTTGCTTCCTCTCATCCCTCTTTACGTTTCCGCATTACTCTCTTGCAATCCTTGCTTGCCTTTACTTTCCTAGAGTAGTATCATGTTAGGATTAGCTATAGGTTGCAAAACTCGTTTTGGGATGAGGGTTTCACACTAGATCAATCTTAGATTGCACATCTAGATAGATTTGATCTAGTTTACTTTATGCAAAGTAGTGGAAGCCATAGGTGAAGTGTTTAAGAAGCCTAATTAATCACTTCCCCCTCTTAGGCTACGAGCATCTAATTCCTTACAAACAGAACAAACGAGTATTGTCTTCAATCTTCTCCCATTGTGACCCACCTTATCTAAACTTTCTCATCTCCTTAGGTGTCCCCACGACTAGTAGAGAAATGATAAAATAAAGATTAATTAAAAATGATAGTTTTAATGGATTGTGTACAACAATCTCTTAAATATCATTTTCTTCAAACATTTAATTTATTGATTCATTTTCCCAAACTAGTAAGCCGAGTTAAATGTTTTTTTGAACGAACAGGCACAAGACAGTGTCTATTTCACTGATAAAAAAGAGAAGTACAGCGGCTAGCCGGACAAGAAAGAAAAATAATTACACTCACGCAGTTAAATGTATTTTCAGGAATTGTTCTACAACAGTTAGCACAGGCAAATTCGTACCCTATTGGTCATCTCAAAGCAGAGGACCCTATATCTAGAATACCCATTGCGATATAAAAAAAAAGAATACACATTCCAACTCCACGAGTACGGAGTAACAAAAGTGAAGATTACAATATGACAAAAGGCAGCTACAAGTGAATTTGGTAAGTGTAAGGTTAAAATATCTCAAACCAAGATGATATTCTAGAAGAAGAGTTGTGTCACATGTTTTGGCTACTTACAATTTCTTTGACAATTATAATAATGCATAAGTGAATCCTACTGTGAACGTTGGAGGAATAATCCTACTGTGAACGTTGCCAGGGCCGGGGTCCCTGCAACAGCTGAACAGATCTTTGCTGGAACCGAATTGGCATTCTCGTGCACACGCCCAACATAATCTCTCCCTGGCTATTGGGAGTTGATCTCAACTTACCTGACCAAGGGTGAATGGGTGTTATGACTCTCTTCTCTTTGGCACATTTGGAAGGCGCGGAATGCCCTCATCTTCAACCGACTGACTCCTACCTTCACACGGACATTATCAGAAGATCAAATAGATATTTAGACAAATGGACATGACGTTTCGGCAAGTTAACACTTCACGTCCTAGTGTGGCATAATTTTCTCAATGGCTGCTATAAAACTTTCTTGCTCATCTTGAGCCTGATCTCTCTGTAAGTTCATCCCGCAATGACAGGATCATGGTTCTCCTTTACTCCCGTAGTTACGTACAAGAATGAAAGCTCACTTTTTTCGAAAGTCTAGGCATACCCCCTGTGTCCCAAAAAGATCATGGTTTCCTTTACTTCCATAGTTCCGCACAAGAATGAAAGCCCACTTTTCTCGAAATTCTAGGCATACCCCCGTTGTCCCAAATTTTAGAATTGTCTAAGTCAAACTTTTTTAACTTTGACCAAGATTATAGAAAAAACTACATATATTTATGGAAAATACATATCATTAGATTCATCATGAGATCTATTTTTATAATATATCTATTTGATGTCATAAACATTGATACTTTTCTCTATAAATTTGGTCAAAGTTGAAAAAGTTTGACTTAAACGGTCCTAAAACGTCATACTGTTTGAGACGGAAGGAGTATATACAATTGAATTATTTGAAATTTTATAGAAAGACATATACTTATACGTATCAATGATTCTAAAAAAATTCGTATCAATGTTTATCTCCTCGAAAGACCACTTTGATATTAGTGAACTTTTAACTACAACTAATAAAGTAAATTAGAAAGAGGAGCAGCCACATTATGCCATTGCAGTTCTCCCCCCTTCATAGTTCGTTCCTTGGCCAGAATAGTGCTCTTAGTATGATTTGAATGAGCATGGACTATAGCTAGTGCTATTCAAATCCAAGTATAGGCTATCGTAATGGATTTGAAAGTAGATGGGACTATATGTATGGTTCCACAGTTCAAGTGTGTTCACTTTGATGTCCTTTAGGGTGTTATCTGACACAAATAGATGAACGATAACAAATATTTTTAAGACAAACAAATTAACATGTAGGATATCATAAATAGTACAATGTATGAGCAATATGGCAAATTAAAGCCGAGAACATTTACAGTGGGTCCATATTGCATCTAGAGAAGGATCACATACCTCGGTCTTGGTTATTATAAGTTACATTAAGATAAAGCACATTAAACCATGCCTCTCACTGTCACTTGTACAGTTGTACCAGGTACGTGCTCCAGGTTCCGGCTTCAAGGTTCAAGCAGCATATATGGACACATCAGTTTATTACATAATTCATGGAATAAGGAATAGTTCATTCTAACAGCAGATCCTTAATGAATTGATAAATTTTGTTGATAAGATTTGAGGAAGTGGCAATGTATAAACAGCAGTATATATTCCTTCCAAGAATTTTTTCTGCTGGGATTAATTAACCATATTCATTCTCATCAGAGAGACTTGGTACTTGTAGCTCCTCGCCCAACTTCACAGCTATTTCTCCTCAAGGCTTTACCTGTAAAAAAGGAAAACAAAAAACAAATGGATCAATAAAAAAGTTGTGGATTATGTATAAATGTTTACCAACATTAATCAACCATCGTTTTAGATTTCACTCCTAAAAAGTAACTTAGATGCAAACTGAACAGTGTATGACAGCTTCATCTAGTAAACTTGGGTGCCCCTAATTAAAAAGTAACTTGTTAATAGACACTTGAATGAAGAATCACCATGTTCAACTTGAATCTTGTAAATTTGGGTGCCCCTAATTAAAGTGCAACTGTTCAACTAGATTATCAAGAAAATCACTTACCAATTGTGTTTAGCACAATAATTAACATGGTGTTCCATACACCATATATATGTGCCAAAATGCATTTCTACCCATAAAAATGCAGTGGAGCAGAACATGTTAGTTACCTTGTTAACAACTAATTAAAGTACTGATATCTTATATCACCATGTTAATTTACTTACAAACATCAGATACGAACTTTTGCTTATTTCCTTTGAATTTGTTCAGGGCAACACAGAAGCGTACTCCCAGACGCAATTAATACAACAAGTTACAAGAGGTCCATGAGACGATGAACAACTTTCTATGAGCAGTTCAAATCATTGCTAAAGCCTCACTGGCTGCATCACTCACTTGCCTATAGCCACAAAGCTGAAGGTTGCAAAGTGAACCTATTTGCGTAAATTAAATGCAGTGCTTTAATTAAGTTGGTAACCAGAGATGATTTGAGCAAACCTTGATCACTAGAGGTAGAAGGCATCTGAATCAATTAGCCACCTGCTGCTCCATATCATAACTTGAGATGGGTTCCGCAGATCTGGATGCGCTACGGAATCACCTCATCCTCCACATCTTCACCGCGAAGCCGGGAATGGCAACGAAGAAACTCACAGCGACCACATACCCAAGGGCGCCACACCGACGATGACAGAGGCAACTCTGTCCATGCGAGACCCCCTGTCAGCCCAGCCCTTGAGCAGAAACCCACCAAATACAAGGAAGATGGAAACCACGCTACAGATTAGGTGCACAACCATGAGAGTGCCATCCATAATTCCCTGCGTCGCTGCCGTCTGGGATCAAGAAGATTAGGTGTACACAGTACACAGATTGAGATCAAGAAGTTGAACAGAAGTGTCCGAGGGGCATGTATAAGAGGCAAAAAAGGGTGAATTTTCGATGTAACCTTCTCTGATCCGTTGGTGTAGGACGCCAGCTCCCCGAATTTACTCAACAGCAGGGTGGCGACGGCGACAAGGAAGACCGTGGACACAGTGTGAACGACCACGGGGCACTCCGCGCCGCAGGCGAGGTGGCCGATGAGCGAGGCGGCAATGCCAGCGAGCGAAACCCACGCACCCGCGAACCACTGGCACAACATGGCGCGTCCGCGGAGGCCACAGCGAGGCGGCTGCGGGCCGGCGGCGTCACCACCCCGTCGACGGCGGCCATGGGAGCAGAGCGAGCAATGCAGAGTGCCGGCCGAGGCGCCGAGGACAGTGGGGAAGAGCAACAGGGGAATGGGGTTTTCAGGCAGCGTTACGATTCTCTATGGTTCCTACTTGTACACAGCGAGTAGTCCAGGATATTGAAACCAAACATGGTAGATTGGTAGAGATGTGTGTGGTGCTTAGCTAGCTTGTATATGAGCATTTACATCTATACTATATTTTTGAAAAAAAAATGTGAATACATATTTTTTATGAGCTTTGGAACGTTTAATGAACTCTTAAAACTAACTGGATGTGCTGAGTGGACTAGGGGAAAACTTTTTTTTCTGACTAAGGACAATTTGAACTTGTTTCTACATTTTTTGGCGAATTGAAATATGGGGTGCTCCACTCTTGTGAGAAATCCAGTTCGGATTCAAAAAGGTTGTGCAAAAATTGAAATTTCAATTCGCATATATTTTCTTGAAATGTTAATTCATGAATTTCAAACAGTTTCAAGGAAAAGTTATTAATTTCACAATCCATGATTCCAAATGCTTTCCCAGTTAATCCCCATCCCACTTTTGTTTTCCCAGAGGGAACCACTTTTTTCTCTGTTCGCAGTTCAATCCCAAAAAAACGGTGTTCCCAATTTAAAATCTAGCTATTTTGATAGTTATAAGTTCAGGATAGTTCATTTGTTTTTTTCTTAAATACGTAGGAGAGTTGTATATCATTGTATTAAGAAGAAAAGTATAAAGTTTGATTTACATACTCCGCGGTGCAAGCTCATGCAAAATTGCAAACACTTGCATTTAGGCAAGGAAAAACAACCACAAAAGAAGAAACACTCCTACTACTCATACTTCAAACGTCCCAAGTGTCTAACTCCAGCCATAACCCAAAGACCAACATCATGCTTTATGCGGGTTTTTTTTAAGACGTGCATAGCACGTTTTTCATTTAAAGAAGAGAACGAGTTGTTGAGTTGTGGAGGAGCACCGGTTGAACAGCCTTGCGTTGCGCTCGTTCCAAATGCTCCAGATGACGAACATGAAGAGCGTGTTCATCCCTTTTCGCTTTTGCCGTGGCTGTAGATTTCGTAGTCTAATCCACCATCCGGACAGCGAGTGCACTGGTGGGTTGAGGTTGCATTGACAGCCAAGATCAGAAAGCACTCCCCACCACAGCCAAGTTTCATTTGTGGAGGTTGCAGTAGTGCAGAAATAATGCTACCTAACAATATGTGCATTGTTCATCCTATCCTGGCCATCATATAAACAGGAAGGTCCTCCAACAGGAATCACCCTTTAAGTAAATAGGAATAAATAACTAGAGTGAACTTCTTAGCTCTAATCAAATCATGGGGATAGTCCAAATCTCGTTGGTCAAAACACATGTTTGGGTAAATTTACTGTCAAAGTCAGCAGAGTTATATGTGGGGGTCATCTAGCAGTCAAAGCAAAAATCAACTGTGGTAGTCAAAAAGTGCAAATGTGCAACACTGAAGAGCATTTAGGCTGAAGTGTTTATCATCTTGCCTAATTCTCCATAGTTCAATTTCTTTGCACACATGAGCATAAAAGCTACTTTATTCTAAGCTCATGGCTAGTTCCGAACCATAAAAAGGGGAAATAACACAAAACGAAATAGGTCCACACACTGTCACTCAGAACTATGCTTTTCGACATCTTGCAGAAACCAAATTAACTGCCTTTACAAGATCAAAGGCACACATCCCTGAAGCTGAAAGTTTTAACTATGTCCAGTATTCCAACTAGGAATTGCTATACGACTCAGCCATACTAATCAGCATATAAAGAGTCGTCAGTGCTTGCAGCTCCTTACCATCTTCAAAGCACTTGCTTCTTGTCAAGGCCGTGTCTGCAAAAAAAAGAGCATTGCATCTGATCCATTAGGAACAATGTCGACAAATGTTAACAATGTCAAAATGTTGCACCAGTTCTGTATGATTCTGTAACTAGAGGAAAATGATTGCTCGGAGTTGATATTAACGGGGGCTCTCAATGCACATGAAACACTTCCCAAATACACAAGATATCCAGGTACATTAACACAGAGGTAGAAAGGGTAAAGAGGGAAATGGTGGATACCTGATCCTGCTCATCTTCCTGGTTCTCAGGGCCAAAGTGGGAATGACAATGAAGCAGTACAAGAATTCAAAGCCCAACGTTCCCAGATCTAGGATAACAGAGCCAATTTCTCCCACAGGGGATCCCTTCAGAAACGAGAAGCCTTTCAGCAGATCCCCAGCAATTGTGCGCAACACGAAAACCCCAAGAACGTGGCATCCAAGAAAGGCAGAGTCACCAAGAACAGTATGTGGACGAAGCTCCTGGCGCGCAATCAAACAGAAAGTTCAAGACGAACGCACAGATTAGCGAAAATTCACTACAATGAACACGAGATCTACCAAATCGGAGGCGATTCCCATGTGAAATTAGATCCAAGAGGCGCTAAGCCTGCTCTGTACCTTCTCCGTGGGAAACTCAGTGCCGGAATCGGACGGGATCCACGGCAGCATGTACAAGACGACGGCGTTCGCAGAGGCGAAGGCGAAGAGGGAGGCGATCAGCTTCCAAACCTGGAACTCGGGGCACTCCTCGCCGCTGGTGCGCCCCAAGAAGACCATGGTGCGGATGCCGCGAAGAAAGCCCACAGCATCGCGAAGGACAGGCACATGAAGGCGTCGGCGATGGCGAGGGAGACGCGGACGCGCACCGAAGGCCGGCGCTCCGTCACCACTCCGCGGGCGACGGCCATGGGGTGCAGGAGCGGGGTGGGATCCGAGGCACCGGAAGCTTTGGCTTCTCTGGTGGTGAAGATGGAGGCACTGAGCAGAGTGGGGAAGGGCAGCTGCAGAATGGGTTTTTCTGGTGCCGCGTTCCGATTTGCAAGCTGAGAAAGCGACATGTCATGTGCCTGGGTTTCGCTTTACTCCTACGTACTAAGCTTTGACCATCGTCAAATGAGTCTTACGTCCACAACCTCGTGCCAGGTCAGGTTGCTCCATTTTGTAGTACATGATTTTGCACCAAATTATTGTTGCTCTCTGTCTGCATTTGCATTTCTTACATTTTGAATCATGATAGCCCGTGTCATTACTACCGCTAGGTAGTATTGTGCACCGTAAAAGACCTCTTTGCATTTCTTACTTTTTGAATCACAGTAGCCCGTGTTTTTAGCTCCAACACTTCTCTTCTTTTTAGCTCCAACACTTCTCTTTTTATGTATGCGCATGCAACGACATCAAGCATCAATATAAATCTTTGCCCTCGCCGCCACTTTCTTTGTCCCAAAAAGAAATGTAATTTTGGTTTTGAATGTAGGTGTCTAGATACAAAATCAGAATTTCATTCTTTTTTGAGATGAAGGTGATATAAGTTTAATAATATGAATCCTAGTCAAAGAGATGTGTCAAATAATATCCCACCATTATATTTTGTATCTTATTTTTTAAATTGCTATATCCAATTATTGATATGATGAGGTATGGCCATGTGCATGTGTCCCACACATCACATCACCAATTTATTTTTCTTTATCTTGGGTCCCATCATACTTCATAAATATTGTTACCAACTTTTCATGACTAATATATAATACATGTTCGTCTTGTTCGCCTCATCTCAACCAAAAATATCTGGATTCCTAAATCCTATAGCTAGCAGTAGAAGACAACGATACACAACAACAACTCTAATGTAAAACATTAATAGCATATTTTATGTGTATCCACACTAAATACGTGAATCTTTTACATATAAATGATGTCACCTCTCTTGTTGATCATAGTCATTAGATCAAGTAGGGTTAATTATTCAGCCTGTTGATGGCTATATACGCCATGTCATTTACAGCAAGCAACACAGCTAGCTCATATAATGGGCCGCGTTGGCTACTAGGTTGGCTAAGAGTTTAGTTGTGTTAAAGATACAAATACTTCATGCTCACATGGGCATATCATCTGATGATGTGGTATATATACATCATTGTGGCCATTTATCAAAAAGCATAACATATAGTTGGATAGTATGAATTGTTAAATCAAGTACCAAACTACAATGTTATCAAAGGATGCTTAGTGCTATGCTAGTAATGTGACTTGAGGTTTGTCGGAAAAATCATCGACCTTGAGCGGAAGTCCTCCCTCTTGTTGAGGAAGCGAGTTTTGGGGCTCTAGGCCCTTGTGTTTTTTAGCACAAGCCCCATGGACCATGCATGGAGAACGAACTGAGTGAGGGGCGGTGTTGATGGAACAGGTTGAGGGTGGCATGATGGATTATTGAGGCCCAAATGCACACATCGTTTTGGACTGCCAAACCATCTTGTTGCAGCTTGCTTGGGAATGAATTTGGCTTCTACGATTTGGGATTACACAATTTTGGGACAGATTTAGTATCTAGGGTGTGGACTTGGAGAATTTCTTCACCGATTTTGTCTTTGGAGAACTCGATCTCGGATGCGTGGGAACTTTTTTTCAAATAACATCGGAGTGGGGGGTGGTGTTCCCTACCAACTTTTCATTTGATCGAAAGAGTTGCCACACAGTTACAGAGGTTTGTCAGGCCTTGGAGCTAGGACTTGAGAATTACAATTTTAACATACAACATTTATGATAGATTCCTATCTATATTCTCACAATCTCACTTAATAACATGAGTCAAAAGGTATGTTTTGTGTGGCAGCACATTCTCTTCACTTCCTCGTATATAACACACTCGCCTATTTGTACATTTATCAGCACTCTTGTGAATGGTCATTAAGCTACGTCAAAATGTTCCATCATCAACTCACTTTGTTTAGTTTTCCTCCAAACTTCAATAGTTATCTCTTGTCTATTGATTATTCTCTCATATTATTGATTATTCTGTGTGTGTGCGCGCGCGCATTCAATAATATGGGAATAATCAATAGACAAGTCACATCACATCTTATCACTAGATCACTTTTGTACCATATATTTCCTCTGGTCCCACTTGGTAACACAAGACATGACCATGTGTGTGTCCCACCACATCCGATCACCAACCAACTTTGTACCACCTTTACCTTGGCCCCTACCTATCTTAGGTACAAGTGCTATCACCAACCAAGAGTATCCCTTGTTCGCATTGTGTACCCAACTTATATAACCTTTCTCATCTTCTTAGGTGTCGCCACCGCTGGTAGAGAAATGCTAGATTAAAAAATAATTCAAAACAATGGTTTAAGGGACTACTCTCTCTGTCCCATAAAAGATTGCAATTTTGGTTTTTTAGACAGATTAGTGGAGGAATGAAAAGACTCTAATACCCACATTTGTTTGCCAAATGCAGTAAGTTTTGCCATGCAAATCAGATCTGACCAGTTAATTAGGAAGGTAATTAGATCTATTTTGTAGGATTGCATTCTTTGTGAGACTTTTTTTCAAAAGGTAGGATTGCACTTTTTATGAGACGAAGGGGGCATGTATAATAACCAATTAAATATCAGGAAGAGATCAAATTTGTTTCTTCAAACATTTATTTTATTGATTACTTTTGTCTAACTAGTAAACCAAGTTAAACGTATTTTCCGCAACTGTACTACAACAACAGTTAGCTCAGGCAAATTCGATCATAACATATTCGTCATCTCAAAACATAGTACCCTATGTCTAGGATAACCATTCCAACTCTATGAATATGGAGTAACACGAGTGGACATTCAAATATGATTGAGTCTGTTACAAGTGAATTTGGTAAGTGCAGGTCTAAAATATATCAAATCAATATGAAATTCTAGAACAATAGTTGTGTCACATGAAGGTCGGTTTGACTGGTATACCGGTCCGATTTTTTCGGTTCAAAAAACCGGCCGGTTCACGGTTTGGTGAACCCTGGGCGCAGACATACATGTATCGATATTTCTCTCCTCGCAAGCACCACTTTCACATCAGTGGACTTTTGACTTCCACATTACGCCATTGCAGTTTTTCCACCTTCGTAGTTCATTCCTTGGCAAGCACAGTGCTCTTATTATTCACAATTTAAATGAACCTAGACTAGTGCTATTCAAATCCAAGTGTTGGTTATCTGAATGGATTTGAAAGTAGATGGGGCTAAATGTGTAAACTTTCATGTTCTTTAGAGTGTGATCTGACACAAATAGATGAACGATTGCCAAGATTTGTTTTAAGACTAACAAATTAACACGTATGATTTTATAAATAGTACAACCTGAACAATAATTTTTTTTTATAATTCATAGGAGGAATACTCCATGCTAAGCAGATCCATAATGCTGAATAGATAAATTTCGTATATGGAGAAATTTAAAAAGCAGTCCTTTTGGATACTTTTTGCCTGTTGTGATTAGCCATATTCATCAACAGGCACTTGGTACTTGTAGCTCCCATATTGTTTCCGAACAACTTTTTTTCAAACAACTTGTAGCTTCTATATAGCCCAACTTCACAGCTATTTCTCCTCTTCAAGGCTTTATATGTAGAAAGGAAGACAAAGCCATCATCAGATTAGCTGCATAAAAAAGTTGTGGATCACATATAATAAATGTTTAACAACATTAATCAACCATTGTTTTAGATTTCATTCCTACAAAGTAATTAAGATGCCAATGCAACTGAGAAAGAGTATTCATAACAACTGAAGTTAGTCAGCTTGGGTGCCCCTAATTAAAGTGCATCTTGTTAGCAAACTTGCTCACTGAAAAAAGACACTTGACTGAGGAACAGCTGATGGTAATTAAGGTGCTGGCCAAGTCACTTAATCAGCTATGTCATTTGTGTATGGTGCAAATAGCATTTATATCAAGAAATATCATAGGAACTAAAAAAATCACTTGACAATTGGCTTTAGCACAGCAACATGCTGTTCACAAAATAAAGGGTCACGCACAAAAAGGGTGAAAAAGATGATACGGAACCACACACACACCATATATATGTGCTCAACTGCATTTCTACCAAAAAAAAGCAGTGCAAAAGAACATGTTAGTTTACCTTGTTAACAACTAGAATACAGATATCTATAACACCATGTTAATTTACCTACAAAACATCAATCTGAAACTCTATTTATTTCGTTGAATTTCAGGGAAACATATATAGAAGAATGAGGCCTGGACACAATTAGTTTTACAAGGCGTCTATGAACAGCTTTCTATGAGAAGTTCAAATCATTGCTCAAGCATCACTGGCCTATCCACAAAGGTGAAGGTTGCTGAACAGAGGTGATTTAATTCAGTTGGTAACCAGAGATAATTTGAGCAAACCTTGATCACTAGTGCAGATGGCAGGCATCTGAATCAATTGGTCACCTGCTGCTCCATATCATAGCTTAAGATGGCCGGCTTCGCAGATCTAGATGCGCAACGGAATCGCCTCATCCTCCACATCATCACCGCGAAGCCGGGAATGAAAATGAAGCAATTCACAGCGATCATGCCCAAGGGCGCCACAAGGACGATGACAGAGGCAACTCTGTCCATGCGTGACCCCCTTGCAGCAAAGCAGTTGAGCAGAAACCCAACAATTTCAATGAAGGCGAAAGCCACGGTAGAGATTAAGTATACAACGAAGAAAGTGTCATCCATAATTCCCTGCGTCGCTGCCGTCTGGAGCACAACCAAACACACCCAGATTGAGATCAAGAAGTAGAGAAGAAATTGACAGAGGTGCAAGATGCAAAGGGGCACTGAAATTTCGATGTAACCTTCTCAGATCCGTCGGTGTACGAGGCCGGCTCCACGAATTTACTCAACAGCAGGGCGGCGACGGCGCCGCAGATCACAAAGGAGAGCGCGGCGAAGAGGATGACCGTGGATGCAGCGTCGATGACCTCGGGGCACTCTTCCATGCCGCAGGTGAGGAGGCCGATGAGCGAGGCGGCAGCGCCCGCGAGCAAAACCCACATACTCGCGAGTGACAGGCACACCATGGCGTCCGCTGTGGCCGCGGCGAGGCGGCTGCGGGCCGGCGGCGGCACCACCCCGTCGACTGCGTCCATGGGAGCAGAGCGAGCAAAGCAGAGTGCCTGCGGGATCCAGATTCAGTGACCTGCTGAAAAGAAGTCACTGAGACTGTAGCGGTGCCTTACCCTTTTCAGAACCGTTCATCCCAAGATACACGACGACCAGATCGATATGAACAGTACTCGTGCTACAGTACGAAACAGTACCATTGTAGCATTGTTTTTGCTACAGTGAATGTGGTTTTCGAGCAGGCGTCAGCGTTTCGACTCTTTTAGCTAGTGGAAGGGGTCATGGGAGTTTTCAAGAGTGACACGTCATCTTTACTGTATGAGTTTGCGGGATGACACACCCTCTATCTCAGTGGTCATAGCACAGTTTCATAGGCTCTAATAAATATTTAATTACTGCATATTAGTTGGTCAATTGTGTTATAAAAATTATGTCAACTTCTCTCAGTGGGAGGGTCGGGTGTCATTCCTAGGACTCCGCACCGACCCGGGGTCACGAGGATGACCTTGGTTTCCTCTCTCTCCTATTAAATATCATGTCATATTATCTCTTTTGCATATGTGACACCCTATTTAATGTCTATGACCCTCCCATTGAGACTGGCCTTATGGGTCCTACAGCGAGTTGCTCAGCAATAACGTCGATCGTCTCGTCTCCCTCTAGTGCCTGTTTGGTTCGCGAAATCCGAAGTGAAACTTTGGGATCCTCTTTCAAAGGTCTATTAGAAGTATTGAACATAGAATAGTTACAAAAATAATTACTTGAATGGACCGGAAATTACGAGACGAATCCATTAAGTCTAATTAATCTGTCATTAGAGATTGGTTACTGTAGCACGATGTTGCCTAATCATGACATAATTAGGCTTGTTAGTTTCGTCTCGAAAATTAATGTAGGGGTCGTGGAATGGGTTTTGTCATTAATCTACATTTAATACTTCTAATTAGTGTCCGGAACATTGATGTGACGGGTAGTTGGTGAAATTTTTTGGGAACTATAGCGAGCTCTATTCATGTCAGCCACTCAACTGCAGAGAGTATTACTGCAGAGGAATCTTATTAAAAATATGTATATATCATTTGATTTGTCGGTGACTTACTTCATCAAAGGTATTTTTAATATAATTTGATATTTGCATATTTGCACCAATTTTTTAATAAGATTAATGGTTAAATGTTGTGATCAAAAGTCAACTGTGACAAGTAATTTGGAACATAGGGAATAACTGTTAGAGCATCTCCAAAAGACTCTCTATGTTCTTTCTAAAGGCTAGAAATATAGATTTTGGTGAAAAAATGTGTTCCAACAGCTTATCTAAATGGTCATCCAAATATAGTCATCTTCTATTCCGGATTTTTCGCTAATCAAATATAGAAGATGAGAATGACTCTCTAGAGTGCACATAAGAAACAGAAAAACTGTTGGAAAGTGAAAAGATATAGAAAACTATTTTCATGCAAATGCATCTCTAAATGATGATTTAGAGAGTAAAATTTAGAAAGACTCTTGGTGATGCTCTAACCTTATTTTTCTTTTGTTTGTAGTCTGCGCTGTCTGAACTTGTTTCTAGCTTTTTTAAAAAAAAAATGTGGGGTGCTATGCTCTCGTGAAAAAACAGTTCCGATTCAGGAAGGTTGTGCGGTGATATTTTAATTCCCATATAAAGAATTTACTGAAATTTTAATTCCAAATTTGAAAGATTTCTAGGAAAAAGTAACTTTCACACTCCATGATTCCAAAAGTTTTCCCAGTTGATCCCCTTCTCACTTTTTTTCCGGAGGAAACCACTTTTTTTTCTGTTCTTCTCACGTTTATCTCTGTTCGCCCTTCAATCCAAAAAGGGGGGTGTTCCCGATTTAAAAATCTTGGTATTTTGATAGTTATTCTGCAGGTTTAAACAATAATCATATAGGTTTAGGAGGGTAGTTCATTTGTGGAGGTTGCAGTAGTGCAGAAATGCTATCTAACAATACATGCATTGTTCATCCTATCCTGGCCATCATATAAACAGGAAGGCCTTCCAGCAGGAATCACCCTATAAAAAAATAGAAATAACTAGAGTGGTCTAATCAAAGCACGGGAATACGGGACAGTCTAAAATTTCGTTGGTTTGTTGGTCATAACACATAAAAGTACTAAGGCTGAAATTTTTATCGCCTTGCCTAATTCTCTACAGTTCAATTTCTTTCGATACATGAGCATAAGAGCTACTTAACAAAATCATTAGATCTGACACCGCCCTCGCGTCGCTCCCCGCTCGGGCGACAGGGGCGACCATGAAACCAGCCGTCACCGCGCCCTCCCTCGCCCCCTCGCCTCGTCCCCGCCGAAGGGAGGCAGCCGGGAAAAAACCGAGCGGCCCCCCAAGGATGGCGAAGGCGGGGCTTCTCCGCCCGGTTCGCTCGCGCCGCGCCCTGACGTGGAGGACGCCCATGGCAGCCTCGGCGCCCCTCCAGCCGGCGGCGGCGGTGCTGCCCCCCATCACCAGATCCGGGCTCGGGAGGGGGATCTGCTGCACCCTACCCCCTGCGTGAGGTCCTTGCCCCCACTCCGCCGCCTCCCCTCCTTCTCCGTCATGTCGCTGCACGGGACGCCGCCGGCCACGACCGCCGGCGCCGGGCTCATGGGGCCCTGATCCTGCACCGACCCCCTCTCTGGCGCCGCCCAAGTCGTTGGGGGATCCCCCATTGGCCCCTGGGACTGGAGCTCCTCCCCGGAGCTCGCCTCTCGGTCCGTCTTCGTCCTGTTCACTGCAAGAAAATCGTTGACCAGTGACGCAACTACATTTTAGCGTCATTGATTTATGACGTTCCTGGCTGATCTCGTCATAATATTTCACTTCCGAGCAAATTTAGTGACAAAAAAAATTCCGTCATTACAGTTGGTACTGTAGCCGGGCGTTCCCTATTCCATGCTGTTTTATGACGTCATAAGCTCTGAAAAAACGTCATAAACCAACATCGGTCCCACATGTAAGCATTATTTTAAAAACAGAGTGTTACAAGTCGTCATAAAATTCAGTAGGGTCCGACATGTAAGCATTTTTTCGAAAATAGAGTGTTCCAAATCGTCATAAAATTTTCTACGGTCCCACATGTAAGCATTTTAGCCATGTCAGCGGCGTCATAAACCAACTTTGGTCCCACATGTAAGCATTATTTTAAAATAGAGTGTTCCAAGTCGTCATAAAATTCAGTTGGGTTCCACATGTAAGCATTTTTTCGAAAATAGAGTGTTCCAAGTCGTCATAAATAATTCCAGGGTCCCACGTGTAAGCATAGGTCACGAAATGTTGCAAAAATAATATTCCAGGATCCCACGTGTAAGCATAGGTCACGAAATGTTACAAAAATAATTTGCCATGGCATGGGTTCGAACCAGGGACCTGAAGGAATAAGGGTGTGCTGTTTACCACTGCACTACTTGTTCGTTGTGATACGTTTACGGGAAACTCTACTAATAGTTCATGCAAATTCTTTATTGTGACTAGGTCCTACATGTAAGTTTCAGTTGAGTCTATAATTACGTATCGAATGGCTGGCGAGACACTTCACTCAGACTTCGCAAAGACTTTTGACTTCCGCTACGCATATCTGCAATAGTTCGTGGTAGGAATGGCGGATCCTAACGGTGAGGGGAAGATGGTTGCGCCGCCACATCCCAGCAACAAGAGGATGAGACAGCAAGACGAGGTTGGTTCTCTGGTTTGAGCCGCTATATTTCCCCCTATCTTACTAGGGTTGAGGATATCTAGATTTGGGGATCTGGAGGATTGATGAGAATATTTGGTAGATTTAGATTGCATTATCGTACCTTTAGATTTGCACTACGATAGGTGTTAGAAGTTGGTAGGCTATAGACAATTCATGTTAGATTCAGTTAGTTTTCAATTTGCATCGTCTTACAGTAGGTTTTGTATTTTAGTAGCTTCTAGATGTGCTTCAAGCCACTCATTTTATGGATTTTTGTGGAGGTGCACAATTGATAGGATTGATAGGTCCATCGTTTTATGAATTGGTAGATTGAAGATACTATTTCGGAGCTGCAGACCATTGAAGGGACATCTGGATTCTGCCACGATTGTTAGCGTTTGCATAATTCACAGGTGTTAGATTCAGTTAGTTTCCAATTTGCATCGTTCGATGGATCGATAAGTTCATTTAGGACAACCATGCCCTTGCTGAGTTTATGTAGGTAGCAAACAACCAGGTTTTGTGGCGTGTGGTGGTTGTTTTACTGTACTCATACAATTGGGTTCAAGGGATTCAGGTTTTTTTATAGACTGAGATGAGTTTATTTTTCAGATCAAGATGAGTTTTCTCCAAGGATTAGTTTAGTTCTACAAGAACATCTTAATGTTATTTTAGAAGATCTGGATGCCTCATCTCGAGGGAGAACTCTATTAGGATCTCCAAAGAGATCCAAAACATGATAGAACAACTAGCTGAAAGAGAGAAACAGTTTCAGTACACACCTAAGAACAAGAAAACTGAGGACGGAGATTATTCTTCTTACCATAGACATTGGAATAAAAGCATCAATAAATGGGTAGGACATTGAGTTTGTTTGATTCGTCTTTTCTTTTAAATGTTCAAGAAGTTCGTTGTCAGTTGGACTGAAATGGGTACCCTTGCATATTAGTACCCGTTTCAGTCTAACAGACAACGAACTTCTTGAAAATTTAAAAGAAAACACTGACCAAACAAACTCAATATCCTACCCATTCATTGACGCTTTTATTCCAATGTATATGGTAAGAAGAATGATCTCCGCCCTCAGTTGTCTTGTCCTTATGTGTGTACTGAAGCTCTTTCTCTTTTTCTGCTAATTGTTCTATTATGTTTTTGATCTCTTTCGAGATCCTATAGAGTCCTCGCCCTGAGATGAGACATACAGATCTTCTGAAAGGATATTAAGAAATGCAAGAGAGTCCCGCAAGGCCACAAAATTCACGGTAGGAGGTGCAGAAGGTGAAGGAACAGCTGCAGGAGGCCAAACATGAGATGGAGTTATGATTATGATTGAGTAGTGATGATTATTGTGAAACTTGTATCATGATTATATTTTTGTGTTGGCTATCGGATCATCGTATGATGTTTGCTACTTGTTGGTGGACTGGTGGTGTGAACTTTGTGGTGATGAGTTGCTATGAGATGTCATCTTATTATGCCGATTTGGTTTAATCTATTCCAAATTGATTCGAGCATACTCACCATTCGGAATTCATACGCATTGCAATGGAGATCATTGAGAATTGCAGTTAACGACTGGCACCGGGCGTTAACCGACGAACTTGTGTGCACACCCCCTCTGAACGGACGTGTCGATCATTGTGAATCGCAATGCCTGGCCTTATTTACTCTCGGTCGCCGACATGTACCAAGTTGAAAGGTTGAAGCTGCACTGTGCGTCAAAGATGTGGGACATGGCAAGCGAGGAAACTATGACTTCATTTCTACGATGGTCAATTCAGGCTAACTGCACACAATTGCAGGACAAGTGCATGTCTCTCTTAGAGCGAATCTTTCCTCACGGAATACTCACATATGATTGGGCGGTTGTATGCACTGATCATCCCGAATTTATGCACAATCTTCGTAGAAGATCCAAACTCATTCGTTTCGAGCATACTCACCATTCAGAATTCATACGCGTTGCAATGGAGGTAGAGGAAGAACAATGGAGGTATGGTGGTAATAGATAGAGAAGGGGGAAGTTTTGATTGAGGAAACTCCGGCCTGTTGATGTTTCGCAAGGAGGACCTTCCTAGTGGTAAAAGGGAGGAAAAGCTAAGATGCTGTTTATTTGGATTGATCCAAAATCGGATCGTCCGTCCTTTTGATGGTTTGCAGGAAGAACCTTCCTGAGAAACAATTGTGTAACTGCCCCAACAATAGCACGGAGCGGTTCTGGTAAGTTGGTGGGAGAAAAGCGCGCGCGATAGCCAAAAAAAAGTTTTCCCGCAGACAAGTGTATATATCTCATTTCTCTCGACGACGCGGCGTACACTACTGCAACTCTGCAAGAGACTCGCCGGCACCACGCTCCTTTTCCTTGTGGTAAAGACTAGAACTAGCGTCGGTGCTTAGATCTGCTGTTGCCCGTGGCGGGAATGGCGAATCGTAGCGACCCTAGCGGCGAACGGAGAAGCAGGACTCGCTCCGGTCAGGTCAGTCCTCTGTTTAGCCATGCTACTTTGATCTGTCATATTAGTTAAGGGGAATTCTGGATTTGGGGATTTGGGTTAACAGACTATATTCATGTATTTTAAAGATGTTTGGAGTAGACTCCGAAAGCTCCAGATCGCCGACGCCTGGTCCTCGTGAAGTCATCGTTATAGATCCTAATGAAAACGAGTGCAAGAACGGGTTGCCTGTCCATCTGAAGTATGACTGGACAGGCACCAACCCTGGGCGTCGATATGTATGCTGCTGCGAGGTAAATGATAACCTGTATCACTTCTAATAAATGTTGCTTCTGCGTTTGATGTTAGTGTGGTCAATCGCTAATTATATGAACGAAATCGGTGACTGCAGACTGATGGCATGAAGTGCGCGTCGTTTAGGTGGATAGATCTTGAATGGGATATTAGGACTCTAAAAGTTCTAGAGAAACTGATGGAAATGAAGGGAAAAGCAGAAGAGGAAGCAAGGTCGTGGAAAGAAGCATGTGCAGCTGCTAAGGAGGAGGCCAATGTCAAAGTAGTTGAGCTGCAGACGATAACGCGATACTACGGGGAGGTAACCCATAACCTGTTTGAGACGAGAAAGAAAATGAGAAACGATGCTCTGTTGTCTCCTACAGAAAAGGGTGAAGCCAACAGGTACCTAAAAGCTAAAAGGGAGGCAAGGATGTGGAAGGAAGAATGTGCAAAGGCTAACAGGGAGATTCAAGAGACTGCCGCTGAGCTGCAGACGGTCAAGCAGCTCCTGGATTCTGCAACACTTGTAGTGAAGAAGGTGAGGGAATTGCTGAGACAGGCCTCATATAAGAGGTCGCTCATCAAGGACAACAATGAGAAATAATGTGAATCGTGATGTTATTGCTAAGTAGACGGTTTAGAGGTGCTAATCATGCTTGTATTTTGGTATTTGCTACTTGTAGGTGGTGTGAACTTTGTGGTGATGAGTAGCTGTGAGATGCCATCTTATGATGTTTGATACTTGTCCGCTCTGTTGATGTTTTGCGGGAAGGACCTTCCTGATTATCGAATGCGTAACTGCTTGTTCCCTATAGTGATTGTGGTAGAAACTCATACATATGCGCAAAATAATTGACGAAGGATGATAATATAGATATTTATACATTGAATTGCGTTACAGGTGGTACACAATCGAAGTTCCTCATTACGGATAGCTAGGCAACAGCCATGTTCCTCTCGACCAAATCCAGTCCCCACGAACCTGCTTAATGCGGATCGCCGGAGTAGTGTTGATGCCTGGAACAATACCTATTCCCTGCTGGTAGATCCAGTACTCATTCTTTTCATCGTGATGATAAGTTCGTAGGAAGTAAATGTGATTTGCCCTCAGGTCAGCCAAACCAGAAATGACATGCTCTTCTGTAACAATGCACTTGCCAAGACCAAATAAGATGATCTTATTCCGGAACTCAGGAGCTCTCTCCCAGGGAATAGGCTGCCAAATGTCCCCCACGAATGAATACAAAGTTAATTCTACCACCTCAGCTTCTTTCTCCTCCAGAACAACAAAGAACAATCAGTCTTCACCTTCGAGTAGAGAAGAGTTGCCCATGCCAATAACCTATGACAACCGAAGTCCAATAGGATGGGGAGGTGCCGGAAGATCCTGCCCCAAGTAGATCCGCATGTGTTTAGAAGAACTGCACCAGAAATCTTCCGAAGGAAGTGTAGTCCAGTCGGATTGGCTACCCAAATGCCACATGGAAACGGGCAATGACTCAAGCGCTGCAAAAGATTTCTCTGGCCAAAAGAAAGTAATCACGACAAATGACTCTGCACCAGTTGCTATTTCAAGGCACAAGATACAAGCTTGGAGAGTAGCCATTTGGCTCCATTTCGGAAGTCGAGGAAGGCGAATGTGCTTCCGAGGAGACAAAGGATTCAGCATGAGCGTGTTGCACCAATCTCTGCAATCTAAGACGACTAGGCTTCCAGATCTGTCGCAACCAATCAATCTGGTCCTTTTCCCAGCCAATGCAGGAAAGGAGACCTAAAAAAACCACATATCAGCGACGGATGCGAATGTCACTGCTCCAGATTCACTGATAAATTCAGATTTCAGAATCTAAGGGTCAAACTGGCGTGCCTCACCTGAACGAGCGCAGTTCCAACCCTTGCAGACAGCTTTGAACATGATGAAATCTCTTGCATCACTGATCTTATTGGCGACGCTCACAACAATGTCAGGAATAAGATTTGCCTAGGGACGAGGCATCATTGACAGGATAGACAAAGAACAAGGTTGTGGGAGAACAATGGAGGAGTTACAGCTCCAACAAGGACAAATCAGTAGAAAAGGTAGTCCAGAAGGTCTGGTATACTGATGTCTTGCTAAAAGGACCTTCTGGACTACAATTATTTCTTCTAGTCCGTTAACATTCTGCTGAACAGTCTTTCCCCCTTCCTCAGAACGTCCTCCCTCCATCCACAAAAGAATGCAATTCTCACTTCCCGATAAGTTTATATGAAGATATAAGTGTAAATTTGGTCAAAATTGAATTAGTTTGAACTGAACGGATCCCACAACTACTCTAATCTTTTCGGGAGTAGTTTTTCAATAATGGATGAATGGGTTCCTCTGGCCATAAATATCCCCCTTCCTCCCAGCGCCCTCTTCTCCTCTCCCCACTCTTGCAACCAACAAAAAACCCCATTCTCGCACAGCGCTCTCTTCCTCTCCCAACTCTTGCAACCAACAAAAAACCCCATCCTCGCACAGCGCTCCCTTCCTCTCCCAACTCTTGCAACCAACAAAAAACCCCATCCTCGCACAGCGCTCCCTTCCTCTCCCCATGGAGCCATTGTCTCCTAGAGGTGCGGCGCAAGCCACATCCTCCTCCTCTTCTGATGAAAGGGAGGATCTCCAGTGGTCTGATGAAGAGGAGGCAGAGCGGAGGCCCATTCGGGTGGTGGTTGACACATCCTCTGATGATTCGGAGTTTGTGGAACAAAATGAAATCCAAGATCATGTGCCTCTGAAACATCGCACCCCTCGCAAGTCAGCAAGAGGTGCCAGGGGTGAGGGGCGCGGAAGCACCGCCACTCGCCGGGGAACTATCGTCTCCAAGCGCCGTCATCCTCTCTCATCCTCATCGGTCGGCGGCAGTCGATCTCTGCCATCCTCGCCGAGCAGAGGCCATCATCGACCGGCCGTCATCATCCGCCATGGAGCGGCGCCAAGGCCGTGCTCGACCGGCCGCCATGGAGCGGCGACATCATCCTCTGGCGGCGGCATTGGAGGGACGGCCTCATCCGCGGGCGGCGCCCTGGGAGGTCCGCCACCATCTTCCACGGGCGGTGGCAACAGAGCGACATCCTCGTCCGTGAGTAGCTGCAACAAGGCGCCGGGTGCACCATTGACAAAGAAGCGGCGCCTTGATTAGTGGATTAGTGGTAACTGCTACTAGTAGAAGTAGGAGTAGAAGAAGCAGAACGAAGATTCACCTTCTGTTCATCTGGTCTGATTGAATACTACTACTACTGTTTTTTCCTTGTAAGATGTTGGTTTTCTCATTGCGTAGCAGTGACAGTTTAATCCGGTCCGACTGAAAACTACAAACCGGACTTTCGTCAGTGTTCTTCCGGTATTTAAGAAATCAATGGAACGGACTTTCCGTATACAACGAATTTATACCGAGGGAGTACACACACAATACCATTTTTATTAGAAACAACACAATCCAAATACAAACGACACAAATGCATGCATACGCATTGATTACACATGAGGATGGATCGATCCACCATAGTTCGAACTACAGTGACATACTCTGAATGACATACTACTAGCATCTACCATCACGGCTCATACTACTACCATCACCACATACTACTAGCATCTACCATCACGGCTCATATACTACTACCATCACCACATACTACTAGCATCTACCATCACGGCTCATACTACTACCATCACGGGCTCATGGAAATCCAGCCGCTGCACGGAGTGCAGCAAAACGTGTCTCCTGGATCAGATACTCCTCCAAAGCGCGATGTCTCACCCTTGCATCCCAAATCCAGGTAGGTGAAACGGCGATGTTGTGCGCGTGTAACAGCAGGTCACGAATGGTCCATTGCCTGTGACCCCTGTGGCAAAAAGGGCACACCCACATTCCTCCGTGATAAACACGGGCGGGCCCGCCCTGCTGAAGCCAAAGCAACACAGACCATTTCAGGTCATGCGATTCATCTTGTTCAATGAGCACTGGCCGCGGGGGTGGCATTTCAACGGGCAACAGCAAAGGTGGCGGCCTGGGCCGTGGGCGAAAAGGTGGTGCCATGAGGTTCAGCTGATCCTGAGCTGTCGTTGCCAGCGGCTGAACTGGAGGTGGCATCACCCCCGGGTGTTGCTGAGGTGCCGATGCCAGCGGAAGTGGAGGTGCCATTGGGGCCGGGTGCTACTGAGGTGCCGAAACCAGTGGAAGTGGAGGTGCCATTGGGGCCGGGTGTTGCTGCGGTGCCGATGGCAGCGGCTGAACCGGGTGGCGGTGAGGTGCTATTGCACCCGACAGCTCCCCTTTCCCCGACTCCTCCAAGTTCCATGCTCCGTCCCTTCCTTGCCCGGCCATTCCCCACGTACTGCATACACAAACGAAGAACAAACCCTACATAAGTTAACAATGTGACCGTCTCGATACCATGCATACATAAAGTAAATAAGATTAGCCAACAAAATAATCTCACCCTTATATCCCACTGAAGTAGAGAAATGCAAGATGGGGAACTGATGAGTGTTGGCCTTGCCTTTCAAGAACGCTCTGCTGCACTCGCCTATTTATCGAGGACTACAGCAGTCATGTGAGCTCGGTGTAGCATTGCTAAAGTTAGTATGGAAAATGTGAGATGCTCGGAATATAGTCAAGCCTATGCGTGATAGGAATCTATCTAGGTCAGAATCTTCAGCGGCGTGCATCGATTACATGTGTGGACGATGGGTATCACGGGATGAGCCCGACGTGTCTAGGTAGTATGTGTTTACTTTCGGACTTTCCTCGCTAGTGCACGAGAAAGTCCTGCGGACAAATCAAGCCGCATCAGCTGCATCTAATGGCCGTCTCACTGCATCAGCTCATGCCACATCAACAACGAGACAACTCTCTACCATTTATTTATGTAATAGTTTAGGTGTCAATTGCATCTGGAGAACAAGATTGGGTGCTGTAATCAGATGGACCGGATGGTCCTTGTGTTGCAACACGCAGGGTGCGGGATGACTTGACAAGTCCTCCTCGATTAGGTACGCTGCGTTAGTCATGACTGTAAAGGTCTACGAATGGTCTGGATTCGCACTTGATGATTCCCGCAGGCCTTGGAGACTGATAAACGTGATGAACTTGTTGACATGACAAGACCAAAACGGAAGAAGCTAGAATTGGAATAGCAATATATATTTTTTATTTTTGTTTGTTTGTGTGTGTGTAATATTAACATGCATATAAGCACAAAAGGGCATCTCGAATGGGCGTTTGGGAATGACACGCTCTCAGAAGTTGATCCACATGTCGATCATTGAGAATTACAGTTAAGCACTGGCACCGGGCATTAACCGACGAACTTGTGTGCACACCCCCTCTGAATGGACGTGTCGATCATTGTGAATCGCACTTAAGGACTGGAACCGGGAAGTTCATGACCCGAATGTGGCCACACCCGCACTGAAGGGACGCGTCCATTCGGGTGGTAACTGATGTCCACGAACGTTTCGGAACGACACATTCACTCTCACTATAATAAGAGACAGTTTAGGCATGAGACGATCATTGCAGGCCATTTGTGTTAATGGCTTTAGATGCTAAAATGATTCCTTCCATGCAAGTCGACTTCTCAGTCTCAAGCCAGGAAGCGACATCAGAAGGAACCGCGGGCAAGTTCAAGGAATCCGGTACGTTCATGGTGGGAGGCCGTCAATGGAAGCTACGTTGCTATCCTACAGGCAGTGTTATCCTAAACGGCCTAAACGGGCCGTTTAAACGGGTTTAAATGCTAAACGAGATAACGCCGTCTATGTCGTTAGCCCGTTTAAATACCGTTTATCCCGTTTAAATGCCATTTAGCCCCGTTTAAACAGGTGTTTAAACAGATTAAACGCTAAATGATGGTCGACCGACTTGTCTACCGTTTCCTTCTAGGAAAACACTGCCTACAGGTATGAATGATCATCAGTAGATGGATGTTCCAGACGGCATTGCCGTCGTCCTCGTTCCTCTGCACAAATCCCAAATGGTACATGTCTCGTTGCTGCTATGAATACACACACTCACACATGGCGATACGGTCGCATTATGTTATTGTTTGCCAAGCCTGTGACTGCTTCCGCATAGGTGCGAGTATTGTTGCGTGCGATGGCTGGAGACCCAAACGATGAAGATGATACGTTTCAAGTTCAAGCTACAAAAGAAATTTGGTTCATGAATCGGGATCTACAAGAAAGAGGATTTGAATGTCTGGTGGAGCATCATGACATTGAGCGTGTGACATCCAGTGAAGATCGCATACACATATCATGTGTTGTTTCAGTACTGGAGGACGACTGCATTGAAGTTCCTCCTCCATCAGTGCAAAGAAGCATATGCGAAAGCGTTGCAGCCCAAGCCCCTGTGGAAGTTGTGTTCCACGTAGGTGCAGAATGCCGGGTGATACGAGCGATACGTGCCGATGTGGCGAAAGTATCTTGTGTGATGGAGGCAATGCTCTACGGCCCAGGAGTGGAGTCTAGCTCTGAAACTGTTATAATTATTGACACACACCCTGATGGCTTCTCGGTCCTGATCAAATATGCTAGTGAAGGATCACTCCCGGAGGAGGCTGATTTATGGGACACTCCTACCAATGCCTGGCCTTATTTACTCTCGATCGTCGACATGTACCAAGTCGAAAGGTTGAAGCTGCACTGTACGTCAAAGATGTGGGACATGGCAAGCGGGGAAACTGTGACTTCATTTCTACGATGAGCAATTCAGGCTAACTGCACACAATTGCAGGACAAGTGCATGTCTCTCTTAGAGCGAATCTTTCCTCACGGAATACTCACATATGATTGGGCGGTTGTATGCACTGATCATCCCGAATTTATGCACAATCTCCGTAGAAGATTACCTAAAGGGTTGTACCAGGGTCCCCTGTAGTTTTAATGTTTTATTTAAGTGTTTTTAGTCATGTAATAAACAGTTGAAATGGTACGTTATTTTGTTGCAGTGAGTACATTTGTAATGCTAAAATCGGATCATCCGTCTAACGTGAATATGAAGTAGAGTATAGTCCTGTGTGTGTTTGTCAATTCCATGATCTATGGTGGCACGGACAACCCAGTCAACAACTTGCCTCTCTGCGTGAGGTCACTGACGTTTGGGTCCGACACCCAAGCGGTCTTTCGTTTGGGTCACTGACGTTTGGGTCCATGATCCAAAGTCTTTCGTTTCCCGCTCTGGACCACAAAGGCGGAACTTGAAATTTTGAATTCCCCGCTCATCCTTCTGGTCCTCCTCGTTTATATATAAAACAAAGAGGGAAACCAGGTCTCCCAATTCCCTCCTGGTAATTTTCCAAAATCAGGGGATCTTCTCCTTGACCGCCGAAGAGACCTAGATCTGCGGCGGAAGCAGCAACGGCGGCCTAGCTACCGATGACGGCTTCCTCTGCTACGAGCGACAGCCTTCCTCTTCTACTAGCGGCGGCCTTCCTCGGCAACGTCCTTGAAGCTGCAAGATGGTTCGAACTCATTGCTCTGTCGGCTCCCCCGAGGCTCACCCTGGCAGCCGCAGATCTGCAACAGTTGCGCAGAACATCGTGCTGAAGGTGTAAGGTCGGGCTGCTAAATCGAGATGGCATTCGGCAGCGGCACCTTCTTCCCGTCCTATTCGTTAGGTCTGCAGTCTCCTCCCTGTATTGATCGACTCAATTAGATTGCTTCCCCATGCTCTTTGGCTTTTTATAATATTCTTTCATGTTTGGGTGATTGTGGATCTACTGTGCCCTATCGCAAGAGTTTGTTAGAAGTCATTTTATTTGAGCTTTGTGGAAATTTGTAGATGAAATTGTTGGACTGCTTCCCCATGCTCTTTGCCGCAGAATATTGTTGTTGCATACTTCGGTGATTGTGGATCTTCTGTTCCCTATTGCAAGAGATTGTTCCAAGTCAACTTATTTGTGGTTTGTAGAAATTTGTAGATGAAATTGTTGGACTGCTTCCCCATGCTCTTTGCCTTTGAATATTGTTGTTGCATGCTTGGGTGATTGTGGATCTTCTGTTCCCTATTGCAAGAGATTCTTCCAAGTCAACTTATTTGTGGTTTGTAGAAATTTGTAGATGAAATTGTTGGACTGCTTCCCCATGCTCTTTGCCTTTGAATATTGTTGTTGCATGCTTCGGTGATTGTGGATCTTCTGTTCCCTATGGCAAGAGATTCTTCCAAGTCAACTTATTCTTCCGATTGCTAATGATCTCAACCCTTATCTCCTGTTCTTGAACTTGTTTCAGCAGGCCAAAGGGTCAACATCTATAGTCGCTCCTGTTCAGACCTGCTCCAAGGTAACAAACTCAACACCTTCTTTGTTTCCGATTGCGAATGATCTCAACCCTTACCTCTTGTTCATGTACTTGTTTCAGCGGGCAAAAGGGTCAACATCTGAAGTCGCTCCTGTTCAGACCTGCTCCAAGGTAACAAACTTAACACCTTTTTTGTTTCCGATTGCGAATGATCTCAACCCTTACCTCTTGTTCTTGTACTTGTTTCAGCGGGCCAAAGGGTCAACATCTGAAGTCGCTCCTGTTCAGACCTGCTCCAAGGTAACAAACTTAACACCTTTGTTTCCTTAGTTCGAATCAATTACAAGGTCCTAATCTGACTTGGGATCCACTGTTGCTAGATGGAAGCTACCAAGTCAATGATGTTTCTTCCCGAACAAATTAAAACAGAGGCAGCCGAGTACTCAAGAATGGGTACCAAATCCTTATGTAGTAGTGTTGATGAAGAGCGAGTTGACACTCCCAATCAGGATGGGGTACAACTTCGACAACGGTTTGTTGCTCACCAGAAAGAGTTATGTAGCTTGAAGAAGAAGACCGAAGAATCAGAATCAACTCTGAAAATACAGTCTGCTGAGATTAAGAGGTTGCAGAAGCTAACCGAAGACAGTGAGGACCTCCTTCGTCTACTGCTTAGCAGTAAAAAATGAAGAGGTTAAGATCATTAGATCAAATCTCCACTTTCTCTTGTGATTATGCATTGGATTTAGCTTTGTTAATCAATATTCCTTGTGATACTGTTATCTTGTAATAATTTGTGATATGTAATGAACAATATGGTCGTGCTTGATAGTAAAAACAGTTTGTTATATTGTATAAAGAAATATGTGTTGATTACTATTTTGCCAACCAGATCGGAATTATTCAAAAAAAAGATCAGAATTGAAATGAAATCCATTAATACTGATGCATAATTAGTTAATTTTATATTGTCCTTCAGTGGACTTAGCCCAATTTTAATTGGGCCAAAAGTCAATTTTTTCAAATTAACGTGACACAGAAGGCCGCAACAATGTGCGCACCTGTTGGACTCGACCCAACCAAAACGGGCCCGACCTAATCAAATTTCATCTAAAAAGCTACAATTGGGCCCAATAAAATCTTTTTCGGGCTATATGAATAACGCCAGCCTACAGGAACAGTTTTGGGCTCAACCCAGCTACAAACGGGCCAAATTCGTTTTATGACGCATACGATTTGTCACAATTGGCATGCCACATCGGATGCCACATCAGATTCTGTCCAGCGTGGCAAAGCTGCAGGACCGAACTTATGACGCATTGTATAGACGATTTTCCACGCGTCATTAAACTCATGACGCCGCGAAATAAGGTCTCGTCATTAATCACGGTTTGTGATGCTCGATTAATGACGGAGCGTTTTCGTAACAACCGGCGTCATTAATCGTGGTTTATGACGAGAAACGACCTTTTTTTGCGTCACTAGTCGGCGTTTTTCTTGTAGTGGTTGCTCCCCGTCGGCTCGCCGGGCTACACCTTCCACCTCCCCCGGTGAGGTCCTGTTGCTACCCTACGTCTCCTTGCTGCGGCCATGGTGTGGCTACGCCATGGTCGCCGGGGCGTAGGGGGCGAGGGCCCTCTGGACCCCGACGCCTTGTCGGCTCGACTGCGTGCGCGTGGTGGCTGCCGCTGCTCCTCTCGGTGGCCGCGGCCGGGCGCGCACAACACGACGACTGCTGCCATGGTGGCGATGTGAGATTCCCGTGGCGGCACGCTTGCCGTTCTTTTGGGCACACCACGGCTCCTGAAGGCTGCCTGGGGGACCCTGATGATGTGCGATGAAAGTACCACGCCCGGTGCGTGGGGAGGTGCCCCACCTCCGCTTGGGGAGGTGCCCTACCTCTGCACAAGCCTGCCTCTTGGTGTTCTCGGGCTCGCTCGCCCCTTTGCAGCTGCTGCTCGTGGTGGATTTGCAGCGAAAGCGTCGCGCCTGGTGCGCGGGGAGCTTCATGCCTCCGCATTAATCCACCGCCGAACCAACTTGCAGCTCTCATCCTCCGCAGCTCCACATGTCCGTGAGTGCTTCGTGTCTCCCCCAGTGATTGTCTGATCTTGGATTTGTTTGCCCTTGGTGTCTGGCCTCGTCCATGGCTTGGGGAGTGTCCTCTCTTGGCGCCTCTGCTCCGTCGACGCGCCCCTTGTTGGTGTTGCCATCTCATCTCATGTCGGGTGGTGTTCTCTCTACCGTTCCGCCATTCCCCCTCAAGGCTTCCTCCCCTTGGGCGACGTTGGATGGTGGTAGGCGGTGGAGCCCGTATGTGCGCCATGGTGTCTCCGCCAGCTCTAAGGGGGATCGTCGTGTCTGGTGAAGCTTTGGCTTGCATGCCCTCCGCCACCATTAGTCCCCTTTCTGTTGAACGGCCCTCAGAGGGAGGGTATCTTTGGATCGGCGTAGCCACGAGGGGTGGTGCGAGGGTGCAATGGTCATTGGCCTAATCAGCGAGTATGTCGCTTGATGGAGTCACAACCTGACGATCGGAAGTAGTTTTTCATCTTGTGTTGTAGTCGGTCCTAGATCTGTGTCCCTCTTTCTTCTGTTGTGTCTGTTTCTTTATTCCTTGGATGTGTCCATTTGTATCCCCTGCTTCATGTGCCTGTATATGCACCTGTGGTTTGCCACCTTAATGAAAGTTCAAGCCGGCTTCTTGCCTGTCGTAGTCCCTTAAAAAAAAGAGCTACTTAATTATAAGCTCATGCATGGCTAGTTCTGAACAATACAAAAGGAGAAATAACACAAAAACGAAATAAGTCCACACGTTTAGTCACTCAGAACTATGCTTTTCGACATCTTGAAGAAACCAAATCAATCTCCTTTAAAAGATCAAATCCCCACATCCCAGAAGCTGAAAGTTTTAACTATGTCCTAGGAATTGCTAGCCAATGGAATATTTTATTAGAAAAATTATTGGAGCATTTAAATTGGAAATTTTCACTGGACTTGAAAGTTGAAAGCAGGGCAGGGTGTTTCTATACGGTTTCACAGCTAGAGGCGTGAGGCAAGAACTCCATTTCCGCTTCCCTAATAGTAGAGCTGGCTATTACCGTTCCCATATATGCATCCGGAGTACGTGAACGGTTATATATAATATGTGGACAATGGACACCCAATAAAATATAAAGAGTATTTGATGAGATTAGAAATATTAAAAATGACATCATGTACAGCTCATGGAGCCAGGAAAATTGAATTTACGGCTGTGAATAAAATTGCAAACCAGAAAAAGTAAGTTGAGTAAGAGCACACTAGAGTAGTGAACAGAAAAATTGCAAAGGCAAAAAAAACAAATCAAATCAGACATTTTGTCTGCAGAAGCATCATCTCGTAAGCATGTTACATTGATAAAAGGCACATTAAGACATGTCCCATTTGCATAACATATTTCAATAAAATTTTGTACATATTTTATTGAAAAAACGTTTGTACAAATATTAGTTGGATTTCTTCTAGGTGAATGTTCGATTTGGTTTCACAAACATCCCCTGGTTAATGCTAATTCAAATAAGAATTTTCTGGTCGGTAGTTGGAAGTGCCCCATGCTTTTCTAAAAACAAACTAAAAAACGAAATTAATTGATGTCCAGGAGGGTGCACAAATGTGAGCATCAGTACAGCACTTGAAAACAATCGGTATGGAATAACAGATTTTATTATTGCAGATGAGTAGCAACAAGGATAGCAGAACTATCATACTTTATAGGCAACTGGGATGAAGAACAAAGCATGCCACTGAATCAAGGGCAAGGCGCCTACTCTGCCTGAAATTCCATGATTTGAATTCTTTGCAAAGATGAAGAAGCTACTCAATTCTAAACTAATGACTAGTCCGGTATGATAAAGAAGAGAAACAGAAGAATGAAAGAGCAACTGTCGCTTTAAACATTTTCTGTTATCATTGCGCAGCAACCAAATTTGATCATAACGTCTATGAAAGACCAAAGAAACACTGAACTGGTAAAACCTGTAGCTGAAAGTAGATGGTGTGCCATGTGCATGGTTTCAAAGCTAAAGGTGAAAACCATGTTTCCCTGATAGTAGAACTTATCACTACTACACAAACAACTTCGCTATTTTGAAACACACATGTAATAAGCACCTTTTCTAATTAACATTTTGTAACAAACAAACACTTATTTTGTGGAGAACATAGGAAACCAGAGATATAAAGTCATCCTTGCAGAACCAATGAAAAGAACGCAACATATTTAACACACATATCCAGTAGGACATCTCCTCCTATGATATAACAGTGATAAAATGGTACAGTTAGGCCCCTAAATGTCAATGTCCAGGTGCATATTCCACCATCTATCACGATAACTCAACTTGCTAGTGTTCTTGCATACGGAGTAGGCACGTATTTTTTGCGAGCAAATGATCGGTAATGAAAAACTAAAGTCCGTACATTAAGAGAATTAGGAAGCAGAAAAATATAAAGATAATATACTAGCTTCTCTTCCAAATGTTGTTAGCTGCAGCCTGCAGGGATCAAAGCCATACTACTCAGCAGAGTTGCAGCTCCTTACCATCTTCAAAGCACTTTCTCCTCGTCAAGGCCATGTCTGTTAAAAAGAACATTGCATCTGATCCATTTGGAACAATGTCGAAATGTAACCACAGTTCTGTATGATTCTGTAACTAGAGGAAAATGTTTTATTGGAGTTGGTATAAACGGCGGCTATCATTGCACATGAAACACTTCCCAATACACAAGATATCCAGGTACATTAATACAAGGGTCTAAAGGGTAAAGAGTGGAATGGTGGATACCTGATCCTGCTCATCTTTCTGGTTCTCAGGGCCAAAGTGGGAATGACAATGAAGCAGTACAAGAATTCAAAGCCCAACGCCGCCACATCTAGGATAGCAGAGCCAATTCCTCCCGTAGAAATTCCCTTGAGAAGCGCGAAGCAATACAGATCCCCAAGAGTTGTGCGCAACAGGAAAACCCGAAGAACGTGGAATACAAGAAAGGCAGAGTCGCCAAGAACAGTATGTGGACGAAGCTCCTGGCGCGCAATCAAACGGAAAGTTCAAGACGAACGCACAGATGAGAAGAAAATTCACTCCGATACACACGAGATCTACCAAATCAGAGATGTTGCCCAAGTGAAATTAGATCAAAAGGGCGCTAAGCTGCTCTTTAGTCTGTACCTTCTCCGGGGGCACCTCAGTGCCGGAGTCGGAGCGGATCCACGGCAACATGTACAAGAGGACGGTGTTCACGGAGCCCCAGGCGAGGAGGAAAGCGGTCATCTTCCAAACCTGGAACTCGGTGCACTCCTCGCCGCAGGTGCGCCTCCAGAAGACCATGGTGGCAAATGCCGCGAAGAAAAGCCACAGCGTCGCGAAGGACAGGCACATGAAGGCGTCGGCGATGGCGAGGGAGACGCGGATGCGCGCCGAAGGCGGGCGCGTCACCACCACTCCGCCGGCCACGGCCATGGGGAGCAGGAGCGAGGTGGAACTCCGGAATCTTTGGCTTCTCTGGCGACGAAGGTGGAGGCGCTGAGCAGAGTGGGGAAGGGGCGAAGGGCAGCTGCAGAATGGGGTTTTCTGCCACGTTCCGATTTGCAAGCTGAGAAAGCGACATGGTCATAGGCCTGGGTTTCGCTATACTAGCTTTGACCATCGTCAAGGCTACAAGCTCATGTCATGCTTAGATTAAAGCACTCCAAAGGAAACTAACACGATTTCCATAACATAAGAAATTATCTATAAATTTCCACGATTTTCATAGTATAAGAAATTATCTATAAATCTTTTTTCATAGTGGTATGGTCTTCGAGTAATAATAGTTTCCTCTTTCTATCTCAATTTCACCAATAGGGAATGTTGCATTAACCGCATAGAAACGAGTGGTTTCTTCCCGGTAGTAAATTCATAATTTCTTATGCATTAGATCAAGAGTAGACATGGTTTCTCCATGAGGAAATCATTTCTATGATTTGTACTCTCTTTCCTCATTAATTAGTCTGCCACATCATCATTTTACTTAGTTGGCAAGCTATTTAATAAGGATAGAAACTACTATTAATACTTCATCGAGAGTGCCCTTATTGTTGCTCTCTGTCTATGTCAACGGGGCTCTTTATATCCGTAAATTTGGGTGATGAATAGCGCATTTGCAGTACAAAAGTGTTCCAAAAGTGTGTATTGAAACGCGTGTTGTGAGAGAATATGTGACTTAATGTGATGGGTGAATATTGAATTTGCAGTGCGATTTGCACATCTAAACAACCTTGCATTTTCTACTATTTGAATCACAACCATTAATTAGCCCGTGTCAGGACAAGGATGGAGACCAGGGTAACTAAATGGTGGTATAGTTATTAGTAGAAGACAAGGATACACAATAGTAATTCTAATGGCATCTTTTGTGTATCCACACTTAATAACGTGAATCACTTGTATTTATTATAAGTTTTATCATATTCCTTCCACCATCTCATTTTGTATATTGTTCTACATATAAATGATGCCACCATTCTTGTGGGTCATAGTGATTAGCCTATGTCCATATCCCATCATCAGTGGGCTATATAGATTCATTGATCAGTTATTACAGATTTATTTCTCAACTATTGAATATTGATAGGCACCACAAAACAATATACACCCTCGGAACGGTATTATTTGACGTTTTGTACAGCGCAACATAGCTAGCTGCAGGTCAATTTGGCTGTCGAAAACGTCAAGTATTCAAGGATGGAGGTAGTATATCCATCATTCAATTATATTATTGAGTGTGGTTATATATGGAGAGAAAACACGTTGATTGAATGGTGGGACTTGCACACATTCATCACTGATTGCTTCATTCATGTAGGGGCATGTCTAGAATGCCACCTTGAACATCACTGACACTAGATAATATTCCACGTATCCTAGCTAGCTGAACATAGATCATACAGTCGATGCAAAAGCCATCAAACATTAAATAAAAGGTCACAGTTAACTACAACCACCAAGATACTTATATGTTTGGCTGCACAACCATTAGGCTTGAGTGTTTGGCGTACAAAAGATATCATCTCCACTGTGTCCAAAAAGGCTGAAGCCATTTCCAGAATTCCAGTGAGTCCAGAACAGCCCAAAAACTGGCAACCATCAGCAATGCAGCACTTTTGATCAGCTCGCTGTCGAAAAGCTTCTCCTAACACCTCTTAGATGTTCCTGAAAACCAAAGTTCCAAGGCAATCAGCTACATCCTATGCAGTGAGCACTCTTCGTGCTTAGAAACAATGATAAAATAAGATCATGCATGCTCTGAACCAGAAATGAGTATTGCATGACAAATTCAACTTTACAATATCATTTGCCTAGAAATGTAATGATAGAACAGAGTGGCACACATCAAGCTGCTGGAAGTCATGCTCCAACAGATATGTCTACATGTGAGTGAGCCTGATTCTTTTCTTTTTTCCCCCCACACTTTTGTGATTAGCCTCAATAAATGGGGAAGGGGTTTTATGGCTAGCTAGCTGCTAGTTTAATAATATGTGTCAGCACAAGGATTCTATCCCATAAACCTTCCGTACACTCCAAAACATGTTTCATATATCCTTTCAGTGTCCTATATAGTCCATATTTCATACATTCCAGAACAGTTTAACAGCCAGGCCAAAAACAAGTAACACTGTCCAAAACAAGGGCCAAATAAGCTGTTTTAGAGTCCTGCTGCTAAAGCCGTTAAAAAGCTGGAGATTTAAACACTGGCATATATTACATGGCAGCATTAATTGTAGGCTGTTTGCTTGATAAATGTGAAATTTAGAATAAAATACCTCCAATAATCTGGGACAATATTGATGCCTTGTTGCTAACTTGAGCTGTCAAAAATATCATAATTAGAAACTATGTTCAATTATCACAGATAAAAAAGGAAAAAAAAAACAAAGTCAAGTGTAGTTTGTTACCTTCTTGTAAGGCCATGCAATCGACATCATATGTGCATCAGCCATAGTCTCCATCTCAGCATAAGGGCGAGGCAGAAATGCATCCTTTTTCAGCACAAGGTTCACAACTACTTCACAAAATTGCCTGCCAAGAGACTGACCTCCTAGCTTGGTGCTTGGATTAGTTGAAATAATTGTTCCCTTAGCCACAAGTAGATCAGATCTCAACATGGCATATAATATAACATCCTTTCCAACCTGAAGTAGATGATATATTTTTGAAACTGAGTAATTGGATTCTTGGAATAGCAATGAAATCAAGTAGAAACTGTGCAGGGAGCATGAGAAGATTACAAGTGAGTTATGTGCAAAGCGATGGGCGTCATCATTCCTTCATGTGCTTCTAATGTTTATTGCAAACACTGATGGGGCTGCAACGCGCCTATGGACAAGCAAGTTCTCATCATCATCAGAGTGATCATGGTCTTCATTATCTGATGAAGCATCATCTTCGTCACACTGAGTACCATGACATGCCGCATCCACAAGTTCTTTAGACCTTGGGCTCTACATCAAGAATTGTAATAATATATAAGAGATACATCTTTACACAATGATATGAAAGATAGTGAAGTAAAGACAGAGACACTTTTTTGTTAAGAGCCATTAGAATAAATATTTCAGACTTTTAGTCTAAATCCTACCCATTTTCCAAGTATTGCTCATCATGCTAAAGCTAAACAGTTTACACTTTACAACTTGGCTGTAATCCCACAGCAGCTTGATAACATTTGGCAAAAATGGATGTAATCACAAACAGCAGATATTGCATACTATAACTAGGTCCTGTGAGCAATATATACTGCACAACATATATTTTCATAAATGTCTGCAGACCAGTGCATATACAAAGTAAGTCATTACCATCAATGGCTTAAATCATTTAATACACAGCTTTTGCTAAAACCATGCATTTAAATTGTTTGATAATACTGATTCAATTCAATAATCAAGTGTTCCTATCAAAGGCCACATATACCCTGCTCAATTTAGTAAGCTTGGGTGCCCCTAAAGTGCAATTCTTTTTTTCCACGGTTGCTCACTCAAAACAGACACTTGACTGAAGAATGGATAACGGTAGGTGTTGGCCTAACCAAAACTTCCTCCCTTATACAGAAAGTTAGTTAACAACCATGCTGACGTTTAAATCACCGGTTCATGACTTCTGCATACTAATTAACATGGTGCTGAAACTAGTGGCCAGCACCCTGTAGGTTGGTGTAAACAAGATATACTCAATATAGGGCGTGACTGGTTTGTTGGTCCAACAAACCTGGTTCGTACATGGTGAACCAGGCTCTCTGTGGCCAGGCTCTCTAGATAATTAGGCACTTGATTAGTTGTTTGTTTGCATCTGCCTGGACACGCAGAGCAATTGATTTTGGTTGGCCCGACAGAATTGCCGGCCTGCATCACTGCTCTCTTGCACACGCAGCTCGTGCACCCAGAGTTGCATCACCTGGGCCTGGCTCGCGAGAAACGCTCTATTCCTGCGTTTCCAGCGGGCCTGGCTCAAGCTACATGGCTGGCTGGCTGCACCACCAGCAGAGCCAGGCTCAAGCGCTTGATCAGGATCCCAAACATCTTGAAGTTGCATCTACAGAGCCTGGTTGGAGCATATGCATCCAATCAATCAGACACATAACCTATAAGGGGGAAAACTAGCTTTTAAAACCATCATATCCCAGAATCAGAAACTGCTGCCCTGCTGACTGTTTGGGGAAAACACAATCATATGACATACAGTAAAGTTACAGAAAATAATGTTTAAACCATCTTGATAGCTTGATTTCCAATCACACAGACCTCCTGCACTTTCACAACTGACCAAATTGCTTAAACATTTGTGTAATTAATTACTATTTCATGAGAGACAAGCGCCATCTTCCATTTTATTTTCCAACTATCAACAAGATCACTTGCTAATTGCCTTCAGAACAGTAAGCTGCAGTTCAGGGAGACAAGGGTGATGCACAAATGCAAAAAGCCAAAAAGATAAGACAGTTTTTCTTCTAACCTGCAAATTTTCTTTACATGGGGCTTGTAGTGGAGTTGGTCTTCTGCTTCTAACCAGTTCCAAGAGAGGAAGGTCTTTCGTTGGAGAGGATAACTTGTTATTATAATTTGTGCCAAAGATGATGTAGCGTTTACGCCACAGAATGACCTTATGGACAGCCTCCCCAAGTTTCTCTACCCCTTCATATCCAGGATAGACCAGGTCAAGGTCATCAAGTCCTGCACATACCTCATCCAACCTGACCCTGGAGTAGCCTGGAAGTACCTTGCTGCCATGGAAGACCTGCCCTGGCTCCACAGGATAAGCCATGCCTAAAGCCACTTTTAAGGAGATGTTACAAAATTGGACATGTAGCTGACATGGTTGTTGAACCATGATATCGTCCACAGGATATCGGGCCGAGTCCATTTCTGGGAGACACACAGAAGCACAGCTACTTGATTGCTCAGAGGGGCAGGTGGGCATAGAATCACTTAGACCTTGATGCATTTGGCACATGGCTAGTTGCACTTGTCGTTTTATTTCTTGGGATGTGAATCTCTGTACTTCAGCTCGGAGATCTTCCATCATGTGCGATCCTTCTTCACTATACTCGGTCCTTGAGCGACGAGGAGCCATCCTTTGATACAATATTTATAGTTAAGTATGCTGAATTCAAGACCATGGTAGTTAAAGTTCAAATTCAAAGACAATCATATATATAGACATGATCAACTATTTGAAATGTAGAAGTTGCATATTTAAGTCAATCAGCTTAACCATGCTATGCTACAGGCCTGCAGTTGGAGGTGATAGGCACTTTGTATTACCTAAATATTGTTACCTTCAACTTCAAGACTCTTGCCACAACAGCCAACAGGTGCCAACTATCATCATTGGCAGTGTAATTCAGGGGCACAAATGATAACAAGTATAGGCAACAAATGGCTAAATTGATTGTTTTTCCTTTATGATTGTTATAGAGTTCTAGCAAAAAATGGCTACATGAATTTATTTATTTATTATTTATGGTTGCTATAGAGTTTAGCGACAAACAACATTGTTTCTCATAAATATGTTTGCCCAACCCAAACACCACGTTTGAGAGGCTGCAGCACAGCAGAAGGGGTAACAGAACTAGCTACGAGCTACCAAAATATACAATCTGCAGCCTTATATCAAAGGAAACAGAATCATATGCTCGTTGATAGCCAAACTAAGCTCAGTTGTCTCTTTGATATAAGGACATGGCTAAGCCGAAAGAAAGGAGAGCAGTAAGATTATTGAGAAAAAAATGTCTTTCAAGTTTCCATATATATCAACCTCTATATTAATTTATGCAGACAGGCCTCTGGCCTGGTGGTTGTACTCGAGCTAGGAGCCAGCTGGCCAGGGTTCAATCCCAAGTCCTGCACGCCTTCAAGCAAAGACAGGGACTTCAGTCCTTTCTCTAAAAAAAATGTACTAATGGTGGAACCCGTAAGTTCATAGTTCACAGTCCCACACAATCTTGCTGTAAATAAAGAAATAGTGGCGTGTGCACTTAAAGTTCCAAACCACAAAGCTATTAGCATCATTGCGTAGTCAGAACAAATGGAACAAGGTCCCGTGGCTGAGATATCACAAAATAATGGTGAGATTGGGCAACAATAACAGTCCAAGGGCACATGTTCAAAGCATAACATCAACAAACAAAGCAGAATTGAATAAAGTAGGCACAATAGCTCCACAGGAACAGCAAAAGAAGGCCACCAAGTCAAGCACAGGCACGCCACCTAAGAAGTAAGAACAATCACAGATTGGTAGCCACGGAGAACGGGAAGAGGGGCCTCACTACCTCACGGTCCGATAGAGCTCCGTGTTGATTCGGCGCGGCGGTGAAGGCCCGCCAGGGAAGCAGATTCGAGCGGGTGAGCGAGGTTGGCGCCGCGTGGAGGAGGAAGTCGACGAGTACTCGAGGAGGCCAGCCGGGAGGCGTGAAGGAAAAGGTCGGTGGCGTGGAGGCCCGCCGGAAGAGGTGGTCGGAGCCGAGGTCGCCGGGAAGGCCGACGAAGAGATGGACGGGCCGCGACTGGGGGTTACGTCGCCGCGACGCGAGGCCCCGCGCCGGGTACGACGCCGGCGCGGACCGGACGCGCCGCTCGCAGGGAGGGAGCCCGACGAGAATGCGGCCGCACCCGCACCCTTGGTCAACGAGGGGCGGGCAGATCGATGAGGACGCGGCGGCGCGGCATGGAAGCTGCTCCGGCGATGAAGGGGCGCGGCAGGGCACGGGGGGAGAAGAGGACAGGGGCGGCGGCGCGGCTTGGAAGTGGGGAGGCGAGCGGGAGTGGGCGAGTGGCACTGCCGGTGCCCAGTGGTATACAGTCAGCTGGCACAGTGTAAATTAAATCGCACCTTTGCCAAAATTAAAACCACATTCATCGTTATTCAAAAGTAAATTAAACCACGTCTATATTCTTGCAAATTAAATTGAACCACATCCATATCCACATACCCTAAATTCTCCACTACATTATCTTAACATGTCTCTTTTCTCACGGAAAAATTGGATTTGTAGCATAAAAATCATCATTTAGGTATATACTATCAAAAAATTCAATTGTAGATATTTTGTTAAAAGATTTGTGAGATCAGGCCTCAACGGGGCTATGAATTTCGCAAGCAAGAGTGGGGAACGAGGGTGACTAGAAGAGTTTCTGTTGGCACCTTTTCGGGACCAACACACGGCGTGTAGAGGAGCTCGCTGCAGCAACTCTACACAGGGCGGTCAAACCGCCTATGCAGGGCGGTCAGACCACGTCAGCCGGGGTGAACCGGCGGTAGACCTTCGAACGCTCACCCGGGAAGGATCCCGTCGGGGCAGGCGCACGTAGGGTTGTCCTAGGGTCGGCAGGCTACCTAGGACGGCCTCAATCGACGTAGAGACGAATGAGGAACAGCAAGTAATAGATTGGAAAAGTTTGGGCAAAGGGAAAAGGTAAAAAGATAAATGAAAGTGTTTTGATCGATTGGATGATGCTCAATCGGTCGTGGCCCTTTATATTTATAGGGAGGGGAGTTCATGCCCCATTAGGAATCGAAACCATTACAAAAAGTGTAAAAATACAACTCCTAACCAATTTTGGCAGGGTAAGGCGGTCTAACCGTCCCTGGGACGCGGTCTGACCGCGTACCGGACGTACAAACCTTCTCGAAACCATATCTCTCATCCGGACTCCGAATTGGACGTTCCACATATGAATCTTGATCTACTCGACGAGACCTATCCAATGGTGAAGTCCAAATTACCTTTTAAGGAATTTGACCAGGGCGGTCAGACCGCCTATGTAGGGCGGTCAAACCGGGTTTACCCGGACCTGTCAATTTTGGGTGTCAACATATGCCCCCCTGTTTTATGGCAAAGCTTTGCGTGCCAGAAAACATTCTTTTAACCCAGAATTGACCAAGGATGATGAGAGACACTGCATCGGCCATATATTTTTTCTAAGGGCGATAATCATCTTATCGGCCATAAGCTTGTTCTTAGCTCAAGGAATGATTTTCTTCGGCCTCCATATCTTCTTAGTACCTACTGACTTTGTTGGCGTGGCCGTTGGTTGTGACTCCATTGCTCCTTGCTTCCGCAGCCGCTGCAATCTTCTTTTTTGAGTATGAGACAAGCCTGAGGGACACCACCTCGGCTGTGAGTATTTTGAATCTTTCTTGCTGTCCTGCTCATCTCTTTTAGAGTTAATGGATGCACTCTTGACCAGATTATTGTCAACAACAAACGGTCTTTGCATTGAACAATTATTTACATATATAGGAGGATATTGAATCATATATGAGCGCATATGTAAATTAGTATAATCCAAAGGTGAATAATAGCAAGGATATGACCAAGACCATGGTGAGGTCGGTCCAACATATGGGTAAGGTGCGACAGCATAATTTTCTTGAATTTTGCAAGAACAAGGTGTATTTTGAGATTTTGATGAAGAATTCAAATTTTTACCTTTATTTGGTCGACTCCTTTGTTTTTGACTTGCTCCCTTCTTCTTATATTTGGCCAGGAGTTCTTCAAAACTCGGCCTTACCTTTTTCTTGGGAGCATCTCCATTTTTTCTGTAAACAGCGGTCAGACCGCCCTGGGACGCGGTTAAACCGCCCTAGGACGCGGTTAAACCGCCCCTGGACCCGGTTAGACCGCCCTGGGTAGTGGCCAGACCGGTCGATGCACTGTCGGCTTTTTCTGCAGTGTCTTGCCCCCCGAGCGTTGAAGCCTTCGCTGCAATCTTGGGGGTCTCCTCCAGTGACAGCTTCTCGTCACGCCTTTGCTCTCCAATGATTATATTCTTCCCCTTTGCTTTATCGGCTTGATCCGGCCGAATGAGTACCTTGGGATTTAGCAACTCAAGAGTATTCATAAAAGCATTAACAGGGAAAGGATTTTGGTCGACTTGCATATTATGAAATACTAAACGGCCTTCGTTAATAGCCGATTGTATTTGCCGACGAAAACTATTACAATCATTAGTTGCATGAGAATAAGAATGATGAAATTTACAATAGGCACGCTTCTTTATTTCATCAGATGGTGGCAAAGTGTGAGATATTTTAATCTTACCCAATTTTAATAACTCATCAAAGATCCTATCACACTTAGCCACGTCAAAAGTGAATTTTATCTCATCTTGCCGACTCTTATGGGCCGGCTTGAGAGAAGCACAAGTATTTGGTTTATCATCAGATGACCATGTAAATTCAGCAGCATATACATCTTTACTCTTATCGTCCGAATAATCAGATGCATAATAAATAGGACGATTAGACTTTTCATTAGTTTTTTGTGAATTCTTAAATTCCTTAAGTCGGTTTTCATTAGCTAAAGCTTTTTGCAACAACCGACTAACATCTAAGAAATCTTGACCATCTAGCTTCTCTTTATGGATATCAAGCAAACCAGAAAAAGTAAGATCAGCTAGGTCTCTATCAGAAATTGTCAAACTATAGCATCGGTTTCTAGTGTCTCTAAATCTTCTAATATATTCGGTCACAGATTCATTAGATTTTTGCTTAACCGATACAAGATGTGACAATTTCAACTCAGTTTCACCAGTAAAGAAATAATCATGAAATTTATTCTCTATATCAGAAAAAGTGTAAACTGAGTTGGGTGGCAAAGAAATAAACCAAGTAAATGCAGCACCCGATAGAGATAAAGGAAACAATCTCATTTTATAAATATCATTAGAAGCCGCTGCACCACATTGTATAGTAAATTAGCCTATATGCTCTAATGTACTTCTACCATCATCCCCACTAAATTTAGTAAACTCTGGTATTTTAAATCCCTGTGGGTACGAGATATACTCATAATTCTCAGGATACGGTCTTTGATATGACCGACTTTTAGTTTTAGGCTCTGTACCAAAAGTTTGTCTAAATATCTCGAGCATCTCTTCTCTAAATCCCTCCATCCCCAAAGCGGTTCTAGGTCTAGCCGATCCAGGATGTGGTGCTCGATTTATATTAGGTTGTGCTGTGCTATATGTTGATGTTTGGTTCGGCAATGTGTTAGGAACATGCTGCAACGAACTATTAGGAACATATGCACTTGGCTCGCTATATACAACCGTATGCGGCATCATTGCATTAGTAGCGGCCATTGTACTCCCTCCACCAGCCGAAGCACCAATAGTGGTCCGGCTATGTATGTGGTGGATTGGAGGTACACCAATGGGGACTTTAGGTATATGCAAGTCTGAAAAATCATCTAGAGTGCTATCTTTAGAATTTTCGGTATTAGAAGTAGATGCATTAATATCATTACCAAAAAATTGTTTACCAAATTTGGCCTCTATACGATCTAAACGAGAATTCATCGTAGATTCAAATTTTTCACTCATGGCAACAAATTTGTTATTCAAGCTAGCACTAACAGCCCCATCAATCATGTTTGCAATATCTGAATTAGCTTCGAGTGGTTTACTCACAGTGGGTGTTACCTTTGGTTGTTGAAGAGGAGGAAACTCAAATTCTTGAACTTCCACCACTTTTCCATCGCGAGTCTTCCGAAAACCCGATATGAAGTCCTTCCACTCAGCTTCCCTTCGAGCTTTCTGATACTCCTCGAAGGCTTGACGCTTCACATCCAGAACGTCACCGTCAGTCATGTCGATGATGTTCTTGGGGTCGAGATCGCAAAGAGATCCTTTGTCATCGGCCATGGTAGCCGACAAATCTTTCTTCTTCTTCTCCAGCGGAATCGCCAATTTGTTGGCACCTTTTCGGGACCAACACATGGCGTGTTGAGCTCGCTGCAGCAACTCTACACAGGGCGGTCAAACCGCCTATGCAGGGCGGTCAGACCGCGTCAGCCGGGGTGAACCGGCGGTAGACCTTCGAACGCTCACCCGGGAAGGATCCCGTCGGGGCAGGCGCACGTAGGGTTGTCCTAGGGTCGGCAGGCCACCTAGGACGCCCTCAATCGACGTAGAGACGAAGGAGGAACAGCAAGTAATAGATTGGAAAAGTTTGGGCAAAGGGAAAAGGTAAAAAGATAAATGAAAGTGTTTTGATCGATTGGATGATGCTCAATCGGCCGTGGCCCTTTATATTTATAGGGAGGGGAGGTCTTGCCCCATTAGGAATCGAAACCATTACAAAAAGTGTAAAAATACAACTCCTAACCAGTTTTAGCAGGGTAAGGCGGTCTAACCGCCCCTGGGACGCGGTCTGACCGCGTACCGGACGTACAAACTTTCTCGAAGTCATATCTCTCTCATTCGGACTCCGAATTGGACGTTCCACATATGAATCTTGATCTACTCGACGAGACCTATCCAATGGTGAAGTCCAAATTACCTTTTAAGGAATTTGACCAGGGCGGTCAGACCATCTATGTAGGGCGGTCAAACCGGGTTTACCCGGACCTGTCAATTTTGGGTGTCAACAGTTTCCTTGTGTACGAGGGAGATCGACTACATGCCTCATTGGGTAAATGGCAAATATGATTTAATTAATTTCATGTGCAAGTCTAATACTCCCTCCGTTCTAAATTGCAAGTCGTTTTGGCTTTTTTAAATTTATTATGCATTTAGATATAGTGTATGTCTAGATGCATAATAATCTCTATGAACCTAGAAAAGCCAAAACAATCTACAATTTGGAATGAAGTAAGAAGTTCTAGGGTAATTGGTGTTTGAATGCTGGTGACAAGTTCTTAGTTGCAGGGTCGTAGTTTACATACCACCCCTCCCCCCAAACCATCAAAGGTGGAACACATAACACACACACACACACCCTCCCCAAAACTACAAAACCATACATTGAGCCCCCAAACTTCTTTAATCGGTGCACTTAACCCCCTAAACCTGGTTTGAGTGGTATTCTAGAGTGGTTTTGCCACCGTGGACTGCTGAGGTGGACAGGGATGCTTACATGGACCGTCTGACCACGTGGGACCCGCCTGTAAGTCACGTTGGGATCAAATGGGGACAGGATCCTTCTAATCTTTTGTCGTCGCCGTCCCTCTCTCGCCTGCTCCTCCCCTTCCGCCACCAATCGGCATCCATGGCGACGTCAAGCTCCTGCTCATCTCGGGGATGCCGATTGGCACTGCAGCGGCGGGCCTTGCGGAGGGAGCAACGCATCCTCCTGCCGCTGATGGTGCAGAGGTGGAGTCCAGACATGGCGGCGCAGTGTGTGGCCTCCAGGTGCGCGAAGTGGATGAAGGCATGCCCGGTTTTGAGGCCATGTAGGTGAGGCGACGGCCGAGGGGGCCTTTGCCAGATAGGGGGCCAAATTTGCGTGTATAGACAGGAAGAGCTGCAGGGGCCATGATCGAGATCGAGGGTAGGCATGCCGAACGAGAATACGATTTGTCAATTGCTAATTGCCATCTATCGCCAGTCCCTCCCGAAAATTTTTTAAAAGAACTAATTGTCGTCTCTGGAAACGAATTGCATATCTGCTTTGCTGCCTTCTCGTCTCTCGTCCTCATTTGATCCCAACGTGACTTACAGGCGGAGGGGGGAGCTGGCGAGAGAGGGACGACGGTGACAAAACATTAGAAGGATCATGTCCCCATTTGATCCCAACGTGACTTACAGGCGAGTCCCACACGGTCAAACGGTCCACATAAGCATCCCTGTCCACCTCAGCAGTCCACGGTGGCAAAACCACTCTAGAATACCGCTCAAACCAGGTTTAGGGGTTAAGTGCACCAATTAAAGAAGTTTGGGGGGCTCATTGTCTGGTTTTGTAGTTAGGGGGGTTATGTGTTCCTGCTTTGATAGTTTGGGGGTATGTAGACTTCTTCCATTCAAGGTGTGAGGGCAGCCACTAGTAATCTTATGTGTTGACACTTGCTACATATTTTACACCGAATTACGGCAACTAGGTCTGCAGGGCAGCAACTAGTGAGGCGCGGAACTGACAATATTAGCGATAAAGATGGTACGTCAGCAAGAGAACTTGCAACGGATCGCAGTGTCCTACCATGATGTACGACATCGCCATCAAGGTATGACATCACCAATCAAGGTCGAACACCTAGAATGTTTTTAACAATCAGCAGCTCTCAATTCAGTTCGAAAAGAAGTTGACACAAACACCCGAACTGTATTTAAAGGTATCTTTGAGAACTCTTTAATGAAACTCAACTTTGGCGCAACGCTCCTGAGCGCATTGCTTTGGCGCCAAAAGTGAACCTGCACCCCTCGCGCAACCGCACCGGATCCCGCCGCCGCTAGGGATTGAGTTGGGAGCACGAGCCCGAGCGTACAACAGTGCCAACAACGACGATAAAGCTTGGGAGCACGAGCCATGTCGTCCTTTCACGAAGAGACGGCGCGGTCGTCTATCGGCCCCGGCGGGGTTTTTTGCAAAGTTTCCAACACAGAGACAACGATGACCGTTGTACGTGCCCTTAGCGACAAAGATGGTACGTCAGCAACACAACTTGCAACGGATCACGGTGTCGTACCCTTGATGTACGACATCGCATCAAGGTCGAACAACTGGAATGTTTTTAATACAATCAGCAGCTCTCGCGGTTCAGTTCGAAACGAAGGGGGTGTTTGATCCACCTGACTAGTACTAGTGAGACTATTTTTAGTCCCTAAAGGGACTAAATCATATACGGAGGGAGTACCCCAACTTAAGGTGACTAAATGTCGGGGTTCTCTACCGCCGGCAGTAAATTTGTATCGGATTGCGTGCCGGGCCTCGGACGGTTGCGCAAATGGGGGTACACATGATTTATACTGGTTCGGGCCTCCGTAAAGTAACACCCTACGTCCAGTTTGCGTTGTTGTGTTACTTGCGCTGATTTGTAGTAGGGGGTACAAATTGGCGAGAGAGGGAGCTCGGTCCCAAGTCTCTATAGTTTGTAGAAGCCATGGATGGCTGGAGGTTGAAGAAGAAAGTGAGAGTCTGCTTCTCCCGTGAGGAGAAGGAAGGAGTCAAAAAAGAAGTCCCCTCCTCCACCGTGGGGCCCCTACAGTCCCTTTTATAAGACAAGGGAGGCAGGTTACATGAGTGGAGAGACAAAGAGAGAGAGGTGGGGAGTGTGCATGCACAACAGGTGTACGGGGGGAAGTTGGCTGCATGGTTGCTCGTGTCAGGTCCTGGTGCCATGCCTCATGCACGCAGCTTGGCCATTAAATGTTTCTGACACCTGGCACTTGCATGGGTAATGAGGGAATCCAAACTTCTCTGGGGGACTTTCAACTTAGTCGGAGGCTGCATGGCTGGCAAGCATGTGAGGTCATGGCCATGATTTGTGGCCGTTTTCCCTCACAAAAATAATTCTCGGAATACCGTTTGAATTGGGGCCGTTTTCCTTCATGAAAATAAATCTAGAAAACCACCAAAAATACCCCGGAGGCCATCGTGGCCGTGATAGTCGCTCGTAATAGCTGTCTTTGGGTACCCATAATATTGGGTCCCGTCAGTAGCCCCCGAGTCTGGGAGGGAGTCGTAGACTCGTTCCCAGGTTCAGTCCTCACGGTGGAGAGGTAGATCGTCGTCCGTACGGCGGGGGCGCGCGAGCGCACCCGCCGGGTGTAGCCCCCGAGCCCGCTTGGGAGTCGGAGACTTGCTCGCGGGGTTAGTGATTTCGGGGCTGAACATCGTTTCGTCGGAGGTGTCGTCGCACCCGAGCTTGCGGGAGGAAGATGAATTTTGGTGACCTCGCACGGCGCGAGGCACTAGTCGGGGAGTCGGTTTCCCTTTTCGCTACGACCCTCGCGCATCCTTTTCGTTAGGAAGGAGGGGCTGGGTGACGTCGAAGCTTGCCTCGCTGGCCGAGCCTCGGCACCCCATGAGCTGCGTGCGGGTGAGCTCGAGTGAAGCCTCGGAGTCCCATTCGTCGGGTTCCGAACGGATCAGCTGGTGATCGACCTCAGATTCCTGGTGGTAAAGTCATCTAGTTACCGAGCCCGTTCGGTTGGACTCGGCGGCTCGTTGCCTTTCCGTCGGGGAAAAAACATGAACTCCTTTTCCATCAAGACTCGAACGCAGTTCAGGATGCCCACGGCGCTCGTGCGCCTGAGTTCCGGCCACTGGGGCCCATCCCTCGCCGCCCCTCGCTCGGGTGTCCAGGAGCGGCTGTCGAACCCTTCGACGGGCCAGCCTTCGAACTCCCGGTCGTCGGTGTGTGGCGCCGACCCTTGGGTGCAGAGCCGCAAGGAGCCGCCGGGGCCATCGGAAGAGTGCAGCGTCATCGTCGCGACGGTCAAGTAGTTGTCGCCCAGCCCTCGAGCGCGAGGGCCGAGTAGTAGTCGTCTAGCCCTCGAGCGCGAGGGCCGAGTAGTAGTCGTCGTCTCCCAGCCCCCGAGCGTGAGGGCCGAGTCTGCGGGTCTGTTCCTGTAGAAGAAAATCGGAAGATGGCAGTACGTGGTGTTACAAATACTAATTTAAGAGAAAATACTTTTGACAACGTACAACGAGAAATCTAAGTCCAACTCTTTTAAGTCTATTTAATTTCCCCAGGTAGTTATCCTGTTGTGTTTAAGCACCTGACCCCCAACAGCCGCATCCGTAGCGCAGGGAGCAGGCCGCGTGCACGCGTGGAAAGTGTAGGCGTGGGGTCGAGGATTCACGATTTAAGGCATGTGCTCCCCAAGTACTTTTAGCGACTTGTGTGAGAGAGAAAAAAGAAAGTGTGCTGATGTGTCCCGGCGACGCGTGCCGGGGTGTGGTATAGCTGGAAAAATGGTGGTGCTAGAAGTATACTTAGCTCGATTTATGTTCGCGTCGGGGGAGTCGGCGTGTCGTTCCCGGGCCCGTCCTGACAAGCCCGCGAGCTCCGTGTTGCCCGTGGCGGTCGAGCGAGCGGCTGCCAAGACGGTCGGCGATTTGTCAGAGTCGTCGTTGGTTTCGCGTGAGAGGCGTCACGGGTTCGTTCGAGGCAGTTGCCAGATGGCTGCCAGCGCCGTTCACCGTTGTTGTTGATGGCGGCGCCGCGGTCGGTCGGTGGCGAAAAGGAAGGCTCAGCGCGAGCGTCCTTCGGGATGATTCGGGGTGTGCTCGTAAGCGATGAAGGTGCGAGCCGGGTCGCTGCGGCGAGGTATGCGAAGAAGGACGAGGTACGATGACGAGCAGTGACGCAGCGATCGGTCCCGGCTTGCCGCCACCCGTTGCGTTGCTCGAAACGGCTTTGTCCTGATCAGGGTGGCGAGCGGCCAATGTTGCAGCTCGTTGCCTACACACAAGAACTTAGGTACAGACGATAAAATCATGTTTTTAGGTCAGAAATGCGATGTTCCTGAGCGGGAACTTCATTTGTTCGAGTTGTTTTTCCGTCCCTGAAGAGTTTCTCGGAGTAGGCTCGTTCGCACGACTTCCTTCCGCCTCGCACGAGTACTCTCCACCTCGCACGAGATGACCTTCCGAGAAGTTTTCGCCTCGCACGAGAAGCCCTTCCGAGGAGTTCCTCGGAAAAGTTTTCGCCTCGCACGAGAAGCCCTTCCGAGGAGTTCCTCCGAGAACCCCTTCCGAGGAGTTTCCACCTCGTACGAGAAGGGGCGCCTCGCTCGAGTAGAGTCGTGTCCATCACCTGAGTAGTAGGGATTCGCACGAGGAGTTTCCCCCTCGCGACGTCCGCCTCCGAGTAGCCTTTCCGAGTACACGGTCCTGTAAAAAGCAAAAGAAGAAAGAGAAAAAACTTCTCCCGAGGGGGAGTCAACCCATCACCGTGGGGTGCAATGCGAGCTCGCCGAATCCGTCGGGGACCGTCGCCACCTCCCCACTCCACCCCTGGACCACGCCGCTGCCCACGGCTGGAGGGAGAGGCGCCACCACTCATGGCTGGAGGGAGCCTGTCGCCGCGCCGCAGTTGGGGGAGATGTGCTGCCGCGCCGCGGTGGAGGGTCGAGCCGCCGCCGCCTGCTCGGGACGCAGTCACCGTGGGCGCCGCGCCTGGGCGTTACGAGGAGGCGGAGTAGATGGGGGCCGCGTTGGGCGACTGCGGTTCGTGCAGAGGAGGGAGCGCGCCAGACTGTTGCGGCGTGACGAGGCAGTGGTGGATGCACCGGGTCAGGCATCCGCGCCCCGAGGAGGAGGTCGTGTCCGCGCGAAGACGTGGAGGCAGAGAGGAAGAGACGCCGCACCGCGTCGTCAGGCGAAGAGGGGACGACAGCCGCGGGCGCCGCGCCACCTGCGATGGAGGGGAGAGAAAAAAACGGCGTGGCAGCTCGCTGTCCCCCGCGCTCGTGCCGAAAGGCCGTCGCGCTGCTGGTCGGCCCTGGGAGGAGAAACGGGTCGCCGCGCCGCGGTGTGACGAGGAAACGAAGGCGGCACGTCGCGAGGTCGCCGCGCGGCGCGGAAGAGGAGGCAGGGTGTCGCGGGCGCCGTCGCGGGCGTCGAGGAGGACGTGACGGTGGGAGCTGCGTCGGACGGCCGCGTCGGGCGGCGAGGTGAAGTTGAGTCGCGGGCCGCCGGCTGGCAGACCGGAGTCGAGGTGGTGTCTGCGCCGGCTGCGCCGCGGGCGAGGACCGTACCGTCGTGCCGCAGCGTGACGAGGATGCGGAGGCGGCACGACGTGAGGCCGCTGCGCGGGGCGGAGGAGTCGGAGCCACGCCGAGCAACTGAGCCGCAGCGGCGAGAACCGGGTCGTCGGACGGCGAGGCGGAGGTGGAGCCGCGTCGGACGGCTGTGCCCCGTGTAGGAGAAGATGGCGAGCGTCGCGCCTGGGCAGCCGCGAGGCGAGGAGATGGGGCTCCGCCGCGGCACCTGTTGAGGCGGCGACGCCGGTTCCGCGGCGCGAGGTGGAGACGGGGAAGAGCGGCGCGGGGCCGCCGCGGGCGCAGCGCGAGGAGGAGGAAACGCGCGGGTCTGCGAGGACGAGGAAACGCGCCGAGGTGGAGTCGAGGTGGTGGGCCGCGTCGTCGCGTCGCGATGAGGAGGCGGAGATGACCGTGTCGGGCGACCACGCCCCGTGGGGGAGACAGCGAGCGCCGCGGCGCGTGATCGGGGAGCGCTCGACGCTGCAGACGCCGTAGGGCCCGCAGACGTGGTAGCCGTCGCACTCGTCGATGTAAGGAATCGGATGCCCGTTAGCCTAAGAGGGGGAGGGGGTGAATTAGGTAACTTAAAACCTTAACCTATGGCTCACTAAATTTTACACAAAAGTAAACTAGAACATACTATCTATATGTGCAACTACGGTTGTTCTAGTGTGAAACTCCCATCCCAAAACAAGGTTTGCAACCTATAGCCATTCCTAGCAAGATACTACTCTAGGAAAGTAAAGGCAAGCAAAGATTGCAATAGAGTAAATGCGGAAACGTAAAGGGGATGAGAGGAAGCAAACTCTTGACACGCGATTTATCCCGTGGTATCGGTAGGCACTAAGCCACCCCTAGTCCACGTTGTTGAAGCACTCACACAAGAGTATTGCTTCCCGGTCACCAAGTCTCTCCCAAGAGCACCAACTTGACTTGCCACAAAGGCTAGCCACTTAGGCACTTGTCAAGCTCCCTTGGTCACCTTGATGCCGCCTCCACTAAGGAGCTTCTCCACCAAGGAAGGGGGTCTCCACGTCCCCCGCACAAAGTGTCCTCGCCGCTCCACACCAAGCCGGAGGGTCGATGACGATTGCCGGTGAGCCACTTAGGCCCCAAGGCTTCCGGCGAACCTTGTACAACTGGATTCACTCAAGAATCACCTCACAAGGTTGGCACAACCTTGCACTCACTCAGCTCTAAGCTAAGCCTAGCACTAAGCACATACACTAAGCATATGCAAGTCTATGGATGAGCAATTAAGCACTTGGATGGATTGGATATGATCTTCTAGGTGTCTTGAACTCTCCTGCACTTCCACACTATCCAGCTCGCTCAAATGGGTGAGTGGAGGGGGTATAAATAGCCCAAGGCATCAAACTAGCCGTTGGCTAACGTCCACTGAAAAAGGTACCGTCGGATGATCCGACGCTATATTTTCCAGGGCGTCGGTTCATCCGGTGCCCCTCCCACGTCACTTAGCCGTTGAGGTTCTCTGACACAACTGCTCCGACGCTATGCACCGACGGCGCGTCGGATCATCCGGTGCTGAAGACTCCGCGCTCAAGTCGCCTCTGTTAGCTTCTAATCGACCGTCGGATAGACCGACGCTTCTCCTTGTCCAAGGCGTCGGATCATCCGGTGCTGAAGGCTTCGTCTTGGCGCGTCTCTGTATGAATTCAAACTGAGCGTCGGATAGACCAACGGGGTCCCCACTCAGACCGTCGGATCATCCGGTGCTACTGTCTTCCTTGCTCTTCCTCTGCAACTCGTCCGACGCTACTAAATAATGGACCGTCGGTTCATCCGACGGTACCTAGGGTTTGACCCTGTGTACCAACTCGTCCGACGATTGCACCGACGCTTGTATTTGAGGGACCGTCGGTTCATCCGACGGTGTCTTTTCTTTTCCTTTTCTTGCTCGGTTTTGACCCTTGAAAAATACACTATCTTCTCAATTTGGCATATGGTTTTCTTGCATCCTTGGGACCTAGAAGTGTCTACAAAGACATGCTAAAACAATAGGGTTAGTCCCAATGATCATGTTGTCATGAATCACCAAAATCAAACTCGAACTAATGACATATGAGGCCATGTTCGCTACAGTCGAGCGGGCAGGACCAGCAGAGGCTCCAGGACTGCGTCATGTCGATCCACATGAGGCGCTGGATCTGGCCGGAGGAGTTGACGACGAAGCGCGTGAGCACGGTGGCGTTGGGGAGCACGTTGTAGCTGTAGAAGGCCTCCTCGCCGGGCGCGGAGACGAAGCGGAAGGTGAGGAGGCTGTTGGACTTGAGGTTGGGCACGCCGGAGAACTGGAAGCCGTTCCAGGGCCCGCTGACGAGCGCCGCCGCGCGTCGGGCGGCCCCGCGTCGGAGGTCCACCGGCTGCAGGTCGGGTTTGACTTGCGCCCGCGGTTGTCGACTCTGCCGGTAGCTCTTGCAATTGGACGAGTCAGGAAACGTTTTTTTTTTTAGCAGATCACAAGAGCTTTATTAAATCACAGCAGGATTACAGTCTTTCGTCGTCGCTTCCACAAGACGCGACGGGAACAAGTCTAACCAGACAAGTTCAGGTTTTAGCAACGATGGCAAGCTTGCACACACATGTGCTGCCCCGTTGCCTTCCCTGTGAACAAACGAAAATTCCGAAGAAGCAAAAGACCTGCTAAGCTCTTGGATCTCTTCCCAGAGACCATAAAACACACTACGATCGCCAATACCAGATTGTAGCATGTTCACCAACGCTAGATTGTCACTTTCCAGCACAACCCTGTCAAAACCACGTTGTGCCGCCAAAGCAATTCCATCACGAGCAGCAAGGAACTCCCCTGTCAGAGCATCCGCCAAATGGCTATAGCGCTTTGCCGCAGCTGCAAGCAACCTTCCATCTGCATCGCGGATCACAGCCCCAGAAGCGCCGGTCGCCGTAGAGGCATGGAAGGAGGCGTCAGAGTTCACCTTGGTCCAACCTGGTGGAGGGAGCTCCCACTGGGATCGTCGAGCTTGCCTGGGCTGTTCCCCGGAGTTACCAGTCTGCAGGCATATGAGATCTTCAACCATGGCTGCAATATGTCGCGCAGCTGCTTGCGCCTTCCATGTTTCCTTTCCATGCATCCTTGCATTTCTCCCTGACCAAAGTGACCAGGCGCCACTAACAATCAGTGCAGATTCACTCGGTGTGCACAAGTCCCCTGATAACACATCTCTTGTCCATGTTGCCTCATGTAAATCCGGCAAACGGAGGCCAGTAAGTTGTTGTACCGCTCTCCAAAATTGTTGCGCAAAGGTACACTTAAGAGCAACATGAAACAGGGACTCCCCAGGCTCGCCACAGGCGACGCAATGGTCTTCCTTTTCAATGTGCCTCCTCTTCAGTTCAGCTTTTGACGGCAGGGAAGAATTCAACGCGCGCCACCAAAAAATCCGGACTTTTGGTGGGACATGCAGGCGCCACAGCGCTGCCCACCATTGTGAATTACCAGAGGAAGTTGCAATGTTATCAGCCATCGCCTCCTTCTGATCTTGTTCCTCCTTGAGCCTCCGTTAACACGAACGGACCGAGTACCACCCACTCCGCTCATCAGCCCAGGCATATGTGTCTTCTTGCATTCGGGAGCCGGGTCTTACTTTCAGGATTTCTTCAGCGTCATGTGGGATAAAAGAGCTGCGAATTAACTGCTCATTCCAGGTTCTCGTTCCCGGCAAGAACAACTCGTGAACCTGTTCCATACGCACCTCCTCCAATCTCACTAAAGGCTTCATAGATCTTAAGCCCCCAATCCATTGGTCTGTCCATATATTGACAGAATCACCGGGGCCTATTCTCTTTATCAAGCCTTTCTTCAGTGCTTCTCTGCCCCATAGAATAGCACGTCAAGTTTCTGAACTTTTCTTTTTCTTGGTGGCAGAGATGAAGTCACCATGTGGGTAATACTTCCCCTTCAAAACCTTTGCACATAGGGAGTCAGGACGTACCATCAGACGCCAGCCTTGCTTGCCCAGTAGTGCTTGGTTGAAGAGTGGCAAATCACGGAACCCCATTCCTCCTTTAGCTTTTGAACTCGTCAATTTGGACCATCTTTTCCAGTGTAGTTTATGGCTGTCAATTGAACTGCTCCACCAAAAATTGAAAATATAGGTCCTCATTTTCTTGCACACATCAACCGGCAGTTTGAAACAACTCATTGGGTAAGTAGGAACAGCTTGTGCATTAGCCTTAATAAGCACTTCCCTACCAGCACAACTTAACAAGTTTTCACTCCATCCATTGACAAAGTTCCTGATCCTATCAGGCACATAATTGAAAACACCATCAGCTACCTTACCCACCGCTGTAGGAAGACCAAGGTATTTTCCCCTAGCGCTTCAGTAGGTATCTGTAAAGCCTGGTGTACCTCTGTCTTAGCTGCATCATCACAATTGGCACTGAAAAATACAGCTGATTTTTGTTTATTCACCATCTGGCCTGAGCCTTGATTGTACATATCCAAGATCTCAGCGATTCTTTCAGCACCCCTTTTTGTAGCTTGCGTAAAAATCAAGCAATCGTCAGCGAATAACAAGTGTGAAATCCATGGAGCATGACAACTTACCCTGATTCCTCTTGATATAAATTGGGGACCCATCGATTTGTGCATGTTTGTCAGCCCCTCCGCACAGATCAGGAACAAGTATGGTGAAATTGGGTCACCCTGACGGATCCCCCGTGTTGGTTTGAAACTTGGCGATAGAACACCATTGATCCTCACCGAGAAAGACACTGATGTTACACACTTCATCACCAAATTACACCATGACACGGGAAAACCCATCACCAACATAATATCATGTAGATACCTCCATTCCACACGATCATAGGCCTTAGCCATATCCAACTTTATGGCACAGGCCCCGGTCTTTCCTTTCTTATTGCGTAGATAATGGATACACTTGTACGCAATGAGGACATTATCAGTAATGAGCCTCACCGGAACAAAAGCACTTTGTTCCATAGAAATAATATCATCCAACACTGATCGTAGTCTAATTGCCATTGCCTTTGAACAAATTTTATAAATAACATTGCAAAGGGAGATGGGACGAAACTGAGAGAGTTCCTGAGGATTTGCTACCTTTGGGATAAGGACCAAAATGGTTCTGTTGATCGCCTCCGGCATGTCCCCTCCATTAAGAAACCCCAGTACCGCATGTGTGACATCATTGCTCAGTATCCCCCAATGCTTCTGAAAAAACCCCGCTGTAAATCCATCTTCACCAGGTGTTTTACCAGGTTTCATCTGAAAGAGGGCCGCTTTAACCTCCTCAGCTGTGAAGGGTTCCTCTAGCATTTCACCCATCTGAGTTGAAATTTTCCGTGGAGTATAATGACAGATCAGATCAGGTTGCAGGTGCTCTTGTGCTGTGAACAAGTTCATGTAAAAATCAGACGCCATTTGCTCCATAACTCCCTGATCCGTAGCCAGCGAACCATCCGCCGTTCGCAGTGCTCTGATCCGATTCGTGCGACCACGAATTTTTGCTTTGGCCTGGAAGAAACCTGTATTCTTATCCCTAGATTTTAGCCAGTCCATGCGTGATCGTTGCCTCTCCATTTCCTCTTCCCTAGCTGTTAATTCTGCTAGTTCCTGCATCAATCTTTGTTCTCTCTCGGTTGGGCCACGATACATAGTGTGACTCCTCTCCTTTTCCAGGTCCTCCCTTAGCTTCTTTAAATTTCCACGAATGGAGCCAAAGACATCTCTGTCCCATGATCGGAAGGCACCTTGGAGAGAGGCCAATTTCTTTGCCAAGCCGTCCAGGCCAACTGAATCAGGGCTGCAGTCCCATGACTGATTCACAAAGTCAGTATAAGCCTCATGTCGCTGCCACATATTTTCGTAACGAAAAGGCCTCACTTTCCTTTGTCTTCTACCACGATGGACCTCCTCTTTCACCTCAACCAGAAGAGCTGAGTGATCTGAGAAAACAGTGGGTACATGAACCACAGTTGTCCCTCCAAAGCACTCGATAAACTTGGGATCACCTAGCGCCCGATCCAGCCGCACCTTGACGTTACGGTCTGCCTCCTGGCGGTTGTCCCAAGTATACGGTAGGCCATTAAATCCCAGATCACTAAAACCACAATCAGCTACCACATCCTGAAACTGTGCTATTTGCCAATTTTCCCGCTGATTCCCACCAAAGTGTTCCTCTGCTGATAGCACTTCATTGAAATCTCCAATGCAGAGCCAAGGAAGATCCAACTGTGATCGTAAAAACCTCATTAAATACCAGCTATTCTTCCTTAGTTCTCTTCTAGGCTCTCCATAGAAGCCAGTCAACCTCCATTGCCTAGTTGGCAGTAGATCACACGACAGCACCACATCGATATGTGATTTGGACATGTTCTGGATTGCCACTATGACATCACGTCTCGAAAACAAGGCCAGGCCACCGCTAAGACCCACCACCGCAACTGCATCACCATTTGGGAAACCCAATTCTCTCCTCAAAACAAGTGCACGCTCTCTTGTCATCCTAGTCTCCATCAAGAAGACTAATGCGGGCTTCAAAGTATCCACCAATTGGCGGAGTTCTTGAACTGCCATGGACCGCCCACAGCCCCGGCAGTTCACACTTAGGCAATTCATTGTGCCCGGCGGGGGCTGTCCCTCGCAGCCGCCGCCGATGTTGCCTTTGTTTGAGTGGTATTCCTTTTCTGCTTCTTCGTTAACTCATCCGAAGCCGCAAGACTGGGGGTGCCCAACTCCTCTCCGTCACCATCAATCTCGTTCACCCGTGAAGACACGAATCCCGTAGGGACAACAGCCATAGTGTCTTTTGCCGGTAAGTTGAGGTCCGGCGTCTGGGAGGCACCAGGGCTAGCTGTCTTTGATTTCCTCTTCCTTGGAACTCGTTTTATCTCATCCTTTTTAGCTTGGAAAAGCTGACGGCTTGCACTTGGGTTAGCTGGCATCTCTCCTTTCCCATTTTTATTGCTTGGCCCATCTGTTTTCAGTGGTGAAGAAACCTCCTCACCATCATCTTTAGCTGGGCTGCTACTACGTCCCACCGGGCGTCGATCACCTGATAGGTTTCCTGACCCCCGCGATTGCCTCGAGGTAGACGAGGATGCACTCCCAAAAGTTTCCGCCGCTGCCTCCAAAAAACTTTGTAGTTTCTTTTTTCTTGGCTCGGAAACCCTAAGCTTCACATCGTATGGTAGTTTGCCCTCTGCATTACGGATAAGAGGCTTATCGCACTCCAGATGTGAGTGCCCCATGATACCACACGACGAACAGTAGAAGGGGAGCTTCTCATACTCGATGTCAAACCACTCCGGGGCCGCATCCTTTCTTGTCTTCAACAGCACCCCTCTGCGCACCGGTTTTGCAACCTCAATGGCTACTCGAGCACGAAGAAAAGGGCCGCTGGCCTTACCATCATTGTCCACGTCCATTTTCTTCACGTTTCCAATTAGACCCATGGCTCGTTCACCTCTATTCTTGTTCATCCAACCCAGCGGGAGATCCATGATGCGAGCCCAAATGTCCATGCGCTCGAAACTTATCTCAGAGGGTTTAAGGCTCTCATCATAATCACGTAAGATCACCGCGTGCTTCCCCACCAGCCATGGAGAACCACCTAGAGCTCTCTCCATGTCCTGCTTGAAGTCGAATTCCGCAACAAATAGATTGTCTCCCTTCTTCCCTATCATTCTGATCTTCAGGCCAGCAGGATTTCCCCATGCCGGCTTCATCGCGCCCTGGATCGCTGCAGCATGCACCGTCGTCGGCGAGAGAACCTTGCCAACTAGCACCCACTCCACCGTAGGGCTGTCATCACCCTCTTTATCGTTGCTGAACTCCGCCACTTCCTCCTCCTCCGCAGTCAGATTCAGATTCAGATTCTTCAACATATCAGTGACGTTGTCATCTGGGTTAATCGATGTTCCTTTACCGAGCGTTGCCATGGCTAACAGCACGGAAGAAAAAAGGATGTAATGCGTACAGGAAGTAGACGCATACATCAAAGCTGTCCCGACCTAGGGTTCCTAAGCGGCGCAACCCCTAGTGGGAAAAATCTTTGTTCGACGGCACCGGAACGGCTAACCGGCGATATGCAGTGGCCGCCGCCGACTGGGAGCCGGTGGGCGGGGCGTGGGCACCAGGACCGAGTGGTCACCGGCGGTGCTTGATCTAGGTCGTCAGAGGAACGAACTAGATTGAGGTCGGGACTTCAGTCGCCATCCGCGTCGCCTTCCGCATCGCCTGCAACAGACTCCGCAAATCACGGGACTAGAAATGGCCTCGATGAGTCAGGAAACGTTGACAAGTAAATTTATCGTGTGAATCAGTAGAAGAGAGAGAGCGCCGAAGCCTGAGCCTTGAGCCGGTGACGGATTTTTGCTCTGTGAAGAGACGACCTAGGGAAAAAAGGTGGATGGCTGCAGCGGCTTCGAAGGTGGAGTTGTAGTCGCCGTTTGCATTATCGCGGCCGTTGGTGCCGTCATGGTCGTAGCCGGTGACGTCGCGGTTGCCGCTGTAGTCGTCGCGGCCGTCGGCGTCGCGGTCGCCGTCGTCGGTGCCGGCGGAGTCGCGGCCGCCGTTGTCGTCGAGGATAGCCATCCGAGACCTGCCAAAGAACGTCATGACACGCAAAGCACCCCTACCTAGCACGCCAACTGTCGAGATTCTCTACCGCCGGCAGTAAATTTGTATCGGATTGCGTGCCAGGCCTCAGACGGTTGCGCAAATGGGGGTACACATGATTTATACTGGTTCGGGCCTCCGTAGAGTAACACCCTACGTCCAGTTTGCGTTGTTGTGTTACTTGCGCTGATTTGTAGTAGGGGGTACAAATTGGCGAGAGAGGGAGCTCGGTCCCAAGTCTCTGTAGTTTGTAGAAGCCATGGCTGGCTGGAGGTTGAATAAGAAAGTGAGAGTCTGCTTCTCCCGTGAGGAGATGGAAGGCCCCTCCTCCACCGTGGGGCCCCTGCACTCCCTTTTATAAGACAAGGGAGGCAGGTAAATGAGTGGAGAGAGAAAGAGAGAGAGGTGGGGAGTGTGCATGCACAACAGGTGTACGGGGGGAAGTTGGCTACATGGTTGCTCGTGTCAAGTCTTGGTGCCATGCCTCATGCACGCAGCTCGGCCATTAAATGTTTCTGACACCTGGCACTTGCATGGGTAATGAGAGAATCCAAACTTCTCGGGGGGACTTTCAACTTAGTCGGAGGCTGCATGGCCGGCAAGCATGTGAGGTCATGGCCATGATTTGTGGTTGTTTTCCCTCACAAAAATAATTCCCGGAATACCGTTTGATTTGGGGCCGTTTTTCTTCATGAAAATAAATCCAGATAACCACCAAAAATACCCCGGAGGCCATCGTGGTCGTGATAGTCGCTCGTAATAGCTGTCTTTGGGTACCCATAATATTGGGTCCCGTCACTAAACTTCCTCTCTCTCCTCATTATTCCGTGGTCCCCTCCCCGGTCTGCGTGCCCGCCCCCTCAGCCCGCAGGAGAGTAGTTGCTTGCTACTTTAGGGCCTGTTTGGCAGGGCTCCGACTCCTCCGAAAACGGCTCCGGCTCTAGCTCCTTCGGTGGAGCGGCTTTTTTGATGGAGCTGGAGCCGTTTTGAAAAATGTTTGACAAAATGGCTTCACTTATTAGATTTAGTTGTAAAATGTTGCCCTTTTTTATTTTTTTCATTTCTTTTTCTCTTTTTCTCTTTTCCTTTTTTATTCTTTCCTCTCCTTTTCTTTCCCTTCCTTTTCTTCCCTTTCATTTCCCCCCTCCCATTCTCTCTCCTTATCCATCCAGGCATCCACCGCCCCTTCCTCATGGCCTCCTTCGGCGCATCATAGGAGAGCAAAGGACCGCCGCCTCGGCCCCGCCCCGCCGCACCGCTACCGGCCACCTCCGCTCCACCCCGCCTCGGGCCATCTCCCTCCCGCCCCGTCTCGCTGGCCGCCTCCGCCCCGCCTCGCCCCGCCGGCCTCGCATCTGGGGGCCCGCCGCCTGCCGGCCACCTGCGCCCCGCCCCGCCGGTCTTGCATCCGCGTACTCCCGCCACAGGGGCATCGTCGGGAAAGGGGAGGCGGAGCCGGGCGGAGCTACGAAAACGTGGCTCCACCTCCTCTGTGGAAGCCGTTTTGGGCTTCATGTGCGGCTTCAGGGGTGGAGCTGCTCCAAAATCACCCGTTTGGCAGGGCTTCGGGTGGAGCCGTGGCTGGAGCTGGAGCCCTGCCAAAGAGGGTCTTAATGGGGGGAGGGAGAGGAGAGAAAAATTGGAGGGAGTTAATGCTAACTACTTTAATGCTGACTACTATTAGTCCCCTCCAAACACCCCCTGAGTAAAAAAAAATTTAGTCTACTTTTAGTCATAGGACTAAAGGATCCAAACATGCTCGAAGTTGAGACACAAGTACCTGAACTATATTTAAAGGTATCTTTGAGAACTCTTTAATGATATTCAACCTTTTGAAATACAATAGGATTCCCATATCCCAATACACCAAGCACACAGGAGATAGTCGGACGCGAAGGATGGGGTGGATATCAAAGGCGCCTCCATATCCTGATCGCAAAAGTGGGGATGAAAACGAAGCAGCACAGAGCGCTGGCGCACAAGGCCGCAGCATCAAGGGCCACAGAGCTCATCCTTTCGTACCGCCAGAGAAAAGGGCAGACCTTGACGATGAAGGCAAGGATCCCAAGCGCGACGAAGGCCGGAAAAGCCAGCCTCCCAAGGAAGACGACGATGCTACCGCAATCCAGAGCTTCCCGAGTCACCGCCGCCTGGAACTCATGAGCCAAAAGGAAATAGCTTGAGAGAGAAGGGGGGAAAAGAACGATTCCTGGCGGCGGCAATGGCGAGAGTTCGCCACTGCACCGTACCATCTGCGCCCTGGCGCCGGCGTCCATCACGTAGTGGCTCAGCAGGAACATGGAGATGGTGCTGGCGATCACGAGGGCGAGCGCGGTGGCGGCGACCGACACCGCCGCGAAGACCAGGACGGCGGGGCACCCCGAGCCGCAGGCGAAGTGCGCGACGACGGCAGTGGCGACCCCCGCGGAGAAAAGCCACGCGTTCAGGAGCCACAGGAACCCCGCGCAGATCAGGGCCAGGCAGCCACGCGCCGCCAGCGGCGGCGCCACCGCGACGTTCCGCACGGCCACCGGCATGGGAGGGATCGGAGCTTCGATTTGTCTCTCTGGAATCACTCACGCACAGGTCTAGGAGTAGAACTGGATTCCCTGAAATCTGTTGAGCCAGGACTGAAAACCCGGGATTCTAAGATCGATTGCCCATGGTTTTTATAACAGAGTGACGATCTTTGGCCCAGCAATGCAAGTCTCCATATATCCTGATTCAGTAGTCAGCAGGAGCTATAGGCTAGGCTTTCCAATATCCACCTCATGTTCGTGTCGATTTCTCAAGAGCTGCCAGTCTGCCACCGGCGATGCCACGGCAGCAAAAAAACAAAAGAGAAAATTAAAATAATATTGTAGCCATTGATGTTGATGGTAGTTTCTTATTGATATGGTATGGGGCAAGTTGAGATATCATTTGAAAGCTCAATATCTTGGTTTGGAACTTTTTTTTTTTGCATTTGGCAGTCCACTTCCTTTGTGTGGTTGTGTTTTAATTTGGGGATGTTGGAGGTGGATATTTCCCTTGTGTCCCTACATATACTAGATATTAATGAAAGTGTTTATTTCATTACCTTGGCATGCCAAATAGGATGGAATAGCGATGAAACGAATAGGATACGAACGGATTCTGCGGATACAGATAGTTATTCTTTCTCGGACTAAATTCTCGGATCGGATTCGAATACAAACAATAAATGATGTGTTGAATAGTGATATTTTTCATATTTAGATATTAGAAATCCAACTTTGAATATTCAGATACTAATACGGTACGGATAATTACGGATATTGAATGCTCAGATTCAGATACGATCTTTAAAATTTGAGTGCTTGACCCTTTCAGTCGGACGGTATACGGATAATATCTGTACCACTTTCAACCCTAGGATGGAACACGATATAGGTTGAAAGGAAAAAATTTTACCACAAAAGGAATCTTGCATGCATCAAGTACCAAATAAAGTCTATTTGCAAAAACTTTTCACACATGAGTGCAACTTTGCGCGAGGAATCTAATGAGCATAATTAATCTATAATTTGCTACAGTAACACTATAGTAATCATTCTCTAATCATGTGGTCAAAGGCCTCATTAAATTCCTCTCGCGAATTAACCGAAGGGTTGTGGAGCTAGTTTTGTAAATTGTCTTTACTTACCTCTAATTAGCTGTCAAAGTTATGATAAGCAAAGTGAAAAAAATTTTACCACCCCAACCAAACACCACCATGTTACACCAGAAACGAGAAGCCAAGCTAATTAAGCAATGTCGGATTTAATTTACTGAGAATTCCACAAAAGACAATAAACCCAAGATCAGAATATTTCCACAGGATATTGCTTCCAGAGAAGCGTTATCTCTTTTACATTGATAAAAAGTAGAATTAAGGTGTGCCCCTAATTGTCACTTCTACCAAGTGTGTGTTCTCTCCACCAGTACATAGACACTAAGACACACCACAAGTTCAAATCATACAAAACTAATATAAGTGATCTCATTCTCTCCGTCCTGAGCCAGTCACGTCGTGTGATGATGTCATCCGTACTTAATTCCCCCCAATCCCATCCACTCACGTGTCATTTACTCTCGCGCCGTCCCTATATATGTCAGCTCAAGCGTTTGAAGCGTCTCAACACAGCAGCTCAAGCGTTTGATTCATCTCACTAATGCTGATGAACAGGCTCCACTCACTCTTATATTTTCTGAACATGACGATGTCCAGGACGAGTCCAACGGACCTCCACTACCACCATCCTCCAGGCAACCAGCCCATCGCCTCCCTCGCCAGTGGCGGAGCCAAGAATTGAAAGTTGGGTAATCCCATTCAACAACAAAATACTCACTGAAAAAAAAGTCCACAACTCACATTATGTCAATATGATGATCGAAAAATAAAGGTACAAATTGTTCAACTTAAATGTGACCATGAAACAAAAAAAGTTACAAAATACAGGAAAGAGTAGTTTAACATTGGTTCCTTCATGACTTGCAAGCTGTTCAGATTAAGGACATATACAATAATACACTGCCTATGATTCTAATAAACATCAGTTTTACTCTGCTCTGCAGAGGCTAGGCGTGCGGTGCTCACCTCACGCTTTAGTCGGTCATTGTAGAGGTCAGAGGCTGATCGATTTGGTTTAGTCGTCGCCTAGGGATTTGTTGATTCAGGGGAAGGAGTTTTGATTTCACCAGCGGGAGGGGGGCGCCGAGCAAGGCACGTGAGTGCGTGACAATTTGCCGATGCCGAACGCAACTCGCAGAATGGGAGGGAGAGGCAGGGGCTGGAACGCCGGTCGCCGGGTGTGACCGTCTGGGATGTGCCTTCTCGCGGCCTGATTGAGCATTGGGCTATGCATGTGTGTGCAAACTACAAGTATATTTGTTCTCTTGTACAAAAAGAGTTGGGTATTCCCAGGAATACATGGGCATCAACATGGCTCCGCCCATGTCCCTCGCCATCCCCTGCAAGCGGGACGACAGTTGTGGCGCGACAGCTCTACTACGAGGCCGTGAGCTGCGAGCGAGGCAGCAGCGAGCGGCAAGACGGTCGACAGGCGAGGCCAACACCCAACGAGACGTGGCTGTGACTCTGTGAGCAAGTGGGTGGGGCTGCGGCGAGGCAGCGCTGCCATGTGCGGTGAGCGGGACGCGGCATAGCAGCAGTGCAGCACTCGATGAGCAGGCATAGAAGACGGTCGGCAGGCTGCAGCAAGGGCAGGCTGGGATCACACTGTTGCATGCTCCCTACCTCATGGCACTGCTTCTTGCCAAGTTGCTCTTCCTGCTATCTGCTATGTATTTCTGATTGAAATACGCAGGGAGCCGACTATAGATGGCCATTTGGCCCGCCCGGCACAGCACGACACGAGCCCGACGCGGCACGGGCACGATGGGCACGAGCACGACGCGGCACGACGACCGTCGTGCTCTTGCCGTGCCGGCACTACGTGCCGCGCTCGAGGCACAGCACGAGCACGAGGTGCTTTTTCCATGTCGTGCCGGCACGAGGCACGGCTGACGGCACGACAGGCCCTCGTGCTCGTGCCAGCCTGCCGCCGCACCGGATGCCGGAGGGGAGATGCCGGAGGGGAGGAAGAAAAGGAGGCCGCCGCCGCCGCCCGCCGCCGGAAGGGAGGAAGAAAAGGAGGCCGCCGCGTCCTTCTCCGCCGCGCCGCCGCCGGAGTACAGGGAGGAAGAGGAGGCCGCTGCGGCGCGCCGTCGGCGCCCCCGCTGCTATGCCATGGAGGGCGCACTGATGCCTCCATGCGCGGGGAGGTCGCCGCCACCGCCGCGGCGTCACCTGGGAAGCGAGGGAGAAGAGGATGCGACGGCGGATGAGGGGACGACGGCGACGGAGTAGGGGTAGGGGCCCGCTAGGGTTTGGTGGGGACCGCGGGGAGGAGGGGGCGGCAATGGCGGAGAAGGGGCAGCCGGGCATGGGGGACGCGGGGGAAGAGGGGGGGGGCGGCGGCAGGGGATGAGTGGGAGGCGGCTAGGGTTTGTGAGGAGTGGGATACACTATATATATGCGGGCCAGTTGGGCCAATGGGCCTCGTGCCAGCACATGGGCCGCGTCGTGCCGATTGTTTTCGTGCCGTGTTGGGCCGGCACTACGGGCTGGGAAAGGAGCCCAGCACAGCCCAACGTCGTGCTCGTGCCGGCCCAGGCCCGAAATGATCGTGCTGGGCCCGTGCTCGTCTCGGGCCAAAAATTCGTGCTTTGGGCCGGCCCATGGGCCTCGTGCTTTTTGGTCATCTATAGAGCCGACCTCACGGTGGTGGCGACGGAGCAGCACCAGCACATGGTGGCACCACAAATCACGGTGGTGATGACGGAGCGGTGATGGGACCCGGTGACCCTCACCGGCGAGCTCCTGCAGCGGCAAGTGGATGCGGGAGCTCGCGACGAGAAAAATAAAATGAAAGGTAGTTCATTCATTGCAAATAAATGTTACTTCGTCAATAAAGCACATATGTATCGTCCTTAGTTATCTACTCCCACCGTCTCAAAATATAGCTCCGTTTAGCATTTTTCAGATAGATTAAGAAGAGTGGTAAAAGGTCTAACATGCCCTTCATTAAATTTGTTTATGAATGCACGCATGATTTTTGCATGGCAGCATTACCGTACACTACCTCCACCTTTAAAAAAGGAAAGTTTGTGCATGCATGTTAAAAACTTCATTTCTGATGCTTTAGTATTTGCTCATTTATTTACCATTTATTTCTAGAGGAGGGGTATTTTAGACCATTTGCTAATTAAATCTTCAGTTTTAACTCAAAACACAGCTATATTTGGGACAAATTTTGAATGATAAATGAAGTTATATTCCGGGACGGAGGGAGTATTCGCGCGTTGCTGCGAGAATTTCAACAAATTTTAAAGATAAAATTTGAGAGTAGAAACTAAAGTGATTGTTTCGCAATATTCTACTACACATTGCATACATGGATGCTATTAGCCGTAGAAAATCGATAGAAGAAATAAATTGATGATTTTAGTGGATAGTGATGTGGACACTTTGCATGTTAAGAGAAGACATAATGGATGGTGACGTGGCGCGTTGAGGGTTGAGAGAACTCCTTAGTGGGGAGCTCTTATATAGTTTTGTATGATAAATACAATTTCTAGAATAATTTACTTCCATGTCAAAAAGTTGAAAATTTCGTAAATGTATCAAATAATTATGCAAAAGATCCCGCAGCAACGCACATGGAACTCACCTAGTTTCCATAAAATTGGTACTTTATGCTAGCAACGTCAGATCCATAATGACACGATAAATTCACCTCACTGTATTGTATTAAGAAGAAGAGCTTCTCACACAGGTCGAGAAAATCCCCGAACTCCTACCCCACCCGTACATAGGGCCCGTTGCCCGTGAGATAGGTCGGTCCTTCCATATGCTTTGGCGTGGGACAGACGAGAGCGCTACAAGAAAATCGTTGACTAGTGACACAACCACATTTTAGCGTCATTGATTTATGACGTTTCTGGTTGATCTCGTCATAATATTTCACTTCCGAGCAAATTTAGTGACAAAAAAAATTTTCGTCATTACCGTTGGTACTGTAGCCGGGCGTTCCCTGTTCCATGCTGTTTTGTGACGCCATAAGCTCTGAAAAAACATCATAAACCAACATCGGTCCCACATGTAAGCATTATTTTAAAAACAGAGTGTTTCAAGTCGTCATAAAATTCAGTAGGGTCCCACATGTAAGCATTCTTTCGAAATTAGAGTGTTCCAAGTCATCATAAAATTTTGCAGGGTCCCACATGTAAGCATTTTCGCTAGGTCAGCGGTGTCATAAACCAACTTTGGTCTCACATGTAAGCATTATTTTAAAATAGAGTGTTCCAAGTCGTCATAAAATTCAGTTGGGTCCCACATGTAAGCATTTTCGCCAGATCAGCGGAGGCTAGGTCACGAAATGTTGCAAAAATAATTTGCCATGGCATGGGTTCGAACCAGGGACCTGAAGGAATAAGGCTGTGCTGTTTACCACTGCACCACTTCTTGGTTGTGCATGTTTTATGGGAAACACAACTAATAGTTCATGCGATTTCTTAACTGTGACTAGGTCCCACATGTAAGTTTTAGTTGAGTCTATAATTGTCTATCGAATGGTTGGCGAGACGCTTCACTCAGACTTCGCATAGACTTTCAACTTCCGCTACGCAGATCTGCAACGGCGGCTTGTGGTAGGAATGGAGATTCCTAGCGGCGATAAGAGGGTGAGTTATGAGGCACCTCCCGGCTACCAGTACCTAAGTCAGCGCGACAAGGTCAGTCTTCTGGTTTGAGCCACTACATTTTATCCTACAACCTAGGGATGGAGATTTCTAGATTTGGGGATCTTGCTGATTGATGAGCATATACAAATACAATTGATTCAGATTTCTTTGTACCCTTATATTTGCACTTCGATTGGTGTTAGAAGTTGATAGGCTATTGACAATTCATAGGTGTTAGATTCAGTTAGTTTTCAATTTACATCAGATTGATAGGTTGTTGTATTTTACTAGCTTCTAGAGGTGGCTCGGTCCACTAATTTTGTGGCATCAGGCCCTCCTGATGCTGATCTTATCCTTGTGGATCGCTATAACAAGTGCGAGCATGGGTATGCTGTCCTTGTCAAGGAACCCTTGTGCAGCCTTGGGCGCCGGTATGGAATCTGCGGTCTGGTAGACTTATAGTACTTGTACTCTTGATGTCAGTGTTGCAAATGGATAATTGTATGAACATGTATGTATTTGGTGTCTACAGCCTGAAGACCAACAATGTGGGATGTTTATTTGGATTGATCCTCAATGAGATGCTAGGACTACTGCTGTTCTGGATAGGCTGACAAAGGTTGTTGAAAATGGTCGAGAGGAAGCAATTGATTTGAAGGAAGACTGTGAAATTGCTAACAAGCAGCTTGAAGCTACTGCCGCTGAGTTGAAAAGGGTGAAGGCAAAGCTGGAACGGGTTGAGAAGGAGAAGGAATCGATTCTTTGCGAGTTAAATAAAAATAGGTAGTTACGATTATTATGAAACTTGTTGATTGTTGATGTTTAACTACTGGTTGTTGCTCACTTCATAGTGATGAACGGCCCTGAATGACATGTAGTGTTATGAAACTTGTTGCTGCTGATGTTTACTTCAGATCATGCAAATGACAAAGGGAACAATAATGGGAAGGATCGCAAGAAGCTAGCAAGAAGCTTGAAGCTGCTTCTCCGCAGAAGCTACAGGATGGAGCTATGGAAGGAGAATCAACGCCTACAAATGTAATTTATGTTTAGTTCTTGAGTGTTGAGAATGGTCATGAGTTGATGGAACTTGTTGCTACTTGGTGTTGTGAACTTTGTGGTCGTGAGTTGAGAAACTTGATGCTACTTGATCATAATTATGTTTGCTACTTGGTGTTGTGAACTTTGTGGTCATAAGTTGATGTTTTGTTGGAAGGACCTTCCTGAGTAATGATCGCGAAACTGCTTATTTCCTACTGTCGTTCCAAGTCATCATAAAATGGAGGTCCCACATGTAAGTATTTTCGCTAGGTCACGAAATGTTGCAAAAAAAACTTACCATTGCAAGGGTTCGAACTAAAGACCTATAGGAACAAGACTACGTTGCTTACCACTGCACCACTTCTTGGTTCTGTCATTTTAACAGGAAACACTTTCCTTATGGTTGTGTAAGGTGAATCTTTAATATAAATCAGTAATTCGCAGGCGAAAGGCTTCACCGCCTTCGCAAAGACTCTCGACTTTTGCTACGCGCAGATCTGCAATGTCTCGTGGCAGTAATGGCGGATCCTAGAGGCGACGGGAAGATGGTTCCGCCGCCACCTTCCAGCTACAAGAAGCTGAAACGGCTCGACAAGGTCAGTTCTCTAGTTTGAGCCGCTATATTTTCCCCTATCGTCCTAGGGATTTCTAGATTTGGGGATCAAACAGATTGATGAGCATATACACTAGAATCAGATTTCATCGTACCCTCATATTTGTACTTCGTTTGGTGTTACAAGTTGATAGGCTATAGAAAATTCATAGGTGTTAGATTCAGTTAGTTTTCAGTTTGCATCGTTTGATGGATTGATAGTTATTGTATTTTACTAGCTTGTAGAGGTGCTTGAAACCACTAAAGCTGGGCTGCAGGAGGTGAAGAGAGACCTACAAGAACAAGAAGGCAGAGAACTCATGGCGCAGCAAGAGGCTATAAAATACAAGGAGCTGTGTCAGGAAATTCTAAATACAACTATGCAAGAGATGAGGAAATTCAACGAGATGGCTGACCAATTGTTACATGAACAATTGCAACAGACGAACAACTACAAGGAGTTGTGTGCCCATATGTTACGCCTGGACAATGCCTTATTGAAAGAAATAGGTGAGATTTGACAGGAAGGCAAAACCTGAAGAGGAGGCAAGGTCATGGAAGGAAGAATGCGCAAAGGCTAACATCAAGCTTAAAGCAACTACCACGGAGCTGGAAAACGTGAAGGGAAAGCTGAAACATGCCATCGATGCGATGGAAGTGTATAAGGAATCGGTTGAGCAGCTAGTTATTGAGATCGAGAAGGAGAAGCAATCGATACAACAGAGTGTTATCCAGATGGAGAAGGAGAAGCAATGGATACTGCGCGAGAAAGATAAAAATAGGTAGTGCTTGATTATTATGAAACTTGTTCTTTGTTGATGTTTATTTACTAGTTGTTCCTCCTGATCATAATACATAGTGTTATGAAACTTGTTGGTGCTTATGTTTTCTTTAGGTCAGCCAAGCGAAAAAGGGATCAACAATGGGAAGGATCCTCAGAAGCTACTGCCGCTGAGCTGCAGAAGGTGAAGGGACAGCTGCAGGATGGAGCTATGCAAGGAGAATCAACACCTACATATGTAAATTGATGATTAGTTCTTATCGTTATGATTACAAATGGGTGGCTATGATTATTTTGAAAATTGTAATGATGATCATCCTATGATGTTTGCTACTTGGTGTTATGAACTTTGTGGTCATGACTTAAGAAACTTATTGCTACTTCGTGTGATGATCATCCTATGATGTTTGCTACTTGGTGTTGTAACTTGTTGCTACTTGGTGTTGTGAACTTTGTGGTCATGAGTTGAGAAACTTGTTGCTACCTGATCATAATATGATGTTTGCTGCTCGGTGGACGGCAAAGTTCCGGTCTGTTGATGTTTTGCTGGAAGGACCTTTCTGAGGAACGATCGCGAAACTGCTTGTTTCCTACTGTGGTTCCAACTCGTCATAAAAATTAATAAGGTCCCACAAGTCAGTCTGATAAAAAAACATAGGAAAATTAAAAGGATACTATGTCAATAGTAGGGGTCGAACCCACAGCCAACGGCTATATCAACCGCGTACCCTGCAAGGGGCTTGCCAGCACGCTCCTGTGGGTCGTTGTGGCAAATATCTAGCCTAGAGGCCTTGGTGCGCAGATCTACAACCCGCGGCGGTAATGGCGGATCCTCGCATCGAAGGGAGGAGAGTGAGCTATGGTTAGGTCAGTTCCCTGTTTTGTGCCTCTGCTTTCCCCTTTCGTCAGAGGGAAGTGATATTTGGAATTGTGGATTTCGGTTGAAGCACGATTGTTGTTACAAGTTGATTGATAGGCTTTAGTTTAGAAAGTGCAAAACTAAGCATTGATTTCAAGTTGCAATTATTTTTTTTGAAGCGTCCGTGTACTCCAGCATCTTCTTCCATTGGTAGTTACTGCTCGGAGACATCTTCCTGCAATAGTAGCCATTGGCATCCTAAAAACAAGTGCAAACACGGGTTGAGAGCTGTGGTGAAGTATGCTTGGACCTTTCTCAACCCTGGCCGCCGGTTTGTTGGCTGCCCAAAGGTAATGGCTAGTTGGCTACCTGCTTATGTGGTGCCTGTGGTCAACGGCTATTGCTAATGGGTCGTTTAATTTGCAGGAACAAAAAGAGCAATGTGATTACTTCTGCTGGATTGATCCAGAATGGGATGAAAGGTCGTATGCTGTTATGCTGAAGCTCATGAAGAAGAAAGCGAAAGCTGAAGAGGATGCAAAGCAGTGCGAGTGGGAATTGGGAAAAGCTAACTGTGAGCTTAGAGAGATTAGGAATGATCTCAAAATAGCGCGACAAAAACTTCAGAAGGTTACCGCTGAGCTGAAGTCAATTGGGAATTATAGGCACAATGTCAAACTCGCGCATGTGCTGCTTGCTTTATTTGTTTTTTTCGCGGGAATGGCAGGATTGATGCTCGGTGGTAAGGCTAATTAGATGTCTTGATCATGTATTCTGCAAGTGACACTTTTGTATTGTGAACAATGTGTCGATCATGTATTCTGAACATTGTGCCCTATGCTTCTGAGCATTGTACTGATGATGTATTGCCATAATCTACTGAGAAATGCGCGGCAGTTAGTATCCACCACATTGTACTGACCATTTAGTCCGACCTGTTCACATTTCCAAGAACGTAATTTCCGTTAGGTTCCCCAACAGTCATAATGAATTATTATTGTTATCCCGAAATCATCAGAGCAGTAGCGAAGGTTGTTTTGGGTGGCGAAGGAGCGGTGAATTTACTGTAAATGCGGAGAAAGGAACGGTGGATTTGTTGTAAATGGGGCATTGATCGACTTCTTCCGCCTAGGGTAAAGAAAACATTTTTACAATTGCATCTCCTCCTCTCAGAAGGAAGATCCGTGAGAGTACAGTGCTCTCTTCCAAGTCTCTGTATCAATTTGAATGTGCATTTGACCTGGCACTTTGATGTTTGATGAAACTATTTTCAGGACGCTCGTAGGTCAGTAATCATGTCGTCGAGGCGGTTGCCGTTATCGCTGGTGGTGCTCCCTACAGAGGTGAACATTAACATCGCCGGCCACCTCGCTGCGACCTCGGAGCGGCCCATGGACGACCTCCGTAGCCTACGGGTGACCTGCCGGGAGATGCGTCGCGTGTGCAACAACGCGGCCGTTGGTCGATGCGTGGCGCTAGAGCGATTTGCCGTCGAGCTGCAGTGGAACGACCGCAAGGGCTACGACGCCCTCCTCGATTGCCTGGCCCACATAAGAAACCCGGAGGTATGTTTCATCTCCGGGATGGACATCCTATTCAGGGAAAACTACAGCTCCCGGTCATCCATCGCCAAGCTCGAGAAGGCCGCCCAAGCCGGGCACAATGTGGCGGCCTACGTAGCCGCCATGGTCCTCTACAAGGCCAATGGCGGCGCCGGTGATGATGACACTGCGAGGTGGTACATCAGACAGGTCGAGGGCGAGGAAGAATCAGCGGCCGCGACATCGATGATGATGCGGACGAACAAGGGTTGCCTGCGGTGCCGTGAGGCAGCCTCAGAGGTGATCCGGTGAGTGACATGGCGCCGACGTGCAACGCTGGTGCCGCTAGTGGCGTGCGGCAATCATCAGTGCGCAGGCCGCCTGTGCTTCAAGATGAGCTGGGAGGAATGGTCACATTTTTGTAACGAGGAATGTAGAATTCACGCTGAATGTGATCTGTTCTTTAGCAAAATAATTGGATATCTGCATCCAAACAAATTACCCTGACATGTGAGAGTGATTTTGGATATATTTGTTTCTAGATCAATCCACTGATATATGTTTCTATCTCTCTTTCTTGATTCCCGTGTAGCAATACTCGCACACGCATTGACGTGATGGAAACCAACTTCTGGTCTTCCCCCATTTATTTACCACGGCTGGTAGTTGGAATAGTTCATCGTAATTTAGAGAGGTGGAAATCAATATTGGACAATTAAAAACAAATAATGTGATCTCACTTTTTCAGAAACTACTAAATCCGTAATCAGGTTTGCCCAATTCAAAACAAGCAACTTTTGCCAGGAAAGGAATGAAAATTTTTGTCCGGTCTGTTAATGTTTCGTAAACCCAAACATCCGGTCCTGCCCAGGTTATATTGCCTATCTCGTTGCATGCTTTCATTTTGTTGTTACCAAGCATGACTCGTCAACAAGGAAGAATGAAGCCGTGGTTCAAACTCTAAGTCAGCTTGCTTGTCTTCACGATTCTTTCCTACTAACCAAGTCTTTGAAAACAAATCTTTCCTAGATGGGGTAATGTACACTAGATAGAGTAGACACCATCTTACTGAAAGCCAATTTGTTGCCCATCGCTTAATATTGCTCTACCTAAGCCACGGCTCCACGTTCGAATTGTGCACGTTTTTGGCTCTCCCTAACAAGGATGATATCATATCTCACATTATCCATATTTAAAACAAGCATCTTTTTGCCATCAAATGATTAAAAATATTTCTCCAGTCTACTCATGGTTCGTAAACCGAAACATCCGACCTCGTATACCAGAATAACCGGTCTCGTGGGAACTTTCGATCTCATCATGTTCAAGTGAATTAAGTTTGCTCCAAGTTCAATGAGATTGCAAGTTACGCGCCTAGGCCATTTGCCTAACACGATCCCCCATGAGACCTTGCGCCTTTCCCTTGGCAAATGAGATCTATTAATATATACTGGAAAACACTTTTGCATCTCCTCCTCAATGAAAGAAAACCCCATCGGCATCTCCTCCTCTCGGCACTAGAAGACCCCATCGGCATCTCCTCCTATCGGCGCAAGTACCATCGTCCTCTCTCCCAATTCAATCGATTTCTTTGTTCTTTCGACCTTTTCCGCCTCTTTGAGCAAACTAATTTCTATGTGCATTTCAGAGCATCTCCCCCAATGGCCGGCGACAATCATCGCGTGCCTCCTGTGGAGCTCGCTCTCCTACCATTCACGCCGGCTAAAGCTCCGGTGGGGCCGAGATGCGGCGACTGCGGCAGGACAGAAACGCCGCAATGGATGGTCGGGCCGATGGGGCCCGGCACGCTCTGTGCCGACTGCGGCCTTGGTCGCTGGCATGCCGGGAAGCGGTGGGAGGGGCGTTCTCTCCACATCTATCAAACCACGATTCCTATCTCACCGTCGCCACCAGAAGCTGGCGTGCAGTGGGTCGAGTGCCCGAGAGGCCGGGTTGGTCGCACGTGGCAGCCGTGGCCCTCCACTCCGCCATTGATGTCAAGTGCGCCCGCCGCTTGGACTGTCCTGGAGAGCTCAGGCGCACGGTCGTTCCCGTCCCTGCTCCACAGGCCGGCAGTGTTACCAGCCGCTCGGCCATTAATGTCAAGTGCGCCCACCGCTTCGACTGTCCCGGAGAGCTCAGGCGCACGGCCATACCCGTCGCCACCAGAAGCTAGCATGCAGTGGGTGGAGTGCCCGAGAGGCCGGGCTGGTCGCACGTGGCAGCCGTGGCCCTCCACTCCGCCATTGATGTCAAGTGCGTCCGCCGTCCCGGAGAGCTCAGGCGCACGGCCGTTCCCGTCCCTGCTCGACAGGCCGGCGGTGTTGCCAGCCGCTCGGCCATTGATATCAAGTGCGCCCACCGCGCCGACTGTCCCGGAGAGCTCAGAGGCACGGATGTTCCTGTCGCTGCTCGAAAGGCCGGCGGTGTTGCCAGCCGCTCGGCCATGGATGTCAAGTGCGCCCGCCGCGCCGACTGTCCCGGAGAGCTCAGGCGCACAGCCGTTCCCGTCCCTGCTCGATAGGCCGGCGGCGTTGCCAGCCGCTCGGCCATTGATGTCAAGTGCGCCCGCCGCGCCAACTGTCCCAGAGAGCTCAGGGGCACGGACGTTCCTGTCCCTGCTCGAAAGGCCGGCGGCGTTGCCAGCCACTCAGCCCCCGATGTTGGACCCGTTCCTGCTCAACGGCGAGGCGGCGCCTTTCATCCTCGACGACCCAGACTGGATGAAAAGATAATTGCCAACAATAACAAGTGTCACTATGCTGTAATGCTTATTAGTGTATGATCAGAGAACTCTGTTTCCTCCTATGGAGTACTTTGGATGGATGTTCGTTCAACAAATAATTTAGTCCGGTCTTGTCACTTTTTCTTAACAGTAACATCCGCCTGTTGCCATCCTCGTGCCACAACTTCCCATGGAAGGTGGTTGCCATCATCAAGAGATCACAGACGTGTTGGTCATATGGCGCGGGGACCCGCACATCAGCCCCTGAAGGACCGATTAGGCGACCAGAGAGGGGGGGAGTGAATGGGAGCCGATAAAACTTCTTCCCGAAAGATGAACTCGGCCTATGCCCCAACTTCACAACCTAGGATTCCCACACGAGCTTGCCAAGGTCGCGTAGTCACAACGGACCTACCAACCCTAGGAATAAGCCTCAAACAATCCCAAAGCGAAAGCGCAACTCAAGAAGCAAAGGACTTAGACAATCTGCGAAGTCCCAGGCGGACAGTCCGGAGTGACCGGGCGGACGGTCCGCGAGGGGCAGGCGGACGGTCCGCGGGTCAGGGGCGGACGGTTCGCAAATCGACCCCGAACCTCCAGTATGCACCCTCTGAAATTCGAACGGTCCGCGAGCTCACTGCGGACGGTCCGCTCCTCGCGGACGGTCCGGCCTCACCAGGCGGACGGTCCGGCCAACAATTTCCAACCAAAACCTACCGGACAAACGGATCGAAATGAAGCGACTCAAGAACTCGTGAAGAACACGACGAACAGCCGGCTGCCGAGCTCCTCGCGGACGGTTCGCCGACCCCGCACGGACTGTCCGCTAGGTGCGGACAGAGCAGCCCGAGCTCGAAAATGCAAGCACAAAAGCACCTATCCGTCCATGGATCTCCCAAACGGTTTGAGCTCTTGAGGCAAGATTTGGGGCAGATGTGAAGCGTCCCTAGGAGATGCTATACCCCAAAACTTGAGACCTCAAACGAACTAAATCGCCGGGAATCGAATCGCAACTGAGCTCTACCAAAAAGCTAGGGTTCCAACCGAAATCCTTCAATCGGAGGCCAAATCCGGAGATTGGGGGGTCAAGATCAAGCACAAAGATACACAAGACATCTATCCATGAACCCCACCATCAAATCCGAACCCAAACACCTCAAAATTGAAGGAACAAGGCGCGCACGAAAATCCAACGAAAATAGCTCGAAAAAGACACGAAAATCACATGAGCTACAAGAAGGAAATCAACGCAACCATGAATGCTTCCATACACTCGGAGGTCAGATTCTCTACAAAGCGGTGAAGAAGATCTACGCCTATGGAGCAGGGAATTGAGAAGCAGTCCGGATGGATGGTTTGCCCAGAAAACCCTAGAGCTATATATATGAGTCCCTCTGGGTTGGGCAAATGACCAAGCTACCCCTAGCACTTAAACTTAAGATACAATCCCCTCAGGGGCAAATAGGTCATGTAGCACTCCTCTTCATCGCATGGCCACGCCTTCGCCACAGTCTGCGTCCTCCCGACGCAAGCCCTGCGATCCCGCCACGTGTCCGCCGGCATCGAAGCTTCTCGGCGCGCCCGGATCCCGTCTCCGCCCGCCGAGCCTCCGGTCTTGGTTTTGTGGCTCAACCAAGTAACCCGACGGTTTTGTGGTGAACCGCCGAAAACCCCGCGTGCAGACTCCGGTCGTGAGCCGCTACCCTGCACCGACTCCTGTCCACGACTTCGTCTTGCTTTTCTTGCCACCATGCGGCCCGCACTTGACCCCGCTGGCCACCGGGTCCCTCGAGCCGAGCCTACTTGTCTCTCCACTCCTCAGAGGCCCCGCAAGGCATAGACCTTTCACACCCGCTCTTCACCTGCACCAACACGAGTCAAGCCGCAACCTGCACCTGCAATACTCGGCCAAGAGTCAGTCCACACCACGTTGTCAATCACTCATCACACCAGGGAGCGACCATCCACCGGTCCTCGGACGCTCCGGTCCTCAATCTCCCCCTTGATGAGTGCATTGACAACACACATATAGTAACCAATTCAGAGAAAAGAGAAAAAGAAAAGAAACGACTGAAAAACTCAAACAAGTGATCAAAAGCCAAACAAAAGCCAAAACAAGATCACTTGAGAGAGAAAAATCTCGGTCCCCTAAGACAAGGGCAACGGCTCGACACAACCAAGATAAAATGCTCCACAATTGCCGACTCCTCAAGGTGAGGCAAAAGGGCTCGACGCCATCGGCAAAAGAGCACAACTAAAATTCAGGTGAGAAAGAGCTCCCAAATGCATATGAATGCAAGCTTCCCCTGAACAAATGCATTTCTCCCCTTTGATGCAAGAACTTTCTCCCAAGTAAGAATTGGGTACTATTCCTCCCCCTTGTTGGTAATGCATGAATCAAGTCTACAAATGCAAGCATGTGCTTCTCAAATAGACAAAGAGCACTACAATATGCTAAAAAGAGACATAGACAAGCAAGATTGCCACAAATTTAGCACAAGCATCGCCAATGGGATAGATAGGGATATACAAGCATGTGAAATAGCCATGATCAAAATAAAGCATTTTTCACAAAAATTTCCCTCTCATGAGCATAGGACCTAAGCATGATCAAAATGAGCACAAACAACATATAACTCACAGACTTCATGCAAGGTCACAAATTCTCATCACAAGATCATCACAAACACCTACAAGCTATCTCATGTCATGTCAAAGCCACCGAGCCATGTGTCCACTTCTAAATGTGAGACTTCTCAACGGTGAACATCATGCAACGGTTTAGCACCCAAAGTAAGGAATTTAAAGCATACATGACATGGAAGCATATTTTTCAAGCACAAACATTTCATATACCAATTTCTGGATTTACAAATTAAGCATGGTACATGAAGTGCCTTTGCGGCAAAAAGAAGCTTAGGCTTCTCCACAAGGTAGCATGTAGGCTAAACATTCATGATAATAGATGAGTCTTTGACCCCATATGAAAAGAACATGGTTCCAAGCACAAATTAAGAAAGCTATAGCCATAAGTGCACAAATTTAGCATGAAAGGCATTCAACTCATAAGAGAGGATCATATATAGCATTTTCACAAAAATAAGCCGTCCACAAGCACATACATCCCAAAGCTATCAAGAGCATCGCTATCCATCATATGAGCATCAAAAGCAAAGTCATAATCTCATATCTAGCATATCATAGTGATCCAAGTATATAGGAGAAGCACATCTCATATGCAGTATATGATACAAAGATGCAAGCATGATATGATACATAAATGAAAGATGCAACAAAAGTATGTACATCAAACCCCCAACCAAAGCTCAAAAAGGGAAAAGAACACCAAGCTCCCCTCGCAAACGGGAAAATGTAGCTTGGTCCAAAGGATTGGTTAGGATATCGGCAAGCTGCTTTTCGGTTGGCACATGGATGAGGTATATGTTTCCCTTCTCAACATTGTCTCTCAGGAAGTGGTACCTCACCTCTATATGTTTGGTTCTGGAGTGGAGCACGGGGTTTTTGGCAACGCTAATGGCACTCGTGCTATCACACATGAGAGGTACATGGGAACACTCCTCACCAAAGTCACTCAGCGTGTATGTGATCCAAAGCAGCTGTGAGCAACAACTAGCGGCAGCAACATATTCAGCTTCTGTGGTAGACTGAGCTACACTAGACTGTTTGCGAGAAGACCAAGAAACAAACGAAGATCCCAAAAACTGACATGTCCCCGAAGTCGATTTCCTATCGACTCGACACCCCACAAAGTCGGCATCCGAAAACCCAAGAAGCGAAAGAGAAGAGGACGCCGAGTACCAAAGACCAAGCTCAGGAGTGTATCGAAGATACCTGAAGATCCGCTTGACGGCCTGCCGATGTGAAGTCCTCGGCGACGCCTGAAAACGAGCGCACAGACACACAGAAAACTGAATGTCCGGCCTCATCGCTGTCAAGTACAAGAGGGAGCCGATCATGCTCCTGTACTCCTTCTAGTCCATGGGCTCTCCGTCCTTGTCCGCATCCAACGCTGTAGTCATACTCATCGGTGTCGACAGGGGCTTCGAGTCATCCATCTTGAACTTCTTGAGGATGTCCTTTGTGTACTTGGCTTGATACACAAAGGTTCCCTCCTTTGCCTGCTTGATCTGAAGCCCGAGAAAGAACTGCAATTCTCCCATCATGGACATCTCGAATTCTTTGCTCATGTCCTCTGCAAACCTCGCAACCAAAGAGTGAGATGAGCCGCCAAAGACAATATCATCCACGTACACCTGAACAATTAGGATATCATCGCCCTGCCTGAGGAGAAAAAGAGTCTTATCAACCTTGCCCATCTCAAACCCCATGCTGAATAAGAACCCCCTCAAACGGCCATACCAAGCACGGGGAGCTTGTTTCAGCCCATACAACGCCTTCCTCAGCCTATACACCTGGTGAGGAAACTCAGCACTCTCAAAGCCCGGTGGTTGCTTCACATAAACCTCTTCTTCTAAAAACCCATTCAAGAAGGCACTCTTCACATCCATTTGGTACAATTTCAACCCTTTAGCCACGGAAAAGGCTAGAAGGATCCTAATCACCTCCAAACGGGCTACAGGAGCAAATGTCTCCTCATAGTCTATCCCCTCCTTCTGACTATACCCCTGAGCAACCAACCTCGATTTGTTTCTTACCACCTCACCATTCTCACCCTCTTTGTTCTTCCACACCCATTTTGTCCCGAATGGTTTGCAATGTGGTGGTGGCTCTACCAACTCCCAAACTTGGTTTCTCTCAAAGTTATCTAACTCCTCATGCATCGCGTTCACCCAATTAGGATCAGAGAGGACGTGTCCAATGTCTTTCGGCTCAAAGGTAGCAACAAACGCCGAATGAGCAAAGTGAGAAACATTCCTGGACCTTGACCGTGTCGTACGTTCATCGATGTCACCGATGATTCTTGAGGGAGGATGATCAACTTGAACGCGTCTCGGTGCCTCTCGCCTGGAGACAACCTCCCCCTCAGCTGCAGCTTCCACTTGATCTTGCTGGATCGTAGTCGGTGTAGGGGCTGGACCATCCTGCACCGTAGTCGTCGTAGTGGAAGTAGAGGGTACATGCTCGGGTGGAGCTTCATCATCACCATCATCCTCTCCAGCATCATCCTCCTCGTCCTGAAAGATCTTCTTGCCAATCTCGTCATCACCTGCACACTCAAAGACAGACGAACTGCATGGCTGGGTCTCGTCGAAGGTAACCTCGCAAGTTTTTATGACTAGGTTAGTATCAAGATTGAGCACACGGAATGCTCGAGAATGACTAGCATAACCCAAAAAGATCCCATCAGAAGACCTCGACTCAAACTTATCAAGCCTACCCTTCTTGAGAATAAAGCACCGACAACCAAAAGCCCTGAAATGGCTCACCCTAGGTGCTCGCCCGTGCATGAGCTCATACCACGTCTTGTTCAAGAAGGCCCTAAGAAAAATCCGATTCCCAACATGACACGCGGTATTCACCGCCTCAGCCCAATATCTCCTCGGAGTCCTATGCTCATCGAGCATCGTCCGAGCCATCTCACAAAGGGAACGATTTTTCCTCTCAACCACACCATTCTGACAAGCCACATAGGGAGAAGAGAATTGATGTTCGAGACCCAAATCACGACAAAAGGTTTCGAAATGAGAGTTTTTAAATTCAGAACCATTGTCGCTACGGATAGCTCGAATGGCGTCTCCATTCCTCTCATTCTTCAACCTCAAGATTAGATCCCTCACAAAACCAAACGTCTCCCCCTTGTCAGCCAAAAAGAAGACCCAAGCATAGCGAGAAAAGTCGTCCACTATCACCAGGACATACCATTTCCCACCCGCCGAGAAAACACGAGCTGGACCAACCAAGTCCATATGGAACAGCTCACATGGCCTCTCTGTCATAACGGATGTCAGAGGCGAGTGAGAGGCGGCGACCATCTTACCATGCCTACACGGAGCACATACCAAGTCCTTTTGGTATTTCAACTTAGGCAATCCTCGGACTAATCCTAGCCCACTCAAGCGTGACAACAAGTCAAAACTCAAGTGACCTAGTCTCCTATGCCATTTCTAAAGCTCCGCCGAAACACCAGCAACCAAGCAACGAGAAGAGCCAACACACTGAGAAAAATCGGCTCTAAAAATCTGACCCTCGGGGATGATCGTGCACACAAGATCACCTCGAGAATCCAAAACACGCGAAGCACCCATTTTGAAACGGACCTCAAAACCCTCATCAAGAAGCTGGGAAACCGAAAGAAGGTTGTACCCCAAAGACTTGACAAGAGAAACACACCTAAGAGTCACAGACTCGCTCACCTTCACCGTGCCCACTGAAAGCACTCTACCTTTCTCATTGTCCCCAAAAGTGATGTACTCTTTGGTCATCACCGGGGTGAGGCTGGAGAACCACCTTTGATCTCCGGTCATGTGTCGAGAGCAACCGGAGTCGATCAACCAAAAGCCCTCCAAGCCTCCCACCTGCAAATCAAAAACGAGAGCGAGAGTGAGCAAACGACTCAGCACTGGGGTTAGTACAAAATGAATCAAACCAGTGCCGTGCCATTTGCTCAAAAGTGGGGTTAGCAAACTCCATCCTATCTCCTCTAGGTGGAACACCCACACATCCCCTTGGAGGACTACGCGCACCACGAGGTGGAGACCGTGGCCCGTAGCTCCTCTGGGACCTAAAACTGCGATCGTTCCCCCCATACTCGTATTGGCCACGAGCGAAGGAACGTCCAGCAAACTCACCACGCCCAAACCCAACACGCCTGCCACCTTCTCTATGTGGTGGCTCACCTCGAGGCACAAACACACGCCTCTCTCGAGGGTAAATGGTACGCACCATACCCTCACCCCTTGGCACCAACCTAGGCTCAGGCACACCACGAGAAGGGCGGTACCTGTCCTTGTTGGCCATCTCCCTAGCCAACCTCTCCTCACGCTTCCTCCTGAAGCAAAACTCTGCTAGGTGCCCATCCCTCCCACAATGCTCACAATGGAAGGGTTTTGGTTTTGGCTTTGGTTTTGGGCTCTCTTTGGGCTGTGGCTTCTCCTCACTCGGTTTCTCTCCCCTCTTCCCAAAGAACTCAATCCCCAAGTCACTCTTGAACTTGATGGGTTTCTGGAAGTTGTCGGTATATGGAGGAAACACGGGTGGAGCTGGGGTTGTGTCTAGTCGGTTCCTAAGAGGGTTTGGCTTAGGAGCATAGGCATTTTTGTGGTGGGTTTTTTGTGGCTCTGGGATATCTTCGATCTTCCCCTCATTCTCACCATTCCCTCACCAACCTTGTTTGCCCCAAGTGCTTCCCCATCATAGCGCTTGTATGTCTCGATCATCATCCTAAGCTGAGGCTCATGACCAGACAACCAACTCATCATCTTTCTCAACTCATCATTCTCATCCTGCAAGCCATCAACATAGTGTGCAAGCTCCATATTCTTCACATCATTTATTTCACAAGTAGAGCATGTTGTAGGAATAGGAGCTTTCAGCTGAGCCTCTAGTGATCTAGCATAAACAAGCGAAACATCTAGCTTCTCATGCAAAACAAGACAAGAAGTGCAAGCACCAAGCAAAGAGGGCCTAGATTTCATCTCATCTAGCTCAACCCTAAGCACATCTAGTTCCTCGACCTTGGAGGCATACTTCTCCTTAAGCACAGTCAATTCACCAAGAAAAGTGGAACAATCAGTGCATTCAGGTTCATCGGTCACAATAGGAGCAGACTTAAGAGAATCTATTTGAGCCCTAGCATCAACAAGCAAAGACTCTAGTTCAACCACCTTCTCCTTAGCCTCTCCAAGCAAAGACCTATACTCCCTCTTCTCCTTGTTGGTCTTTCTAAGCACATCATCACGGTTGTCAAGCAAATCATTCAACCTAGCATTCTCCGCTATCAAGAAGGATGGATCATTGTTTACCTCTTCCTCAGAGTCGGAGCCCGAGTCATCCTTGTTGCTCTTCTTGCTTGCGGAGCTATGTGCCATGCCGCAAAAGCCTTGGGCGGCGAAGCACAAGCTGTTGATGTTCTTGCTTGACCGCTTGCCCTTGTGCTGGTTCTCATCTTCATCACTTGAGCTCGATGAAGAGTAGCAAGAGCTCAAGTCGATGTCGCTTGCTCCGGCAACCATCGCTCGCTCCTTCTTCTTGTGACCACCACTCCTCGGCCTCCGCTCGGACTTGTTCTTGCCCTTGTGGTCGTCCCTCGAGCGGTGCTTGTGGTCGGTCCTCGGACGGTGCTTGTGCTCAGGCTTCACCTCCATGGCTTCCGGGCACTCAGCGATAAAGTGCCTGTGCTTCCCGCACCGGTAGCACATGCCCGAGCTCCTCCGAGCGTTCTTCCGGTTCGTGTACATGCGCTCGAACCGCCTGCTCAGCAACGCGAGATCCTCCTCGCCCAACACGTCAAACTCTTCATCTGGCATGGACACAAGACAAGACAAAGAGAACTGTCTCGAAGACATGTTAGCGTTAGTCCTTGAACCAGACACGAGAGCCAGACTATGAGGGTCAGTCGGGTTCTCGATCTTTGCACGCACCCCACGGTCCACCTCGGACGACTTGAGCTTGGAAAACAGCTCGTCCACCGTGAGGGTCTCATACTTCTCCGACTCAAGAATGGCCTCGACCTTCTCACTCCACACGGTACGATCCAGAGAGTGTAGGAGCTTGATAGCCCTGTCATGACCATCGTACGGGAGCACGGCCACATTAGCCCTCATGTTGTTCACAATCACCGTGAACCGCTGGAACATAGCATCTATGGACTCACCGGGGAGATGAGTGAAGTTCTCGTACTCTCTCTGGTAGGTCGCAAAGAGCCGAGCCTGAACCTGAGCGTTCCTAGCATGAGCATTCTTCAGCTGCTCCCAAATCCTGCACGCCAAGTCCTCTGTCTGAACCCGATCGAGTTCGGATTGACACAGAGCACGGTACAGGTAGTCAACCGCCTTGTTGTTGGCGTCGAATATGTCCCTTGATCCTGGAGCAAGGAAGTTCACAGGATGAACATAAGCTGTGTTCACCGTGACATCCCACAGGACCTGACCATTGCCGCGGAGGAAAGCAGCCATCCGCCTTTGCCACATCTGGTAGTTCTTACCATCAAAGTGTGGAGGACCCGAACCCCGTTCCTGGTACGCCATCTTTGGATCTTAGGCTGGTTAGAATCACGAAGATCCATAACTGGCTCTGATACCAATTGAAGGACCGATTAGGCGACCAGAGAGGGGGGGAGTGAATGGGAGCCGATAAAAATTCTTCCCGAAAGATGAACTCGGCCTATGCCCCAACTTCACAACCTAGGATTCCCACACGAGCTTGCCAAGGTCGCGTAGTCACAACGGACCTACCAACCCTAGGAACAAGCCTCAAATAATCCCAAAGCGAAAGCGCAACTCAAGAAGCAAAGGACTTAGACAATCTGCGAAGTCCCAGGCGGACAGTCCGGAGTGACCGAGCGGACGGTCCGCGAGGCGCAAGCGGACGGTCCGCGTGTCAGGGGCGGACGGTCCGCAAATCGACCCCGAACCTCCAGTATGCACCCTCGGAAATTCGGACGGTCCGCGAGCTCACTGTGGACGGTCCGCTCCTCGCGGACAGTCCGGCCTCACCAGGCGGACGGTCCGGCCAACAATTTCCAACCAAAACCTACCGGCCAATCGGATCGAAACGAAGCGACTCAAGAACTCGCGAAGAACACGACGAATAGCCGGCTGCCGAGCTCCACACGGACGGTCCGCCGACCCCACGCGGACTGTTCGCCAGGTGCGGACAGAGCAGCCCAAGCTCGAAAACGTAAGCACAAAAGCACCTATCCGTCCATGGATCTCCCAAACGGCTTGAGCTCTTGAGGCAAGATTTGGGGGAGATGTGAAGCGTCCCTAGGAGATGCTATACCCCAAAACTTGAGACCTCAAACGAACTAAATCTCCGGGAATCGAATCGCAACCGAGCTCTACCAAAAAGCTAGGGTTCCAACCGAAATCCTTCAATCGGAGGCCAAATCCGGAGATTGGGGGGTCAAGATCAAGCACAAAGATGCACAAGACATCTATCCATGAACCCCACCAACAAATCCGAACCCAAACACCTCAGAATCGAAGGAACAAGGTGCGCACGAAAATCCAACGAAAATACCTCGAAAAAGACACGAAAATCACATGAGCTACAAGAAGGAAATCAACGCAACCATGAATGCTTCCATACACTCAGAGGTCAGATTCTCTACAAAGCGGTGAAGAAGATCTACGCCAATGGAGCAGGGAATTGAGAAGCAGTCCGGATGGATGGTTTGCCCAGAAAACCCTAGAGCTATATATATGAGTCCCTCTGGGTTGGGCAAATGACCAAGCTACCCCTAGCACTTAAACTTAAGATACAATCCCCTCCGGGGAAAATAGGTCATGTAGTACTCCTCTTCATCGCACGGCCACGGCTTCGCCGCAGTCCGCGTCCTTCCGACGTAAGCCCTACGATCCCGCCACGTGTCCGCCGGCATCGAAGCTTCTCGACGCGTCCGGATCCCATCTCCGCCCGCCGAGCCTCCGGTCTTGGTTTTGTGGCTCAACCAAGTAACCCGACGGTTTTGTGGTGAACCGCCGAAAACCCTGCGTGCAGACTCCGGTCGTGAGCCGCTACCCTGCACCGACTCCTGTCCACGACTTCGTCTTGCTTTTCTTGCCACCATGCGGCCCGCACTTGACCCCGCTGGCCACAGGGTCCCTCGAGCCGAGCCTACTTGTCTCTCCACTCCTCGGAGGCCCCGCAAGGCATAGACCTTTCGCGCCCGCTCTTCACCTGCACCAACACGAGTCAAGCCGCAACCTGCACCTGCCATACTCGGCCAAGAGTCAGTCCACACCACGTTGTCAATCACTCATCACACCAGGGAGCGACCATCCACCGGTCCTCGGACGCTCCGGTCCTCAGCCCCTCAACGGTGGAAGATGAATGGAAGCCACTTAAGAGTCAAGACTCAAGAGGCGCCCGTTGCTTACCTTCTCACCGAAGAGGCACAACTTCCCAGGCAAGGCGAGTAACTCCACATAAATCGCCATTCCTACCCCCCCACCATCGGCGTCCTCGCCAGTTCTGAACCACGCTACCACTTCCCAAACACTCGCGCCTCACTCCTACCCGGCCGACGCAATGAAGCGATCAGGCTCCCCGTCGCGCCGGCTATCCCCCACCGGTTCCCCGTCGCGCCGGCTATCACCATCGCCCTTCAACCGATCCTCCGGCGCCACATCCTCTTCGCGCGCCCGTGACTGGGTGCCGCCGCGCGACAACCAGCACTTCGCCCGCACGTCCACGGAGGCGCTGTGGGGCCACATCGACGGCACACCGCCGCCGCCAACGTCGACCTACCGCCGCCGAGCTCCGACGCCACCAACGTCGACCCGCTGTCGCTCGTCGGCGGTTTCCCAAGAGCCGGTGGTGGCTCGCCGGCGGATTCCCAGCCTCCTCCACCGTTGCTGCCGCCGCCCTCCGACGACGCCAACGTCGACCCGCCGTCGATCACCGGCGCTTTGCCAGGAGTAGCTGGTGTCTTGCCGGCGGATATCCAGCATCCTCCACCGTCGCCGCGTCGGAAGCTGAAGTTTACGGTTACCCTTCCTGCTGGTGAGTTTGACTCTGACTCCGACTCTGACTCCCAAGCTGACACAGACTCGTCTGAGGACCGTTGCCACGGCTACATCCCTCCGGTCCCCCGGGGCGATGCTTTGTGCGTCTTTCGGCGCCTCGACGGCACGTACGAGTGCCCTGTCTGCCCCAACCTTATGCACTGGTGGCGCAAGCTGAATGAGGTCAAGGACCATATCCTTGGGATGGCCAGGTCTGCGCCCCTGAGGGAGAAGTACAAGAAGAAGTGGAGCGGCCACCGCGTCGTGGCCAGGAATGAGGGATGGATGGAGTAGATGGAGTGAGGGAGCCGCGCCGGTGGAAGATCTATGCTGTTATGTTATCTGTGATGTTAATTAGTATCTTTAGATTTTGTTGGAACATTGTCTTATGTATGTGAACTTTGTGATGTTATGTTATCAGTGATGTTAATTAGTATCGTTAGATTTCGTTGGAATATTGTCTTATGTATGTGGAAATTGTGATGTTTAATTAGTCACTTTAGAATGGACTCTGTTTCCTACATTGGATGGATGTTTGTTCGAATAATGCGATCGTATTTTCCTAATAACAATTCAACAAACCATTTAGTCCGGTCCGCTCACTTTTTCAGATCAGTAAGATCCGGCCGTAGTCATTCTATTTTGCCCACAAAATCAACACTGAATTTAGTTCGGTCTGGTCACCTTTTCTTATTAGTAACTTCCGACCGTAGCCTTCCTCGACAGACCAAGGCGCCCGTTGCCTAATTTCCCATGGAAGCTTGTCACAACGCCCCATGGAAGCTTGTAGTTGAATCGCAGCCACTCGATCTAGAGGCTCGTTGCTTAGGTTGTCACATAAGCTTGCACAACTTCTCATGGAATCTGGCCACTGTATTCCTACCACCATCGGTGTCCTTGCTAGTTCTGAACCACTCTACCCATAGTTCTCTTCCCAAACACTCGCGTTTCAGTCCTATTGCCCGTCCGACGCAATGAAGCAATCAGTCTCCCCTAGACACACAGAGCTCAGGCACATGGCCGTACCCGCCCCTGCTCGTCGGTCCAGCGGTGTTGCCAGCCTCTCGCCCACCGCCTCCTCAGGAGCCGAATCCAGGTCCTGGCTGTCACCGCGCGGCCTCCACTTCATCCGCTCCTACTTAGAGTGGCAAGGGCGTCAATTCCACGGCACGGAGCCGCCCCGCTACGACGCCGCCAACGTCGACCCGCTGGTACGTCGCCGACGGATTCCCAGCCTCCTCCACCACTTGCAGAGTTGGACTCCGACTCCAATTCCGACTCCAACTCCGACACCTTTGCTCTGCGCGTCTTCCGGCGCACTACCAACACCTACGGGTGCCCAGTCTGCCCCAACCGTATGCACTGGTGGAGGAACCTGAATGAGATCAAGGACAACATCCTTGGGATGGCCAGGTCTGAGGCCCTGAGGGAGGACAACATGAAGAAGTGGAGCTGCCACCGCGTCCTGGCCAGAAAAGAGGGATGGATATAGATGGAGTGAGCGAGCCGCGCCAGTGGAAGACCAATGCCGATATGTTATCTGTGATGTTAGTTAGTATCTTTAGATTTCGTGGGAACATTGTCTTATGTATGTGAACATCGTGATGTTAATTAGTAACTTTGCATTTCCATGAAACATGGTCTCATGTGTTGTCCGGCCTATTCGTGTTTCTAGACAAGAACATCCGCTCTTATTGTACTTATACATGATCGTGTTTCCTAGCTTGACACATTTTTTTTCGAATCGAGGGCATCCCCCATTTCCATTGCAACAACAGAAATACCGAACAAGTCACAGAACAGGGATAAAAGAGGAGTTCACTGGCCCTTGACTCGCCCTAACCTACATTGACTCAAGCTAGATTAGGACAACGATCGCCCCTAGGACTCCCAGGGAGAGTAAGCATCACCAAACAACGAGTCTGAACATCATCACAAGTTTCCAACCCAAAACATAGCACCACTAGACAGACCTACACCAACATCTGCCAATCGCTTGACAATGTCAGTTTCCTAGCTTGACACATGATCTGGAGAAGTTGAAGATCAATATTGGGCGATTAATAAGAAATAGCAATGTGATCGTTGCTCACCTTGACCAAATTCAAAACAAGCATGCGGTTATTGCCAAACATCCAAAACGCTAATGCATCCCTAACCCAAACCATGTTTGTGATTTTGGTTATCGTTTGTTTGTTGATCAATCCCCTTGTTTGAAGTTGTTTATGCTTTGTTTCCCTGACCATCTCTGTTCCTTGTCTCCCTATAAATGTTATCCTATTTTATCGCTCTTATAAACTATGAAATCATAGATCACCTTTGCCCAAAATCAAAACAAGCATCTTTTACAGGTCCTGAAATATTTGTCCTTTCTATATCTTTTTCTAGACCGAAACATCCGGTCTGTTAATGCATCCCATACCCGAACATCCGGTTTAATGGTAGTAAACAGTTCATCTCTGCATGTTGAAGTGCTTGTAAATATAGTTTGCTCCAAATTCACTAAGATTACAAATTTACATAGTTCTTTTCTTTGCAAAAGACCGTTACATTATTAGAGATCGAGGCGCCTCCTTGCATTAGCGTGATACAACTCCCGAAGGGACACACCAACTTTCCCTGAAACTGAGATCTATTAATATATCGGACTCTCCCAACTCCCTCCATTGCCTTGTCTCAAACTCTCTTCCTCCAGAAAACCTGTTGTTGAAGGTAATGCCTTCGTGAATAGTAGCACCGGGAGAGGCAAAAATGCTTTTGCCCATTGTTGTTGGACTCAGCCTTAGCCTGCCGCGACTTCAAGCCGAGCTGCTGTGATCCCAAGCACATGCAAGAGCCGAGCGGGTAGTCACACACGGCGTCAGCCAGCAGGAAGTGCGAGCCTACACCCTACGAGCCGAACTGCACTCCCGTGCGGAGGAGCCGGGCGCCCCTATCATGCGAGCGACCGGCACGGCATCAATGCTTTGCCCGTTCACGCGTCGCAATCTGGAGCCATCCTGCACGGCGTGGGTTTGCAGGACTCCTGCACCTAATTTTTTCCCCATCGAGAACATCTTTCCGTTCCCGCAAGCGGTGTCTCCACAATCGACGACGCCGATGCCAACTGTGGCTGTGTACAACAACGACGACGACTACCCCGCCCCACCATCTCAGGAACCCGTGCGTGCTTAGCGCCGGGCTGCCCGTACGACCTCCCCAGCGTCTCCGTTACCTATCGTCGACACTCCCTCGCCGTTGTCCCGTTCCTCGACGCTGGCTCCAGCTGTCTCATGCTCGCCAGCACCACGACCGTCGCTCGCCACCAGTTCGGCAACGTCGCTCGACGCCGGCTCCTCGCCGCCACCGTCCTTCGACACCTTGCCGGCACCGCTCTCGTCCTCACCACAACCGTCTGTCACCGCGACCACGGCCGCTCCGCCGCCTCAACATCACATGGTGACACGCTCTCGAGTCGACATCATCAAGCCCAACCCCAAGTACACCCTCCATAGCAACGCGCCACCAATCTCACCTGTCCCGCGCTCCGTCCGTGAGGCGCTCAATGACGCCAACTGGCGTGCGGTGATGCAGTTGGAGTTCGACGCCCTCAAGTGGAACCAGACCTGGACGCTCGTCTCTCGACCTCCCGGCGCCCAAGTCATCATTGGCAAATGGGTCTTCAAACACAAGTTCAACTCCGACGGCACACTTGAGCGCTACAAAGCGCGGTGGGTCGTCCGGGACTTCCACCAGCGACGTGGGATCGACTTCGGCGAAACGTTCTCGCCGGTCGTCAAACCGGTGACCATCCGCATCGTCTTGACATTCGCCGCCTCCAAGAACCCGCCTGCACACCAGCTGGACGTCTCGAACGCGTTCCTCCACGGCAATATCTCGAAGTGTGTTCTCTGTCAGCAGCCGACGAGGTTCGAGGACGTGAGCCAGCCGGATGTGCCTCCTCTTGCGCTCTCTCTACGGCCTTCGGCAAGCACCACACCCTGGTTCAACAGGTTCACGGAACACGCCATCTGTTGGCGGACTCGTTCAGCATGCGCACCACGTCCGCGCATGACGCGCTCTTGGCTTCCTCGCTACGACGCGTTCCTGCCTTCCTCGACACGGCGTGTTCCCGGGTCGCTCGGCACGCCAACGCTCCCGGCTCCCTCGCCAATGGCCTGTGCCGTATTACTCGTTCCACCATCGAGCTAGATAGGATCTGAGATGAGTTGTATTCTGTAAATATAGGCTTTGCCTTTGATCAATGAAATCGCGGTTGATCCACTTACCTTTCTTCATGGTATCAGTTACCTCTTGATCCTCTGCTTCTGCCATCTCTGCCTTTCCTCCTCTGTCGCCATGGCACAGTCGTCAGCACACTCTTCTTCCTCCTCTGACTCCGGTGTTTCTGATCACTTTCTTGATGAACTTCAAGCTGCTACTCTTGCCGTCGTCCAGACTGTGAATATCCGCAACCATGTTTCTAACCACCTTGACCTTCTTGAAGCCAACTACAGCCAATGGCAGTGTCTGTTTGACTCCGTCCTTGGGAAATTTGGCCTCGTCGGCCATGTCCGTGCGCCGCCGCTCATCAACGAGCGCGATGCCGAATGGCGCCAGGTCGATTGCTGCATCACCAATTGGATCTACAATACCGTCACCAAGAGCGTCTTCGACCTCATCTACAAGCCCGAGGCCTCCGCCTTCACCATCTGGACCGACATCGAGGGCCTCTTCCGCGACAATGAGATGCAGCGCGCGGTCCTCCTCGAAGCTGAGTTCCGCAGCGTCGTGCAAGGCGACCTCTCCATCGCGGATTACTGCACCAAGCTCAAGAAACTCGCCGACAACTTGCGCAACGTCAGCCACCACGTCTCCGAGCCCAGCCGGGTGCTGAATCTTCTGCGAGGCCTGAACAAGAAATTCAAGCACGTCAAGCCGGTTCTTACCTCCAAGACTCACACCTTCATGAGCGCGCGGTCATACCTTCTTCTCAAGGAGCTTCAGCTGCAGCAGGACAACAAGACGGAGGCCGGGCAGGCCTTCCTCACCGGCCACGGTGGCTCCACTGGTTCGGGTGGATCCGCCAACTCCGTCGCTTCACCAGGCACCGGCACCCAACCATCCAGCGCGGGTGCCCCAGCAACGACAACGGCGCCAACCGCGGCTTCAAGCCCAAGACCAAGCGTCGCGGCCGCGGCGGTGGCCCCTCTGGTGCCGGCGGCGGCGGCGGATCTCAACGCCCCAACGCGCCGTGGACCGCGAACTACAACCCCTGGACCGGTATGGTCCAGGCGTGGTCCATGCCTTTCCGTCCGCCTGGCTCGGGTGTGTTGGGCCCCCGTCCTCCGTTTCAGGCCCAGCAAGCAATGGTGGCCCATCACCAGTCTCCGTCCACGCCCGGTGTGTCTTCAATCCTTGGCGCATCTCCTTGGGACACCAACGCCCTGTACGCCGCCTTGAGCTCCGCCGGCGTCGCCACCCATCCCCCGAGCTCCGCCGACTGGTATTTCGACACCGACGCGTCATCACACATGTCATCCTCCTCTGGTATTACCTCCTCCCCTCGGCCTCTCCCCTCCCCCTCCTTCATCACAGTTGGGAACGACGCTCGGCTCCCTGTGATGCACACAGCCGCGGCCACCATTCCAACTTCCTCTTCCCCTTTACACCTAAACAATGTGCTTGTTACTCCTTCCCTCATCAAGAATCTTGTCTCCGTCAAACAATTAACTCGTGACAACAATGTTTCCATCGAATTTGACCATGTCAAGGATCTAGGCACCCAAACAGTGAAGCTCCGATGTGAGAGCCCCGGTGACCTCTACCCGCTGCGGCTGCCACAGCACCATGCCTTCACCGCCTCGACATCACCATCAGTGGAGCTGTGGCACAACCGCCTTGGGCACCCTGGCTCCGGCTCTCTCTGTCAGATTCTGCACTCATTTGATTTCCAATGTAATAGGACAACACCACATTCTTGCTCCTAGTGTCAGTTGGGCAAGCATGTTAGGTTGCCTTTTGCTTCTTCAGACACCCAGTTTTACTTTCCTTTTCAGTTAGTGCATTCAGATGTATGGACCTCCCCTGTTTATAGTCACACTGGTTATAAATACTATGTGGTTCTAATTGATGCTTACACTCACTACATCTGGACGTTTCCAATTCGAAATAAATCTGATGTGCAGGACATCATCCGTTCATTCTTCTCCTATGTCCATACTCAATTCAGGCTGCCCATCCTTGCTCTGCAGACAGACAATGGGCGCAAATTTGACACGAACACCTGCGAGCTTTCCTGTCCGCCCATGGCACCTCCTTTCGCCTCTCCTGTCCCTACTCGTCTCAACAAATGGGAAGGTCGAGCGGATCTTGCGCACACTTCTCAACACTGTATTCGCACATTGCTAATCCATAGTGCAGCTCCGGCGTCTTTCTGGGTAGAGGCGTTGAACACAGCCACGTACGTCATCAACCGGCGCCCTTGTCGCGCCACCGGCGCCGTCACGCCGCATCAACTGTTCCTTGGATCACCACCCAACTACAACGAGTTGCGCGTCTGCGGCTGTCTTTGCTACCCCAACATCACCTCTACAACGCCGAACAAGCTTTCTCCGCGCTCGGTGCTATGCGTGTTCCTCGGGTACCCCAGCGATCATCGAGGATATTGTTGCTACGACACCACCACACGCCGCGTCTACACTTCTCGCCACGTGACATTCGTCGAGGATGTCTTCCCCTTCCGGCAGTTGCATCCCACCTCGACGACGCCGACACGTGCCTCTGTGCTTGCACCAGACGACGCCACGGACGACGACACACCGTCACTCACCCCCGCTCCGCCTGTCCGCAGCCCGGCGCCACATCCACCACCCTCACCGCCGCCGGCTTCATCAACAGCATACTCCTCACCAACTGTGGCTGCATCACCCCTGACGAGCCCACACCTGACGCCACCTGCTGTCATGTCAGCACCGTCGTCCCCCATCTCTGCGCCGGCCACTTCTCCACTAGCTCCGTCGCCCGCCCCGGCCGGGACGCCACCCCCACAGCATCAAACCGAGGCGGCACCAGCTCAACGTCAGCACCACATGATCACCCGAGCACGCGCCGGGGTGTTCAAACCGCACCCCAGGTACGCCTTCACCACGACGTCACCGGTGTCCGCCGTCCCACACTCCGTTCGCGTCGCGCTACGAGATCCCAACTGGCGTCAGTCCATGCAAGAGGAGTTCGATGCCCTGCAGCGCAACCGGACGTGGTCACTGGTTCCACGACCGCCCGGCGCGCGCGTCATCTCCGGCAAGTGGGTCTTCAAGGTGAAAACCGCCGCTGATGGATCCTTCGATCGCTATAAGGCCCGGTGGGTGGTGCGCGGTGATGTGCAACGGCCGGGGATCGACTTCACCGAGATGTTCTCTCCGGTCGTCAAGCCCGCCACCATATGCACCGTCCTCATGATCATCGCCTCCAAGAACTGGCCGGCGCACCAGCTCGATGTCTCCAACGCCTTTCTTCACGGCAACATCTCCGAGCAAGTGTACTGCCGGCGGCCTACCGGCTTTGAAGACCCGGCGCACCCCGACCACGTCTGCCTCCTCTCTCGTTCGTTGTATGGCCTCCGTCAAGCACCACGGGCGTGGTTCGAACGCTTCGTCGCTCACACCCTCTCCGTCGGCTTCAAGCAATCAAGGACGGACTCCTCCTTGTTCGTCTACCACCGCGGCAATGACATGGCCTATCTTCTCCTCTACGTCGACGACATGATCCTCTCCGCTTCCTCGACTGCGCTGCTACAACACTTCATCAAGTCCCTCCAGGCAGCGTTCGCCGTCAAGGACATGGGGCCAGTACATTACTTCCTCGCGCGTGGATGTCAAGTGGCTCCAAGACGGCTTCACTCTTTCGCAGTCCACCTATGCGCTCGACGTTCTCGAGCGTGCCGGCATGTACAGCCGCAAAGCCGTCGCCACGCCCGCCGACACCAAGCCTAAACCACCGAGCAACGACAGCACTCCACTACGCGACGATGATGCTTCATGGTACCACAGCATGGCGGGCGCATTGCAGTACTTGACGCTGACCCGCCTGGACGTTGCCTATGCGGTTCAACAGGTGTGCCTTCACATGCATGTGCCGACGGATCGCCATGTTGCCCTCCTCAAGCGCATTCTTCGATATGTCAAAGGCACGATGTCACTCGGACTTCATCTTCACCGAGCCTCCACTCCGACGATCACCACGTACACGGACGCCGATTGGGCAGGATGCCCTGACACCCGGCGTTCCACATCCGGCTTCGCAATCTTCTTGGGCGACTTCTTGGTTTCATGGTCTTCCAAGCAAGCACCAAACAACAGTGTCTCGCTCGAGCGCCGAGGCCGAGTACCGCGACGTCGCCAATGCCGTCTCAGAGTGCACTTGGTTCCGCCAGTTGTTCAGCGAGTTGCACTGCTCAGCTACGAAGGCAACCGTGGCCTACTGCGACAACATCTCGAGCATGTACATGTCCAAGAACCCAGTACATCATCGCCGGACAAAGCACATCGAGATTGACATACATTTTGTCCGGGAGAAAGTCGCCATTGGCGAGCTCCGTGTTCTTCAGATCCCAAGCTCTCGGCAATTCGCGAACATCTTCACAAAGGGGCTTCCAAACAGCTTGTTCAAGGACTTCCGTTTCAGTCTCTGTGTCGGATCCGCCAGCTGAGACTGCGGGTCTCGGCTTCCTCGCCACGGCGCGTTCCTGCCTTCCTCGACACGCCAACGCTCCCGGCTCCCTCGCCAACGGCCCGTGGCGTATTACTCGTTCCACCATCGAGCTAGATAGGATAGATGAGTTGTAATCTGTATATATAGGCTTTGCCTTTGATCAATGAAATAACGGTTGATCCACTAACCTTTCTTCACCATCTCCCTCAGCCGCCGGTCCTTGCCAACGTACGCAGCGGGGTCGGCGTCGGTCACTTGGTCAGCGTCACCTCGACTCGACGGCCACTGCATCTGCTCCTGCTCCTGCCTGACGACCCGGCTGGGTGGCGCACCCTCCAGCTCTAGGCCTCCACAGTCAGCGTAGCCAATGGCGCGACTCTCTCGGATTTACGGGGATTTACGGCGTCCGTCCGGCACAAGGCGGCTCGATCTGCCATGCCTCTCCGCCGCCACCTCGCTGGCTCGCTCGCCATCCCTGCCAATGCACGCCTGGAACGCTACGCTGCTCGCATCTGCAACAGGTGACGCTCCAGCGTGTGCCCGCGAGATGTTCGTATCCACAACCACATCGCCACCGTAGAACCTGTCTTGGTCAATCTGAGCGAGCAGCCTGATCACTGGCATGCACCTGCAAGTCTGGAACGCCTCGCGGCGCGGTCGGCGCCCGCTCTGGCGTTACGCGCCCGCCGCCGGGCGTCGTCAGCAAGAGTCTTCTACGACGACTGAGCTGGGATTCGGGACACCCGCAATCACTCTGATGATCCGGCTGCCGCGGCATCCAATGCCAAGACCACCGCCCCTCTGTTGTGGCCTGGCCGGTGGACGCATCAGTAGGCAGCGAGCACGTCTGGGTTCTTCCCTCCTTGTCGGCATGGACGGTGAGACCGGAGAGCGGAGGAAATGGCTTCGGACGCGAGGAGGCCATGGATGATGGGTCGCGGAATTGCTGTTGGGCTTGGGGCGGGCCTGAATGTGCCTGACGATACGTTGCTTTGGTAGTTTATTTTTCCTGATAGAAATGCTCAGCTGAGATATGTTTGCAACAAGTACTTTAAAGATAGTGCACACCGAGAGAGGATTGCGGTCAACATCGCGAAACATCAATCATTCAATTGCATTGGCATGTTTAGATTGAAAGCTTAGGCAAGTTTCTTGGAGTTTGAAACTAAGGTGAAAAACATCTGGATTCAAATCGAGCCCGGAGATGAGCTCCTTCCAACTCCTCTCCATTTTCTTCTTCATATTCCTCCTTTTCTACTTCCTCCCCTAACTAGTAGGCTGTGGTAGTCAGGAATTCAGGATGCAGAACAGTTACATCCGGAACTAAATTACTGTAGCATAAGCAGCAGAACAGTGAAAGTTAAGCTTGCGAATGCCACAACCAAACCTACACAGCTAGTAAATTGTAAGTCATTAAAACATCAGCCGTTACAATGGCAAGCTCAACTATTCAACATAATGTCTGAAAAAAACTGCACACTTGAGCAAATTCATTTGTCCTAATTGCTGATCACCAAAGTCTGTTCACGTCATGCATTACCACTACAATGCTCAGGGAAGTTAAATGTTTCGATGAGGCAGTATGTGGTCCTTACAATACTTGTCAGTTCCAGTTGTCTAAGGCGAACATTACATCACCCAATTGCAAATGGCTAGCTAGTAGTAATTCTGTTCCAAAAGATTAATAGACGAACAGTACAGTATTTGACAGGGTTCAACAGCACCTCTTCCAGACCATCCAAAGCCATAAGTGCCTGAAACAGCATAAGAACAGGTCAGACGTCTTTGCATAATAAAGTGGTGAAGGAACTGGTCCTCCAAAGGAACAATCAACAAAAATGCGCTATGCTTGACCAAACCACCAGAAAATCAGAGTGGACACCATAAAATCATTTGCCAGTAGAAAAGCTGATGAACACAGTGGAAGCATTTCACATGAACTTCACATGAATCTCAGTAAACTAACAAACAACCTTAAAGGACAATCAGGTGCCAGTAGAATAAAGAGATGGATTGGAAGAAAACATCTCAATTGAACTAAATGCACCTGATAGCTATACCAACCCAAGATCAATTCACAATCAACCACAGAAATAAATGTTCAGTATTCGTAAACTAAAAAAGTTTTCTCACAGAAGCAAAGTTTTTTAGAACAGTCATGCAAACAGACAACATTAAATAATAGCAACAAATGTGCGATGGTGTTTCCATTAGTTATTAATTTTCTATTACCTCAATGAAACTAGTCAAAAAGTCTGCATATTCAAAGATGCATACATTTAAGTTAACTAATAAAAAAAAGATAATATGTACCAGCACAGCTAGTAATCTAGGAATTTATGTGTCGAGATAAGTAAAACATTTACATTGCAATACTTCTCCTACCACATATGATTGTAATACAAAGATCACTGCGATCTTCAAGAACTGGAAAGACCTTATCAAAAAAATCATGAAATGGCATCCATTATGGTTGGTTTAAGATATTCATATAGCACAACTGCGCAAGTTATGTACAGTTTTTGGTACACGTGTTGAGAACTGATAAGTCAGTAAAATCATTTAGGGTTGCAGTTGAATGAGATTCCTACTATGGTCCAACTGCAATCATATGGCACCATAATAAAAGGTCAAATCTGAACCCAAAGTTTCTATAGCATGGCTTAGGCAAGTTCTGTGGCAGCACTACTGTACGCAGTACAGAGGAAACACAGTTCACATGTCACTTTTAAAGCAGGGGTTAAGTATCTACCTATGATAGCAGGCGATATCTTAGCACACGAAAGGCAAATTAGGCACACTCATGACTCATGTATATCCCTATACCTCCTGAAAAGCCACATTACATCCCAAGAATGCTCACACTCTAGCATGGATAAGAGTGATACATGCAACCATTGCTGTAGGATGCCACAAGACCACAACAAAGTTATCCTTGCGCACGTGCGCACAACAGAGTTCTTGCAAGTTCAGTCCATTTTTGTTTTTTCCCCGCTTGGGGGTGAGGGATTATGCTTTGAATACATAACAACTTTGAAACAGACAGAAACAAGTAAAACAGACCAAGGAGGAATGCTGAAGGTATGGGCAAGATAAAATGGGCAACTAACAATTGTCAGAACAAAGGCTTCAAAATGAAACAGGTTAAGGAGGAATGCCCCAGATCCGGCCTTGTAAAACAGAATGAAGAAAGACATAAGCTTTGTTTAAGTGCTGAAAAAACTCATAAGAGAAATAGATAACTGTGATCAAATATCAGAGGTATGCAACTTGCAAATGTAGTCTTCTCAAATAACCTGATTGGTATGCAAGTTGCATCATTTGAGAAATTTATTTAATTTTATCAAAGAACAATGAGGTAAAATTATGCTTTGGACTTAGCGTAGAACAACAGTTATCTCTAGCAAACAACTTAATGCCAAATGTAAGCAGACTTTTAAGAGGGCATTACTTTGCACAACATTAAGAAAGCTTACGAGTATGTGAATAAATTGTTTACATTATTTTTAGGTGATACTTACATGCTGGTCAAATAAGCTATCACAACGACAAAATTTTCAAGCAATGGACTACTATAACATATCTAGAATCAAGTTAACATGGATTCACTACAAGCAAACACACACACATTGATCCTACATGAATGGGCTTAACTACAAATTCTATGTGAGGCCTCATTAGTAGAGTCCCCAGCACTATGCCAACAGCAGTTACATCACAACTACGTACGAAAGATTAAAGGCAGTGTAGCAATAAACCAAACAAGACAAGTCAAACACATCAGTAATTGTGATTTGTGAAGGGTAACTACCAGAGGGAATAACTATGAGCTGATATGCTTCAATATAGATGGACAAACATATGACAAGTGAAGATACATATTGAAGAGTGAGTACCTTGAATAATTCACACTTCACAGCATCCCACTATCCCTGCATTTTTCCCAGGGAATCGTCACTAACATCCCTGAATTTGGCCCAAAAAAAAAAGAAAAAAGAAGAGCATGTTAAATGAAAAGAAGCCAAGTCTGCAAAGTCAAAGAGTCAAGAACCCAGCCTCCACTTGAGAGACCCTTCTTCAGAACATATTTTCACACGCATGGTTAGATACATGAGTGCCAATAAGAGTGAGGAAATGAAGTTTAAGCGGCATCCAATTTTAAGCCAATGGGTACCAGGCACAGTGCCATTATACCGTGTAGGATAAATCAAAAACTTTTAAAGTGTCAGTAATACAAGGTAACTTTTTGCAGTGCTAATGGGTACCAGGCATGTCAGCCAAAATAAAATAAAAGTGGTGTAGTGATAAAGCTAGAAGGCCAATCAAGAGAGGGCATTGGTATTTTTTGTTACTTTAGTACCAAACTTTTATCACTACACTAACAGATCATTTCAATGTCCTAGGTAGCATCTTAAAGGTGGCTCTGCCTTCCAACATTGTACTTTCTTAACAGAGTCAAATAGCCAGTAAAAATAACAATACATATGCACACAGTACCTAACTAGCAGTTGAATTATGACTAACCATCATAAGCATTGTCCAATGAAAGGTACCATTTAACAGGGCTATAAGAACAAGTTTCAGGCACCGTTTGAAGCAACCATTAAGGCATGTAGCAATGGCACCAGAGCTTTCTAAAAGAACATTAACAGCATAAATTCCAATATTTAGCAGCTAAGTCATTTCATAAAATTATCATGCCATGACAGTTTTTTTTAAAAAATTAGCATGCCATGAGTGATTCTGCAATGAAGAACAATACATACTACTATGAACAATAGTACCTTTAGGTCTTGTTACTCAATTAACTTCCACAGCACCTGTCCAAATTTGTTTGTAAATTCATGTGTGCACAGATGAGATTGAAACTGCATATGCCAAATAAGCAAAGGTCAGACACATTTTCTGATAGAGGAGGAATTGGTTCAGATCAAAATGGCAACCCATTATATATTGTACACCAGCAAAAATATTTAAATTAAAATGTACATGAGGTACAAACACATGGCAGTCATACATCTTTGATCTTTGTTTGCTTTCTAGAAATAGTGAAACACAAGAAAAATAGCTAAGAAGCATGTGCGCATAAGCATACAATGAATTCAAATCCTCTGAGGTCATCAACTAGTTTCTAGAAGTAATACATAACAAAGGACCATCCAGCCTGGAACAAACCTAGCTATCAATGGTGCTTTTGGTAACGATTTTAGCAGATTGCACTAGAACTAGTGTCAATGGAATCCCCTAAACAACTGGATGGCAACTAAGGCGGTGGATCTCACATGTGCTACAAGGAAACGAAGTTTGCATAGGTGAGTTTGTAAAAGCTACCTCTCCCATTGCGAGGAAGACAGATATATATAGTATGAACAATCATACAAATTGATAATAACTCACATGAACTAAAGAAAAGAGCAAGTCCCAGCCTATCTCATCTCATACAAACAATCTAAAAAGCAGTTACCAAAATATGCAACTAAGGCCCAAAGTCCTACTGTAGAGGGGGCAACACATGCAACTTTTGAAGAGTTGTGAAGTAATTAAATATGGTACAACATGACGTTTTATCACAACACAGGCTGAGCCTGACCATACTCCACACTATATGAACCCGGAATCCATAGTTGCCAGCATTACCATGTACTGAGACTTTTTGACATATATGTACCTGCTTCTACGATGGAGCTTTTTTTTGCAAATTCCACCATTGCTGGCTAATTTTCAAAAAATATCTTTTTTTTTGCTATAAACTCATTTGAACTTCAGGCTGTATAAGAATGATGAGTAAAAAAGAAAAACAAAGCTAAACAGACAAGGGAGAAGCTTTGTCCATTTTCGCTCAAGAATATGGACATGGTCAGTACTACTTTCAGCAGACAACAAAGCAAATTCTCATACAACATAACATATGATAAAAACATCCCATTAATGAAAAAGGTAACTAGGAAAATGTATCCATCATCATAATTACATATGGAAGATATAAAATGCAGATACAGTTTACTGATTCCCTTCATTAGTTGATCATGCAGATATAGTTAAATTTCCTTCACAAAAAAAATGAAAATGTTCCTCTTTACTTGAGAGAGTGAGGACTCTTACCAACTAATAGATCCTATGAGGCAAAAAAAAAGTAAGCATCATTTATGGACACAGAATCAGGAAGTTGAAGAAATTAACTTACTAAAACAGGAAATTGTAAGTACTATTTATTATTAATTGCACATGCACCTGTGCTAGAAACAATTTACAAGCTAGTTTTGTCATATTGATTTGTTACCAATGCAATAGGATCAATAATACTAACAAGCAACTCCAAGCTTTAGGTGCTATTTGAAGGAAAAATGAAGTTATCAATTATCCTGGTCACAGTTCATACTGATCATCAGACCTTGATTTCCATCTTGTTCTACATGTTTCAAAGAAATCAGTTACTTTCATCATAAAGATACATCAAAGGTTTTACCTAACTACTCCCTCCGTTTCATAATACTTGTCGTTTTGGCTTTTCAAGATACATACCTTTTGCTATGCACCTAGATATATATACTTATGTCTAGATACATAGCTAAAGGAATGTATCTAGAAAAGCCAAAACGACAAGTATTATGAAACGCAGGGAGTAGCATTCTAGCAACAACAGTTCAATAAGTAATGTTTAACAAGCAAGCTTTTGAATTCAAGGGACTTTTCTGGGTGTGCCGTAATGACATTTTCTAATTTTCATGAGGTCATACTCATATGCGGTAGGATATGACAATTTAATGAAGCTAACATGAGCTGAGTGCAATTGTACAAGAATCTATGTTGTAGGAATAGATTTTATATGTGACAACATAAAAGATCCTTACTTCCTGCCAAATTCGAGGAACAGCTGGATTTTTGCCTGATAAAATAACACTATTCAGGTTCACATACTTTTTTTTTACCAAAACTAAGATACCATTAACATGAACTAAACAAGACAAATTGAACAAATCAACACTGTGAGGAATGATTATAACAAAGAAAAATTATAAGCAGAGTTGCAATAATAATGAAAGTGAGAAATGAATCACTGTAAAGATGCATATGAACTGTAGTACTAGTACCTTGAGCAGCTTATGCATCACACCACATACTTCCCCCAAGAAGTGCCATAATAATTGCCATCTCTAGCACATCAATAAAGCTTAAGATACAATACAAAGAAAGCCCAAGCACACGTCACAGATATAAAACCCACCATTCATACAAGAAACCCATCGAGTTGCCCTCTGATGGCATAATGCAGAAATGCATATAATTAAGGAGTGAATCACTATATATGAGCTCCTTGCTGAGTACAGTCCAATTAATGCCTTTGGGTAAAATGGTCTGTGATCCCTCCTTTCTGGACGACGTTCACTGTCCAATGATGCCGCCATGGTGATACTAGTTCTTGCCAGCCACCATAAACAGCCAGCTACCATAAACAGCCATCATACATTCACATGCAAATCAAACGAGCAGACACAGATATGTTAGAGACCATATTTCTATCTGAATTAAAAGATAAGCTACCCACATGAATAGGAAGCGAGCATGCTAATTAGTAACTGGGAACTAAATTATGCCGCATTTTGTACTATGCTGACACAATCAATAAATTGTGGACAACTGCAGACTCAAATTAGGGTCATTGATTATAACTAGATTATGACCCGGATTTAAAAAAAAAAGTGATCAAGTAAAGCTCACTGGTTTTGTAGGTGCACACTGTTATTACAGAGCTGATTGATTTCATTAAAGAGTTTCTTTTGTTTTTCTAGAAAAAAGATCTACTTCAATACAGAGGTGTCATTATGCCATGGAACCACTTCCTAAAATGTGCTACAAATCAACTCTAGTACTTCAACGCAGCTGCCATGGAACCAGACTCCTAAGAATGAGTTGTAAATCATTTCAAGTACAAAGAAATTGTGAAACATTATATTATGTCCATCCTAGGTTTGACATGGATTTCAGACGGAGCAAAGACCAACACTAGATTATGACGTCGTTCCAAACATTATCGGCCAAAATTGACCAATTAACAAGCTAAAACACCAACTAGTTCCATACTTGCATCCTCTGATAGAATGAATTGTTGCAATAGAGGTCATGCATTCAGCTAATCAAATAGAAGAAATGGTTTCATGCGCTGTCAGTACCCGTACCTTCTCCTTCCTCTCCGTCCCTTTCATCTTCTCAGCGAAATCGGGTCGAGCCCACAGACGCGGTCGGCGGCGATGCGTGTGAGGAGCAGCGGGATGTAAGCCCAAGTGAGCCGCGCCCCACGAGGACGGTTAGGCCGACCCCGTGCACCGCGGAGGCCTCCCCCCGCATCCGCCGCACGAGGATCTCCAGGGTGGGAGAACACGCAGACGCCGCCTGGCCCCGATCGCGGCCAGCCAGCCGTAGAGTGCGGCGTCCGTGCCCAGGCGGAAGAGGACGAGGTAGCGCCGTTTCAAAGGAAAAAGGCGGAAGAGAGGAAACAGGGCCTACGGCGATACCCGGAGCGCGCGGCGCGGCGGGTGGCTCGCTGTCGCGGCCGCGGCGGCCGGCATGGGGATCGAAACCTAGCCTCCCGGAGCCGGACCGCCGTGGTGGAGGACTGGGGAGTGGGGAGTGAGCAGAGTGGCCGGCGGGGTTGTGCGCTGTCGAGTGGAGATTGGACTCGGAGAAGCTCCGGGGCCCCCGGACCCTTTGACGCGTCAAGCCCACAAAAGATTATCTAAATGTACGGTTTATTTCCCCAGCTCACGTCACGACTATTATATTAAATATTCAATCATTTTTTAAAAATATTACAAATTCTTTTTTCAACATTTCTAGTCTTTTTTGTCAACATGTTACAAAATATCGCAACATTTTTTAATCAATATTTTTCACAAATGTTCCAATATTTTTCATAAATGTTGGTTTTGTCAACTATTTTTAGTCAATATTAATGTTGTAACATTTTTTTGGAAATGTTGGACAACATTTTTGGAGGCCCTCTCCACCGGCGCGCCAAGCTCCTCCGTCGCCGGCCATGGCAGCGCGCGCGGGGCTCGCGACGGCCACTCGGTGGAGCACCTGTAGGCGGGCGTGGCCGCCGACAAGCTCACGCGCGGCAGCCACGGCCGCTGCCCCGCACGCACAGCGCGCAGGATGGCGCTGCGCGGCGGCCGCGGGTCGGACCGGCCGGCACGAGCAAGGGGAGGTCGGCGGCGCGAGCAGGGGAAGCGGCAGAGCAACTAGGGGCGGCTCAGTCCCCACACAGGGGGGCAGGGAGAGGGAGGGAGGAGAAAGAAAGGGTATGAGAGAGTAGGGTTTGGTTGTTATATGGTTCGTTGTGGACTGTTGTTGGGTTTATAGTTCCGGAAGATGGCAGTCCCTTTATGGAGTTTGTGCCTACCACACACTTTAGGCCCATCTAACATAATCATTGCAGCCCACCAATCTCCCTCCACAGATATTTATTTAACATTTTCTTGGATCCTCAAAAAAATTCAACATTTTCTTACACTTGATTCAACAATTTGTAAATTCTATATTAATATTTCGAATAGATCACCTACTTGAACATACATTATTTTTGACTTGCTTCTCCATCTCACTTAGATTTTTTTCATGTGTGAAACACGCTTCAACATTTTCTTTATAATTGATTCAACAACCTGATACATCATTTCAAATATGCTAATTGCGGTGGCAACAAAATCTAGAAGCTAGTAAATTAAACATCATAACATGAACTAGTACAGGCATGCATTGCAACTCCTACTGATGAAAATGCATATCTGTGCAGGAAGCAAGTTAATATACAAACCATCAAGTAAGCAGAGATGGGTGTTACAGATATGCTACGGAACCCTTGAGTAGATTTCTTTTCTGATTTCAGAATTAAAAGAACTGTTGTAAATAGACAAAGAGAAAATGTTGTCAGGAGATGCAGATGTTATGTCTCCTACTATACTATAAGTTCAAGCAAATCATAAATTGCAGAATACTTTAGATCTTCACATAATTGAGGTTCATGCAAACCCCGGACCACTGAGTATCTTTTAGTTTGAACAAAAAGGATCATAGAAACAAATTAAACCAACTAAATAAAAGCAGCAAATAGCAAACATATCTAGTCAACATTCATGAAAAAAAGGCAAACAAAACATCACAACAAACAAATCTTCACATGTTTGAAGCAGTTTTGAACATGTTAGAAATTTGACCAATTTTTACCAGGAGCATAGCTAAATTTGACCAATTTAGACACCTCACATCAACAGATAATCTCATACAAGGTTGAAATCGACTCAGTTTGAAGCAACACGAAACATTTCACACTATGTTATCTCTAATGCCAACTATGTAAGTCATTAAAATTCAGAGAGGAAAGTAGTTCAAGATGCCTGCAATTTGAGAGTGAGCTGGAAGGACATAGGCAGCAGGACTGGGACAAAGCTGAGGTTGACCGTGGTTGCTTAAGCAAGTAGCAATCATATCAAGGCCTCCTCTCTCACATCTATGTACAAACAATACATGCAGCACAATTTTCTTCAAATAATCATGTAAGAACAAATTTTATTCCTTCAAATCACAACAGTCAATTTCAGAACCCAGATTAAGCCAGTAGATGAACATATTTTGATCAATATAAATATTTCACAGAACTAGCAATCTATCAGTAGTATGAACATGGTACTTCACCACTGCCTTTTAATTTAATTGGCCCTGAAAATGTTAGATGGTACAATAAAAAAAGAATGAAAACAGAGGATCCATTTTGGTTGCTGCAAGAGGATCGGGAGAAGGAAGAACATCAAAACCAAGACAAATAAAGAGACTTCTAGTGATGTCGAGTCCAAAAAAAAAAAGAAAAAAAATTGTGCAGCTTATGATGAACACATAATCTGTACTGATTTTGCTGCTTGCCTGCTTCCGAGTGATTCATGTTTTATTTTTAAACACAAACCTTTGATAGCATCACCGTGCAGCTGACCCTTTGCAAAACCTGGTTGTTTATCTATTAGTGAGTTTCACTTTGATCTGTAGTTGGAATCTGGTCCTTTTCAAGTACTGTTGCTTGATTCATTCGTCAGGTTGAGTGGCAAACAGAAATGATAGTGATATCATGTTCCTTCCTGAGAACAAGGAACAGAACTGGAAAAGGACTATACATCTAAAGAGCTTGAGTACATCGTGGTGGATTATTTACTGTCTAAATGTCTTAATCCTGAATGGCAGGGCATGCCAATGTTTCGATATAGTTGTCTGGTTTTGTTTGTTGCAGAATGCCAGAAACTTTTGGTTCTAGCTCATGAGTGCCTTTTCTAATCCCTGTAAATTGTTTCAGAAGAATTGAAACATTGTTTTAAGCGCTGGTTGGAAGCTGATGCTTTGCAGCAGCCTTCAATACTCCGGAGGAGTGGAGCTGAGGAGGACACTTTGCTAGTAGCCACACCCCTGGTCTTCAGTCTTCACGATTGATTCGTAAAAAAGATTCAATTCGAAGCGATCGTTCGTGTGCTAATTTCAACTTTGAAATACGATCGTGCAAAATTTCTCCAAAGAAAAAACGACCGTGCAATTCAACGTTATCAAAATCACTGATTCCTTGCTCAGGTTACATGGGGATTGCGCAATAAATCTCATAGATTGAGGTAATCAAAACAAAACGGGAAACAGAGGCCATCAGGATTCAGGATCAACACCTTCCTCCTCTCCATCCCGCTGTTCTGTTGGCCCCGAACTCGACATACAGGCCACTACATGAGGAGATACAGCATGATGAACCTGGCGCCCGCGAAGACGGACTCGCCGGCGGCCTCTGCCGCAGAGCCCGTGGCCAGCGCCCCTGGACTATGAGGGCGCCGCCGGCAAAGCCAGGTTAGGAAGCCGTAGACCGCCGCGTCCGCGCCGTGCAGGCGGACAAGGACGACACGTGCACAGCCACCCAGGCCGCCGCCGCCACTTCCCGGACGGCGCGGCGCGGAGGCCTTGCCGGCGTCGGAACCCTGGCGCCACGAACTCGAAAGCGAAGCATCAGTGCAAGTGTGCAACAGAGCGGAATGGGAGTGCACACAGCAGATGGGAGTTGATGGGCAGAGGAGAGGCTTTCGGGCCTGCTAGTGGGCTAGTGGGTCTTAAGGGAATCCACCTTGCAATGAATTGCTAGCTACACCCGCTACCCCTAGCCCGTTCTGATCATTTACACACACTCATCTGTGAAGAACACTGTTAGTAGTTTTCGAACATAGGGCAACCGAACCTTAATCGTGGTTGCGCCATGCAGGGCATCAGATGTCGATCACAAGTGAATCAAGGTAAGGATAACAGTTTTTATTTGCAAAAGGGAAAAAAGAGAGGAAATCTAAGTAAGGTTCTCGTTTACTTGAAGCTTCAAGAGTTTTGAAAATGCAGTAAAAAACAATAATCAAATTTCTGTGATCTCCAGTGAAATTTCTCTCTCCCATCTCCAGCTACGGACGACCAATGAAGGCAAATAAGATAGTGGACAGTTCGTCAGGGCGTTACATGTGCCAAGCCCCAAGCATGCAGCTTTCAACGAATCTGATATATTTTTGAACATAGCGTGTTCACCTTCTCTCTGATATGTCTTTCTCTGAGATCGGCTTCAGAGAAGCTCAATGCGCTTCCTTTTCTTTTCGCAGGCCGGCAATGGTTCACACAACACTGACCAGCCTAGAATGCTGCGACAAAGCATCAGACATCACAGTATAGTGAAAACTCAAGATCCGAATCTGTGGCATTAGTCATTACACACATGCATAGAGCAACTCAGCTGTTGAAACCAAACAGCGGATGAAAATCACAGTACTGAATGGTCATGTTTAGTTTGTTTACTGGCATCAGCAGACATTACAGTATGTTGCAAGCCTGATCAACCATGCGTCATAAGTCATAACAAAACACATAGTGTCCAAGGAAGATAATAAACTTCCCTACCACTACGGCGGTAAGAGCAGTAACCAGTAGCATCATCACGATGTTTGAGGGACTCGACAACATCTGAGCTGCCTACAAGAACATAAGCTAAAAATCTTAAGAGTGCGTGTGGAGCTAGGTGAGCTCATGCCAAGAGTGGTCCAGAATTGATGATAAGTACACACTAGAAAGTAAACAATGGCATCTCTGGGTATTGCTATTGCTACTCATCACGAACTTCCGTACATATAAGGCCTCATCGAATCTGTTCATGTGTGGCGCAGACTGAAACTGCCAAGGGAGGAAACAAATAAACAGTCAGATGTTTTCCAGTCGAGGAATCATCGGTGCAAAGAAAGTTCAGATCAAAATGGTAGATCATCCGTCGTAAATGGCAAAGAATACAGTATATATCAGCTACTAAGGTATCATAATCATATATATAATTTTGCTTTCTGAAAGTAGTGAATGGCAAACAATTGCATGCACACACTGCTAATGGAAAGCTCCTGAAGGCATTGGTCAAGTCAGAAACTTTGCACAACAGGACCATTCAATTTCAACATAACTATCTATGGGAAGCTGATGCCTGATTGTATTATGTACTGCAAGAATGTCAATGAAAGAAGTAGAAAATGAGATGAACATCATGTGGGTATATACCACATCTGCTACATTCCCCAAACCCAAATAAAAAAAAAAACTGGCATTGGTATGTTTATAAAAGTTGTTCAATCTATGAAAGAATCATCTTATATATGACCAGAGAAAATAGCATTTATTTGCCTAGCTCGTTTCATCTGTTTTTTTTTCTTTTGAACAAAATCATAATTTCCAACCCATATTTAATTCTCTATAAATGATCTAAAAAGATTAGAGGACACACTAACTTTCAAAGTGGGTTGGATTGTTTACATATCTTACAGCATCATAGAACATGAGTACATCAGGACCACGTTTACGTACTCAACCATACCTATATACCATCTGAATTGGCAGTCACATATACTAGCTCACATGTATATCCGTATATGCAGTAATTCTCTCTCTAACCCCCCCCCCCCCCTCCCCGCCGGTTGTATGGGTTAATTCATGCAAACATCATATATTTCATTTTCATTTAACCTGCTAAAAATAATCATAAAGAAACAAGTAGAACACATATGGAAACAAGTTAAAACAAACGAGGAAATAATTCTACCTATTTTGGCTCAACTTAAAACTACAGGCCTTCTAATCTAAAAAAAACTACAGATTGGTCAAAGCTACTTAAAAAAAAAAGAAATCATCAGTGGAGACTAAATAGCAAAGTTGGAAAAAAAACATAACCTATATGTGGTAGGGTTTAAAGTAACAAAATAGTCCGATAATGCTCTTATTCCATTTCTCATGCAAGTGCAAGGCATATTGTATTCATAAACAACACACAACTATTTGAAAAGTAAACAACACAAAACAAAATTTTCACATTTACTTAACGTGTACTCTTATTTATTTAGCTAGTTAGCACCATTATGGATTGAAAAATGAGGAAGTATATGAAAATCAAGTTCCCCATTAAAAACAGATAAAAAATTTAAGCACATTTCTCATTAGTGCACATGCAGCAGTGCCAGAACATTCTAAGAGCTAATTCTGCATAGTGTTGTGTTACCAATTGCAATCCATAATAATACAGTAAGATGCTACCAAGGGAAGCATGAGATTGAGATGGGCATAGATGAACAATTATGACTGCAAGCAGCATCAAGTCTTGGTGCCTTTTGAGACAAAATATAACCATTCTTAATTGCCATTGTGTCAGTTCAAACAGGTGATCAAGCATGGATTTGTTAAGCATGTCATATCCTTTCAAGACTGTGGTTAACTTGATCATAGAACAAACAGGACTTCACAACTTCATTATTAAAGATAAATAGAGCATTATACTAACTAGCAACAATGAATTAGTAACACTTCAACAAGTATCCGGATTAGTGAAACTTCAATTAGTACTGCCCTAATAGTTGGTTTTGGTTAACAGTGTTTCATTCTGAATAAGGAAACCTACTAGTATACTGCATTGAAATTCACTGCATTTCATTATATTTCACGAAGTAATAAAGGTGAACCAAATCCTAGTGGCTGTTGAATTGGAGAAGCACTTATCTTTTTAGCACAATACACTTGTTATGTCAGTTTCACATTGATTTTGCAACAGAGGTCTAAGGGGTTGCTAACACATTCGCTAAGCTAAATCAATCAAAACAATTCTGAATAATGATTATAAGGGAATAGCTAAGCTTATAGATGCTGTGTCCAAGAAAAAAATAACGGAATACGGGCAAATATGGATACCTTGTGCAACTCACTGAGTCTCATTATCCTCATCCTTAGCCTTGGGAACAGTCACTAGAATCACTAAATTTCGCACACCCCAAACTCCTACTATAACACCAATACCCAAGCGACCAATGTCAAAGAGTACAGGAGCCACCCTCCACATGAGAGATCCTTTTTCATGATGGCGTTGCATCATAAAAGCAAGAATCTGAAGTAGCATCATGGGCAAAAACCCATAGAGTGGGGCCAACTTTACGCCTTTGGGTAGTCGGGGCCGGGGTGCTGCATTCCTCTTTGGAAGATGTTCATTGACCGTTTCCTCGCCGACGATATGGTTGCTTGCCACCTATCAAACCAATTCACATGCCAATCATACAAGTGGGGAAAGTGAGTTAGAGATAAGCTATATAACCAGATTTGTCTTCTGATTTAAAAAAAAACTGCAACAATAGTAGAAGCTCCTATCCTAATGTATGAAGTTCAAAAACAAAAAGATTAAATTTAGGAGAATGCAAATATTAACATACTGAGGTACATTAATGAAACAAATTAAGCCACTACATTAATAGATGGTGACACGATATAAAAAATGTTGAAAACAGTAGAAAATTCAGCAATTTGAGTGGGCATGATGTGAGTGACATGTGACTAGTGGCATGCACAGAGGTAATAGCGATGTACAAATTTCTCTTCCAGAATAAAGATGAACATACTAGAATGTAGTACTACAATGGAATCAGATTCCTTCATGAATAAAGATAATAGTATTCAGACTAAATACACGAGAAACATTTTAGATTTTTGTAAATTTCAACTACCATCTTCAATCTGGATGGGGAAAGAAGAAACCTATGGTAATGATGCCATTTCAAGCATAATGAACAAACTTTCCATTTTCAAGTTCAAACACGGTCAAACAAACATCACCAATAAAGTTGGTTCAATTGATCAATTCTATGATTAGTGCAGTAAATTAGACTTTAAGTTCACAGATTTTCCTAATCTAAACCAAAAAAAAATAATCTAAGAAGATGTAGAACCAATACCTCCTCCCTCTTCTCCTTCTCCTTCCTCTCCTTCTCCTGCTCCTCGAGATCGAACTGGGCATACTCTCGGACGCGCATCATGATCAGCGGGATGTAAGACGGGCCGAGCAACACCATGACGAACCCGGACCACGCGCGGACGGCGAGGCCGGCGGCCTCCACGGAGGAGCCCTTCCCGCAGACCCAGCGCCCGAGGATCTCGAGGACGGTGCCGACGAAGTCGTTCGCCCAGAACGCAGCCAGGAAGGTGTAGAGGACGGCGTCCACGGCCGCGCGGGAGAGGGCGCCCAGGGCCCCCGCCGCCGGCGCCTCCTTCGCCTTCGGGAGCGGGCCGCGCCGAGGCCTCCCCGCCTCCGCCGCCGCCGGCACCCTAGCCCGTCGAAGCATCTCCCGCTCTCTCTGAGTGCGCAGAGTGGTTGGCGCGCTAGCGCGTGTGTGTGACTCTGGAAAATGGGAGGCCTCTAGAAGAAGCTTCCAAGTTCCAACCAACACGGGGGGTGGTCGGAGTCTTATCGGGTCTCATGAAGTCGTGATGCTTCACGGGCACGGCCAAGTGGGGTTCGTGAAGAGTTTGTGATTTGATTTGAATCCACTCAAATTATGAAATCCAGCTTTAGTTAATACTCCCTCGGTCCCACTATATTAACAAGCATTTGTAGGATCCAAATGTAAGAATTAGTAGAAAGTTGAAATGACACATATATCTTTGAGTCACTACTCTCTCTCCTACTCCCCCGATTCCAGAGGTCTGGAGGTGCGGTGTGGCTCCGCAGTGCTCCTCGACAGCCTGGACATGAGAGTGAGTGACGAGAGATTTGGAGATTTTTTGAGGGGGGTCCAATGTGTGTGGGGCTCCCAAAACACCTGCAAATGGTTACATTGTGGGCAAAATTTTGATTGATAGGAATGCTTACATAGTGCGACGGAGGGAGTATATATAAACTGGCCAACTTTTTGTTCAAATTTTACAATCCAGCTTTTATAATGCCACAAACTAACTCTTCTTAGACTTTACCAGTAATGCAAACGAACATGCATATTTTTTTCCATATTTTAAATTATTACTTTCTCTGAAGTTGGAATATTTTTCTCAGGAACGACTAAGAGTATATTTCTTGTGAAGCTGGAATATTTTTCTCAGTATTTTTCTCGTGAGTTGTGCTGGCGGCATGGAGGGTCTCCACGCGATCCTAATTCCCTTGAAAAAAATCTTGTCTAAAATATACAATAGTGTGATCTCAAATTTAGCTTGGTATGGTTTCCTTATTGAAGTTTTGCAATTTTGTATGTGCAAACCAAGGATGGATCGCTTAGAACATTCTAGAAGTCATGAGGAGATGAACAAAGTTATTAATCTAGTAGCCTACGTTACGTATAACACCCCATCATAGGAGTTAAAGAGGTACCATGACACTTAGGGGTTCATCAGCTCGAGAACATATCCAGTCACTACTGGAGTACTGGTCGTATGACTTGATATAGTGGCACCATACATTATTCACAAATGAGTACATCTATAAAAGAGGTTCTTATACTCAAGACAAACTTTGATATTTTGACTACGTCATAACATTTTTTAACCCATATGCACCTCAAGTTTAGTCACAAACTTGTGTTGATCATAAGATTATAAAATATTAAGTTACATTAGTAATTGTTATATAAAAATATATTTTCCTATTTTCCATTTATGTGGAAGAAAACAAGTCTTATAAAAAAGATCCAAAAAAGCAATTAACATACAAATATATGTTATAAATGAAACGCCACAAATTTAGAAAAAATATAGAAAAAATCATCAAAATTTGAGTTTTTATGAGAGAGAAATACCAATTATAAAATTTAATTATAGATTAAATAGAGAAATATGAAAAGTTGATGTGCTCTTCCTCCCAATCCAGAGTAATTTCCATATGCGTTTTTATCTAACCCACAGGGATACGAGGAATATCTCCGTGTGCCATGTCAATTTCCACATGAAATGACCCATTTTCCTGTGGGTTTTGGTATTTCCCTGTGTGTTCTTCCCAAACCGATAGGGAAATGCGAATTTCCTTGTGTGTTCAAACCCTCAGGGAAATTCTTCACACATAGAGAAATTCAGGTTTCCAATAGTGAGTGTTACAAGTGCTTCCGGTGTTACCGTGTTACCAATTCAAATACGTATGTATACAGTGTTTGGAAAAATCTAACAAAAATATGAATGGATAAGTCATGTCATCTTCCACTATCATGCAAAAAATGAGATGCAACAAAAAAGTGAAATCAGCACGTATTCACGTGAATACGTGCTGATTTCACTTTTTTGTTGCATCTTATACAAAATTTCGTTGTACCTCATTTTGTTCATGATGGTAGAATAGATGACAAGAGCTGTATATCCATTCATAGTTTTATTGGATTTTTTCGAGCATTGTAAACATACATATTTGAATTGGTAACATGGTAACACCAATACATTCACTTCACTCATGTTGGGAAACTAGCATTGATGCGATTCCAATTTTCCGATAGAGATTAACTGTGTTTTCATCTCCAAATGTGACATCTTGCATTTGAACAACCAAAATCATCATCAATGGGCGTGGGTTTAATTTCGATGATTTCTTGATGCTTACAGGCAATCCAAAAGCAGCACACTAGAAACGATCAGTAGAAGAGGATCGATATAAGGATCCTGCTTGTGTCTTGCTGTTGAACCATTTCCACGCTGACTTTGTGCAGCTACTTGCGGCCCTTGTCAATTGTCATGCACCGTCACTACAAATGATGGTTTGTGCTGCCGTGTCCATCCCATTAGCCATCTTACTTCTGCCCATGCAAAGCTGCAAACAATCGCAAAAAGCTCAATTTTGAGTTACAATGTATTATTCCTTTTTTTCCTTCCTGGAAGAAAATGTATGAATGACAGTTTTGAGATTAAATTTGCGTCCAAACACACACGAATTCCTACTAGAAGGAATATATCTCGTGACTACATTTGAGTAAAAGGAATATCATCTAGGACATAAAAGATCTCTAAGCGTGTGCCATGGATAGATATTATTGGTGTCCACTGCCAAGCAAGGTTAGTGGACAACATGCATGTCCCGGAAACAGACACATCACAGAAGCGCCAATCACACAAAATAACACAAAAATGTGAAACTTATACAAAAGCATGACTCGGCGGTCAGAACTAAACAGCCAACCAGGCAACCAAACTCGCAAAAACTAGCACGCAAACACTCACTACTAGAAAAACGGCTATTTGTACCGGGGCCAAACCCTCATTTGTACCAGGTAGCCAACGGGTATAGACCATGGTCTCCTAAATCTCCATTGGTCTGTTCCCCTTCCCATGCCTGCTGAATATGATCCCCTAGTGAGGCCTCTCTCTCCCACATAATCTCATAATACACCTGATTAGCGCCTGCCAAATTTCCCTCTTCCTTTTGCACCCGCACCAAAAGTGGGCAATGATCAGAACATGTTGACGTGAGATGTGTGGCCGAAGGGTCGAAAAAACGATCAAGCCAATCCTAAGTCGCCACCCCCCGGTCCAATCTAACCTTAACCTTACGAAACCCCCCTTTCATATTATCTTAAGTCCAAGGAACACTGGAGAAACCAATGTCTTTCAACTCACAAAATCTAGCACCTCTCTAAAATCAGCCATCTGTCTCTCTCCCCACCTAGTTTCAGAAAAATGCTCATATTGCCACATAGCTTCATTGAAATCTCCTATGACTATCCAAGGATAGGGTGAACGAGTTTTTAGACGCTGCATAATCTCCCAAGTACGGTGTCTATCCTCTACCCTTGGTTCCCCATAAATAAAAGTAGCCCTCCATGGTTCAGCGTTAGGATCCTCTCTAATAGACACATTGATGTAACGATCATCAATCATTAAAAGATTAACTTGAATGTTCTCATCCGAAAACAAAGCAAGCCCTCCACGCTTACCTCTACTGTCTACTGCTAAGCACCCTTTCAAACCTAACCTCCACCTAAGGTATTTATTAACACGACTCTCACTAATCATAGTTTCGCCAAGAAAAACTAATTTGGGTTGATACTGACGCACCAAGGCGTCCAACTCACAAACTGTCGGGGGGTTCCCCGCTTCCCGACAGTTCCAAACTAAGGCATTCATTTCTCCTGACGGGACTCATCATGAGTACCCGTCAGATTTACAGGATGTTGTGCCACCTCCTCCAAGCTTTCCACCACCCCCACGCTGCCACCCTGCTGGTTGTCGCCCATGGGGATCTCCCCACCGGCAGACTCTTGGTTGTTCCTCCTTTGTTCAGTGCCATGGCTCTCTGTCACAAGTCCACTCTCCTGCAGATCACGGATTGTTCCCAGGATCCCGGCCGCCGAGAATCTTGTCGTCTTCTTCTGTTTGCTAATGTCCTTCACCGGGATGGCACCCTTAATCCCGGTTCTCTTCTCTGGTGTACTCTTTCTTGTTGCCTTGGCCGCTTGAAGACGTTCATGTAAGGTACAAGGCTGCATGTCTACCGCTGCCATGCTATCATGCTCCCTGTCCACCGATGTTCTCTCACTGTATCTCACATAGGAATCCAAGCCTGAGACCCTGTCTCTAAGGGGAGATTCCACATGCAAGCCATCTCTCAGTATCATCTCCTTTACTCCTTTCTCAAGGCCAGTAGTAGCGCCCTGAGGCATCTTTGCCGCCACCATAGCCCTGGTTTCATCCACCACCATTGCATCCTTCTGCCCACCTTTTGCGCTCCCTTTACTTTCTGCGTTTCTGACAACACTAGAAGCCGATTGAAGCATCAGTCATTGCGAGCCACTAAAGTTTAGTGCCCGGTTTACTCGAGCAGGAGGAGCCGACACATAATAATCCCTCTTCTCTTCCACAATCTTGCGAGGTGAACGGTGCAACCATTCACCATATTGGCCCTCCACTTTCATAGCCTCATCCTCCGGACATAATTTCTCAGAGTGCCCCATTATTCCACATCGAAAGCAAAAGAATGGCACACTCTCATATCTTACAGCAAACTGCATAATACCCTTGTATTTTATCTTAGCTTCACCTGTAGGTTTCAGTGGTTCTTCTAGTGGAAACACCACCTTGGCCTTTAGATAGTTCTTGACAACACCAATCACCTCCCGTACTGTGGAACTCAATTTCCTCGCTAGAAGTCTAGCAAATGCCTTGGACATCAGCGTCGCAGGCACATCATAGAAGCGCACCCACAAATCAATGGAGTCAATAGTGATCTCTAATGGCTGAGTGAATCCATCATATGGAACAACAATCAAAGCATCACCCTTTGTGTTTCCATGGTCCCTCATTAAGCACACAGTTGTACTCCTCCTCCCGATCAAACTCCAAGATGAACCTATTATCTTCTAGGTCTGTAATCTGGATCGGCTTGGCCAACTTCCAAGCAGGCCCCATCTCATCAAACAAGAACTCTGAACAAAAAGCTGAATAGTACCTTGCCATAGCGAACCACTTATTTGCTCCTTCTTCAATTCCCTGGAACAAATCAAAATTGAATTCCTCATCCGCCATCTCCTTCTGCTCAGCATGAACCACGTCGTCCACCTGGTTCCCCAGCGGCAGGGCCGCCAGAGCATGCTCCTGAACAACATCCTCCCCCTGCGTGGGTTCCGTAGCAATTGCCTTGTCGTTCTCCATCTACACCTCCGAGGATTAGAGCGTGTCCTTCCGTGCACAAATCCGATCACAGCTTCGGGTGGGTAGATCCCTCACCGGGTTCCCCTTGATCACCCCCACTAGAGATGTGAAAGAGGACGTCGGGAGAAAACCGCTCAGAAACCCTAGGAAGGAGTAGGAGACCAAAAGCAACATAGTAGATCGGGAGAAACAGCCAGAGATATCAGGCGACCCAAATCCCTAGCAGTTCGGATCACACACAAAACAATCCCGTAGAACCTTCCAACACAGAACAGATCTTCCTTCCGAAGTGCACCTTCTCTCACGATGGACACGTTGCAGATAGCGTAATCTATCATAGAGTAAAACCAGTACGACCCAACATTGCCCCCTCGGTAGGCCAAGGACTCTCACCGTCGCTCGAGAGACTCAATGCAGATCAAGGAGTGTTGTCGAGACCTAAGTCGTCGTCGAGTTGCCATAATCGCCTCTCCACAAAATCTGGGAATTGTTGTCATCACGAAACAATGGGCAGTTATATTTGACTCACGTGCACATGCGCACATATCCAATTGAGTATAAACTTTTTTGTCAAATTTTGAATCACATGATGATTTGTCTTTTAGAAAAATCTGATAGCATTGCAAGGGTAAATAGTATTACTACATCATCATTGTTCCTTAGTTTGAGAGAGATGAGTGGCTATGTGGAATAAATGCTAGTTCAATTGGAATAAACTATTTTATTTCCTAAAAATGCTTATGATAAATAGTATACTACCTTTTGTATCACCTTAAATGGCTGCTTTCTATGAAACGACATTTACTTATTACTCAATACCTTGTTTAACATGTGAAAACGGAAATTAATGGCCTACATTTTGGAAAAATACAAATTCATTATAAATCAATATCACATGGGGGTGAAAAATTATGTTACAAATTCATGCAAAATTTCAATAGCGACAAACTAATGAACTCATTTTTCGAGGGCAAACAAAAGGTTAAATTTCATTGTGATATTAAAAAGGAAGAAACTGCACTATTCATGTCTTTTGTCCGAAATGTGTCTTTTTTTATAATGTAAACAAGATTAAATTAGTTGCTAAAACTTTCATGATCTTGTAACATAACCTCACTAATAACTAATTCAACCTTGTCCTGGTAATTTCATAAATTTCCGCATTAGATTTCTAGAACATATAGTACATACCATTTGCAAAAAAAAAAAAGTGTTTCTTTTACACCGAAGTCGTAGATGAGCTAGGTATTCTGTTTTTATTTCTATGTTGTCGCATCATGATTTTACACTTTTGTAATTCATTGTGTGATGATGACTGATCACTGAAACATAAATATTTAAGTGAAGTATCAAAGAGCCGCCATTTATTTTTTAAAAAAATTATAACTGAGCTTGTGTTAACGAAGACTGTGAGATCATATACGAACGTCAAGCAATACCAGGGAAGTTCCAATGTGGCAGTACGCGCAGAGTTTGAGTGCTATTTTGTACAAATCCATTTGATGCGGTAGTGGCTTTTGGTGGAAGTTACTTTGGTTATTTGGATCATGTAACTGTTCAAAATACTTAAGTAAAATGCTTGTTTTTTTTCAGTTGTTGTCTATGTAGATGTCATGCCTTGTTCACTTACAAATTGGGTGGGTTTATAATGGCAGCTAGGCTTACTAGTTGTGCATTGAAAAGATCGACTGATTGCTTCAGTAGCTGTTGAATGTGCGATACATATGATTGTATGAAAGGGGGGAAGTCAACCCCTATCTCCCAACACCACCCACTTCCTAGATTCCTAAAGAGAGAGATAGATGGAAATTAAGAAAGGGAAAGAGGGAATAGGTAGCCGTATATAGTATATGGTTGTAAAAAACACATTTATACCTATAACAAAAGGTGACTGACGTTATAACATTCATTATGTTTTAATAAATTCAACAAATTTATATGATATATGCAACTAAACAAAAATAACAGAATGCTTATATGACATTTTTTTAGCTCCAAGTGTTAGCAATGCAATGTATGATAATTGAGCTCGTCACATCTCTTAATTAGAAAACATTGCCGTGAAGTAAAGAGGAGGCACATGATACACTAAGCAAATAAACTCAGCAAATTAGCACATAAAAATGTGTCAAAGTAAACAGAACATGAACAAGAACACATAAAGTTGTTGAACTACAGATACATTATATATGCTACGGAGACCAACATAATTGCTATGCCTTTTGACTCAACACAATTTACAAGATGTTGCTTATATGATTTGGGTAATTGGGTTCCTAGCATGCATTCATAATTTTCACACAAAGCATGTTGTACTTTAAATACAGATAATAAAGACACCCTGACATAAAAAAAATCCCTGACAATTTAAAAAGGAGCCACACATTAAAGACTACATAGATCGATTAGCAACAACTCTAGCTAATAAAAGACTTGCCTAAACAAAATGAACCGGAACCAGACACACCAAATTAAACACACTTTCCTAACACATTGCTACTTGTAGCCTAATAAAAGTTGAACACTATACTTTTGCTAACTGAGATTCCATCAGTCCATACAAACCTATGAATTAATCAATAAAAACTGGCTACATCCGTCTAGCATCCCCACCTTTCGATCAATGATCAAAGTTCAGACATGGAACACCACCAAAGAATCTATCTTCTGCGAGCTTCAGACGGGCAGCTCACTCTTGTACAAGCTGGGCACACGTCTGTTGAGCCTGAGCTGCCGTCCTCTCCATAGCAATCCTCAGAGCAAACCAGCAGCCCTAGACGAGCGCCATCCCGACGAAACCACCAGCACCCCACAGAACTGAGGCAAATTTCTTCTAGAAGGATCCCTCTGTTGGATTAGTCCCACATCGAAAATTGATGGTGGAGGAGCATAACATAAAGGTGGGGCAATCCTCACCCATCAGGCTAATCTTTTGGATTGAGTTAGGCCCAAGTTCTTATTGTTGTGGACTCCGTTGGACCAAAGCCAGTTGAGGCGCCGACACATGGGTATAAATTCCTGAGCCGGATTCCGCTGCGCTCTCTAACACCCTCCACGGCTGAAGACATCTTTATCGTAATTAGGCAACTTTATCAATTGCCCGGGAATTTTTTATATATATTTTTATTCCAATTTGCAAATTTATACGACCGTTTTGAAATTTATCAAAACTATACACCAACCGCCATGGGCCACGGCGGTAGCATGGTAACCGCCGTGGCGTACGGCGGCTGAGATACAGCCGTGGCCCACAGCGATTGGAGGACGTCCACGGTGTTTAGGGGGCCTCCACGATGGATAGACCTAACCGCCGTGGGCCACGGTGGCTGGGCCTAACCGCCGTGGCCCACGACGGTTAGGCTCATTTTATTTTTTTAACTTTATTAAATTATAATAAATCTAGTAGGAAAGTTAAAAAAGGGAAATTAAGGAATGATTGTTTGATTATTACAACACAATCACAATAGGATTCCAGTTCTTATAGAGTAATATTACAGTACCATGATTCAAACGAAATAGTAGTTCAAATATTACAACACGGCAGGAAAGACTACAACATCATACAAAATGACAAACTTCAGTCATTCTTGCGATGTGACGACGAAGGTTTAGCTTTCTTGGTAATTTTTTTATTTGGTGGATTAGCAACACACGGGTTTGATGGTGGAGCATAAAGACCACCCGGAGCATAAAGGCCACCCCAAGGAGGTTCCTCTCCTCTTGCATCTACAGTTTTTCTTTGCAAATAATGATGCATGTCTGGTGGAGCATAAAGAGCATCCCAAGGAGGTTCCTCTCCTCTTGCAATGGCATCTGCAGTTTGTCCTTGCAAATGACGAAGCATGCCTCTTTCGAACGTGCTCATTTTCTTTGGATCAGGTGGTGCATTTGTGTTTTTCCCCTTGTAGTGTGAGGAACCACGGTCACCACCACCATTACCATCCTCACCCCCTCCGGCAGCAGCAGTAGACATCTCTAGTTACTGCTACACAAAATCTAAACTAATTTTACTAATTACACTATTCTAAAATAATTTAACTAATTACATAAAATAAATAAAGAGAGGAAACTTACCTAAGAGAGAGGAGCAACCCGTGGGGAGAGGGAGGCGGCGGCAGCGTCGGCCAAGTAAACTATTTTTCTACATTCTCTACATTTTTGTAAATGATATAAAGTAATTTTCTAGAATTTCAGAACAAGCTAAAGTATTTTGGTACAATTTGTAGAACAGATAAACTAATTTTCTACATTTTATAAACAAAATAAAGTAATTTTCTAGATTTACTAGACAAGATAAAGTAATTTTCGACAATTTCCTGAACAGGTAAACTATTTTTGTACATTCTCTACATTTTGTAAACGAGATAAAGTATTTTTCTAGAATTTCTAAACAAGCTAAAGTAATTTCTACAATTTCTAGAACAGATAAACTAATTTTCTACATTTTCTAAACAAGATAAATTAATTTTTTATATTTTCTAAACAATCTAAAGTAATTTCGACAATTTCCTGAACAGATAAACTAATTTTCTACATTCTCTACATTTTGTAAACGAGATAAAGTAATTTTCTAGAATTTCTAAACATGCTAAAAGTAATTTCTACAATTTCTAGAACAGATAAACTAATTTTCTAGACTTTCAAAACAAGATAAATTAATTTTCTATAATTTCTAAAACATGGAAACTATTTCTAAATTTCTAAACTAAAAAACTAATTTTCTAAATTTCTAAACTAAAAAACTAATTTTCTAAATCTAAACTAATTAAATAAACTAATTTCTAAATTTTGTAATCTAAAAACTAATTTTCTATACTAATTACACTATCCTAAACTAATTAAACTAATTAAATAAATTAATTAAAGAGAAAGACGTACCTGAGAGGAAGAGGAGGCGGTAGGAAAGAGGGGGGCGGCAGCAGGGGGTGGGGGACGGCGGTCGCCCTTTATATAGGAGTGGTTGTCACCGTCCGCCACGGCGGATAGGTCCTACCGCCGTGGCGCACGGCGGTAAGTTGCCGCGGGACCCACACCCAGGACCCGACCGTTGGCGGTATCCTTACCGCCGTGGGCCACGACGGTTGGACGTGCTGCCGCCGTGGCCTACGGCGGTAGGCACTGTCCGCCGTGGCCCACGGCGGTTGGTGTATAGTTTTGATAAATTTCAAAACGGTCGTATAAATTTGCAAATTGGAATAAAAAAATATATATATATAATTCATTGCCCGGCAAGCACACGAAGGAAGAACATGTAGAGCACACGCCAGCGCAAGGGTGTCCCGGCCCAGAGATCGCCAAGAACCGACGACCCCTTCTTGCTCGTCGAATCAGCCGGTGCCTGCTGGCAGATCAAGAATTCAAGATCGTAATCAGGCAATTGCATTATTACCTAGTAGATTCTAGTTAATTAATGATTTAGTGTTAAGATCCTTGATTGGTAGTTGAAACGTCTATCTAATGATCTAAAACGAGTAAAGACCGAAGGCAGGTGGTGATGATGGCGCTGCTGGAACTCTAGGCGGCCTCCGCCTCGGTGCAGCGCCACGCGACCAGGGGCGTGCCGACGATGTAGAACGGGAAGAGGCACGCGCCGGCGGTGGTGGCGAAGAAACCCGGCCGCGTCGGTCATCAGGCGGGCGCCGCCGCCGCCCACGCGGCCGGCAAACACCGAGAGCACGGTGCCCGTGTTGAGCAGGAGCAGCGCGGCGCACACGGCGTAGGCGAGGCGCAGCACCAGCAAACGGAGCACCCGCCACGAGCGCCTGCCCGACGACGGGGACGGGCCGACGGGGTGACCCCATGAGCGCGCCCCTGGCTCTAGCGCGCGCAGCGTGGTGATGATCCGGGCCGGAGAGAGCCGCGGCGACGAGAAGAGAAGCCAAGCTAAACCGGGAGGCCTGCTTCTCTATATTCCAGTTACATCGATCAAAGCATGGCCAAGGCACGTTACCAACAATCCTGGCAAACCAATACACATAAAATCTTTTAACCAAATAAGCTGTTGGCGCACAAACAATGGGCCAAGAAAACACCCAGGCGTTACCATTTGAGTTCACCAATGAATGTGATAAAGCGATTTTCCCCACTAGGGCTGGTGGCTGTCAAACTTGCCAATTTAACAGAAGTGTAATGCAGCAGGCATCGTCACAGTGCTGGTAGCAAAGGATCTACTGAATCTTGGGATATGAGAGCAAAACGCCTACTACTATGTTCCAGTTACACCATCAGCTACTAAAGCTTGGCAAAGGCTTACAGCATTGTCTTGTAATAAGGTCACCTCAACAAATGTGTTATGAAGTACGATATACTCAAGCTCTAGAAAAGAAAAGGAGTCTGTATGCTCAAGGACTTCGATGAGAAATAGCATTCGTTTGGGACTCTGAAGGCACCTGCAGTAATGGCCATCTTGCAGGAAAGATCTCATGTACTCCAGTAACTTGTAGATAGAAACTGGAAATTGCAAAACAATATGTCATTAGCCAATTCCTAGCAGCATCGCAGATAGAAACTGGAAATTGCAGAAGAATATGTCATTAGCCAATTCCTAGCAGCATCTTCCTCTCAAACACTAGGTTAACAGAGAAACTCAAAGATGTGCCTACATCCATTGTGACAGAAACTGAACTGCAACTACCATGCTCCAGTCTAGTCGGTTATTGAAGTAGATAGACTTCATCTGACAAACTTCAAGTTCATGGTTGGACCATTAAGAAACATTCAATACTGAACAACTAAAATTTCTCCAGCGAAACCATGATACTTGTGATCATAACTGATAAAGGAACCCCATTCTAATATCAATTTGATCATAGCTACTCTAGTAACTTTTAGCTGCAATGCACTTCGGATATGTGCATGATAAGATTGCGACTAGAGAAAATTACATTATTCTTTCCAAATAAACGTCAGGAAGGGAATGTGGCATTATATCAAAACATCTACTATTCTGAATAACAATCCCATGAAGATAATTTCTCAGTGAAACTATTGACAAATAAAAATATGACAGCTAAGTTATCGAAAGCATGAATAAGCTAGCAGGTATTAGGTAAAACCATGATCCCTGAAAAGTTTGCCACATGTTAGCTTCCTCTGAAAACTAAGTTCTTTCATTTACTCTGAAATGCAGAACCATAACAATAAGTACTCCAAAATGCAGACTCTATGCAGTCAGGCCACGGGGGAAAAGAAAAGTGCAAAAAAGGGGCAAAATTCAATATAGTTCAGAACCAAGGAACTTCACAGGTCTGTGGTTCTAAAAAACCTTTACAGGAATTGATCTGGGATTATATCACTATAACACAGTTACGAAGAGATGAACTGGGAAAATAATTCAATATAGTTCAGAACCAAGGAACTTCACAGGTCTGTGTTTCTAAAAAAACTTCACAGGAATTGATCTGGGGATATATCACTATAGCACAGTTACGAAGAGATGAACAGGGAAAATAGCATTAACCAGGGAACCTAGCATGCATGCAACTCATCATGTTTCACAATAAATGGATTTGTGAACACACTTCGATCCTATTTGCCAAATAACTCTAGCTAATAGACCAGGCTACTTTCTACAAGTAGGTATAGATTATAGCCAAGATCTAACATGTTGTAACATAGTGCTACGTATTTGTTAAGAACACAGATAAGTTCATCCTTAAAACTTGATGCTACTTTAAAGTAACTACAAGCAGGTTGCTGTTGCAATTCAAAGAAAGGATTATGAAATAGGTGAATTAGTCAAGAAACCAAATCAAAACAAGTAAATCAACCTAGAAAACGCTTGAACATGGAATAGTAGTTGTTGTTTGTTTTATGAGAAGATATTTTCACGTAGATCACAGGCTAGCCGCCACGCTGTCCTGATAAATGTGAATGGTTGGTTGTACTTCTAAGATTCATAATTGAACAAAAAAAATTCAACACAAACCAAACAATGTAGAAAGACACAAAGAAATTATATTTGTTAACAGATAACTAGAGGGCATATAGTGCATACTATGCCAAATTGGTCACCTATAAATGCATTAAGCATTCCACTAAATTCACAAGTGAAATAAAGTACAAAAGCCATATATTCTCCATGTTGATTATAGCTCAACACTTGCTAACAGATAACTAGAAGACTATGGCATATAGGCACAGACTTACACTCTACAAACTGGTCAGTGGTCACCAACAGATGCATGAAGCATTCAATATATGAGCACCATAAGAAAAATCATTAAAAACAAGCATCACGGTAGTGTTTTACATAGCAAAGTTCACATTTGTATCAATCTAGCAGCAGAAAACTCTAGCCAGAGCACAGTAAAGGCTAAGTCAACTTGATAAGTTGTTGATACATTTCTATCGTGTATGGCAAATAGATGAATAACACTTAGACATGAAACAACATAGATCAGGTTAATGCACAATGAAGAGTGAATACCTTGAACAGTTCACTACGAAGACCAGCCATCACGCACCTCAGAGATCATCCTCTTTAGTAGAATGAAAATTGATGCGTAGTAGGCAACCGAGCATACAACAAGTACCATGACGGATGTTGGTAGGCCACATCGCTTTTCAATTGCTTGTTGCATCCACATACTGATAAAGTAGACGAAGAGGGTAGTGTTGTACATAGCAATTGTGCTCAAGTTGACATACTTCGCCAGCTGCCTCCACCCCACCTTGTTTTCAGGATGGTGTTCCATAGTTGACACTTCCTTGACCTTGCTGCCCCCCTGGAGTGACAACCAGTAACAAACAAATCATTTCAACAGGCGCATACAAGGAGTGTGTAGTATGGATCAGGAGGTAAGGCTGACATATATCATACACTTTACATATGGAGGATAGGATACAATTGCAATACGTGCAGGCACACCACGCATCCAATTTCAACATATGTTAGCATATGTTTCTAACAGCTCATACCGTTAAGCAAGCAAACCTGCCATGAGAAGCATGGTTTAAACAATGCTATTACGGGAGCCTCCTATCTAGGAATCCACAGTTTTAACTTTTAACAAATTGAATGTGCCTCCAGCAAACAGAGTATAGCTATTTGTTCAACACAAATTTCTAAGATGAAACTTTAGATGTGCCCAAGCAAATGTTTTTGTGACTGCAGGTGGATCATCTGTTGCTTGATGGCACAAAATTTTATTGGCATGATACATGGTCCTAGACAGGTACTTAAGGTATCCTTTTGAATGCAGTGCACAAACAACCGATAACCTCAAATCAAATAGACGAATCCTAGATGAATAATCAGGTAGGAACCATGACTGAACAGGATTAACGAAATCAAAGAAATTTGATCATTTATGTGCTGTTAAAGGCTGAAATTAGTACCACCAAGTTACCAACTAGGCAACTACCACGTTATAATCCACACACAAAAGGAAACAATAAATTTCGATGGGGTTCGTTCGTTACGTTCGCGCCCGACATACACGTACCTCTTTCTCCTCGGCGTCAATCAGTGCTCGCCCAAGCGTCTGCAAGAGGAACATCGGGACGGCGAGCGGCGCGAGGCGCCGCACAACGTACCAGGCGAGCACGGCGGCGGCGCAGCCGAGGACCCAGCGGCCGAGGGTGGGGGCGACGCGGAGGCCGCAGTACCTCACCAGGAGCGCCGCGCCGAAGCAGCGCAGCACGGCGTCCACGACGCAGGCGACGGGGCCGCATCCCGCCGCCGCCGCCGCCGCCACCGCCGCCTTGACGAGCCACCGCGGCGGCCGGGACCACGGCCTCGCTTCCCCCGCTGTCCCCATGGAAGCCCTGAACCCTAGCTTCTGGAAGCCGCTCTCTCTCGCACGCGCGGGCGCTCAAGGCTCGCTAGCAGTGGCCGGGGATCGCGGTGGGTCAGTGTGCGGGTGGGTGGGTGGGTGGAGTGGAGACAAGACAGCGGACAGCGAGCGGACAGCGGAGGAAATGGCTTCGGACGCGAGGGGGGTCGACTTCGGTTGGGCCGGGCCGGGCCTGACGAAACATTGCTTTGGTACTTTTCTAAAAAAATTCTAAGCCAGGGATTTCAAAATAAAAATTGAATGATTCGAGATATGGTTCAATAGTTGATTTTTTTAATTACACAGTACAACGCAGACGCTCACAACACGTACGCACACTCACCCCTATGAATACACGTACGCAAACCCTACCCCTATGAGCACCTCCGAAGGACTGAGCACCAGCAGATCTGGAGATTCTCGAAGTCACCACTGACGCCTCGTCGTCGACGGGAACGTCGCTTACCACTTAATGCATAACGCCGGAAAATCCCGGAATAAATCCAGAAAAAGGTGCGAGCACCAGGATTTGAACTCTGGTGAGTATGTTATTTTCTTGTTCCTTTTCGTCTTCAATAGTCACATGAATTTTCTTGAGCCCAACCGGCTTTGCAAACCGATTCCGCTCCCACGTTCGAAACACGGACACCGCAAAAATGTGGGAGCAGATTTTGCTAAAATGGCAGGTGCAACTAACCTGCACCTACTTACATAGTTACATCCTTATTAGCAATGGGCTCTTATCTATGTTCTATTTGATAGATAGGAGCCCACATTTGCTATGATAGTTGTATTCGATGACCCCGGTACGACATTATTTTTATAGATGGTGCACATCTTTTTTTTACCATTAGAATTGTACAAAAGGAGATGAATACGACAGAAGCATTTGCAACCGCTGCAGGCTAATGTTTGGAAATGTCTATTTTGTTTGAATTGTGCTTTAAAATTGCTTGAGTGTCAAGAAATACATGAATGAGATCGAAGAGGATGGAAGCAAAGTTAAGGCTATCCACACTCGTCATACTTCATATCTTACTTTGAAACATAATATTTCTGTCTGGTCATCAAGATTCTCTACTCTATACTTCATTTCCCGGCACTCATCATCCTTCATATCTCCACTGTATACCAACCACTAACCCCATGGGACTCACAAAAGTACAGGACTATCCAACTGAGTCATTCTCAACAAATTTTGATTAGCTTCTCTAAAATGTTAAAGTGCGAACACGATGTTTAAGTTACAAACATCTACACGATTTTTAAACTCATGAGTTAGAGCATCTCCAGCAGTTTGACAAATCAACTTGGCATCCACTAATTTTGGCAAAATAAAAAAAATTAGTCTCCAACATTTTGGCAAACCACTTGGTAAAAATAGAAACGTGGTAAAACCCACCTCCCCACGCGGAAACGTTGGCATCGGTGTTTGTCCCACCCACCAAGCCAGGCGGGAGGGTGAAAAAATAAAGAATAAAAAAGAATTCTTGATCCAAGATTTCAAAAGGTGGGAGGCGTAAACATAATTTTGTTTCTCTCTCAGGTTCCTAATGTAAGTTAGATCTCAGTTTGCCAAGTGAATTATGCCAAACTGTTGGAGATGAGCTCTTTTTTACTTGTCATATCTTTTTAGAAGTTGGCAAAACACAAGATTTACAAAGTAAATTTTGGCAAAATGCTGGAGTTTTGCCAAGTTTTTATTTTTGCCAAGTTGGTTTGCCAAACTGTTGGAGGTCAATTTTTTCTTGTTTTGCCATAATTTGATGGATGCCAAGTTGTTTGTCAAACTGTTAAAGTTGCTCTTAATAAAATTATTATGGGGTGGCGGGACGAGGTAGGGGAATGATTTCGTCTATTGTTGTGGGTTGGGACGAGTTTGGAACGATGGGTCTCAACCTATTAGACTATTTGCACTCGTTCTCCTCTATTTTTTCCTTCAAAACAGAATATTCTGTCTTGGTCATCAAGATTTGTTTCTTCATCTATCATTTTTTCCGCACTCATCTTCCTCTATACCAACAACCAGCAATGGGTTTGTTGATGGTCTATATATGTATCAATATTTGTTTGGATTGCAAGCCGACAAATCCTCTGTCGTAGTCAAGAGACTCTTCTTCCCTTAAGTGTGAACCCAAGGTATCGAATCCGTGGAACAATGTGTGATGCAAGAATCAATCTAATAAAGCCGAGAACACTTAATCTTCGAAAGGAGTTGCTATTGCATCTAATCTAAGAAAACATCAAACATTCATCTAATCTAAGAAACACCAGAGGTAGCAAGAGATCCAGAGAGGGATGTAAAACCAATCTAGAGAGATTGGGTCGAGCTCTTGTTGAAGTTCCAAACAAAGAAGAAGATAGCAAATTGAATCTCATAAAAAGCATCTTTAAATCATGGCTTCCGTTCCAACTCCGAAGACGCCCGCCTTTTGGAACCTTCGTTCTGTCACGACGCACCCCTATTCGTGTGGGTTAGCCTAGGGCGAGTCCAAAAGACAAGATGAAAACGTTTGGTAGGTCAGGCATGCACCCACCACGGCTACAAGAACACCTTATACGATCTATCTCGATAATAGATCGGGGAGGAAGCGAAGACAAAGTCGTAGAGAAAGTACTTGATCGCTAAGAATCGGATTGCAATTTGATAATTCAACATAATGAATGATACATGGACAAGATCACCACCAGGATCCTACCTTGATCTTGCTCTTAGCTCCTGGAACTCCGACGTGGTCTTCCTTGCAAGGTTCCCACGCCGGCTAGGGAAACCCTAGTCAACTATCTCGACTCTCTCCTCTCCGGAATGGTGTCCCTCTCTTCTCTGCTTCTCGACGGCGAATGGCGAATCAATTGATGTGTGGCTCTTGGCAGGGGGACTATAAATAGTCTGAAGGTCGTCTAGGTCAAAGGGGGCGACGAAAGGACCCAGGAATGGGGCCGGCCGCCCTGGGCCGACCGGCCTAGGCCCATCCTGGCCTAGTTTGTGGCCTCCTTCGTCAGTGCTGCTTCTCGTGTCTTCTGGAACCTTCACCTTTCTGCATGTGGGCCTTTGGCGTCAGTTTCTCTGCGGTTTTGATAGGGCTCCTTGTCGCGCAAGCTTCAGCATTTTCTGTCTAGGTCCTCGGAGTTTTCCGCCTTCACGGTTCGGTCCTTGGGCCTCTTGGAGTCATGTTCACTTCATAACTTGACTTGTACCGGGCTTCATGATCTTCTCACGAGGTGCTTGATGAACTTTACCCAGAAGTCTTGCATTTAGCGCTAAAGTCATGCATAAACAATAAACTCCAAAAACTACATGCAAGAGCAAACTTGTTATATTAAGGGGGTTAGTACCAATGGATAAGATATTGAATAGATGCCAACACCGAAGGTAAACGCATGGCTAGGTTGACGGAAATTCACCGTCAACTGGGTCCCACATGTCAGCATTATTTTATACCCCACCAGTCCACCACCAATCCCGTTGGCCTCCTTCTCCTCTCTCTCTCTCTCTCTCTCTCTCTCTCTCCTCCCCCGACGCGCACCGCGGGGATCTTGGCCGGCAGCCTAGTCATCCCCGGCCGGCAGCCCAACCATCCCTCTCCAGAGACAGGCGGACCTCTATCTCCTGCTCCCTCTCCAGAGACAGGCGGACGAAGAGGAGAAGAAGGACGGCGTTGTGGTGGGGTCCCCGAGGACGCAAAGGAGACGGGAGGCCGTGCTTGGGGGGCGGCTGTAACACCCTAGGTTTTATTAACAGTAATCATCTAATTAATGAAGTCAAAGTATGATTAGCATAGTAAATCCTTGGTCAACATGGTCAAAAACCCTAGCTCTCTAAACCTCTCTCTAGAACTCCAAGCATATCTCCAAATTTCACTTAAACACTTAGAAATTGGCCAATACAAAAGTTGTGCATCTTTTCAAGGGACACAATTTTCATAATTGGTGGACATTCCAATTTTGAGTGGAAATTGGTCAAAAGCTTGGTCAATGACAGTATCTGCAGTTTTTTGGGCCGAAAATGTTGCAATTTTCAACGCGCCTTCTCAGCTCAACCATTCATCAAACGTCCTATCTCCCTTTGTAAAAGTTGTAGTCTTTCACATCCTCTACAACTTTTGTTTTTGGAGAATTTGAGCTTTAGTTCAAACTTTTGAAGTTTTTCACCCGTCAAAACACGTTGACTGTAGCATCGACGCGCTCTGGCGCTCCAGAGCGTCTCCTACCGCGCCAATCAGTGCCTGCGTGCCCCGCGACAGTGTCCCCGAGCCCGGACACCGAGGCCGCCAAGGCCACCATGTGGCAGGCGGAGGGAGCATCGGTCGCATCCTGTCCCCGACCCCCTCGGCAGACGCCACTCCCCATGCGCCACGCACCATGCCGTGCGCCGGACCCCCCTGTGAGCGCCACCGCTGGGTTCCATGCCCAGCACGCCGCGATGCTGCCCTAGGCCATCCTTCCCACGTCCCATGCCTTGGCCTCGAAGGGAATCGACCCGTCGCCGCCGCCGTAGGCGAGCTGCACCTCGACACCTTTTTCTTTTCCAACCGAGTTCGATGCCATCACCCCAAGCACCCACCAAGACTCTCGCGCCGCATCTCTCTCCTTTCCGGCCTCCACCTCGCCGGAGCACGATTTTCTGCAGTGGCAGCCGCCGTGCTCTGCCATGCACCCTCGCCGACGTCGCCCCAACCTTAACTTCGGTCACCAACCGAACCCTGGTGAGCCCTAGCCCCTTCCCCTGCCATTCCCCGGCCAAGAACGCTGGCGAGACCGTCGGATTCCGACCATCCCCGCCACCGGCCACTCCGAGGACCCAATTGCTTAGATAGAGATCCTTTCAGGGGCTAAACTGTGAACCGAGGGCACGGTTCTGAAGGGAAAGATCTTTCCAGGGGCCTCAGTTGAAATAGATCTTCAGGTCTTAGGATGTTTTGGCTGAATCTTGTAAAAATCATAGAAAATCTTATAAAAATTCGAAAAATGCAAACTAAAATGTTTTGAAATCCTTGTGAATAGTACTAACTTTTCTAGAAAGCATGTATAGTGTTTTTGTGCCTAGTTTTTGAACTAAAATTCAAACTCAGTTTGAAGTGGATTTGTCGTAGTGTAAAACTAGGTCAGATCTATAGCTGGTTTTTGAATATGTTGCTGGTGATGACTTGAATAGTCTTGGGTAGAAAGTTGGCACAAAGTTACCTGGTGAATCTTTAGTTATGATTTATTTAGTATTATTGCTAGACCTGGATGCATGATTTTTGCAGCACTGTGTATATAGATTCTGCAACTCAACTTTTTACCATGGCATATTTGTGGTGAGATTAGTCTCTAGTAGGACAGATAGATTTTTGTGGCTATGTTATATTCATGTTTTGATTTATGCATGCCTAGGAGTTTAGATTAGTTTGAAATCTACTTTGAACTAGAGCCTGATTTTTGTGATGAGTACTAGGTTTGACATGTTTAGCATGTGGTAGAAAGCTTAGCTCTAAATTAGTTATAGATTTCTATGTATAAATTATCTTTGCTTTGCTAGGCTGAAATTGTCATTTTTGTGTAGCTTGGTATATTGAGCTTCTGGAGCTGAATTTTTTTGTGTAACTTAGTTTTGCACCCATGATGTTGTGTGCCAAAATTTAGGGCCCGTGCATGTGTAGTTTATCAAAAATTAATTAATCATGTTTTTGATAGATAGAATTTGTTGTATTTTTCATGCTTAGAATATAGCTCAAATTGATGCGAATTTTGGTCGATGGCTTAGTGGTTGAACCATGAGCTCATATAAATTTTCTTTCTGTGATATCGTGTGTAGTTTTAACATAATTAATTGTTGAAGCAAATCAAGCTCAATAAATAAGGAAATAGGAAAATCCTTTTTATCCGAGTTGTATCCTCACTCTTGTTGTTTGAGCTCCACCAAATCACCCCTGGCAGCCATGTTGTTGTTGTGAAGTTAAATAAATTTAATTTGTATAAATGTGTACACAATCACCATCAAATACACCACTTAATGTTGCATGTGCATCTCTCGTGTAGAACTTCCCGATGGTAACTACACGCTCATGCCAGAAGGTGGAGAGGAAGGAGCTGACAGAGGCATGCACTACGTGGCAGTAGATCAAGACCTGGACCAAAGTACAGAAGAGCCCAAGGTAAATTTGCTGACGAAGGCAAGCACCAGAGCATAACCTGACTTTTCTAAATTATGCAAATATCTATGTTATGTTTGTGCGTTTTACGTTTCAGGAGTTGAAATGAAACCCTAGATGCATGATCTCTAGGTAACTATGCTCTTTTACCAGTATGCTAGGTCGATAATTGCCATGCTCTAAGGACATGGTATAAGTCGAGTGATGTTCGTTACTCGCGAGATATAGGTTCTTATGTTGGAATCATAATACTTGATAAATTGATATGCTCATGTGGTAAGAGCTTGAGATTTGGGCTCTGGTCCAATGGCTTTCGTGGGTTAAGTGTTTGAACGTACTAAGCACTTGTCGGGAATGAGACCAGTAAGCCTAGTACCTGAAGGAGCCAGTGCTGAACTTTGTGCTACTAATCTTAAGGTGCGCCTCCATGCTCGCCACCTAGGGTACATGCGTGAGGCTGGATGATCTGTTTGATGTAGTCCAGATACTGTAGCATCCAATCCTAATCCGAGGAATGATGGGAACCGCCTGGTTGGTAAACTCTTTGTGAGGACACCCTTCTGTGTGTTTAGGTCCACCTTGTAAGGTTATTAATCGATCGATCATTGGCCTCTCACCGTTATCTGAGACTGTTTAGCCAACTGACCATTTGATCCGTTTATAATGGAATGATGTTAAACTTGATGCTTGATTAATTGTGACGACGCGCCCGCGGAGGGCAGCAAGTCCAAGGAACCCGCGAAGAAGCAAAAGCGGGGCAAGAAGGGCAAGAAGCCCCGCCACGACGCGCGCGCGCAGGGCCGCGGCGAGGACGATGACGAGGCCCTCGCGGTCGACCCTGCATGAAGGGGTCCTCGAGGCCCCCCTCGAGGCCCCGGCGTATTTGACGACATGCTGAAGAAGCCCTGCCCGTACCACAAGACCCCGGTCAACCACATCCTCGAGCAATGCGACATGCTCAAGAAATATTACAGCCGTGTCGCCGCGAAGGAGGGCGAGGCCAAGAAGGATGGGGGTGACGGGGGCGCTGACGGTTTCCCCGCCGTGGAGAACGTTTTCCTCATCTTCGGGGGACCGACGGTGGATATGTCCACCAGCCAGCGCAAGCACGAGCGACACGAAGTTCTCGCCGCAGAGAAGGCCCCTCCTTCCTTCCTCAACTGGTCAGAAGAGGCCATCACCTTCAGCCGCGAAGATCACCCGAACCGCATCCCCAATCCGGGTCAATATCCGCTGGTTGTCGATCCTGTCATCGGCAACTCACGATTCTCCAAGGTGCTGATGGACGGCGGTAGCAGCCTCAACATCCTATACGCCCACACTCTGCGGTTGATGGGGATCGGTCTGGATCAGCTGCGGTCCAGCACGACATCGTTCCATGGCGTCGCGCCGGGCAAGCGCGTCCAGCCCCTCGGGCAGATCGACCTGCATGTCTGGTTTGGCACGCCGGACAACTTCCGCAAGGAGACCCTCACCTTCGAGGTGGTGGGGTTTCGGGGCGCGTACCACGCCATCATCGGGCGCCCATGCTACACCAAATTCATGGCGGTCCCAAACTACACGTACCTCAAGATGAAGATGCCGGGGCCAAAAGGCGTCATCCCAGTGGGCTCGTCGATCGAGCACGCGTTCGACTGTGATGTTGAGTGCATCGAGCACGCCGAGGCGCTCGCACTGGACGAGTCGCTTGTTGCGGACATGGAGAAGCTGGCCAACGATGGCCTCGACTCCCCCACCAAGCACGCAGGCAGCTTCGAGGCTGCCGAGCAGACCAAGGAGGTGCCCCTCGACGCCGCTGCCCCCGAGGGCAAGGTGTTGAAGGTCAGTTCCACCCTCGACCCGAAATAGGAAGTGGTGCTCGTCGACTTTCTCCGCGCCAACGCAGATATTTTCGCGTGGAGCCCCTCGGACATGCCAGGCATTCCGAGGGAGGTCGCCGAGCACTCCCTTGACATCCTACCTCACTCCAGAGCTGTGCAACAGTGCCTGCGACGCTTTGACGAAGAGAGGCGTCGGGCGATTGGAGTGGAGCTGCGGAGGCTCCTGGAGGCCGGATTCATCAAGGAAGTGTTCCACCCCACGTGGCTAGCTAATCCCGTACTAGTTAAGAAAAAGAATGGGAAGTGGCGGATGTGTGTAGATTACATCAGGTTAAATAAAGCATGTCCCAAGGTTCTCTTTCCTTTGCCACGAATCGATCAAATTGTAGATTCTACTGCGAGGTGCGAGCTCTTGTGTTTCCTTGATGGCTATTCGGGCTACCACCAAATAAAGATGAAAGAGTCCGACCAGCTCGCGACTTCTTTCATCACACCTTTCGGCATGTTTTGCTACGTAACAATGCCATTTGATCTTCGGAACGCCGGGGCTACATACCAGCGATGTATGCAGCACGTTTTCGGGGATCACATCGGGCGGACCGTGGAGGCATACGTAGATGACATTGTCGTCAAGACCAGGGAGGCGGACGACCTGGTTAACGATTTACGTGTGACATTCAACTGCCTACGAGCGAACGGGTTCAAGTTAAACCCCGAAAAATGCGTCTTCGGGGTGCCGCGCGGCATGTTGTTGGGTTTCATTGTCTCCCAGCGGGGCATCGAGCCCAACCCCGAAAAGATTTCGGCCCTCGATCGGATGGGGCCAGTACGGGACTTAAAGGGGGTGCAGAAGGTTTTGGGCTGCCTGGCGGCTCTGAGCCGCTTCATCTCGCGCCTCGGCGAGAAGGGCTTGCCCCTCTACCGACTCTTGAAGAAGCACGAACGTTTTTCCTAGACCGACGAGGCTCAGGAAGCCCTCGACAAACTGAAGGCGACGCTGGCACACGCACCCATCCTCACGCCGCCCCAAGATAGCGAACCTCTGTATCTCTACATCGCGGCAACCACCCAGGTGGTCAGTGCGGTCATCGTGGTAGAGAGAATAGAGGAAGGCCACGCCCTGCCAGTGCAAAGACCAGTATACTACATCAGCGAGGTGTTGTCCGAAACCAAAGCGCGGTATCCACAAATCCAGAAGCTGCTCTACACGGTGGTGCTCGCGCGGCGCAAGCTGCGGCACTACTTCGAGGCCCATCCGGTCACTGTGGTCTCGTCATTCCCACTGGGAGAGATAGTCCGTAACCCGGAGGCCTCAGGTAGAATCGCGAAGTGGTCTGTGGAGCTCATGGGTGAAACTCTCACTTACGCGCCGCGCAAGGCGATCAAATCCCAGATTTTGGCGGACTTTTTCGCTGAATAGACCGAACTCAGCTGCCCCCATTGCAGATCCAAGCTGAATGTTGGACCCTCTACTTCGACGGGTCGGTGATGAAAACCGGCACGGGCGCGGGCCTGCTCTTCATTTCGCCCCACGGAGAGCACATGAGGTACGTGGTACGCTTGCACTTCCCCGCGTCAAATAACATGGCAGAGTACAAAGCCCTCCTCTGCGGCCTCCGAATCGCCATCGAAACCGACGTCAAGCGCCTCGACGTTAGGGGGGATTCGCAGCTGGTGATCGATCAGGTCATGAAGAACGCAAGCTGCCACGACGAGAAGATGGAGGCGTACTGCAACACCGTGCGCGCACTCGAAGATAAGTTCTACGGCATCGAGCTCAACCACATCCCGTGCAAGTACAACGAGGAGGCAGACGAGCTGGCAAAGATCGCGTCGGGGCGGATCACTGTCCCCCCGAACATCTTCGCCCGCGACCTCGCTAAGCCTTCCGTCGACCTTAGCAAGACTTTGCCGAGCCCAGAAGAACCCTCGGGGGCTCCCTTGAGTCCAGCGGGTGCAGAGCCCATGGACGAGGACCCCTCGAACGAGGAATTCATACTCTCCCTATTCGAGGGGTACGGGATTGACAAAGCTGAGGCCATGGAAACCGACATGGCCCTTCCCGCGGAGGACTGGCGGAGCAAGTACCTCACCTGGATCGATCGAGGGGAGCTACCCTCGGACCGAACCGAAGCGAGGCGCATCGCCCGAAAAGCCAAGTCGTTCACCGTGGTCGGCGGCGAGCTGTACAAGCGCGGCACATCGGGAATTCTACAACGGTGCATCCCCATCCCCGAAGGCCGTGAGTTGATCTGGGACATCCACGCGGGCGTATGCGGCCATCACGCGGCACCGCGCACCCTCGTGGGCAACGCGTTCCGCCAAGGCTTCTACTGGCCCACGGTGATCGCTGACGCCAACGAGGTCGTGCGCACATGCGAGGGATGCCAATTATATGCCCGCAAGACACATCTTCCGGCTCACGCCCTCCAAACCATACCCATTACATGGCCATTCTCCGTGTGGGGATTAGACATCGTCGGGCCCCTACGGAAGGCGCCCAGAGGCTACATGCATCTGTTGGTCGCAATCGACAAATTTTCGAAGTGGATCGAGGCACGCCCCATTACCAACCTCCGGTCCGAACAGGCCGTGTCGTTCTTTACCGACATTGTGCACAGGTTCGGGGTGCCAAACTCCATCATCACCGACAACGGTACCCAATTTACCGGCAAGAAGTTCCTGGAATTCTGCGACGATTACCACATCCGCATGGATTGGGCAACCGTTGCACACCCACAGACCAACGGCCAGGTAGAGCGCGCCAATGGCATGATTCTACAAGGCCTCAAGCCCAGGATCTTCGACAGACTGAGCAAGTTTGGCCGAAAATAGACTCAAGAGCTACCGTCGGTCATTTGGAGCCTTAGAACCACCCCGAGCAGAGCTACAGGATTCACGCCGTTCTTCCTTGTCTATGGTGCGGAGGCCGTCCTCCCCACGGATTTGGAGTATGGATCCCCCAGGCTCAGGGCCTATCAGGAAAACTTGAACCAGCAGGCTCGCGAGGACTCGTTGGACCAAGTGGACGAGGCCCGCGATGTGGCAATGCTGCACTCAGCAAGGTACCAGCAGTCACTCCGGCGATACCAAGCCCAAAAGATTCGACGCCGGAACTTCAGCGAGGGCGACCTAGTGCTAAGGCTACGACAAGACAACCGGGGCCGACACAAGCTGTCGCCGCCATGGGAAGGGCCCTACGTCGTCGTCGAGGTGCTCAAGCCCGGCACGTACAAGCTGGCAAACGAGAAGGGCGAGGTCCTCAGCAACGCTTGGAATATACAACATCTACGTCGCTTTTACCCTTAGATTTCCAAATTCCTTTTGTATATCTCGCATCCAAAATAAAAAAGGGCGACTCGGTTTTACCCTCGACCAGGGCTTCGACACAAACCAAGTCCCCCTCGGGGGCTACGACGGGGGGTTCCCCCCGGAGTGTCCCGACTCTTTTTCGCAAAAAACACTTTCTTTCTTTCCTTCTTTCAAAAATGTTGAAATGTTACGCCTCGAGCGCATTGGGAGAACAGAGGCCAAGCGCGAACTAACTAAGCCCAGGGCCGGCCGGGCCGCGGGACCGCTGACGCCTCCGAGAGGATAAGCATCCCCCTCGCTACCCTACGGCTTAGTTGGCTCGTGAACGCTAACTTCTTGGTCAAAATTCACCCGAAAAGCCCGAGGAAAAACATGACAACGTAGAAGATAAAATTCACAAATAAACAGATGCACAGCATAAAGCATTGTTTATACAAACGACCGACACTTGTTCGAATATCTAACAAAATACTGACGGGCCTCGAGGCCCGAGTCCTCAGGGAGCGCGGGGGCTTGGAGCAGCGGTGGCTTCACCCTCAGCGGCGTCGGGGAACAGGTCCACCTCGAACATATCGGCAAGGGTTGCGGCGGGCTCCGCCATGGACGCATCAACCCTCCTTACTGCTTCAAGCTTGGCATCCTCACCCACGACGTCTTCAGGGGGGATGTAGTCGTCCTGCAGCAGACTGAAGTCGAGGACGTAGTGGGTCGAGGTCAGCGCCAAGGTCTTCTGGACACCAAGTCGAAGAGCACCGCGCAGGCGCTCACTGACCCGGTCACCCAGGGACCGCAGGCGGCTCCCTATCGAGCTACCCGAGGCTTCACCCTCAGCTCCCTCGAGCTCACGGCACACTTCGAGGGCAGCGGCCTCCAGGGCCTTAAGCTCGCCTTGAGCTTCGTTGTAGGCAACCTGGAGAGACTGCATCTCCCCTGAAGGATCCGCCGCACTCTTCTGCAGCTCTGCGACACCAAAACAAACGTCAGGCCTCAAAAGAGCACAACGAAGAACCAAGACGGTTAAAGGACGAGACTTACCTTCGGCTCGCTTCTTCTCGGCCTCGAGCGCGGCCCGCGCGGCGTCGACGTCCCGCTGGAGCTAAGAGATTGAGGCGTTGCGCTGCTGAAGCGTGTCCCTCACTCCCCCGAGCTCCTCACGCGCGAGCTGGAGCTGGGACTGGGTCACTTGGAGAGTGACGCCCGTCTACTCAACCTCCCGGGATTTTTCCGCAGCCTGAGTGAGTTGAGCCCGCACCTCCTCAAGCGCCTTCCGCTCCCGCTCAAGTTGGGCCTGAGCCTCGGCGAGGGTCGCGTCCTCCAGCGTAAGCTGAGACTGCGCCCCCTCATGGGCAGTGCGCTCCTCGGTGAGCTGGCCCTCCACCGTCGCCTCGGTCTCCTGGGCTTTCTACTCCGCCTGAGCAAGGCGCGCCTGCACGTCCTCCAACGACATGCGCTCGCGCTCGCCGCAGGTCTGCGCCTCGGCGAGAGCAGCGTCCTTCAGCACGAGCTGGGACTGCGCCTCGCTCAATGCCGCGCGTCCCTGCTGGAGCTCCCCCTCTTTGCTCTGCAGTGCGGCGCCGAGCTGCTCGGCCTCCTTGGCCTTCTGCTCCGCCGCGGCGCGGTGGGCGTCGCGTTCCTCCACCGCGCGGCGCAGCTCGCCCCCCTTCGACTCGAGGCTCGCCTTCGTCTCGAACATCTCGTCGCGGAGGCACTCCATCGCGAGGCCCAGATGCTCATTCTCCCGAGGCGCCGTCTCGTGGAGGGTGTGAAGCCTGGCGAGGAAGGAGATTTTGTCCCCCGCGTCGCCCCACAACCACTGCCAAAAAGAGGAACAGACAAAACAAAAAAAAGACCCAGGTGAGACACAGCCAAGGAAAGAAAAAAGGAGAACAAGGAGGGGAGTGGGGCCACGGGATTAGAGCGCGAACCCGAAACAATGGCGCCGCCACTTCCTTGTGGAACTTTGCGGCCTCGCTGAGCAGGTCCTGCACGTGAGATCCCGCCTCGAGGAATTCCCTCCAGTTGAGGAACTCTGCGTGCGAGCGCTCCACTGTGTCCCAGGGGACGTAGGGGTGGTCCAGCACGGTGCACCAATCACCAGGGAACTCATCGTAGTCGTGCGCACGCGACGACGACACGCCGGCTCCCTGCTGGCCGACCCCCTGAGATGGTGCCCCGGACGCGTGCTCGAGCGGGCGCTCCCCCCGCGGACCGTCATCCTCCACCAGGGTCCCGTCCCGCGGGACGATCACATCCATCGCGGGCGGAACCTCTCCCGCACCACTCGTCTGAGGGGTTCCGCCCCTCGAGCCACCTCCCGCCCTCGACACGGCCGCACGGGCCCGCTCCTCTCCTCGCGGGACATCTCGCGACGCCACCAACTGAGAGGGTGACGCCGCCACCACCACCGGCCGCGACGTCCTCGCCGAACGAGGGCGCGTCGTGCGGACCGTGTCCCACGCCTCCAACCTCAGCGCCTTGGTAGGCGCTAGCTCCGGTGCGACGGGGCCGCCGGCGCGGTTGGGAGGAGGGAAAGGGGGGAAATCAGGGTCTCGATCGAATGAAATCAGATAAGATAAACGCGATACACTCACCGTCGGGATGACACCTTACGCTTGCGCTTCCTAGAGGCCTGCGTGGGCGGCGAGCCCCCCGCGTCGGGCGCGTCCCCCGTCGCGGCGCCCTCACCAGCTGATGCCGCACCCGCCTCTGAGGCCGGCGTGGCGCGGGCCCGCGTCGGCGATGGCGCGGGCTGAGCAGCCGCCTCCTTGCCCTTGGCCCCCGAGGCCAAGGGCACTTCCTCCTCTTCATCCTCCTCCAGCTCGGCCCAGGCGACGCTACCGTCGCTGCCGCTGCTTGTATCTTCTGGGGTCGGCGGGAGGGAGAGACCTTCCTTCTCCCGCTGCACCCATTCCAGGCTGTGCGCCTGGCGGCGCTCCTCGCGCCTCTTCTTCTTCGCCTTGTCGGCGTCCGCCTTCACCTTTACCACCCGCTGCTTCTCGCGGTTGGCAGCATGTGAGTTGGGCGTGGGGGGATCCGAGCCATAAGCGCTCGTCTCCATCTCTGGCACCGCAAGTGTCAAAAAATCAACCCTCGGGATCAAAATCAGATAAAAAATCTGAAAAGTTGGCAGAAATCCCTTACCAAAGCAATAGCCCCGTCATCGGGCCGCATCCGGGGCGACCACAACACCTCGTCGGGGTCGCACACCACCTTCCTGGTGTCCACCGCGCGCTTCGCCCTCGTAGCCGCGTACGCCGAGGCAAGGGGCTCGACCACCAGCCGCGACCGCGCCAGCACGTCGGGGTCCGCGCCCTCCGCCATCTCGTAGATGGGAAGCGCCCTCTCCATGAGGGGCACCACCTGCCGCTGGTGGCACTGCGCGAGGACGGCCGCCGCGGTCAACCCCGCGTCGGTCAAGGTCTTCAGCGCCCTCAGGTAAGGCGCTAGCTTCGCCCTCCGCGTGGGGTCCGACACCCCCGGTCCCCAGTGGAACGGGCGGTGGTCCAGGACCTTGCCGGTGTACGGCGGAAGGCTGTTGCCGTCATTGCGAAGGTAAAACCACCCCCTGTCCCACTCCGTGTTGTTGCTGGTCATGGTGCAGGGCGGCTATACGCCGACCCCCTTCCCCCGCAGCGCGATTGTGAGCCCGCCGGCACTGACGGGTCGACACCGACCCTTGCCGCCGGCCGCCTGCGTGAAGAGCTCGCCCCGGAACAGGTGGAGCCACAAGTCCCAGGACACGGGGACGCCCAGGAAGCCCTCACAGACGCCCACGAAGGTCGCCGCCTGCGAGATGGCGTTGGGGGAGAAGTTGTGCAGCTCCACGCTGTAGTGGTAGCACAACCCCCGCATGAACCGCCCGGCGGGACCATTGAATTCCCGCTCGTGCAAACGAACGAGGCTCACCACGTACCCCGCCGGGGGCTGCGGCTCCTGATGCCGCGCCGACGGGACGATCCACGCCGGCCTGCTTGGGTCGGTGTTGGCCGCCAGTTGCCCACCGGCGACGAGCCCTTCAAGGAGGTGCACATCCACATTGGAGCGACCCCACGGCCCGACCTCCAGATACTCAACCATGGCGGACGAAGGAGTGGAAGAGGAATGCGGAGGCGGAGACTGCGAGAAAAACGCGAGCTCGGGAGGCGAGAGGAAGGAGAAGGCAAACGCAATGCGAGTAAGAATGGCTAAGGTAAAAACTCCTCCTCTCCAGCCGTTCTTTTTTATAATGAGAATGGGCGCGGGGATCGAACGGACGGGGGCCGGGACGCGCGGACGCAGTTAATGCGATGGACGTCGCCTGGACCCCACTGTCCCGAAACCACCGCGCGCACGCGCGGGCGCCATCATTACGGTGCAGTAAAAACGCCAACCGCCGTGCAGCTTCCCCACGCCGCCTGAAAAGGCGCGCGCAACGCAATCCCGGAGCGCCACGTGGGCCACAGCCCCACATGCGCGGCTGACCAGGGTCCACGGCCGAAAATGAAGGGACGGGGGGCCCCTTCCACGGGAAGTAACCCGCGTGGGTCCCAGCAAACAAGGGTCAGAAGCGGCCTCGACACGTGCTTGCTCGAGATGGCCCTCGAAAGCACGAATTGAAGAGTGCCTGACACCTCACCCCGAAACTCTTTCTGGCCGGTGGTTCGAAGCTCGGCACAATGGGGGTGTGACGAGCGCCACAGGCTGACCAAAGACGGGGTCGCGTAAGTGCGTCCCGCGAGGCCCTTACTGATCAGGGATCCAAGTCCTGGCCTGCGGAAGGTTCGAACAGGCGTCTCAGATCAACAGAGTCAGGGACGACCAGGGCGTGCGCAATCGAGCCGATCCCCGAACTCGAGAGTTTGGGGGCGCCCCATAGTTCGTATTCAAGGCCAAGCGAGGGCAGCTAGCCGAGGGATCCCATCGAGGGAGAGCTTCCGCGCCCTCGGTCCCCATCGAACGGGACCGAGCCCTGCCCAGCACACCCACGTAAAGTGCTCCCATGGACGTGTCCCCGGACCACGAGCCGACCCCTATCAAACGGGGCACGGACGTCCACTTGAATTACCCGCTAGCAGCTCAACGAGGCGTCCATGACTCGCGGCCCGCTCGATGGGAAGCATGGACCGCCTCACCCCTCCCCCCTGCAGAAGGGAGGCGAGGGGCGCACAAACAAGTCGAGGAGTTCACCCCGATCGTCCCCACACGGGCCCGGGCTCGGGGGCTCGTCGCACGGCTACACCTTCTGGACATGTCTGAAAAAAGCCGCTTCCCACCTCAGAGGCAGTGAGCTAACCCTCTGGATTCATCCCAGGCTTGGTCAGCGCCGTTCCGCACGTGTAAGATCGCCGAGGCCGGCTGAAACATCGCCGAGGCCGGCTGAAACAAACGCTCCACGGATCGGCAGCTCAGCATAAAAACCTTGCACGAGTGCGCACACTCCTCCAAGGCTTCGGGGGCTACACCCGCGGGTGCGCTAGCGCGCTTGTTGACGGATAAAACTCGTATCCACCTACGATCCGCAAGCGTACGGACCTACACCTTTTTCACCACTTGCACAACTTATGCTTGTAATAGCTTGCTTACCTAGAAATGATGAATGCACTAGAACTTGAGCTTAAATATTGAAAGTAAGGATCCACTTTTAGTTGCTTTTTGGCAAAACAAACCCACTAGCCAAAAGCCTTGCATGTCTAGAGGTAATTTAATCTTCGGGATGGGTAAGTCTTGCTGAGTATTAGTATACTCAGCCTTGCTATAATTGTTGATTTCAGGTGATGTTGCTTTGCCTGGAGAGATTCCACCTGGCTGAGAGCAGGAATGGGTGGATGATGACGAGTGATTGCATCATGGATGGCCTCCCATGATGTGTATCGTGCCGTTTAAATAATTTCCATTGTTTCGAACTCTAAACAATTTATTTATCATGCTTGAACCATAATTTGTAATAATGAACCCTTGTGGGAAGATTTAGATTTAATTTGGTTAATATACTATGGACTCGTCTTCGTGTGAGTTTTAATGCATACTTATTTGATCCTCTGTTGTTATGTAAGTGCTTTCACCAGGCTTAACCCGGCAACAATGACAAGCTACTCCTGTGTCATTGCTTAAGTGCCAAATGGAATAGTATAAGCAATAATACGAGATTATCTTGGGCGGGGTTGTCACAACGGCGGAAATGAGGCGAACGTGGGCCTCCCTCTGCTCCGAGTCACGGGGGGAGTCGGGCTTCCGCCAGCGGCAGCGGGATCTAGGGGCAACGCCTCCCCTGGTCACGCGCCTGCCGCCACTTCCCCTACTCGTGCGCGCCCCTGCCGGGCTCGGTGGCGGGGCGGGCAACCTCCGGCGACGGCGCAGGTGCTGCTCGGCGGCGACGGCGATGGTTCCGGCCTCCCTCGTCGTGCGCTCTTCCTCCCTCTCCCTGCCCTACTTGCCCCAACACCGGATTCACCTCCTCTCCTTCCCTCTGCAGTGGGAGCGTGGCAGGCAACGGGGAGCTCCCTCCCTCCCTCTGATGCGGCCTCGTCGTTGGAGCTCCGCGACGACAATGGTGGCGTCCACAGCCTCCCTCGAGCAACAACAGTGGAGGAGGAGGATCCCACGACTGTCTCTCCTTTCTACTCCCCTCGACTGCCCGCGCATGTGCCGTCCCCCCGGAGCTCCCTCCTCTCCCGGCACAGGCGCGGAGCAGAGGAAGAAGACCATCGGCGGCCTTCTGCAGGTGGTGGCAGATACATGGCGTTCGTGCGCTGGCCCCTGCCATCTCCCTACAACGAGAAGTGCCTGATCTGGTGGCCATGGGCGAGTGCGGCGCGAGCTCTCTCCGGGCAAGGGCTCGGCAGACGGTTCGGGGCGTGCATGGCTGCGACGGTCATCCCTCTCCGACCGCCGGAGTTCCCTTCCGTTCTGACTTCGAGCGCGAGGTCATTGGCCTGTTGCAGCCTAACAGAGCCTCGATCACAGCAGATGTACAGAAAACGGCGGGGGCACCATTTTCCCGTCCCCTTTCCCGTTGCCCACTGCGACGCTTTTTATTGGAAAGCGTGACGGGAAAGGATACCGGGAGGCTTATATCCTATCCCCAGTGCGGATAGTCTTAGTAGCGATGCTTGCATTTGTGCTCTCACTTGCCGCTCGGTGGCAGAAGCGCTGGGAAAATGATTCACATGTAACCCCCCTTCTCTTAGTTCTAAGGGCTTGGATGTGAATTTTGTACCAACCAGGGACTTAGTTCTAGGGGCTTGGAAGTGAATTTTGTACCAACCAGGGACTTGGGGGCTAAAGTGTCGTCCCACCCCTCAGTTATATATACAACCCAAGGGGGTTGAGATAGGGGTTCCCCCTCACTGGTCTGACTTCTTTGCTACATCTTCTTTTGTTGAGTGCTTCATCTTCTCTTTTTGAGTGTTGGCTCTTCTTTAAGAGATGATTTTTACCCCAACACCACTCACACGTCGCCTCCCGAGATCCTTGCCTCCTACCCATCCACACCCTCATAGTGCCTTTCCATCACCTGCCCTTCTCCCACTAAGATCTGACAATTTCTGGGCCGATCCAGCCCGGTCTGAGCCTCATGAGTTTTAATGGGATGGGTTTGGACATAGCAAATGAAGCTTGTATTTTTTTTCTCAATCCAAATCTGACCTGAACTATTAAAGAATTATTTATTTATTGAAAAAGAGCGAGAAGCTCGAGCCTGACTTTGGTCCGACCAGAGCCTCAGAGCTGCTAATGGGATGGGTATGGACGTGATTTTTCGGCTTGAAAAGGTGAGAATTTTTCAGCGGCGGGACTTTTTTTCCAGCCCACCCCGAGCCTTGCTCAACCTGCAAAATGTTGAGATCTACCCTATCTTGTCATGTGGGTGCGGGCATGGCAGGATTTGTCGAGCTTCGCGCGGGCCGCCTCCAGTCCCTCCCATCATCTTCCGCGGCCATCGCCACCGTTTACCATGGTCACCCCTGCTCAACACCACCCAACAGCCATCCTCCGCCACTCGGCCAGTGACACCTCTGCCACCCCGTGCCCGCCACCTCTACCGGGTTGGGTGCGACAAACTTTAATCTCGAACCTCCAATCTCATCGGAATCTCATCAGAGTCGGAAAAAGAAAGAAGATGAGGAAAAAAATGGACGGAGAAACACTCTTTAGGGTGAAAATTTGCTTTTCCCTTCCACATCTGATTTGGAGGCCTCGATTCCGAGGAGACATTTGCAATTTCGCCAATTTCAAAATTGGCGATCACCTTTTGCCATTATGAAAATGAATTTGGCCTTTCGCCGTTATCAAACCATACCAATCCCCCAATCCGCCAGCTCCGTCCTCCACCGCCGAGGGAGCGCGCGCGCCAATCCACCGGCGCCGATAGGACGGACGAACCCCTGCGGCGGCGGCGGCGGCGGCGAGGGCGCGCAGGGTCGAGCGAGCCGCGGCAATAGATTGGAAGCAAAGGCATAGCACCTCGTGGTCGTGCGCGGGAAGGACGAGCGTGAGCACCGGGTCGCGCACGTCCTAGACCCGCGCGGTGCGGTCGCCGGAGGCGGAGACGTCCTGGTGGCGAGCGGGCCAGGCGGCGGCGTAGATGCAGTACTCGTGGCCGCGGAAGGTGAGGACGGAGTCCGGGAGGTCGGGGGACCAGAGCTTGAGCGCCCAGGACACGGAGATGAAGGCGTTGCGGCGGACGGGTTTCCAGTCGAGGCCGTGGACCTCGCGCGCGTGCTCCTGGAGGAGGCGCACGAGGTTCTGCGCCGGCCGGAGCGCAGCGTCGAAGAGGCGCACGGAGCCGTCCCCGGACGTGGCGGCGCAGAGGTCCCTCGTGGGGCTCTAACGAGGCGCAGTCGAAGAGCGCGTCGGAGGTCGGGAAGAAGAAGATTGGGGTACGGTCGGGGTGGCGCCGGGCCCGGGCCGCCGCCGATGAGGCCGAAGTGCCGCGCCGCCGCCGCGAGGTGGCGGTTCTCGTGGAGCAGGCTGAAGCGGACGGAGAAGCCCGGCGCCTGGGCCTTGAACGCCGGTATGGAGAAGAGCAGGGGCAATTCCGAGTCGTTGAGGAATTCGATCCCGACAAGCCATCCTCGATTCCGATTCGACGAGGACTCCGCCATGGTGATTGGTGAGGGAGGTGGCACGATTGTTTGGGCGCCAACGAGTATTGAGGCAGGGACTGGCGGAGAGAAAAGACGTGTACGCGGAAAGGAGGATCCCTGCTTGTGCCGAAAAAGATCCCTCCGCTTCCGTTGCCGCCGCCATCAGGCCCCGAATCTCGTGCAGCAGCTGTTCTCCGCCGGTGCCCTTTGCTCCGCCGCGCCGGTCGTCGTCGGGTTCATCCCTCCGCCCTCTTCGCCGCTGGGGCCTCCCCTTCCTCCGCTCCCCGCCGGCGCAACTTCTTTGATATTCCTTCTAAGCCGGCCCGGACGCCTTCCCCTTCGAGCTTAGGCGGCATAAATTTTAGATTTTGTTTCTTCTCGCTCAGATTCAGAAGATGTCAAACAAGCGAATAGGTGATTGCTTAACAAGCCCAAATACTAGTAGACAGGAAAAAACTCCCAAACGAATAGGTGATTGCTCAACAAGCCCAAATACTAGTAGACAAGAAAAAGCTCCCAAAATCAGTGGACAATTCGACACAGGAGCAGTATCAATACCAGAAACAAGTGAGTGTTGTTCAATTCGGTTCTGTAGGTCCTTCGTTTTTTTGGCAGTCATTATTTACACAGCGCTATTATACTAATTACAATTGTGTTGTTGTGCAATGTTCCTAAAATAGGTAAATTGCTTTTAGATGATGCTTTGGAAGAGGAATTTGGCAGCTCAAGTGATTCGGGTCAAGGTGCTTGGAGTGATCTGAGTAAAGAAGTTGTTTCAAATTTATCCAAAAGTGTTGTGTCGCTGCCTTCATTAGTAGGTAATTGCATAAAATAATTTTCTACCTTTGCATTTGTTTAATTTAATAACCTTCTAAAATAATTTTCTACCTTTGCATTTGTTTAATTTAATAACCTTCTAACCATTGGAATATGATCTTATGCAGAAGATAAGTTTAATTGTGCATGCACAGGCATGGTTCTCACGAGCAACCCAGCTGGTGTAGACATTCTGACTTCAGCAGATCTGGTTACATCTCCTGATGATCCCCACAGCATTCCTTGGTCACTGAGGGTTGGTGCTATCGATTTATCTGTACTCCATTGCTTTCCTATTTAAGACATTGGTAATGATTTTGTACACATGTTCTCTCTTTCATTGCAGATTCAAGTGCGCCTTCCAAATGGGCAAGAAGTCATGGGGTGTGTGACACACTATGATTTGGATTATAATATTGTTCTTGTCAGTACCTTCTACTTTCCTGATATCGGTATTGAAGAAGCATTTCTCGGTCGTCAATTGCAACTTCAGCCTCACAGCAAGGTAGTAGCTATAGGGCGTGGCTTCAACTCAGGCAAATTAATGGCTGCAACTGGGATGGTGACTGATGAGCCAACTGAGAAGTATATGATATCCACGTGTGAAATCACTAAGGTGTGCTGCTGATTTATTTTTTTAACAAATCTATAATTATATTAATTGGACATATCTTTCGGGCAATTAATTAAAATTCCACTTTGCTTATGCTATTCTTGTTCTATGTGGCCTTGTTTTGTGCTAAGCCGATCTTTTTTTTTCTGTGCCAGTCTGGGATCGGAGGGCCCCTTATCGATTTTGATGGAAACTTTGTTGGCATAAACTTTTATAGCTTGAAAGGGAATCCATTCCTACCAAGGAACAAAATTGCCAAGCACTTGATGGGACTCTGGTATGTATATACATAAATTTAGACTGTTCAAATTCAAATGCTGTACCAGGTTAGGGCTGTTGCCAGTGTTCAGTCTTCCAAGAACAATTAATAAAACTTAGTGTTGGGTCAGCACTAAATCTGATAGCATGTATACCAAATTGCGGATATAGGGTTCTGGTTCCCTGCACAGCTGTACGGCTCAGGACAGGCTGGCTGACCGATAGATCAGGGCATTGCCAGTTCCATTGTTGACTTGTCGTCTGTGACCATTGATGTGTGGCTTGTGATGTAGACCCTGAGTCCCTGACCACAAAATCAGCATGGACTTCAGTAGTTTTTCCAGTCCGGTTTCAGTTTGTTCATTTGTTAAGCCAGAGAGCTAGAAACTTCTTAGTTCAAACATTTATGAGCCACAGTTTATTCATGCTTCTACGACTTTTTTTTTTATCGAACACGCAGGAGAGCTTCTCCCACTCTTTTGTTTTACTCTCAAGTTGGCATGCGTAATATTCCCTCTGGTTCCATATTAGAAGTCGTTTAGGACAGCGACACGGTCACCAAAGCACAACTTTGACTTCTCTTTTCTATAAAAATATTTATTGGAAAGTTATATATGTATATTCTTATGAAAGTAATTTTCAAGACAAATCTATTTATATGATTTTCACATTTTCAAACTCAACGACTTAAAAGTTATTCATGATTTATATTCCCAATGTTTGACTCAAACCTTGTCCAAAACGACTTCTAATAGTGCACCGGAGGGAGTAAGAAAGAAAATACAACACCAGGAAGTTTAACTTAATGGTATTTATGACCTTTAATACAGTCATACTACAGTTGTGTTATGCTTTGTCTTTTGTTGTTTCAATTATTAGGATACTGACTTTGATTCCATATGTAGGTCGGTTCAGGGTTTTAGTCAGTCAGACTGTTTTAACTTGAATCATCTATATATGAATGTAATATGGATTCACAACTTATTGTTGAATGTTAGTAGATTCATCATGGAATGCAAAGAAAACTACTTTTATTTGGATTCGGAGGGAGAACAACAATTTGGTTGGGAAAACATTATGTCAATACCTCAGCAGTTCACAAAATAACTTGTCTTCAAAGTATTCCCTTTTTTTTGAAATTGCAAATACCCTCTGCCTCTACAGTAAAAATAGACCATCAGCTAATTAGAAGTGTTTTAACATCAAGTAGAGCTTACTTTTGTCAATTGTACCATTTTGGGTTTCTATAAAAATCAGACCAAATGAGAAGCATTGTGAGGCCTAATACTCATTTAAACCTACCAATGTCCCTTCTGGATATCTAAATGGAACACTGGTTGTATAGACCAAAATATGTTGATATTGCACCAAGAAGGAACCTTTTTCTGTGTAGGTGTGGGATTTCCAATATGATTAGTCTTGTGGGGGTAGTAAATGTGACTATTTTTCTTGTATATGAGGGCATTTGCAATTTGACCTCCTTTTTTTTCAAACAACCTGGATGGGGCCTAGATCACACAACCCCCTTGAGGCCTTGACATGATTTTGGCTCTTACTATTGGTTGCATTCCCCTTATACCATATATGGATGATTATTCTAGCATCCATAGTAGTTTAAAATTGGATTATATGTGTTCCAAACGGTGTCTGGTGAAAACGGTAGCCATTGGTGTTACCTATAGTGAACCTTAAAGAAAAATGTGCAATGATGTTGTTTTACCTACATTGGTACAATCCATTTTTAATTTGTAAGCTACGTTTGCTCAACTAGCTATGTTCTGCTGCAGGGATGCTGTCGAGCTAGATAGGACAGTCGAAAAGGGAGAAATTTTGACATATGTACCTATTCTTCCTTATTTGGAAGGTGAGCAGTGGTGTGCTAATTTGTATGCTATCAGGAAATTCTTTTGCATTAATTCTGTAAACAATAATTATTCATCAGTAGCAAAAGTTTAGCTTTGTGGTACTCTGCGGTAAATACACCTTATATTTTTATCTGAAGTAAATACACCTTACAATTAAATGCCATGGCTACTACAAACCATGCCCTGCATATGTGGACTGAGAGTTATGTTGGAAATAATCTTATGTGTCCATGTTCAGTGTGTCCAGGTTGAGGTAGTGCCTTGCTATCGCTAGATTTCAGTTTCTAGAATGATATGCAGATCATATAGGCATTGACTACATTAATTAGGAGGGATATCATGTGCAGGTGCGCAGCCTTGTACCAGCTATATATATGTTGATGAAGGCACGCGTGGCTTGCGTCAAAAAATTATGTGTGTGTTGACATGTTGTGTTCTTATGTGCCACTGGAGAAGAAATGTGTGTTTGTGATAAACACCTGTAAAGTGAGGGAATGTTTCCAACACTTAATGTTGTGCTTGTATTAACTGGTTAATATTAAATGCATGGCTATGATGAATAAAAATCTACAGCTAAGCATAGAGCAATTTATTTATTTTGAGTTGTACTCATCACACATTGTTTCTATTTTAGGAAGCTCAAACAAGGAAAGTCAAAAAAAGAATAAGAAGTCTTCCAGATCCTCTAAACGTGTCCCAAAAGGTTAATCAATCAGGGTCACTTCTAGTGCTGTTAAATTATCATACAAGCAGTCGTCATGTTAGAAATGTTACTTACTGATAATTACTATTCACCTGTTAAAGCAGAGGAAAAATACACTGAATATGTGCATAGCGATATCTCGGTTCTTCCTGATTTTCATCCCTTGCCAGTTGACGGTGAGTCATTGCTTTAATATGCTAGCCATTACTATTACATGGGCGTTGACTTTGATCACCATGTTACACCAGAATTCACAGATTCTTTAATTAAGAAACTAAAGATGTATGATTATCCCTTGCCAATTACACTTGAGGGTGAGTCATCTGTTCTTTTGCTTTTCCTGAACACTCTTTTTTGTTGAACAGTTTGACAATATGTTATCTTAAAAATAACCAGGGGGCATGCGCTTGCTTTATGGTTTCGAGGAGGAGTTTGGTGGAGATGTACCGGATGACCTCCCTTTATGCATTTATTATCATGCATCCCGATGTGTTGTCGCGCTTGCTTCATTCCGGGGTGATTGTACTGATTTATAAGATTTTTACTATTTCCTTATTTGATTTTTTATCCAATCACCAACTGTGCTCACCATACTGATGTTTGTAGGAGAAACAAGGGTCTTTGCTTGCACTGGTGTATTTGTAGGTTACCACGAATACACCACAAGAATTCTGACTTCAGCAAGCTTGGTTCGAACTTCTGCTGATGCAAATGAGATTGATAATAATTTGGAGGTTTGTAGTGCACACCATTATTTGTTCCTTGTTCATTCATAAGTCTGTTAATTTTTAACTCTTATGTCATTGATAGCAGATTCAAGTGTGCCTTCCAAATGAAATTTTTTTCAAAGGGGCATTGGAGCATTATGATTTGGATTATAATATTGCTGTTGTCAAAATCGAGGGTTTCCTCTCTGATCATCACATAGCAGTGGGTAACTCTGAGATGGAAGTTAAACCCTATAGGGACATGGTAGTAGCTATAGGGCGCATATTCAAAACAGGCAAGTTGATGTTCACAGATGGGATTATAAGTAGGAGAAAATCAAAATTCTGCAGAGAGCTTAAGATTTCAACTTGTAAAATTACTAAGGTATGTGTTTGTCTTTTATGGTGGAACTTAAGAGTTGCATAAGAAAATGAATAATTTAATTTTCTGTTTCCTTATTCCTTTTTAAAATAATCATCCTTTAATGTTTCTATTTTCCATCCTAGGCTGGGATTGGAGGGCCATTGATAGGTTTCCATGGAAATTTCATTGGCATGAATTTCTATGACAAGGAACAGACTCCTTATTTACCAGCGGATATAATTCAGAGGCTATTAAAGGAATTTGATGCAAAATGGTAAGTCTTATGTTTGTAAGGTATAAGCCAGTGCTATTTCATGTGCATGATATTCTTGTTTAGGAAATTGCACTTGTGTCTCTGCGGCACATGATTATCATTATTTTCATCTATTCTAATTGATTTACAATATCGAACTGCTAATTGCAAAATTCAGGATGAGTTTGATTATATCTTGGTTCTTGTTAATTTTAGTTTGGTACTCATGTGTGGACTTGCTTTTATGTTTTTTAAAGGAAAACATTTCTGTATTGTGTTTGTTGACATAGGACATTGAGTTTGAACTGATGTCGTACTTCCAAATAATGTGCCAAATGTAGCCTAATTGCATTTAATTAATCAGTGTTTATGAGCTGCATTTGCCATATCCTTCTATGTGTTAGGTTGACATGCTAAGACTTTTGTTAATTGAACTTAACTTTTCTTTTGTTGGATGATGAAGTTTTTTTCTTTTTTTGGTAGGAGTGTTGCAGATGAAGATATCAACTGTCGTAATCCAAATAGGTAGGATTACGCATACAATTCTACTTTCTTTGTTTCACATGAATAAATTATTTTTCTTATTACTTCACATGATTAAATTCAATGACATGGATTATTATTCAACAACAGATCGCGTGCAGAGGAGGATATCAACAGATGGCCTTTGCCTAAGCCAATTTGGTTCTATCCTTCTAGCGTCGTTCGTGAGTATGAGATATGCAGGAGGAAGCAATGAATTTCTACATCGTTCTGCATTTGGAGGATATACAAATTGCCCGTACTACTTATCAAAAGACATGCATTATGTATCTAGTCATTAACACCAATCTGTGCCTGTAAAACGTTGCCACAGCATATGGTACAAGCCTAAGTTATTGGAATGCGTGGTCTGGCTAGTCTTCACATTTCTTAGTACATCTCGAAGTGATGACATGTTGTGAGAATCGTTTGCTACTAGATGCGACTAAGGTTAATTCTCAGCTAAAGAGCTGATGCATGGACCCCAAATCCCCGCCTCTCATGTGCCTTCAATTTTGTTAAACATGGCTTAACTTGTTGGTTGTTGGTGTTCACCATTGCTGACTGCGGTGGATGAATGGCTCGCTGTTGCAGAGCACGCCCTGCTCCACTTCGCCGCAGCTGCCTTCGCCATTGGGCACGATGCTGCCGCAGCCGCCTTCTAAATTGCTAATCCGTTTGGGATCGATAGACCATACACGAGGCCTCACTTGGTGCTACCAAACGAGGCATGATCCAAAAGAGAAGAGTAAGTCCAATTCCCACGTCCCGAAAAACAGAAGTAGAATTCAAGTTTCCAGAACTTCTTGCAAATAAATGTCATGTCCCAAATCAAAAAAGGTCTGAATTGAAACTTCAACACCTAACTTCTCTCGTGCGGAAGAAGCTCAGCTCCAGATTCAATTTCCTTTTCCAATTTAAAATTTCAGTAAGCAGATAAAACCTCAATTCAAAGTACTTCCAATTTGAAATCCAATTAAAATCTGTCCGAAATTCGATTTGAAAATGTCCAAGTTAATTTTCCAAAGTTCAGGAGGTCAGCACACAGAGAAAAGGTCGCAGTGCACAATTTTTACCTAGGAGTGTGTGCAGTGAGACATTTAGAAAGGAAGATCATATATCACAAAAACGGTCTTGAGTTTTGTTCAAAGCGTCAAATGATTTGGAGCTCGTCAGTCCAACATAAGCCCAACTCAGCACAACATTCTCACTTTGTTGTATGATGAACACATCATCAGAGGTCTAAGTGCAGGTAAGTAGCAACAGCAACATCAACTGCGATAGGTAGATGAGATAAATAGTGCACGCAGCATAGGACAGCGAAATAGTGTTACCAAACAAGAGTTACACTATGCCAAAAGCCACAGACCCACAGTAGAGCATGAAAGCTATTATAGACACCATACATATAGATTCTGCAACCTTAATCAGCGATTCAGCCAACAATCTTTTGCCAAGATTACCTACTTGTTTTACATAGTGTAAACAGAGCGCACCCGCAAACCCAAGGCTAGTAAACTAAGGAAATCTAGTTCTGTTGGCAAATTCCTTACGGAAAGCCTTTTCAAGCCATTCCACTCCCATGACGAAACCAACAGCACAGGATGCTGCAGTTAGCAGTACAAGGCGAAAACCAGTTACACCAGATGCCACCGTCTCGTTTCTTTTTGACTCATTGATGGCTTCCCTATCAAAAGGATGTGAATTATGCATAAATGTTAGGATATTTTCATTTGAAGTAAAAATCAAATAAGCTGTAGCACTTCCAGTTACCTCACGGCTTCAACTTTAATTCTAGCAATCTCATCATCAATAATACTAGTTATCTTGCCATCTAACACCACTCCCTCTTTTTCTAATTTTGCCAACAGATGTTCAACCTCCTTGGTCTTCCTAGCAACATCAGCTTTAGCTCCATTGCTCGATCCACCCTGCTAAGATTAGTTAGAGAAGTATAGTTGAGATGATAAGATACAACAGCTACTAATGCATGTTAGTGGATGCTAACAAGAGATCATGGCTCCTATAGCAATAGTGCTTTAAAGAATCCATACTCCACTAATATGTCCAAAGCTACCAGGGATTGGCCATGTGAAATTTCTCATACAGAAGTTATTTTGTAAATGCTTTGACAACAGTACAATTTGGAACATATATTGGTGGTCAAAGTTATATTTCGACAGCCACAGAAAGTCACCAAGGAAGAATAAAACATTTTTCGCATATTCAAGCGTCAACATTCACCATCACTGGGTCAAACTACAGAGTCCCTCTTCTAGCAAGGGCCTGAACCAGGTACTTGCATCAAAACCGTAACCTTTGTTAACGCGTCTTGGGGGAAAGCTCATGGCGCACCATACAATCTGTTAGTATATATAGATAAACTTTGATCGGATCCTCTACTGGCTAATTCGGTGACAGACAAATTGTGGTAGGTGGATCTCGTTAGAACTAGGTAGTACGACAGCGAGTTGCAGGTGTCGTAGGTGGATCGATCGAACGAACGAGAAGCGGATCGGAACTAGTCACCTGAGAGGCGGGAGGCGGCGAATCGCAGGGTCCCAGATCCGGCCGAGGAGTGCTGGAGAGAGAGCGCGGCTCCATCTCCATGGCACGGGAGGCACGCCGGCAGAATCCAGAGTGCGGTTGCTTTGCTTCCTCAATCTTGGTAGCTTTGGGGTTAAAAACCATGGTAGCTTCGTCGTCTCTGTATCTGTTGCTTTGCCTGTCGTGAGTACATTGGGCTGGCGGCCGTTCGGCCTCTTGGGCCTGCGTGTTCAGAGGCCCACACCACCACACACACAAAGACACGCGAGGAAGTTCGTCTGCGCTCAATCTCGGAGGCAGAATGGTTTGTTGGTCAGCTGGGTTAGCGCTTGCTGCTTGCTAATCCGTTTGTGACAGTTCGCTATCTACACTCGACAGATTGTACCAGCGGAGTTAAGTGCCACGTGGCAGATTTCAGGAAAATATTAAGACATCTCACCATCAATTATGGGTACATCAGGGAGAGGAAGGATTGATTGCTTGTCAGAAAGAAAAAACAATCTTTCAGTTTTGCTCAAAGCATCATCAGATGATATGGAGCTCGTCGGTCCAGCATAAACCCAGCTCAACCTAACAATGCCACATCACATCATTGGAGTTCCAAGTGCCAAGTGTACCAGCAATATCGACCACTCCGGGCAGGTGAGCAAAGTACCAGGTTACTGAAACAAGGCTGAAGTTTTGGAGGGGGATTTCGCCTGAACCTTCACGACTCTACTAGTTCATTGCAAAACATAAGAAGAAAAAGCTACTATGGTCTTAAGCTTATCACAAGTCTGAAATGAAGCCGAGAAACAACACAAAAGGGAACAGCTCCCGTCACCCCCAAACATTTTCATGTAATCTTCTTGCAGCAACCAAATTTAATCTCCAGTAAGTTAGAAGCTGAAATTTCGACAAACAAAAAGTATGTCAGTGTTCCTGTTCTACAAAGGAATTCCTAGATCCTAGCCAACTGGTACTATCACTGATCAGTAATGTAACAATTGTAACAGCAAAACACTGAAGTAATTGAGTATGGTAGACCATGATTCCTAAACTGTGAAGACAAGTATATTGACTATTATTTTTCAAAGACTGGATCACTAGACAGCATCATATAGAACCATCAATGTGATAACAGTGCTTAATGACAAAAGAAAATAACCAGATTACAAATTCATGGTACATTGTAGCTTATTAGTTTTGCAAAAAGGAAGAAAACAAAAAACCTTAGGCTTCCAATACAATCACAAGCAATTCTTCTGTTTGAACTTTAAAAAAAAAACAATCTTCTGTTTGACTATTTGTTCATTGCGTGATTAAAATGATCACATTTCATGCATACTCAATGCAACTTCAGGGCTGTATTTGAACCTAGTAACTACAGTTATACTAGCAACCAAATAGCTCCATTATTAGAGCATTAAATTGCTTTTTCTTCATTTATCATGTAAGTGACATTTTATAAAAATCAAGTATATGGTTCTGTCACAAGATTGCTTAATAATCCATGGCAGTGAAAGAAGTTTAAAGTGAAATAAGAGTGATAAGGAAATAGTGAAAATAAATCTCAGTTTAAGATAACATGTTATCAGACACACTTTAACTGTTGTGCAAGAATGCAGTGGAAGGCATCCTTAATAAGAAAAAAGAATGCAGCATAACATTAACAGAGCACTCAATTTTCACTTAGATAACTAGCTGAAGGCTAAAGTTAGAGGCCCTGTTGGCACTATGTTAATTTTCGTGCATATTAAACCGAAATTCAATTCCTTCTGTTAATGGAAAATTGAAAAAGCATTTAGTTTTAAAATAATAAATACAACAAGGTACAAGGAGAAGATACAAATTACTAGAAAAAGGATCACACCACCAATGAACACAGCCCTTTGGAATTTAGGGAGATACCACTGGCTTTATTGGTGACATAGTCAATGACAACAGATTTATGAATGAACATTTGTTCCTACCTAACTAGTGCATAATTGGCCTTGTCACAAAGAACCAAGGAGTACTATTATTCCACTCTACAAAACAATGGCACATCCATTGATTCAATGTGCACTATTCATTCATGCTAAACAAGATCAATGGTTATAATAGTTATTAAATGAACTGTTTGTTCATATTATTTTGTCAATCTGCTACAAATGCACACCAAACACCAATTGAAACAAAGTACTTTCTGGCAGCACAAGCAAATGGAGTCTCAAAGCAAAAGAATGGATACCTCACGCCATCCTGAAGGCCCTCCAAATCCTCACTGTCAAAACGGGATAGAAAAAGAGGCAATTCACCGTGTCCATGCCCAATGCTCCCACGTCATAGATCACTGAGCCTACCCTCTCCCGACGAGACCCCTTGACAAGGGGGTCGCCCTTCAGCAGACCACCCACGCCCATGAGCAGGGCAAATGCGAGTGAAATGAGGATCCCAATCATGACAGCGTCACGCAGCGCTTCCCTCGACACCACTGCGAAACTCCTCCGAGCAGGGGCCTGGTGCAGAAACAATCAAACAAACGCAACAAGTACCAAGAACAGGAATTGCGCGGATGCAGTAAACGGTTCCAATTTCATATTACACCTATCCAATTAGCAGCGGGGTGAGAGCAAACTTGTGGAACCAAAATGCACAGATTTTTTCCCCATTCCGTACCTTCGCTGCCTCGAGGTCGATGTCCGCCTCCGCCGCGCGAAGCTGCCGGAGCATCAGCGGTAGCATGCCGAAGCAGAGGACGAGCGCGAAGGTGAACCCCGCGGCGGTGAGGACCTTCACCGCAGCGACGGTGACGGGGCAGCCCTCGCCGCAGGCGAGGAGCCCGACGTTCGAGGCGGCTTGGGCCCACAGGAAAAGCCACAGGCTTGCGAGGAACAAGCAGACGACGGCGGCCGCGGCAAGGCGGGTCCGCGCTACGACGCGCCCTGCTGGCGGCGGCGAGGTCGGCGCGGGGGACACGGGCACCGCGGTGGCAGCGGCGGCCATGGAGGTGGGGGGAGGGAAACCCTAGGTCGTAGCCTCCTAGGCTCGAAGCGTCTCGCTGTCTCTTGCTCAGTGGAGGGGGAGTGGTTGGCTGCGCTGTGGACTGTGGTTGACTGCGAGAAGGGGGTTTTTATGGTCAGCCGCGGTCGGATTTGACTGGGTTAACGGAGCGTTTGCTAATCCGTTTCCAAGGGCTTTGCTAGCCACACTGAGTGTAACTTTATTTTCTAAAATAAAACTCAGTGTGCAGCATGTAGGGATAAAAACACATGCCATTACCATATATATTTGTAGACATTATCATATACATTAACAAGGTTGTGTATTTATATTTTGGACTTCCATAAAAATCTATAACATACTCCATCCGTTTCAAATTGCAAGACCTTAAAGTGATTTTTGCTGATTTGTATGATTGATTTGTTGTGAGATGAAAATACTGCACAAAACCAAAAACATTGCATGAAAAAAGAGAAGCAGAACAGACTCTTTGGATTTTCTAGAGACATAGTTTTCCACATGTAGACATAATATACTTGTAGATGTATAGAAAAACTTATAAACTTACAAAAGCAAAAATGATCATGTAATTAGGAACAGAGGGAGTAACATATACTTTTAACGGTACAATTTTTTTTACAACAATTGGAAATTTTTCATCAGAGTAACAGTCATTTTAACTAAGCTAAATTTGCTGGTGGTCAGCACAACTCTATGGTTGTAGCTATTGGGTATTGCAAAAGTTGATTATCGGAGGAAGGTACTCCCTCGGTTCAAAATTATGTCATTTTAGATTTTTTGAGTTACATAGATTTTACTATGCACCTAAATATATACACTATTGCTAAATATATGCAGTAACTAGGAAAAAGAAATAACTTATAATTTGAAATGGAGTGAGTACCCACAAAGTTTTAAAAATGCGACCATTTGTTGTTGTACACGGCATCATTTATCCCTATCATTTACATTCCTTTTTAGCTAAGAAAGATAACAAATAAAAGGTCAAAAATCCCCACTGGTCATCTGGACAATACCAACTTGGTTGGGTTCAACCAGGGTATGGGTTGTCTACCAACAAATAAATAGTCATAATTTTCAGAATGTCTTTCTGAAATATGTCAACTTTTGACATGTTGGTAAACTATACAACAACATTGTATGCATGAACAAAAATTTTCCATATACATTCATTTTCCAATACAATCAATAATGCAACCACACCACCTATATTCAAGCCTCCGTTCTCTTTCCGTTTATTGAGGCAGAATGGTTGGATTGCGAAATCTCAGGTATTCCTCAAAGCATCACTAGACAAAAACAACTTTGACAACATCTACCATAGAAAAGAAGAGGATCGCAAGGAATTTTTTTTTGAAAATACCAATGAGATTAAAATGAAAGAAACTAGAAATATTTTAAAATAAAGACATCCAACAACATGAACCAAACAAGTGGAGTAACGTCAATTTCAACGAAGTGGACAGATCTACCACACACAAATCAAAGACAAGATGATGTAGATATCACTACTAGAGAATCAGACATTTGTCTCTGGCCTGATTTTTCATTTGTACCAAGTATTTTTACCCTCGGTATAAATGAGGGCATTTGTATCAGTTGCAGCCACTGCCCGGTACAAATGTCCTCTCACACGAGCGCGTCGGGGCCTCCTCCTCCTCACCACCCGGTACAAATGCCATTTGTACCGGGTGCTGGCTCCGCCCGGTACAAATGTGTTGGCCTCACATTTATACTGAGCGGAGCCACCACCCGGTATAAATGTGGAGTCATTTGTACCGGACCTAACTACACCCCGGTAAAAAAAAATCCCCCTCTTCCTTTATTTTCTACCCCTCCCTCTCCCACCTTTCACTCTCTTCCTTATCTCTTTTCTTTCTCTTCTTCTTCCTCACATCTCTTCTCTCTTATCCACAGGGGCGCGCGTTGGAGGGGCTCGGCCGGCCGGCGCGGAGCTCGCGGCCTCCGGCGCAGGGCAGGGCGGCGTGCCGGGGCAGGGCGGGCCAGCGGCGCCCAGGGAGTCTCCTCTCCTGGCTTTGTTTCTTCTTTTCTTCTTCTTAGTTCTTTGCTCTGTGAAAATTTGTGATGTATATGAGCTGAATATTTGTGTAGAAATTGATTGTTGTGGAAATTGATTTGTGTGATGAGATGAGAATGTCATGATGAGATGAGATGTGATGTGAATCTTATGTTGTTATTCTTGTGATTTTGTGATGAATATGAGATGAGATGAGAAAAGAAAATAAAAGAAAAGAAAAAGAAGGGGGGGAGGGAGGAAAGGAGTGTACGGGGGCAAATCACATTTGTGACGGGCCGAGACTCCACCCAGTACAAATGTGAGGCATTTGTACCCGGTATCTCGCCCGGTACAAATACTCCACATTATTTGTACTGGAAGGTTTGTACCGGTTCAATAACCGGTACAAAAGAGGGTTACGGACCGGTACAAATGAGCGTTTTTTCCAGTACAAATTCATAGTGTAGGAAATATTTTGTGTCATATGTAGATACATATAGTGACATGATGAGGTTCGTAGACAAAAAGAATTAGGACAAGCAAATATTTATCAGCAAATTAATTTGTACTTGTAGCTCACATTACCCACATTCATAGTGTTTTATCCTCTTGAGGGGTTTTCAATCTGATCCTGAAAAGAAATGACCAAATAGTAATCAAATTAGATGCATAACATATTAGTAGGCACCCCGAAAGTGAAAAATATTTGGCAGAGTTGCCAAGTCAATTCACTTATTCAAGTAACTTTGAGATGATAAATTTAGAAAATGTAGTATTGGTGAATTGGCAAAGGCCAGCAAGCTGCAACATCTTTGAATAAAATGAAAAGTCTATCCTTTTTAATTGAACATTTATTTCCACTATAACAACAATGTTAGCATGCATGGGCAACACCACAACATCAACTGTGACAAGCAAGTGAGAAAAACACCTACGGAGTAGTTCGTTACTGAATCAAGCTAAGACTGAAGTTTTTGGGAGGCTTTTCACCTGAATCTCCATAATTCGATTGCTCCACAAAGATTAGCATAATGGCTACTCCCTTCTAAAGCTAATGACAACTACAGAATGATAAAGAGAGGAAACACCAAAAAAGAAGATAAACAACTCGAGTCATTCCAAACATTTCACGTTATCATCTCATAGGAACCAGATCGGATCTCCTTCACTCTAGTAAGTCGTGCACCCTGAAGCTAAAAAATTACAAGAATATGCCACTATTCCACATTGGAATTGCTAGCCAACAGGCTTACTATTTTCAACCAGCAATTTATCAGTTATAACAGCAAAACTGTAAAGTGCACTACTTGCTTCGAGGGTGAGAAAAGGAATCTTGAAGCTAATTGATAGGCGGTGATGACATTACACACTGTGTGAGATAGGATCATCAGCAAATAATTCAGAAAGCATTTGAACATAACAAGACTCAAGAGTTCAAAGACATTGTTATGACCATGGTTTGGCCGGGGACAGGCAGAGGAGGGTCGATGTCTATTTGCCTCGGCTGCTCATCGCTTGTTCAGAGTTGGGGGAGAGATTGGATTTAATTCTTCTTTATTGATTGATTATCTGATTACACTGCCTCCGTTTATATAGAGGGGATGGCTTGACCCTTAAGTAAAGATCCAAACTAACTCTAATCCTATCTCTAAGTGATCTTATCCAACTAACCTATCCCTTGCACCGTTCACACGCGCTACAGTGCCATGGGCAGGTGCGGAGCCAGGGGGCACTTCTAGAGAATCACACATATATCCCAGGCCCGATTTTTCATTTGTAACGGGTATTTTGCCCCCCGGTACAAATGATGGCATTTGTACCGGTTGGAGCCACCAACCGGTACAAATATCCTCTCACAGAGGCTCGTCGGGGCCTGATCCAACCCAACCGGTACAAATGTGAGGCCATTTATACCGGGTCTAGCTCCGCCCCGGTACAAATATTCCTACTAGAGACACCGTCTTTGCTTCCGTCTCTCTCCCATGCCAATATACTGCTCGGTCTGTATCCACAACCACCCATCACCTCTCTCCTGCATCTCTAACTCTTCTTCTCCCTCATCTATCTCTAACTCTTCTCTCTTTCTCTAGCAGGAGGCCACCGGAGCACGTGGTATGGCCCGGGCGCGGGGCCTCCTGGTGGCACAGGAGGCGGCTGCCGGCGCGGGCAGGCCACCGTCGCGGGCGTGGCCCGCCGGCGCGGGGGCGCGGCCTCCCGGCGGCCGGCGGCGGGTGGGCGGGGGCGCACACGGATGCCCGGCCGGTGGGCGGGCGGCGGCGGGCACCTGCTGTCCAGGTTTTGATTTTTTTTGTTCTTTGCTCAGTGAGATGATTCTTGTTGGTGTTATGTGATTTCAATCTGAATCATGTGGAAATGTATACAAGAAGGATATTTGTAAGATTAATTGTGATTATGATTCTTGTGGAAATGTATTCTTGTGATTCATATGACTGAGTTCTTGTGATATTTGTGTAAGTTTCATTCTTGTGATTCTTGAAGAAAGAGTTGAAAAAAGAAAAGAAAAGAAAAAAGAGGAAAGAACGGAGGGAGAACAGACGGGGCACAGATGACGGGCGGTAACGGGGCAGGGATGATGGACGGTGACCAAACACATTTGTACCGGGGCGTAACACCCCCCGATACAAATATTCACATTTGTACCGGGTGGGATACCCGGTACAAATGTGATCTCACATTTGTACTGGATGGTTTGTACCGGGTGGATACCCGGTACAAATGAGGGTTACCACCCGGTACAAATGCCTATTTTTCCAGTAGTGGGGGCTAATGCTCCAAAAAACACTAATCTACCATTGCTAAAATTTAAAAATAGTGAACAATCAGTAAAATTAGCCTATTTTGACTTAAAAATTGGTTGTTTGGCCCCCTTATAGGTGATTGCCTCCCCTCACCCCTAATGTTGGAATCCTGGCTACGCCCCTGCCCATGGGCCCAAACCTAGCTGGTCCCACTCCTATTACACTACTCCCCCCTTTCGAGTAGCTCGTCCTCGAGCTGCAGCAGACCCGACTCAACACACGATTAAACCTTTTACATCTGGGCTTGTTTTATTGTTGACTATGACTAGGATATTAATGGAATTACAACCTTTTATTTATTAAGATGCAGCAACCTGTCCTCCTAGCTCCCATGGAAAGTTCTGGAGCATGTAGATCAGACCACACGAAGGCGTAGTTGTTAGTAGAAATAACCTGCAGGCTTGCATGCATCCAACTATTGCTCCGCCGCCCATGGCACGCAGGTGTGACAACCCGCCCAAGAAAATACCGTACTATCGCCTAAACCAATCCACTTTGGCTATTAAGCGACAGTAAAGTATCATCCCGTCGTAAGTCGCCGGGTCAAAGCCCGGTAAATCACTTGGATAACACACAGAGGATCGAACATATGCATTAAAACTCACACGAAGGCGAGTCCAGAGTACATTACACAAATTAAGTCCAATTTACCCCTAAGGGTTAATTATTACAAACCATTGTTCATGACATGATAAGTAAAGGTTCAGAGTTCGAAAACAGCGGAATAAACTACGATACGGTAGACATCACAGGAGGCCATCCATGGTGCCATCACTCGTCGTCATCCACCCATTCCAGCTCCCAGCCGGGTGGAATCTCTCCAGGTCAAACAACACCTGCAACAACATTTTATAAAGCAAGGCTGAGTATACTAATACTCAGCAAGACTTAACTGTCGAGTGATAACTACATCACCAAACTCTAGACATGGGAGGCTTTTTGGCAGGTGGGTTCTTTTACTGAAAAGCAACAAAGAGTAGGTCCTTACTTTCAATATTTTAGCTCAATTTCTAGTTAATTACCATTTCTAAGTGAGCCATCTATTGCAATCAAGAATTGTATAATACAATTAATCGACGCAGTAATATTCACATAGTTCCATCATTAAGGGATATCATGGCCAGTTGATTAAGCAGTCTCAGATAACGGTGAGAGGCCGACAATCGATTGATTAATAACCTTGCAAGGTAAACCTAAACACACGGAAGAATGCATACCCCAAGAAAGTCCAAACAAAAACGAAATGGGGTATACACCGACCAGACGGTTCCCATCTTTCTCCGGGTCGGGATCAGACCTACAATCCTCAGTACAAGGCTTACTGGAACGTCACGCCGGACCGCCCAGACTCGCACAGGTACCCCACTGTTGCAGGCAGGGGGACACATCATGTGTCCTAGGGGTAGTAGGGAAAAGTTCCCTTGCCGTGTCCATCAGGTGCTAGGTTTACCGGTCCCATTCCCGACAAGTGCTTAGTACGTTCAAAAGCTTAGCCCACGAAAGCCATTGGACCGGAGCCCAAATCCCAACTCTTACCACATGAGCAATCCAATTATAAAGATCTTATGATTCCAACATAAGAACCTATTCTCGCGAGTGACGAACATCACTCCGACTTGTACCGGTCCTATAGCATAGCAGCTATCGATCTAGCATACTAGTAAAAGAGCATAGGTACCTAGGGATCATGCATCTAGGGTTTCATTCAACTCCTGAAACGTAAATGCACAAACATAGCAAATGTAGTTGCATAATTTTAAAAAGAAGGGTTAATGATCCGAGGCTTGCCTTCGCCGGCAAGGTTGACCTTGGGCCCTTTTGGACTTTGGTCCAGGTCTTGCTCTACAGCGACGTAGTGCACGTCTCCGTCAGCTCCTCCGTCTCCTCCTTCCGGCACAAGTGTACAGCTACCGTCGGGAAGATCTACACGAGGATGCATATGCAAGATTTAATTAACGGTTTTGATTTAATTAATTATAAAACAACATATGACAATCATGAAGAGTATGGTTGGCCATATTCACCTTGACAAACACACATTTGGTAAATCCTTTCTATTAAAGTAATGTCATGTGATGCTTTATCATTTATTCTTTTTGATAGTGACTGTGTACACATTTATGCAAATTAATTAATTTAAATTCACAAACAGCAAAGGGAGTGGCCTCAACCTTCTTAGAATATTTCACATCACATTCCTACGGTCATTAGGTGTGGTATTGGTGATTTTCCGATTTAACTTAATATTGAGCTTCCATTGGCTTCCATTGTTTTTATTCATAAATAAATTCATAAAAAGCAGTGAGTGGTGCTTTCTAACTCTATAACTCTAAATAAAGCCACTGAACACACTTGCACACTTATAAGAGCTATGAATTGATTATACCAAAAATGACAATTTTTATTTACCAAAACAAGGTAAATTCATATAAAAATAATTAAAGCACTTTTGGATCCAAACTTTCTCTCAATGATTCTCTGGTCCAAAACTAAGCTATGCAACTAACATATACCTCTAGGGCTACTATAGATCTTGAGCTAGGCAATTACATTGAAAATTAAGAATAAATCAAGAATAAATACTTATGACAGATATAAAATCATGATTAATTCACCAGAGGTGTATTTAGGCATATAAAGATCATATCCAGAAGTTTAGTACAAAAAGATATTTATTTTAATCTATAAAATTCATTTAAGCAGATTCATCATAAATACAAAATAAATCATATTAAAAGATTTACTCAGCAACTTTGTGCAATTTTTGGTACAGAGCCTATACATCGCATTACTCACAACATATCCAAAATTAAGCTTGAGATAGTTTGTATATTTTGAAATACAGCAGATCTAGGTTAAACTGTTTTCAATTTTTCATGCAAAAACTATCAGTCAAAAGTAGGGTCATGCTTTGTGAATGTTGTAGATTTTCTCACACGAAAACCAACAAAATTGGTTTTGCATTTTTATCATTTTTCTACGATTTTCTATGATTTTTCTAAGATCCAGCAAAATCCATACACTATTTAAGATTCAGTTTTGCAAGTAGGTCCCTGGATAAATCTTTTCTGTTACATCCATGCCCCTAGTTCACGGTTAAGACCCTGGAAAGAAAAAGGGGGTTGCAATTGGGTCCTTGGCCATGGCCGGCGGCGGTTCGGCCGAAATTCCGGCGAGGAGCTCGCCGGACTTGGCCGGGGAAGGGCGTGGGAGCGACAAGGGACTCACCTACGACCGATTTGAGGGGTTGGACGGCTTGGATGAAGTGCCGGCGGCGGTGCCTGGCGGCGCAAGGCGGCGGCGGCCGCCAGAGCGGCAGCTCCGGCGAGACGGCGGCCAATGCGTGCCGGCCCGTGGCTCAGAAATCTTAGGTAGGTGCGGGTGGTGGTGATGGAGGGTTCAAACGGTTGCGGGGAGGTGCTGGAAGAGGGAGCTCCACTGGCGGGCTCCAATGGTGGGCGGGCCAGGCGAGCGGCGGCGATGACAACACGCGCGGGAGCGAGCTCGGCCTCATTTATAAGCGGATGAGGGGCGTTCACTTCGACGCGAAGGAAAGGCCAGGGGAGGGGAGGGCCCGGACGGCGGCCGGTGGCAGTGGCGGCACGGCTGTAGGGGCCGGCGGCCAGTGGCGACGCGCGGCATGCCGAGGGAAGGGCAAGGGGGTCCGGAGCCTTGGTCCGCGTGCGTGGGACCCACTGCTCGAGGTTCGCGCCAGGAGGGGTCCGGACGCCGAGGTGTGGCGAGCTGCCGCGTGGCGGCGCGCTGGACGCGCGCGCGCGCGGGGTCCGCGCTCCAGAGCGCGGGATGGCACAAAACTGCCCGGTCAATGCGCGTTTGACCGACGTTTTCTCCAAAAATTCGAATTGGACGAAATTTTCGCCAAATATGAAAGTTGTAGTGTGAAGTGCCCTCTACAACTTTTACAAAGGGTGATAGGGTGTTTGGTGAAGGGTTTAGCTGGGAACGTGCGTTGAAAAACGGGATTGGCTCGGCTCCAATTACTATTCAAATTGCCTTTGACCAAGTTTTTGAGCCTCTTGCACTCAAAATTTGAAATGCCGCCAATTAGGAAAATTGTGTCCCTCAAAAAGATGCACAACTTTTGTATTGGCCGATCTTTGAGTGTTTAGATGAATTTTGGAGAACGCGGCAAAAGTTCTAGAAACGGGTATGGACACTAGGGGATTTGACCGGCGGTTTGACTCGGGTTTGACCACTAACGAGTGTTGACTTGGTTAGTGAGTGTATTAGCATAAATTAATGGTATTTAAACACCTGAGGTGTTACAGCAGGCCACGAACCAATGGCTGCTGCAGCACGAATGATCATCTTGCCAGGGAGCCGCTCATGCCCTGAATCAGCAGCAGGGGCAACTTCCTTGCATGCACACCCATCCATGGAGACGACATCCTGTAGCTGTTGCTTGACCACCTCTCCTGATGGTGGCGGCACCAGCGCCGCTCGCACTTGACGCCGCACAGGAACCCACAGGCCGCTGCATGGAGTTGCACTACCGCCTGTTCCTTCGATGGCACCTGCATTCCAGACCCACCCGAAGGAATTGGTGGCTGATTGAAATATGTAGCTGGCTGAACCGTCGATGGACGAAGGCAGCGCCACATCCTGTGAGCCAGTACTCTGAGTTCTGGATCACGCCATTCCTCAATTGGCTTCGGCGGAGCTGAATCATCATCAGAGGAATTGCGCAGTAGTCTAGCCTTCAATTCTGCTCGTAAAGAAGACAACAACATAGATTGATAGGCAACAGGGGTGAATCCAGCCTTTCCACTCGCTGATGTCATGGTCCTTTTTTACTGCTGTCATTAGCACTGTAAATAGTGTTTGAAGAGTATTTTACATTAAAATTTCTAAAAGCCATCGATGTCAGCTGACATCAGTAGCAAGCTGTAGCTCTGTCACTTATAGGCAACAGAAGCCATGGGAAAGGATTACTAACTCATGATACAAGATGTTATGACCATGGTTTGGCCGGGGACAGGCAGAGGAGGGTCGAGGTCTATTTGGTTCGGTTGCTCATCACTTGTTGGGAGTTGGGGGAGAGATTAGATTTTTCTTCATTGATTGATTATCTGAATACACGTCCTCCCTTTATCATATACAACTATATAGATAGAACCCACTGTAAGTCATGGATAGATTTCTCTCAACATGCAAACATTTCAGGTCACCATCCACTATATCATACAATTTATGTCTTCAATTGATTTTCTGTGGTTAATATCATGTTTTTGTGAGTAGCGTGTCACAAAATTCCTGTAGTAGAAGAAAATGTAGGAACAATAATTTAGAATAGTTCTCTTTCAATAAAATTATCATGCTTCCATGTATAATGTTGTTTATAAAAGAATGTTGTCATTCAATCACTTTGGTGTTCCTACTTTCACATTGCACCTTAAAATTTTATTTACAAAAATTCTCGTAGCAACGCGCGGGGTATCACCTAGTATATATTGAGAGGTTGACTTGACCCTTAAGTAAAGATCCAAACTAACTCTAATCTTATCTCTAATTGATCTTATCCAACTAACCCTATCCCCTGCATTGCTCACGTGCGCTATAGTGTCATGGGCCCGAACCTAGCTGGTCCCACTCCCATTACAGACACTTAACGTGAGGATTTCATTCTATGGAGCCCATAATTCAAAGAGTAAGTCGTGTACAAGGTTACACAAGGTAACTGGTTACTCCAAACAGCTTATTTGCAGTTGTACTGGTGCTATCATCTCATCATTCCTGATGGCCAAGTGAAGTCTCCTCTGCAGCCGAGGATTGCATATTCCAGGGCCTGAAAATGAAATAAATATCTCTCAGTAGAACATATTGAAGAGGTAATTGAAATTAAAAAAGAGTCAGATAACACCACTAGCACACTACATATTGCTACATCATCACATCAAGTAAAAGGAAAGGCAAAGTCCATGCAGGACTCCTGCATTTGAACAAGTTCAGTACTTACGACCCTCACATGAAGCTGTGCTGGTTATAAAATATAACTGATCTTGCAAGGTTACTGTTCTAAGAGATGTGTGATGTGTCAAACAAAAGCAGAGAATGCAACCATGCATCTCCGTTGGGAAGGAGTTTATACTTGTAATTGAAGCCTAAGGAAAACACAAGCATAAGAGATATTCACGGCTTCCTAAGCTCATGTGCATGATGAAAATTCTTGTTAAACTCGACAAACAAGTTAATTTATTAACCACCATACACCTTACATATGTTATTGTTACCTACAAGACTATAACTGAAAGTGAAAACTAGTACATGTTATCTGCAGAACTAAAATATGGACCTTACAAGAACCGTAACATTCATAACACAGTCAACACGTAGAGAAAATTAGGCTTAAAATTTGACACCAATTACTGGTGCCCATTTGATGAATTCACAAACATCTTTGAGAAAAATAATAAAAAACATACATCAACTTAATACAGTAATGCCAACATAAAAGGCGGAACAAAAACTTATTGGATCACCTTAGTAATGCGATATGTAATTACTAAATAGTCAGTTGAAATATATATACTATACCATCACTACAAAAGCATTGACACAAAACAATTGCTCTCCCACAACAAGTACCCAGTCACAACTCACAAGCATTACTGTTGTAAAGAAATTCTAGAAATTTTGATACAGAAGCATCTAATTTCATCGAAATGATTTGACTGGCCTTCCAATTTATTGGAAAGACAAAATATTTCATTTTTTTACCAAGAAAAGATATAAAGTACAATGTGTCTTTATTGATATGACAGAAACCGACGAGATGTACGGCAGAGAGACCGGTCAAAATAAAATGGAAGGCCCTGCAAGTAACACATGATGTTTTACTTACATTAGAGGAAACATTAGGGAAAAGTTTTAGTAAAGCATACTCCCTCTGTCCCGCTAAGAGTGCCCCTTTGACAAATCTCACAAAATAGCAGGAATACAAAATGACCTAGGTGCCCCTAATAACTCTATTAAATTGGTTTTGACTTTTTTTTTGCCGGACAGAGGAAGTATATTCAACATAGGAGTATAATTAAATAGTTGTATGCCATAATCAATGTGTGTTCTGAACATAATGGCAATAGGGGCCCTGCCATCCCCCCTTGCGACGACAGAAGTGGAAACTGTGCTTGATGATTCTTTGGAGCATTTCATCTATCAATCCATAATGTGGTAAAAAGCAAATGAAAGTGCCATTGATTGTAAATAAAACATGCCTATATTTAAAGCAAAACTAAAGTGAAACAAAGTTAATTTACAATAAATGCATAACACTAGCTTATGGATTTACTTATGAGCACTAGCCTTCCTTGTAATTTACAAACTTTAGAAACTAGGAGTAATCAAATAGCAACTACATGCAAATAACACCAAAAGTCCAGAACCATCAAATCCGAATAGATGACACATGACTCAAAACCCAAATTAGTTAGCTTGAATTAGCACAAGAGAGTTATGTTAGGCCCTGTTTGGTTTCTATAAGTCACATGACTTAAAGTGCCACAAGTGCAAATAAGTCATTTGTGGGAATCAAACAAACCCTGACTTATTTGCTCCATAAGTCTCCTGACTTATAAATCAATAAGTTGCTCCACCATACTTAAAGTTGCATAAGTCACCTTTTTTCTCTCCTACTCACTGACTTATAAGCCAGGACAACCAAACATGACTGACTTAAATCCAACTGACTTATAAGTCACTCACTTATTAAGACAGTGGCTTATAGAAACCAAACAAGACCTTAATAAAGCAAAACCAAGCATATCCACATGAACAAAAGGTGCTGGTAAAAATGTAGAAAGAAGAGTGGATCCATCCATACCTTGAAAGACACATGTGTCATGATGCCAACTTTGCGCAGCCCCTTGGTACCCCCTGGCATTCCGATCGCGTAGTTTGAGACAACGACGAAGCAGAACACGTAAGACTGATGATGAAGGACACAATGTCCAGCAGCATGCTGGATCCAACCCTCTCACAGGACCCCTTCGCCCGCTCAAGCACCACCAGCAGACCCACAGGCCACGGCCATGACCACGAACTACAGGGCGATGACGAGCCTAGTGACACGGCCATTGATGACTCCACGACGTGCCAAGGTGCTCCCTGGCTCTCGATCAGCCTCGGCTTTGCGGCTCGCACGGGGCCGGCGCAGCAGCATGTCCACGAGGACGGTGAGGCAGAATGCAAGGAGGAACAGCCCACGACAAGGAAGGACACGCCGCGGAACGCCCCCACGACGGCCGCCGCGCGAGAACCCTCGCCGCCGTGGTAATCCCGGCGCGCGGCGATGCCGGCGGCGGTCGCGGCGGCACGGCGCTACCCACCCACAGCGCGCCGAGCATGCCGCAGACGGCGGCATACACGGCCACCGCAAGGAGCACCCGCAGAGCCGCAGCAGCGATCCAACGATCCTCCACCGACGCGGCGCCTGGACCGGAGTAGTGGAGCACCGTCGCCATCACCGCCGTGATGTCCACGCAATCCGCTAGGCCCCGTTTAGTTTAGTTCGTGAGGTGAAACTTTTGGATCCTTTTTCAAGATCTATTACAAGTATTGTATGCACACTAGTTAAAAAAATAATTACACGAATGGACCGAAAATTGCGAGATGAATCCATTAAGTCTAATTAATCCATCATTAGAGATTGTTTATTGTAGCATGACGTTATCTAATCATGTCATAATTAAGCTCGTTAGATTGGTCTTGAAAATTAAGGTAGGGGTTGTGGAATGAATTTTGTCATTAATCTACATTTAATACTGCTAATTAGTGTCCGGATATTTGATGTGACGGGTAGTTGGTGAAATTTTGGGGAATTAAACTGGGCCTAGGGTGCAGTAGGTTTTCCAAGGGCGGAGTGGAATCATGGATCCCAGACCAAATTTTTTTTTTAAAAACGCAATTTTAGTCGACCCCACGACCCGAGGCGACACGAGAAAGAAAGCAAGCGAGGACCCACCACACCGCTTATCGGCGGTGAAAGGCCGCCGCCGCAAGGAGGCGAGGTAGCGCAGGGCAGAGCGGCGGCTGCGGGCGGTCGCCGTCTCCGTGCGCATCGCGAAGGCCGGGCCTGGCATGCGGCTGTCGGGCTCGAAATCGGATGGCGGAGCGTGCAACTGCTGCAGAGCCTTGGGAGCACCACCGCTCGACGACTCCGTCACCGGCGGTGACCCCACGACCCAAGGCGACATGGCCGTCCCCGCATCTCCTGCGGGACACTTCGCCACGCCCCCATCCCTGGACGGGTATGCAAGTACGGTTCCTCCGAGATCAACATTGGCTAGGTCGTTCTCGTGATTTCTCTTCTGTTCCGGATGACAACCGCAGGGGGATAAATTAGAGGGGGCGCGCAGAAATCAGGCGACGAATTGACAAGGAGGAAAATCAGGGGGTGCGATTGCGACGATCTGGTTGGGAAAATGAGGATGAGCGTGAGAGAATCGCGCGCTCAATCAAGAGATCCCTGTTCTGCAACTCCTCTTCCGCCAATTGATTCCAGGTGCCGGAAACCCATGAGGCGTCTGAGGAGAAGGAGATCATGTCAATAGAACTTTGACACCTGGAAACCGTGTGCAATCAGTTGGAAGAGGCGATGTCCAGGATCCAGAGGGGGGCTTCGTCCAAAATTGCGAACTCAGAAGGGGGCGGGAGGAAGGAGAAGGTGATGATGCAAGCTGACACCAGCGACGAGGCAGGGGTCCGATTCGGTCGAACAGTTGAGGACCTGTACAAACACTCGTGGCGGGCTGAACCGGTTGAAAGGTGGATATGGGTTCCTAAGCCCATGATCCAGGGGGAAGAATACCCAGCCCGTGCCGAGGAGGTAAGAAGAGAAGGGTGGCATGCCCGCAGGCTCGTTAGGGTTCATCCACCGCCGCCACTTTCCCAATCCTACTCCTCTGTCGTCCGAGCGACTATGTCGAGAGCGTTTGAGGGGAGTGGTGCTAAGAGATGCTTCAGCGACGAGAGGCCAGGAGGGAGACCTCCCCCGACCAAATCTGGCTGGAGAAGGCAGGAGGACGACCATGACCTCCGCCGTGAGGCACAACTCAGAGACAAGATGTTCAGGGAGATGGGGCACCAACAGTCCGGTGGCCAACACCAGCATAGAGAAGAGGATCTAGACAACAAGAGAAGAGCAGGGGACCTTCGTGGCAGCCCTCAAGGACGGGTGCAGGTTATGCGCATGTCAGAATCAGGGTATGGTAGCACTAATCTTTCTATCCGTGATCGACTGGGGACATATGAGGGTGAATTTTTTCGGTAGGGGGAGAGATAATCTGGGTGAATCTTTTGGTAGGGGGAGAGATAACCTGGGGAAAGATGGAAACAGAATTGATCCAGGCAAAGCTGGCTTTCGCCCGAAAGAGGATGTCATTTGCTATTGGTGCCATCAGGAGGGGACCATCAGGCTGACTGCACAAATCCACCATTTTGCTTTAGATGCAAGGAATCTGGCCACATTGCAGCGAACTGTCCCAGCCTCAAGAACAACACTATGCATATATATATGTTCGGATTTGGGTTCCCCGGACAAGGATTCTTTTGCCTGAAAGTGGCAGGGGTGCTAAACATCACAAGGGGGCTGAAAATGTGGGATTGATCACAATAAAAAAGGGCGAAGCTACGGTTGAGAGGATGGCAATGGGATGTCAGATAAATCTCTGAGAAAGAATATCTAGCGACCTTCCCTAACAAACAGCTCCTAGATGCTTTCTCCAGGTCAGTGAGGTTTGACATGGCCCTATACAAAATCACTTGCATCTGTATCACCATCAAGGGCAAACCCTGCTGCGACATCCTTCCTGCAAACATGATGGGTTCAGTTGTTCGAGGTTCCAGATCAAGCAAGAACTGTGGAGGGCATGACTGCCATAGCTGAGCGCGCAGGAGAGGTGATTGTGCTTGACAAGGTGTCACTACTTAGAGATGGACTGGTGCAAGTGAAGCTCAGAGGAAGGGAGATTGACAAAATCAGGGGTTTATTGGAAATTTTCTTTGATGGAGAGGGGTACGACATTAAGTTTGTGCCGGAGGACACGAGGCCAAAAAGCTCCTATGACAAGCCCCCACCTCCGGAGAAAAAGCCAGATGACGATATTCCGGATGATGATGATGAAGATGATCTGTTTGAAGATGAGGATGATCCAATTAAGAAGATACAGGGAGGGGGGGGGGATTAATAGCCCTCTAAAACAGGCAGGGTATGGGTCAGGCAGTAAAGGAAATCAAAACTTCAGGCAGCCGGGAGCCGCAGGGGTGAGTGGAGCTCTGGAAAAAAAAGACAAAATGCCGGATGGCGAAACCAGTGTAGAGAGAAAGATATTGGAGGTTCTCCCTATAGCTATGTATGACCCAACCATAGATACACTCATGCAGATGGGAGCTGCAGCCACAGTTGAAAGCGAGCCAGAGGATGGAGCAATGACCACACAAGAAGATCCACCAGATGCGAACTCAAACACTCCTGATTATTATTTGTTGGTGCACACTGAAGGGGGCAGGAAAAAATGGATACACAAGTCCAAATGGCCGAAACTCGCTGATGCAGCAGGAGCGACTGAAACCACAAAAAAGTTAGGGGACATTAGCTTGATGGTGGAGGCCCTGAAAACAGCCGAAGTAGTGCAAATTACAAATGCTGAAAATCTTACAACAGCAACACCGGCAAAGGGTGTTGGCAGCCAGATGACCGAGTCGGCGGGTGAGGAACAACAGGTCCCCAAAATGTGAAGAATACCCCCAAGAAAAGATAGTTGCAGCCGCAGCCAAGGGAAGGAACAGAAAAAAATGGCCAAGCGACCATCAGTTGTTGTAGCGTCTGTTAACAAGGAGGTGCAGATGGGGGAGAACTTAGCTTTGGATGCAGCAAGCATGGTGATGCTGCCCGGTCAAAAGGAAGGCGTAGACAAGAACTCACTTCAATTGGAAAAAGGAAAAGGTGGGGAATGGGAAATAATGAAGGCTGCAGGGGATGAAGGAGCCAAGCAGAAGTACCAGCCGGTGGTGGCAACCAGAAAAAGCGCGAGGGGAGGGGCGGCTTCGACTAGTGTACACCTAGGTACGATCTCCATGACTAGTAATTCATTTCTGGTTTTAGATTCCTATGGTGATGAAACTCTAGAAGAAATTGCACAAGACTGTGATGTCAGACTGGAGGGGCTCATGAGGAAGTGCAGGAAACTCTCAGTGCTATGAAATTAGAAGAACAAGCTAGAGCAGCCATGGCTGAAGCCATTTACAGGAATAAATGGAGGAGAAACTGAAGAAAGCCCATTCTTTAGAGGGGGAGAATCTTGACCTGAATGCCACAACAAATAGTGAAAGGGGGACAGACAACAGCTTACTAGGGGTGAAACCAAGCAAAGGAAAACATAGGGGGAGCAAGCTTGATAGAGAGGTCAAAAGAAAAAGTTTCAATGAAGATTATCTTTTGGAACATAAGAGGAATGGGGAAAAAGCGAGGAGTCGACAACTTAAAGAGCTTATTACGGGCGAACAGATTGATACAGGAAACAATAAAACAACAATTTTCTAATGCAGAGCTAGAAGGGTTGGCTCCAGGGAAAGGCTTCAAATGGAATTGGGTGCCAGCCAAAGGGCACTCGGGGGGGGGGTCCTACTGGGGGTGAAAGAGGACATATTACAGGACTATACTACCAATTTGAATTGTGATAAAAGCAATGGGGTGGCGGTCTGGCAGACAGAAGGATAATGGGGGCGGCTACAACATGATCAGAAAGGAGAGTGATAAAAGCAATGGGGTGGCGGTCTGGCAGACAGAAGGATAATGGGAGCTTTTAATGAATTCATTGACAAATTTGAATTGTGAGAAATTCACAGAGGGGGTGGCAGATTTATATGGACAAACAACCAAGACTCACCAATCCTAAGTAATATAGACAGAGTTTTGGCGACCAAAGATTGGGAAACTAAATTCCCAAGATGCACACTCTCCGGTCTGACAAGAATTGGATATGACCACAACCCAATCCTACTGAACTCGGGAGAGAGTGGCAATACAAGACAGCCCCGGTTCTTCTTTGAGAAACAATGGACTAAAATGGAGGGCTTTGGGGGCCTGGTAGAAAAGAAATGGCAGGAAGTCAAATGCAAATGCCACCGAGGGCGTACTCTATGGATGTATGGCACGGTGCCATTGCTGAACTGAGGAGATTCCTCAAAGGGTGGGGGACAAATATTAGGGGAGAATACAAGAAGAAGCGGGGGCAAATACTAGCCAAAATACAGGAAATTGATGAACAAGGGGGGGGGGGGATCTTGCCTTGGGACCGGAGAAAGCAGGGGAAAGACACACCTTGGAAGTGGAGCTGGAGAAATTAATGGAAGAGGAGGAGATCTACTGGCAACAAAGAGGGGGTGAGAAATGGACCCTAGAAGGAGATGGAAACACAGAGTTCTTTCATCTAGTCGCCAACGGGAGGAGACGGAAAAAATCGATCCTTTCCCTAAACCACGAAGGTGTGGAGATCATAGATCCAAAAACAATCCAGAATGTGACATATAATATTATAAAAAACTGTTAGGCTCCCAACCAAAGAGCAAAGTGACATTAGATGAGAGAGGTTGGGCGCAACAAAACAGACTTACATGCGAAGATAATGAGGAAATGTTGAAACCTTTTACAATAGAGGAGGCGAAGGGGGTGGTGTTTGAGATGAGGGAAGACTCCGCTCCATGACCAGATGGGTTCAGTGTAAGCTTTTATAAAAATCACTAGGAGGTGATTAAGGGGGAGCTGATGGACATGGTAAATGATTTTTACCTAGATAGATTGGATATTGACATATTGAATTATAGGGTAATCGTGTTGATACCTAAGGTCACAGATGCGAACGATGTCAAACAGTTTAGACCGATCTGCCTTCTCAATGTGAGCTTTAAGATTTTCACAAAGCTGTTGACGAAAAGAATGACTAGGCTGGCGGCAAAACTAATCAGCCCAAATCAAACTGCATTCATTAGGGGGAGATATATTGTGGATGGGGCAGTGATGCTACATGAGATTGTGCACGAGCTCAGCCGGAAGAAGATGCAGGGGTGATACTGAAAATTGATTTTGAAAAGGCATACGACAGTGTGCGTTGGGACTTTGTAGAGGAAGTAATGATAAGAAAAGGGTTCAGCCAAAGACTATGGGGGTGGATTATGAATACAAGCAAAGGGGGGCGTGTGTGTATCAACATAAATGGATCAAATGGACCATATTTTAGAACATACAGGGGGTTGAGACAGGGGGACCCTTTATCTCCCTTCATGTTCAACCTTGCAGCAGATGCCCTCGATCATATCCTTACCAAAGCCAAAGGAAAAGGACACATAAGGGGGGTAGTACCGCATCTTGTCCCTGGGGGATAACACATCTACAATACGCCGACGATACGATCGTAATGGCGGGGTGTGACCAGAATTCGATTGCAAACCTCAAGTTCCTTCTCTACTGCTTCGAGTAGATGTCGAGCGTGAAAATAAACTACCACAAGAGCGAGGTGGTAGCTTTTGGGGTTGACAGAGACACCGAAACCGAGATAGCCAACAAGTTGAATTGCTCGAAGGGGGTGCTGCCCATGAAATACCTTGGGTTCCCAATCAGTGACAGGAAACTTAAACTAGAAGCCTTCTAAGGGGTGGTGGAGAAGATGAGAAAGAAACTCCAGCCTTGGAAAGGAAAGAATTTGACTTCCGAGGGGGCGACTAATCCTGACAAACTTGTCGCTAAGCAGCATGCCGATATATCTTATGAGCATATTCATGGTACATGAAGGGATCCATGCGCAAATGGATACAATGAGAGCCCGATTTTTCTGGGGGAGGCGGGATTCTGATAAATTCAAGTACCATATGGTGAAATGGGTGAATGTGTGCCTTCCAAAGGATTTTGGGGGGCTAGGAATTCTCAACACAAGACAGCTAAATGAGGCCCTAATCCTGAAATGGGCTTGGAGGCTACAAAACATGGAAAGCGATGACGTATGTTGTCAGCTACTTTAGGCAAAATATTTCCCGGACAAGCCATATGTGTGCAGCAACAAAACTAAGGGGTCCCAATTTTGGAATGGGGTGCAGAAAGTCCGAGGGAAGCTGAAATGGGGGATGACAAAACATGTGAAGAGCGGAGGCCAGACACGCTTTTGGGAAGATGTGTGGGTGGATCTAGTCCCTCTAAAGCTAACCTTCCCTAGACTGTACAATTACTGTAGTGAGAAGAACAACCTTTGTCAATGAGTGCTACTCACAAGGAGAGTGGGTCATAAAATTCAACAGACCCTTTGGGCCAGAAGAGGTGTCGCAATGGGGGGACATGCTTGAGATGCTAGAGATTGTCAACTTGCAAGGGGGGTGGGGCTGATAAGGCTTGGTGGTGCCTGGAAAAATCTGGGCAGTATACTCCTAAATCTATGTACATGTTTCTGGCACATAGAGGGGTGATTAACACACATATGCGTAGGCTTTGTAAGACAAAACTGCCGATGAAGATAAATGTCTTCGTGTGGCAAGTTATGCAGGACAAACTGCCGACGGGGGAGGAGCTGAAAACGAGGAATTGGAAAGTCAACGAGAACGGTACAATTTGCAACGTACTAGAGATCAGGGACCATATTCTGTTCTCTTACCCGATTGCCAAATATATCTGGGTTTGCTTCGAGGAGGCGTTGGGGTGGGATAAATCACCAGGCAGCTTGCAGGGCCTCATCGAGGGATGGGTTCCCCTGGGTTGTTCTGATTATAAGCTGAAAATATTTTTATTGGGAGTTGTTCTTTGGACTTTGTGGAACACTAGAAATAAATTTACAATTGAGGGGGTGTGCCCAAGAAAACCAGCTGACGTGATGTATAAAATTCTCTACTCACTGCAGCGGTGGCACGTAGCCGCGTACTGTTGGGGGGCTGACCAGCGCAAGATGGACGGCCGGATGGTGCAAGTCCGATCATGGATGGAATAACTCCAAGCAAAGATCAAGCCCCCATCGACGCTGGAGGACGTCTTTTGAATTGAAGCAAGTAGGAACAACCTAGAATCCGGTCTTAGTTGGGGATCCTGATGTTGGTCATCAAATAATTACTTTGTGTGTGCTCTTCTGCAAGAGCAACTCCAACAGCTTTTGTATAATCTTAGCTAAATTTAGAGTTTTAGGAGGAATTAAAAAATAGAAAACTTCATAAATGATAGAGTTTTCCAACAACCTCTTCAATTCTTCTCTCCATATCCACATGGTGGGGTCCACTTTACCATCACTCCCAACCGCCGGACGCCGCTGGTCCACATCTTCTTTTCCCCTGCAACTATCCTTCCATCCGCCGGATGCTTTTTTTAGAATTCCATCCGCCGGATGTTGTGCCTCGCGCCGACGAAGAGCGCCATGGATGAGACGCTCACGGGGATGGGAATAGGAGCACAAGCGTGGCGGCGGACTCGCAGCTCGCTGCGCACACCGCTCTCCCACGCAGGTCAGCGGCGACGCGGCTTCCCTCAAGAGCTCGTGGCTCCAAGCGTACGCGGTGGCTCGCTGCCTCGCCTGCAAGCGGCACGATGACAGACTGGCAGCCCGCAGCACAGGACGCACGCGGCTCCCCCGCACCGGTCAACAGCTACACGGCTCCACGCAGGGGCTCACCGGCACCGACATCTCATACCATCACGACCTCCACCTCTAACACGGCGGCCTCGACAACGGCAGGGCAGGACTGCGAGAGCTCCAGCTCGTTCTCGAGGTGGCAGAGATGAGCATCAGAGGCGGCGGAGGCGAGCATCAGCTGGGGCTGCGATGGAGGTCCTCATCCCGCACTGTACTAGGGCCGGGGGGGGAACCTATCTGCGCGTCCTTCGGCGACCGCATCTAGGGTGTGCTGGGGCCAATGACGCCTGAATCCGGCTGTGCGCGTCCGACAGTCGCTGGATCCAGCGACGGCAATGCGTGGGAGGAAATTTGGCGCGAGAAAGGTGTCGGGGACAGTCGTAAGGGTCCCCTAAAAAACCGGGGGAAACCCATTCACTTTCGCAAAAACTAAAACACAAACGAATTCACAAACCTAAAACACGCTCAAGATAGTCACGGCCCAGCGGCCGGGCCCACAGCCCTAGTGGCCCCAGCGGCCCACCAGAGCAGTCGGCCCAGCCACCCCCGGGCGAAACTCCGCTTCGCTCGAGGGGCGCAGCGCCACGCTAACGAGACCCCGCCTCGCTCGAGGGTCGGTCGCCCTCCTCGGAGGGGATTCCGCCTCGCTCGAGGCCCTCACGGGCTCGCCGCCCCCGCACCTGCTCCCCCGACAGGGGCGTTCAGTGTTCTAACACTTGCAGGCGCCCGGGTCAAAGACGAATCCGCGCCATGCCGTCCCTCTGACACGCCCGGGAATCATATCCCGGCGCTGTTCTGCCAACTCTCCCGATGAGGCCATCCCCACCACTGTGCGGCAAGGCCAGTGTCAGCTCCGCGACACTGCGCCACCCACTCTCGTACGGCCAACGCGCCGCACCCTCGAAAGAGGACGGCAGAACCCTCGAAACGGGGACGGACGCCTGCTCCGCGCCACACCTTGACGCCGGACCAGTGAGGCGCGTCACCTCCGTCACCGTCGGTCCTGCGCGGCCATCCCCGCCATCACGACGCCATCCCGGGCACTGCTGCGCCATCCCTGACGCTGTGGGAATGCGGGGCGACAAGACACCGCCACGACCGCGGCTGTGCCCCTTGCGACCTCCCGTCAGCCGCACCCTCGAGTCAGCGTACAGACGACGACCACACGGAAAGTTCCTACGCTGCCACCCTCGAAGCCGCTCCTGGACGGATACAGGGCACGCCACGACGCTCCGCCAGAAGCAAGATTCGCCAGGACGGCCGTCCACTCCGTTGCACTGTCCGCTATGCCATCACACGTAGCTAGAACAGTGCGGCACGCCTGTAAACTGCCTCCTCCTTGGCCTATAAAAGGAGGGGCAGTCCCCTGGCCGCAGGGGGACGACGGAGGGAAAAACGAAAAAGAGCACTGACTTACACGCCTTCCGCCTTCACCACGATATTGGCACTCGCCTCAATCAAAACCTCAGGGACCGGGAGGCCCGGCCTCCTCTCCCGCCCCGCTTGTAGCTCCCCTCTGCAAGCACCACGGTGCAACGCAATACAGTGCCTCGAGCACACCACTGCTGGACGTACGGCCCCGGCCGGAACCAGGATAAACTTGTGTCCCCTGTGTTGTCGTTGGCACCGACCATCGAGAAGCTGATCACAGCGTAATTCACTAGTTAGTGTCGGGACTACTTTCCGCACCGACAGTTGGCGCGCCAGGTAGGGGACTCTCGCGCTGTGATCGACCCCTCACCAGCATTCTCGATGGTGATTCGTACCGAGATGACGTCCCAGAGGTACGCCATGGGCAGCTCGGACCCTCTCCCCGCTGGATTCGAAATCCGGTTTGGGAGCCTGAACTTTCAGGCTACAGGGAACGGCTACCTCATGCGCCTCACCAACTTCGACGAGCTCCACCCGTGGCGGTCGACTGGGCCGGGCCCAATGCCCGTCACGCCTGCCACTGACGCTCCGGCGCCCACCCGGGTGGCTGCCGCGAGCGCCTCGACGCCCCGACGCCGCAAACGCCCCGGTCAGCGCTCGCGCCAGGCGCGCACGGAGCGACGCCGGGCAACACGCGAGGCGGCCCGGAACGACGCGCCCCCGCCAAGCAGCACGGTGGCGCACCCTTCGGGGGAGCACGTGGCCGCGGGGCCGCAGTTTCCCCACGGGATGCGCAACCCTGCTGCGGCGTACGCCTCATCCGTCAGCACCGATATGGCCGCGTACGAGGATCTCCCGGGCCATCACTTGCTGTCAATCCGGAACCTCATCGCCACCACCAACGACGAGTCGTACCACGGCTCGCCCAGCGAACTGCCGCCCTCAACTTCGCATGGCTACGCAGAGTGGGACTTCTCCGGCGTACCGGACCCTGTGGTCTTCCGGCGATTCCTTGATGCCGCGGACTACTGGTTCGGTTGCTCCGACGACTCCAGCGAGGGGAGTTATGATCTCTCGCGCGAGTGCTTCGTTGTCATCGCCAACGAGCAAGACGGCGCAAACGGAGCGGGCGACGGGAACGCGGCCCAGCATCCGGAGCCGAACCCGCCACCGGCCCCACCAGCGGGCAATGCAGACATCAATGCGCAGCTGGCCCAGGCACGCGAGCTCGAGGCGAAGCTCGCGGAAGAGTACCGGCAGGTGCGGCTCCTGTGTGCAACTATCGCAGGGGAAGCCTCGGCGCGCGGCGAACGCGCCCGAGACGCCGGGAAGCAAGCCTGCGAGCGCATCAACGCCAACTTCAACGTGGACGACCCACACACGCCACTTCGTGCCAGCCAAAAACTCATCGCGGCGGCAACACTTCTTCGGGCCATGCCCGAGCCATCGACACCCGAAGCACGTAACCTGCGCCGCGAGGCGCAGACTCTCATTGAGCAAGCGGCCGTGCAGCAGGCCGAGAGCTCCGCGTCCCGCATGCGCAACCAGTCCAGCGCGCGGGACGATGGCGGCGCGAAGGACCAGGAGGCATCCGTCCACGCGGACGGCGCGGCGGAGCAGGCGCCAAACCAGGGCAAGACGCCTGTCAAGGAGCGGATCCTTGACACGCGCGGCGAGGCCCACGACGGAGACGCCCGCAACGTCCTGAACGCCAAGCGAAAGGGCGACGCGGAGGCGCGAGCGGCGGCAGGCTACCACCCTCGACGAGGTGGTCGCTACGACAGCCGAGAGGACCGCTCGCCAATGCCGGAACCCCCGGGAACCCGAGTGTTCAGTCGGGAAATCCGTGCGGCGAGTTTCCCCCAGCGTTTCCGCCAGCCCACCACCATCGACAAGTACACGGGGGAGACGGACCCTCGTGTGTGGCTCAACGACTACCGTCTGGCTTGTCAGCTGGGCGGAGCCACCACCGATGCGGTGATCATCCGCAATCTGCCGCTGCACCTTGCGGACTCGGCCAGAACATGGCTCGAGCACCTACCGCCCAGCCAGATCCACAGCTGGGATGACTTAGTGCGCACGTTCGTGGGGAACTTCCAGGGCACATATGTGCGCCCTGGGAACTCCTGGGACCTACGAGCGTGCGCCCAGAAGCCCGGCGAGTCGCTCCGGGACTTCATACGGCGCTTTTCAAAGCGCTGTACCGAGCTCCCGAGCGTTGCTCAGTCCGAGATCGTGCACGCCTTCCTTGAAGGCACGACCTGTCGGGACCTCGTGCGCGAGCTCGGGAGGAGCCCGCCGGTCGACTCCAACGAGCTGTTCGACATCGCCACCAGCTTCGCCTCCGGAGAGGAGGCAGTGGGTGCCATTTTCGACGGCAAGAAGGGCAAGCGCGCGGACGACGCGCCCGCGGAGGGCAGCAAGTCCAAGGAGCCCCAGCACAAGCACAAGCGGGGCAAGAAGGGCAAGAAGCCGCGCCACAAGACGCGCGCGCAGGGGCACAACAACGGCGGGGACGAGGCCCTCGCAGTTGACCCGGCTCGAAAGGGCCCTCGAGGAGCCCCTCGAGGCCCCGGCGTATTCGACGATATGTTGAAGAAGCCCTGCCCGTACCACAGGACCCCAGTCAACCACACACTTGAGCAGTGCGACATGCTCAAGAAGTACTACCGCCGCGTCGCCGCGAAGGAGGACGAGGCCAAGAAGGACGGGGGTGGCGGAGACGCTGACGGCTTCCCTGCGGTGGAGAACGTCTTCTTCATCTTCGGGGGACCGACGGTGGACATGTCCACCAATCGGCGCAAGCGAGAGCGGCACGAGGTCCTCGCCGCGGAGAGGGCACCTCCTTCCTTCCTCGATTGGTCGGAGGACGCCATCACCTTCAGCCGCGAGGACCACCCGAACCGCATCCCCAACCCGGGCCAGTACCCGTTGGTCGTTGATCCCATCATCGGCAACGCGCGGTTTTCCAAGGTGCTGATGGACGGCGGCAGCAGCCTCAACATCCTCTACGCCCACACCCTACGACTGATGGGGATTGGGTTGGACCAGCTGCGGCCCAGCACGGCGCCGTTCCATGGCGTCGCGCCAGGCAAGCGCGTCCAGCCCCTCGGGCAGATCGACCTACCAGTCTGGTTCGTCACACCGGACAACTTCCGCAAGGAAGTCCTCACCTTTGAGGTAGTGGGGTTCCGGGGCGCGTACCACGCCATCCTTGGCCGTCTGTGCTATGCCAAGTTCATGGCGGTCCCGAACTACACTTACCTCAAGATGAAGATGCCGGGGCCAAAAGGCGTAATCACCGTGGGCTTGTCGATCGAGCACACATTCGACTGTGACGTCGAGTGCGTCGAGCACGCTGAGGCCCTGGCGCTCGACGAAACGTTTGTCGCGGACATGGAGAAGCTGGCCAACGAGGGCCCCGACTCCTCCGCCAAGCACGCGGGCAGTTTCGAGGCTGCCGAACAAACGAAGGAGGTGCCCCTCGACCCTGCAGCCCCCGAGGGCAAGGTGTTGAGGGTTAGTTCCACCCTCGACCCGAAATAGGAAGTGGTGCTCGTCGACTTTCTCCGCGCCAACGCCGATATCTTCGCGTGGAGCCCCTCGGATATGCCAGGCATCCCGAGGGAGGTCGCCGAGCACTCCCTTGATATCCTACCTCACTCCCGAGCCGTGCAACAACGGCTGCGCCGCTTTGACGAAGGGCGGCGCCGGGCGATCGGAGTAGAGCTGCGGAAGCTCCTCGAGGCCGGGTTCATCAAGGAAGTTTTTCACCCTACATGGCTAGCTAATCCTGTACTAGTTAAGAAAAAGAATGGGAAGTGGCGGATGTGTGTAGATTACACTAGTTTGAATAAAGCATGTCCCAAAGTTCCTTTTCCTTTGCCACGAATCGATCAAATCGTTGACTCAACTGCAGGGTGTGAACTATTGTGTTTCCTCGATGCCTATTCCGGGTACCACCAAATAAAGATGAAGGAGTCCGACCAGCTTGCGACTTCGTTCATCACGCCGTTCGGAATGTTCTGCTACGTAACGATGCCGTTTGGCCTTCGAAACGCGGGCGCTACATACCAGCGATGTATGCAGCACGTTTTCGGAGACCACATCAGGCGAACCGTTGAGGCTTACGTAGACGACATAGTCGTGAAAACCAGGAAGGCGGACGACCTGGTTAGCGACCTGCGCGTGGCATTCGATTGCCTGCGAGCCAACGGGGTGAAGCTGAACCCCGAGAAGTGCGTCTTCGGAGTGCCGCGAGGCATGCTGCTGGGATACATAGTTTCCCAGCGGGGCATCGAGCCCAACCCCGAGAAGGTCGCGGCCCTCGAACGGATGGGCGCGATTCGAGACCTCAAGGGGGTCCAGAAGGTGTTGGGGTGCCTCGCCGCCTTGAGCCGCTTCATCTCGCGGCTCGGCGAGAAGGGATTACCCCTCTACCGACTCCTGAAGAAACACGAGCGCTTCTCCTGGACCGTCGAGGCCCAGGAGGCGCTTGACAAACTCAAGGCGACGCTCGCCCACGCGCAAATCTTAACGCCGCCCCAGAACCACGAGCCTCTGTACCTCTACGTCGCCGCGACCACTCAGGTGGTCAGCGCCGTCATCGTGGTGGAGCATACAGAGGAGGGGCACGCCCTGCCAGTCCAGAGGCCCGTGTACTACATCAGCGAGGTGCTATCCGAGACCAAGGCACGGTACCCACAGATCCAGAAGCTGCTCTACGCAGTAGTGCTCGCGCGGCGCAAGCTCCGGCACTACTTCGAGGCCCACCCGGTCACGGTGGTCTCCTCGTTCCCGTTGGGTGAGATCATCCGCAACCCGGACGCGACGGGCAGAATCGCCAAGTGGTCTGTGGAATTGATGGGCGAGACGCTCGCCTATGCGCCGCGCAAGGCAATCAAGTCCCAAATCCTGGCGGATTTCGTCGCCGAATGGACGGACACACAACTGCCGCCGCCGCAAATCCAGGCCGAATGCTGGACCCTCTACTTCGACGGGTCGGTGATGAAAACAGGGGCAGGCGCGGGCCTGCTCTTCATCTCACCCCTCGGGGAGCACATGAGATACGCGGTACGCCTGCATTTCCCCGCGTCGAACAACATGGCGGAGTACGAGGCCCTTCTTTGCGGCCTCCGAATCGCCATCGAGACAGGCATCAAACGCCTCGACGTCAGGGGGGACTCGCAGCTCGTGATTGACCAAGTTATGAAGAATGCGAGTTGTCACGACAACAAAATGGAGGCCTACTGCAACGCCGTACGAGCTCTCGAAGACAAGTTCTACGGCCTCGAGCTTAACCACGTACCCCGCAGGTACAACGAGGAGGCGGACGAACTCGCAAAAATCGCGTCGGGGCGAATCACCGTCCCCCCGAACGTTTTTGCACGAGACGTCGCCAGGCCGTCCGTCAACCTCGAATCGACACCCTCGAGTCAAGAGGAACCCTCGGGGGCTCCCTCGAACCCAGCGGACGCGGAACCTATGAATGAAGACCCCACGAACGAGGCGTTTGTGCTCTCCTTGCTCGAGGGCTACGGTGCGGCCGAGGCCATGGACGCGGAGCCAGCCCCCCGCGCGGAGGACTGGCGGGCCAAGTACCTCGCCTGGATGGAGCAAGGGGAGCTTCCCTCGGATCGGTCCGAGGCCAGACGCATCGCCAGGAAGGCCAAGTCGTTCACCCTCGTCGACGGCGAGCTGTACAAGCGCGCTGCGTCAGGCGTCCTGCAGCGGTGCATACCCATCCCCCAGGGGCGCGAGCTCCTTCGGGACATCCACGCGGGCGTGTGTGGCCACCACGCGGCGCCACGCACCCTCGTGGGCAACGCGTTTCGCCAGGGCTTCTATTGGCCTACCGCGGTTGCTGATGCCAGCGAGATCGTGCGCACCTGCGAAGGGTGCCAGTTTTACGCCCGCAAGACCAATCTCCCGGCGCATGCCCTCCAGACGATCCCCATCACGTGGCCTTTTGCCGTGTGGGGGCTGGACATTGTCGGGCCCCTACGAAGGGCGCCCGGGGGCTACACGCACCTGCTAGTCGGCATTGACAAGTTCTCCAAGTGGGTCGAAACGCGCCCAATCACGAATCTCAGGGCAGAGCAGGCCGTAATATTCTTCACCGACATCATCCACCGGTTTGGGGTGCCTAACTCCATCATCACCGACAACGGGCCCCAGTTCACCGGCAGGAAGTTCCTGGAATTCTGCGACAAGCACCACATCCGCGTGGACTGGGCGGCCGTCGCGCACCCACAGACCAATGGTCAAGTGGAGCGGGCCAATGGCATGATCCTACAAGGCCTCAAGCCCAGGATTTTCGACAGACTGAACAAGTCTGGCCGGAAATGGCTCCAGGAGCTGCCGGCGGTCGTATGGAGCCTTAGAACCACTCCGAGCAGGGCCACGGGATTCACCCCGTTCTTCCTCGTCTATGGCGCGGAGGCCGTCCTCCCCACGGATCTGGAATACGGGTCGCCCAGAGTCAAGAGCTACGACGAGGGCGCCAACCAGCGAGCCCGCGAGGATTCACTGGATCAGTTGGACGAAGCCCGCACTGTGGCCCTGATGCATTCAGCAAGATACCAGCAGGCTCTGAGGCGGCACCAGGCCCGGAAGATACGACGCCGAGACTTCGACGAAGGGGACCTAGTCCTAAGGCTGCGCCAAGATAATCGAGGCCGCCACAAGCTATCGCCCCTATGGGAGGGACCCTACATCGTTGTCAAAGTGCTCAAGCCCGGCACCTACAAGCTGGCCAACGAGGACGGCGAGGAACTCACCAACGCTTGGAACATCCAACAGCTACGTCGCTTCTACCCTTAGAAAGAATTTCCAAGTTTTTCTTGTCATTACATACCCAACACCCCAGTTGGCTGTAATTTCCATCAAATTAATAAAGCTGAAGGGCGACTTGGTTTTCTCCCGAAAACCAAATCCCCCTCGGGGGCTACTGCGGGGGCGTCCCCCCCAAAAAATGGTCCCATTTTTTCGCAAAATTCGCCGCAAATGTGCTAAGTATGCCTCGACCCAAACTTTGGGTGAACCCACGCGGGACGCGAGTGGCCAAAGGGCGAAGACGCGCGAGTCGGGGATAGCCCACGCCTCCGGCAGGATACGGCCCTTCCCCCTCGCCACTTTGCCTATGAGCTACCCGTGCGAACGAAAACCTTCCCAGCCAGGGTTCGCCTAAGAAAGCGGGGAGGCAGAACAACACAATTGCCGAAATAAACAACGAGTTTTTCAACTTACAAACATTGAAGTGTTTTAAACAGTGAATGTTTATTACAACAGCCGCGCGGCTCGAATTCTAACATCAAAAACATAAAGGGCACAAACGCCCAATGGTCTTCAGGCTTGGGGGCCGCCGGCCGGGGGAGCGTCCGGGAAGAGGAAGTCCATGAAGTCCTCGGCGAGGATGTCGGCGGCAGGAGCAGCGAGCGCATCCGCACGGTTCATCACCACCTCGTCGTCGACGCCAACGGGAACGACGTAGCCCGTGGAAACGGCCTCGAGGTCGACCTGGTAGTGGGAAGCCACCACGCCAAGAGCTTTCTGAACTCCTAGGTAAAGGGCGCGGCGCACGCGCTGGGTAACATGCCTGCCGAGGGCGCGGAGGCGACTCGCCATCGAGCTCCCAGCCTGCACTTCGCCCTCTTCGACCCCCTGGCACGCCTCGAGGGCGGCGGCCCGCAGCTCCTCCAGCTCCTGCTGTGAGGAGTTGTAGGCCGCCTGGAGGGACTCTGCCTGGGTCGTCGAGTTCCCAAAAGCGTTCCGCAGGCCTGAAACCCGTGAACGAAAAACAAAAATTGGGAGCGGATCCCAAGCGAACCAAATCGACACGCAAAATGCGAAGAGAGGCGACTCACCTTCAACCTGTTTCTTCTCCGTATCGAGGGCCTTGCACGCGACTTCGGCCTCCTGCTGCAGGCTAAGGACCGTAGCTTCCTGCTCCACGACAGCTTGGCGCAGGTCCTCGTAGGAGACGCTGAGCTGGTTCAGCTCCCCATCGAGCCGCGAGACTTCTTCGTCCCGTTGCTTGAGGGTTGCCTGCGCCCCCTCAAGTGCGGCGCGCTCCTGCTGAAGGAGGCCCTGGGCCTCTTCTCGTGCCAGGCGCTCGCGCTCGAGGGCGGCCCGAGCCTCAGCGAGGGCGGTTCGCTCCTGCTGGAGCTGAACGTCCGCCTGTTGGCGCGCGTCCCGCTCCCGCTGAAGCTGCTCCCCCGTCGAGGCAAGGGAGGCGGCCTGGTCCGCTAGGCTGGCCCTCAGCTGCTCGGCCTCCTTGGCCCTTTCCTCGGCCTGGCTCTGCCAAGACCGTGCTCCCTCAAGGGTTGCACGGTCCTGTTCGAGCTGGGCGCGAATCGAGGCCACCTCCGTCTCCCACTCTGCCGCCACGGTCTGCATCGCGGCTGCGTCCTCGCGCGCCTTCCGCAGCGCCTCGTCCCGCTCCAGGAGCGCTGTCCGCACCTTCGCGACCGCAAAAACACCTTCCGCAGCCTGGGGTCCTTCTCCAGGAGCTCGTCCCGCACTGCCTGAAGCCGGTACTCCAGCCACCCGTTGTCAGTCCGCAGGGCCTCGACAAGGGCGTCAAGAGCGTCGTATTGGTCCCGGTACCAGTTGCGCTCGGAGCTCAGCCGGTCGAGGCGGCCGTACTTCTCCCGGGCTCGACCCTCCAATTCCTGCCACCGGCAGACAAGGCGGAAGAGAGTTTGAGTCGGAAAAAGCGCGAACGCGGGAGAGACGAGGGGGGAAGAAACTCCGAAATCCAACAGAAGAGACGCGTACCTGGAAAATCCACCACGCAGGACCCCCGTGGATCCGCAGCGCCTCGTCCAGCGCGTTGTTGAGCGAGGCGCCGTGGTCGCGGAACTCTTGCCACAGCGCCTGCTCGGCCAGGGCCTCGAGGCAGAGGGCCGACGGCGCGCTGGCTTGCTCCCGCTCCCGCTCCGCACGCGCCACGGCGCCATCGGGGGCAGGAGGGCCGGCACGAGACGACGAGGCCTCGGCGCCATGCGCCGAGGGCTGCGGCATCACGCAGCCATCCTCCCGCATCACCAACACCCCCGCCGCGGGCTCGGGGGCTGGCGCGGGCCAGTTCTCCCATTGGCCCCATCCAGGCGGCGGCGCGTCGTCGTCATGGATCTCCACCACGGCCGCCTGACCACCCGCCGCCGCCACAGGCAGAGGCCGGACCGTCGGCGCGGCGGTTGCCGCAGTCGTAGCCGCCGCGGCGGCCGTCGCCTCCTGCTGCGGCTCTGTGGCCACGGCCGCGCTGCGTGGTGGCTCGCCCGTCATCGTCGTGCTCCCGGCCGCCCGTGGCGCCCTCGACGAGCGCCGCCTCGTGGGTACGGACGCATCCGACCTGAGCGCTTTAGCAGGCGCGAGGGCGGGAACGGTCGGCGCCACCCTGCGAACACGGAGACAAACAACTGAGCTCCAGCCCCTCGAAACCGGAACGTCTGGAGGAGCGACTGCTTACCTCAAGGTGGAGAAACCTCGCTTCCTCTTCCTCGAGGGTTCAGCAGGCGCTGCTGTGGCGCTCGTCGTCGCCACCACGGCGCTCCCAGACGCTTCCGCGGCACGCGCTGGCGCTTCCGCAACGCACGCCGCCTCGTCCACGGACCGCCCGGCGGCGGGCGCTTCCGCGCCCACCACGGGCGCCTGCTCCTCTGCCGCCTCTGCGGCTCTCGGTGAGGGGGTCGAGGGATTCCACCTCTCGGGGGGGACGCCGCCCCCCGTCGCTTCCCTCTTCTTCCTCCTCTCCCGACGACGAGTTCCCCGGAGTCGCCGGGGAAGAGAGTCCCTGCTGCTCGCGCAGCCGATACTCCTCGTCCCGCTGCTCCCGACGCTCCCGCCGCCGGATTCTCTTCTCCTTCCTGCGCGCCGCCCGCTCCTGCTCCCGTCGCTGCGTGGCGCGGGCAACCGCTCGAGCTCGGGGCGTGGGCGGGTCCGACCGCGAGGCATCCACGGTCACCCTCTGCTAAAAGGCGACTGTCAAAACCATGCTGGTACGTTGCAAGGGAACGAGAAAGGGAGGAAGGCCTACTCACCGCCGGGGCGTCGGGGAGCATAACGAACGACCAGAGGTCGTCGTTGCTGTGTCGGCCGGCCTTGAGGCTGATGGCGCACCTCGCCCTCGTGGCCGCGTATTCCCGAGCGAGGCGCTCATTCAAGAACCGCGAGCGCGCCAACGACGTAGGGTTGGCCGCCTCGCTCATCTCGTAAATACGGAGCTCCCTCTCCATGAGGGGAACGATCCGCCGGTGGTGGAGGTTCGCGAGGACCGAAGCCGCCCCCAACCCGGCATCCGCCAGGCTCTTCAACGCGGTTAGGAGCGAATCCAACCGCGCCTGGTGCGAAGAAGGGGACACGCCGTGGTGCCAGGAGTCGGCCTTCTCCTTCAGCACCTTGCCGGTGTAGGGGGGAAGGCCGGCGCCGTCGTTGCGGAGGTAGAACCACCCCCGCTCCCATTCCGCGTTGTTGGATGTCATCGTGCAGGGGATGTATAACTACTTGCGCGAATCCCGCAACGAGACCGACAGGCCGCCGGCGCGCACCGCCCGGCGCACCCGTGCCTTGGGCGTAGCGAGCGTGTGCAGCTCCGCGCGGAAGAGATGGACCCAGAGATCCCAGTTCACTGGGATCCCTAGGAATCCCTCGCAGACGCCAACGAAGGTGGCCGCCTGCGAAATCGCATTGGGGGCGAAGTTGTGCAGCTCCACCCCGTAGTGGTGGCACAGTCCGCGCATGAAGCGGCTCGCCGGCGCGGCAAAGCCGCGCTCATGGTGCCGGATGAAGCTGACGACGTGGCCGTACGGCGGGTTGGGCTCCCGGTCCGTCGCCGGCGGAACGATCCACACGGGGGGCTGCCCCTCCACGTTCGGCGCCAGCTGGCCGCTGTTCACGAGCTCGCTCAGGGCGAGCTTCGTCACCGTCGAGCGGCTCCACGGCAGCGGATCCAGCACCGTGATCGGCTGGGGGGGAGCCATTGCGGTTGACAGCGGCGCACGAAGACGAAGCTAGCGGCGGGCGAAACGAAAGGGCGCGCAGCCGAGAAGCGAAGGCAGGGAGCCAAGGGCGGCGGCGCTAAGTAACGAGGTAAGGAGCTTCCGCCTCCCTCTACTTGGATTTATAGATCTAAGGGAGCCACGCTCCCCAAACCGCGCGTCGCGCGCATTAACTGCAGGCGGCTGCATCTACCACTGACAAGCGGGGCCCACCGCACCGAAACAGCCGGCCGCGCGCGCACGCGCGATCATTACGGCGCGACAACCGAAAAGCCGCAGCGGCCCGTCACGTCCGCCCCCCCCACGTCGCCCACTACGCGCGCGGCCGCGACGCCTGAAAAGGCGCGCCCGCGACGCACGACTTAAGCCACAACTGTGGGCATTTAAACGGCCTGGTCCCTTACTACGTAAGTGTGACCCTCGCACGGCCCGAGCCCAGTGCTCGAAAAACCAGACCCTCGAAGGGTGCGATTACTGACCAGTGGCCTCGAGACCCGCTCGGTGAAAGCGGGCGCCACAGGTGCCCTCGATTCTAGAGGATTACTGATCAGCAGCTCGGGGGTCGGCTCGACCGCGAACCCACGAATCCTGCAGATGCAATCGAGACGTGGGCACTTAGCTGCCACCCCGCAACGGCCCTACTAATCAGGGGTTCGAAGCCTGACCCTCGAAGGGTCCGAACAGGCGCCCCAGATCAACAGAGTCAGGGACGACGAGGGCGCGCGCATTCGAGACTGTCCTCGAGCTCACCAGCTCGAGGGCGCCCCACATGTCGTATTCAAGAGCCAACGAGGGCAGCTAGTCGAGGGATCCCATCGAGGGAGAGCTTCCGCGCCCTCGGTCCCCAGCGAACGGGACCGAGCCCTGCCTAGCAAACCCACGTAAGCGCTTTCATGAACGAGTCTCCGGACCACGAGCCAACCCTTATCGAACGGGGCATGGGCGTCCACTTGAATCACCCGATAACAGCTCGAAGAGGAACCCGCAATTCGCGACCCGCTCGATGGGAGTTGTGGACACCTCACCCCCCGTCCCGCGGAGGGACGGCGAGGGAACGTACAAACAAGTCGGAGAGCCCGCCCCGATCACCTTGAACGGGCCCAGGCTCGGGGGCTCGACGCATGGCTACGCCTCCTGGATATGCACCGAACGCACGCGAACGTCGGCACATGCGTACGGCACCGCCAAGGCCGGCTGAAACACCACCGAGGCCGGCTGAAATAAACGCCTCGCACAATGACGACGCTGCGAAAAAACCTTGAAGGAGTACACACACTCCTCCAAGGCTTCGGGGGCTAGACCCGCGGGTCCGCTAGCGCCCCCCACGGAATAGCACAGCAATCAGGAGGGAAGAAGGTCCCATCAGCAAGCGTCAGCATCTGCGGGATCCTAACGGATACACCCGCAGATGCTCGGGGGCTACTGTCAGGGACAGTCGTAAGGGTCCCCTAAAAAACCGGGGGAAACCCATTCACTTTCGCAAAAACTAAAACACAAACGAATTCACAAACCTAAAACACGCTCAAGATAGTCACGGCCCAGCGGCCGGGCCCACAGCCCTAGTGGCCCCAGCGGCCCACCAGAGCAGTCGGCCCAGCCACCCCCGGGCGAAACTCTGCTTCGCTCGAGGGGCGCAGCGCCACGCTAACGAGACCCCGCCTCGCTCGAGGGTCGGTCGCCCCACCCCTCGGGTGAGACTCCGCCTCGCTCGAGGGTCGGTCGCCCTCCTCGGAGGGGATTCCGCCTCGCTCAAGGCCCTCACGGGCTCGCCGCCCCCGCACCTGCTCCCCCGACAGGGGCGTTCAGTGTTCTAACACTTGCAGGCGCCCGGGTCAAAAACGAATCCGCGCCATGCCGTCCCTCTGACACGCCCGGGAATCATATCCCGGCGCTGTTCTGCCAACTCTCCCGATGAGGCCATCCCCACCACTGTGCGGCAAGGCCAGTGTCAGCTCCGCGACACTGCGCCACCCACTCTCGTACGGCCAACGCGCCGCACCCTCGAAAGAGGACGGCAGAACCCTCGAAACGGGGACGGACGCCTGCTCCGCGCCACACCTTGACGCCGGACCAGTGAGGCGCGTCACCTCCGTCACCGTCGGTCCTGCGCGGCCATCCCCGCCATCACGACGCCATCCCGGGCACTGCTGCGCCATCCCTGACGCTGTGGGAATGCGGGGCGACAAGACACCGCCACGACCGCGGCTGTGCCCCTTGCGACCTCCCGTCAGCCGCACCCTCGAGTCAGCGTACGGACGACGACCACACGGAAAGTTCCTACGCCGCCACCCTCGAAGCCGCTCCTGGACGGATACATGGCACGCCACGACGCTCCGCCAGAAGCAAGATTCGCCAGGACGGCCGTCCACTCCGTTGCACTGTCCGCTATGCCATCACACGTAGCTAGAACAGTGCGGCACGCCTGTAAACTGCCTCCTCCTTGGCCTATAAAAGGAGGGGCAGTCCCCTGGCCGCAGGGGGACGACGGAGGAAAAAACGAAAAAGAGCACTGACTTACACGCCTTCCGCCTTCACCACGATATTGGCACTCGCCTCAATCAAAACCTCAGGGACCGGGAGGCCCGGCCTCCTCTCCCGCCCCGCTTGTAGCTCCCCTCTGCAAGCACCACGGTGCAACGCAATACAGTGCCTCGAGCACACCACTGCTGGACGTACGGCCCCGGCCGGAACCAGGATAAACTTGTGTCCCCTGTGTTGTCGTTGGCACCGACCATCGAGAAGCTGATCACAGCGTAATTCACTAGTTAGTGTCGGGACTACTTTCCGCACCGACAAAAGGGGGAGGAGGGGATCGATTGCGTGCGAATGGCGAGGCGGACAGGCTCGCCAAAGTTCGCGAGCGGACGGAGAGGAATTGCAAGGGAGATTGAGAGGGAGGATTTTAGCGAGACGGTTCGAATCGGTTTTTGCTTGTTTTTTCTATCAATTACCGATGGAAAATGAGTTAGAGAGGCTGTTGGAATTGCTCTAAGCTGGGAGCCCCAACACGCATGTCGAGTGCGTTGTTACAAACAAACTTATATCTCTACTGCTAAAAAGAATGAAGTGGAGAAAAAACTTGTTACGTAAATCATTCGGTAGAACAACCGCGGACGACCGCGCCCCCCTCCGCTCGCCCCTCGCGCCCCCTCCACGCATTTCCATTTTTACCCTTAGGTTGCCGCCCCTTGCCGCTGATCTCGCCCGGGCACCAACACAACCACTCATCCGCATCTTTCCCCACGCCCCCTCCTCCCCCGTGCCCGCAACGCGCGCCCCGCCGCCGCCCATCTTGCCGGTGGCGTGCCGTCACGTCTTCGCCGGAGACATCATCCCTGCGTCATCATCCACCTTCACGGCGTCGCCTCCCCATCTCCACCGTGAACCACGTCGTGCCCGCCGCTGCCTACGATCGCATCTTGTGCCACCGTCATCTCCAGCAACAAGACTGGCCGCCTCCGCCATCGAGGGCGACACCGTCGATCCTACCCACAGGCCGCCTACGTCTCGAAGACACTACGTGTAAGCCGCTCTTCTCGACTCCTCCCATCATTCCTGATGAACTTGCCGCCGCCGACTGTGTGCCCATGCTTAGGGCTAGGTTTTTTTGGGACAAAAAGTGGGAAAATGGATGCGCGTGGAGGAGGGAAACATTCTGGGATTGAGTTCGGGACCTGCGCCCTCAGGCCAGCACCGACGCGCCACCGCGCTCCTGTGTGCGTTTGCACGAGCCTGTCCCGAGGTAGAAGAAGGGCAGGGGTGCGGATGCTACAGAAATAAAAGTATGGGGGGTTATGCAGAAAAGATCAGGAGTTATGTGTGAAGTGGAACATTTATATGGGCGTACATGCTAGATCCAAGGGGGCTGGCTGTTAAGAAAGGGCAGATCTATGAAGGATAAAGTATTCTAGGGGTCCTAAATGCAGTGCTAAGTTCCTTCTTTTTCTTTTAAATCAGCTGAGAACTATCATGATTGCTTTCTTTGATCATCCTGTTAAGGCACAATATGATTTCTTTCTTTGATCATCTTGTACCAGTTATAATGATTCTCTAGCGATTCAATTTTACCAATATTGTGGCTTCATTTATATGTTTTTTTAATACTGGTTTGCTTATGCGGTTTAGGGAGCTAGATAGGATGAGCATACAGATTGTAGCTTGCATATTGATTAAGGTCATGACCTCTAATGGTTTCATTGATTTTATTTATCAGGAGCATATCTTGGTTTACTGTTTCACTTATAATTTTGTCTATGATGTTCTGTTGACAGGCCCACATGGCAATGCAAGCCCCTGTTTTTGGTATGTGCTTATTCTCCTGAGCAGGTATAAAAAATTACATCATGTCCTTTTATTGAGTATTATTAGATATGCTATGTAGGTCTGGGATATACTATACTGTCTCGATTGATCTGATCCTCTTCGGCATTTCCTGGCTAGGCACAGGTTGGAAGGCTGAGATTGGGGGATTCAATATCTTTCTACTAAATAAAACTGAAGAGTAGACCATTTTTTGGTGTGTCGTTTTGCAATCCGCTCCCTTGCGTTTGTTGGAATGCTGTTAAGAAAGGGTAGATCTATGAAGGATAAAATATTTTAGGTGGCCTAAATGCAGTGTTAAGTTCCTTCTTTTTCTTTAAAATCAGCTGAGAACTTTGGAAATACATAGCTAATAAAGGTTATATATACATTTTATTAATAGATAGCTAGCATATATTTTTAATCCTCTAGATGATTCACCTTAGTTTCTGACTTGATTCGTATGAGAGGATTCATGATAAGTAATACTTGCTCACAATGCCTACATTGTAAATTTCTTACTTAATGCTGTTCAAAATAGAAAATAAGTGATTACTGCTTAATTTCTTCCCTTTATGACAAGGATGCTATGTCATGCTTAGACCTTCTCTCTATCCTGAAATGGTTCTTTCTTATTGTCTTACATAATTTCTATGAATAGTTCTGAATTACAAAATTAATACAGGCAAGGTGATCTGAATTGAGATGGATCCCTCGGAAACAGGAGAAAGTTCCACCCCTCTTACAGAAATCACAAACAATATAAATGAAGGTTCGATGAAGCACTTTTACACAACTCATCAGTAAAATTTGTATTTTGTTCGCGTAATCTGTACGTGTTTTGGTTGTTTTGCCAGGGGTCTTGGATCGTAATGAGCGGAGGAGGTAGAGGTATGCATCAATGCCAAAGGAACACAAGGACGAGCTGAACAAGAAGAGACAAGAGAGGCGCTTGGAGAAGAAAGGGCGGACCAATGGAAACACAATATGTCATGGAGGTACTGTTTATTTGAAGTGATGTATAGTGATTAGGTTCGGATGGTGACTCATATGTTCAGGACTATTTAATATAGGCACAAATCAAGGGAATCATAGCCATTCTCCAACCAAAGGTGGACATACTATCCCGTCGAACGCACACTATGTTAATGTGCATCAATATACTATTTTGACAATTGCATGTTTTGATGGGGATGTGGCATCTAATTTAACTAGGTCTTAGTGTAACAATGGATGAAGATGAAGAAAATGAATGGATCCATAGGGGCCATTTGACTCAAGATAATGACCTGCCAGGTTAGTCAAAAAATCATGCATTTATTTTTTTAATGGATCACATGTGCCCCTCTGATGATGAAATGTTCCCCTTTCAATTCCAGAGGAAGCAGTTCCCTGTTCGGCTCAGCTTCGCCATGACGGTAAACAAGTCACAGGGCCAAATAATACCAAACGTAGGAGTGTACCTACCCGCATCTGTGTTTTCCCATGGTCAGCTGTACGTTGCTATGTCTAGAGCCACAACTAGAACGAACATCAAGATCCTCGCGCTCCCGCCTAATGCAGAGGCAGAGGAGGAGGAGGCTAGAAGGCAGGAAATGAAAGATGCAAAAAAGAGGGCAAAGGGCATGGGTAAAAAAAATGACGTGGTCAAAAAAAAAAAGGAGTCCTGCCGGTGAATGGCACATATACAAAAAATATTGTATACAAGGAGGTTTTGACATTGTAGGCCAGGTAATATTATGATATTTATTATTCATGCATATCTTACAGATTAATGCGTGGGATAGAACGATGAAATTTAATGCTTCTTTCTTTCTCCCCTCTAGGAAAAATCAAATGCCTTATGATACTGTGCATGGGATGGTGTTTCAGCTCCACATTGTTTGTCTCAATTCATTCATCCAGGTAAACAAAAATCCATTTGTACTATGTTATTTAGTGTGATCAATAGGGTGCTAGCTGTTGGCCATGACATAGCTACCAAGAGAGATAGGAAAGTTTTTTTCAGGTCAATCTCTTTCTCTGTTTCTTACACTCTGTATTGTACGTCGTACCTCATTAAGTATGCTCTTCCTTTTTCCTTGTTCTCCTTGGCGCAAAAGATGATAATGATTTCGTGGGTGCTTTCATACATCAGAATGCTCTTCAACTTCCTTACACTCATTTACATTGGTGTGTTCTGCAAATTGTTGCTTCATGGATGTTTGGATCTACCGTTCTCTTGTTATAGCAAGATGTGCTTACTCTCTTGTTATAGCAAGATGTGCTTACTAAGCTTGCTGTTTTGGCCCCTCTTCGTTTCCCAAATATTTTGCCAGTATCCACACTACACTGTTTGCTTAACTACTGCCTGCCATCAATCCTGACATTGTCACATGTGTGCCTGCTGGAGTCTTTTGCAATTAGGTTCCGGCTGCACTCTGGAAAAATGCCATCGTGCATGGCTGCCTTGGCTAATCATTTGAGTGGCTAATCATTTCAGCGGGCACTATTCTCTTTAATTTATTACATTCCATATATGTTATAAGATAATATGGCAGTCTATGACCGACGTTCCGTATTTTTCATTTGCAGGCTGCTTGGTTGAGTCTGAGCACACAATCACTTTGATTCAACCTGGTGCTGTGCTATGGTCTATGGATACCTATCCTAGAAGGTAATATCATTTTTTTAACAATATATGAACCATCGACTGAAATATTAATTCTAATTGCTGAATGTATATATATTATATATAGAGAGGTCAGAAATAATTTGCGTATGAACGTCAACGATCATGATGCACTTAAACACGCAATAGCGGAGCGAGACACTGTGGTTAGGAGAAGGCTAGAGGCAAGAAGAACAAGGTCGCCCCCGGAGGCGCACTCGTGGCCGGCGGCGGTCCGCCCAGGAGGCCATCGACGGGGAGGGTGGAGGACGGGGGCGACGGCGATTCGAGAGAGAGGGGGAGCAGAGACCGTGAGAGAGAGACAGAGAGGATCATAGGAAGAAAAATATGATAGATGGGCGAGATGATGTAGGGAAATTATCATGTTGTAATCATGTTAATTTATTATTATAAAACTCATTGGGTACCATACTCATGTTGTCATTCATTCCAATATTGAGTCACTAAATTTCTTGTTTTCATATTGTTATTGTCATATTGAATGCTATGCGTAGATGCCAATATACATGTATATTGAAATTTGGTATTATGATTTATTGGCATTACTTTCGTACTATACAGTTTTATTTATTAAATGTTATGTGTATTGTATTGTATATATTTGGGCCCGTAGCAACGCACGGGTACGATCCTAGTGCTTTCAATAGAAGTAGGGTATATCTTTTTTTTTAAAAAAAGAAATCATGGATCCCAGAAGCGGAGATTGGGTTGGGTTGGTTCGGAGCGTACAGATGAGGCGGCGGCACGGGAGAGATTCGTGCGATCGTGTTGTTGGAGAACATATCGCGCGCTCCCGCGGGGATAGGCGCTGCCGACTGCCGTTGTGCGGGAACAGTGGAAAAAAATTCGATTCAAAATTTGTAATGATGTCATGATAGCTGGTGGCTGATGTTCATGCGCGTCACTATACGAAACGCGGTGTTGCCGCCGCCGTGCTCACCGGCGTGTCGTTGGGGATCGCCGGATCGGACCCAGGTCGAGGACGCATCGGCACTCCTTGGTGCCATGTGCGTTGCGCTTCAAGTCTCGTTGTTTGTCCTGTGGATGCAAAGCATGGGTGTCGCAGGTCGACACAGCCCGGGGCGCGGCGCAGGCAGTGGGCCGGCGCATGCCGGTCCACCGCACGGCGCGGCGCGACACGCTTTGACGAGGCCATGGGTGGGTTGCGAGCAAGAGGCACGCCAGGCTGCCCCAACTGCGCGCGAGGAGATGGCGGTGCCCGCGACTGGGCGGAGTAGGTGCTCGACGGCTTCGACGCCATGGCCAAGAGCGCAAGACCGACAACGACGGCACGCAGGTAGACGCGTCCGCCGCCGGCGGCCACGCCGAGGACGCCACTTGGTGGGGTGTTGGACATCGTGGAAGACGAAAAAGGACGAGGAGCACAAGAGCGCCGACGCTGGCAGCAAGCAAGTGGACGTCGTGGTTCGTCACGGTTGCGATGGCACCGGCGCGCGCCGAGCCACGGCAAGAGGATCACATTCTCTTGCTGGGAGCTCGAAGCGGAGGAAGGGAGGAACTGAAGGAAGACGGCCAAGTCCGGACGCACGCAGCTGGCGATAGGCACCTTTTGGGCACGGCGGCTCTCTGGATCGACGAGCAGCCCGGCCCCGGTGAGGAGGATCATAGGCGAGGAACGCCGAACACGGCAGTATAGTCATCGGTGAGAGCCTACCGAGTGGGTTTCCAGCTCAATGCAGACGGCGGCACGTTTCAGCTCACTAGTTGACCGCTCCGCCTCCTGATCGCTCACCGGCTTGTCGATGTCGTAGGAGACCTGGATCGAAGATGCACCGCTGCGCGCCGGGCACGCTTCAAATCTCGCTGTTGTCTGGTGGGCGCGACCGCGCGAGGCTTGTGTGTCGACGCAGCCTGGGTGCTCTATAGTTGACACAGGCACACAGCCCGTGTGGTGCGGCGCAGGCAGCGGGCCCGTGGCGGTCCTCTGCACGGAAAAAAATTACGTGGGCGCCGTGCGCACCAGCGACGGGGTGCGCCCCCCTCGTGGCGTCCAGCGATTGGACGGTGTCCCGCGGGTCCCGCGCGCCGGCCCTTTCTCCCTCGTGTGCGGCTCGTCTGCGGTTCGGCTCACTCGCTCGGCTCGCGCGAACTGAACGACGCACGGCTGGAACCGTGATCTGGAATAAAGGAAAACGAGGGACGCGGCTGCCGGCTTTGTCGTCGGCTCGTCATCACGTAGGGTTCCCTGCTCACGACGATTCATCTCCCAGGGCGGCGTGGCGACGCGATGCCGGAAGGGCGGCGCGGCGATGACACGAAGGAAGGGCAAGGCGGCTCCATGCGACATCTTTACAAGGGTCTGATCCAACTTATCTTGTTGATTCTTGCGCTCAGTACCATGTGATTAGCTACTTCTGCCGCAGTTGGTTGATAGCTATTAGTGCATCCTGCGCATTGTCACTAGCTTGGATGTTAAATCACCTTTAGCCATTGTTATTAGTAATGCGAAATATTATCTAAGCATAGTTGGTGGCAAGTCTACCGTACGTAGTCCTGTTCTAGAATCTCCTTTTGATAGAACCCGAATAATAACTCCTTCCATTCTATTCTAAAAAAACTCCTTCAATTCTATGTAGACCGGCGCGGCAACGCGATGCCGGAAGGGTGGCGCGGCGAGGACATGGAGGAAGGGCAGGGCGGCGAAGCACTACCCTGAGACGATGACGTCGACGTCGACAGGTAACTGCTGTGGATGCTCCCTCTGATCGTTGTGATCGGTTCCTTATGTAGATTAAACTCAATGGCTCGGATCCCACGTATGAACTTCAAACAATTAAAATCAATGGTTGTGATCGTGTCCTGATGTAGATTACATGCTCCTTCTATGAATGATGATGATGCTTTCAATCGTGGTGAAGATCAGGAACAACAAGTAACACATAATGGATCAATGGAGATTGATGTACCTAACGAGGTACAAAAATCAAAGTGACAAACTTGACATACTATATCCAATGTTTTCTGTTATAGTACAACTTTAATTGATGATTATTTGTACAGGATGTGGTTGATAAATATGCTAAGATGGCACCTAAAGTTGGAATGAATTTTGACTGTGAGGAAAAAGCTTATGAGATGTACAATAGCTATGCTGGACTTGTTGGCTTCAGTGTTAGAAAGAGCAGAACGAAGCGTCACAAATCAGATGATAGTTTATCTCAGAAATATTTTGTTTGCAGTGGTCAAGGACATCGGAAAAATGAGGCATCACAAATGAATATTACAAGGACCGGTTGTGATGCACGTGTCCAGTTTAGTATCAGCAAGGAGAATGTATGGATTGTGAAAAAAGGTCGTAGTAGAGCACAACCATTATCTTGTCAGTCCAAATAAGATACATAAGTTGAGGTCCCAACAAGAGATTATAGAGGCAGATAGAAAATTAATTGGGCAGGCACGGCGGTCCGGAATGAAGCCATCCCAAGTTTTCAATTTCATGAAGGAGCATTATGGAGGGGAAGACAAAGTACTATTTAATAAGATGGATTGCTATAATGAGATTGGTCGCGAGCGCAGACAGTACTTAGAAGCCAATGATGCACAAACATTGTCTGAGTATCTGAGGAATAAACAAGCCCAGGACCTTACATTTTTTTATGCAGTTGAGGTGGATAGGAAAACTGGTCATATAGCAAATTTCTTTTGGGCAGATGGTCAGTCTATCATGGATTATAAATGCTTTGGTGATGCTGTCTACCACGCTGCCGAACCGCGCGTCCCAGGAGACGGCGGTGCGCATGACTGAGCTGTTGGGGGCTAGTTCGTCGGCGAGTTTCGCTGGGAGTTGTGGGCTCTGATGCCTCGACGGCTTCGACGTCGACGTACGGCATGTCCAAGACCAACGAATGCCTGGAGGCTGGAGCCCGACGCGTCCGGCATGCGGCGGCGAGCCGCGCGGAGGACGATCGATCTCCACGCGTGGCCGAACGCCCGTTGATGGATGATGGACATCCAAGAAGACGAACAAGGACGAGGAGCTCAAGCGCGCCCACGCCGGCACCCGGCAGTCAGCAAGTAGACGTGCGTGGATCGGTGGATGTCGCGGTGGCACAGGACGTCAACGGCCACTGGGCGGTATCGTCCACAACGAAGATAGAATCGGCGACTCGGCGCCGCGCGGCCGAGGCCTTCCACTCGATGAGCATTCCCGGCTGCATGTCCTCCTACCGTTCAGCGTCGAGATCGAGCAAACATGCGGACCTTACCGTCAGAGCAAACCGCTGCAGTACCTACCGCATCGGCGGGAGCGCGGGTCTCCCACGCCGCAGACAGAGCGCAGGGTCCCAGACCGCGCCGGACCGGGCGTCGTAGCCGGCGCCTACGCCTCCCGCCGCCACGAAGACACGCCCGCGCGTGGCACCCGTGGAGCACCACCGGCGCGGCGCGAAGCGGAAGTGTGGAACCACGGGCCTAGCCGCCACTGTGGCGCGGGCGCGTCGTCCAACACCACGTGACAGGGCAGCGCCGGGCTGACTGACTATGTGGACCCCACAACTAGGATTAGGCGGCCCGCGGGAGAGAGGAATAAGGACGGGTGCGTGCGGGCGGCCGCGGCGACGGCATCGGCGGCGCGGACAGCTCGTCCCAGCGCCCGGCGGCGACGGCGTCGTTCGCCGCGAACGAGATGGCGCCGGCGCAGCTCGAGGACCACGCAGAGCGAGAGGAGTGGCGGGAATGACAGTGAGTACAGCAGGTGACGCCTGTGCCGGCAGACGGCGCCAACGCGCGCTGCCTCCCCACACGCGCGGATTCCCACGGCTTGGTGAAATCGCTACTGGTATTGGAATTTCGATGACGCTGTTCTTAGCGCCCTGCAAGTTTCGGCGCACCGCGCACCGGCGTTGCTCCCTAGCAGTTGTGGCCACGAATTGAAGCTGGCGCACGCGAACCATCAGCAGCCCATGCATCAATGGACACCACGCGTGTGGATATGGCGGCGTGGTCTAGGTCTCTAGGATCAGGAGGGGCGCGCAGCTGTCGTCGCTGTCGCACTCCCGGTCGAGGATCGTCTCCGAGCCTCCGAGGGTGGTGACGACGATTCGTCGGGGGAGGCGGCGTCCGCGCTGTGCGGTGCCGCGGCCACCACGCATCGTCGCTCCACAGCCTCGCGTCCCGTGGCATCGCGGGCAGGAGCACGGGCGCCGGCTGCCACCTCCTCCAGACGTCGCCCGGCAGCAAGGGGCATCGACACGCTTGAGTTCCGCTCCGTCGTCGAGCCTGTCGGACGCATCCAGTCGACGCTCGCCACCCGCCCCGGCTTCTACTTCTTCCTCGCCAACTGCACCAGCGTCGACATGAAGGCGTACGAGGTGTTCTGTACGGCCGCCACCGGCGATGGGCTGCCTGGCGACCCGTACCACTTGAAGATCGCCTACGACAAGCTGGTGATCGCCAGCGGCGCCGAGCCGCTGACGTTCAAGTGTTCTACCTCAACATCAAGAAGAACGACATCTTCCTCCGCGAGGTCAGCCATGCACGCGCTGGAGATCCACAGGAAGCTGCTCAGCAAGCTCATGCTCTCCGAGAATCCAGGTAGCTATATCCCGTCATGAGAAGACCAATAGGAGCAATACTTGAAATAATCCATAAAAAACACCAATACTAAGATCAGCTAAAACAAAACGATATCTCAAAGGCATAACTAAAAAACTTAATAAAACAGATATGACTACTATAGAGGGACCAATGCTAAATAAAGGAATATCTCCTCGGGATGGGAGGATATCCTCTTTTAAAAGTAGCTTAGTTCCATCTGCTATAGCTTGAAACAATCCCAGCGGGCCAGCATATTCAGGACCAATACGTTGTTGTATAGCCGCAGATATTTCTCTTTCTAACCACACAATTACGAGTACTTCTATTGTGATTCCCAGTAGGAGGGTCAAAATGGGTAGAATCCATATCAGTCCGTAGACTTCTTTTAATAATTCCGATTTCGAAAAAGAATTGATAGTTTCTACCTCTATTATCATTTCAACGGTCAACTTCCCCCTAATGATATCTATACTACCTAATATTGTCATGATATCAGCCAATTTCATTTTTTTAACTAGTTGAGGAAGAATTTGTAAATTAATAAAATCAGGTGGACGAATTTTCCATCTCCAGGGGAAAAGACTATCATCTCCTATCAGATAAATTCCTAATGCACCTTTTGGAGCTTCTACTCTTACATAAAGTTCTTGCTTTGATAATTCAAAATTGGGTGAAGGTTTTTTACCAAGAAATCGATATTCAAAATCATTCCATTCAGAATTCTTTGCGTTCTTAAAGCGTCGGGCTTCTAAATTCTCATAAGGTCCTCCCGGAATTTTCTCTACAGCTTGTTGGATAATTTTTATGAATTCCCTCATTTCACCGATTTGTACTAAATAGCGAGCTAATGAATCTCCTTCTTTTTGCCATTGTACTTTCCAATCAAATTGATTGTAAGACTCATAAGGATCAATTTTACGAAGATCCCATTGTATTCCAGAAGCTCGTAACATTGGGCCTGATAAGCCCCAATTTACAGCTTCTTCTCCACTAATAAAACCGACTCCTTCAACTCGTTCTAAAAAAATGGGATTCTATGTGATAAGTTGTTGATATTCAACAACTCCTCGTAAAAAATAATCACAGAAATCTAAACATTTATCCATCCATCCATAAGGTAGATCGACAGCTACTCCTCCGATGCGAAAGTAATTATGCATCATTCGCATACCTGTAGCAGCTTCAAATAGATCATATATCAATTCTCTCTCTCTAAAAATGTAGAAAAAAGGAGTCTCTGCCCCGAGATCCGCCATAAAAGGTCCAAGCCATAATAAGTGAGAAGCTATACGGCTCAATTCTAACATAATTACCCTAATATAGCTGGCTCTTTGGGGTATTTGAATATTCTCCAAGAATTCAGGTGCATTTACCGTTATTGCTTATGTAAACATAGTAGCTAAATAATCCCACCGTGTTACATAAGGCAAGTATTGTATAATAGTTCTATTTTCCGCGATTTTTTCCATTCCTCTGTGTAAATACCCTAATACGGGTTCGCAATCAATAACATCTTCACCATTGAGAGTAACGATCAGTCGAAGAACACCATGCATTGATGGGTGTTGACTGTTGAGGGCCCATACTGACTATCATGAGATCTTTTCTTGTAAGCGGTAGACTCATATCCTTGTTCTTATTCTTTTTTCCATGAAAATGGATTATTCTATGAATTCCTCAAAACATGGCTTATCAAAATGCAAAATATAAGACTACTATAAAGACTACTAATAAAATAAGAAAAAAATTCGAATGATTAAATTACTTCTCCCGAATATCCAACTGACTGATTAATTTCTTATAACGTACTCTATTTTTCTTAGCCAAATAAGCCAGCAAACGTTGACGTTTTCCCAAAAGTCTTCGTAGACCTCTTTCCGATGAAAAATCTTTTTTGTGTAATTCCAAGTGTGAAGCAAGTCTCCGTATCTTATTGGTGAAACTGAATACTTGAAATTCAATAGAACCCCTGTTTTCTTGTTTTTCTTCTTTAACCATAAATCAAAAAAAATTTCTACCTCCTTTCTTTTTCATGTATTTTTCTGATCAGGAAAAATAAAAAATTATGTCAGTTATTTTGAAGTTTTTCTAATCTCGTACACACAAAAAATTGCAATTATTCATCTACTGCTGGAATCTGGAATTTGGATTTATTTTGTCGATGCAAATCCAATTTGCATAGAAGGGTACATTCTTTTATTTTAGATAGAAGAAACATTTCTTCTATCTAAAATAAAAGAACTTTGCTGATTTATTTATTGTTATATCCAATTTATAGAATTGATATACTATTTAATTGATATAATTTAGCAAAATGAAATACAACATATGCATCCATCTTTCGGCTCGAGAATTTCACGGGATAGAGATATAATATAAGAAATAGGCTATTAAGTAACTCTAAATGAATTGTGGATACATCTGTATCCTTAGCATACTAAAACGGCTGCCATTACTCGTATCAAACCAATAGCGATTCATAAAAGCTAAATCTTGTAATCAATGGTGGGCCAATAATGATTTTTTTTGCATATGTATTCAGACGCTTGGTCTGATTTCGAAATTGTCTAGAGTTTTTTATGTTGTTTTCATTGCAAAATGATGGATCTCCTTCCGTAACTTTCCAATTACGAGTACGAGAATTGAAAGACATGAAAATTCTCAATTCTCTACGGCGTCTAGGAGATAGATAGAATATTTTCAGGAACAAGAAAATTAGAAGAATTTTTTTCTCTATTCACTACCATTCTGCGTCTTCGACTTCTATTAGTTTCTTCTTTAATGCAATAGCTATAGTTTGATATAGAATCCATTTCTCAAAGTAATGGAAACCATTCTCTTATAGGAAATGGTTCGAAAATCGCTATTCCACTTTTTAGGTTTAGGTATCGTGAAAAGTGATACCTGTGAAGATCGTGCATTTCAGTCACATTCAGATCCGTTTTTCGAGTCCATGATATAACCAAATTGGATGGATCTTCCACCCGTTTAGCGAAGAAAGAATAGATGCAGAGGTGGATAATAGATCGATATGAAGATCATGAGCTACCCCATAATGAAACCGCCGGTAGTCGCGAATATCTCCTTCTTCCCTAACCTAAGATTGGAGAAAGAAGATCTAAGAGGGACCTATGGAGAATGGGGTCAGAAATCCATAATAGAGTCCGGCCACAACGACCGAATTAATTATCCTCATCGATAAACTTAGACTACTAAGTAGAAAAGAATTGAAAATCATGGCATGAGTATCCTTTTTTTCTTTCTTTAGAGTTTTCTATTTGCATAATTTCTCGATATTTCGGTGAGAATTTCTTATATAGAAAGAGATAGACTATAAATGACATCTCTTATGTCAGTAAGACCAAATGGATGGATATTAAATGATAGGAAGTGCTAGGAAGTGAAATAGAATGAAATAGAGCCACTTTGGGCTTCCCTATGAAATGAGGCATGGAACGGAGCCACTACGAAGAAATTCCGGGAGTTACGAAAGAAGCTTCGGATGCATATTGTTCACGGGTTGAGAGCGGGAGTTGAACTCTAGGAGGTCGAATCTCCCCTTGTTCCTCAGTAGCTCAGTGGTAGAGCGGTCGGCTGTTAACTGACTGGTCGTAGGTTCGAATCCTACTTGGGGAGATTTGTTCATTCTTTAATGTAAGAATAAAGAATTGAATTAAAAGGCTTGCTTTGACTCTTAGGAGTAGGTAACCCGTTCGCTATCCTTGTTTCTATTGCATTCTATCTCATCGTATCACATTCTATTCTACGATTCCACTTCGACAAAAGGAAAGAGCATACCCAAGTTCAATAGCTTTACGTCTGCTATTCCGATCATGATTTTCCTACCCTCAGGGAAAAAGTAACGGTCCTTCCCCCTTTGGAAGGCTGTGGGCGAGGAGGGATTCGAACCCCCGACACCGTGGTTCGGAGCCACGTGCTCTAATCCTCTGAGCTACAGGCCCACTTCGTCTCCACTGGATCTCTTCCCGGGGGTACCCCCAAAAGGAACCTTCTTCTCCTCAGCCATTTCATTTTGGGTTAAGAAGATGGGAAAGCGCCTTTCTCTTTATAAGAACAGTGCGTTCTGAGGTGTGAAGTGGGAGAGAGGGGATGTGATGATTGAGGTTTTGAATAAGACAACCTTTGCGTTTTGGATTTGGATCTTTTTCGTATTTCAAAATAGTGAAAAAGTCAAATAAGAGGTGTTAAGCTTTTTATCATTCT